>OZ007588.1:457092082-458376368 GCA_963931845.1 Maratus michaelseni
ATAAATGTAAATACAGATCAAAATTTAAAATTAAAAATAAACAAAAAAAATAATTATTCCAGTCTAAACCTACATATTTAAACATTTATTTCAGAGAAATAAATTATACAGAAAGAATGAAATATGTGAACATCATTTTTAAAACGTATTTTACACAAATAAAAATTCTGTAAGTATTGCAAAATTCAAAGTTAAAAAAAAAAAAAAAAAAAAAAAAAAAAAAAACTACAATTTTTGAAGAAAATGTATTAAATAAAATATGAAACTTATCAGCATATGCATAGCAGACACATTTCCTTTGGTATATGCCACTTGTTTTCCTATAGCCGTCGTAGATAAAGTATATAATTAATCCATTCCATAATTATCATTTAAAATGTATAATTTTTATTGCAGCGGAACGAATACTATATACTCTCCAAAATCAATAGAACATGTAATTTCATTAAAAAAAACACAGTGGTGATATGTACAAACAAGACGATAACACACAATTTTTATTAAACATGAGACTGGGGAAAATATCACCATGAAAGTAGTTTACCGGTCTTTTATTTACACATAAAAAAATAAAAATAAAAACGACAGCTGATGTGTAAAACTCCAATCATAATGTAGAGAACACAAAGATCCACTTGTGGCGGTGAGTATCAAATTGGCTAATAGAATTTGGGAAGTGCAAAATGGGGGACATTTCCCTTTTAGGGTAGGAGCAGCCTTCTTCCCAAGCTCCCTAAACACTAATGACATGCATCTTCTAAATCGTTGGATCTAACGTGTGAATGCACTTGTAATCGGAAGTTACTGGCGTGGATAAATGCTCTTTTCTATATTGTACATAAAGTTCATTGATTTCCATGTAGATGTGAAATTGAAAATATAATATTTGTTATTTAATTAACCATGAACAGGATATGAAAAATAAAAGAAAACATTCATATATTTATTAAATACCTGTTTACTATTTTTTTGTTAAAGTATTATAGAAAAATTATAGATGAAATAGTTAAATGATTTAATGTTTTTTTTTAATTACCTTTGATATCATATTTAATTTTTACGTGAACTAAGTGAAATTTGACAGTACTTAAACTTTTAGTCTTTCATTTCTTTTTTTAAATTTCTTTTAAGAAATTCACTGAATAAATGAGAATAACGTAAACTTTAATGTCATGCTCTTAATTTATGTCGTATATGACAATTTGTAAAACTGATTTACAGTAATAGTAAGATGAATACTTAAAATATATTTAAATAAAAACCACGAAGATGAAAACTCCATAATATGGTAAAATATTTGCGGAGATTAAAATTTGAAGGTTTTAAAAAGACAATGCTAAAAATATTATTTTTGCATACACATCAGGTGGAACTAAAAATAGAGACAGAACTTACACATGGCACAAAAATAGGCCTAGACAAATATGACAGAATGTTTATACGTAAAAGATTTACACAATGGGATTAAAGAAAATGTTTTTTAAATATTTATCTGTGAGAAATGAAAAAGAATACCTTATATTGTTATAGTAAAGCATTTTAGAGATAGGATATACTGTTTCTGAAACGTTTACTATTTCATGAGACGAAATATCAATACTTTTATTTTAGATAATGTGTTTTATGTTAAAAAAAATCTATTGTGTAGTTAGTCAAAAAAGCTAAACATAAAATCATGTGTTACATCTTGTTTGGTAAATGTCCGCCAAACGATTTGCCTCTTTATTTGTTGCTGTTGTTAAAAAAATTGCAGTCTACGAAATTCTAGTTTTGTGAATGTGAACGTGGCATCTGTACTTTGTTTTTCCCTAATTTTCAAAAGTGTGTTTGGAACTCTCGGAGTTTTCGGTTACCGTTTTTCACTGTAACTTTATGCAAGTTTAACTTCGTGGTTTATCGGGAAGGCATATACAGGTGAAGCGAGACGTTCTATATTCGGATTTCGTCTCATACTACCTAGTCGAAAATCAAGGCCTGTGCTGAAGAGATAAAGTGATTTTGACATGTGGCAAGTGGAACATAAAGCTTGCTGAGTGAAAGTTCGCCGTTTTGGTAAGATACTTGAAATTGTAGTTTTAAATAAAAGATCTTCGGCAGCCACGAGTTTCTAGTTTTAGTCGAAGTTAGACTGTATTTAAAGATTTGAGAGTGTTTCTTGCATTACATCCGAAAGCATTAAGTGAATGTTGGATTTAAAAGTGATTTGAACTGCCAGCAATCTACATGTAAGTGGAACTTTCTTATTTTAGCAAATCTTCCAGTTACTTTCCAACCAGGAACCAGTTCACTTGGTTTTACCAGGGTCACTTTCCAACATAGTTGAAGAGTGAATTCGGTTTGTCTGTCTATCGTCTGTCTGTCTGTCTGTCCGTGCTCTAACTCGGGTAAATAGGCTCGGATCGTCATGCAATTGATATATGTTATTGAAACTGACTGTGGCATGTTCGGTAAAATGAAGTGTGTAGCACTTATAGTTTTTTTACAGGGACACTCAAAAGAATTCCGTTACATAGCGGACTATGGGGAAAAACATTTGCGGTTTATTTTAATGATGTTACACAATTTCAAAAATATTGAAATTGATATATATTACTGAGGTACACTACAAGAGACTAATTATAGAATGTGGTGTGCATAGCACTTGTAGTTCCTTTATAGGGATACTCAAAAGAATTCCGATATATTACGGTCTACGAAGAAAAATCGTTTGCAGTTTATTTTAATAATGTTTCACTATTTCAAACATATTTAAATTGATATATATCACTAACGTGGATTACAAGAGGCTTACTATAGAATATTGTGTGTATAGCTTTCATCGTTCATTTACCGGGACACACAAAATAATTCGGTTAAAGTACTGCTTATTAATAATAATTGCTGGGAATGCTTTTTCAGATGCTGAATACGTTTTTTAATTTAACTCATTCTTTGTCTATTACTTGGTGTGTATAAATTGTATAGATTGTATACAGGGCAGCACAAAAGTTCTCGAGTACCTTTCAGTTTATTTTCGGAAATTGCAGAAGGGAAATTTTAAACTGTGCTACTCGTTTCCTAACTGAACTTAAATTAAGCATTCTATTTAGTATATATATACAAATCTATAGATCATATACAGACTGCACAAAAGAACTCGGATATTTTTCCGAATATTGTTGGTAATTCCTGAAACTGAATCTTTTAATACGTTATACGTTTTCAGAATTTTTTTGTTAGATATCATCTTACACCTTTCGGTAAAGATTTGCAAAATTATTTTGGAAATGTTGGAAAGTGTTACATAATCTATGCTTGACGCATCATTCTTGTTTCTAGTGAAAATAAAGTTAGTGGTTGATCTTTGTTAATCACCGTACGATAAAGACTAAATTTCGTCAAGTGATTCCACCACACTCCTTGCTCACTTAGTTTTAATAAAATTGCTCAAAACCTTAAAACTGCATTATGACTGATTTAGAAAGTAGCAGCCTTGCCGGAAACACTACAACCTTTAGCATGTATATTTTATTCTTCTGATATTTTTTCAGTTAACATACTGAAAAATGTAAGTATTTTTATTGATTTTAATAATTTTGTTTCTTAACGGTTCTGTATAAACTTACTTATAAGAAATAAAATAAAAATATCTGATTGAAGTGAAAAAACAGGTAAAAGTAAATAAAGAAATAAAGTCGCACAATGTAGCAATAAAATTTAATAATAACTGTATACAGATTTCCTAAATTAGTATATTACTAATTCATATTAATGGAATCAAAATTTATTTTGAAAAGTGTTTTAATCTTTATAATTAACTTCATATTAACTTCATAATTAACTTCATTTATTTTTTGTTATTTTTATTTATATCTTTAACAAATTAATGATATATAAACGTGTTTCTCATTTTTAGCACTTTCCAACCTAGTTGAAAAGTGCTTATGACTTCGGTTTGTCTGGCCGTCTGGCCGTCTGCCGTCTGCCGTCTGTCCGTGCTCTAACTCCCGAAAATATGCTCGGATTGCTCTGCAATTTTTATATGTTATTGTCGTTATCTATAGCATGTTCCCTATTTCAACGGAAGTGTGTAGCACTTATAGTTTTATTACAGGGACACTCAAAAGAATTCTGTTACATTGCGGTCTATGGGGAAAAATCATTTGCGGTTTATTTAAATAATGTTTCACTATTTTAAACGCATTGAAATTTATATATATCACTAAGGTGCATTAGAAGAAGCTTAATATGGAATAGGGTGTGCATAGCACTTATAGTTACTTTACAGGGACAGTCAAAAGAATTCCGTTACATGACGTCTATGGAGAAAAATCGTCTGCGGTTTATTTAAATAATGTTTCCCTATTTTAAACGCATTGAAATTTATATAGATCACTAAGGTGCATTACAAGAGGCTTACTACAGAATAGTGTGTGTAGAGCAGTCATCGTTCATTTACAGGGACACACAAAAGAATTCTCTACTGTTTGTTAACACTAATTCCTGGAAGTGCGTTTTAAGTTACTAAACGCGATTTTAATTTTAACTCGCTTTTTGTCTATTACGTGGTGTGTATAAATTCTGTAGATCCTATACAGGGCAGCACAAAAGTTCGCGAACACATTTCCGTTTATTGACAGAAACTCCAGAAAGATAATTTTAAACTGTGCTACGCGTTTCCTAACTAAACTAAAATTTAGCATCCTAGCATATACAAATCTATAGATCATATACAGGGCTGAATAAAAGTATTCGGATATTTTTCCGAATATTGTATCTGTTGGAAATTCCTGAAATTATGTTTTTAAATGATTTTGCGTTTTCCAAATTGTTTACTTAGATGTTATCTTTTAGCTTATTAAACGGTATGTTTTGTAAAATTATTTTGGAAGCGTTGGAAAGTGCTACATAATCTATGCTTCACGCATGATTTTTCGTTCTTGTTGAATTTTTAATTGGAAAAAAATAATATAACATAACTTCTTCAAAACTGTAAAAAGGTTCTTCTTTATTCAGATTAAATATATAATCTAACATTTTTGAGAGAATATAAATAACTTTTTTGTTTCATAACTAATGATTACTTTTTATTATTAGAATTCTAACCTATTAAACTTACTGTAGGATTACAGAGAAATAAACTGAAAAAGTATATCCTGAAACATAAACACTGTGCATGTCAATCGAAATAACGGCTTTCAGGCTGTTTAATGTTCTGCAAAATGTGCTTTCTATGGGAAACAGATTTCTTTGTTGAAGGTTTTTTTTTAAGATATTCGTGGTTATGTCATTAATATTTATATGTGATTTTCATTTACTTTTGATTACCGAAGCAAATATAATTATTAAAGAAAGTTAATAAGATTTAATAATAAGAAAATGAATAAGATTTAATAATAAGAAAGTTAATAAGAATATAATTATTAAAGAAAGTTAAAAAGATTACAAATGTCAAATTTGCATTCACACATATATTACCAGATATTAATTTCTTACAAATAAATACTACAAAATTACAAAAAAAAAAAAAAAAAAAAAAAAAAAAAAAAAAGTGCAGTGGTACCTCGATTACCGAATATTTTGGCTAACGAATATATTTTTTAGAGTGTTTATGCCTAGGCAAAAGAATAAAAATTCGAAAATCGTATGTCTTTATTATTTATACTCCCAAACATAAGGCTGCCGTTTCGCAGTTCCAAAGCTTTTTCAAAATGTTTTTTCCACATTTCTAAAGATATTTTGATACAACTAATTTTACTACTCTGGCTCTAAAGAAATATTGAAAGGATCTTTTAATACTCTTTATGTAATTAATTCATCATGATCATATGTCATTGTCATGGCAAGGAGAAAAGTACCAGCTAAGTGGTGCCTGAACGAATTTATCGCCAGATAGTTGAAAAATACAAAATGACGTTCCAGTGCTCAAGATGCTGACGAGAATACTACAGAACTTGCTTTTGAAAATGCTGTCAGAAAATATAGACCATTTGTGCACAACATATATTGCAGCTAGAGGTAAATAAAGATTATGTGGAAGAATTAGTTGATGATATGGCAAAAGAAAATCTTGAAAAGTTGAAAAGACAAATGACAACGGAGATAAAGTGCACTCACCGGATCAGGAGGAATAAAACTAAAAGTCAAACGTTTACATTAAAAGATGCTACATTACTATAAAGACTGGTATTCTTTTGCTAAAAAGTGGCTTTCAAATAAAGCTGAAATGGACATGTTTGTGCCTTGGTTGAAGAATCTTAGTTGTTTGAATCACTAAAAATTACTTTTAACAAACATAGTTTCAATTAGCTCTGATCATCAACTTCATTACTTGTCCTCCAGCAAAATTTCGAGGGACATCTGTTAAAGTACTAGATACTTGCCCTGAATTTAAAGAAGAAATATAAAAAACATTGTTCAAAATAAAAAATCATAAGTTTTTCATTCTAATTTTCATTTATTTTCAACCGATTGAAAATCTATGGATCTCGAACTTTAGAAGTTTTTCCCCTTTCAGAAAGTGCCTTTTACTATTTTCTAACACTTATTTTAAATTGTGAGAAGCACATATAACAAATTAAACGATTTCTGTAGAAATCTGTGGGAAATCTTTGTTCGGTTAATAGAGATTTAGACTAAAAAATGGGATTCTGCATAACATAATGATCTTGGAATTTGAACTTTTTTTTTTTAAATCTTCCAAGTTTAATAATTGCATTTATTTTATTTTTACTTCTTTTCTTTATTTTATGAAAGAAAGAGAATATATTGGTTATTCAGTAAGGGCAATTCAAAAGATTAAGTCTGACATTTTAAAACCGTCTGATAAAAAACTCTTTTTGCGTATATAAAATGAATAATCGTCCTTATTAAGCCAGCAGTGTTAATAAATTTGAAGGTTTTGTCAGTGAAATCGTTTTGGTATTTTTAACACGTTTTAATGCAGTTAATAAGTGTTTATGATTTTAGTTCGCCCATCACTCTTTTCGTTTAACACATGCGTAATGGAAGATTTTATTTTCCGTCTTTATTTATTTTTTAACTGTAAACTTTAACTGTTAACAGTGCTATTAATATACACATAAAAAAATATAATTTAAAAGTTTAGTCTAAATACTCTGTAAATATAAAACTAGTTTATGTGTAAAAGTGTGCAAAGTGCTCCCGTAGATTTGGCATAATAGAAGTGAAAACCTTTACAATTTTACTAATTTCCCAACTATTTAATTTTTGCATCGTTATCTCCTTTTCTATATCAACATTTTTACCACATAATTGTAAAATTTTGGATTATCACTTAGGAAAGGAGACTAAAATATCATTTAATTATGATTTTTTTAGTATAGTTTACTTGCGTTTACACTAAGGAATATTTTCCCGCTCATATATTCGCATATTCTTGAAAAAATAAAATGCACGTTTGAAAATGTATTTACATGTATTCACATGTTCACGCTTGAGACATAGGTTGTTATTAGGTAGCTTTCAATACAAAAAAGTATAAAGCTACCTATTGCAGCCGTTCGGAGGAAAGGAATTTCGGAAAATTTCGGTATATTTTTACCGATCATGACCCCCAGACCCCAAAACCACCCTCCGTTCAAATGTTGATTTATATATATATCTCCACATATATATATATATATATATATATATATATATATATATATATGACCTATGTCATACGATAACGCTCGTATTTATAAATCAATTTCGATGAAACTAATTGTGTGTATTAAGCTCACCAATGTCTCGACCGAGTTCGTTGGCCAGCTTGGTCCGCCATTTTGTTTCAAGATGGCGGCCATTTAAAAATTTAAAACTAAAATAAATATACAAAAAGTTAAAAATTCAAATTTATTTTTTGCTTAAGTGTTAGGCCTTGATACAAGGATTCCGGAGTATTTTTTGTTTTACCTCTATCTTAAAAAACGGCTGAGATACAGCAGTTTGAAATTCTAGGGTGGCAGACATTTTGAAACAAGATGGCAAATTACAAAAATCCAACGATTAATTTATAAGTTTTAGTGAACGCGACTTCTCGCAAATTATTATCTTTCATTGTTGTAATCATTTTCCCATCATACGCATAAAACTATATATTCATATCCGTTAGCGCCAAATTCTCGCCAAACTTGGCGACATTTGGCGAAATATCACCAAATTTGGCGACCGAAATAAGTCTTCATAAATGAAGCCAACTTGGCTATAGCTCAACAATTTGGCAAATTTCTTATTCAAATTCAGTATTAACGAATCTTTTGTAAACGGTTACTTTGCATTTTAGCTTGCTGTTTTCGAGTAACATTAGCTAAACTTTTAAAACGAAGATATAGGAAAGCTACCTTTTCCTCCCGGTACAGGCCGGAAGGACTTTTTTTTTTAAAATATCTATTGGGGTCTGATTTTCTTACTTTTATTTTCTTTAGAATTAATTTATTTAATTTCAGAATATTATTGCAAAAAACACAAGTTGTAAAGCACAAACTTTATCCAAACAACATTAAAATAAAAGAAATGTAAAGATTTAAAAATGTTAAAAATCTATATAGAAAGCATCATTATACAGAGAAATTCTCCAAAAGCAATCTCGTTTAACGACTAGAAAGATTATTTTTGAACTTCCTCTCTGAAAACAATTAATTTACAGAAAATGATTGGAACGTCTTGTAAATGGCAATGTCAAAGATTAAAGGACTCGAATGAACAATGGGTAAGTATGATTTATTAACTCATAAGGAGAAGGAAAATCGATATTTAGACTTTTCTTTCAGAAAATATAATGGATTTACCTCCCTTTTAGATTACAATGTTTGTGTATTTATTATTAATTCGAATAATTATGATTCGATTTCGTGTTTTCCGTTTACTTAATTTAAAATTACTTTTAGAAAATACTGTGATACTACATATTTATCACCTAGTAACTGGAGTTTTGGCACGTAACTTCTGCAGCAAAGTCACGAATTATAATACTAGAGTTTATGAGCTATATCACAGTTAGTTTAATAAGAGAAATAGTTTTCCTTGTTAGAAACGAACATTATATTGTATTGTCACTGTTTTCTTTACATTAACTAATATATATTGCTAAAATATACATATCTATCCCAATATTTCACAAAAGCGATTTTAAACACGTATTAACAATTACAAAACCATCACTAAATTATACATCGAAGAATGGAGTTTACAAATACAATAAAAGTGCTTTTAATATTTTTTATTATAGTAATTTATTATGATAACTAATAATATGTTCTTTGTACTTACAATTTTCCTGGTTTAAAATGTTTTTCAATAAAAAATTTAGCAGTCATATTTATGAGAAGACTTACACTTACCTTAGCAGCTTTAAAAGAATTTAATAGGTGCATTATCTTTTTGAAGTAGGATTTTAAGAATTAAAAGAATTTGGAAGTATGGTAATAGGAAAGATTGAAATATTTTTAAGACAGGGAAGGATTAAATAAAATAGAGTTTTAAGTTATTGTTAAGAAAGGGAAGAATGAAATAAAATAGGGTTGTAAGTTATATTAGACGAGAAACATTTACAAGATACTTAGAAAATAGGGTGGAATTTTTAAAGTTCGTAATGTATGCATATATATATATATTATCGGAGGTTCTTTTTTTTGGGGCGAGAGGCTCCTTTAAAGAATTCTTCTTGTTCGAAGATTTCTGAATTGATCATTCAAAAGATTTATTTACACAAGTATTGTTGCGGAATTTACATTAGATAAGAATTTCATCAATATTTACATAATGTGTACTTTACATAATGTGTACGTTACATAATGTGTACTTTACATAATTTGTACTTTAATCTTTACATAATGTGTGTTTACAAAATCTTTACATAAATTATAAATTTATAAATAATTTTGTAAAATAGTAGGTAACAATCTTTTATATTTTAGGACGTTTTTAGAACGTATTCTGCTTCTTTCACATTTTCATATTTCTATTTTTTTTAGAAATCGTTCTTCTCATGCATTTATATCTTGAAACTAAAAAATATGCAAAATTTCATTTACCTCCAAACCCAAAGGTATTGCACTAATTTCAATTTGAGAACGTTTTTTGCTCATACATAAGCTCGAGGGTAACAGCAATCAACACATTTTGCCACAGTTACTTTTCTAATTATTTAGGTGGTTTCAGAGATGACCCTGTAGATAAAAACAAATATTTCACGCTAAATATTTCACCACATTTCCTTGATTCATAGGCAAATGACGTAACATAACAATAATAATATTTTCTGATTTTATCCACTGCCCAAGAAAGAAGTTAATATCGTTCTTTTTTTTCTTTTTTTTTCGAAAATTTTTATATTTCTATACGAATTAAAGATTTATAATGGACATGTTGAAATAACTATTTCATGAAATCTTGCGGATTGTATTTTAGAGTTTTGATTGTCTGAGTCAGAAATACCACTTTAATTATTTTATTTTTATTTATTTATTTATTTATTTATTTTTTTTTTGCATAAAAATTGGTGCGTATCGTTACGATTTCTAGACAAATTGTTCATTTTTCTTCTAGACTTTATTTTATAAGTTTTAAAAAGATTTACATAGTGTGTTTTTATTATATTTAGAATCTTGTATGATAGAATTTAGCTATACCCTATCAGGCATTTTGAGGAAAAATATTAATAGTATTTAAAATTTAAGAATATTCCTATGCACGCGTTATTCCAATATTCGTTCATTATGAAAAATGTGTCTGTTTAAAATGAATTTAATCCCGAAGTGTATCACTGTAATCGAAAATTTTAGAATGTTTTTGCTCTGTACTTTTTTAAATTTCTAATTTATTAGAAATTGTTCACTACGCGCATTTAGGCATTAAAAGTAAAAACCATGTCGAATTGTAATTCTCTAACCCTAACAATTCCATTAAAATCATAATGTAGAAATTTTTTAGAAAGTTTTCCACTCGTTTCACATTATTAATGTTCGATATTTTTCAGAAACAGTTCTTAGCTAGAATTTACATCTTTAAGGTAACCGACATGCCAACATTCACGCCTCTATCCCAAACGGTATTACAGAAATCGCAATTTTAGAACGTGTTTAACATCTGTATCCGTTTAAATTTCAATTTTTTAGAAACTTTTCTGTACAAAAATTTACGCATTAGAAGTGACAAACAAACAAACAACAACAACAAAAAAAAACAAATTTCAAATTTCTAGCATTAACAATTCCAAAAAAATCATAATTTATAACGTTCATAAAACGCTTTTCTCTCGTTTCGTCACGCTAAATTTCTCATTTTCTAGTTTTTAGCGAGTAATTAAATCTTAAAAATAACCTGTATGACAAATTTTAGGTTTCTATCCCGAATAGTATCGCAGAAATTTGAATTTTGGAACGTTTTTTGCTGCTGCTCTTATATCTCGAATTTATTAGAAAATTCGTTATTATTAGAATTATTAGAATTCACTGCGAATATTTACGTCTTAAAAGTAACAATCATGCCAAATGTTAAGCTCATGCCCAAACAGTTTTATTCAAATCGTAATTTAGAACGTTTTTATAAAGATTCCAATTCATTACAGTCTTTTAAATTTAATTTTTTAAACCGTTTTTAGCGAGTATTTGTAAGTAACCACAGGTTCCAAACCGTATCACAGAAGTCGAAAATATAAGATTTTATTTTGCTCGTGCGCCCTTTTAAATTTCTGATTTATTAGAAAATATTATCTGCAAACATTTAAGTATTAAAAATAACAACCAAGTCAAATTTCGAGTTCCTAGCCCTAACATTTCCATTAACATAAAAATGTAAAACGTTTCTGACCGTATTTCGCTCGTTTCACATTTTTATATTTCGATTTCTTTAGAAATAGTTCATAGCGAGCATTGAAACTAACAAATATGCAAAATTTCAACGTTTTCACAGAAAGGTGTCACACTAATCGACTATTTGAGAACGTTTTTTGCTCATGACACGCTCGAGGGTAGTGCTACCGACGTAAAATAAGATTATTTTGGAGCCGAGTTGGTTACAATCATTTTGCCACAATTGCTTTTCAAATTATTTAGGTAATTCCGGAGACTGCCCAATATAAACAAACAATTCACGCTGAGAGTCATAAGGATATGAAATAAAATATATTTTCTGGTTTGATTCTCTGTCTGCAAAAAAAGTTCCTATATATATATATATATATATATATATATATACTTTTTTTAATGTAAAAACTATCTTTAATTCATTTCCTTTAAAAAAGTTTTTTTTAGGAATGAAATTATAAACGCCGATAACTCTTAATATATGCATTTTAAAAGGTACCCCTTCTCTAGAAAATTATTTTCTTAAATATATCTTTCTAAAAATGTATATTTTATGCATTTTTTCGAAAAAATAACCTTGAGAAAAAATGGCTGACTGGCAAATGAAACTCGGTCATTCCATATCTGATTTGAGCTATTATAATAAAGAACTCATTCACGGTCGTTGGCTGATTTCATCTCTATTTTGACGTAATCTGTTAATTTTAGTGTTAATTAACAGTTTTTTCCTAATTAAGGATAGTAATATTATTTTTATTAAAAACTGAATTTTTATAAAACACGTAGATTTAGTAATTACCTGTTTAAAATGCAAACTTTACTTTTTTCTGTCCAATAATTAGGTCTCTATGTTGTTTGAAAAGATATGGCTGACGAAGAAAAAAAGTGCTCATTTTAAGTATCTCGACTTTTTTTATATTTAATTCTATATATCTGTTTCTAATTTACTCATGAAGGTGAGTTTGGTCTCAAATTGAAGACTTTCTCCATATATCCTTTTAGTTTTATTTTACTGCGATGCGTGGTTCCTCTGATATCTGAAAAATTACACAGGCATGTTTTGTCTATTTAGCATTGAGAAGTTGTCTACTGTATAATAAGCAAGTAGCAGTCGGTTTTTTAGTTGGTTCTTGACGTGGAGGGCTTAATATTTTCTTATAGCTTTTTACAGCTTACAGCGTCATGCTTGATAAGCCTTAATAAACAACTTTTTAGCTCACAGGCTATCAAGGCCTGAGAGCTTATGTGCCCGCCGGTTCTGTACGTACGTACGTATGTATGTATGTATGTATGTACGTAACGCGATAACTCTTGATAGAACTAACCGTTTTACTTTAAATTTTGTTTATAGGTTCCTTGTGATAAGGCGCTTCCCTGATTAGTTTTGGAGGTTCATTGGTTAAGCATAAAGGGGGGAAACGGGGGGCTAACCCCCCATAATTTAGATAAATGGGTTTTTCAGGCAGAATTATCTCATATTCTTCAAATTTTGTATATAGGTTCATTTTGATAATGCGCTTCTGTCAATAGTTTTGGGGGTTCATTAGTTAAGTATAAAGGGGGGAAAGGGGGGGATAACCCCCCTAATTTAGATAAATGAGTTTTTCCTGCAGAATTATCCGATTTTCTTCAAATTTTGTATATAGGTTCATTGTGATAATGCGCTTCTCTGAATAGTTTTGGGGGTTCATTGGTTAAGTATAAAGGGGGAAGGGGGGGGGACTAATCCCCCCTTAATTTAGATAAAGGGGTTTTTCATACAGAATTATCCAATTTTCTTCAAATTTTGTATATATATTCATTGTAATTAGAGACTTCCCTGATTAGTTTAAGGGGTGAATTAGTTAACTATGAGGGGGGTAACGGGGAAATACTCCCCCCTTTAATAAATTGTTGATTTCTTTATTTTTCGAGGGGAATATTTCAAATTCTTTGAAATAAGAGTATAATATATAATTAGTGTGAATAGCCTGTGAGCTCAATGCCCTCAGTTTAACTGGGCAGTTTTCTTTTTATTTTATTATTATTACTTCTTTAAAAAATATTTTGTAAACCTTTTGTTACTTTCTAGACATAACGTAAGAATTCAATTTAGTCTTCAGTTAATAGCAAATGACAGATAATTCGCATAGCAAGAAGTTATTGTATATTTTCTTTTGTGGTTATATTATATTTTCCAAGATTAAGAAACATTTGTCTTTTTTACAGTATGATACCGTATGATAGGGTTAATTTCGATTTTATTGCAATTTAAAGCTTCGTAAAGTTTTTTATCATTTGGTACAATTTGTTTAAATAAAATTACGTAGAAAGTACTACTGTCAGAAGAGACTGCTATAAATCACATAAAAAAAAATTACAACTTATTTTTTCTACTTTCTTCTTTCATCTTTTGCAACCAACAATATTCCCATAAACTTCAATACTGCCAAAAAATGCAGGCTTTGTTTTTAAGTAACATGACAGTACGAATATCTCACAAAACACCAGATATATTATTTTTATATTGCTCTTTAAAAAGAGATAAGGATTTCAGCGAAAGTTTTAAGATTAAGTGATTTTTCTTTTGACAGTTCTGCTGAATTTCGATTTTTGTTAGAAACGGCAGCGCAAGAAAAGCATTATTTATCAAGATTTACGAAAGAGTTACGTATGTTTTGTTTTTAGGATGGAACACAACAATGCTTTAGTAAGATTCAAACAATTTTAAGAAAATAATTTTACATTGTTTTCTGATTTTAAAAAAATGTGCTTATTTAATGTATAAGTTTATAAAAACAAATAAACTTTTAACAGTTAATAGAATCAAGTTATAAATTCTATTTTTTCTATATTCACATATAAATGTAATCGATTAATCAATATTTAATATTATTTTTTTCCTATTCATATTTTTAATATTGCACGACATCTTTCAATATTAAGTTAACAATATCAAAGCATTTGATATAGTTATTATTTTGTCGAATCAACGCAATACATAGACATTTAAAGTTTTATTTTATTAACTTCATTTGAGAAATACATAAAAATTATTAATAGATCTTAGAAAATATGATATTGTATTTTTAAAGGAAAAATAATCAATATTATCTCGTATATATTTTGTGTAATCGGCTATTTTGATTTTTTTTTAAATTTATAAATTGAAAGATATTATTTTAATTAAGATAATACATATCTAGGTTGTTTTATCAAGAATGAAAAATGACTTCGAATTATTTCGTTAGCTTCTATTCTCTGACACTTTTCTAGAAGATAAAAAATGCATACATTGAAATATGGAATAAGCAGCATAAATAAGATTCCTTCCCTTTTAAAATAGAATCTTTTATACAAGCACACGATAAGATACACGGTATAAAAAATGTACACAAATATCACAAAGAGAGCATAAAAAAAAATGACTTCGAAGTTTTTCATCAATCAAAATCTTTTTATCATAGTTTGAATAATTCAAAGAACTTATCCAATTTCATGAAACTTTTTTTCAATATTGAATCACATTTGACCGCTACCATTAAAAACATTCCTTAGGGAACATCCTGTCTAATGCATCTACTTCCTTAGTTATTTTTTTACTGTTCGTTTTTTCAAAATCTATTGATGATTTTAATACCTAAGGCCATTTTCGTTATAAAAGCTGAGACGTCAGCACATAATAAAGATATGTTCTTATTAAATAAAAACCATTTTCCCTATATATTGATAAAAATGTCTGTAATATTTTGAATACGTATAATCATTTTTAAACATATAATTATTTTTAAAGATAACTTTTATTTTTCATTTTATTCATACTTTAGTTGCTATATATAAAAGTTTGATTTAAAGAACTTAGCATTTTGTAAATAAAAGATTCAGGGGTTTTCTTCGCTTATTATACTTTTAAAAATTTTAGTAAAATTTATTTTAGCTAGCCAGGTACGCTTATTTATTTATTTATTTATTTTTAAGGAATGATATTTTTTAGAATGAAACTGCTTTTATCCGTATTTCTAGCGTTTAAAATGTTCATGAAAGGTCTAATTTTTGCATAATCTTATGTTTTAAAGTTCTTCGATTTGAGGTTTAATTACTTCTTTATTACGTAGTATATGGTAAGTCTTGTAACTGTTTTGAAAATCGAAAAAAAAAAAACGGATTTACACGTTTCAGACACTGGAGATTCCGAGAAACATATTTTTAGAAAAAAAAAATAACCGTCCGTCTGTCTGTGTGTATGTCTGTAAACGTTCTATCTCCCGAACAAATTGAGATATAGACTTGAAATTTGGTATGTACTTAGTATGTAATAATGGGAAGAAGCTTATTCAATTTCAGTAAGATCAATTATCCGAAACTATTTTTTTCGGACTCTTGAAATATTCGTTCTGATAAAAGGCATATAAAAATTATCGAAATTGTTTATTTTAAGGAGTAAATATAAAAGACAAAAAAAAACATAAATTTTGCATAAAGAATGAAGTCGATTGGATAATGAGTTGCCGAGATATTTGTAATCACATTTTCCACACTCTTCGATTTTTCAAGACCCTGTATTTCATTCAAATTTCAATTCAAAGATATATTTTAATTAGTAAATTGACGCCTAATTCGACGCAGTAAACTGTTAGTTAATAGTATAATCATTTTTAGAGTTATAAGGATGTTTCTCCTGCACAATTCAGTAATAGAGCATTTAAAGTTTATTTTAAAGTTAAGGATTTTTTTCGAATTGCAATGCATTTAAAAATAGTTTAAACGTGTTTTACTTTCATATTTTATATTATGCATATCCATGATGGGTAAGTATTACGATGACTAGTTTAGAATGAAACTGCTTTTATCCGTATTAGTAGCGTTTGAAATGTCTAGTTTTTGCATAATCTTATGTTATAATGTTCTTCGATTTTAGGTTTAATTACTTATGTTTTTTTAAGTATTTATTTTTGAACAACAGATAGTTTACTGGCAAGCCTTATATCTACTGTTTAGTCATACACAATTTATAAAAAGACAGAAAATATTTTATTAAGGAGAACACCAATTTGAACGTAAATTTTAACCCTCTGTGCGTTTTGAAAAAGGGTAAAATTGTAATGTTGTTTTCTCTTTAAATGCTAAAAAAATATGATTCTTTCAGCATTATAAATAAAACTTAATTACAAATATGTATGTAACCCTTGAGAGTATTAATCATTCTTTAATGTTTTGAAAATTCATTAAATCTATTGAATTATATTATCTTAAACATTGCATATATTGCAGTGAAACCTGGAGATTAGTGAACGGAATATGACGTTCCACACGCTTAGAGGGTTAAAGACATATTTGTGCACTTAAATAACAACGTAAACTGTTGAAGATTTTGCAATATATCAAGTCGTGTTTGAGTAGTATTTCGTACTTTTTTCATTGAAATAATTCATGCTTCGTCATTTGGATCAATGTAAATGAGATTGTCGAGAAATTTCAGTATAAGTTGGCCCCTTTCACCAAGTGCTATCTTGAAACATGAAAATTGTAATGCAATTAAAGTTCAGCGTATTACATATGGCGTAGTGTAATTTTTTTTTTCAAAATTGAAATGTTTGTAAAATTATTTTATTAAAAAAATAATAAAGAAATTTAACCGAGTAAAAAATCCTCAAGTGCTTGTAAAAATTAGAAAAAAAAAAAAAAAAGTAGCGTCATAGAAATTCTAATTCTAAACATTTATACTAAAGATATCGTTTTGAAAAAAGAAAAGCGTTTAAAGTTTTAATTTTGGTGTAGCGGTATTTAGTTACAACGAAATATTGATCACAGTATTGACTCAAATTAAACAAACCAAAAAAAAAATAAATAAATAAATAAAAAGAGATATATTTAAGACACTACAAGATTTCAAGAAATGAAAAATAAGAAGAAGTTTTGAATGTTTCAAAATGTCTCCCTCTTGACTTTCAGAATTATTCGAAATAGTCGTGTTATATATTGTTGTATACGAATGATTAACAAACCTTCCAATTTTTGAGTACCACTAATTCTCGGTAGCAAAATGCGTTTATTTAAGAGCCTACATCAGGCACGCGAAAAAACGCTCAAGCTAATGTTAAGTCTATGGGAAGGTTCTTGCGCGATTTCTCGCTTGCATTTTAATATTTTTGAATATTTTTTTGCATAGGATAGCTGAGGTCGATCTTTAACGTTGTTAAATTTTTCTTTTTCGATTTTGGTTCCAGTTTTTTTTATATAAGGGTACTTTTTCTTTCAGAACCGGTTCCAACCGGTTCCGAAATTAGAAATGTCCGCTTAGAAAAAAACTGTAGCAAAAATCGAAAAAGTAAAAACTAACAACGTTAAAGATCGGCATCAACTATCTTACGCAAAAAAATCATTTAAAAATATTAAAATACGAGCGAGAAATCGCGCAAGAACCTTCCCATAGACTTAACATTAGCTTGAGCATTTCTTCGTGTGACTAGCGTAGGCTCTTAATGGCAAAAATTCCACGATTTAAAAGACAAAAGTAGTTATTTAGAGATAGTCGTACACAAAGTCAGACGGTTTAATAGGTACGGCTACGATTAATTATTCATATAATTTATAAGAATACTACCTGATCAGCACGGCGCCGGTGTTGCCCGGTATGTGATTTACTTGTCAAAAAATAGTACTAAACGGGAAAACACTCTAAAAATTAGATCACACCTCTAGTAAAACTTTCGTCCGACGGAAAATAAATAAAGAGACCGACAATGAAGCGGTAGTAAATTCAATACGACCCCCTCAAATGTGTGAGTCATTTGATTCACGGCGCGGATCAGTTATTGGCCAAAGTAAAAAAAGATTTAAAATATGTGAATTGAACTGTGTACCGTTAGATTAAAAATGAATGATCAACGTAAAATAGCACAAATAAAAATACATAAAATGGCAAACAGCTGTTTCGGAGTCCCTAAACCTCCATAATCAGCGCCAAATTTAAAAGATTGAAAACTGATTCAAAAATTTAAGCCATTTAAATATGCCTCCGTCTCCGCATGCGTCCAAGTTTGAATGGCGGTGAGTTTTTCCAAAAATGACAGCGGAGTCAGGAAACACATGTGACGTAGGAGACCAATAGAAGCGCCCGGTCAGACTGGACGAGTTTAACCCCTTGGGGACGAGCGACACGTATACGTGACGCATAAAATGCTCAGAATCCTCGATTATTCCCACCAGTTATTTTATATTGTAAGCTTTGCCTTACGTAATACTAGCATTTCTGCGATTCAATTAGGCAAAAATTTCTGTTTTGAAAAACCGGTGGTAAAAGATTAAAAATTCTGTAAAGGACGCTCGTCGCGAAGGGGTTAAGTACGGAGGATAAAAAAGGAGGGAGGGGGAAACGAGGAGAATGAATTAAATTAAAGGTAGCCAGACATTTGAAAAATTTGGTGCACTGGACATATCATTAACTACGTTGCCTGAATTCTTCCATATATGATAATCCTCAAAGAAATCAAAGTTGTAAATCAATGAGCATTTCTGAATTATTGAACCTTCTGAAAAATTAAAACTGTGATCGCTAGACCAACAGTGGTTAGCAAGCGCATAGCATTTAGCGTCACAATTATTTACATAGTTTTTATGTTCTCCCAAGAGGACCTTAAGGGGTCGCTTAGTTTGTCCAAAGATTACCATCCTATTTTCACAAAATTTGCATTTTCGAAATCAGAAAAATAAACAACGTTATACTGTAAGTTTCGAATCTGTACCTCCAATAGTTTTTTTAATACAACAAAAGATGAAGCCGGCTAAAGTTAGATTTAGCAGTTTGATTTTCGAAACAAACCAACGATTGTCATCGGCAGAAGAGAAACAACCGCTTTTTCGTCGCCACGTACCTAAGCTTTTTATATATTGAGAAGATAGATATGGTTTAGCACAACAGGGTTTTTTTTTTAACCTTTTGGTGTTATCAAAATGATGGAGTACATTAAGTTAATAAATACACAATGTCAATATTCATTTTTAACCTTATTGTTTCAAATATATATTATTTGTTTGCCGTATATAAAAAAAATAATTTTTCGTGCGATAAACTGCATATTTTGCATGTGTTTACACTTTCACGCGCAATATTCTCGTCGATTTTTGCAAGTAACATTTATTGCCATTGTTTCATGCAATTATTATTATTAAAAGCTTTGTTAAAGTGGTAACAAAATATAGTTTGTTAACAAATCATTTAAAATAAGAAAAAATAAAATATAAATAAGGGTATATATATAAAAAATATAAAGGTAAAAATAAGAAAAGTTACTGCCCGATTTTCACAATCTCAGAAAAATAAACTACGTATATTATGTAAGTTTTAAATCGATAACTCCATTAGTTTTCTTATTACAACAAATAATCAAACCGGCTAAAGTTAGGTATGGCAGGTTTAATTTTCTAAACAATACACTGGTTGTCATCCGTAAAAGAGAAATAACCGCTTTTTCGCCCCCACGTACCTTGGAGTTTTATATATGTAGATTGTTATCTAAAGTATCTTTTAAACATTAACTATAGAATCACATTTCTTATTAATATTTTAAATTTGTAAATACGCGAATTTAATTACTTGCTTTATTTCTTTTATTAATTCAAAAGTTTTGTGCAGTTTAAATTTGTTTGGATATCTGATTTATTAAAATAAGAAACTGATTATTTTTTGTCATATTTCAGTTTTATTAAATAATTTAGTTATCTTTTGATGCCGAAAATACCTTTAATTAACTTGAAAAATAAATATTCACACGTTAATAAATTTTATTTTTTTAAATATGTTATTCTATAAGTTAAAGAAAATTAAATGGAATATTAGTTAGAATAGAAGTTAATTTACTTATAATGTGTTACAAAAGTTGTTTTTTTAAGCTTCCGATTTTTTTTCTCTCCCATAAATTGCTTTTCACTAACCGTTAATCTTTAATAAAATTTCTAATTATTTTCCTTAAACGTGGCTTGAATATCAATCTATCGTACAATCTGTTATCTTAACTCAAATTAAAAGAAAATAAGGTTTTAAAACTTGAATGAAATTTAACTAAAAAACACAATGGAAGATTTGTTTAATTCTTCTTATTAAACATAGTAAATATTTCTCATTTACAAGACGGAAAGATTCAGTGCATTTTTAATAGATTTACGTAACATATCTAATTCTGGATACATTATTGCTATGTAATATATGCCTTTTACACTCTTTTATTTATATCAATAGTTGACTATTTTTAAGCACCATCCGCTTTTATTACACATATGATCACGTGGTTTATGTTTTTCGAGTTTATTTTTAAAAAAAATATTTGCGAGAATAATTGGTTTATCTTGTAGATCTTGATAATGGCGCCGTTTGTGCGTTCGAAACATGTCGATCATTATATTAAAAGGTTTTTATAAGCCTTTTTATGTTCTGTTTTTATTAATTAAACATTTATAATAGTATTGTATTGATAATAAGTGATTTCATTACATACCAACTTGGTTTTTCTATATAAAGATGGTACTTTGTAATCAATCTTTAACTCATTTCTTGATATATAAGAACTCTACAAATTGTCATAATGAACAGAGGAAAGTATTTTCAAAAAGTAAATTATATACAATGTTTGAGTATCATAGTTTAGATTTATTCCAACAGATCGAAAAATGCCGGGACCAGGACTTGAACCTGGGTACTTTGGCTTGCCGTGCCAACACTATCCCAACGATATCCTGGCTGGCATATTTCGCTCTTATTTGTTGAACAAGGCTGTGAACTGCAGCGCTAATTTCATTCATCCGAGCTATAACTGTAGCGTTTTACATGATGAATCTGAAATAATACAGAAACTCTTGTATACCAGGAGTTTCGTATACAGGAGTTTCTGTGTCATTTCAGATTCATCTTGAAAAATGTTATAGTTATATCTCGGATGAATGAAATTAGAGCTGCAGTTCGCAGCCTTGTCCAACAAATAAGAATGAAACATGCCAGTCAGGATATCTTTCGGATAGCGTTGGCACGGCAAGCCAAAATACCCAGGTTCGAGTCCTAGTCTAGGCATTTTTCGCTCTGTTGGAATAAATCTCAACTATGATACTCCAAACATTGAATATACAAATTATATCCACAGGTGTGTTTCCGATGACACTATAAAATATTAACATATTTATAAATTAATAAAATAATTTTAATGTATTTTTCTCTTAGCGCGCCACAGGCGATGAATCCGCACACTTTCTTTATGGTTACAATTGTATACGCGTTACAACAGCAATTGATTTAATTATACACAATATTAGCTTCGTCACCCACGAAAGATGAACCAGTTGCTTGTCCTTCTCTACATGTTAACGATCGGACACCGTGGGAAAGCAAGAGCCGTCGGCAAATCTAGCATGTGACCTAGGAACCGACTCCCCTTTATGGGGTTTCGGCGACGAAGTCGCTGGGTTGTTTCAATGGTTCATCGAGTGTCTATGTGGAAGTCTCCTGAAAGATTTGGAACTTCCACGCGATCGCAATGACCTACGTCGTCGCGAGATCGGTTAAGAGGTTTGGAGGTTCCGTTGGATGACGGTCCTCCGGACCGGCCGGCAGCGCACTCGGTGACCCAAAGCCGATGAGCGCGATAAATGTCTCTCAGGCCATGGTTCCGGAGGTCGAATGTCGCGCCGGGCGCTACTCAGGCGTCTGGCGGCGCATCTTAGTTTTATATCAGCTTCGTCTAAATAGGACAAATGGCTGTGAAACTGCAACAATAAAATATTTTAAACATTAAAAAGTAGAAAATGTAAATAATGATAAAGAATGTAAAATATGTATTTTTTAAATTGCACTTTAATCAATTAATATTTTCTTATTAAATAAATTATGATTATATGTTGAGAAATCAATTTAGAAAACCTAAAAATATAGTTTAAATAATATCTTGCTTTTTTTCCTGTTACTATACCTTAAAAAATAAATTGAGTAAAAACTATATTTATATATTTAAATAAATTCACTAATTCGCTCTTTCTACCAAGTGCATGGTTCCAAGTTCAACAAAAGCGGTGACATTTCCATAATCGAGTTCGATATTCAAGTGAAATTGAGGTATTGTAACGGACAGTTTTGAGAAAAAAATATGAATAGCAAAAATTTAATTAGTCGTATTCAAAATAAACATCGAGTGCTTGTGAAAAACTTTTTTAACAAAACACTTTTTTTTACTATTATACTTAGTAATATTACATGTTTAGTACAATTTCATTTATAAAGTGCCTGAACAGCGATAAAAATTAAAAAACAAATAAAAATACAATTCCGCGCATATTCTAATGCGTATATTTTTATCCACTTAATTTAACTTTATGTTAATTTTATACGCTACCCCCGTAATATAAATGCTTAACGCATTTGACACAAAAATGGAACTCAGCTAACGCTAATAGATGGCGCTGTTATCTGGGGTATGCTATCATAGTATATTTACATTTATCGCCTCATAAAAATGCCTTTCAAAGCTACTGCTTTTTTATTTTTTTGCAGTGATTTATGTTTTTTTGAACAGAAAGTTCTTTTTTAAATGAAAAATACTATATTATCCGTAAAATGTGGTAGTGCTGTGTGCCTTATTGCCGTTCATCCAGTAAAGGAAAATATAGACTGTGATGAATGTTTTAGATTATTAGTTAGTCAACAAACAGATTATCCTCTTAACTACATGATTTCTCAAGTAGACAGAGGATGATTAAAATATCCTAAACTTCAATTTACGAATATTTTAATTTTGTTGGATTCCACCTTAAAATATTTATTTAGTATTGATAGATTTGAAAAAGGCCATAATAAAAGATTTAATGGACAGATTTATACCTCCATTAATGAAACCCTCCATTTTCTTATGTCCTTAAATCAAATGATGAAAGTTATAAAAAATATTGTGTTCCCATATCCAAAAAAAAAAAAAAAAAAAAAAAAAAAAAAAAATTCTACGTCCTTATGTAAAAAATGTTTGCCAAAAATCAATAGATATAAATAATTGCAAAGAAAATATAAAATCTAGAAAAAATTTAAAGCTTTAAAATATTGGGTTATTTTTCAGATTTTAAATGTATGTCAATGAATCGAAAAGGTAATGATGATTCGTCTCATACTCTTTGTTATGATTTATAAAAAAAATATATTTTCAAACAATTTACTAATAGCTGTTTTTAATTAATTTCATGTGGTTAATATAATTTTTAATATTAAACCAGATTATTATAATTATTTTAAAACTCTGCCTTGTATATTTTATAATCTAGCAATCAATCAAACTAATCAGGAAGCAGAGTGTTATGTTCAAGGGCATAGAGAAAGGAGGGGCTTGTGTGGCTGAAGCTCTCCTTATTGAAATAAAGAGAAAATTCGCACGAGTTGTTAAAAATCTATTACTTTCTGCCTTCAATGTCTGATTATTCATCTCTGTATGTAAAAGAATACTACAAATATTAATTACATTTATTGCAATAATGAAACTAGCAAATCTTCAGATCAGGTTGCTCAAACCTCAATTCTGCAGCTTTATTGTAAAATCCTGAAATTTAATATTTAAAAGATTCAACACACTGTTCTGTTTCATTTCCTTCATACTTCTGTTATCATTTACTATAATTAATATATCAAATATTTTCAGGAAATGCAATTAATGGGAAATACGATTCCATGCACTGATGTTCCAAGATGCTTTTTTCATTTTCATTTTATTTTATTTTTTACTTGTTCCTGCTCCCCCCCCCCCCTCTTCGATTGTCTGAATAATTTGTTAACTATATTTCTTTGAAATTCACTAATTAAATTCTTCTAAAATAATTAAATTATTGATCTTGTGATAATTACATTAATTAATTTGAAAATGACTATTTTGTGTCATTAATATGCTTTACTTATGTTTTGATTCTAAATACAATCATAAGAAGAATTATCTATTATTTTTTGTAGGGTGTCTAGTACTGGAATTTGGGCTCTTTGATCTATTTCTGTTATTACAATTAAATTTTGATTCAAATGGGAAGTTTAACTATGAGGATGGTTAAATAATGTTGATAGATTAATATAATGTTTAAAAAAATGGAGTATAAAATTATAACTATCAACGGAAAAATAATTTTTTAAAGAAATTCCTTAAGGGTTCTCATTACTGACATGTTTACCCTATATCAGCTTTGTTTATTATTCTTAATATTTTGCCTGTAATAAGTAAATATTAGTTTAATCCACTACTTTTATATTTTGCATTAACCTTTTTTAAACTTGTTCATAGCATTCGATTCCTTACTGATGGAAAGGCAAAAGAGTGGTATTATGGGGGCGATTTAAAAAAATTTTATGTGGAATTTTATCGTATTAATAAATATTTTCATTTCATAAACATTGTTTTATTTTTAATGCGAATCTATTTACAAATAATGGTAAGTGCTATCAATTTATATAATATAATTAAAACAAAGAAATTTTATGTTAAAAACAAAAATTTTATATTAAAAATATCGGTTACTATAGCAATTTAAATTGCTTTTTATAAAAGATTAAAAAAAGTGAAATTCTAGAAATTAATAAATAGAAATTTTTGAAACAAAGTTTATTTTTTATTTTATTTTATTTTATTTCCATATAAATATTCCCAATACTGCCTTTGTTTAGGTTATTTACCGGTAGGTATTTAAATAGCATGTCAGGTGTCACCGTAGATGACAGCAAAATCTGGGGAAACGTTGACTTCCAATTTTTATATGGGGAAACGGTGAATGCGTTATGCATTTATTATTACGGAGGTAGCGGTTCAACATAAAATGAAAATGTGTCATTTCGTTGGCAGATTTTATTTTACGCTAAAGTCCAGTACGTTATGGTTTACGTGTGTTTTCTTCTGCTTTGCTGCTTTTCTTTATTTGCCAACTGCGATAATTCAATTGTATTAAGCCAGCAGTTACTTTCCATTATTGTGGCAATCTAATTCTCAGTGGCAGAGTTCTTTAAATCTGCTCGTCAATGAGGAGATAAAAAAATAATTGTGCTCTAAAATAATTTAAGGAGGTCCATGGGTAAAAAAATCATTTTCTTTATATATAAGCATTTAGTAGATAATTTTTTTTCTGACATGTGTCTTTCTGTAACGATAACTTTTCAAATAAAAACATTTTAAATTTTTTTAGATTTTCTTTCATTTTTTTTTATTGTAAATATTAAACATTTAATTTTTGATATAAGTCATGAACCGCTTGCCAGATTTCATTACTTTTTTTACTACTGTGGGCAGAATAGGTTTCTTGTTAATTTGTCTTCGGGATTTATAAAAACATTACTTACAATATTGGTAATAAATAAAAAAGAAGATTTTTCAGAGTGCTTTTACTTCCAGTACTATATTTTCCAAATTTTCACATGAAATTAAAATTTCTGATGTTTGCACAAAAATTTATACATATATCTTGCAAGAAAGTTTAGATATATCCTTTTAAACAGGACAAATTATGAAAAAATCCGTTCTGAGATAAATAGACTAATATTTCAGTTTCAGGCGGGGCAGGACTTACAGTACAACACAAAAAATATTATATCATCTGATGCTAGATATCTGCTAACACAGAAATACGCGGTTGGCTTTATTTAATTTATTTAACTTTGTAATAATTTGTTAGTAAAAAATGCATTTTTTTAGACATTTGACCCCTGGACCCCTTTATTGAATTAAATTGTCAAAAAACTTATCTACATATTTCAAACAAATTTCATTCGAAAGTACACCTTTTCCTATTCAAAGATGTAAAAAATGAAACTATGTGATATTTAAAAGTGTTACATAAAAGTGAAAGCCACAGTGCCGATCGATGGCACCATCGTTATGCATTTCTAAAAATTTTAACTGCTTTTTGACCAGCATTCAATTGTGAACTATAAATTTCTGGGAAGGAAAATCCGCATTGAAATAAGATAGAAATTGGTTTTTAAATAATGTTACAGATTACTATTTCTACATTATACAAAATTTTATTTCAGACATTATTTAAAAAAGCATGGTTAAAAATTTTTACTAAAAACGTCCCCCATTTAAAAAATGTAAAAACAGTCTCCAATAAAAATCTCTACCACTCCACAAAAGTGCTTTCACCCTCCGCTAGGGCATCATCAGTTGTGATCTTGAACTCTCTTCCTCTCCGTTATATATATGACTGCTGGTTGAAGAACTCCCCTATCGGCATTCAATATTCTCTTTCTCTATCTCTCCCCCCCCCCCCTCTTCCAACATTTTTTTCCAGCGGCAATCAAGTAATGAATGTACCATGTCATTGCTGCGTCTTTGAATGTATTGATTTCTATTGATTCTCTTTTTAAAGCGTTATGTAAATTTTCGTAGTTCGCTATTTTCTGTATTTGTAGGGTTTCAAGTTTTATTGGGGTTTTAGTGTTTAATCTTGCAAGAGGGGGAGCTTTTCAACCAGCAGTCATATATATAACGGAGAGGAAGAGTGTTCAAGATCACAACTGATGATGCCCTAGCGGGGGGTGAAATCGCTTTTGTAGAGTGGTAGAGATTTTTATTGGAAACTGTTTTTACATTTTTTAAATGGGGGACGTTTTTAGTAAAAATTTTTAACCATGCTTTTTTAAATAATGTCTGAATGAAAAATTGGTAAAATGTACAAATAGTAAATGTACAGACATTAGCAAGTGAACACCTGTTTTTAATGTTACAGATTATTTTTTGGTTCTTGTTGTTTTAGCTTTATACCATACTAGCAAGCTTCGCCCGCTACGCTGGTCGGTTTCTCCAAACGAATTTTGAATCAAACTAAATATACCGGTGAATTGCATTCATCCAACAATGTACGCTTTTGGCCAGACAGCTACAGGAAAATATGAAAAGAGATCGCATATCAAATTATTGCCTTGGACTACTAAGTATTTGCCTGGCTTTAATTATGATCCTCATATTGATTATTTCAGGAATAAGGCTGTTGATCTCGAATCTCAGTTACCTTGCGCCTCGTGCCGTGCCTTGAATTGGCAGGATGAGACTCCCTCGATATGTTGCAGTGGCAGTAGTAAAGAAGATATAGTAATGGATGCATTTTTAGAAATTATAACTTGTAATGTTAGAAATATTGATGAGTTGGCGCTAAAGGCATCACCAAATTATAGAAAGATGGAATTTAAGGATGGAATTTTAGGAAAACTTTCTTATTGCGTCTCTACATCATAAGAAGTATTTTCCCCGCAATTTTCGTGTTTGTAGCTTCAGTAGTTTGGACTGTGCGTTGATGATCTCCCAAGTCAGGACTTTCTTTTTCATAATATAGAGTTTTATATACAGATAAAATTAACCATTATTATTACATAGCAGGCTTTGCTCGTTACGCCGGTCGGTTTCTCCAAAAAAAAACTTGAATCAAACGAAATATATCGGTGAATTTGATTGTATGTTTTAAAGAAACATGAACTTTTACCTTCATGTCCTTCCTCATTGGTGTAAAACGATACGAAAGCCATTGCGCTGTTATATTTTCTAATGTGTTACACGAAATTTAGGCTGTTAAAGACCAACTCGTTTATTTAATTATTTACAGTATGATTTTCTAAAGAACGATATAACGATATGCAATATACTAAAACTATCCCTGGAAAATTAACAATGCAAGTTCCATAGAAATCCATTCAGCATAATCTTTAAAAGAGTCTAATGTTTCATAATTGGGTTCAACTGATTATAGAAATGCCCCCCCAACCCCCCTAATTCTTTAATTAAGCAAAATAGAACGATGTGTTATGCACTAAAACTTCTCCTCAAAATTTAGCTAATTAACAGTGCAAGTTCCAGCAAAATCCATTCAGCAGAATTCAAGGTATAAGCGGCAGGATTGAAATTCCCTTTGCATTATACATATACAGTAGACAGAAAAATGTATCTTTCATAATCATCTTCACCTGTTGATAGAACTCTCTGGGATTTTGTAGAAAGTATATGCTGGTATACGCCGGCAACCTTCTGGAATTTATAAGACGAAATTCTGCACACCTATATTCTCCGTAGCTATAATATATACTCTCTAGTATATATCCTCTGTCTGTAGAGCATATGCACTGTTTTTTTACGACTATACCACTGACAACTTTCTCCCATAGCTCCATAACTAAACAATGTAGAAAATCAATTCCTGAAATATTATCACACTGCGAAACTCCCATCAAAATCTGTTCAGTAGAACTTTAAAAAAGGTAATCTTTCATAATCGGGTTCACCTAATGTTATGTATAACTTCCTCCCGTGGCTCTATAAATAAGCAATGTAGAACAATGTACTTTATTTTAAAACCTTTCTAAAACAAATTACCCAACTAACAGTGAAATCACATAAAAATCTGTTCGGTAGAACCTGAGTTTTAACCGATCGGAATGGAATAAGAATTTGCGTTTTATAAATATTATAGATGATTATGATATGATTTTTGTAATCGGATTCGTTGTCAAGCTTTCGCTTCAGAAACCACAACGCAGACGAAAACTTTGCTCGAGAGAAGTACCAACCATCCCCACAAAATTGCCTAACTAACAGTGTAAATCCCACCAAAGTCCGTACAGCAGAACTCAAATTATAAACGGTCGGAATGAAATACGAATTTGCATTTTAAATACATAGTAGATATATCTTTCATAATTGCATTCACCTTTCGCAATCACTTTCCCATTAGCTCTATCACTAAGCAACATAGAATGATATGTTATATGGTCATTACCTGAATACCTATAAGGTCATCACCCATACCTGAAAAATCACTTCCATTAAAATTTGTTCTGTAGAATTTTTTGTAAGTAATCTTTAATAATTGTTTTCACATAATTTTAGAGCTTTCCTCTTTAGCTCTATAACAAAGCAACGTAGAATAGCTATATGCTAAAATCTTTCAAAAAACATTACCTGATTAAAACGTGAATATACGGTTTATACTCATAGTAGATGATGATATGATTTTCTGTAACAGGATTCATCATGAAGATTTCGCTTCAAACATAAACGATGCTTTCAACATTGTGGCTAATACACCAATTGGCGAGGTATCCGATTGCAGAAAATTAGCCCGAAATCGTATGAATAACTACCCAAAGAAAAAGAGAAACATGGCTGAAGACTGAAAACAAATAAAGAAGTAATACATAATACTAATCAGATCTTCGACACTTTATTTGGTACTTTTCCCGTCGACCACTTTTCATAAAAAAAACTATCACCAAACTATAAGATTTAACGCCAAAAATGCAGTCCCATTCACTTGATGTCAGAAGTATTAAACGTATTTGTTATGTCATGAAGCGGTTTTTAGTTCGACATTTACCTGTATTTTTCACTTTGTTTTTCTGATATTTTAGTTATTTCGTTAATTAAAATAAAAATTGCGTCCTTAAACGGCTGTGCCATGACATTAAAAGAGAAATGCATTGTAAAAATGTTGCGTTTCATAGCTATGTGCAATAGATCAATTTCAACTAACGTCACAAACATTTATTCACCAGCCGAGAAGGATAATTAAGAAAAATAATGTAAATAAATAAATATCCAAGATTTGTTTTTCTATTTTCATTAATGTATTGTAATTTTTTGCGTTAAAACTTACTGGACACTTTGGGGCTTTTCCGAATTTATTTTATTTTATTTATTTATTTTGATGTTCCAATGGCAACATTCTTCCATTTGTTTATTTGGAGTTCATGTTTGGCGATGATTTTTTTTTATGAAAAGTGGTCGACGGTATAATTAAGATGTACCCTTTATTTTAGCAATCACATTTTATTTTAAATCGTGGCGTTTGTAGAAATAATAATAATACACAATTACATAAATATCCGTAAGAATAATATTCAATTCCCAATTGAGCAGTTAATGTTTCTATCTGCAAAAATAAACAAAAAGATTTAAATTGAATTTCTTCCATTGCTATAGTAACAGACGTATTTTTAGAAATTATCACTTGTATTGTTAGAATTGTTAGATTTTGACGTCAAAGACTTCGCAAAATTAGAAAATGTGCAATATCACACGAACTATTTGACTTATGAGTATTTAATTGATACCATTCGATTCAGCATACAAAAATACATTAAAATATGTTATCATTTGTCACGTAACTACAATACCCGATTTTTAAGGAATTTTTTAAAAGTTTGTTCCTCTTTTTACCCCCCTTAGGGGTGGAGTTTTTGAAAATCCCGTCTTAGTGCGCCTCTACATACTAAGAAGTATTTTTCCTGCAAGTTTCGTCTTTGTAGGTTCAGTAGTTTTGGCTGTGTGTTGATCATCTAGCCAGAAAGGACTTTCTTTTATATATATAGATTAATTAATAGCATTACCACTTTTCTTTCTTTCTTTCTTTTTTTTTTCTTTTCTTTTTTTTTTTTCCTCCTTCTATCAAAATATTGTTATTTTTATTAATGAATTTTAGTAGATTGAACACAATAAAAATATTTATTTTAACATATAATTTTACAGAAATTAAGTGGCGTATAGATGCATTTTATTTCACTTATAAAAAGACAGTAATTAAAAATATGCTTAATTTGATTGTTAATATAAATGAATTGCTACGTAGTTAAATTAACTAATCGCGAACGTTTTTCAAATATTTTCTAATTTGAACATATTTTAAGGATTTTGTTTAAAGAAATTTCTAAATATTTCACGTAAAATTAGTTTTCCACACTTAAAATATTAATATATTTTTAATATAAGAAAGATACTGCATAACTTTGTAGAGAGCGCGGATAAAAAGCTCTGGTAGAACAAAGAACTTTCATTAGAAGATTATTATAATAAACAAAATTGGAAGCAAAACGGATATTTCTATCACGAGTTATCGCGTTACGTACATACATACGTACATACATACACACATACATACAGAACGGGCGGGCACATTAGCTCTCAGGCTTTGATAGCTTGTAAGCTAAAAAAGGAAAACTGCCCAGTTAAACTGAGGGCATTGAGCTCACAGGCTATTCACACTAATTGTAGGTTACACACTTATTTCAAAGAATAATGCCCATCGAATAATAATGAAGTCGACAATATATTAAGGGGATTCATCCACCCCCCTTATAATTAACCAATGAACACCCAAAACGAATCACGGAAGTGTCTTATTACAATGAACTTACATACAAAATTTGCCGCAAATCGGATAATTCTGCATGAATAACCCATTTATCTTAAGGGGGGATTAGACTCCCGTAACCCCCTTTATACTTAACCAATGAACTCCCAAAACTAATCAGGTAAGCGCCTTACCACAATGAACCTATATACAAAATTTGAAGAAAATCGGATAAGTCTGCAAGGAAAACCCATTTATGTAAATTAGGGGGGGGGGGGCATTAGCCCCCCTTTTCCCCTTTATACTTAACCAATGAACCCCCAAAAATAATCAGAGAAGCGCCTTATCACAATGAGCCTATATACAAAATTTGAAGAAAAACGGATAATTCTGCATGAAAAAAACCCATTTATCCATATTAAGGGGGAGTAGCCCCCCTTTTCCCCCTTTATACTTAACCAATGAACTCCCAAAACTAATCAGGGAAGCGCCTTATTAGAATGAACCTATAAACAAAATTGGAAGCAAAACGGATATTTCTATCACGAGTTATCGCGTTACGTACATACATACGTACATACATACATACATACATACAGAACGGGCGGGCACATTAGCTCTCAGGCTTTGATAGCCTGTGAGCTAAAAAATAGTACATTTAAAATTTTAAAATCATTTTTAGCAGGAAAAAGTGTTTGCAATAAATATATCTGCTTATGATGTAGCGGAGCTGTCCTTAGGCCAAAGAAGAACATTTCATTTTTTCAAAGCATTTTCACTTTCATCTTTTTCTTCAATTCTTTTTCTGCTGATTTCACTTGAATAAAAAATTAATGTACTCTTTGTAAATTTATGTAATTATAGAAAATATTTTGTGCGCTGGTTTAACATCATTTTACTTGTGAAATGCAAATATTACTACCTAAAATAAAATAACTACCAAATAAGAATTTAAAATAAAAAATAAAAAATAAATAAATAAAGTAAAATTTTACAATTGCATGATTTCCATTATTTTTGTAACAGGACGGGCGAAATTTAATTTATACTTGCACAATAATGGATTTTTTCGCCATTGCTTAAATTAATTTAACAATTTATCACCATATAATAGGAGTCATTTAATTCAAGTTAGAAAATAATTAATCAGGTATTTCATAATAACTCGAGAATTTAACGGGTGTGTGAAAGCCATTTGCTTAAATTCCCCATGTGTAGATTTAACTTGTCAAATAAAACATCAAATATATACTGAAATGGTCAATAAACTCTAGAAATTTGAGATCTTATCACTTCGGTAAATATTCTATTAATTAACATTATTGGGAAGACTAATTCATAAAATAAATACACATGTAAGTATTGAAATTTGAATAAATGAATTAAAGATTTAGGTTCGAGAAAACTTCTTTAAAAAGGTTTATGATTTAGTAGTATATATATATATATATATATATATATATATATATATATATAATAAGTAAAGAAGTTTGTATTTCTGTGTTGTATGAGTTTTTGCTATGTTCTGGAAAGTCCGCTGGACGTATGGCTACAAAATTTGATAGGAAAGTTCCCCTATATCTGTTGCAATGCACCTGAAAGCCGAATTTGGAATTTTTTATTAGATTTTTTTTAATTAAATGTTTTATGCTATTTTTAGCAATTTTTCGTGTTTCAAGGCGTTTTTTCTATATGAATAAAACCAATTCGGTTTCAATCTTTTAGCCCAAAACAGTACATTTTGTTCTCTTTTCAATACATTTTATTCGGAATTCGTAAAATGATTTTTGAATTTTTCGTGAATACTTTTTCATGTATTTTTAGGGGTTTTTTTTTCCAATTTTTGCCAATCGCAAAAATGTTGTGCTGTTTTGTACCAAATTTTGGTGCTGCAGTAGCTACAGCCACAAGATGGTGAAATATCATTCCACCTTTTGGAGCTCCGGTCTATCCATAGCTCCAAACTTTGGAACAATATTTCACCATCTTTTGTTTGCAGCTACTGGAAAACCAAACTTAGGTTCAACCTACCACAACATTTTTTAACAGTGCATATTAAGGAAAGAACGTTGATATAAAAAGTGAAATAAATAACTAAACGTCAAATATCTATGAATGTGTAAAGAAGTTACGAAATAAAAATAAATGTATAATTTATTTATAATAAATTTAAATATATTTTATACATATAAAAATAACTGCGAAAGAAAACATCTATTTTCAGATGCTGTACTTGTGCTGTTAAAATTGCATATTTTTTTCCAAAGAAATGTTCCAATTCAATTTCATTAAGATCACATATATTCTTTCTCATTTCTTTCTAAATATATATAATATATATAAAAATCCTATTAAACTATAAAAATATAATTAAAAAAATTCAATTTAAACATTTATGAAACTGCAGGAAGAACCACATTTGATATGCATTTTAATAGATTTACTATTTCGATAAATTTATTTAACTAAATTCAAAATGGAAATGCAGTATCCCAAAAGAAAATCCCAAAGCTATAGATTTTTACCTCAAGTTTCCATGGAGTTTAATCTGCGTTTTAAATTACTGTTTTTCAATTTATCCGATTTCTGATACAAGAAATACGGTTTAATGAGAATTTCTTTTTGAGATTTAATTATTTTCAGTTTAACAGAAGAATTTTTTTTTGTATATATAATTCAAAGAAGGTTTTTATTTTAAATTCTCAATAAAAATTAGATTTTATTTTACATGCAAGCATAATCGTTGAAAATGTACATGTTTTTATTTTCTTGAGTCATCATTTCCTTTGGTTTAAAAAAATCGAAATTTTATCTTAAAGTTTAAAATGAAATGTATTCATTTAATATACAAGGTATTTATTAATATTTTTGTGTACTTTACTGTTTGTTGTTTTGTAATTTAAAAGGAAAGAAATTGATATAATAATTTACTCGTACTTACGATTTACATTTTAATAAATGTACGTAATTTAGATTCTGAAGTATGCATTTTACGATTCCTATTTTGTGAATGTTTAATTCAATAAGTGTTTTCATTTAATAATCATTAACACGATATATTTTAAACAAAATTTATCAGTCTAGATTATACGTAGTTTTTAGTAGAACAAATATTGTAATCCTATAATAGTTAAGGGATGAAATGTTTCTTTTTAAAGAAAACGATATTACTTATGCACGGTGCCCTATAAAATAATAATAATAATAATAATAATAATAATAAAAATAATAATAATAATAATAAATCTTGTGTTATACAAAACAAAAATATTAGAAAGACTTCAAAAATAAAATATTTGCGTAGATATTTACAACATCAACAGACTAACTGAGATGTAAATTTCCAACTGGGTGTAAAATGTCCGGACCAGGATTCGAACCAGGGACCTCTTTGATGAAGATGCCAATGCTCTGTTAACTGAGCAATCCCGGACGAAAATGGACGACTTAATTTACCCAAATGACGCCATTGATCATTGGATTGGTATATCTGAATCAGCTCAACGGCATAAATCATCCGGGGTAGCTCAGTCGGAAAGACCATTGGCAGATTTAGCCAAGAGGTCCCTTGTTCGAACCCTGACCCGGACATTTTTCGTGCAGTTGGAAAATTATATCTCATAAGATTTATTTTCCAATTAGAATAATTGTGTTTAAATTAATATAGATTAACTGAATCGCCACACTGAATATAATACATTAAAAAAATACAATAACATATAGAAAACGAATTTTAGAAAAAAATGCTTCCGAATTTTAGTGCAAAGGTGAGATATCCAGTACATTTCATGAAATTTAAACGTATTTTACATACAGGCGTATTTAACAAAAATGTTTGTGGAAATATAATCTTTAGTGTAGCATATAAAAAATAGAATGACATCCTCCACAGAAATTGGATTTTAATTTAATTAAATAAATTTTAACTGTAGAATGAAATAATTATTTTTTTATGCTATACATCTTTATTAAATATATTTAAAGTAATTTTTTACGCTAATTATGGGTAAAGAAAAATTATTTCATTGATGTTTTGCCCTATTTTTTACCAAGAATTTTACCAGTGTTTCTGCGGTGTTTGTTGATGAGCGCAGTCTTCCCGAATGATGCTTTAGATATTTTGAATACTTCTACCTGCCTCAAACGTACCTTTATTTCCGACGATTACAAATTTTAAACGGAGATTTTTCTGAAACTTGCTCGTAAATTATCTCTGCACTTCACCTTAGGATAAATCTGTCGGATAAATCACTTTAGCATAAATTTTGTTTTACCCTAAGCTTAGTCTGATTTATTATTTTATATTTGTTAAAACTAAAAGGAATATAAAAACATGCCAGCGAATAAATCGTTTATATATTTTTTAATCCCCCTGTATGTATCTATATCTATAAAATGCTGAGCTACCTGGTGGCGAAGAAGCGGTTATTTCTCTTTTGCCGATGGCAACGAGACGTTTGTTTTCACTAATTGGCGAGTATTAAGAACAGTACTTGATGTATAGCTTTAAAACGCACCACACATATGTAGAAATCTTTGCTGCATCAGAAAATCTAATTTTTGTAAAAATCGGCCGATACACTTTCTTAATTTTTGCGAAAAACTAGCTACTTTCTGAGAAGGAAATAAAATAAAGTGCGCAGTGAAACCAAAAAACGCGCCATTTTGTTATTAATTAAAACATTAGCTCCATTGTTGTACCTTATGCAAATTTAACCTCATTGTTGTTCGCTTCGCTATGACGTCAACGATACTGATGCACATATATGTGATTTATAATATAGATGGACTTTTAGAAGTTTTACTTCTTACGTGCGTAACGAACACTTTTTTTTTTCTTGGAAAGTGCGAGGTGATAGATAGCCAAATTAGACCTTCATTCTTTGTAACTTCCAAATCGATGTAATTTGCTTTGAATTTTATATTTAACAAAATAAAATAAAATAAAGTAAAACAAAATAAAGAAATAAGATAGGACTACGAAGATTACGAATTTTTGTACTTCCGTATTAGCCGCACGCCAACGGATAATAAACAAAGAAATTGAGAAATATATAATGTCTTGTATGTATTAATTATATATATGTACGTATGTACTAATGTTTACGCATTCACATTTATGTATGTTTGTCTAGGGTGTTTGTGAGCGTTGTTTGACGTACGCTTGGATTAAAGAACTGAAAAGAAATTAACTTTGCAAACGACGAAAGATCATCTAATTACGCACTAATACATACGTACTAATACGTTATGTACATACATACATATATATATATATATATATATATATATATATATATATATATATATATATATATATATATATAAGTACTACACTGCTGACCATTAAAATTGCAACACTAGGAAAGAATGCAAATAACAGAATGATATTTATTGGACTAAAACATTATAATTAGAAGGACAAGTGATTAAATTTTCAGAAAAGTTGGAGGTATAGATCCCGAGAAAACACTACCAAGAGCAGCCACCCCTGGCAGCAATAACATCATTTATCTGCCTAGCCATAGAATAGAACAAAGTTTGCATGTCATGTCATATGCAGCAGTCCATCCAGCTATAGAACTATGCCACAGTTCATAAACCGTAGAGACGGGCGAGTGGTAGCGGGCCAGTCGCGCAGAAGCCATTGACAGGACATTTTCAATTGGTGATAAATCAGTAGAACATGCCGGCCAGGTCAACAATCGAACATGTTTTGGATCAATGAAGGTCAGTATAGTATGAGCAACATGCGGTCGTGCCTTGTATTGCTGAAACACAGAGTTCCGGAGGCCTCGAAGATAGGACAAAACCACGGGCAGTTACACTTAAAACATGTAACGGCCTCTGTTCATATTGCCGGCAATTGGAACAAGAAGTTATCGAGACGTGTATTCAATGCCATCCCACACCATCAGTGCAGTATATGGGCCTGTATGATGATGTCGAATGCAAGCTGGCAACGTGCATTCTCAAGGATGCTACCAAACACGGATGCGGATATTATGATGCTGTATACATCTGGATTCATCTGAAAAGACGACGTGAGACGCTATTCCTGCGTCATATACAGCATCATGATGCCCGCATCCGTGCTTGGAGGCATCGTGGAAAACGCACACTGTCAGCTTGAATTCAAATCGTTATACTAGCATATCAACTGGAGTGACGGTATGCGGTGCCATTGGATACACGTCACGGTATCCTCTTGATTGCATTGCTTTCAATTTCAACAGCAGCCGTTACATTTCTGATGTGTTACGGCCCGTAGTTCTGCCCTATCTTCGATGCCTCCGAAACTCTACGTTTTAGCAGGACAATGCACGACTGCATGCTGGTCGTACTATCCTGACCTTCCTTGATACAGAACATGTTCGAGTTTTGCCCTGGCCAGCACGTTCTCCTGATTTCTCACCAATTGAAAATGTCTTGTCAATGGCTGCTGAGCGACTGGCACGCCACCACTCGCCAGTCACTACTGTTGATGAACTGTGGCATAGTGTTGAAGGTGTATGGACTGCTGTACTCTTATATGACATCCAATCTCTGTTCGATTCCATGGCTAGACAGATAAATGCTGTTACTTCTGTCAGTTACTTCTGTCATAATCTTGGTAGTGTTTTCTCAGGATCTATATCTCCAAGTTTTCTGAAAATGTAATCAATTGTCCTTCCCATTATAATGTATTTGTCCAATAAATATCATTCTGTTATTTGCATTCCTTCCTGGTGTTACAATTTTAATGGCCAGCAGTGTAATAATACGTAAGTCCTTTGGCGATGGAAGGTGGAACTAAAATATATTTTAATAAATCGAGGTTCGTTTGGAAAAATCGACCAGTGAAGTGGTTACTTTAATGTATCCATCATTTTGATTTAACTGAAAGTGTATAACTGATATATAGACGTCAGTTGATGTAGAGGATAAAACACGTTCTCAAGGAAACCTGGCTGTATTATTTATTCATTGACATGATATACCTTTAAAGTCAGGACCGTTTTACCGCTTGACATAGTGATGTTTACCAGACAATTTAACCCCCAAAAATATATATATGTAATAATAAAAAAAAATTGCCTTCTTTTCGCCATTTTCTTAGTCCTTATTCCAAATTATCAACATTCTATTAAATTACTAAATATTATTTATTTTTTTATTTTTAGTATTTCTCTGTCTTTTATTTAGATCTTAAATCCCCTGTTCGGTTTAATTCCATATCTTAGTCAAAATATTCTTTAAATCCCTATTCTAAAAATTATTCTAAATTGCAAAAACTTCCTAAAAAGCATTTGATTAAATTCCTTTTTATTGAGACATTGAAATTTATTCTTTCAGAATATTTTATTTCTTCACGTTCTTTTTATTTTATTATTTTCAGATATCGTTCGATTGTCCCATCATCCCCTGCTTTCGCGCGCTTACTTTTATCTTCAAAATTCATCCGAGTCCTGTAATGAGTTCTTACATTTACGTCAGGCTAACAATCCCTTAACTTAATTTCTTAGCCATTGACGTTTGAGTTTTTCCAGCGCTCTCTTCATGTCCACACCCCTTTTTACAATCTATTGGATGGTTATATTCGCGCGTTCATATTCCTACACCAATTTTTTTAGTATAAAACATACTGCATCGGACCGGACCGTCAGAATTTTGCTCTAAATTGGTTGTTATAATAATGTGCGGCTCCAGTGACCCTCATCCTCAACTCAACATTGCATTTCATTTTGTACATAGTGTGTCTATCCAAGTGTATGGTATTCTCTTCAATATCTGTCTTCGAAGGTTAGCATCGTACTTCTGTGATAACAACTTGTTACTCTGCATCATGTAACAGATGACGTCTCTCCCAATAAACACATTGATTTTCCTACCAGAAGTCTTATTCTTGAACTACTGCTCTGGGGTATTTATCGAGAGATTCGGTGGAATTCTTTCCGTGCCTGACTTCGGCGAATCAATTCCCATACTTTTAATGATGTGACGACTGCGTAATTTCCATGTCATCAGTGGTGTCTACGCCATAAATAAGAAACCGGTAGTCACTTATGACATTCATTATTACCTGCAATACATCGTAATATATATATATATATATATATATATATATATATATATATATATATATATATATATATATATTGATATATTAATATCAATATATCAATACGCGCTACTTTATCGCGCATGCCGGTTTTATATTCGTACTTCTCATTTTCCCTAGTAGGGGCTAAAGAATTAAATCTACGCAGAAACTTAAATGTAATTGGCTTGCCGTTTTTTATTGATATTTGGGCTTGTGACGACAAAAGGGCTTGACGCCCTTTTCCGATTCTTTTATAAATCGTAAATAAAGGAGAATTTTACTTGTCTCATAAATTTCTATTTCAAAATAAATTCAAATTTCCTCTTTGAAGTAATTCATGTCGGGCTGAGAAAGAAACTTATCAGAGGCAAATTAGTTTTAACTATTATATTTAAAACTTAGGAAAAGGAAATTTGGAATTTTAACATTAAATTACAAATTTTAATAAGGATTTAATTAATTTACCTTTCATATATATTTATATATATATGTGTGTGTACACTAATATATTATTATACACAGTATATTGCAAATATGATACTATATGAACAAAAAGAAACGAGTGAAATTTCTTTTCCAGTTTTAAAAACTATGTTAAAGTTATGTGTACAGAACAATTTTATAATACTAATTTTATGTGAAATTTAATATAGTAATATAATTACCTTTCTTTCCTATGTAAAAAAAAACAAAAACCCTCAGCAACAGCTCTCGGTAACATTTTTAGTATATGCGCAGCGATACAATATATAAAAGATTTCATATACGTTTCTTTTACAATGTTCCTTCTCATAAAATCTTTCCAACAAATATCCGCTGAAGATGTTACATTACTTTTGAAGACAGCGCGCACGTACGCTAAATAAATGAGTGTAAGTAGAAGGAGTAGTTTCTAATTAAACATCGATTGAGATTTAAATTTATGGCACGTCAAATAAGTTACAGAAAAACTCGTTTTCGGAAGAATCGAGTGTTTTAAAAGTCAATAAAACTTTATATGTGTTGGATGTAGAATGTGTTTTTTTTTCTTTTACTTTATTTTGTTTTTTACAATTTCAGAAAAGGCATTTTATAAAAGAAATATTGTTTTAAATAAAGATTTTACATTCATTTTAGTATGTATATCGTTATATATATATATATACATATATATATATATATATATATATATATATATATATATATATATATATATATATATATATATATATATATATATATTTAAAAAAAGGACAGGAAAAAATAAAATAAAATAAAATAACATTAAATGATATTTAAAAATAAAATAATAAGTTAAAAGAAATAAATTTAATCACATTATTTTTTAAAAAATACCAAAAAAAAATAATAATAATAATTAATACTACTTAAAATAAAAAGATAAAAAATAAATTCATAAAATATATTTTATTTATCACCTTTCTCTCTTCCCTCCTTTTAATTTTAATGCTTTAAAACAGCGATTAATTAGTGAGTAAGCAAAAAATTCAAAATGATTATAATTAAAGTAATTTAAAAAAGCAAACTATTAAAAATAAAATAAAATATAGAAAATCGTCATAGAACTGCATTACACCCGTCCAATCCCGTGTTTCTAAATAAATTGCATAAAGTGCTTGAACATTTGAGACAGTGTTTCTTCAAGAAAAAGGGTAAATTAAATAAAAATTAATGTAATTTTTATTTTAACCAACAAAAATTGCTTATTTTATTTGATTTTCATTAAGTGTCGAGTATTTATTGTAAATTGGCTTCATATATTTTGTTCTTCAAAATTAAAAACTAGATTTGCAGAGTGCTTAAACTTTTGAGACGGACTATAGCAAACAGTTTTCTTCTGAGAATGAATTCAAAGTTCAATTCTAAAATATAATGACACAATAATTTTGAAACAAAACTTAAAAACTCGGTTACTTCACTAAAATACAGAGAGTTTAAGCTTTAAAAAAACATTTCAGTTATTACATTGATTTTCTTACCTTGTTTGTTTTTGTAGAGGTGGTCTGATAATTTATTAACAATGTATTTTCTCTAAATAATACTACTCTAATTAATTTATTCATTTATTACATAATTTAAATTTGTTGAAACATAATTGCAATAATTATGTTTCAACTATATATGTTACATATTATATATGTTTAAATTATAATTAGAACCCTCATTTATTTCATTATTTTCAAAATTAAAATGATCTTATAATTTGTTAACAGTCTGTACAATGCTATACAGTGAAGTTTCTGTTTATGGTTTATGACCATGATACATATGACAATATAAAATTTATATTAAGCATAAGTCAAACACGTTGTAAGAATTTTAATACATAAACTAAAACCTTTAACTACGTTGTTAAAGGTTTTAATTTATGTATTAAAATTCATATTATTGTATTTATGTTATTGAACTTTATTTCTTTAAAATGAACTGCAAGTATTCATATTAATTTTGTAATATTTCAAAATCTATTATCAAAATTTGTTGTCAAATTTTACTACATTTGACAGTTTTATAAAATAGATTCCAAACGATATTATATCTTACGTGGCATTGTGAGGGGTTATTATCTAATTCAAATAAATAACACAAATTGGTTATATAATTTTATGAACTACCTTAGCGGTGGATTCCTAAATAATACAATTTTCAAATATTTTATTAAATTTTTAAAATGCTTCGTAAATGATAAACCTGAATATTAAACTTGTTAAAATTTTATAAAAATGTTCCATGATTTTGTTGCAAGTTATCGGTTTGTAAGGTCAAATTATTTCATTAACGTGAATCAATGTCCTTAAACATGCCACCCAAAAGTTATTACATTTGAACAGATATTTCTAAATGATTATACGTTCAACTATTTTAATTTAAATAACGATAATGTTCGAAATATGACTTATTAAATATTAATTTCGTGTAATTTCAGCAATCGTTTCTATGATGTATGTCATCATTTACACGTAACATCTAATATTTTAATCAAGCGTGTGTTTGATATGAAATGAATGATGTAGTCATAGCAATATTATGGAAATGGAGCAGAATTAAATTTGTATCAAAATCATTTCATTGTAGCAATTATTCAATGAATGAAATAATAATAAGTAGTTAATTCTATCGGCAAAAGAGATATAATATAATTAAGAAAATATATTTTATGTAGAAATAAAATGGCTAAAGCCTCTATAAGATATTTCGAAAATATTATTAGGAATAAAATAGGTAAACCTAACATTTCTCTCTGATTATTTGCTCTTTTTTAAATCATTTTTCTAGATTAGCATAATCTACAATTTACAACACACAAAAATCTTTTTTTTGAAAATTTTTTTATGTGTTATGAGACACAAGAAAATTAATTGATATTCGAAAGTATATAAAACAAAAGTATTTTGTAGTTTTGTTTATAAACACCGAGGAAAAAATTTTCATATTAGGCTATTCAATTTCGGGTCCAATTGTAATGCTCTGATCTTGAGCTAAAATTAGAGATAATACTCATTTTCTCGCATATAGTCACACACACATCTTTATAAATAAAATATACAAAATATATAAATATACACAAAATGCATTTGAAATTCATTATACAGGTAAAATTCCATGTTTACTTTAAGATACTCCAGTAAAAAGCTTATATACATTTACACATATATCGTAAAAAAAAAAAAAAATAAGCAAAAGGCAATTCATTCGACCGTTTTTATAGATAAAGGTTACTTAACCTTAATTTCAATCGCTCTTGACCAAGGAGAAGGTTTCATAATATGGTCAATTAACTGTTATTGAGAAGAACGGTTGAATGACTGGACAATCTGCTGTAGATTTTTAACAGTTCATATATTTGTTGTAGTAAAGATGTGGATATGGTAATTATTTGCATATATATGTATATGCATCGTACGCATATCTGCATAATAAATAATATTGACATCATCTTTTAACACTAGAAAGACGGCAAAATCAAACTCCCTACAAAGCCCATAACGGTCAATATGACCGCTGTTTAGAAAAAAAGTTCTGGTCAATTGGAATCCACCTTCTTTGACTTTGACATGGCTGCAAGTGCATTCTTGATACGTGTAGGTGTTGAAGGAAAAAATACGAACGAACGATTCCTTTATTTTTTCACGAGATCCAAAGCATCGGTCAAAATGACCGCTTTCTAGGCATATTTACAGATTTTAATTTTTAAGTAAAATAATACGTGTAGTGAAAAATTATTAGAAAATGTAACGGGAAGAAATTATCAGACTATAAAAAATAATAAAAATATATGAAGAAACCCTCAACTATCGGTCGAATTGACCGCTTCGGGCGTTCTAGTGTTAAGTAACGGCTAGATAATTAAAAATAACCGGTTCGTCTAGTAATATCATACTTATTTTCTTCTGCGAATACTTTTATTCTACAATTTCTGAATAACTTATCTCCTATTTAATCGTTTATTATCATATTACTGGTTGCTAAATGTTCTGAGAAAGTGCGAACCTGATATGCATTTTATTTTTCCAGTGCTAATTTCTAAAATTATAAAACTGTAGAAAAAAAAAAATAGAAACCTGTCTTCAACACTTTTATTTTACATTTTTAGAGTGGTGGCGAAAATTGTACCAATAAAATGTATGTACAGTGTTTAGTAATATTAGTTAGCTACCACGTACATAAATTAAATCTACCAATAAAGCAATTTTCTTATTTTTTATAATATTCCATTCATCAACCCTCCTTCTCCACGTAATGATGAGAGAACATAAAAAGTCTGCCTCATCTGCAGATTTTATTCATACAATAATTTTCTTGCGTATTTTTATAACTATTTTTACTAAGCAACTCGTTTTCTCTACTTAATGCTGGAAAGCATTAAATATTTTTCTCATCTGCAGACTTCTTTAATGCAGAATTTTTCATATAATTTTTTTATAATTATTTTTATTAAAAATCCCATTTTCTCTAGATAATATTGGAAAAGCATAAAAAATCTGCCTCATCTTCAGGTTTCATTTATATTTCTGCACGCAGTGTTTGGGAGAAATGAGCACTTAAAGTAAATATGTACTCACAAATCTAAGCACACAGGCACATTAATCGGATATGCCAATAAGACCGATTTGTATACATATTTTTAAACATTTTGCTGTCTCGCTCCTATTTGTATACTAAAATTATACATAAACATACACTACTTTGGACTTATTTCAAGTAAAAATTACGTTCAATCAGCGTAACGCTGCAGAGGTTCTTTTGAAGTAAACATGAAAAATATCAGTATGATTGGAAATTATATTGGCTCTTTGGAAAGAACAAAGGTTGTTTACAAAGAGTTGGATTTCTTAAATAACCTACGATAACGTACAATCATATATATATATATATTATGCTTACTTATAAAAAAAATCAATACATACAATATGTCTAACACTATTTCAACAACTTTTAGTGACTAATAAAGAATATTCCAAAATCCATGCCCACAAAAAAAAAAAAAGTTACAGCAATTTATTCAATTTAAAGTTTCGGACATTTTGGACTTTTTCATATTCTTCCGAAGATAGAAAGCAATAAGATATTTTGTCACTTTCATTAATAATTACTGGTGTACATCCCTTCCTACAGTGGGGAAAATACTTTTCAATCATCATAAAGCACAGAAAAAAGCAAAAATACAGTAAAAAACTGTTTATATTACTTTAAATCAAATTCTTGAGCATAAATTCTATACTAAAAATAAACATTTAGGATAGTCCATAAAATATAGCATGCCATTTGAAAGTATTTGTCGAAGTTTTCTCACACAGAACATTCCAGTATATTCGAAAAGTGCAAACTGAGAAAAAATCATTATAATATTTCAACTCTGAATTATTTAATGGGAAATGGATGTAATTAGAACATTTTTGTCGCACATTTGTAATTATTGGATATTTATGGCACTTCGTGAGCATATGCTACGGATGTCTAAATTCATTCTGATCAAAAAGTTGGAAGATGGATTTCTCGTCATTTTTTGCAAAACGATGAGTACCGAGTCCTTTCAAAGCATGTTCAATGTGTTTTATTCCAATGAAATTGCTTTTATTTCTATAAGACTATTTTCTTTAAACTACTTTAATCGTATTTTTATATTTCAATTTAATAAACTCATAATTCACTACATATTCATTGCATTAATGCATATTCTAAATTCTACAAATTATTTTGTTGAAATTGAAAATAAAACTGTTTAATTACAATTTATTTATTGTGCAAAATTACAAATCACATTTCTTGTATTAAAATTATTTCTAAATATAAACAATGACAGTTAAATAACTGACAATTAAATAAATGGAAATTTATATTTGAATGCTTTTCAATTATTTCGCATGCTGGAGGATGAAGATTGGAATCTAAATTCTAATTACATATTTAGAATTATTTTAATTATTTGATTAAATTTTAGAGCTTTCTGTCAATTTAATAGGGGTTATTCAGTTCCTGTTAGAAAATAATTAATTGAAATATTTCAAAATAACGGGAGAACTAAACAATACGCTAAAACTACTCGCTTAAACCTGTCATGTACGGATTTAACTTGTCAAATTAATAATCAAAATAGTTTAAATTATCTGGGTAAACGTTTGAAACACGATGTTTGATATAATTGATTAATATAAATTAATTAACATTGGGATGAAAGGAAATGCGCATTTTAAACATTGACCCGAGAGTTGAAATTTGATTAGTTAATATAAATTTGAAATAGATTATTGCATAAAACTGCATCAAATAGTGGAAAATTAAATATTTTGCTTCCAATTTAATATTTGGCTTTGAAATGGAAAAGTTGAAATATATGAATATTAAAACTCAACAATCATCCAAATGTTTACATTTTCGGACTAAAAGTTTTAATTAAAATAAGACTCGGTGTACTACAGTATATTGTATTACAGGTAAATAAATATGCTTTAAACCGTTTTATTATGTTTTCCCAAAGCAAAAACGTGCTATAAATGCGATCTAAAACGTATTAAAATATATTTGTGTACTTAAAGATTTATTAATATATATATTATCATATATATATATATATATATATATATATATATATTATTAATAAATAGATTTATTAATATATATATATATATATATATATATATATATATTACATATATGAAACTTTCGTTCTATCAATCACTCAGGACGACATCTCAGTCCCCGTACCCCATGAAATTTACCGGATGAGAAGACAGATGTTGGCACAGTCGAAGTCAACGAAAACCATTTCATGACATTTGTAGACGGTATTATTTAGATTTACTTAAACGGTGAAGACAAGTCTCTGAGTACAAGCCACATTTGAAAAATGTAGTGTAGGTGCAATCGTAATCGAGCTGAGTAGAAGCAATGATTTCCAGAAGAGTTTCTCCAAAAGCATTGAGGAAGACATGATTGACGAGTAATAGTTTTATTCAACAACATATATTAAGATCAACTTCACGTAATTTCACTTCATTAAAACTTGAAACACATTTAGATCTACTCAAGAACAACTACCGACGACCAATTTGGACAATCCCAGCGACAGCATCTAATTGGCAATAATAATTCACGTAAAAAGTCTCTCTCCAAAGCCAGTTAACAGTATAAATATTACAAAATTTTGCTCAAGTTTACAGAAGCGCATATTGCTAGCCCAACGACAGCAATGTACGGTGGGAAACAAGGGGGTAGAAAAGGCGGCGCTTGCTCGCTAATGGTTGAAAAAATGAGGCCAAGAGGGTGTGTACCTGACGTATTCTCAAAACTCTTTCTTTAGACGCGGTATATTAAAAAGGTAAAAAGCCTTGAGTGGGAAGACGCGAGGAATTATGGGAAGCTGAATGATAAAATTAAATAGAAATAAAAAATGGTATTACAAAATATTCCAAAAGAATAAAAATTCAATGTCTCAAAATACGAAGAAATTAAGCAGGTGCTTTTTAGAAGCAGTGTTGCATTTAATAGAAAAAGTTTTTTACAAATACGTGTAGCTTTTAACAGATTAAGACTTTTAGAATGATAATTAAAAGAATATTTTGATTAAGCTATGAAATAAAATATAAATTAGATTTAAGAGATATTTTAAAAGAGAGGGAAAAATTAGAATAGTAAGAATTTGGAATAAATTAATTAAGGAAAAATGGCGAAATTATTTTATTATTACACATATATATATATTATCTGTTTTTAATTTTCAAAATATTAAATATTACATTGTTAAAAATTTGCAGCGGACTGTCCAGTCATCTGACCGTTTGCTTAGAAAACGGTTACATAACCGTAATTTAACTCTATTCTGACCATATGTTTGCCCATATTATGGTCATAATAGATTTAAATTAGGCTTATGTAATCATTTACTATAAAAACGGTCAAAGACTGGAGAGTTTGCTGCAATTTTTTAAAAGTGTAACATATTTGTAAGTATTTCGAATGTAATTCGAAAAACAACTCTAATAGCAAGTTATTAGAATAAGTGCACACACTCCTTGGAATTCCCAAAGAGCTTGTCACCACTATTTAAGATTAGAAATTTTTATTTAATATTTAAGTTTTAGAATTTGTAATTTTCGTAAGTTTTGTAATTTTCTTATTTAAGCATAGAAAGTTGGTAAAACTTTATGCACGCTGCAGTAAACTGTTGCAAATGTTTATTTATTTTTTTTTTTATCGTATGACTATGTGAATAATCATTTTCAATACTTTTAAACTTTGCCGTTTATGAAAGTATTTAAAAAAATCCCTGACGGCTCAACCTACAGGCACAGGTAGATTTCGAAGACGCAGACCGTGGGGCGCCTGTTTGTCGGGAATTGAGGAAGAAATGACATTTTTGCGATGATGCGGCAGTTGGAACTGCCTATTTCGAAAACTAACTTGTTTTCCGGCGGTGCCAGCAGGGATTTTTTTTTTTTTTTTTTTTTTTTTTTTTTTTTTTTTTTAGCTATAAAAGTTGGTCCTATAAAAAACTTGTCAATATAAAAGTTTTAGATAATATTAAGAGGATTTATAAGAAATTTAAGCGGATTTGAAATCTTGGGAATTGCCGAAGTTATGATTTTTTTTCTTCTACCCCCCCCTTCCCCCCCTTACGGCAATTTTTAATTATATCAAAAATCTGTCGTACATAAATTTTCGGTCCTTCTCCTAGAAGTAATAGTTATTTCAAACGGATTCGATACGTATAATAATTAAGAAATTATGGGTTTTTTTCTGTTTTCACAAAAAGCCCGCCCCCACCACCCCTCCCCCTGGTTAGATTTTGCCCATTAACGAACTTGACCAAGATTTTATGCCTCTTGATTTTATGTATAAGTTTCGAAATGATGCGGGAGTTGGAACCGCCTACTTCGAAAAATAACTTGTTTGCAGGCGGAGCCGGCAGGGATTTTTATGTTTTTAATTTTTTTTTTTGCTATAACGGTTGGTCCTATAAAAAACTTGTCAATATAAAAGTTTTAGATAATATAAAGAGGATTAATAATAAATTTACGCGGATTTGATATCTTGTGAATTGACGAAGCTATGATTTTTTTTTCTTCTAAACCCCCCCTTTTTTCCCCCCTTGGGGCCATTTTTAATTATATCAAAAGTCTGACGTACATAAATTTTCGGCCCTTTTCCTAGAAGTAATAATAACTTTAAACGGATTCGATACGTATAATAATTAAGTAATTATGGGGGGTTTTCTGTTATCACAAAAAGCCCACCCTCATTTCCCCCTCCCCCCTTGGTTCGATTTTGCCCATTAACGAACTTGACCGAGATTTTATGCCCCTTGATTTTATGTATCAGTTTGGAAGAGATTAATGCAGAATTTTTCCAGTTATCGTGTCCATAAAAAGTGACATAGCTAGATAGATAGATAGATAGATAAAGTTTTGAACTGGGTGTGTTTTGGGGTTCTGGGAGTCATGATCAGCGTAGATCTGCAAAATTTTTTCAAAATTTCCAACTTAGGTGAGAATGTAATAGGTAGTATTTCTTATGAAATCTACCTAAAAACATATTTTTTAGTAGAAATATTTTATACGAAAATGCAAAACGTTAATTAAGAACTGTTGTCTTGAATTGCACTTCAAACAATTTTGAATAAAGTCCTGTATGTAATCCTGTACTTTTATTTAATTTCTTTTTTAGGTACGTTCGTAATTATATAAATACGTAGCATCTATAGTCGTCGTCTGAAGCGTCCGGATGATCTGTCCGTCTGATCTGTCCGCCTGTCCGTTTGTCCGCATATAACAGCACAAAAACTACCAAACCGAATGGTTTGAAATTTAATATATACTCTAATCTTTGCAGAATTTTGTCGAGTCATTTCAAATTTTATGAAAATTGAATCAAAACATTAAAAGATGTTATTAAAAGTTTTCTTCATTCTATTAAATCTTATCATACGTAATTAATTCAATGATATTCAAATATAGGTAATGATTCTAGGTTTTCATGGTGATTACGTCATATTTGACATGGAATCCTATTATTTTGGTATTACTGAATTTAAAAACTGAATTTTTATACTAAAATTATTTAATTATAGCAATCATATAATCTGCCGACAGTTTTTTGGATAGATGTTTCCGAAGAAATAGATATTAAATGAAAAATAGACTAAATATGGATTTCAAGTTCTGAAATTTTTAAAGCTAGACTTAAGTTTCCCATTGGAGTTTTCAGTAAATGTCAACAAAATATAAAATGTTGCCAACTTAATATGTACTTTTTTATTACGGAAATTAACCATATCATAATAACAGACGATATAATTAATTTTTTTCAGTGAAATAATAACGATGATTTTTTTTACATTGTCTTGTATTGGATACTTGCGCATAGTATAATTTTATTATAACAGAATTGTAATTAATTGTTTGCAAAAGTGTATTGAAACTTAATTTCATAAAATAAAATTAATATCTATAATATAAAAATCTGCACGTAAAATAAATTTTGTATTCATCATTTTTGCATAAGAGTGTAAAAGCTATTGCACCAACATCTGAATATTTATAAAACTAGTTATAGTAAGAAAGCACCTCATTTGTCACGTTTTACGCACAATTTTCATCTTGTTTAATATTTGAGAAAAGTATCTGGTTAACAGAGATTTTAACTCCTTTCCCATTATTATTACTTGTCAGTATATATTACAATTAATGTACAAATACTTTCCACTCTGGTTTTTCAATTAAAAAACAATTTTCTTTTTTATTAAACCTAATCTTATATCTCCAAATATATTTCTCAAACACACATTGCACTCATTTTTTCAATTTCACTCTTTAAAAACATAATTGCATATCTAAATTCAAATCATGTATATGTACATCAATTTATGTGCTTGGAAATTCTTGATTTGAATGATTTGAACTGTTTTAGGTAAGCAAAATGTTTTATAAAATGCATTTATATGTGATCTAACGTACGTTATTAAATGAAGATAAATGTCCATTTGAATAACTAAATTTATTATTATTCTATATCATCATGAAAATAAGCTTTGTTGAACCAATTGCAACAATATTTTACGAAAACACTGCGTTTTATAAAAACATTGTACATCCAAAAAGTAGGTTATGAAATTTCTAACTTAGATTGTTATATAACATTAGTCAGATGATGTTTTGACTTCCATGAAGGAACTACAAATTTGTATATATCTAATGATTTTTCTTATTTCAGATTAGCAATATATAAATTAATTATTCACTCAAAAAAATCTTATTCTTAATTTTGATTATGTGTTCAAATCAAAATACCCAACATACGATGAGATGTGATAAGGCAATGCATATTTATTTCAGTATTTCGAAAGATGATATTCTACTTGAACAAAGGACTTCCTAAGAGCGACACGAATATTGAAAATATTCAATGTCCATTTGATAATGAAACGTAATAATGAAATACTGTTAATGAAGTATTTTTTAAATAAAATTCAACATTTAAACGTTTGTAAATGATCCCTTTATAGATTTCTATACGAAAAAGTTCTTTTGAAGATTTTATAAAAAATTTAATAGCATTTTTTGTTATCACTCGCTCGTAAGATAATTCAATATATTTCAGGTTATACCTTTTTTTTCTAAAGCAAGATTAATTTTTTATTAGAAGATTGCTCAAGAATTCCTCCAGACGAAAATTTGATGAAATTTTCTTCATATTCTTATTTCACGAAACGTTATTTTTACTATGTTGCACAATTTTAGGACTCCGTTTCTATTTAAGCAAAATATATTGCATTTTAGATAAACTTTATTTGAAAGTAGAGATTTCAAATTTAAATGCTGATCGCGCTATGTTAACAATTTATAGATGCGAAACGCAAGGGACCCTATTATAGTGATTGTTACAATACCCATTTGTTGTCTCGCAGCTCTCTGTTATAGGGATTGTTGTTTTATCAAAGATGCATTGAAATAAAAACGTTCAAATAAAAGTTTTATGCTTTAGAAAGGCAGTGGGGCGGCAAGTTTGTAAAATCGCCCAGCTAGGGGGTAAATGATCCATTTAAAGATTTCTATATGAAAAAGTTCTTTTTAAGATTCTATAAAAATTTTAATCGCATATTTTGTTATCATTCGATTGTAACATAATTCAAGATATTCATATTTTAATTGCTTAAATGTCGTATAGCCAACATAGTGAAAAAGTATCCTAGTCGGGACTCGAAGCCGGGTCAGCAGTATAGCGCACTGACGTTCCACCAACTGAACCACGACACCCAGTTTGGCACTTCTCACTATAATATGTTGGCAAGGCTACAAACGCAGCATAAGATTGAATTTTTTCCGTGAGCCACCCAACCCTGGGGCAAACACGAAACACAAAGAAAATCCAGCATCGATAATTGAATAAATCTATTTTTAATACTTGGAAATTTTTCCATAGAAAATGTCACACGCCTTGCATTCATAATATTCAAATTTTAACTGCTTAAAAGGCGTATAGCCAACATAGTAAAAAGGTATCCAAGCCGAAACTCGAACCCGTGCCATCAGTATAGCGCACTGACGTTCTACCTACTGAACAACTTGGAGCGACATCCAGCTTGGCACTTCTCACTATAACATGTTGACAGGGCTACAAACGCAGCACAAGATGGAATAACGCACCCAGAAAACAGTTTTGTTGAATCAACAAAAATTTGGTTGACCCAACAAAACTTTTTGTTTAAATATAGGTCAATCGAAATTTGTTTGAATCAACAAAAAAAATTCTTTTGCAATTCCAAAAAAAAAAAAAAAATTGTATCGTCCGCAAAAAATGTTTTGTTAATTCAAAGAAAATGGTTCAATTTTACTTGAATGTTGCTAAAACAACCAAAATGTACTCAACAAAACATGTTTTATAGTTTTAATCAATTCTTTTTTCTGGGTGCGTGTTCCGGTTTGGATACTTTTTCACTATGTTGGCTATACGCCTTTTAAGCAATTAAAATTATAATATTATAAATGCAAGGGGTGTGAAATTTTCTATGGAAAAATTTCCAAGTATTAAAAATAGATAATTCAATATATTTCAGATAACTCATTTTTTCTAAAGCAAGATTATTTTTTGATTAGAAGTTTACTCAAGAATTCCTCCAGATGAAATTTTGATGAAATTTTATTCATAATTCACGATTATATCTTCTTATTTTATTGAAAAGTTATTTTTACTATTTTGCACTATTTTAGAACCCGGTTTCTATCTTTAGGCAAAGTATATTGCATATGAAATCAACTTTATTTGAAAGTAGAGATTTCAAATTTAATTGCTGATCGCCATGTTAACAATTTATAAGCGCGAAACGCACCGGAGTCTATTATAGCAATTGTTATATTAGCCATTTATTGGCTCGAAACTCACTGTTATATAGATCGTTGTATTATTGAAGCTACATTAGAACGAAAACGGCAGTGAAAAGTTTATGCTTTAGAAAGGTAGTGCGCGGCCGCAATTTTTTAAAATCGCCCCAAATAGGTGCATAAAATCAGGCTTGATCAAAGTAATCAATTCTGTATTTAGTTTATTAAATCGTTAAGATTCAAACACCACAATTTATAATATATAACTATGGTATAGTGAAGACATGCGAAATTTTGCTTAAATTTTTAGTGGTAAGGTAAAGCCAGGAGAGATGGCGCAGTCGGAGAGATTGCGCACATAGAGGTTCGGAGAGAAGGAGTAGAGTGAGCATGCACAGACTCTAGGTAGTTGTACAACAACAGTAGTGAAGTGTTTACTTGAAAGTGCACGCTGATTGCTTTGAGCATCTAAGATAAAGTATTGCTATTTTGTTTTGTTTTCCCAAAGTAAGAGCTTGAATTTTCATAGCTATTCATCGGAATTTCTATACAATGTCAATAGTACAAAATATTTCCAACTTAAACGATTTCTCATAAGCTACTGATCTAGACTAACAATGTGAAAATCAACGGTTTGTTTTAGAAGATGTCAGGTTTAAATAAAAGGCCGCGCAATCCCTCCTACCGAAATTGGAGAGTTTGCGCATCTGCTACTTAGGAGAGATGATGCAGTGTTCCCATTAGTTTCTATGCTAGGAGAGATTACGCAGCTTATTGGTAAATTTGCATAAAAAAATGAAAAATGAAAATGGACTAATTTTAAGTTAAACGTGTTATTAAGTAACATAATTTTATTTTGTAATCTTATTTGGACTTGCTTTTTCTGATTCTTTAATTTTTTTTCTTTAATTAAAATATTTTAATCGCTTTTTAAATTATTTCCTTTTTCTGATTCTTTTATCATTAGGTTGAAATATTCACTCCTAATACAGTAATATTTGTTCACAAAAACCTTACAGCAATGTCATTTAAGTGTAATTATTATTGTTAACAATTTAAATGTAGTTATTATTAGTAACAATCTCTCCTACCCATGTGCGCAATCATAACAATCCTGTAAAGACAGATTGCGCAAAATAACTTTCTTCGTTTTTTTACAACTGTCCTATTAAATTGCAACATAACAACAAAATAGCAATGGAAACGCATAAAAAACAAATGAAGTAAAAATTATTCATGAATAGTTTAGCAAAAAAATAATATTTAGATTTTTTATTGCTATTCTTTTGAATTGTGCGCAGACTATCCTAGCTTTACCTTATATTTATCTTGTAAAAATTGAAGGCATTTTTGCGTGTTTATGAATGATTTTTCGCGCTTGCTCAAATTTCAAAAACCCCATTATGAAAGTTTGACACAATCATTTTTTTTTCTTTTTTGACTGAGAAATTATATTGGTACAGAGTCATAATATATATAAACAAAAATACTGAAGATATTTTTATATATAGTATAAGACTTATATTTTATAGTGATAAATTTATAAAGTTTTCACAATATTCTTTTGGGATACAAATGAAAATCAGAGTTATTCTATAAAAATACCATACTTTATTAACGTTATACAAAAGCCTCCATCATACGTATATATATATGTCGTGAATTCAAATTCGAATTCGGTTTGAATGGCAGTCGAAGCTCGTTGATAAACATAACATGTTTAACTCTGTGCAAGGTCTCCTTTCTCGACAACATCAGGAGGCCGGGTGGTATCGCCAACAACTCAGACACTTCAGACAATTTTCAGTAGAGAAGTAAAGACTTTATTCACATTTTAAAACGTCAAGTCAGGAGGAATGCTCCTTCGACTGCAGTTAAATCTATGCAGCAGTACGATCCGTTGACAGTCAATAATTTCCACGAGTCTTTCTTAAATTTAAGACATTTGTTTAGGTGAATGAATTGGATCCACTGGGCATGAAACCCTTCTAAAACTTTATCAAAAGTCTCTACATTACTAACTAAAAAGACGATATTGCGAATTAGAAGCCAGTTAAATTTTTACTCTGCTCTTTAGCCAACGCTAAACGTCAAAATCTCTCGTAATCAGGACGCGCGAGCAGTTTTAACCTCGCTTGCGACAGAACCCAAAACACATCACGTGACTCACTTTCATCGAATCATAAGGTTTTGAAAAGAACTTTATTCGCACATCCGGTGCAATTATCTTTAGGTAAATCAACTTCCCGGCGGGAAAAAAAATTCTACACGTTTCTATACTCTTGTACCAGATGCATGACGTGTCAACAAATCAAAGTCTCTGCTTTGAGAGTGTTGGTTAAAACTAGCTCGAATTTAATGCGCATAAAGAAGAAAAAAGAAAATGAATCTTTGATGCAGGAAAAAAAAGAACTAAAGCATTTCGGAAATATATTAATAGACATTTAATATTTAATAATAGAATGATTTTTTAAAAGAACAACGGTTTTCTGAGCGGAATAATTTAAGAGATATGATATTTTAGCATTTAAATAAAGGATTTATAACAGTTTTATTACACGGTAATAATAATGAATTTTAATAAAGGATTAAAAAAAGATGTTCTATTTAAAGAATAAATTGAAAAAGTTATCGCCATTTTTTAGATCTAACTAATTTCGAATAAATATTATTAAGTGGATTAGAATAAAATGGCTTTACATTTGGATTGTAAAGGATTATTTGAAGAATAAGAGTTATTTTAATAAGCCGAGGTTATATACAGAACATTACTAAATGGAAAAATTTTATAGAATAATTTAGCAGATTTCGAAAAAAAATTAAATTTTGTAATATACATATGTCAAAAGGGTGACAAATATTTATATCAAACAATATTTTGTAAAAAATGAAACGTACACAAAACTTTCCTGCATTGGATGAACCTTTAAACAAATTGCAGTTGTAAATTATATGCAATATTTTTTATTATAATACCGGATTCTTCTATTTATAAATTTTCCTTTATCGGATGTGGCGTGTAATAAATTGTATTTACGACCGAAACTTCTTTGAAACTTCTCTTTATAGTTCATTTTTGTTTTCTTTGTTTGCGTGCTATTTTTTGTGAAGTGCTGTAACTTGTTCGTTGTGTTTTTCTTCAAAAATTACTTGATGTTGTAAGAAAAATTATAGGTAAAGGATATCGAATAGACTATTTGCTTGTTACGCAACATCCTTCATCAATTACTATAAATCTAACTGAGAGATGTGGTTAGGAATTCTGCAGAAGAAAAAACAAAAATAATCTACTACTGTGTTTGTTTACGCATAAAATTTAGACTGCAAAATAGATATCTACGATGGCAAAGTTTTGAAACATATGAAAAAGATATTCGTTTATATTCCTGTGGAGATGATCGATATAAAACGCAGAAGTTCCTACACGTAAAGTGTTTGTTACGGTACAAAATACATAATAATCGGAAAAATAAGGTAAATGTTCAGAAATGAATAATTCATACAAGACAAATGTAATACTTGTTATTAGATATTAAATAATTTCAATGTTTAAACACAAGAACTACCATGTTCTTATATACCTAGAACTACCGTAGTGGGTCATAGATGACCCATGGACTTCACTGATGTTAGTCTTGTTTTGTATGAAAAATACAAACACACAGTAATGTTTGATGATTAATACAATGATTTATAATTGATGTTTATTATAATGTAGCTTGTAGAATATTATATAATATGAAAATCTGTAAATAGATACCATCAAATTAAATTTGAATTTCTAATTTCAAAATAGATGCTTTGGAATTTTGACAGTTCGTATGAAATGAAAAGTAAGAAATATATTTCAAATAATACCTATTTTAACTGTAAATTTAAATTTCGTAAATGCATAAAATACTCAATACTCGGAATAAAAAAATACATAGTAATAGGAAACACAAGGGAAATGTTCAGAAATAAATAATTCATATATGTAATACAAATTTCATGAATTATAACCACTTTCCATCGACACAATTCACACAAATTGCTATGGTCTTTGTTTCCCTTTTTGCGGCGCATAATTCACACACAAATTTCAAACTTCTTTCACACACAGTATTAGGTTTGTTGTCTTTCTACTGTTTTAGTTCGTGTGTAGTGTTGGTACTAAGTTTTCGTTTGTACGAAAATTCTGGAGTGGCTTCAGGGTATTTTGCTATATATTTCTGTCTTATCTCTTCTGCTAATTTTAGAATTCAGTTTCTTTTGCTCATATAAGAACTTGTTGCTTCTTTAAAAGCTACTCATGTATTAATTATGACCGCTGGATCTGAAATATTGAAAAATACGTATATTGACCAACTCCTTGATGGAGATTTCACGGAATATTTCCTGGCAATTTGATTTGCAGAAATCTACTATTTTAGGAATTTTCTAACGCCATATTTAATTGTGTGCCTTGGCTGGATTTGTCCATTTTGTTGGCAGTGTAACTAACATGAAAATGTAATCACTTGATCTCTGGCTGTCAATCTGATAACAAATTAACTTGTACTGAAAGGGGAACCACCTCTTAAATATCTCAATCTCCATGAAATAAATAATATTTTTCCGTGAAACTACTTCTGGTCTTCACTATTTCCCATAGTAGAATTTGCAGGAGTGGAACGCTGAAGTTTTGCTTAAACAACGCTTCTTTTATTTATTATATGCTCTCGATTTTATTTTGTTCAGATGAGATAGACCTGCAATTTGGTGGTCCACCATACATAATTTGCAGCTGAGAGATATCTGGCTTTTGAGTAGCAGTTGCGGTACTAAGTTTGTTATGAGGCACTGTAATGTTGCAAAATTCCATATGATTGGATTTGACGGATAGTTTATGTATTCTATTCCTTCACAAGTAATACATGAAACAATACAAAGACCCAGATTCTTTGGAGTTGTAGAGTTCCACACACCCAGTCTTAACTTCAGCGTATTTGGAATTTCTTGTAACTTTGTTGGAGCTTGTATCTCAACAGCCTACGTGTATATTTCGAACAATGGAACTTTGAAGCTTAAATTTGTCCAAACTTCATGTAAAGTATGAGTATTAGTGATTTCTGAACCATGTGCAACAATTTGGTCTGGTGATATTTGAGAGGTCATCTGACAACATCTGCAGAACTTTGGCTATATCATGGCCCAGTGAAATCCCCTGCACCTTCTTTAAAACTTAACTTTTTAGCAAAGTGAGTTACTAAGTACAAGATTGTTTTATTTTTGTATTATGTTGTTGGACCATCATTTGAAAATGAAACTTATCAATATATGTAATATTCATGGAAATTGTATGTCAACAGCTTTAGTGTATATTTCAAACAATTTAACTTTGACATTTAAATTTGTTAAAACGACATATAAAGTGAGCAAAGTGCGTTGAAAAGTCTCCTGCACCATGCCTTAAAAAGCAATAAGATGTACGCATACAGCTTTATAATAATGACGCAGATTGTTGCAAATTGCATGAATTTCACATGAGGAGGATATCTAATTTACTCAGTTAATTCTGACAAGCATATATTAAAAGAACCCTATAATTAAGCAAGTTCTTGTTCTGAATTAATGTTTAATTCCTTACTATCCCTGTATATTCATTACTGGCCCTTTCAACAGTGAATTTTAACAGGTATGGTAAGGGAAGGACAGTAAAAGAAATTACCACATAATATAGCGTTAAATCATGTGAATCCTAACTGGCAGTCACAATGTGATTTGATTTTTGCCGAAATGTCAGATGAGGTTCACTGTGGAGACTAGAAACGTTTTGGGTTTCCGTCTGTCTGTTTGTTTGTTTGCTTGTCTGCTTTTCTGTTTGCTTATCGGTTTGTGTGTTCCGCGATAACTGCCGCAAAAACGTCCGATTAGGTTGATTTTTGGTATGCATGTTGTTGAAGTACCCGGATTTATCCCGGTATTGTTTTTGGGATAAATTTTGTGCTTATGATTTGTAATTTACAAACTGGGCGAAAAATGTCCGGACCAAGATTCGAACCTCGTATCTCTTGGCTGCAGCTGCCAATACTTTATCAACTGAACCATCCATTTTGAATATAGAAGACCTAATTCACCCAGTTAATCTTATTGATCATAGCATCTATTTTTCGCCCAGTTTGGGAATTACAGTTCATATGATTTCTTTACCAATTTGAATAATTGCGTTAAAATTAATCTAGTGTAAATTTGGTGCATTTGGTCGAAAAATATAGAGCATTTCTTTTTAGGTTATAATGCTTTCCTATGAAAATGCAGACGATTTTCAAATTTCATTTTTAACTGAAATGAAAATGGTGTACTTGAATAATGGATTTAAACGTAAAATCGTGTATGTTACATTTTTGATATGGAGACGCCTTTTAAATACACGGTGTTTCATAAAAGATTGTGGAAACTTTAAGATGTGATTCTACACATCCAAACAAACAACTTTCATCGAATAATGGATGGTCGGAATTAAAACGCAAAGGTGCTAGAGGGCGCCGAACGTGATGTTGTTATACGAGGCAAAAATACACAAAGAATGATTATTTGACAAAAGCAAGTCTAATGACATGTGATTGCAATAAGTGTTCAAAATAGTGACCGGCAGTGTCAATGAATGCGGTACAACAGCGAAGAAAGGATTGGCGAAATTTCTTAAAGACAACAGACATATCACTCACTTCCCCTACAGCAGCCGAGAGTCTGGCGACGAGGTCTTCTGCAGATTCCATGGGGCCTCATACATAAGAGCTTTCAGCTGTTCCCACAAAAATAAATCGAAACATGAAAGATCTGGCGAGGAGGGTGGCCAAGCTACAGGACCACCTCGCCCAATCCATCGGTTGGGAAATATTATATCCAGATAGCTTCGCACGTTTTATGCATAATGGGCTAGTGCTCCATTTTGCTGGAACTACATTACCCTCCGGATGTGTGGGAGAATGGCGTTCAACATGTCTGGCATGTTCGGGTCGAAACTACACGATTGTCAGCTAAAATAATAAGCAGTTTATCATATCATTGCATAAAATTGTGTTTAACGTGATACTTCTGAAATTTTCGGAAGTTCCGATAAATCTTATATTCTTATAAATGTATAAACATCTTAAAAAATTGAATTTTTGATTATCAAATATTTTGCAGATTATATAAAAAACTAATGAGATTAATAAACAATGATTTGTACAGCTGCCATTGAGGCCTCAGATCTGTAGATTTACTAGTTTGCAACAGTTGACCTAAATAAAAAATATTTTAACTTATCTTTAAAAGTTCAGCATTGAATGGATTTGAAAGTCAAAATTATGTGAGAATTGCTTTAGCCTACATTGTAATGTGATTTATTTTTAATAATAGGATAACAAAATTAATATTATAAATATACTTATCAAACTAGAAAAAATAGATTTCTCTCATACATTTATTAATTTGTCAATGAATTTATTCTCCTTTACTTTCTTGCAGATATTTTCATTAGAGTTATTCGCTAATTACTATCCTAGAGATATAATTTTAAACATATTCATAATGCATGAATAACTTATTCACTGCTGCAAATATTCTTTTTCCGATATTAATATATTATGCGCAATTCCGAAAAGACATTTTTCTTAGGCATAACTATCGATCTTATATTATTTTTTATTGCTTTATACAGTTGGTATTAAAATTTTAAAAAAAATGCAAATACGGAAAAACTAATATTTTTGGAATATCTAAAGAGGGAGTATTTTATAGACATGACGTTGATTATATATTGATCTTAAAAACATTTTATTAGCGTAATAAAGAATATTTTTAAAAATATAAAAAGTTAAATAAAGTTAATAGTTAAGAAGAAGTTTACTAAAAATTACTTTAAAAATACAATTTGTTTTAAATTAGTATATTAATAGGGGAAAATAGCAGAAAATTGATTATCTTATTATTAGTTGCTTCATGAAGCCAGAATTTCCAAAAGAGTTAAATGGAAATATATGTAAATACACACTTATCCTTGTACATTAGGGTGGGTCGAAAAAACCGAAATTTTTATAATCGAAACGTAATAGTGCGAGAAAGTTGCAATTGGTAATAAGGAATAAATTCGCCAAATATTACACCAAATGGTAAATATCTTTTACTGCCGCAAAGGGGGCAAAGTTACAAAAAATCGCAAAAAAAATGTTAAAAAAAAATATTAATTATAAAAACATACCAATACAATTTCTGCGGCGGTAATAGAAAAGATTTCACCATAATGAAATTTTATTGGAACATTACTAACATTTTGATGTAGCTGTTGCATTCTATTTGAAATTGTATTGGTATGGTTGGATAATTATTAATATTTTTTTTTTGACAAAAACATTTTTTTGCGATTTTTCGCCCCCCCTTAGGCGGTAAAAGATATTTACCCTTTGGTGTAATATTTTGCGAATTAACTCATTATTACCAATGTTAAATTTCCCGCACTATTATGTTTCGATTATATAAATTTCGGTTTTTTCGACCCATCATAATTGTACATAATATATAATTACAAATATATAATTTATTTATCACCTTTTAATCAATGAATGTTTTTTTAGAAAAAGCAAAATCATGCGGTTTATCCTGATATATATATATATATATATATATGTATTTGTAAATGTAATTAATAATATGTCATTTATTAGTCTAATGATTTAATATGAAATAAAAAAAGGATCATGCGGATCGTATAGCAAGATTTAAAAATGTCTAATAAAATATGTGCACACAGTAATATAAAATGGTTCAGTAACATTAGGTGTGCTCATATTTCTGAGTCTGAAAACTGCACATATTAAAACAAACAAATTTTAAAATTAACAGAAACTACTGTAATGTAAGTATGGAGGTCCTACCTTAATTTGTACTTCTTGCTTGGAGTTAAATATTTATTACCATTACGCTCTAATGCGCTGCTCAAACTGTGATATCCATTTTCATCCTACTTTAAAATTCTACTCTACGTATCCAAATATATATATACATATATATTCATCCCAGTATGGTGCGTTTTTGTATGATATACATATATAAACAGAATTTCAGTTTCAGTCCACTGACTTCTCCCAATTATACATGGTGTTCCTCTAGAAATTACCCCAGTAAATGTTAGTTTTATATAAAAATTGTAGCGGGGGGTAGGGGGGATTAAACGAAGTAACATTCACAACGTGTCATTCCAGTATTTTTAAAAAATTAGGTGTATTTGAAACTCAGATAGGGCTGAAAATGCTCGATCTGTGTATCAAATACAGCCAAATACGACGTTTTAGGCTTCTGCTGGTGGCTTGAAGAACTTGTGGTGTCACCTTCTAGATGTCACAACGGAAGTTTTCTAATAGATCAAAGAATGGGCGGAGTTTATTCACATACATATGCCCATTTATGTTATCCTACTGTAAATAGCTAGGTTTTGGGATAAAATTGATGAATCCATTGGATGACAATGGGCTTACATTTGGTTAATGCATACAAGATGGGGCAACGAGCCACGTACTTATTAAAGTTATCGTTTGACGTGTATTTGTTTTGTTATATTCCATACTCTATTTTTTCTCAAATCAATATTTTTCCGGGTCTATGTTTTAGTGAGACCATCGTTATTTAGTTCCGTATAACTTATTACCAATATATACAGAATTCAAATAAAAAAATATGTAATGAAATTTTATAACTCATTTTAACGACTATATTATGGCACATTTAAAAATTTAAATACACTTATAGTTGGAAACATTTTACATTATATTTCTTTAATATGAAATGAATTTACTGTTAAGTAAATTTTTTTATTCAAAGAAAAGAGCATTCATTTCATTCTTAAATAAATGATCATAAAATAATCATCGGGACCATGTAGAAAGCGTGATGTGCAGACGCGGAAAATCTGTTAGTTCCACTTTCCACCTCCACGGGGTACGAAATCTATATCTTAATTATTTAGCTATATCTTAATTAGTTCATGTTAAGTAGAAAGAAACCAATACCCGTTGAAATCGTGCCAATAGAGGCCGAGAAAAAAATCACCCCCTGCAGATTAATATTCATAAATGGTGGTAACCAAGAAAAAATGATACTGAAAAAATGATACTGAAGTTTATTTAGTACCTGTTAGACCTCGGAAGAATGTCAGAAAGAATTTCATTTGAATCGGAACAACATTAAAAGCAAAATCTTTATTTACATTTTTCACCACCAGGACAACATCCGCTATAAACGAACCTCTTTCAAAACGAAACTCCGGCACGTATCCCCGCTGCGTATGGCAACGAAAATCTTTTAGATCTAGTTTCAACCGCCAGGGGGTGTCAAATCTATTTCTTAATTACTTATCTATATGTTAACAAGTTCATGTAAAGTTGAATGAATCAATTCTCGTTGAAATCCGTTTGTTTGAATCGGATAAAATTTAAATGCAATTTTTTAAAATTCCGCTTCTTACCGCTAGGAGTGCACTAATAAATGAATTAAAAGTGTTCTAAATAAAGCTCTTTCCGATTGAAACTTCGTCACGTGTCCATGCTGCCTACGATAACGTACAAGAGGTGGGCTGCACGTGCAAACGCGCTTCAAAATTTTAGTTCCACTTTCTACCACCAGTGGGCATCAAATATCTATCTTAATTAGTTATCTATATCTTAATTAGTTCGTTTTAAGTTGAATGAACTAATTCTCGATGAAATTAGGCCCATAGAACCCCAGAAAATACTCCTCAGTGGTAACTAATGTTCAGAAATAGTGGTAACCAAGGGCTGAAAAAATGATACCGAAGATTATCTAGTACCTGGGCGACTTGAGAAGAACTTTAGAAAATGTTTCGTCGGACTACTAATCGGACTACTAATAAAAAAAGTTCTGATTTTGGAGTCAGGGGGGAAGTTCGGAGTTTCGATCAGAGATGCGATATTTAAATTATAACCGAACACTTCCCTCTCCCCTCAGAATTAAACCAACGACTTTAGAAAATTAAGAATTATCATTAACTTTTGAAACAGAAACAAAATTACTTTATTTTGTTTTGTTTTGTATTGATATACAAATACAGTAAGTTACCGTTGGCAATTTCTGAAATCAAATACATAAATGACGCCACGTACATAAAAAACTCTAACAATCGAATGAAACAAATTGCGAAAGATTCACAAATCGCTGTTCGAATTGCAATTAGCTGATGACCTTTAAATCTGCCAATCAGAACTGCCCGGTTGACTTCCAGCTGTGCCTACAATCCTCTCAGCTACCAGTCACAACGGCCCTCCATAATTGTTGAAATAAAGTGGGCGATTTGTGACGTTATTTGATAAAAAAAACGTTGCAAAAGATGAAAAAAACGCATAAAAACGAAATTAAAATAAATCTAATCAAACAATCCAAATCGGGAAAATTAATAACCCGCCCTTCCCTTTTAAAATCATGGTTTCTTTTTACCTGTATAGAATTATCAAATCTGTTCAAGCTAAAAAGAGGGGGGGAGGAATAACGATTTTGAGCATAGCTGATTCTGAAATGTAAGCAACCAACGAACCAATCAAGCAATATGGGCAAAATTTCTTGGTGTCGAAAGAAAAAATTCGCCAAAAATTCCAAAATTGCTGTACGAATTCCGCATAAACTTCATTAAAAGAGGACAAAATTTACTATATTGGGATAAAAGATTGGAACCGGATTCCTCTTAGTAATATGAAAAATCGCAGCGAAACGTGAAAAAACACTATAAAACGCAAAAAAATAATTTAAAGAAATCTATTGAAAAATTCAATAATCGGGCTTCGAGTTGCAAAACTACATGCATAGAGGCTTCTTCCCACCAAGTGTTGGGACCCACCAAGTGTTGTCCCACCAAGTGTCCCAGTGTTTATTCGATGTGTAGCGGTCTCTTCAGTACGCAACCAAGAAACACACACACACACAAACACACAAACTTCCTTCTTTATATTGTTAGAGATACTCTAAAAGTCAAATGTAAAATAGCATACTGCTTTCCTCGGAAGCTGATTTTTTTAATTGTGCTTTTGAAAATCATACGTAGAGAAACAAATAGTCCTTATTATTTTTTTTTATTGTAAACCTACGTTATATAAAACTACATATATAAATGTATATATTTTAATTCAATGTAAACTCTTATAGTAATACAATTCCATTTCTAAATCTTTAAAACACATATTTTTGGCAAGACTTTAAAATTAAGATCGTAGAAATAATATTTACTACATTCAAGTACTACATTCAAGATTTTCGATAAATAAGAAAATCAATCTTATAAAAGTAACCTTGAAATGTTTACGTGAATAGAAAATTTTAATTTTATCTATATACGAAAATGTTTCATAAACAAATAACAACAATCTAATTCAGTAAACGAATTTTCGAACTTTTCTTGCCTTGCAACACAATACACCTTCCATAATTCAACATTTCTAGAGAAAGAAATTCTTTGTTATTGCTTATTGCTCTTCGCAAAGAAATTTTTTAATTCTCTGTGTTGGATTACTTGTCAGTATTAAAATGTAAATTACGATAAAGAGATTTCTCCACGTTTCCCCCAAAATATATATTGTACTCATAAATTCTCATTAAATTATATTTCTTTGTATACACGAAATGAGAGATTCAATTTTTTTGTATATATTTTTTTCACATACATTTTTCTGATAAATTATGTTGAAATATTCCTGGTTAATTTTTATATGCTTATGTCTTTTTTGCGATATCAATTTGCACTTTAAAATATCGCAAAAATAAACGTGTATTTGTCTTTACTTCGTTAGTTCATAGTAAAACACCGAATTAATTTTTGTTTTTAGTTAGCACTTTAAACTTAGTTATCAACATTACTCCATAAACAATTTTATTGCAGAAGTAATTAATCATTGCAAGAAGAGTTTTAGAATTATTACGATTATTTTCCAATTCATCATGATATCTATAAAAAATAGTTAAGCAAATTTTAACTATAACATAAACAATTCGCTCATTACACATTTATTAATTTGTCAGAGAATATCTTTGTCTTTACTTTGTCGTATAATTTTTTCATTGCAGTTATTCATTAATTACTATCCCGGAGATAGACACTCTTATAAATATATTAATAAGAAACGAACAACTCATTCATTATTACAAATATTCGTTATTTCTCGAAAAATCCTTTTTGGATATAAATAAGTTACATAAGAAAATTTCCTCAGCTATAAGAATCGATATGACTTTATCTTTAGTTGTTTTACATAGATATTAAATATTATTTAGGAATAGAAATTTAGAAAGACGAATATACAGTGGTGGCCAAAAGTTTGGACATTTTTTAAAGTTTCATGTTTTTCAACTTTGTGTGCTTGTAGAATATATTAATTTTCACTTAAATACAAACGTTTATATATCAAATTGAAGGTCATTTAATGTAGAATTTAATAATAAAAACAGTATTACAATATCTGTATTACAAAAAAGTTATGCTCATTTTAGTAGAGCAAACAAACACAAATCGTTTTGAATAAGGACGTGTTTTGTAATAAAAGCGTACTAGCCAATCACAAACACTGTTCTGAGGACCAATCAAATGTCTGTAACTATAGTTTAGGTTATTTGGATGGTAAAAGAGTTATTGTTGTAGAAATATTTTGCGGAATGATGCATACTAGAACAATTAAATATAGTATTGCTGTTTTTGAATATTTAAAGTCCTTTTTTAAATTAAACTAATTTTAAACAATGTCATCAACAAGAAGAACTAATTTGGACATCTACAAAAAGAAGCCGAATTGTCATATTGAGAGGAAATGGCCTCTCTTATTCTGAAATTGCAAGACAAGTTGGTGGTTTAGTGACTTGTTCTGGTGTACGAAAGTTCTGTTTACGTTATGAAAAAACGAAATCAGTGGAAAATAAGGCCAAATCAGGCCGAAAAAAATGCACAAGTGCTACTGCCAATAGAAAAATTAAACGGCTATACCTTCAAGATTACATCAGATGCCATTAGATGTGAAATGAATGCAACGGGTATTGCAGTAAGTTCAAGAACAATAAGAAGAAGGTTATCAGGATTTGGACTACAAGCTAGAATTCCAAGGAAAAAAACATATTTAAATAAAAAGCAGCGCGAAAAAATTAAGTGGGCAAAAGCATACATTAAATGGTCAGAAAATCAATGGAATCAAGTAATCTGGAGCGATGAGAGTAAAATATTGCTCTTTGTTAGTGATGGTGGAAAATACGTGAGACGTAGAGTAGGAGAAGCACTTCATCCTTATTGCATTGAAGCAACTACAAAAAACCCAACAAATGTCATGATTTGGGCATGTATGTCTGCTGATGGTGTGGGCCGAATTCAAGTGATTGATGGCATCCTGAATGCCAAAAAATACATCGAAACTGTCTTGGAACCAAAATTTTACCTTCCATCAGGGATCTCTTCTCCAACAACGCACCATTTATTTTTCAGCAGGATTCAGCTCAATGCCACACAGCAAAAGTATGCAAAGCATGGTTTCAAAATAAAGGCATAGATATATTACCATGGCCAGGAAACACCCATGATCTCAATCCAATTGAAAAATTGTGGCGACGTTTAAAAATTATTTTACGAAAAAAACGTCCAGCCAATAAAAGACAACTTATTGAAGCTATAATTGATTCTTGGCACCATGTGATTACGAAAGATGAACTCCAAACATTCGTTCACTCTATGAAAAGACGCTGTGAAGCTGTCTTAAGAAATAAGGGTTATCCTACTAAGTATTGATTGTGTAAGTATCACTTTAAAAAAAATGCAAATCTAAGATAGATCTTACTATTAGTTGCATAATTTTTTTTAATACAGATATTATAATACTGTTTTTATTATTAAATTTTAAATTAAATTACCTTCAATTTGATATTCAAATGCTTGTATTTAAGTGAAAATTAATATATTCTACAAGCACACAAAGTTGAAAAACATGAAACTTTCAAAAAATGTCCACACTTTTGGCCACCACTTTATTTTAAATAACTAAAGCGAGTGTATTTTATAAAAACTGTATTGATTAAATAATAATATTAATGATATTTTATAAGTCTATTTTAACAAAATAGATTTTAAAAATGCGATTGTTACGATAATAATATTTTTTTTATTACCAATACACTTTTATTTAATTACCTGTTTTGTCTGTCTAGGGCAAATCTTGCAAGCGATTTTCGACCCATTTCGACCCGTTCCGATTTGACTCAGCTGTTGCGCACGAGTTCATGCCGATGACAATGCAATAATCAAGTACCAGAAGGACTCGTTCGAAGATTTCGCACTGCAATCTTTGAGATTATTTCCTGGAACGTTATAGTACTAATTTTTAATTAACTGATTTTTTTTTAAATCAAACAACGCGTTTTAACGAAATGTGGGTGTACTATCTCAGAAACGTGTTCAAAAACTTTTAGAATGATACCTCATTCATCGTTGTATGTTTTGTATGTGCGTAGAAAAAAAGATGTTGACAACAGAAATAATATATATGATGATTGCTTGTGTATTACAGCTTAATGAAATATTAAAAAATAAATACTTACAATTTTTGTGAATTCTAATGAGCTGTATATCTAAATGGAAGATAATCCTTAAATTACGTAATTTACTGGTGCTCCAATACTGTACGCATATACACAGCCATGATTAAACAAATATAACAAATAAATAATAGGTGACACACGCGTAAAAATTAAATAAAAACTCGATTAAAAGCTCGATATCTTTTCAAAAAATAGGAGCAAGAAATAAATTAACAATCGTATTTTAATTGCATTATAGGATGACTTCATCTGATAATGCAGTATTTTATTTTTGTGGCAACACTGGTTTGAAGAAAACCTTTCATTTCATTTATGAAAACAATGTCGATTTAATTTTTAATTGGCAGCAATTTTTAATCAAAAAACTTGTTTTAAAGAAATGTAAGTGTTCTATGTCAGAAGCCTGTGCAAAATCCTTTCATTTCGCATCTCAGTTATCGTTCTGCGTTTTGTATTTTATTAGAAAAAAGGATGTTGACAACAGAAATAATATATACGATTTTTAAGGCGGTACGTCATCCGTATTAGGCTAAGGTATAATAAGTGTAAAAAGGGAAACCTATTATTTATAGTGTTATTGCGATGAAATTCAATGATGACACGTATGATTACAATGACAATGACATACGACAATGCTGACAATATTTGAAAAAAAAAATGAAATATTTACGAAAACGTATTTTAATAAACTGTACAATCATGTATGTCATCATTGATTACAGATATGTATGTGATTAAATTATATGATATTAATAATATTATATATATTATATAGTGTTATATATTATAATTTATGTGTACTTAGATTTGTGTAATTGATGTTTATATTAAAATATATATTGTTATACGTATATTGTCCTAGCGCAGGAAAGAAAACGAGGCGACCACTTTAATATAAATAGTAGCCTAGAAAGTGAAATAACAATAGTTTTAAATAAAATAATATAATATACAAATGTTATCATAATTAATATTGTAATCATTGCTTATTGTTGTGAATCATTATTACACATCAACTGTAAATTATCATTTTCTGACTTGTAATAGTTGTTATTATTAAGTATGTTCCTAAATCGAATTGTTATCAATCTGGTATTGTTTTTAAAAACTCGTTGTCCCAAGCTAATCAAACTAAGCGTTGTGATAATTTCATTAGAATAATTGACGAGTTGATATTTTTTCCATATTTGTATTAATATATATGTATTAATATTTTTATTAATAGTGAATTTGAAAGAATTCAACTTTTAAAAGGAATTGGCAGGCTACGCCAGCTTCGCTGGTCGATTTTTCTCAGCAAACATCGAATGATTAAAACATGTTTCAGCTCCACATTTCATCGCCAATAAGCTCATTCTGTTCTATACAAACCTCTTTCCGAACGAGCTTCCTGTACATTTCCCCCCGCCTGCCTACGTAAAATATAGTCGGCTTACGGTGCTCGAGCTACAAAAATAAATTAGTTCCACATTCCATCACTAAGGGGCACCAGATCTTAACGCAATATTTGAATTACGGCCGAACTCATCCTCCCTTTGAAAACTTAACAAATCACTTTTAACATTAATAAATATCGATATTTTTTTTAACTGAAACAAAATGGCGCGTTGGTTGGTTTATATTCTCACTTTATTTTCTTTCCTTTTCAGAAAATTGCTAATATTTGGCAAAAATTAAGAAAAATTATCGACCGATTTTTACAAAATCGGATTTACGGATGCAGAAAATATTTATACATATGTGTGGTGAGTTTTAAATCGATACCTCAAATACTTTTTTTAGTATTCGCAAATTTGTGAAAAGAAACCACTCGTTACCTTCCACAAAAGACATATAACTGCTTTTTTGCCTCCAGGTACCTTAACGTTTTATGTATATAAATGATATATGCCATAATTTCAATTGAATCAAATAAAACAGTGCTACAGAGGCCATGTTTATCAGATATTCATATAAACAGAATTGTAGGTAAATTATTGTTACGAAAACTAGCTATCTCAAGCTTATCAAAATAAGCTTTATGACAATTTTTTTAATAATAATTGACTACATGTTGATATTATTTCAATGTTTCTAATGTACATTGTTTCCCAAAAATGACTAATGGATTTTGAAAGTCAATAATAATAATAATAATAATAATAATAATAATTTTTATATTTATAATTATAATAAACGGAACGTGATAGAAATGTATCGTTTGCGACCTTATGTTTGGGAAATCAAAGCATTTTATCTTACCAATTTGCAAATTTAGTTAACATTTTCGCCAAATGTGGCGCGGCAAAATAGCGGCGATACTCCAAAACAAGAAATATCCTCTGTACCAACGAATAAACCATCAATAGTGTATACTCTTTCAAAAGCACTCGCTAACAGATTGTGTAGCAAAATATACCGAATGAAGATGTGACGGATACCTACACCGCCATCATTTGGCAAAAATGTTAACTAATTTTGCTAATTGATGAGATACAATTCCATGTTTTCCCAAACATATGGCCGCAAACAATACATTTTTATTGCGTTCCGTTTCTTTTTTATTGAATTTAAAAATCCATCAGTTATTTTTTGGACAAACTGTCTATGACATTTTTATGACAATGTTTGTAATGTATATGACGTGTATGACAATTGTATATGACAAAGTATGTAATCTCATATAATTTTGTCATATTATGAACTGTTATTTTACTCTAAACATGAAAGAAATTTACTATTAAAATGAATGACGAATGTGTTAATTTCAATTTAAATAAATGAAACAATGTTACAGAGACCATGCTTATCAGATATTAACTGGAAAAGAATTGAAGTATTGTAATTTAAAAATCCTTTTTTAAGAATTTTGTTAAATCATCTTTTCGACAACATTTTAAAATATACATGGTAGAAAGGAATTTTTCTGCATTAAAATGTCTTGAAAGAATTGCGTTAAGTATTTTAACGAAGTCTATGAAGATGATAATAAAATGTCCTCGTGAATACAGTATTTTAATCTTATTAATATACGAAAATTTTTCATACATAGATAACATCAATCTATTTCTAAGAGAATCTTTAAAATTTGCTAGCATCCCAATACGTATGTCATTTTTTAATTTTTATTCAAAGATAAATTGGTTGTTATTGCTTATTGATTTTTCTAAAATAAATACTTTATCATTTGTGTTGGGCATAGCCCAATTTTAAAATGCAAATTACGATAAATTCATCACTCTTCTTTCTCAAAACATGTATATAATACAGCGGACAGTCTCATATTTAATTCAATTAATTTCTATACATGAAAAGGGCATGTTTGTGTATATAGATAAAAACTTATTTTGGCAACATGTACTGATTTTCTCCAATGCTTGTGTTTTGTCTTGACTAATGCTTTCTATCTGGTAATTTGATGTTTTCTTTTCCATCTATCCTTTTTAATCTTGTTTTATTTTGAACTTAATATTGTTTTTCGCAGTTTCTTTCTCTATTTTATGGGTGTGGTTGTCCCAAAATCATATTCTTTAGCTATTTTATGGGATGATGATGAAACCACACACTTTATTTGTGATACTTTTTGGGGTGCTTTAGGTATTTGGAACCTGATGATTTTCCACAAATTTAATTTTTTCAATTTCTGTAATTCAATTTCTCTTTATTTATTTATTTATTTACTTCGTACTTTGTATAGTGCATCTATATTCAGTGTGTTGGGGGGAACAGTATTGTTGTCAATTAGTTATTGTATTTTTATTCCTAATTTCAAAGTTTTTGTTGGTGTATCGGTAATGTTTCTTTAATGGTTATATATATATATATATATATATATATATATATATACTATGGAATTTTTTAATACACATTCTGTTGATGGATTGAGGAATTTTTAATATAAGAAATTTGAACTGTTTTCTTGGTTGCATGCATTTAGAATATTCCAAATATTAACGAGAGTTTATATTTACTTGAGATGTTTATATATTAATAACCAACATTTATCTTTAATTTTCGTTAGAATCTTTTAAATTCTAATTTATGGTATATTCTAAGCATGTACAGATTTTATAAAAAAAATCCTGTTAGTAATTCTGTTTTTTCTGTTATTTGTACAGAGTAGTCCTGTTAAATTGTTACATACTTCGTATGAAATAGGCTTACACCCAGGGAAATCACGTTAAACAGGAAAAAAGATCTTCTGTATGAAACATAAATTTTTCTGAGATTCATGATGTGGAATTTCTCCCTCATTCGTTAAAGTGCGAGATCAATTTCCTTTTCCTTTACAATGTTTCTGGTACTAACCGCCTAATTAGAACACAGTTCTTTCTACGAATTCGCTTTCCATTTCCTGTTCCTTAAGAACAATTCTGTGTTTTTTCTCCTTTTACTTACCCATCATACGTAGTATAGGCTAAATCTTGTAATCGTTCTGAAAATCGAATTTTTTTTTGACGAATTTACACGTTTCAGACACTGGAGATTCCGAAAAACATATTTTTAGAAAAAATAAATTGCCGTCCTTCTGTGTGTCTGTAAACGCTCTATTTCCCGAACAAATTCAGATAGAGACTTGAAATTTGGTATGTACTTAGTATATAATAATTGGAAGAAGCTTATTGAATTTCAGTAACCTCGATTATCCGGATTTTTTTTTTTTTTCGACTCTCGAAGTATTCGTTCTGATAATACCTTTTATCAGAACGACATTAAACATTTTCGAAATTGTTTATTTTAAGGAGTGAATATAAAAGACAACAAAAAAATATAAATTTTGCATAAAGAAAGAAATCGATCGGATAATTAGTTGCCGAGATATTTTTAATCATAAATTCCACACTCTTCGATTTTTCCTGACCCTGTATTTTATTCAAATTTCAATTCAAAGATATATTTTAATTGAAAATGAGACGCTTAATCCGAGGCAGTAAACCGTTACTTAATATGATTCTCAATTTTGGAGTTATAAGGATGTTTGTTTACGCAATTCAGTAATAGAGCATTTAAAGCGAGGCTAACGAAAAAGACAGGCTACCGCGGTGCATTCCACTTATCTTTTTTTTACAGACCGCTAGAGTGGCGTGATGCTCTTTTCGTACACCTGCATTGGTGGATTCGAGCATCAAGTGACTCCCGCAGTCTGTAAAAAAAATATACGTGTGAAGCACCGCAGTAGCCTTTCTTTTTCGTTAGCCTTGATTTAAAGTTTATGACGTCATCAAACCACGATTTGACTCGAATTGCAATTTATTTTATAAATAGTTTACAGATGTTTTATTTTCATATTTTGTATTATGCATATACATGATGGGTAAGTATTACGGTGGCCCCCAACGACAAGTTTCGTATTTGTCTGCAAGAGATTCCATGACTTAAAAAATTTTCCAGAGGGCGAATACTATGTCCATGCTGTCTACATGTAACACAGAAAATCTGAACTATGTATCAAGAGAAGATACTCTTTTAAACTTTTATTTTTATTAAAAGTACAGTAGAATATCAATAAAAATATCATTTTTTTTACAATGCACAAGCAAAATTATATATCGCCTTAAAACATCAGAACATTTGCTTAAGAAAGATAATTAAACTACAAAAACGATTTTCAGAATTATTACTATTTACGCCATCATTATTTTAACAAAAGTTATTTATAGTTAATAACAATTCAATCATAAGCATTTCAAATGTTATACATTTAATAATTTTTCATAGGAGATCTTTGCATTAATTTTGCTTTTTTTCCATTAAGGTTCTTTATTAATTATTCTCCTAGAGATATTCTTATAAATATATTCATAACGCTCGAATAATTCTTTCATTGCTACAAATTCACTTTATCTCTAAAAAATATGCCTACGGATTTCAATAATTATTCATAAACATCAGAAAAGTTTTTCACACCATATGAATCGATATAGTGCTATATTTTTGTCACTTTATATAGTTTGATTTTAAAAACTAATTATGAATATATAGGTATAAAACAGATCCTTTCGGATGGAATAAAGATGTCATATGTTGCAGAAAATACGTTGTTTAAACATTGCTTCTTAATGAAATTTCATAAGCATATTTTATCAAGAGTTTTTTAAAATACGGATTTGTTTTTAATGTAATTAAGTCAATGAAATCAATTGAATTATTTTTATAAAAATTGTATGTGTTAAATATTCCATGCAACAGCATTTATAAAAATCTCAAAAAAAGTATTTTTACTATAATTGATTATAAAATAATTAAAGGATAAATAACGTAATTGCAGGGAATAACATAAAAATTTAATATATAAAGAACATATCTACCCTATATATATAAAATCCTAATGAAACGAATTTGTGAAACGATTTTATGAAACGAATTTATGAAACGATTTTATGAAACGACTGATTAAACAACTGATTATGTTTCAGGGCTATTTTTAATAAAATATTAAACGCTTGATGGTGAAATTAATACCAATTGTTCATAAAAATCCGCGGATGTCAAAACTGGTAATAGAATTTTGAAATTGGAATTAGTTTTCGAGATATTAATTTTTTTCTAATTTTAATGACATTTCTGTAATGATGGCAACTAATTACTCAGTTTTTTTGTGACAAAAAAGGGAAAAAAATTGAAAAGGATCCCGATAGGGATTATTGATTTCTTTTTATTCGTCATTTTCAAATTGAAATTGAATTTATCTTTTATTTCAATTGATAATGAAGAAAGATTGTGATTAAATTATGTTTTTCAGTAAAATCTGAAAAAAAAAAAATCACATTTCTATCGTCAGGATTCAATCGTCTGTCAGCATTTAATTTAATTTATAAACTGAAAATGTTTTGAATAAATCCGTCCAAATGACGTCATTTAGGTAAACGCAAAAGAAAGGGAGGAAAAGGAATTAATAGTAATTATTATTTATTGATATCAGTTTGTTATTTTTTTGTAAAATTTAATTAAACGACTTTATAAAATCATTAATTTGTATATTTGAAACTAATATATAAAATAATAATTGCCCAACTGAACGGAAGAATAAAATATCCTGCTTGGTTTTCTATCCTGCTTGGTTTTTTCCGCCAAGCTTTTTAAAAAAGCGTCAAGACCCCTATAATAGAAAAGCACCAAAAGTTTATTGGGTTTGTTTTCATAACTTTTGGCAACAAATCTATGTATATTAACGAATCTATCCCTTTTTGAAGCTCGAATTACGCCAAACCTAAAAGCAAAGGATCCTATAATGGAAAAGTACCCGATTTTCTTATGGACAGTATTCAAGTGACATAACATGGTGTAAAACTATCGGGGATAGCAAATTTGTTTAAATATCTCATCAATTGATGCCGAATAAATGCAGGCATACATGCACAAAATATTTAATTAATTTTGTATGATAAATAATTATTAGAAAATTCGTATATACATATTAATTAAAAATAATAATTTACATATTTAAAATAACATGAAAATATGCATGATGGTGCACTAAAATAGGGAGAAAATTAAAACCTGTTACTGAAAATGTCTATAACATAGTACTTTTCAATACCGTGGTTCTTAATGTTATTCACAAGCAGATGTAATTTTTCTCATCCTTAAACGCAAAGGAAGAATAGAATACAGATCGTTGTTATAAATGTCCGAGAGGTAGCCACAGTGTAAACCTAACCATTTTATACAAGTTGGTTTTCACGTTGTAATTGATTTTACTTATCATTCCCGAAAACAGTCGTCAGTTGTCGCAACAGCTGTGTATGAGGCCATGATAATCAAAAAATGCCCCATTAAAACGTTAAAAGCATGGCAACCCAATTACAGATTTACCAATATTTATAAAATAAAGCACGCTGTCATGTTTTTAGAGGCCTCGAAGTCTGAGCGTGGGTTGGCGAGCGTAGCTCACAGGGGGTATGCCCCCTAGTATTATTTAAAAATATATATAAATATAAATGAAAAAATTAAAATAATGAATGTATAAATGATAAATTCATATTAAAAGACTAATAATTTAAGGGGTTAAAAATATAGAGCCATGTATGAGGAGTCATTTTTTTAAGACTCTTAAGCCTTTGCACCCATCCAATACGGGACATAGCTGGCCACTCTATGAAATCTGGACACTGCGATAAAGGCTACCTCTCATGCGTACTCAAAGAGCCGGATCAGGTCCGATTCCCGCGGGTTGTCCATGACATCATCACCCCCAAGCACCTTCGAAAATCCATAAGAGTATATAGAGACCTAAGAACTAGTAATTAATCAAGGGGCTCCGTCACGAGATTTGCATTACTCTCAGTCGGAATCGAGGAACACCTAGAAAGGTTGCTTCTGGACTCCCTTCCAGAGGATGGACAAACACAACAAATAAATGGTTAATAACACTTAACTATGATAGAAATAAAAAATAGGAAAGTTAGTCCCCCCCCCACCGTTACGACCCAAGGTGACTAGGGTTCAGACGCTGCATCGCACAGCAAAGAAAAAAAGGAAAAAGTGGTCCGTCCACACCATGGTACCGTCCAAGCCCATTTGCTCAAATTCACCATAACACGACCACCTGTTTTCCATGTCCTTATCTGGAAGCCACCCTGAAATTGGCACTAACCTACCTCAGTCTGTATCTATCGGCCTCGCCAGGGCCCTGAGACGGGCCGAGAAAAGCACTCATCTTGGCTAGTCTCTGGAGTGACGAAGGTAGGATAGGTGAGACCAGACCGCAAGATGCCAAACCTGGATCAGACTACCTTGAGAAGTCCTTTGATCCTCTAGGCATGGTCAGTCTAGTTCGCCCATGGACTCGAAAGTGGTGCTATGCTGGTACCTGTCCTCGTCAGAGACATCGCTTTAGCCCAATCTCGAAAATGAAACCGGCTGCCACGTTGTCTTCGGCCAGGATACTGGTCATCCTCCCGCGCATAAGCCGGGTTTATTTGGGATCACCTGGAGAGACACCCTCTCAAATTGGTCATTTTGTAAATCATAATATGATTGTGTTAAAGATAAAATGGTAAATGATACTGTTAAATGCATAAAACCCACCTTTTTTATAAATTAATATTTGCAACTTTTTTAAGCAGTCCCACCTCAACTCTCCGTAATAACATTTCGATTTTATATTTTTCTTGTGAAAAATTTTATTATTATGAATTTTCGTCAATTGTTTTAGACTGCTTTAATAATAATAATAATAATAATAATAATAATAATAATAATAATAATAATAATAATAATAATAATAATAATAATAATAATAATAATATATATATATATATATATATATAAACACCTTTATAACACAACAGAGAAACATCCTGCATAAAAAGGGTGAAAAAAAGTTTTTTTTCCAAAAAAACCATTATTATTATTATTGTTTTTGTAACCCTCTAAATATAAAACACAAAATAAAATATGGTGTTTTCCACTGAAATCACAAATGTATCTATATATGTATATTAGAGTAACTACGGTTTAAAAAAATGTAATTTGTCCCACTGACAGCTTAAAAGTATATATTTTTAAATTACTATAGGGCTCTGCCTCCTACGAGTTAATTTCGCCAACCCCCGACCAGACCCCGCAAGCTCCAAAACACGCTAATATGCTCCGTTTTAAAATGATTTCCCGTTTACGGAAAATTAAATGATATTATCTCCACCAGTTGCGAGCTTCTGCAATCGGATTGACATTCATTTTCTCTTTGACTTAGGATTTATCTGTTCTCAAGACCGCATCTACTGTTACCGTAACAGCTGTCGGTTGTTTTCGTGGCTGATTAAGAAAGACTAATTTGCACATTTGAAAACCAGCTTGTATGAAATGATTAATTAAAAAACTGTCTTTTGGATTTTTATAACCATTCAAGAAAAGTTTTCTTTTAGTATATGCTGTAAGAAAATCGTTATAAATATGCACATTTCAAAAGTATGGTTTTAACCCTCTGACCGCCGAACAAAAGGGCAAAATTGTAGTGCTGTTTTCACTGAAATTTTTAAAAAATGCTAAAAAAAGAGGATTTTTCAAATTTGATATAAAAAACTTGATTGCATACATGAATATAATCCTAGAAAATATATTCATTGGAGAATATAATCAATTTTAAAACATTACTCAATGTTTTAAAATTGCATTATATCTGTAGAATTATATTAATTTAAATAATGCTTCTATTACAGTGAAATCTACAGCATACTGAATGGATATATGAGTTCACGGTGGTGAGAGGGTTAAATGTGGCGCAATTTCCCCCATTAAGTGCTTTTCGCACATAATAATTAAACTGTTTTAAAGTTTTCTTTCTTTTTAAATTTTTGCGTTTAAATATATATTTCAATTAAATTAGTGTTCGAAATGCCATAAGAAAATGGTTTGAATATGACGTAATTTTCACCTTTTAGTGCCTTTTGCACGTAATAGCTTAATTATTTTACAATTTTCTTTCTTTTTCAATTTCACGTAAATATATATTGAATTTTTTTTTATAAATATTATTATTGGATCTGGCAACAGTAGACAAGCAATGCTATTTCAATCTGTGATTTAAATCTTTTTTTAAATAATGAAACTTTGCATAAAAATTGGAAAAAAAATAATTGCACACTACACTCCACAATCTAGTCAAGTATGTGCCTGTTATGGCGGTTAAATTGCTATGATTACTTTTTGATCATATAAAACATTAATTGATCTATTTTGGTCAATTTTAATATTCTGTAGCGTTAAAATAATCGTTCGATTAAAAAATTGTTTGCCTCAGCGTGTTTCTGATACATTTCTCTATAAAACTACCATTTTTTATCTGTAACTAGGGGGCTGTGCCCTCTACGAGCTACGCTCGCCAACCCCCGTTCTAACACCGCAAACTTTAAAAAACCCTGATTTGATCAACTCTAAAACGATTACGAACGATTGAATCATAATTAAACGACTAGTGACTGTCTGCTGTAGTCGGGTTTCCATTCATTTTCCTTTGACTGAGGGATTTTAAGGCCGAATTAACTGCTGTCGAAGCAGCTAACAACTGTTTTCGTGATTGTTAAATAAGATTAATTAAACATTTGAAAATCAGCTTGTGCAAAATGGCTAAGAAAGCAATAGCGCTGCATCGGGAAATTTTATAACGGTGCTATAGAAAATTGGGTACCTCTCCATTATCCCGTCTACTACTTTCTATAAAAGAAAAGAAATGATTCCAAAATATAGGATTTAAAGCAAAAAGTGCATATCTCTGGCGTAGCATTCAATTGACATTAGATGCGTTACTTGTGTTAGTTATGCGATCGAGTGATCTTTAATTCAACGTTTATCTGTATTTTTAATTATATTTTACCAATTTTTTAGTTATTTTGATAATTTAAACGTAATTACTAAACTTAAAAAAATAGTACTTAATTGAAGGGAAATATTATTAATTACGCTGTTTTAAAATTTGCAATAATATGTAAAATATTTTGTCGTAGTAAATTAATCTTACACAGCTTAATTCTTTGAAAACGCGTGGTAATTTAATTATTTCTCTTTTTAATATTCACGCGCAAGTATATTTTTTATGACGTAATGTTCTACATTTACTGCTTTTAATACGTGATCATTTAGTTATTATTTTAAAGTTTTATTTCTGTTTTTAATAGTCACGTGTAAATACATTCCTTAATTGAAAGGGAATATTATTATGTGCGCTATTTTACAAATTGGCAACAACTCAAATAAAGGATTTTATAAAATATGAAATAAAACTTCATCAAAATAATGAAAATTTTGAATAAAAAATTGAAATATAACCTCAAAAAATTACTCAAAAAAAGTAATTGCAGTCTGCACACCGCAAGTTTGTCAACTATATCCTTATAAATTATGGTTAAATTCCTGTGCATAGTTTTCGTTTTTATAAAACTTTTTTTAAGACAACTATTTTGACCAACTTTAATATTAAATATCTCTTAAAATAATTCTTCGATTTAAAAACTGCCTACTTAAGCGTGTTTATCGGACATTTCTTTATAAAACTACCAATATTTAAATTTTTATATGTAATAGTTTTCTGGATATTAGTCCAAAAAGACTTCAAGGCACTAAATCTTCATTGACAGAGGCTGCGACTGCAGTGGTGGCGGCAGCGGTGGTTACTTTTTTTTTTAATATAGAGAGATAGTTTTTTTTTAAATAAGCCGAGAAATGCAAGAGGTCACAATATATTCAATTGCGGCAGCAGCGGCGCGGCGGAAAAAAATTAGTTATTTTCTTTTAGAATAGGGATACTTTTAAACAAAATAAAATACTTCTGGTGAAATTTTTTAATTACATCGTTCGTTGATTATGTTATTATGTCAGTGTTTTCAATCACCCATTATATATATTTTTTTCATTTTGTTTACAACAAAAAGAATTATGGAAAGTAAAGTAACAGTACGGAAAAGAAAGTTAGTACTATTTTTGGAATACAAAGTTTCTCAGGTAATTAATACCCTGTGTCAAACCTCTTAAGCGGCAAAGTTTAAATCGTAAAAAAAATCTCTAGTTTTTTTTTTCCGGAAATATTACAAGGAATCAAATTTCGGTACTTTTATGTTTGCCGGTCGCCAGTGATCGCCAAATTTTTTTTTCAACCCGCCAACACTTTTTCTCGCTAATCTTTTTTACAGTAGCTAATAACAAATAGCCAATATTTTAACATTGCAATATAATATCTTTAAAAAAAATGCTTTAAAATAGCTAAAATACGTAAAAACGAACATATCAATACAAATAACAAAATCTCACGTAATCGAGTCTATTAATGTTATGCTTAGTCCATTACAAAAATGTTAAGATATAACATCAATTAGAAGAATTTTATTTCATAATAAAATCATCGTATCTAATTTTATATACACAAAAATAGAAACTTACGTTAGACAGGATATCAAAATCTTTTAATATAATTTAGAATTTGTAAAAATGTATCGTTAGTTGTTCAAATTTTTGTTCAATGAATCGTTAGTTGTTTTCATTTCAAATGCTGCCAATTGAAACAAGATTTTGAAAATTATTACTGGCGTCCAGCTAACATAAAAGTACCCAAATTTCTAACAACATAAAAGAAAATATTTAATTTTTGCGTTTTTGTTTAAAAAATATCTTCATTCTTCCTTTTTTGTGACAATTGCAATATTTAAAAACATAATCTGTTGTATTAAGAATAATGTTATTAAATATAACAATATTTCAGTGGAATTTCCGTTTATCAATATTCTTTATATTTTAAATGATGTTTCACCAAAAACTTTTCTTTTTATGAATTTATATTTCCCTTCATTAAGTATGCCTCAATGTTATTAATTTAATGACATTGTTTTAAATCACAAACTTGAGAACAAAGAAATGTTCATTTTAAATGTAACGTTTCGATGGATATTAAATAAAAATTAGAATTTTAGAATGTTACAAATGTTTTTCATAATATATCTAAATAGGTATATTTTTTAAGTTAAACACATTTTCCTAAGAAATGAGAAATTTTACTGATGTTATAGACAATGATATTAAATGCAAGGATTTCTTAAATTTTCATTTGTTTCTTTTACCGACATATTGATTTAAATACAAATTTGAAATTTTGTCTATTATATATCAACATTACAACACTGGCATAATGTCGCTATATCAACATTTTGTTAATTTTTTTATGGTAGCACTATACCTGTGGTATGTTTTTTTTTTTTTTTTTTTTTTTTGAAAATTTGCTTTTCTGCATCAATGAAAATAGATATTTTATATATTGTAACTGAAATAATATATATATATATATATCTTTCCGTGAAATACTATTTGCTTTTCAGCAAAGATAACATATGTTTAGCTTTAAATACTAAAATTGTTTCACATATTTTTTTCTTATTGTCCTTTTTATGAGTTCTAAATTCCTTGCATTTTTGTGACATTTGTGCATTATTTTAAAACGAAATCTGTTATATTAATATGAATGTTATTAAATATAGTAATATTTCAGGGGAACTTCCTGTTATTAATATTCCTTTTATTTTCATTGATGTGGCGCCTAGAAACATTTATCTTTGCATACTATGTCAAAGTAGTATACAAAGTGATAAAATGTTCATATTATAAATATCGCGTATGTTTTAAGATTTATTATTTTTGTTATTTATTGAAAGTTAAAGCCATTTAAAATTCATATTAAAACCAGAAAATGTATCATAACCTATTCAAGACTCGGAAAAATATAACAAAAAACTAGCATTCTTCTTGAGAGAAAGTTTATAGATTACTTTCCATACGTGTGCAGACGAAAAAATAATCCATTTTCTGTTGTTTTTCTTCATTGAAAACTTCATTAAAAACAGATTTACGCAGTTATGTTTATTTGGTTAGTATAGTTAATTTAAAATGAACAATTTAAAATCGAATATTTGCGACAGTGAATGGACGATAAAGAGCCAGTGGTTGTCTCTATCCTCGGTAAATTATCCCCTTACGAAAATTCCCCTTCCGGGATTTAGAAAGATATTTTTTTAGAATAGTAATGTTTTTTTAAAGATGTGTAATGTTATTCCATTTGTAATTGAGAAACATAAAACCGGGTTCTAAAGCTTTCAGTAATAGGTTTTAATTTTCATTAAGAGTTCATTTGCTTCTGCTTAAAAAAAAAAGGAATTTATTCAATTTCTATAACTTCCTAACTACAGAAATTGAATAAATTCATTTTTTTTTTACTATACTCTGAAAGATATTCTGTGTCATTTTCAATAATCCTAATATACCAAAATATTCCCTTTGGGGATTAAAAAGTATCTTTCAATTCATTTCATGCTCCAAAAGGTAATAATGAGCAAAACACTTTTTTTTTTTTTTTTTTTTTTTTTTTGTACATTGACATGAGAAACACCAAATTCTATGGACATTTTTTTTAATTTTATAAAACTGATTTTTACCACTCTCATGGTGTCCCTCATTTCAAATTCTAAACAACAACAAAAATATGTAGTCAAGGCGGTAGTTACCAATTACAGAAAATTTCTGGCTAGAATCACCACAAAATTTCAAAAGCAGTTACTAATGAGAGTCTGAGGAACGCGAGGGGCAGAAAAATCCGCCCTTTTTCACACTATAACTGTTATTAGTCTCCTTGACTATATAACCGCATCAATGGGTCTTTTCCCCCTCCTGATTGTAACTGAATGTCTACACTTCAGTTCTTAAGAGTTTAATGTTTTTTTTTGCTTTGTTTTGTTTTTGCGAGTAGAAAATCTGTAAACATTCTTCATGGGTGGTTTTTGTGCAGACTAATATTTATTCAACACTTGCATTATCACCTTTCAATACTGGATTTTCTTTGGTCAATTACAGACTTCCTATTCAGCACACTGGCTAGAAATATCATTACAACACTTTGAAATTACATAGTGCAGTTTACTTAGTATAAGCAGAAAGATGTATGATAATGATAAGCTTCTTTTATAAATAATAACTGTAGTGTGCAAGAAACACAAACCATAATTGTAGCATCTTTAGAAACTGGTACTTCGGCATCAAAATACATCAGAGTAGATTGAAAAATGAGTGATTCTGGTTTCTTTGTTTCTATCTTACTTAATTTTAAGATTTTTATTTTTAAAATATTTTCTTTAAATTTAAAATTAGTCGTCATTAATTATTTGAATGAATATATCTCGCATTATAATCTGGAACAGATTAAATATTCTACACAAATATGCAAATTTTAAATTTAGCATCCATATTCGCATGTACATATTGAGCTTTTACTTTAAAATGTAAATTAGTGTTTTCATACAGAGACGCCCTTTTTTCTTTTATTTCCATTAGTTCAGTTTATTTGGAAAGTATATTACATTTTTGATAGAAACACACAGATTTTTTTAGTCTGTCTATATTCTACATTTTTAAGTATAATTAAAATAGCAGTTCAAAGAATTTTATTAATATTTTAAGTTTTCAATGGTAAATTATCTCATTGAAATCAGTTATTTTTAAAAAGGTTACTAATTTCAGATCAAAGACTACGGAAATACCAATTGTTATAGAAGATGGGGAAACAGATAAATAGTTATGTGTATGTGACTGCAAGAAATTTTCATAATTTAAATTAAAACATAATTTGTTTTAAAGTTTTTTGGGAGGAGTTGTAAATTGTTTGTAATTATTTTCCAACAAAAATGTATTAACTTAGTTATAACATGGTTATTACTGTCATAACGGATTTAAGTTAAAAGTTTTAGAATTTTTGCATTTTCTCATCTATCTCGGTCAATATTACCATTAGCAGTTGTAGATGAAGTATGCCTGCTGCGAAAACATAGTTAGATATGTCAAAGAAAGTATTACTCAGTGTAGAGGAAATGTGTGGAAAAATAACTTTATCAGGATAAGTATTAATAATGGTAATAAAACTTGCAGTAAAACTAAAAGTATTTCTAAGTAATAATTGCACGTTTAAGTAATAATTGCATATTTATAATGCAGTCAAAATTTCTATAGATATTCCTATTATGAAAATTAGTCTGTTTGTTTATAAAAAGAGACTTCAATCGAATAAATAATGAAAAAGCTGGAATTGGTATAGAATTCTATACCAATTCCAACTTTTTCATTATTTATTCATTTAAATGAAGTATAATATTTTATATATGTCATTTATTACTACGGTTACAGAAATTTAACTGGCCAACAAAGGAATCTATCTGTAGCTGTACGTTTCGTTAACGTGTAGAAATATTTTAGAAGCATTAAAGTATTAAAAGGAATTGAGTCCTATATTATAAATGTCTTAGTTTTCTGACATTTTCCGTCCACACCCATTAACTTAAAAACGTCTCCTGTCATTACCAATGTCCCAGGCAATACAAACTATCAAATTTGTAGTGCTTGAGATACAAAGGTTGATAGAAATTTAATGTAATTTACATTTTTCATGACGATACAAAAATGTCCCTCTTTTTCATTAATAATAAAATAGTCGCTAACAAAAATATATTAACTTTACCATGCTGTTACTGTCATAACTGCTTTAAATTAAACGTTTTAGGATTTTTTTATTTTTCCCATTTAGTTCGGTCAATGTTACTAGTAGCAGTTAAAGATGAAGTAGGTCTGCTGTGAAAACATATTTAAAAATGTCGAAGAAAGTAATTATCAGTGTAGAGGAAATGTAAGGGAAAATAACTTTAACAAGATAAGTAATAAAAATGGTAGTAAAACTAACTTCAAAGTATTTCTAAGTAATAATTGCATGTTTTTGTAATATTTATAATGCAGTCAAAATTTCTATAGATGTTCCTATTATAAAAGTTAGTCTGTTTGTTTATAAAAGTGACTTCAATGAAAGAAATAATGAAAAAGAGTTGGAATGAGTATGGTAATGAAGTATAATATTTCATATAAAACTTTTATTATTATGGTTATAGAAATTTGATTGGACAACAAAAGAATCTATCTGTAACTATACGTTCCGTTAACGTGCAAAACTATTTTAGAAGCATGAAAGTATTAAAATGAATTGAGTCCTATATTATAAATGTCTTGGCTTTCTGACATTTTCCGTTCACACCCAAATTTCAAACCTTTTCCTTTCATTAACAATGTCTCAGGCAATAAAAACTTTCAAATTTGTAGTGTTTGAGATATGAAGCTAGATGGAAATTTAATGTAATTTGCACTTTTCATGACGATACAAAATTGTTCCTCTTTTCCTGAATTATTTTTATTAATAATAAAATAGTTTAATAACTGCAACCAAATTCCCTTTCAAAATCCCCCCTCTGCCATTATATTTATTTAAATCGAAAATTGATCTATAATATTAGAATATTATAAAGAGAAAATCATGTTTGTTAATGTTTAATCTATTCCAATGAATGTTTTGGCATTATTTAGAATATCTATTTTCGTTTGACAAATGGAAAATTTATCAATTTGTTTTGTAAAGTGTATAATGTAATCAATTGTCTAAATTTGATATCCGTGTTAGATAAACAAGTACTGATAACTGTAACATTTTCATGTAATATGTAGTTCATGGATGATTCAACGAAGTGATAAGTAAACACTTAGAAACATCTTATTTTATGAATTTTTCTTTTAAAAAAACGTTGTATTTTGAATACACCTTTGTATTATCCCTAATATATTTACTTTTTCAGCGTATTAAAAATATATTGAAATTTGCATCTAGAAATATATTTACAAACAATTATTTTTAATAGAAATAATTAGTTTCATTTTGCACTAAAAATCACGCATTTAAATAAATTCAGTTCTATTCCTCCGCGAAATGCAAGGCGTGGGAAATTTTCTATGGAAAAATTTCCAAAGTATTAAATATGAATTTATGGAATATATTATTTAGTAATAATCCGGAAGGCTGCGTCAGAAAATTGAAACTACTATTACCACTGATGAGTTTGATATGTATGATACAGATATTTGATACAGATAAATAGTCAGCTAGCGTACCAATCTGGGTAGGGGAGTTTCCATAGTAATAACGTACATTCTTCTACAGAGTGAAATTAAGATCAACCGTATGACTGATGACCAACCAGGTACCATCAGAAATTAAGTCTTACATTTCTCATTGGAACGGACTATGTGATGTCGCAAAGGCAACCAACCTTCACCAATCTTGCGCCAGCTGACTAACAGTTTCGTTATTTGTAACATAGAATCTATCATTAATATCAAAATCATAAGCGTTAAAATTGGTTGGAAAAATGTGACGCTGCCTTCCGGATTATAAGAGTTGATACTAGACAATTAAGACAAGTTTTGAAACGGCTACTGTCTAAATATATTTTACTATATTTTGCTTATTATTTCAAATTCTTTATTATGAATAAAAATAGATAATAAGAAACATTGCATTTGTAATGTAACGCAATATTTACCAACCGCTGGTATATGTTAAAAATTTTAATCGAAATAAAAAAAAATATATCGAAAATTATATCCTATATATTCAGTTGCAATAATATAAATTACTTTTAATGTGCAATCAATATACGCATTTAAATAAATCTGTTCATTTCCTCCGCGAATCCATAGGGAAACATCAAGAATAGTTGCTCAAATAAATACAATAAAGCTGTGTCTTCTAATGCCTGTGACATTACACTTTCTCCGTTGTGCATATTACTTCTTTCCACCTTAATTTCGTAATACACTTTTCATTTAATATCTCATGCATTATTTAAATTCAACTTTCCTTATTCAGAATGATGATGCTGCTAATTTACCTTCTCTTTTCGCTTACGGTTTATTATGGGATCTTTCTTTTCATAACTTTACTTTTTACATTTTATTTTCTTGTTGTTGTAGAAAAATATGAGTCAGTATCACATAGGAAAAGCTAATCTGCAATATACTTTGATGACGTTTTAGGAAGATTTTGTATTTTAAACTGTCTGTCTCTAATAATCTATTATACATCATTATTTTCTGCTTTCATTGTTGTTGTTGTTTTTTTTTTTTTTTCATGTTAAGGTATGAAATTTCAGTTTAAGTTAAAGTACGACAGAATTATGACGATAATGTATTTTAATTTGTTAAAAGTGCTTTTCAAATATTTTCATTAAATATGCTCGTGTTTTACAAAGTGTAAAAATTAACAAATAATTGTATGAACTTTATTTACGGATTAAGAAAAGAGATTTATTTTGAAAAATATAATAATAATAATAATTGTAGAAAATGATCAAGTTTCAGTGTTAGTGATGAGGTTTTATTGCCAAAATTATTCTTCAATAATACACAGCACGGTTTTATAGAACTTTTATAGAACGCCACAGATTAAACTACAGGAATATATTTTATAAGAATAATTTGAGTATTTTATATCTTTGTAAAAGCTCAGAAAGAAAATTATTTAGTTTCGAAACATCCCTATACTCAGATATTTGCATTAATATCTTCCTAGCAATTTATCGCACTATTCACATTCTTTAGACGTAATTATTTTACAGTGAAAACACACACACACACACACACATACACACACACATATATATATATATATATATATATATATATAACCATATTACTCCCGCTGCGTTGTCTGTCTGTCACAGAGCCATTCTCAAAAACTATATAACTTACAGAGTTGAAACTTTGTGTATATAGATGAATACCAGCTGTGAAGAGCTCAAAATATTAAAATTTGAAAAATTCGTATTATTTTAATAAATAGAGGTAAAAAAAACAAAATTCTAACAGTCTTTTCCAATTAAATTTAAACATTTTTAGTTATAGCAGATGCCACAAATTTAAAATCCACAATGAAATTCTTTCTACAATAATTAATTTTCTATCAGACGATTTCCACGTGAAAAATGAAAATGAAATAAAAAGTTTCACCAATTGAAAAAAAAAGATAAATATGAAATAAAATTGATTGACGTCATAGTGGTAATAAAACGGAAAATGTCCAAGATTTCTCAATAATACAAGGAGTACGAGTATGTGTATGTACACAAAGCAGATTAATATCACGTCATTAGAGAATTAAAAGGAAAATCTGACGTCATATTGGAAGTTTAACGAATTTTTAAAATGTTTGAGAATAATACAAAGCGAGTATCAATATGAGTAATAGAGAATTGTAAATATATGAGTTTGAGAAACATATTGAATCGCGATAAAAATTCGATTATGGAAATATTCGCATATTTTAACATTTTAAAGGTGTACAATTTGTTTAATTTTGAAATTATTTTTTTAAATATTACATTTAGTCCGTATGACGGATATTACTATAACATAATATAATAGCGGGCGTCGCCCGCTATCCGGCTGGTTTAGATATTCGAAAAAATTAAAAAATAGACCGGTAAATTTTTACTGTATAAATAACATGACTTTTGTTTTTTGTTGTTGTTGCTAAATGAAATTTATTTGAATTTATTAAAGGAAGGATAAAGTGTTTTGAAAGGAATATTAAACGAAACCCTTTGAACGATCTTCGATCACACTTACCCACTTGTTCTTACTTTATATGGCATCTTATATCAATGTATATATATATTTATTTTCTAAAATTTCTTTAAAACTTTTATGTATGTTTGTGTGCGTGCTGGCAATGAAATGGCACATCGGTAATTTGATGTTTGAGTTTGTTAATTATATATTAACTTAATTGTTGTCTGTATATACTTTATAATTACCTATCTTTAAATTGGAAATTTGGTTAGATTTGATGCAAGATTTGTTTAATGTATTTTTAAATTCAAATTTTTTTCAATTGCATATATATATATATATATATATATATATATATATATATATATATATATATATATATATATATATATATATTTAATCTAAAAATTTAAATATCTTTTTATACTCGAAATATAGATAAATATACCAATAGAATGACTATGTGTGAAAGAAAGTATATTTAAATATTCAATTTTTGTTTTGAATGACTGGAGAATCAAGATAATATACACTAATAAAAATAATATTGATTTTTTTTTTTTTTTTTTTTTTTTTTTTTTTTTTTTGCAATTCTAAATAAACATTTTAAAATTTCTCACTACAATAAAGTATGCAAAATCGCAAGGATTCGTAAAAAAAATCTAGTAAAAATCTAATTGGTTTTTTCTATACAAATTTATTCCTTAAATATAATTATCAACAGAAAGGTATATCGAAACAAAAATTTTCTTTTGTAACATAAAAATTCTCGAATAACTCATCCGTTTATAAAACACAATTCCCACATTTTTAGAGATTTAATTATCAATAATCAGTTTATTAATTTTACTGAATAAAAACGAATATTGGTTGCTCGTTATCATTTTCATTGTGTTTTTCCGGAAATTTCAACTTACTGCAATAAAATAAAATGAAGGAAATAAATATTTAAATTTTGTTTGGTATTTGTAACAAATATGGTGTGGCCATCACAAAACCTTCTCCTAATAATTTGATTTAATGCCATTTCCTGTTATTCATCAACATATACAAAGCAGGATGCATTTCGTTGAGTTTAACTAACTCGGAGTTAATGATGGACGCTTTCAAACCCATCACTATTCAAAATATTTATGGTTAATATTTATGAAAAACTGTTATAAAAATGTGCAAAAGTTGTGAAAATTATCGGACACTATTAAATAATATTTCAAAATGAAGCTCGAGAGAAGATGAGCACGAACGGAAAAGTTATTTTCAATTATTATTATTATTATTTTAATAATTTTATTTTAACCTAATCAATAATCTACTTATGTCAAACACCAGTTACATAATACTCTCGTACAATACTGGATATAACATGGTTGCTAACCGAAACCGGACCGTTGCAATAGCACCGTTTATCTAAATACGAAAACTCGACAAGTAGTTTATTTACAAATCGCTTCAGTGTTCAGGCATGCCAATTTTATGCCTTTACGTTTAAAAATGAGTTAGCTAATGTATGTTTCACGTTATTTATCAGAGAATTTGATAACCACATTAAGTACGTATTGGAAAATGAGTTACTTCTTACAACCTTACTTTGCAACCGAAAACGTATTGCTTGTATATATATATTTATGCGCTATAAAATATAATAATGATAATTCATTATCTTTTTGTCGCTGCTTTTTTTTAGCCACTAATCCAATAACAATTAATTCAGGACCATTCGCATTTATTTCAATTGTTACATATAAAACGTGATTTATGTTCATTTTATAAATTTGCCTTTACGTTTAAAAATGAGTTAGCTAATGTATGTTTCACGTTATTTATCAGAGAATTTGATAACGACATTAAGTACGTATTGGCAAATGTGTTACTTCTTACAACCTTACTTTGCAACCGAAAACGTATTGCTTGTATATATATATTTATGCGCTATAAAATATAATAATGATAATTCATTATCTTTTTGTCGCTGCTTTTGTTTTAGCCATTAATCCAATAACAATGAATTCAGGTCCATTCGCATTTATTTCAATTGTTACATATGAAACATGATTTACGTTTATTTTATAAATTGTTAGATGTTTGATTTTGTGTAATATTTTATCTGAAACATATTTCCATATTAAAAAAAACAATATAAACATTTCTCTCATTTAACATGTAATTACTATAAAACAAAAAGGAAAGTAATCATCAGTCAAGCTAACAATTCTAAATAATGCAAAATTTCCTTTAGAAAAAATAATTAATTTGATTTTTTTTAAAAGTGCTTCTGAAGAAAAAAATTGTCAGAAAAATGTCTTAAGTATTATAACAAAATTACTCTTTTGCAAATAAATAAAAAAAATGCATTTATCTTATTTACGAATATTTTCTTTACAAATTCGAGATAGAAAAATATTCATCATAAACCTACGCTATATAAAATTATAGCATGCTTTACAAATTGAATATGAATAGAACTATATTATTAAAATATCTTTTTATGAATCTTAAAATCCAATTTTTTGCATAATTTTAAAAGAAAATCTGTAGGAAGAAATTTTACAACATTGAAATTAAGTGAAGTAATTGGGTTGAGTATGAAAACCAATATCACAAAGAGAAGTCTGAAACGTACTGTAAGTATTAATATAGAATTTTATTCTCATCAATATTAAAAAATAACACCAGTCTAATTCTATACAAGAAATTCTGAAGTTTACTAGCAGCCCAATACCCTCTTTATTATTACATTTTTTATTGAAATAGAAATTCGTTGTTAGTTGCAGACTGATCTTTGCAATAAGAAAGAAAAATGTGCTGTATTATGTGTCCATATTTAAATATAACTTACAATAAAGATATTACTCCGTTTCATTAGAACGTATATAATACATTCATAAGTAAAAAATTAATTGAGTTTCTTTCTTGATATAAAGAGATCGACCCAATATTTCTCTATATTTTTATAACACTTTCCAGCATAGTTGAAAAGCATTTATGAATTCGGTTTGTTTGTCTGTCTGTCTGCAGTCTTTCCATGTTCTAAATAGCGTAAATATACTCGGACTGTCATACAATTGATATATGTTATTAAAGTTTACTATAGCGTGTTCAGTACTGAAAACAAAGCGTGTAGCATTTATAGTTCATTTACAGGGGAAGTCAAAACCCAGCTAAAAATGAACTGCAGTGAAACTACAAAAAAAATGCAGTTGGAAAACTGCGGTGATTTGGCACAAATCCCTGCAGTTTTTTTGAAGTCGACATAACTACAAATTTACTGCAGTAAATTTGTAGTTATGTCGACTTCAAAAAAACTGCAGAGATTTGTGCCAAATCACCGCAGTTTTCCAACTGCATTTTAACTGCACACTTACTGCAGTAAATTTGCAGTTATGTCGACTTCAAAAAAACTGTAGGGATTTGTGCCAAATCACCGCAGACTTCCAACTGCATTTTAACTACACACTTACTGCAGTAAATGTGTAGTTATGTCGACTTAAAAAAAACTGCAATGATTTGTGACAAATCACTGTGGTCTTTCAACTGCATTTTTTTGCAGTTTCACTGCAGCCTTTTAGAAATTTATTACAAAATATGTATATATATAAAATATTAATTTTTCTGTATGAAAAAATCAGCACTAAAATCTAATTAAATATTTTTTTTCATATCTCAATTTATATGCAATCTGTGCAAATATATCATGCATACAACGATTAATCATCACTGCAAAATATTTTTTGATCATGGCTGACTTATTCAATTATTATGGTTACCTTTTGAAAAATGAAAGAATTCAAGAAATTGTATGAACGACTTTACTCAAAATAATAATATTGAAAGATGAGTGAAGTATTCATAATAATCCTAGTACTTCAATCTTCAAGCAATGATTTTTTTATGGTATTGAATTGTTTTTATTTTTTCAATAGTTTCATTACTGGGCAATTTCTTTGAAATCAAGGACACATGGTTATTGGCTAAAAATTAAAATCTTACTTTTAAAATTTTGTAATAAAAAGTGCAATTTTATAAATAAATTCAATGTGAAGAAGAAAATTGATAATGTGTATTTAGTAATTCCATTGCAACAATAAAAATTGCAATTAAAAATAATTGTATATGAATTTTAAAAAATTAAATTATAATTCTTTATATAATGGCATATCTTTTCAATCCTCTACAGAAATTTCAAATTGATAAAGCAAATAGATGCACAAGAATTTAAATCAGAGTGGACATAACTTTTTCTTTGTCCATTGTAATTTTGTTACCCAAGCATTTAAACATTTTTATAAAATATCCTTGTTTTTTTAATTGCTGTAACTGTTTGATTATTCAATATGTACTTACTGCCTCCCCCCCCCCCAAAAAAAAATGATTTTCTTTGTAGCTTGTGAGAATATATATTACAAAGCTTGTGAGAATATATATATTGTGCGAAAGGGATTACAAATTTTTAATCTCATAAGCAATTCATAATGAAGTCTATTGTGGCAGATTTAGATGATAATTTTAAATATTAAATGTAGGGGAGACTGGTACACAGTGGACCACTTTTTCAGTTAAATTTTTTTTTTCTCTTTAATGGACAAACCGATCTGCATAAAAAATATTTTTGAATATTCCTTAAACCTTTATACATTTATCATAACATAGTTTTCAATATATTTTTCAAAAGAAATTTTTTTATATTGTTATGAATTTTGTAAATATTTCATTCTTTTTAATTTATTTTATTTTATTATTGTGAAAATTGCAGCATTATTAATGTATTTCCTATTGAGCATCATGTAACTCAGTGCTAAAGGCCTCAGGTGGTTTGCAAGGAAAACAACCTTACAGCATCGGTTTCTATAATGAGTTCTATTGGAAAATCGCCAAGGAATGGGTTTATCGCCAAGTTGGCGATGGTTTTGGCGACTTATTTTTGTCGCCAAATTTGGCGATATATCGCCAAATGTCGCCAAGTTGGCGACGGATTTGGCGACTTTTGTGCAACCACCCCCCCTTATACCTGTACATTGGGATCCTTTCTCGCTTTGGTTCTCTATCGAAGGTTAAAGAACTTTCTGGTAATTTCTGGCATCTGAAGGCTCTGGAATAATCTGGAAAGATCTCTGAAACCTATATAAGGACCTCCATCAGTTCAGTTAGTTAGTTGTCTGTCAACTGCGATTGAATTCATACGAGAGGCTTTGCATTGAGAACTGTGTTACTCTGATCGATTTTGTCGTTGATACGTCGTATTGAACGCATTGTTTCTGTGTGAAATTTTGCTGCGCTTTTATTGGATTTGAAGATTACTGAATATCTTGTAATTTTCAGAAGATATTTGTCATCGTATTGCACTGTTTATAGTGAATAAAGCCTTTTTATTGTTCTTATATATTGGCATCAGTCCTTTCGAACCCCGAGCTCACAACATTTGGTGTCAGAAGTGGGATTGAATGCCGATCACCAGAGCAATGGAGGGTGAACTGAAACAATTATTGGAGAAATTAGCTGCGAATCAGGCTGAGATGTCAACCAACCTTGGCGAGATGAAAGCTGAAATGAAGAAGGATATGTCAGCGATGGATGAGAAAATGACTGCCAACCTTGGCGAGTTGAAAGAAGAAATGAAGAAGGAAATGACTGAGATAGATGAGAAAATGACCGCAAACCAGGCTGAAATGAAAGAGATGTCGGAAGAAATGAAGAAGGATATGTCAACCAACCTTGGTGAGTTGAAAGAATTAATAGATAATAAAATAACATCTTTAAATGAAAGAATTGACAGCGTGGAAAACAAATTTGAATTTCTGGAAATAGAGGAAAAAGTTCAAAAGACAGCCAATACCGTAGAAGAAAGGATAGAGAGTATAGAAAAGGAGTTGGAAAATGTGAAGAAACAAAAGATAACTGCCGAAAACTATCCCGAAGATGTCAAGTATCAAGCTATGCTTCCCCGGGCCTCTATTAAACTCTCGACCTATGACGGAAAATCCTCATGGCCAGTTTTTAAGACACAATTTGGGATCGTAGCGGACGCCAATGGATGGGATTCCCAGACAAAAGCTTGCCAGTTAGCTGCTTCTCTACGAGCTGATGCTGCCGACGTCTTACAGACTTTGCCTGCAAATGAACCGCTGGATTTTGAAACGCTCGTCAGTGCCTTAGAATTGCGCTTTGGCGAGAAATGCATGAAGGAATATAGCAGACTCCAGCTCAAATCTCGACAGCAGAAATCCACTGAATCCCTGCAAGATCTTGCTACGGATGTCGAGAGACTTTCCCATCTTGCTTATCCTGGCTGTCCGACTGAAATTAGAGAAAGCTTGGCTCTGCAGCATTTTATTGATGGTGTGCGTGACTCTGAGATCCAGAAACAACTCCGGATTGCAGATCTCAGTGACTTAAAAGGGGCTTTAGTTTATGCCCTGAAATTCGAGGCAGCCCAGCAAGCTACAAGGAAAGATCGACACTTTGTGCGAGTAGCCAACCTGCCTGAGACGTCGGATAGAGCTGTGGAGCGCTTACAGCAGCAGATGAATGACATAATGAGAAAGATGAACTCCTTAAGGGCCAACAAACCTTACAGGAAGATCAAGTGCTGGAAATGCGGTGGAGAAGGCCATATCCAAATCGACTGCCCAAGGCGACCCAGCACCGAAGGTAATAGCTCACCCGCTAACGGTGGAGCAGGAAAACTGATCAATGGCCATCTTGCGGGGCGGAGGTTTCCAGATCTTAAGAAGCCTCATTTTCAAGTATGTGAAATTTCTGCAAGAAGTTGCGGCGAGAACGGAGTTTTTCTAGTCGGAAGTGTGAATGATTTGCCCTGTAATATGATCATCGATACAGGAGCCAATGTGACCATCATTCGGAAAGATCTAGCTCAGCGGCTGAAAGAAAAACTCTTCTGGACCCCGCCACGTGTAATCCTTCAAACTGTGACAGGAGATAAGATCGACATATTTGGAAGAATGACACTGGAAATAAAGTTTGGGAACGCCGCTTACCACCATACAGTCTATGTGGCCGATATTTCAGACCCTTTCATACTCGGACTGGACTTTTTAAAAGAGCATGGATTTACACTGGATTTTAAGAATAATGAGTTACGCTCTGCTCAAGAAGATGTCACTATTTTCAAACTTGGAAATGAGCCCAAATCTATTCAACAGATCACAGCCAAGGCAGATGTTATCATTCCTCCTCGGACCGAAATGATGATACATGGATTCACTGAGAACGAAAGAAGTTTCCAGTGTGGCTTGGTTGGATATCCTGAGAAAAGCCCAAAGGGAGTGCTAATAGCATCAGCGCTGGTAGATCTGTCGAGAGATGTGATACCTGTGAGGATTGCGAACGTAAGTGAAAAGTCTAGAATTATCCAGAAGGGTGAAGTGCTTGCAACCTGTGCTCCAGTCACCTGCGTTTGCAAAGACCCGAGCTTGACGTTGTCGGAGCCGCCTACAAGTTTAACACCTGTAATTGGACGAAATGAAAATTTATCTCCTGAACAGAGACATGCCGCAGAAAGACTGTTCCAGGAATTTAAGGATGTGTTTTCTCAAAACGAGAGTGATATTGGTCGCACTTCTCTGACACGTCATAGAATTGATACTGCCGACCATCCACCGATTAAACAGCATCCTAGACGCTTGCCGTTCGCTAAACAAGAAGAGGTGTCTAAGCTCTTGCAAGAGATGCAGGATAGTGACATCATCGAACCGTCATCAAGTCCGTGGGCCTCTCCCATCGTGTTGGTCCGAAAGAAAGATGGCTCCACAAGATTTTGTGTGGATTATCGTAAACTTAACGATATCACGAAGAAGGACAGCTATCCTCTACCAAGAATAGACGACACACTAGATACTCTTTCAGGACATAAATGGTTTTCCACACTTGATTTGAAGAGTGGATATTGGCAGGTAGAGATCCATCCTGATGACAAAGAGAAGACTGCATTTACTACTGGACAAGGACTTTGGCAATTTAAAGTTATGCCGTTCGGGCTCTGCAATGCTCCAGCAACGTTCGAGCGCCTCATGGAGACAGTGTTAAAAGGCCTGACTTTTGAAGCTTGTCTCATCTACCTAGATGACGTCATCATTGGTGGCCGCACGTTTGAAGAACATCTTGGAAATATTCGAAAAGTGTTAACGAAGCTAAGAGCGGCGAATTTAAAGCTGAACCCTCTGAAATGCAAGTTCTTCCAACGCGAAGTAAATTATTTAGGACACATCATCTCAGCTGAAGGTGTTCGAACAGATCCTGAAAAAGTTTCTGCAGTAAAGAACTGGAAGCGTCCGGAAAATGTCCATCAGTTGCGAAGCTTTCTGGGACTATGCACTTATTACAGAAAGTTTGTCCAGGGGTTCTCCAACATCGCAAGACCATTGCATAGGCTCACTGAAAACAAGCAGAAGTTTCTATGGACACAAGAATGCGAGAATTCCTTCCAGCGGCTGAAAGAAGCTCTCACATCCTCTCCAGTCCTTACCTATCCGCACCCCGAGAAACAGTTCATTGTGGACACGGATGCCAGTCATGAAAGTGTCGGCGCTGTACTTTCCCAAGAAATAGATGGCCAAGAACGAGTCGTAGCATACTGGAGCAAATGTTTATCGAAACCAGAGCGGAATTATTGCGTCACTCGTAAGGAGTTATTAGCTATAGTGAAAGCCATAGAACACTTCCATCACTATCTCTATGGCAGGAAATTTCTCCTTCGTACTGATCACGCATCCCTAACATGGCTGATGAATTTTAAGAACCCAGAGGGCCAAGTAGCCAGATGGATACAACGGCTCCAGGAATACGACTTTGACATCAGGCATCGCAAATGCTCATCGCATGGAAACGCCGATGCCCTATCAAGAAGACCGTGTCCCGAGAGCTGTCGCTATTGTTCCAGAGCGGAGAGCAAGTATAATCCCGAATATGTCATACGCCAGACGAAGACTTCACTATTGACGCCACCAGATCCCTGGAGTGATGAGAAGATTCGAGAAGATCAAATGGCAGACTCTGAGATCAAACCAATCTTGGAGTTATTAGAATCTTCTAGCACGAAGCCCAGTTGGAAAGACATCTCTACTTACAGTCCTACGACGAAGCAATATTGGGCTCTTTGGAACTCCCTCCACGTCAGGAATGGTGTCCTGTTCCGAAAATTCGAATCGGAAGATGAGAAGACATCTCGGTGGCAGTTGGTACTTCCTCGATCCCGAATACCAGAGGTCCTCAAGGAATTACATGGCAGTCCCACTGGTGGCCATTTTGGAGTCATGAAAACATTACATAGAGTCCGAGAGCGCTTCTTCTGGGGAAAAGCGAGAGCTGACGTCGAACGATGGTACAAATCTTGCGATGCATGTGCAGCTCGAAAAGGACCAAAGAAACGTAGCCGAGGAAGATTACATCTCTACAATGTAGGAGCACCTTTCGAACGCATCGCCCTTGACATCCTAGGTCCTCTGCCAAGAAGTGCTGATGGCAACAAATACCTCCTTGTTGTCATGGACTATTTCACAAAATGGCCTGAAGTTTATGCCATCCCTGATCAAGAAGCTTCTACGGTTGCGGATGCCTTGGTACACCAGTGGATATCAAGGTATGGAGTCCCCCTTCAAATGCATTCTGACCAGGGGAGAAATTTCATCTCTGCTGTGATTGAGGGTCTCTGTCAACTTCTCGGAATGGACAAAACTAGGACGAAGCCTTTACATCCACAGTCGGATGGCATGGTTGAGAGGTTTAATCGTACCATCCTCAACAACTTCTCACTGCTAGTTTCAAGAAACCAACAAGACTGGGACCAAAAACTTCCCTTGTTTCTCCTCGCCTATCGCAGCGCCGTCCATGAAACGACCGGCTATTCCCCGTCTCAGATGCTTTTCGGTCGTGATCTTCGTCTACCTTGTGATCTGATTTTTGGTCGCCCTCCAGATGCGCCTTCATCGCCAGAGGGATACGTGCAGAATCTCCAGGCACGATTTGAAGACGTCCACAACTTGGCTCGAGAGCGGATCAACATACAGACCGAGAAGATGAAGACCAGGTACGACACGAAAGCCACGGGACATCAATTCAAAGAAGGTGACAAGGTTTGGTTTTATAATCCGACTCGACGCAAAGGACTTTCTCCCAAACTGCAATCGCACTGGGACGGTCCTTATACAGTCCTAAACAGACTGAACGATGTCGTAATTCGGATCCGAAAGTCACCAAGTTCGAAGCCTAGAGTCGTTCATTACGACAGGCTGGCTCCATACTATGGCCATAGTACTTAGTTCATTGATTGTAAATAGTGTAATGTAAATAATGTAAATTAGTATGACCATGGTCTTGTATATAAATTAATGTAATTATTTATTTTGCTTAGCATTATCATTATTATTGTTATTATTATTTAAATACTTGTATGTAATAATGTCTATGCTTTAATTTTATTTTATTTTTAAATAAGTGTATATTTTGTATAATTCAGCATTATGAATGTGTTAGCATTTGTTGGTAACGGGTTTGCTTTCCGATCAAGGGTTGAACTGCCCGGGACGTGCAGTCCTTGAGAGGGGGGCAATGTTATGAATTTTGTAAATATTTCATTCTTTTTAATTTATTTTATTTTATTATTGTGAAAATTGCAGCATTATTAATGTATTTCCTATTGAGCATCATGTAACTCAGTGCTAAAGGCCTCAGGTGGTTTGCAAGGAAAACAACCTTACAGCATCGGTTTCTATAATGAGTTCTATTGGAAAATCGCCAAGGAATGGGTTTATCGCCAAGTTGGCGATGGTTTTGGCGACTTATTTTTGTCGCCAAATTTGGCGATATATCGCCAAATGTCGCCAAGTTGGCGACGGATTTGGCGACTTTTTGTGCAACCACCCCCCCCCCCTTATACCTGTACATTGGGATCCTTTCTCGCTTTGGTTCTCTATCGAAGGTTAAAGAACTTTCTGGTAATTTCTGGCATCTGAAGGCTCTGGAATAATCTGGAAAGATCTCTGAAACCTATATAAGGACCTCCATCAGTTCAGTTAGTTAGTTGTCTGTCAACTGCGATTGAATTCATACGAGAGGCTTTGCATTGAGAACTGTGTTACTCTGATCGATTTTGTCGTTGATACGTCGTATTGAACGCATTGTTTCTGTGTGAAATTTTGCTGCGCTTTTATTGGATTTGAAGATTACTGAATATCTTGTAATTTTCAGAAGATATTTGTCATCGTATTGCACTGTTTATAGTGAATAAAGCCTTTTTATTGTTCTTATATATTGGCATCAGTCCTTTCGAACCCCGAGCTCACAACAATATGCATCCGTAAAGTGGACCGCTATTAGGTATTATCTGAAATATACAATATAAGTCTATTTTTCATTAATCTAAGTCTTTTTTATTTTCCCTTTACCCACGAAATAACATAGTAATATAAATTTACGAGTAACATTTTGAAACAAAAACAAAATGAATTATATTTTGAAAATAACAGATTAATACAGGAACAATTGCAATTTAGTTGAAGTTATTACTTAAGTACAAAACAATCAGCGCACATTACAATTTGCAAATGAAATTCCAAAATAATACTTATGAGTATGATTGAGCCTGGAACTTTCCTGAAATACTTTTGGGTCTGAGAGCAATATTATGAAATCATTGACATCAACAATAGATTCATCTACAGTTTCGGGAAAAATAAACTGATTTCCATTCAATTTGCATCTCACGAATCTTACTTGAATAGAATAATCACCAATTTAGGCTACAGTTATATTTATCAAAGGCAGTAAATACAAAACAAAATATTTCTTACTATATTAAATAAATTGTCATTTTTCTTTGTTTACTTTATTTTACAGTTAAATAACTACTTTTAAACAATATTTCTTTATAGTAAATAAGCAATTATTAAATATTTTGAACATTCTGCATTACAGGAGCAGAGTGGATTGTGGACCACTGTGCCCAGGAGTGGGTGGTCCACTGTGACCCATGTTGAAGTTCAATAAATAATCGTATTAATATTGTTTATAGCTTCCTTTTAAACATATTAACTTTAAAGTTAAATAAAAACAAGTACCTTAGCTTTACAAAAAAGCTGTTTTATCTTATTTATCTACAACCTTTAATTACTAAAAAAATTCAAATATGATGAAAAATTTTACTTTTAGAAGCTCAAAACAACCAATCAGGATAAAATAGTTCAATCTGAGCTAAACATATTTTCTGAAAGCTATAAATAATAAGTGCAGTGCTGTTGTCTATTAGGATATAAGAGAAGCTTTTAAAAAGTTTAAATAAATAAAATATTAGGGGGTGGTCCACTGTGCCCATAGGTCCAGTGTGTACCGATCTCCCCTACACGAAATTTAAATGCAAAAATTAATTTTAATTGAACTAATTTTTCCACAATGTAAATTTCAAATTTGAATATTTTTGCATCTCTTAAAGAAATTATCTATATGTGCATTGAATATTTATATAATTTTGTATATAAAATAAATTATATGAAAGGATACATACATATATGTAAATTTCTAAATTATATACCATTTACTATGAAATAAAATGTATTACATATATTACAGCTAATAAAAAATAACTGCATAAAATTCATATTAAAAGCAAAACAAATATATGCTTTTCTGTTTTTCTAAAAAAATGCTAAAATTTACAAAAATTACTCTTACCTTCGCCCTGATTTGTCCTTCCAATTTTATCTTGCATACAATTATGGTGCAAATAAGGTTTAAATTTAAAAAAAAAACCATTTTATTAACTTTTGATGTTTATGCTTTATAATTTACATCGTATTTAAATACCAAATGTATTTACAAATTCTTCTCACATTTCACAGCCTTTGCTGCCGAATTTAGCTTGTTTCGAATAGTGGCACGTACAAGTGATACATTTACAACAAACTTGCAGGCAACATGGCCCTGAATATCCATTATCCTGGATCCCATTACCAGAGGAGACCGCGAAAACACTTATATAAATGCAAATATATGCAATTATCCGTTACCGGATTAAGCAGGTACATTAACCGAACATTAACTCCGCATACATTAACTGAAAAAAAAAACCCTGGATGCATGAAACTGACCATGCAGCAATCTCTAGAATGCATAAAATTCATTCAAACAGCAGTTAGTAACACATATATGTATGCTTCGCATACATTAACTGAAAAGCCCCACCAGTGGCTGAGAGGTTGTGGGAGGTGCTGGGTTCGACCCCAATTGCGCCCGTCGGCCTAATCGTTCAGAGTTTTCATGGTTTTCTTCGAGCCGTGGATTTATCCATGCGTAAATGCGGGTTACCCTTAGAAAGACCCCCACGAAGGGCACTCCCCCCGGGCCTATATCCCTAGTGTGGATAACTGGCCGTCAATAATCAACCCAACCCAACCCAACCCATTAATTGAAAAAAAAAAAAAAAAACGTGGATGTATGAAACTCACCATGCAGCAATCTTGAGAATGCATGAAATTCATTCAAACAGCAGTTAGTAACATATATATATATATATATATATATATGTACGCTTCGCCTACAATAACTCCCCCCCCTCCACCCCCCCCCCCCAAAAAAAAAAAAAAAAACACTTCTGGATGCCCGAAACTCACAATGCAGCAATCTCTAGAATGCATGAAATTCATTCAAACAGCGGTTAGTAACTTATATATATATGTACACTTCACGCACATTAACCGAAAAAAAAAAACCCCACAAATTGAATTTCGGAAGAAAAATTGCAAATTTCACCATTCAAGAGTGCAAAAATCCTGAATTTCATCGATAGTGCGTGTACAATCATGAATTTTCTCAATCGTGTGCGTAAAAATAATGAAGCTTGTCGATCATGCTCAGAAAAAGTAATGAATTTTGTCGATCGGCTACGTAAAAAAACTTCGCCATTCGGGAGTGTAAAAATCCTGAATTTCATCGATCAAATGCATAAAAATCACGAATCTCGTCGATCGGGCATATAAAAATCATGATTTTTAGCAACCGAGTGCATAAAAATCATGAATTTTATCGATCGGCGTGTAAAAATCATGTATTTTATCGATCGGCGTGTAAAAATCATGTATTTTGTCGATTGGCTACGTAAAAATCAAATTTCGTCATTCGGCAGTGTAAAAATCTTGAATTTTGTCGATCGTGTGCATAAAAATAATGAATTTCTTCGATCGGCCGGAGAGAAATAATGAATTTTGTCGATTGGCTACGTAAAAATCAAATTTCGTCATTCGGCAGTGTAAAAATTCTGAATTTCGTCGATCAAACGCATACAAATCATGAATTTTATGGATCGCCACGTAAAAATCATGAATTTCTTCGATTATGCACGGAAAATCGTAAATTTCTTCAAACGGGCGCGTAAAAGCCATGAATTTCTTCGAACGGACGCATAAAAATTATGAATTTCGTCGAATGGACGCTGAAAAATCTTGAAATTTAGGAGAAAATGGTAATTGGGAAATCCTGCATTTGGCTTGTGCTTTCCACATTTTTAATCGCCAGTTTTTAAAGTTTAATCAACAACTGGCGACTGCTTATTTTCACCTTTAGGGGGGGGGGGGGGAATCGCAAAATTAGTCGCTCAAGGATTGCCATGGAATGTGTTACCTGAAAGCAGAGGTGGTAAACAATGACAGTGTTTTAATTGCCGTTTTACAAATTTAATCGCTATGTGGTGAATAGCTACTGCTAATTTTCACCTATAGCTAAATTCTAAACCTGTTTACATTTTACATGCGACTCTCGGCATTGAGCAATAAGTGACAGCGTTCGTCCATTATTTTCCGTAATTCGCTAACTTTGTTAATATAATAATTAACACCTTAATTCATTTTTTAAATGTTTATACATAGCCATAAGATAGCTAAAAATATGTACCGACAGACACTTCTTCAAAACTGGTTTCTCTTTAAAAAAAATTAGATAGATTCAAGGTATTTATAAAAGCCTTACTAGAAAAAATATTTCATAGGATAATAGTATTTTCAAAGTTTTGTTCATATTATCTTATTTTAAACTTTTCTTTAATAGTGATGGAGTTAATTTAGAGTTTGTTATTGTGAATTCAAATAACTCATATTTATTACAAAATTAAATTAAATATTTGAGCCTTTTATCGTTACAATGAAATTTATAATATTGTTTGGGTTGATCTTGACTGTACTTAGCCTGTGTGTCAATACAATTAATGGTTTCTCAAGGTTTTTACATATATTTTCAATTGCTTTTAATCAAAGTTTACAAATAATATACCAGGAAGAAAATAACTTTATAAAAATTATCATTTAATTTAAAGTAATGCTATTTTAAATATTGTCCTCCTGAATGATGATATGTTACATGAAATGTGATTAAAAGCTTTTTCCAAGATAGTTTGCCAAATTGGTATGTTACAGGTGCCAGTTAACATTTTTCAATTAATAACAAAATATTTGTTGCTATATTTTTATTCTTGATAGCAGGGGTGTAAAAATCTAGTCGCCAATGGGTAGATTACTACCACTAAATTTTTAATATTCTTAAGAATACTGATAAAATTTAGGTGAAGTATAATAATAAAATTTAGCCGAAGAATACTAATAAAATTTAGTGGTGAGAATTGGCCCATTGACTCCTAGATTTCTACACCCCAGCTTGATAGCTTATTTTAAAATTTTGGATGCTGTTACTTGTTTGTAATAATAAAAACTTTGGATTTAAAGAAAATAATTTTTTTTTTTAGCTTATTTATCCATTGAACACCATAAAACACATTTCAGGATTCATTTTTTGGGCTAGGATTGCTTATACGCCCTCAGATTTAGCAGCCATTTTTTGGCGAGATTTGGCGGCGATGTATTTGCCTATCTGACTACCGGGCGGACTTTTGCCTTCTGGCAACCCTTAAATAATCTCCGACCCGGCTTTTTTTTTCCTTCTCACTTTTTCTGTGAGCGTACAAGTGAGAGGTTGTATTCTTGATTTCTTGACTGTTTTATTACACGTGGTATCTTTGATCAGGTTGTATAATTCCAACTTTTTATTATTATTATTAATATTTGATTATTTTTTTTGGATTGATGATGTCTTCTGTTGTTAGTTTACCAGTTGTTGGTGATGTGCTGAAATATCAGCAAATTTTGAAAGCAAAAGGTGGTTTCAAGGTTTCGCGTGATATTATCTCGAAACCTAGGCCTATTTTTGGAGTGCAATTGCATTTTGCACTATTTTAAGTTTTATTTTTTATTTAATTTTGGAATATATACAGATTAAAATATATACAGATTAAACATAAAAAAGGTAAATTCAAGAAATTTTCGTAGAAACGTGAAGTATTTTTTGCAATTTATGCACGGAGATTTGATTTTTTAATGGATGTATCCATATTTGATTTTTCAAATTAATTCTGCAGGTGTTTTTCTGATGTTTTTTTTTTTCTAACTTTGTTTAAAGATGTATTTTTTCAATTTATGTACGCAGGTTGGATTTTTCAATTTCTGGTGTTTTTTTTTTTTTTTTTTTTTTTTTTTTTTATGGAGGTTTGTTATTGAGATGTATTTTAGAAATTTATGTACGGATTTTTGAATTTTCCATTTGTCGATGTTTGTTTTTTTCAAATTTTGTATCGAGGTTTGTTTTTTTAAACGATAGGGTATACGTTTTAATTAATTTATTTTTAGAGATATGTCGGTTTAATAATGAATCTTTGCGGTTTTTTTAAGTATCACTATATTTACGTTTCTGCCGTTTGCTCAGTATTCAGTGAAAATTTCTTGAATTTCCCTTTTTTATGTTTAATCTGTATATATTTTAATCTGTATATATTCCAAAATTAAATAAAAAATAAAACCTAAAATAGCCCAAAATGACCACTTGGCGACAAATTCTTGTTGGCGATAAACGGTTTTTCGCCAACAAAACAAGATGGCGGACCTGAGGGCGTGTAAGCAATCTGTTCCATTTTTTGCATTTTTTATTACAAAATAATGTAAAATTAATATAAGAAAAAACATCTAGTGACCAAAATTTATCAAATTATAAAGCATATATGACATTATAATAATACTATATGTGTTCAACATTTCGTGATTTATGTGACCTAAAGTTATAGCCATATGATGCAAATAATATATATATAATGACGTATATAGCATTAATATGAGTGTTTGGTGTGTAATATATATATATTCATATATACGATGCATATGTAAGCTTGGCGATGATTTTGATAAAATCATAGCTGCAACCTTGGCATAATCGTAATTGTAGGGGCAACAAACTTTAAATTAACTCCATCGCTATTACAGTATTTAAAAAAAAAAGTCTAAAATAAGACAATATGGACGACACATTGACAATACAAATCTCCTCCGAAATAATTTTTTTGGCAAGACAACGTGGTGCTTTATAAATACATTGAATGTATCTAATTTTTTAATCTATCTAGATTTGTAGAGGTGTCTGTCGGTACATATTTTTAGCCATCTTATGGCTATATATAAACATTTAAAAAATTACGGCATTAATTATTATATTAACAAAGCTAGCGAATAAGAAAAATAATATACAAACGCTTGCACTTACCGCTTACCGCCGTCGCCGCCGTCAAAATGTAAACAGAACGATCAGAATCTGAGTTGAGTTGAGATGTAGCGTTTCTTCACATAGTCAGTTACGAAAAAAAAATCAAATGTTCAAAAGGAGATTTACATTTTTCACTTGTTTTTTTAAGTAAAATTTTCTTAAAAACTGGAAGTCATCATGCCTGTAGTTAATAAGTGGAAAGGCAATTTCCCCCTCCCTCGATTTTGAAATTTAAATAACTAAATAATTAAAATAACTAAAATAAATAATAATAATTAAAAAAAAACTTAAAATAAAAGAACTAAGATTTTTTTTGTTGTGTTTAGGGTGTATGTGTGTGTGTGGGGGGGGGGGGGGTGTTCAATTGCTACTTTCTTCCTGAATTTTAAAGTTTAAGTAACTAAAATTGCGTTTTCTCCGTTTTTGAACAGCATAATAAAATTGGTTCTTTTGAGTACTTAAAAGAGGAACTAAAAATTTTCCGTTGGAGGGGGGGGGGGCGTCATTAACCCTCCCTGGATTTTGAAATTTTATTTATTTTTTTATTTTGACCGATTTTGTAAAACAGTAAATTTATTCTTTTTTCGAGTAATTTAAAGTAATTAAACACTAAGAGAAAGTACAAATTTCCCGTTGGGGGGAAGGGCGGACTTTCCCCCCTTAAATTCCCCATGAAAGTTATTTATTTGTTATTTTTTATATTTATGTGTTAAAAATTTATCTCAAAAGGGGTGGTTCAAAGCAGTGTCCGCTGCTTAACTCGCTGTTCCTCGCTTAACTTAAAAGAGGAACTAAGAATTTTCCGTTGGAGGGGCGGACTTTCCCCCTTAAATTCCCCATGAAAGTTATTTTTTTTATGTATATATTTATGTGTTAAAAATTTATCTCAAAATGGGTGGTTCAAAGCAGTGTTCGCCTCCCCCCTCCCCCCCCCGCCTGAGGATTTTGATTTTTGTTCAATTTAGTCCCATTAAACTAAAAGTCTTGAAAACAGTTTTAATTATTAATAACAGAGTAAATACGCAATATTGTCAAAAACTGAAAGACTTTAATATTGCTTAGCTTTTAAAACTGCAGATAAATTGCAGAAAATATCTCACAAACTTACTAAAATTAAGTTCTGTAAAATTACCTTAAAGTAACTGCAGTTATACTGCAGATACATCAGAAAATATAATACTGAAATAATGACTGTAAAAATACTTCAAATTTACTACAGTTTTACTACAGATGTAAAGTCTCATTATTTTTTAAATTTATGATTATAACATAAATTCACGTAAACTGCAGTATTTTTGCAGATAAAAGCTCACAGTATTTTTGAAATAAATTACTGCAAAATTACTTCACATTAACTGCAAAATAACTGAAGTATTTTTACAGTCAAGATTGCACTACAGAAAATCTACAGTTGCCTGTAGAAAAACTTTAAAAATACTTCACTTCTGTAGAAAAACTGCAGTTCATTTTTAGCTGGGAAGTATTCCGTTAGATTACGGTCTATGAGGAAAAATCGTTTACTTTACAAAATACTTCAGAGTTTGATTTTTTATACTTTATATGAATCACACTTATATATTAAAATACAAAATAAAAAAATTCTGTCAATTAACTAATCTCCAACTATAATAAAGAAGCAAGTTTGTGTGTGTGTGTGTGTTTGTCCGCTGTGTTCTGAAGAGACCGCTGCACGCAGAGCTACAAAATTTCGTGGGAAGGTACCTTTATGCATGTAGTTTTTCACCCCGAAGCCAGATTTTGGAATCTTGGAATAGATTTTTTCAATAAAATTTTGTATGCGATTTTTAGTGTTTTTTTCACGTTTTGAGGCGATTTTCCCACATTAATAAAGAGAATCCGGTTCCAATCTTTTACCCCAATATAGTAAATTTTATTCTCTTTTCAATAAATAAGCGTACAGCGATTTTTGAATTTTTGGCGATTTTTTTCCTTCGATTTTTTCCTTTGGCACTAAGAAATTTTGCTAGAATGATTGGTTCGGTGGTTGCGCTTCCATTTAAGCCTCAGATACGATCAGAATCGTTATTTTATTTTTTTGCTCGTTTTAGTTTGGAGAAAGTTTATAATTCTTTACAGATAAAAAATCGTGATTTTAAATATGTGAATTTTAGTGTTTTTTGACGGTTCGCTGCGATTTTTCTACTATAATAAGAAAAATCCGGTTGCAATCTTATCGCCCAATACAGTAAATTTTATCCTCTTTTCAATAAAGTTTATGGGAATTCATACAGCGATTATTGAATGTTTGACAATTTTTTTTCCTTCGATACTAAGAAATTTTGCCAAAATGCTTGATTGGTTCGGTGGTTGCGCTTCCATTTCAGCCTTCAGATACGATCAGAATCGTCATTTTTTTGCTCTTTTTAGTTTGGAGAAAGTTGACAATTCTTTACAGATAAAAAATCGTAATTTTAAAAGGAAAGGGTGGATTATTTATTATCCCGATTTTTTTATTAGATTTTTTCCAATTAATTTCATTTTTTATGCGTTTTCTAACACTTTTTTTTTCATGTTTTGCAGTGTTTTTTATTTCAAATGACGTCACAAATCGCCCTCTACAAGTCAAACGCCATTGGAGGGCAGTTGGATTGGTAGCTGATAGAATTGTAGGCACATGTGGAAGTCAACCGGGCATTTGTTATTGGCAGATGAAAAGGTCGTCAGCTGCTTGCAATTCGAACCGCGAGTTGTGAATTTTTGCGAAAATTTACAAGTATTTATTTTTTAAAACTTCCAGATAGAAAAAAAAATGTCATAAACCCACGATATATAAAATTATAGCATGCTTTTCAAATTGAATATGAATGTAATTATCTCATTAAAATACCCTTTTATGAATCTTAAAATCCAGTTTTCCGCATTCTTTTAAAAGAAAAACTATAGGAAGAAATTTTATTGCCTTCAAATGAATTGAAGTACTTTGATTTATTATGAAAACCAATGTTATATAAAAATAACACTGAAATATTTGTTTAAATATAGAGAATTTTATTCTTATTAATATTTGAAAAGCTTTCGTAGACAAATAACTATTTCTATAAAGAACTCTTCAGAGTTTACCAGCAGACCAATACCCCATTTCATTATTTAATATTTATTGAAAGAGAAATTCGCTGTTAATGCTTACTGATCTTTGCAAAGAAAAAAAATACTTTTCAGTCGGATTATGTTTCCATATTAAAATAAAACTTACAATAAAGAGATTACTCGTTATTTTCAATAGAAAATATATAATACACCCATAAGTCTCAAATTAAATTGAATTTCTTTCTTCAGATGAAAATATCGATTCTTTTTTTAGTATATTTTTTAACACTTTTTAACTATGACTGAATTTATATACACTTTCCAACATAGTTGAAAAGAGTTTATGATTCAGTTTGTTTGTCTGTCTGTCTGCCACCTCTCCGTAATCTAACTCTGGTAATTATTATACGGATTGTCATGCACTTGATATAAGATACTGAGGTTTACCATGGCGTGTTTGGTAATGTAAACAAAGTGTTTAGCATTTGTTATGTATTATTTGAGAAGACTTGATTAATTTAATACAACAGAAGCATAATTGAGGTGGACTAAATAAATCATTTAAACCATTTAATTGACATTACAGAACAAGTACTTACACATAACGCAGAACACAAACTACATCTACATACTGCAGTGAAACAACAACATTTGACCGATAGGTGACAGTAGCTACTAGCCGAATTTCGTGTGCCATCTAGTATTTATATTTTGAAGTAAACACTACAAAATTTTTAATTCGTTTACAGGGAAAGTCAAAAGTACTACGTTGCATTAATTTCTATGGGAAAAAATCATTTGCAGTGTATTGTAATGATATTACACTATTTCAAACATATTCAATTTAGTACAGTAATCCCTTAACATTCGCGGTTTTAACATTCGCGAGTTTTTATTAATCGTGAACATGAGAATGCGGAAAACTTAACATTCGCGAGAATCTGACTTGATTATTCGCGATTTTTTTTAATTATATCTTTGCTTTTTCAGAATTAACAGTGGTTAAAGATTGTTTTGTCTACTGAGAAAGGAGCGAGTGTTGCAGAAAAGCATAATAATAACAACAGCAGAAAACTCATTGCAATGGGGATATTAGAAGTGGTAAGGTAACGGAATCTTCAATCTATTAATTTAAAATGTGCTTGCGCAGGTTCTCGTTGAGATGGAGTAGAAGCTGCACTCAATAAATAAAAGTAACTCTGAAGCATTTAGCTGTATTTAAATATCGTATTTTAATATTGTATCGCATACTGACTCTCTAATACATTATCATATCTTTGCGAATAGAGATTGTCGAAATTACTTATATATATATATATATATATATATATATATATATAAAACTATGCTTTTTAGCTGTAATTATTTCTCCAGTCAGTTAATTTGAATTATCTTCAATAAATAAATATCATATTTATGAACATGCCTGTACATTCCCTTTCTGCATACATGTTATGCATACCGAATGGTAAATACCTATATCCTTTTGTTCTTTGAAATGCTATGCCACTCTTATTATAATTTTACAGAACGTAACTCCTTTTTTAGTGCAAAGAGATAGACTCAACATTCGCGGGGTTTTTCTGGAACGCAACCCTCGCGAATGTTAAGGGATTACTGTACATATCACTGAGGTGCACTATAAAATTCTTATTATAGAATATGGTGTCCACAACATTCATCTTTCATTTACAGGACCACACAAAATAATTTGGTTACATTACTTTCTATGCACAATAATTGCTGGAAGTGCGTTTCAGGCGCATAGATTTTCATATTTGTTGTCTCTGTTGACTTATCACGTTCATTGTGGATTGTCGCTGTAGTGTTTATCGCCTTTTTTAGGGGGCTGTTTTCACTTTTCGTTTTTATTTGTCTATGACTGGGTCTTTTGCCGTTTTTATGGGGTCACCCCTGTTGTGGGTTGTTTCTGTTTGTTATCATTCGTTGGGTTTTGTCTCTTTCTTGATATATTGTTACCTCTAGCTTGTGCTAGAGCTCGTTGTCACATTCTGAAACTTGTCTTCTTTCGAGAGTTTCACTGGTTATTATGTCACTATCGTGGGTTTTGTCACATTGTAACTTTTGTTACTGGTGGTTGTCACATTTCTGGATGTTGCATACTCATTTTTGTTGTTTTTGTCACTTTATCTCACCCAAGCATTATAGCTGGGGGTTTTGATTTTATTCTTTTTTCCTGCGTGAATACACTTAATGCGATCAGTCCATTGAATCCTAATGGCTGTTATCACTGCTTTTGAGTTTTGTGCAACTTGTTGATTTGTTGTTTGAGAAACTTGTCCCACTAATGGAGTGGGGCTTGTTCCGTGGCCGTTAGTCCGTCATATATCTATGAGGCTGTATTCACTTGATGATACACTGTTTTTTTTTCCTATTCACTTTCTTTGGCAGGTGTGCTTTGTGCATTCACCAATTAATTATTTTGTTGTGTTTTATTCACTTTTTGTTGGCTTTTTGACTTCATCAGTTGGTGAAGGCGATGTTTTATAAAATCACTGGAAAATTTCCCGATGAAATAAAAGGAAGTTGCATTTTCATCAACAATGAACTTACTGACTTTACAAAAACAGAGACGATTCCTCTAGTTAACCTTTTAAAGCTTATATCTGGGCTATGTTACGCCATAAAAAAATAACAAAGATCTTAAAATATTAGAGAAACACCTATTTGTAGAACGTCTCCACCAAGTGACATAGGTTTTATTAGCCAGTTGAAAAACGTAAAAAGTCTAATTCTCAAGGCTGTGTAACGGGGGGACGCTGATTAACATCCCCATGATATATGCCCCCATACGTCATTTTTACGTCACGAGAAAAGGGGATATAAATCCAGTGCTTGAGCATTTCACTTTTCACGAAATCCTGATTAATGTCCCCCTGATATATGCCCCCATATCTGAAAGGAACACAAATGTAAAGCTAGGGAAATTTCGTTTCGTTGAGAGCCTGATTAACGTCCCCATGATTTATGCCCCCATACGTCATTTTGACGTCACAAAAATGGGGGTGCAAATCCGGTGTTCGATCATTTCACTTTTCAAGAAATCCTGATTAATGCCCCCATGATATATATCCCCATATCAGAAGGGGACACATATCCAGTGATAGAGAATTTTCCTTTCATTGAGAGCCTGATTAATGTCCCCCTGATTTAAGCCCCCGTACGTCATTTTGACGTCACAAAAAATGGGGGGCACAAATCCAGTGCTGGAGCATTTTACTTTCGACGAAATCCTGATTAACACCCCCATGATATGCATCCCCATACGTCATTTTGATGACGTCACAGAAGATGGGGACATAAATCAGGGGGCACAAATCCAGTATTAGAACATTTTATTTCGACGAGAATTCCTGATTTACGACCCCATGATATAAGCCCCCATACGTCCTTTTTATGTCGCAACAAAGGGGATTCAGATTTCATGTAGGATAGGCTACTGGAGTTTTGCACGGGCAGGAATAGACGTCTGTACGGGCCGCAATTTCCAGGTCCGGGCCCGGCCCAACCCATACAAAAAAATTCGATTCGGCCCGGCCCGATTTAAAAGTTAAAAGTTCGGCCCGAGCCCGGCCCGGTATAAAAGTTAAAAGTTCGGCCCGAGTGAATTTCTACAAAACATTGATTTTTACGTCGATTTGGTTAAATATTTGCCTCGTAGGAGGAGATCTAACCCAAAATTCCTATTTAAGACTTTTTTTTCATGTTTATAATCTTCATTTTTATAGAAGTGCCGCAGCTTCCGATATTTATTTTTTTAATAATTCTCTATTTGTTGTATGTATGTGTTTAAGTTATCATTAATATTGTTAATCCATACTCCATGTATTCAAGTGTTAAAAATCACAAAAATGCTATACAGTAAAATATCCTAAGATGGAATTCCATAGGGAAGAAAAAAAATGAGTTATCGACAATTTGCCTTCTTAGCAGGTGTAAATGTATTATATATTCTTTTCTTACGAATTAGTATATTCATTTTGCATGGATCAACACATTTTTCAGTTTAAAACAGGATTCCGTCATAAGCAGGTTCTTTTTCACACATTTCACTATATTTCAATTTAGCCATATTTTAATAAGCGGATAAATCTACTATTCTTTAAAAATAATAAATTTTAATGTTTAATTGTAGAATAATGGGGATTTAAAAATGTATGCATGTTTTGCAACGATTTTTGTGCCAGGTCTTATTTTACTGACCTTCGGACGGACCAGTCCATGCCGAGATAATGATTTTCATACGGGTCAAAATCAGGACTGAAATTTTCGGGCGTGAAGACTAGGATAAAGGAAACCAGTCCCGGCTCTGTACCGAAAAAATAATTTAAGGCACGGCCTGATCCTTCAGGAAAAAAGCAAGGCCCGGCACGGCCCGACCCGAGCGCCGTGAAGGAAAATAGGCCCGAGACTGAACCGACGGCCAGGCCGGCCTTTAACATTTTGCTTCGGGCCTTGTCCGGTCCTTGCAGATCTCTAGGCAGGAATTTACAGTCTGTTCCCGGCCCGGTGCAAAAATTTAAAGTTCGACCCCAGAAATTTTTGTGTTAAAAAGAAATAATCTTGTGTAATCACGTGTTCTACGTTTTCTGGCGTTTCCGTTACCTGCGATTTTATTTTGTTGAGCTGATCATAATTATCAGACCAGAATTATAATTATTAAGGTTAACTGGGTGAATTATTCCTTCCAGCTTCTCAAGGATTTCATAATTGGTAGAGCATTGGCGGCTTCAGCCAGGATATCCTTGGTTCGAATCCTAGCCTGGACATTTTTAGCCCAGTTTGAAAAATTAAATCTTATATGATTTATTTACCTATTATAATAATTGCTCTTTAAAAAAAATGATTCTTGTATAAATACGTGTCCAGCGTTTTCTGGCGTTTCTATTACCTGCGATTTTATTCTGTTGAGCTAATTCATAAACATCAAACCAGATTTATAATCAATAAAGTTAACTGAGTGAATTAGTCCTTCCAGCTTCATCCAGGATGGCTCAGTTGGTAGAGCACTGGCGGCTTCAGCCAGGATATTCCTGGTTCGAATCTTGGCCTGGACATTTTTCGCCCATTTAGAAAAATTAAATCTTGTAAGATATATTAATTATTCTTGGGAAAATCGGGGAAATGTTTTGCAATAAATAAAGTAAACATTGTTTATGCAGACGGCATAAAGCTGTTTCTATTCCACTTGCTACAAATGAGTAAAATATAATGTTTTTGAGGCATGATTGTGAATAGATTTTTTTCCGTAAATTGTTTTAATAGTTCCGTATTGCTAATTTTGATTATGTTTTTGTCATTAAAATGTTAAATGTAGCATTATTATTCTTTTCCTTCACACTAACACACTAAATAAATTAAGTACATAATTTCGTATATTGGACTGGACAATAATCAAATGCTTATGTATATTAGAAAAAAAAAATAAATAAATAAATAAACAGTGAATTTTGTAGCAGTTTGTAAAATGATTAATCAAACAAAACTTAGAAGTTTTTTTTTTTTTTTTTTTTTTTTTGTATACTAAAAGAAAATAAAATGTTAAAGAAGATTTATTGCTGTTTTCAAATCCAAAGAAGCTATTCTAATCCAAAGAATTATTTTTCATCGGCATTTTGCCATTTCTAAACCGAAAAAGGCTATTTAAAAAAAAAAAATCTAGATCCGGGCGTAGAAACTGCGTAGTTGAGTGACTGCACGGAAACCTAACAAGTGGGTAAGTGTGATCGAAGATCGCTCAAAGGGTTTCGTTTAATATTCCTTTCAAAACACTTTATCCTTTCTTTAATAAATCCAAATAAACTTCATTTACCAACCAAAAAAAAACATGTTTTTTGTTTTTTTTAAAGTAAAAATTTACCGGTCTATTTTTTCGTTTTCTCGATTATCCAAACCAGCCCAATAGCAGGCGAAGCCGGCTATTATATTCTCTCATAGTAATATCTGTCACGCGGACTAAATACGATATAAAAAATAATCTCAAAATTAAACATGCTGTACACCTTCAAAATGTTAAAATATGCGAATATTTCCATAATCGGATTTTTATCAAGATTCAATATATTTCTCAAACTCATATATTTCCTATTCTCTATTGCTCATATTGATACTCGCTTTGTATTATTCTCAAACATTTGAAAAATTCGTTATACTTCCAATAGGACGTCAGATTTCCTTTTTAATTCTCTATTGACGTGATATTAATCTGCTTTGTGTACATACACATACTCATACTCCTTATATTATTGAGAAATCTTTGAAAATTTCCGTTTTATTACCACTATGACGTGAATCACTTTTATTTCATATTAACCTTTTTTTCAATTGGTGTTACTTTTTATTTCATTTTCATTTTTCACGTGGAAATCGTCTGATAGTTAATTAATTATTGTAGATAGAATTTCATCGTGGATTTTTAATTTTTGGCATCTGCTATAACGAAAAATGTTCAATTTAATAGGAAAAGTCTGTTAGAATTTCTGTTTTTTATCTCTATTTATTAAAATAACACGAATATTTCAAATTTTAATATTTTGAGCTCTTTATAGCTGGTATTCAGCTATATACACAAAGTTTCAACTCTGTAAGTTACATAGTTTCTGAGAATAGCTCTGGGACAGACAGACAACGGAGCGGGAGAAATAGGGTTTCGTGTGATGAACGAAACCCTAAAAACTAAGGTGTGCAAAGAGGCGCCTGATTTATGACCCCATGAAAAGTTCCCCCATGCGTCATTATGACGTCACAGCTGATGGGGGCAGATTTCCAGTCCTAGAGAAGTTTACTTTCGTCGAAAATTGAAAAACTTCCCCCATGATAAGTTACCGCAAACCAGAAGGGGGAAGTTTTCCAGTGCCAGGGAATTTTCTTTTCACTGAGATCTCGAAAACTTCCTCCATGAAAAGTGTCCCCATACGTCATTCTGACGTCATAGCAGATGGGGATACATAGCATGGGGGAACTTTTCCAGTGCTAGAGAATTTTCTTTTTACTGACAGCTTGAAATCCATCCCCATGAAAAGTGTTCCCATACGTCATTTTGATTTCACAGTGTAGGGTCACATTTACAATACTAGAACATTTTACTTGTTTCGAGAGCTAAATATCTGGCACTCGGAATGTGTTTCTCTTTTATGTCTAGTTATTATTGTTACTGTGAATTATTATTATACTGCCTTGAAGAAATGCGCAGACGAGATTTAGTGCGTAATGTAAAAGTATGTTGCTTACTTTTCATATTCGGTTATCAAACACATACTAGGCGGACAAAAAGGGTTTAAGTATTAATGTGATATAATATTGCTCAAAGCATAATCTGTTAGAAGGTTCATGGAAACTCATCGAAAACAAAGATTTTTGTTATATTTGCGGAAAATGTGTGCGTGTGATATTTGTCGTTGAGTAAGAACATCAGATGTGAATCTTTAATAAAAAAATCTTTTTTTTTTTTTTTTTAATTAGAATTTGCTTTTTTCTTTTAATTTTTTTTAAATATTCCCAATGAAATATCCAATATTAATAATTTGACACAAAAACAAATATTTTTAGAATCAGAAGATCAGAATTTAGAATTGAAATCTACTATCAACTTCTTTATTATTATTTTTAAAACTGTGTTTTTGAAAAACAAATTAACCGTATTAATTGAAAGGTAAACAAATCTTAAGAACAAACTAAAGAAGATACTATGTCATTAGTGTACAGCGAACTTTCAAATAAATAATTATACTGTGGTAAACGCACATTAGTTTCAAAAATATAAATAAAATTTTAACTTTTAGTAGACCATAAGATGCATAAGAAATCTGATTTTTGAACAGAATTTATAACAAAATTGCTATTTTTTTAATTGATTAATCTGTGACACCATTTATATGAGCAAATAGATAAATAAATAGAATGTTAAATTCATCTTTAAAAGTTACACTTAAAATTATAGAATGTGCTGAGTACTTAAAAGATGATAAAAATATTTAAAACATATTTTAATTGGTTTATTGTATTCTCTGACGGCGGCAATGTTTATGGCTGAAAGTACTGAGAATTAAAATAATATAACATTTTTTTTCAATATTTCTGTCATCTTTTAAGTATTTAGCACATTGTGTAATTTTAAGTCTATTTATAGTTTAAGAAAAACTATTTTTACCAAATTGCTCTACGATTGTTGATGCAAAGGGAACTTTTTCAGGACTTTGCTTTTTTTTCAATTTAAACAAATCGTTATTTTTTTTTTCATTTTTAGCATTTTACGAAAACGAAGAGCCTATTCTCAACAGCTGTAATTCTTGGAAAAAATCGAGACACTTTAAAATAAAATCCTCATAAATACTAAAATTTATTGGCAAAGCAGACATTGGATGCAGTACCGCATTAACCTATTAAACATCGGGCTCTTGGTCCAGGATACCAACTAGAGTCCTGCTTCGGGTCGGGTTACCCGCTTTTACCCGTACCCGACTCGACCTGTGGTTCGGGTCGGGTTGACGCTATATTTTACCGTTGCGGGTCGTGTCGGGTCGGGTTGATTTTAAATTTTTTTGTTGCTGGTCGGTTTCGGGTGGGGTTGGCTTTTAATGCTCCGGGTCGGTTTCGGGTTGGCTTTCAACAGGCCAGGATGATAAACAAAATAAACGGGCCGGGACGGCAAAAAAAATTGAACGGCCCTGCCGATAACTACAATTAAGCGGGTCTATCGGCCTTATATAAATATTTAGACGAATCCGATAAAATTATAAACGGGCCGTGCCAGACTAGGGCCAAACATTTAAGTTTTACACGGGACGGGGTGGGACGCGCCTGGGCCTGGAAACTCCAGCCCGTACAAACCTATAATTCTCTAATACCATTTTTATGTTTTACATAGAATAATGAACAAATTTATATTCTTTAATATTCAACTATAACCTCTGAGCACCTCGGGATCGTTGAATAAAGTCAAACATCGGTGAGTTATTCCGAATTTTGTTTTTTCAGCTTGGAATGAATGTAATTTTTTTTCTGCAGGTTAGGTTCACGCTAGAAGAATTCTTTCGGGTCATATATAGGTTTTTTAGCACTCAGGTTGTTGGAAGTTTCACAAAAAGATTTAAGCATGCGGCCATAGATTAGTCTTTCTTTAAGAACCATTTCTTTCGAAGTATGAAAAATGTTAGCAATATTTCGTTTTCGATACACACAAAAACAGAGGCATCATATTATTGATAGTTTACGTACACATCATACACATGCTACGTGTGTGTATAATAGCTTGAGAGGTGCCCGTTATTCAGAGATATGATATAAGCGTTCAAATGTATAAATTTTAGGAATTGAAAATGTGTCCGCTAAATAGAGGTGACCGCCTTTAGGGAGAAAAGCCATTATGGAGGTTCTATTGTACAGGATTTTTAAACTGAAAAAAATATTTTGAACATTCTTTAGGAATTCGGGTCAACCCGAACCGACCCGCTACAGTCAAAACCCAACCTGAAATAATGTAATTCACCCCGAAATGCAACAAAAAGGTCTAGAACCGTGTGCGGTTAACCCGACCCGATGCAGGATTCTAAACGGTATAAAACTAAAAATCTAATCTTTAAATATGCTTTAAAAATAGTAGCGGTTTCAAAAGTTCACCTGTGTGAAGTTAGCACCCCCCATTACGAATTAAAACATATGAATTACATACAAGTTTTGACCAGTTTTGCCCAACCATTATTTCATTTTGCCCACCCTTTATAACGCTGTAAATCACATTTATTTTTTGACCCACTTTTCATACTGGCACCCCCAAATCGAAATTTAAAAACACAACTGTGCAATTATTTTGCCCAAGTTTTTCCCACCCATTAGATATTTCTGCCCAACTTTTATAACGCTATAAATCAAAGATATCTTTGTAGACCACGTGTGAAGTTGGCACCCCCCAATTCGAAATTGGAAAAAAATAATTGTGCCATTATTTTGCCCAAGTTTTGTCCAGTTTTGCCTACCCATTACATAATTTTGTCCACCTTTTAAAAAACTGTAAATTAAAAATATGGTTTTCATCACGTGTTCAGCTGCCACCCCCCAATTCGAATATAGCCATGAAAATTATGAATTACATACATATGAACATTACATACAAGTTTTGCCCATTTTGCCCACCCTTTATAACGCTGTAAATCACATTTTATTTTTTGACCCATTTTGCTTGCTGGCAAAAAATATATATAAAATATATATAAATATCAAAAAACAATTGTGCTATTATTTTGCTCAAGTTTTCCCAGTTTTGCCCACCCATTAGATAATTTTGCCCACCTTTTTAAAACGCTGTAAATCAAAGATATCTTTGTTGACCACGTGTGAATTTGGCATCCCCAAATTCGACATTTCAAAAAACAATTATGCTATTATTTTGCCCAAGTTTTGCCCAGTTTTACCTACCCATTAGATAATTTTGCCCACCTTTTAAAAAGCTGTAAATTAAAAATATGGTTTTGACCACGTGTTCAACTGGCACCCCCCAATTCGAATATGGCCATAAAAATTACATACAAGTTTTGTCCACTCATTATTTAATATTTCCCACCCTTTATAACGATGTAAATCAGATTTTATTTTTTGACCCATTTTTCATACTGGCACCCCCCCAATTCGAAATTTCCCAAAACAATTGTGCCATTATTTTGCCCAAATTTTGCCCAATTTTGCCAATCCAGTAGATAATTTTGCCCACCTTTTCTGACGCTATAAATCAAAAATATCTTTGTTGACCACGTGTGAAGGTGGCACTCCCCAATTCAATTGACCACCTTTTAAAAAGCTATAAATTAAAAATATGGTTTTGACCACGTGTCCAGTTGGCACCCCCCAATTCGAATATAGCCATAAAAATTATATAGAAGTTTTGTCACGGTTTTGTCCATCCATTATTTAATTTTGCCCAACCATTATACCACTGTAAATCAAAGATATATTTGTTGAACACGTGTGAAGTTGGTACCCCCCCCCCCCAATTCGAAAATTTAAAAAACAATTGTGTCATTACTTTGTCTAAGTTTTGCACAGTTTTACCTACCAATTAGTTAATTTTGCCCACATTTAATAAGCTCTAAATTAAAAAATATACTTTTGACCACGTGTTCAGCTGGCACGCCCCCAATTCAAATACATTTATAAAATTACATAGTTTTTTTAAGGAAGTTAGGAAGTTTTTCAAAGTTTTGTCTACCCATTAGATAATTCTGCCCACCAATTTAACGCTGCAAATCGAAAATATCTTTGTTGACGACGTGTGAAATTGGCATCCCACATTACGAAGTAATCTTTACAAATTACATAGAAGATTTGCCCAAGTTTTGCACAGTTTTGCACTCCCATTATACAACTGCGCACTCTTTTTATAGCGCTGTGAATAAAAAAATGTTTTTCACCGCATTTAAAGCTGGCACCCTCGACTGGAATATAGCCGTTAATTTTACTCGTAATTCTATATCACTGCTCACTTTTCCCTTTGGTTTTAGAGTTTTGCCCAACATTCCTAGTTTTGTCCAGCGTCCTAAGGTTTTTCCAGCTGCGTCCAACTTTTCTTATAGAATATCCCTGTTTTCTTATAGTTTCGTCCAGTTTTGTCCAACGTCACAATAGTTTTGTCCAGTATAATTAATGTTTTACCCAGTCTCACCCAGACTTCCTAAAGTTTTCCTCAATTTTGCTATTATGCTATTATTTTGTCTAAGTTTTGCCTACTGGGCGTTTTGCCCATTAGATAATTTTGCCCACCTTTTTAAAACGCTGGAAATCAAAGATATCTTTGTTGACCACGTGGGAATTTGGCATCCCCAATTCGACATTTCAAAAAACAATTATGCTATTATTTTGCTCAAGTTTTGCCCAGTTTTGCCTACCCATTAGATAATTTTGCCCACCTTTTAAAAAGGTGTAAATTAAAAATATGGTTTTGACCACGTGTTCAACTGGAACCCCCAATTCGAATATGGCCATAAAAATTACATAGTAGTTTTGCCCAAGTTTTGTCCAGTTTTGTCCACCCATTATATAATTTTGCCCACCTTTTACAACGCTGTAAATCAGAGATATATTTGTTGCCACGTGTGAAGTTGGCACTTCCCAATTTGAAATTTAAAAGAACAATTTTGTCATTATTTTGCCCAAGTTTTGCCCAGTTTTGCCCACCCATTAGATAATTTTGTCCACCTTTTAAAAAGCTGTAAATTAAAAATATGGTTTTGACCACGTGTTCAGTTGGCACCTCCAACTCGAATATAGCCATAAAAATTATATAGAAGTTTTGTCAAGGTTTTATCCACCCATTATTTAATTTTGGCCAACCATTATACCGCTGTAAATCAAAGATATCTTTGTTGACCACGTGTGAAGTTGGTACCCCCCGAATTCGAAATTTAAAAAAACAATTGTGTCATTACTTTGTCCAAGTTTTGCCTAGTTTTACCTACCAATTAGTTAATTTTGCCCACTTTTAATAAGCTCTAAATTAAAAAATATGGTTTTGACCACGTGTTCAGCTGGCACGCCCCCAATTCGAATACATTTATAAAATTACATAGAAGTTTTTCCCAGTTTTGTCTACCCGTTAGATAATTTTGCCCACCATTTTAACGCTGCAAATCGAAAATATCTTCGTTGACGACGTGTGAAGTTGGCATCCACATTACGAATTAATCTTTACAAATTACATAGAAGATTTGCCCAAGTTTTGCACAGTTTTGCACTCCCATTATACAACTGTGTACTCTTTTTATAGCGCTGTGAATAAAAAAATGTTTTACACCGCATTTAAAGCTGGCACCCCGCGACTGGAATATAGCCGTTAATTTTACTCGTAATCCTATATCATTGCTCACTTTTTCGCTTTGGTTTAAGAGTTTTGCCCAACATTCCTAGTTTTGTCCAGCGTCCTTAAAGGTTTTTCCAGCTGCGTCCAACTTTTCTTATAGAATAGCCCTGTTTTCTTGTAGTGTTGTCCAGTTTTGTCCAACGTCACTATAGTTTTGTCCAGTATAATTAATGTTTTACCCAGTCTCTCCCAGCCTTCCTAAAGTTTTGCTCAGTTTTGCTATTACGCTATTTTGCCTAAGTTTTGCCCAGTTTTGCCCCCCTCCCAATTAGATAAATTTGCCCACCTTTCAAAAAGCTATAAATTAAAAATATGGTTTTGACCACGTGTTCAGTTGGCACCCCCCCAATTCGAATATAGCCATAAAAATTATATAGAAGTTTTGTTATGGTTTTGCCCACCCATTATTTAATTTTGCCCAACCATTATATCGCTGTAAATCAAAGATATCTTTGTTCACCACGTGTGAAGTTGGTACCCCCCCAATTCGAAATTAAAAAAAACAATTGTGTCATTACTTTGTCCCAGTTTTTCCCAGTTTTGCCTACCAATTAGTTAATTTTGCCCACCTTTAATAAGCTGTAAATTAAAAAATATGATTTTGACCACGTGTTCAGCTGTCACGCCCCCAATTCGAATATATTTATAAAATTACATAGAAGTTTTTCCCAGTTTTGTCTACCCATTAGATAATTTTTATCGCTACAATTTAACGCTGCAAATCGAAAATATCTTTGTTGACGACGTGACGTGTGAAGTTGGCAGGGATGACCATCTCAGGAAACCCGGCCTAAGACATCTGAAGTTGGCATATCCCACATTACGAATTAATCTTTACAAATTACATAGAAGTTTAGCACAGTTTTTCCCTCCCATTATACAATTGCGCCCTCTTTTTATAGCGCTGTAAATAAAAAAAAAATGTTTTTCACCGCATTTAAAGCTGGTAACCCCCGACTGGAATATAGCCGTTAATTTTACTCGTAATCCTGTATCATTGCTCACTTTTTCCCTTTGGTTTTAGAGTTTTGCCCAACAATTCTAGTTTTGTCCAGCGTCCTTAAAGGTTTTTCCAGCTGTGTCCAACTTTTTTATGGAATATCCCTGTTTTCTTTCAATTTCGTCTAGTTTTGTTCAACGTCACTATAGTTTTGTCCAGTATAATTAATGTTTTACCCAGTCTCTCCCAGCCTTCCTAAACTTTTGCACAGTTTTGCCTAACGTTACTAAAGTTTTGTCTATCGTTCCTAAGATTTGTTCCGCTTTGTGCAACATTCGTGTGGCTTTGAGCGTTTTTTCTCTATATCCTACAGTTTTTCCCCGTTTTGCCCACCGTCCCTACTCTTTTGCTTATAATTGCTAAAGTTTTGTCCCACATTGATCGTGACCCTGTAAAATTGCCCTGTTTTGTTCAGTGTTTTCACAAGTGTATAGGGTCACATGCAAAGCCGGTCAGAATTTTACGAACGGTAGGCAAAACGGTAGGGACTATGAGTAAAACGGAGAAAAATTCTTGGATATTGAGAAAATACAGTCAAAACCACCCGAATGGACAAAGACGGACAAATCTTTAGGACCGCTGGACAAAACTTTAGTTATGTTAGGCAAAACTGTGAAAACTCTTGGAACACTGGACAAAACTTTAGTAATGTTAGTTAAAACTGAGCAAAACTTCAGGAAGGCTGGGCAAGAGTGTGTAAAACATTAATAAAGCTGGTCAAAATTATAGGGACATTGGACAAAATTAGACGGGACTCCAAGAAAACAGGGAAAATTTGGCAATACTATAAAAAAGTTGGGCACAGCTGGACAAACCTTTAGGGACGCTCGACAAACTATAGGATTGTCAAAACTCTAGAAACAATCAGAAAAACTGGGCAATGCTATAGGATTATGGGTAAAATTCTCGACTGCTGGACACAACTCTAAGAACGTTAGGGAAAACTTTAGGAATACTGAACAAAACTTTGCAATGCTGTAGAAAAACAGAGCCAGAACAAACAATTAGGAATGCTGGGCGAAAAAATTGGAACAATGGCCAAAACTAGGGCAATTCTAGAAACAATGAACAAAACCTGAATATGCCATAGTAACATTAGACAAAACCTGGGAATGCTATCGAAAAACCTAAAACCCTCGCAAAACTTTAAGAATGCTGTGCAAAACAGGGCGATGCTGAAGTAAAACGGGTCGAGAAAAACATTCCAAATACTAGTTTAAATTCTAGAAACGCTAGTGAAAACTCTAAAAACCCTGTGCAAATCTGGGCAAATACCGTGGATCACTAGGCAAAACCGTAGAAAACTACAGCATAATTTGGAAAAAAAAACGGACAATGTTATATGAAAACGGGCAAAATCTGCAAAACTTTAAGAACGCTAGGTAAAACCGTATAAACACTGGGGAAAATGCTGTAAGAATGTTAGGCAAAGCCAATAAAATCTTTAGAAAATCTAAACAAACATAAGAGAGTTTGGTAAAACACTAGGAACAATGGGCAACACCTGGCAATGATATAGCATCAAAGGCAAAACTTCAGTGACGCTGAACAAAACTCTAGGGACGCTGGAAGAAACGGAAAAAAATTCTAGGAACACTGAAAATCTATCAATTTTCAACCTGTCAACCTCTCAAACTGTCAATCTGGAATCACTCTCGCCATCGAAACATACCGTGAACGAGACGCTGAACATAATTTTGGGACTTTGGCAAAAACTCTACGAACAATCTAAAAATCAGGCAACGCTATTGGAAAAATGGAATTTGGAGAAACGATGGGTAAATTTCCAGGAACACTGAGAAATCCAAGTAATGCTATAAAAACTTTGTACAAATCATTTGGAACGCTAAGTAAAATTTTAGAATTTAAAATTTAATTATTTTTAATTTTACACATAGCCAACAAATATATTTTTGATTTACAGCGTTATAAAAAGTCGGCGTTTTGAACCAAATTCACGATGAGAACGAGAACGGGGAAAATCGTGTCGTCTCGTGACGCGAATCGCTTATAACTCGATAAGTAATTTATTTATCAAAAAATGTAAAACTCATTTCGATTCAAAATCGCTTCCATAGACAGGCCTGCCAATTTTATACTTTTGCGTTTAAAAATGATTCAGAAAATGTGTCAGAAAGTTTCGCGTTGTTAAGCACTTCATTTGAGAACACATTTCCATACATTTAATTTTCAAAAGTTTTTTGTTGTTGTTATTTTAAATACATTATTGGTATGCTTGGTATGTATTTCAGATAAAATTTCCCGAAAAGTTCATATTCACAAACATTTTTGCTTTTTTTTAATAGTTTCAAAAATAAAAAACATATTTTGCATTTAAAACTACTTAATGTAATTATCTTAATGTAATTATCTGAAACTTGACGGAAGTGGGGTTAAATTATCATCATTAGGTTTGCAGTTTCTCTTCAATCTGTCCCCGTCTTTTGCCAAAATTCCGCCAAGCGAATAGATATATTCTTTATAAAATATTAATATATATACATCATAACAGTGGCACATTTTAACTTAAATATGTTTCATTTAAGTGGTCCATCGTTTCTTTATTTAAAGATTAAAAAAAAGTAGATACAGACAGATATTTTAATAAAATAGGCAGCGCACTACTTCTTCTCGCGGAGGTATAATGTTCACAGTATATTGTGTACTGTCAACTTTCACGTTCCTCAAGTATAGTCGCTTTAAATTAAAAAAAAAAGCAAAGTCCGGAAAAAGTTCCCTTTCCATCAACAATCGTAGAGCAATTTGGTAAAAATAGTTTTTCTTAAACTATAAATAGGCTTAAAATTACACAATGTTCTAAATACTTAAAAGATGACAGAAATATTGAAAAAAAATGTTATATTATTTTAATTCTCAGTACTTTCAGCCATAAACATTGCCGCCGTCAGAGAATACCATAAACCAATTAAAATATTTTTTAGATATTTTTATCATCTTTTAAGTATTCAGCACATTCTATAATTTTAAGTGTAACTTTTAAAGATGAATTTAACATTCTATTTATTTATCTATTTGCTCATATAAATGGGGTATCACAGATTAATTAATTAAAAAAATAGCAATTTTGTTATAAATTCTGTTCAAAAATCAGATTTCTTATGCATCTTATGGTCTACTAAAAGTTAAAATTTTATTTATATTTTTGAAACTAATGTTCGTTTACCACAGTATAATTATTTATTTGAAAGTTCGCTGTACACTAATGACATAGTATCTTCTTTAGTTTGTTCTTAAGATTTGTTTACCTTTCAATTAATACGGTTAATTTGTTTTTCAAAAACACAGTTTTAAAAATAATAATAAAGAAGTTGATAGTAGATTTCAATTCTAAATTCTGATCTTCTGATTCTAAAAATATTTGTTGTCAAATTATTAATATTGGATATTTCATTGGGAATATTTAAAAAAAATTAAAAGAAAAAAGCAAATTCTAATTAAAAAAAAAAAAAAAGATTTTTTATTAAAGATTCACATCTGATGTTCTTACTCAACGACAAATATCACACGCACACATTTTCCACAAATATAACAAAAATCTTTGTTTTCGATGAGTTTCCATGAACCTTCTAACAGATTATGCTTTGAGCAATATTATATCACATTAATACTTAAACCCTTTTTGTCCGCCTAGTATGTGTTTGATAACCGAATATGAAAAGTAAGCAACATACTTTTACATTACGCACTAAATCTCGTCTGCGCATTTCTTCAAGGCAGTATAATAATAATTCACAGTAACAATAATAACTAGACATAAAAGAGAAACACATTCCGAGTGCCAGATATTTAGCTCTCGAAACAAGTAAAATGTTCTAGTATTGTAAATGTGACCCTACACTGTGAAATCAAAATGACGTATGGGAACACTTTTCATGGGGATGGATTTCAAGCTGTCAGTAAAAAGAAAATTCTCTAGCACTGGAAAAGTTCCCCCATGCTTTGTATCCCCATCTGCTATGACGTCAGAATGACGTATGGGGACACTTTTCATGGGGGAAGTTTTCGAGATCTCAGTGAAAAGAAAATTCCCTGGCACTGGAAATTTCCCCCTTCTGTTTTGGGGTAACTTATCATTGGGGAAGTTTTTCAATTTTTGACGAAAGTAAAATTCTCTAGGAATGGAAATCTGCCCCCTTCAGCTGTGACGTCATAATGACGTATGGGGGAACTTTTCATGGGGACATAAATCAGGCGCCTCTTTTTCACACCTTAGTTTTTAGGGTTTCGTTCATCTCACGAAACCCTATTACTCCCGCTCCGTTGTCTGTCTGTCCCAGAGCTATTCTCAGAAACTATGTAACTTACAGAGTTGAAACTTTGTGTATATAGCTGAATACCAGCTATAAAGAGCTCAAAATATTAAAATTTGAAATATTCGTATTATTTTAATAAATAGAGATAAAAAACCAAAATTCTAACAGACTTTTCCTATTAAATTGAACATTTTTCGTTATAGCAGATGCCAAAAATTAAAAATCCACGATGAAATTCTATCTACAATAATTAATTAACTATCAGACGATTTCCACGTGAAAAATGAAAATGAAATAAAAAGTAACACCAATTGAAAAAAAGATTAATATGAAATAAAAATGATTCACGTCATAGTGGTAATAAAACGGAAATTTTCAAAGATTTCTCAATAATACAAGGAGTATGAGTATGTGTATGTACACAAAGCAGATTAATATCACGTCATCTGAGAACTGAAAAGAAAATCTGACGTCCTATTGGAAGTTTAACGAATTTTTCAAATGTTTGAGAATAATACAAAGCGAGTATCAATATGAGCAACAGAGAATAGTAAATATATGAGTTTGAGAAATATATTGAATCAAGATAAAAATCCGATTATGGAATTATTCGCATATTTTAACATTTTGAAGGTGTACAACATGTTTAATTTTGAAATTATTTTTAAATATCGCATTTAGTCCGCATGACAGATATTATTATTACAAATATAATAGCGGGCTTTTCCCGCTATCGAGCTGGTTTAGATATTCGGAAAAACGAAAAAATAGACCGGTAAATTTTTACTTTATAAAAAACAAAAAACATGTTTTTTTTTTTTTTTTTTTTTTGCTAAATGAAATTTATTTGTATTTATGAAAGAAAGAATAAAGTGTTTTGAAAGGAATATTAAACGAAACCCTTTGAGCGATCTTCGATCACACTTACCCACTTGTTTCTAGTTTGTCTTTCTTTTTTTTTCAATATAGAGAATGTGCATGTTTGTCAACAAACTGGTTCCTCACTAAACCACGCCTCTTCGGTAGGCAAAACATTTCCGCTCGATGCGCTATTTCCTACGGTTTCCTATGAGAAAGCGAAATTTTTGCATTCAATTTATGGATCATATTTATTCAAAAACAAATTTTCTTTTATCAGATTATGCACAGAACTTTGATTCTGTTGCTAATCAAGATTATTTAACAAAGCTTAGATTTGTCAAACCGAATAATAGTGTTATTATTTTAGATGATCCGTATATTATTGTGGATGCAGATTGGAAAGCAGATATGGCTTTTTGGCCATCGGTTGCTTCATCATCAAACTATCTGAATCATCTATGAAACTGAAGCATAAGTTTTGTCAGAATTCGGTTTTATTAGCTGAAATATTTTTTATACTAAATAAACACTCCTTAGGTTAAAAAAAAATATTTTTACTATTCTAATAATATGTATAAAAACAGGACAAAACAAAAAATTGACTTATATGAAACATTTAATGAAGTACTAAGGGTGATATTTTTTTAAGAAACATTTTACTCTTTTTTTTTTTTTTTTTTTTTTTTTTCGTAAAAGCGAATTATATAATTTAATCTAAAAAAAAAAAAAAAAAAAAAAAAAATAGATGCCATGTTTTTGAAAAAACCTTACCATTTAAAAAGCATTTAATCAGGTGTCGATGCAGTTCTTTTTTCCTTGGAGGGGGGGGGGGGGGGGGCATTTTGTGAAAAATAAAATTTATTTTTCTGAAATTTGTTATATTTTTGTGAAAAATAGTATTTTGTAATAAAATATGATATCCAGTTACTCAAAATCGAACCAAACATTTATTAATAACGAACTGACTAGCGCCCGTAATAATAAATTTAAAAAAAAAAAAAAAAAAAATCTCAAGTTTTCAATATCGAGTCGAATGAACCAAACCCTGTTGAAATCGAGCCCTTGGAACCCAATAAAAAAATGAGTCCCCGGGCGGTGGAATATGCACCCCTGTAAATTTAACAAATTTCCTTTAACATTAACGCGATATTTAATTTACAGATGCATCCCCCCCCCCCACTTTCTAAACTTAACCCCTTATCTTTAACAGTAACGCGATTTCTAATTTACGACTGTGGTGAGTAAACGTAAGTTGATGCCGAAAAAGAAGATTAATATTAAAAAAATATATCCTTGACAGCTTGGCCTACAGTCACAGGTAAATTTCGAAGATGCAGACCGTGAGCAGCCTATTTATTGGGATTGCAGAAGAAATGACCTTTTTGCCATGATGCGGCAGTTGGGACCGCTCACTTCGAAATCTACCTGTGTCTGTAGGCGGAGCACACACAAAAAAAATTCTGTAAGGGTTGGTTTTATAAAAAAAAACTTGTCAATATAAAAGTTGTAGATAATATTAAGAGGATTTGTAATAAATTAGCGAATTTGATAACTTGTGAATTGACAAAGTTATGATTTTTTTCTTCTTAAACTCCTATTCTCTCCCCCCCCCCCACCCCCAACCACTTGAGGCCATTTTTAATGATATCAAAAATCTGTCATATATAAATTTTCGGCCCTTTTCCTAGAAATAATAATAACTTTAAACGGATTCGATACGTATCATAATTAAGAAGTTATGAGTAACGTAAGGGTCCAGGGGCCCGGATCTTGTCCGAGAAATTTTTGGTCATTCATGTAATAGCTGGAAATCCTAAGAAGTTATTAGAAAAAAAAGCTAGCGAATTGGACGATTTTTAAGGAAGCTATAGTAGGGGGCCCAAAAGAGGCCGCTGATAGTTTTGAGCAGGGCCCTAAGATGAACGGTCTTACCTGGAATGTAGAAATAACTAATGGAGAAAACGCCCTCAAAAACGAAGATCGAATTAAAAGGAGACAAGGTATTAACAATTTAGGGAACAATAACTTCGAGGGGCCCAGATCTTCTCCTTTTTTTTTTTTTTTTTTTTTTGTCGTTTATGTAGTAGCTAGAAGTTCTAAGTTGTTAGAAAAAAAAAGTTAGTGAATCGGACGATTTTTAGGAGAAATGTAGTAGGGGGCCCAAAGAGAGGCCAGCTGATAGTTTTGAGCAGGGCCCTAAGATGAACGCTCCTAACTGGAATGGGGGAAAGTTAAATGGAGAAATGGCCCCAAAAACGAAAATCGGATTAAAAGGGGACAAGGTATTAACAATTTAGGGAGCAAAAACTTCAAGGGGCCCAGGGGGCCCGGATCTTCATCGAAGTTTTTTGTTTTTGTTTTTATTGTTCATGTAGTAGCTGGAAGTTCTAAGCTGTTAGAAAAAAAAAAGTTAGTGAATCGGACGATTTTTAGGGGAACTATAGTAGGGGCCCAAAAAGGGGCCAGCCGATAGTTTTGAGCAGGGCGCTAAGATGAAGGGTCCTAATTAGAAAGTAGCAATGAGGAAATAACTAAATGAAGAAAAGGCCCCAAAAACTAAGAAAATCGGATTAAAAGCGGACAAGTAATTATCAGTTTAGGAAACAAAAACTTCAACGGGCCCCGTACCAGGCCCTAGGGGGCCAGGGTCTTAACTAGAACGTAGAAATGGGGGTGAAAGCTAAACGGAAAAAAAAGGCCCCAAAAACGATGAGGATCGGATAAAAATTGGGTAAATTATTAACAATTTAGGGCAAAAATCTTAAAGGGGCCCCAGGGGGCCGGGGTCTCAAAAAATAAAAAATCCGAGCCTCAGGTGCATCAGGACCTACCTTGGGCTATCCGCTGCATTTAAGAAAGGTAAAATTAATGAATAATTAATTTAAAAAATATGAGTAATAAGCACATAACACAGCTAACTATACAGTAGGCATGCGTATGTTTTGCCTACCGTTCGATCTTTACGGCTTCGTGACGTCACATGCACATTCTCTATAGGTATGTGCAAAATGCTAAAACTTCAACATATATTTTTGAACTGAATTGATATTTTTTATTGACGTATGGTGTGATTTATGAAATGAAGGATAAGATTAGCAGTTGTATGAAAAGTTTATTTTTTTAAATAAAAATGTTAAAGAAAAAAGCCTTTGTTGCTCTACTTTTGCGTATATCGTGACATTTTAGTTTGTTTTTCTCTAAAAAAAAGTGCGTTTTTTAAATTTTCTTATTTGTTTTAGTTAATCTATTGTTTTAATTTTACCGCAAACTTGAATTTTTTCTTAGTTAAACTATTTTTCTCCATAAAAACATTTAACAATATGTCAAAAAAGTATTATTAAATATTCAAATAAAAATATAGATCAAAGTACCGAGTCTCCTTAAGTGTCGCAAAGAAAATTATATGCGATTTTTATTTATTTTAAAATTTTTTGTATACTAAATATGAATTAATATTTAATTAATATTTTTGTATATGAATACATGAATTATTATTTGAAAAAAAATTGCATATTTTAACATTTTGAAGGTGTACAGCATGTTTAATTTTGAAATTATTTTTTTATATCGTATTTAGTCCGCGTGACAGATATTATTATGAGAGAATATAATAGCCGGCTTCGCCTGCTATCGGGCTGGTTTGGATAATCGAGAAAACGAAAAAATAGACCGGTAAATTTTTACTTTATAAAAAATAAAAAACGTTTTTTTTTTTTTGGTTGCTAAATGAAGTTTATATGGATTTATTAAAGAAAGGATAAAGTGTTTTGAAAGGAATATTAAACGAAACTCTTTGAGCGATCTTCGATCACACTTACCCACTTGTTAGGTTTCCGTGCAGTCACTCTAGATTTTTTTTTTTTAAATGGCCTTTTTCGGTATAGAAATGGCAAAATGCCGAGGAAAAAATAATTTGGGGGGAGGGGGGTAAAAGCAGGGGCGGTTTCACTAGCCATTTCACCGTGAGTGAGATATTTCTGCACCTAATATATACATATATATATATATATATTAAGTTATCATTAAGTATTTTATTTTGTGAATTTTCCACCTCTTTGTTTTTTTTGTCCCAGGCAGTCACCTAGCAGAAAGTAGCTTCTTTGGATTTGAAAACAGCAATAAATCTTCTTTAACATTTTATTTTATTTTAGTATACAAAAAAAAAAAACTTCTAAGTTTTGTTTGATTAATCATTTTACAAAATGCTACAAAATTCACTGTTTTTTTTTTTTTAATTGTAATAATAATATGAAATTATGTACTTAATTTATTTAGTGTGTTAGTGTGAAGGAAAATAATAATAATGCTACATTTAACATTTTAACGACAAAAACATAATAAAAATTCAAAATTAGCAATACGGAACTATTAAAACAATTTACGAAAAAAAATCTATTCACAATCATGCCTCAAAAACATTATATTTTACTAATTTGTAGCAAGTGGAATAGAAACAGCTTTATGCCGTCTGCATAAACAATGTTTACTTTATTTATTGCAAAACATTTCCCCGATTTTCCCAAGAATAATTAATATATCTTACAAGATTTAATTTTTCTAAATGGGCGAAAAATGTCCAGGCCAAGATTCGAACCAGGAATATCCTGGCTGAAGCCGCCAGTGCTCTACCAACTGAGCCATCCTGGATGAAGCTGGAAGGACTAATTCACTCAGTTAACTTTATTGATTATAAATCTGGTTGATGTTTATGAATTAGCTCAACAGAATAAAATCGCAGGTAATACAAACGCCAGAAAACGCTGGACACGTATTTATACAAGAATCATTTTTTTAAACGCAATTATTATAATAGGTAAATAAATCATATAAGATTTAATTTTTCAAACTGGGCTAAAAATGTCCAGGCTAGGATTCGAACCAAGGATATCCTGGCTGAAGCCGCCAATGCTCTACCAATTATGAAATCCTTGAGAAGCTGGAAGGAATAATTCACCCAGTTAACCTTAATAATTATAATTCTGGTCTGATAATTATGATCAGCTCAACAAAATAAAATCGCAGGTAATGGAAACGCCAGAAAACGTTGAACACGTGATTACACAAGATTATTTCTTTTTAACACAAAAATTTCTGGGGTCGAACTTTAAATTTTTGCACCGGGCCGGGATCAGACTGGAAATTCCTGCCTAGAGATCTGCAAAGGAAGGGCAAGGCCCGAAGCAAAATGTTAAAGGCCGGCCCGGCCGACGGTTCGGTCTCGGGCCTATTTTCTATCACGGCGCTGGGGCCGGGCCCAGCCGGGCCTAGCGATTACTCTTTACGGGCCGTGCCGGGCCTTGCTTTTTTCCTGAAGGATCAGACCTTGCCTTAAATTATTTTTCGGTACAGAGTCGGGACTGGTTTCCTTTATCCTAGACTTCACGCCCCAAAATTTCAGTCCTGATTTTGACCCGTATGAAAATCATTATCTCGTCTTGGCCTGGTCCGTCCGAAGGTCAGTAAAATAAGACCTGGCACAAAAATCTTCGCAAAACATGCATACATTTTTAAATCCCCATTATTCTACAATTAAACATTAAAATTTATTATTTTTAAAGAATAGTAGATTTATGCGCTTATTAAAATATAGCTAAATTAAAATATAGTGAAATGTATGAAAAAGAACCTGCTTATGACGGAATCCTGTTTTAAACTGAAAAATGTGTTGATCCATGCAAAATGAATATACTAATTCGTAAGAAAAGAATATATAATACATTTACACCTGCTAAGAAGGCAAATTGTCGATAACTCATTTTTTTTTTCTTCCCTATGGAATTCCATCTTAGAAGATTTTACTGTATAGCATTTTTCTGATTTTTAACACTTGAATACATGGAATATGGATTAACAATATTAATGATAACTTAAACACATACATACAACAAATAGAGATTTATTAAAAAAAATAAATATCGGAAGCTGCGGCACTTCTATAAAAATGAAGATTATAAACATGAAAAAAAAAAAGGCTTAGTTAGGAATTTTGGGTTAGATCTCCTCCTACGAGGCAAATATTTAACCAAATCGACGTAAAAATCAATGTTTTGTAGAAATTCACTCGGGCCGAACTTTTTGCTTTTATACCGGGCCGGGCCGGGCTCGGGCCGAACTTTTAACTTTTAAATCGGGCAGGGCCGGGCCAATATATTTTTTATTCGGGCCGGGCTCAGACCAAACTTTAAATTTTTGTATCGTGCCGGGCCGGATCGAATTTTTTTTGTATGGGTCGGGTCGGATCGAATGTTTTTGTATGGGTCGGGCCTTGCCCGGACCTGGAAATTTCGGCCCGTGCAGACCTCTATTCCTGCCCGTGTAAAACTCTAGTAGCCTATTCTACATGAAATCTGAATCCCCTTTGTTGCGACATAAAAACTACGTATGGGGGCTTATATCATGGGGTCGTAAATCAGGAATTCTCGACGAAATAAAATGTTCTAGTACTGGATTTGTGCCCCCTGATTTAAGTCCCCATCTTCTGTGACGTCATCAAAATGACGTATGGGGATGCATATCATGGGGGTGTTAATCAGGATTTCGTCGAAAGTAAAATGCTCCAGCACTTGATTTGTGCCCCCATTTTTTGTGACGTCAAAATGACGTACGGGGGCTTAAATCAGGGGGACATTAATCAGGCTCTCAATGAAAGGAAAATTCTCTATCATTGGATATGTGTCCCCTTCTGATTTGGGGATATATATCATGGGGGCATTAATCAGGATTTCTTGAAAAGTGAAATGATCGAACACCGGATTTGCACCTCCATTTTTTGTGACGTCAAAATGACGTATGGGGACATAAATCATGGGAACGTTAATCAGGCTCTCAACGAAACAAAATTTCTCTAGCTTTACATTTGTGTTCCTTTCAGATATGGGGGCATATATCAGGGGGGCATTAATCAGGATTTCGTGAAAAGTGAAATGCTCAAGCACTGGATTTATATCCCCTTTTCTCGTGACGTAAAAATGACGTATGGGGGCTTATATCATGGGGATGTTAATCAGGCGCCTCGTGTAACGGCATTAAATACTAGCATTTCGCATAATGATATGTTGACGTACCGAAGAAAAATGCAGTGGGATGTTAGTTAGGAGGGAGGTAGGGTAAGAGAGAGGAATGGCTTGCTTATTAATTGGTTGAAAAGGATTAGCGTGGTGGGCAACTTCCTGACGTAAAGTAGGTATTCTTTATCAGAAGCGTAAATATAAAAAAAGTGAAAAATTAGACGCGGAAATTACGTGCAATGAATGATGGGATATCGAAGAATGATTTTAATAAAAATTAAAATGGTATTAAGAAACATTCCAAATAAATAAAAAATTCAATGTCTCAAATAAAGGAATAAATCATGGCTTTTTTACAAAGAAGTGTTGCTTTTAACAGATTAAGATTTTTAGAATAAGAATTAAAAAAATATGTTGATCAAAAGTATAGAATTAATATATAAATTATATTTAAGATATTATAAAATACAGGGAAAAAGGTAAATATTGTAAAAATTTCGAATAAATAAATTAAGCTAAAATGAAGATTTTTTTTATTATTACACACATATACAGTGGTGGCCATTAGTGTGGACATTTTTTGAAAGTTTCATGTTTTTCAACTTTGTGTGCTTGTAGAATATATTAATTTTCACTTAAATACAAACGTTTATATATAAAATTGAAGGTAATTTAATGTACAATTTAATAATAAAAACAGTATTACAATATCTGTATTACAAAAAAAGTTATGCAACTAATAGTAAGATCTATCTAAGATTTGCATTTTTTTAAAGTAATACTTACACAATCAATACTTAGTGGGATAACCCTTATTTTTTTAAGATAGCTTCACAGCGTCTTTTCATCGAGTGAACGAGTGTATGGAGTTCATCTTTCGTAATCACATGGTGCCAAGAATCAATTATAGCTTCGATAAGTTGTCTTTTATTGGATGAACGTTTTTTTCGTACAAGAATTTTCAAACGTTGCCACAAATTTTCAATTAGATTGAGATCATGGCTATTTCCTGGCCATGGTAATATATCTATGCCTTTATTTTGAAACCATGCTTTGCATACTTTTGCTGTGTGGCATGGAGCTGAATGCTGCTGAAAAATAAATAGTGTGTTGTTGGGGAAGACATCCCTGATGGAAGGTATCAATTTTGGTTCCAGGACAGTTTCGATGTATTTTTCGGCATTCAGGATGCCATCAATCACTTGAATTCGGCCCACACCATCTGCAGACATAAATGCCCAAATCATGACATTTGTTGGGTTTTTTGGAGTTGCTTCAATGCAATCAGGAAGAAGTGCTTCTCTAACTCTACGTCTCACGTATTTTCTACCATCACTACCAAAGAGCGATATTTTACTCTCATCGCTCCAGATTATTTGCTTCCATATATTTTCTGACCATTTAATGTGTTATTTTGCCCACTTAACTCGTTTTTCGCGTTGCTTTTGATTTAAATATTGTTTTTTTCTTGGAATTCTAGCTTGTAGTCCAAATCCTTATAACCTTCTTCTTATTGTTCTTGAACTTACTGCAATACCCGCTGCAGTCATTTCACATCTAATCGCATCTGATGAAATTTTTCTATCTTGAAGGCATAGCCGTTTAATTTTTCTATCGGCAGTAGCACTTGTTAATTTTTTTCGGCCTGATTTGGCCTTATTTTCCACTGATTTCGTTTTTTCATAACGTAAACAGAACTTTCGTACACCAGAACAAGTCACTGAACCACCAACTTGTCTTGCAATTTCAGCATAAGAGAGGCCATTTTCTCTCAATATGACAATTCGGCTTCTTTTTGTAGATGTCCAATTAGTTCTTCTTGTTGATGACATTGTTTAAAATTAGTTTAATTAAAAAAAAAGACTTTAAATATTCAAAAACAGCAATACTGTATTTAATTGCACTATTATGCATCATTCCGCAAAATATTTCCACAACAATAACGGCCGTATTCACCAACGCGGGTTAACTCCCGAGTCAGTGTTAAATGCTGGGTTATCTCAAAATCGGTATTCACCAAGCTAAATTCGAGAGTTAACAATGGTTTTAACCCCATGTTTTTAATCCCCCGAAATCGGAGAGTTAACTCTCGGATTGCCGGTGAACGTGGGTTAACGCATGCGTAGTAACTTATAAACAAACAAAATGGATGCCGCTGCTGGTTAAAATCTGATCATCTCATCGTATGAACAATTTAAAATGAGAAATAAAAATACACTTTGAGTGTTTGTCCATGGCTATGCTATGGATACAAAATCTACTTTGATTAGTATAAATTCGACTGTAATTTCAAGGTCGAATAATGCCAAACTTTGATTTATTTTCATTAATAAACATACAAATCGACATATTTTTAAAGTCGAGAATTAAACTGATTTTTTATCAGATATTAGAATTTCATTTATAATGCTTGGATTACAAATGCATTTTCTGCTTTCGAGAGCTTTTTTGTGTGTGTGTGGGGGGGGGGGGGGGTTAAATAGTCTGAATAAATGATTTTCACATTATAGAAAAACAGATATGTTTGTATTTCTTATTACTTGTTTTATTTTCTAATAAACACACATTAGAATAGTTCTTCAAGTAAGTACCCTGTCAATTGTTTTAATCGTTACTTTTTTATAGTAAGTCCTTTAAATTTTTATTTGAGAAAATTAATCTGCAGTAATAGATTTTTTTGAAAAGTCAGTATACATTATTCATACTTATATTTAACTTAAGCAAGCTCTTGCTAAGACTGAAATCTTACCAAGAATTTCTCAGACTGAGATATATGTTGTAAGAGCAAAATTTATAATTTGATGAGACAATACACTTGAAATAATCAACATTTTTTCATAATATGTTCAAAGAAAATTCAGTTTTGAAATAGGCAATTTCAAAATTGTTCACTATGTTTGAATAAATTTAGTTTAGTGCTAGTCAACTTTCTTGGCCATTATATTTCAGGCAGTGGATAGATTTTAGATATGCATTTAATATAGTATAATAATAAACCAAAATAACAAAAACTTAAAGATACACAAATATTATAATACAGACATACATACAATAAATACAATATGTATGTCTGTATTATAATATTTGTGTATCTTTAATTGCTGATTGCAGGCGTTGTTTATGTGTGTTTTTATATAACAAAAACTTATTTAGCAAATAATATATATTTAGAAGTATTTATTCTCTCTATATATAATTTATATACTCATAGTAATTCAGATTTAATTGTTTTCACATAATTTTGTTCATTCTTTGATGTTGATAAAATGTTTTGATTGAAAAAAAAGCAGCAGATTGTTGCTATAATTAGAAATCTTCCTAGAACTAGCACCTGGAGTGGTTGCTTCTATGAGGAAAAATAAAATGCTCGCCTTGGAATATAATCACTACAATACAGGAATTTCTACTTTTTGTAAAATGGGAGGGGGGGATGTTAAAAATAGAATGATGAAAAAACCTTGCATTTTAAAAGTTAGCTTTCATTTACGATTTCACATACCTAACAGATCTGCATTGTACAGATAATAAATATCATAGGGCTATCTATAATTGAAAATATGAGTAATGTTCTTTTCAATGTTTGTGAAGTAGATTTATCAAATAGAAAAAAAATCATGACTGTATATTCTTAAACAAAATTGCTGCATCCAGTGTTTTTTTTTCTTTTTTTTTATGGCAGCGAAGTGCATGCATTATTTTGAATTATAATGATATACATGTATTATATTGAATTGTAATAATTCGGGCAGCACTGAGTTTCAAGTATTTTTGAGATTCTTATGCAATAAACTTGCTGTATTTATTTATTTTATTTTTATGTTTATTCTCATAGCAGCGAATCGCTCATACATACATTATAGTGATAGTGGCATTTCCAAATTTCAGGTATTTTAGTACATTGCAACTGCGCAATTACTGATTTATTTCTGTTTACATTATATTATTTACACACCTCTTATTAAATTTTTCATACAAGTTATTTATAATGAATAGCAGCGTCAGATCGCATACTACATCGATAACAAAGATGTTAGAGGAAGAGAAACAAATTTAAGTTATCAAGATTTAACAGGACAACAACAGTTGTAAAACCCTATGGAGAATGATTGAAGTTGATGTACATTTACCTTGGGAACTACTGAAACGATTCTAATAATTTTTTGACATTATGATTATCAATATTTTGATCCTGTTTTTCTTGCAAATAAATTATTTTTTACTAATGTTAATTTTTAAAAAATCTAGAAATGGTTTTGTTTGCAAAATTGCATATCTATTGCCCTTTTTAATTTTTATTTCTTGCCAAGCGATCAATTTATAGTTTTGCTATTGCCAAAACTACTATAAAAAGTTATTGAAATCGATTCAGTAATTCCTGTAGAAAGGGGCACTTCAATATCAGCTGTTATTGATAGAATTTCACTAGTGTTGTTGCCTCCTTACTTAAATAAATTTTAGAGTATTGATGCATAAAATACACTAATACACTGAAATATACTAATAAAACTATGAAGTAGAATCAATGCTTAATTTTTAATATGTTAAATTAAAACCAAAGCCATAGCATGCCATGATATGAGCAATGCCTTAATATCAGAAACTTTATCGGCACCATCAGTTACCCCTAATAATGCACTGGTGTTAAATTAAAAAAAATAATTCAATTTTTTTCTCCATGTGCTAAACATACTTGCAGTGGCATTGCAAATAATAAAAAAATTATTTTTAAATAATTAAAACATAAATTTAGTAAAATAAAAAAAACTTAATGACATTAAACATCTCTGAGAAAATAGTTTTCTTTATAACAGAAAATTATCATGTGACAGACTTCTATATAATTAAAATTTAAAAATCTTTCTACATAAATGGTCTTCAAACTCAGGAGTGAGAACAGCCAAATTCAAAAAGGAATGAAATTTTTTGTTTTGCTTCCCCTTGTTGATGAGAAGAAAAATGAAATGAAAATTTGAAGGAAGGATTTAGATGACTGAGAATCAATTGTAAATTTTTACTAATCTATTATTTATCATTACATTTTTTTTTCTTTTTTTGTTAAGTTAAACCGTTTTAAAGATTTTAAACTTTTTCTGTTCAGGAGAAAAAGTCAAAGCAGAAATTTTGGAGGGGGGGGGGGGGAGGGTAGTCTCAGTCACAGGAGTCATGACGCCTTTCAGAATGAAGAAAATTTCTAAGTAATAATGTGGTTTCAAAATCCAGATATACATTAACAGTTCTTTCATTTTTCAACAACGGAGCATTTTTTAAAACCCTCACAAAGTCATTTTCATAAGGAAATGCATGATATTTGTAATATTACTCTTTAAAAACTTATTCAAATCCAAAGTAGCGACTTTCTGACACATTCACAAAGTTATTTTTAATTTCAGATGCAGGATATTTGGAGGTGCTCTTATTCACAAAGTATGTAATTGAATAGCATTTTCAGAAAGATCTTGCAGAAAATGCTGTCAAATTTGGTGTTTTAAGCCCCATTTCTTGTCACAACAGCCTAAGAAGAGTCGTCATGGGACAATCTCTTAAAACTCAAGATGCAATCTATTTATTAAAAAAGGAAAAATGCTATTAAATTTCAAATCACTGAAATTGTTATGCCTACCAATTGCATACTTTTATATTTAAAAACGCGTCAGAAAATTTTTGCATTTTTTTGGCAGGAAAAATATTTTTTAGCGTCACTTTACTCACCAATGTATAAAACAACATTTTTAATTTTCCTATTGGGTCGTACTACAAAAAATTTTACTATTTGAGTGTAAATGCTTCAATAATTTTTTTTTTATATTAATACACATAATTCCTATTTCATTACTTTTAAGATTTATATATAGGATGTCATATAGTCTTCTCATTACTTTGATACTTAATTTCTTTTCTAAAGTTTAAGTGGATAATTTCCTTAATAAAATTGTAATGAAGGATACAAATACATAATGTTTTGCTTATAATGCCATGCTTAGGGTCGAATAGGAAACTCGAAGTAAATATCTAAGAGCTTTATCAAAAATGTTGTTTTATTCATTGGTACGTAAGGTGACTCTGTAGAAAGCTTTATGTATATAAATTATAAAATTATTTTCAATAAATAAATTACGCTTGCTTTTTAAATCAGATATGGAGATACACAAAGTTCATGACTATTTCTAGTTCAGTGAGACTATTTCAAAATTAATGGCAAACATTAATGTGCATATTCATAGCTAATACCAGAAGAAATTTTAAAAGAATGTCTGTCTCCAGCCTCAGAATATTTTTATTAGGTAACGAATGCTGCTATATGTTGGAAATTAGTGCATAGAATTTTGTTGTAATGGAAGATACAAGAAAAACTTCTAACAATTCAAACATAATTTAGAAAAATTTAATTTATGTATCAAATATTTAGGGGAAAAATACATTATTAAATGAATAATATATTTATTACATTTACAAAATAAAGGATGATGCTAATAAAAAAAAGAATAACTATAACATGTAATGGAGATATACAAGTATATATCTATTCCATGAGCAAAACTGAAAATTCTGTTAAAATGAAATGTTGGTATTTCTCGAGAAAATCTTTATGCATGAAAATTCAATTAATGTGATCAGTTAAAATGATTCTAACAAAATTTCATTACAGCCTAGGCTGGCTAAAGTTTTGGCACAAACTAGAGCCAGTTTTGTATTAAGGGGCAGCTCACAATGATAGTTATAAATTCTTTTTCTTTTCATGTGTAAAAGATTATAAAGGGGTGCTAATGAAAGAAAAATTAGGGTGCCATACACCCTAGAGTCAGCTCTGATTACATACAGCGAAAAAATTTTGTAGTCCCAACCATTGTAACAGGATTTGTCTGTATAATAGAATGTAAGCACTGACATCAGAAAAAACATTCTGGTACTTTTATGTTAGCCGAGTGTAAATCTCGCCAATAGCAGCAATTTTTTGCATATGTAAAGTAGAAACAATTCTTCGATGTTTTCATAATTTTTTTTTATTTATGATATTATTTCTTTTAACTGTTTTTTTTTTTTTTTTTTATGAAATGTGTTAAAGACATGTATTTTAAATGTATGTGCCTTTAATGTATAAATTTGAAATAAAATGAGTGAAAGGTTTATATTTTAAATGCAGTATAATGGCGATTTATCACCCATGCTCAGCTAACATAAAATTACCAATATTTTTTACTATAAATTACCAGTGATAAATAGATCAGGAATAAAAGCTACAATTTCACATGAATTAATACTTTTGCCTTTCTGCTTAAGCAAAAGCATTATAATGATCAAAATTTATTTACAACAAATTTTTGCTTTTTTCACATGACATGAATATCACTCGAATAAAATTTACAGAAGAGGCTAGACTTGAAACTTGATAGGCCTGTGGGTTCGCAGCCTAGGCTTGGTGAATTGTTTTTTTAACTGCACAAAAACACCATTTTCAATTAATCACCAGACTGAAAATTCAGAGAAACGCTGGTTTTTCTTATGTACTAGCAATTCTGAAAATTGAGAATATAGACATGAAGGAACAGATGTCGCAGACACACCAGGATTGGTGCTGTTGTATTTTGGTGCTCCATATTTTTATTTAACACACACATTATTTTTATTTAACATTATTTTATTATTATTTTTATTCATCACACACATTTAATTTTACTTATCAGTTATTTTTATAATATTTTATTTATTTACACACACATTTATTTTTATTATAAAACTACAGGTTGCCACATGAAGCAAAAATTGCTAAGTTTTTTGTTTCATGTTTTTTTTTTTTTTGGTATGGTAACATCACGCAAAAAATTGACATTTTTGTATCAAACGAAACCTTGGTGCATCTGTGACCGATATGAAATAGGTTAAACAAAAAAATGTTTGTTATAATCTCATGCAAGACAAATTTTAAATATATTAACATAAAAGCACTACAGAAGGCTAACAATGAAGAAATATTAATCTTATATATATATTTTTTTATTATTATCGGGTATTTAAAATAATTAGGAACTAAAATAAAATTATCAAGGGGAGCTGTCCCGTTGAACACCCCGTTTAAGATAATTTTAAAATAGAGTGATACCTCGGCTAATGAACATAATTCATTCTAGCAGCATGTACATATATATATAAATTATAAGCCAAATCAATGTTCCTTAGCCAAGTCAGAAAAACAAAGTGATTATTAGCCGAGGTATCACTGCACATGAACATAAAAAAAGAATGAATTAAAAGAAATGTTACATAAGGAACAGAGCACCATTCCCCCCCCCCCCCAAAAAAAAAAAAAAAAAAAAAAAAAGTTTCTATTTCTCTTAATGTTAAATTATTTTAAGTCTCTTGAATTTATAATAATTTTTTTTTCAAAATTATGAGAGATACAAATGAAATTTCTATATTCACATACAAATATTTACCATTACACAAACATACTATATGATTAAGCAATTTAAATTTATTAAAACTGAAATAAAATGGAAAGATAATGTTTTTGATTACCTCAATTGACTTGATGCAAAATGTTCATTCATCATTGATCACTGGTATGTCTTTAACGATAACTGTGAGTAGTGAAGTACCTATCATGTCGATAGCAGACACCAGGACACTGCTTGCACTACCATTGCTGTCATCCTTGTTCATCAGCAACGTTTGAAAAAGTATTGCCTGCGTATATAATGCAAATTAACACATATATAGCAAGCAATACTCGTTCAACCAATAAAAGTCCAGTTAAAAAAACTGTTTCTGTAAAAAGAAAATATTCAATAAGTTTTAATTACGTAAATTTAAAATAAAAACATTTTATAAATGTTTAAAAACAAACAATAAATAAATATACTTAAAATATCAACATGAGATCTCAAAATGATGATAATTTGAAGGTCTCTAAAGCAGTTTTCATTAAATTAAAATTTCATTTACATTTTGGAAAACTCAAAAAATGTTAAAATATTAATGTGTATGAATGAAAAATACTTTCCTTGTAAGTCATAAAAATAGTTCAGAAATCTAATACCTAAATTTTTTTACAAATGAAGAAATAATAGTGGCTTTATTTTATTTTTTTTATCAATTAGTATTTGGAGGTGCATTGCACTATTACTATCACAAATCTTGAAGATAATCAAGTTAATTGCAACCAAGCTCACACAATAATAATAGCCTTTTTGTTAAGGGGGGGGAGGGGGGGACATAGTATGAATTTACAAAATTATTGCTGGAAAATTGCCTAAGTTTTGTTAGTATTCCTATTTTCTTGGTTGAAAAAGTGTAGAAACCTAAATTGCTTCATTAATATTTATCAGAACAGAACACAACCATCTCTAAAATGCAGCAGGATACTTTCTTATCTGAGTAAAGTACACATTCTTCAAGAAATTGTTTGACTTGTATTATCAATAAACAAACTGATTCAAAGTTATTGTTTACTTATATTAAGATAGATAAGCATTCATACAGTCAATAACTATTTTTTTGGTTTATTAAATAATTATACAAGAATATGATTTATCAATGATCAATTCATTTGTATAAAGATTTTTTTTTTCCTTAACGTGAATAATCACAACTATTATATTCAATAAAATTTAGGATCTTATTTAAAAAAAAAAAAAAAAAAAAAAAAAAAAAATCTGCGAGAATTACATTTATCAACTTGTGATACTTAAAATTACTGTCTCATGTAAATATGCAGGTATTATAAATTTTTAATGACCTATTACATATAGCCTGACAAAATTAAGAATAACAAATCTCAGCGGAAATAATATACATTGATAATGTAATATTTTTGGATTTTTTTATGGTGTAAATAACCAAACTACCTTTTAAAAATAACAAGAACATAAAAGAAATCGTGAAAACATCGGTAATAACTCTAACCTGGGGACAATGTAATCATAATACAACCTATGATGACATTATTATAAAGCAAATAAAAAAGGTTACTTACTCGGAACATATTTCTGCATTACATCGACGAGAAAATCAAAATCAACACATAACTCTTGTTTACATTCCTGATACTACTTGCCCTCTTTTCAACCAATCAGAACGCTTCTTACAAATTCGTTGGGTTAACACTCGGGTCGGCTAATCCGAGGTTGGAGAATACGAAATATTTTTAACCCAGAGTTAAGCGATTTTGACACTGAACCGAGAGTTCCGTGATCCGCGGTTTAAACCAGTTTTGGTGAATACGGGCGTAACTCTTTTACCATCCAAATAACCTAAACTACAGTTACAGACATTTGATTGGTCTTCAGAACAATGTTTGTGATGGGCTAGTACGCTTTTATTACAAAACACGTCCTTATTCAAAACGATTTGTGTTTGTTTGTTCTACTAAAATGAGCATAACTTCTTTTGTGATACAGATATTGTTATACTGTTTTTATTATTAAATGCTACATTAAATTACCTTCAATTGGATATATAAACGTTTGTATTTAAGTGAAAATTAATATATTCTACAAGCACACAAAGTTGAAAAACATGAAACTTTCAAAAAATGTCCAAACTTTTGGCCACCACTGTATATATATAATACACCCATACGTCTCAAATTAAATTGATTTTCTTTCTATATATAAAAAAGTTAACCCAAAATCTCTGTATATATTTTTTTATTCATAGAAAGGTTTCTGATATATTCTATTGTTACAATGAGATATTCTGTTGTTTCAATTGTTTAAAGAAAATGTTTTGTTGTCTGCTTTGTATTATTTGTATTAATTATATTGAAAAAAAAAACCGTAAATTTATCTTGAATTTATTTACTTTATAGCAAGAATATATATATTTTTTTTACACACTAATTTATAGATTAAAAATTAATTCTGATATATTCTGTTGTTACAATGATATATTCTGTTGTTTCAATTGTTTAAAGAAAATGTTTTATTGTCTGCTTTGTATTATTTGTATTAATTATATTGAAAAAAAAAAGTAAATTTATCTTGACTTTATTTACTTTACAGCAAGAATATATATATATATATATATATATATATATATTACACACTAATTTATAGATTAAAAATTAATAATAATCACACTTTAAAACTTTCATGGTTTATTATTATAATACATAGTGCATTAACACATCAAAAGATTTACCTAGGAATCAATTCATCTTAAAAATATTTATAGAATTATTAGTATTTTTATTGACTTCACCTTTCTTTTAACAAAAATATTTATGGATAATATGTCTCATCTACACCTTCGAAAATATGATAAGTTTCGCGAAAACTCTGACGTCAGTTATTTTGTGAATCCGAGGATGTTATAATAACTCTAAACATTTTGAGTTTTATATAAATTTCCAAATATTAATATTTTATTGTACTATTTTTTTAGAAATTTCTGTAAATGTAGGAATTAAATAGTGATTATTACATATTTTTGCTGCAATTTCACATTAAAATGGGAAAAAAAAAATGTAAATTGATGGTAAGTCATAATTACCGTCAGCTATTAATGTAGTGAAAATATATCATTAGTTTTGTGTAGTTTTTTTAAACCGATATCCTATATATATTTCAAACACATGAAAGACTTATATTTTATCCGAATGAAATAAAATTTTCATAATTTAAAGAAAATATAAATAAATAAACTTTAATACATTACGGAGTCTTTGTAAATTATTTAGTTTAAAGAGCACGTTTAAATATTAAATTAGATTATTTTGTTTAAATTTAACTTCTCTTTTATTGAGCACGCCATACTTTTATAATTTTTAAGACATGTTTCTAATTTTAAATAAAAAAAAATTAATAAATCTGAAATGAAAATGTAACATGTCGGTGGATAATAAGTAATTTCTAGTTTTTATTTCGATTTTCTAAACCTTTTGCTATGTTACTTTTATTATAGTTTAAAAGTCAAATATAAAATAGCACTGTTTTCCTGGGAATCTGTTTTTTTTTTAACTTTTTAATTGTGCTTTTAAAAATCATACGTAGAGAAACAAATAGTCTTTATTTTCCCTACAATATTACTATAGAAATATATTATTATAGAAATACAATTCCAAATCTTTAAAACACACATTTTTGGCAAGATTTTAAAATAAAGATTATAGAAAGGATATTCACTATATTCAAGTTACTTGACGGATTTCCGGTTACATGAAAATTTTTATAAAGATAACTTTGAAATGTTTACTTTAACATAGAATGTTAATCTTATCAATATACGAAAATATTCGTACACAAATAACATCAATATATTTCAACCAGTAGGCCCGTGAGAGGATTTCGCACCGCAATCTAATATTTTTTATCAATGTCTAATATTTATTAGATGCAGGTTTAAACTTCTAAAGAAAAAGTAAGGATAAAAATATCTGCAAACAACATTTAGTTTTTAATCAAGCCAGAATATCATGTAATTTATTCCATCAAAGTTAGAGTAAAATCTGATCCAAGATTGCCAAAGGCACGCGCGAGGAAAAAAAATTAACAATCGTATATTAACTGCATTATAGGATGACGTCACCCACTTCGGGAAAAACATGGGACATAGAAATATAAATCTAAACATTTCAATTTCGCTTTTTATTCATAAATCTAAAATAAACCCATACGGTGTTTTTTATAATCATTGCTGAGCATCATATAATGTGGTATTTCATTCCTGTGGCAACAGTAATTTGAGGAAAACCTTTCATTTCTTTTACGAAAACAATACAGATTTAATTTTTAATTATCAGCAAATTTTAATGAAAAAACATGTATAAGGAAAATGTAAGTGTTCTATGTCAGAAGCCTGCTCAAAATCCTTTCATATGGTATCTCATTCGTCTTTCTGCGTTTCGTATTTTCTTAAAAAAATGGATGCTGACAGGAGAAATAATATATACGATTAATGGATAGCTGGAGTTTGCTAGCAGCCCAATATATCTTTCATTATGCAATATTTCTTGAAACAGAAATTATTTGTTATTGCTTATAGTTCTTCGTAAAGAAAATATTTAATTATCTGTGTTGGATTACTTATCAATTTTAAAATGTAAATTACTACAAAGAGATTACTCTACCTTTTTCTCCAAATTATATATTACATCCATAAATATCCCATTAAATTATGTTTCTTCCTATACATGCAAAGAGACATCCAATTTTATGTATATATATTAATTATTCATGTAAAATTTTTCTGATGCATTATGTTGGTAAATTGCTGATAAATTTTTATATCAATGAGACTTCCTTGCGATACATATTCGCATTTTATAATATCGCAATATTTATCTTAACTTCGTCAGCTCACAGTATAATGATGAATTTATCTTTACTTTTAGTTAGCAATTTAAACTTAATTAACAACCATATTGCATAAACAATTTTATTGCAGACAAGAATAATTACTGCAAAAAGATTTTTAGAATTATTCCGATAATATTTCAGTTCATCATGATATTGAAAAGAAAATAAACCTTCTGCATTCTCAATACACATTTATTAATTTTTCAGAGAGTATCGTTGTCATTCAATTTTTTCATTACTGTTATTCATTAATTACTATCCTGGAGATAAGTACGTTTATAAATATATTAATAAGACTTCAACTCATTCATTATTATAAATTTTCGTTATTTCTAGAAAAATTCTTTTGGGATATCAAAGTGTTATACACAATTTGGAAAATAAATTTTTCTCTGCTATAAGCATCGATTATGATTTTATCTTTAGTTCTTTTACATAGATATTAAATATTAATTAAGAATAGAAATTTAAAAAGACGAATATTTTTTAATTAACTGAAGCGTGTGTGTTTTACAAAAACTGTCTGAATTAAACTATGATATAAATGATTTTATACATAATGATATATTTGAAGATTACTTTAACAAAATAGTTTTAAAAATATGATTGTTATGATAATTAGTATTATTATTTATTAATATTTCACATTTTTATTTAATTTCGTGTATTGTCTGGATTTCTGTTCGGTGAAAGTCTTGTAGTCGTTTTTCAACCCATTTTCGTCGAACCGATTTGACTCAACTGTTGCACACGAGTTTATTAACTATGGCAATATTCAAGTATTTGTAAAGCGGTACATCATCAGAATTAGGCTTAAGGTGTAATAAATGTAAAAAAGTATATGTATCATTTATACGATTAATGCGATTACAATCAATCTTGACACTTATGATTACAATGACAATAACATAAGGAAATGGTATTATCATAATTGACAATATATGAAAATAATTTAAAAATCTGCAAATAACATACTTTCATAAAGTACACAATAACTTATATCATAATTAATTCTATTCATGTATATGCCATCTTATTATCTCATATTATATCATATTGATATTATTATAATGTATATATATATATATATATATATATATATATATATATATATTACAAAATTTAAATTTTTTCCGCAATTATTCTATAAAATTTGTCCATTCAATAATATTCTGGTAGGGCGTAGAAAGTTTTTGCATTTTACAACAAAATAAATCCACCGGAAATATTGATAAAGTTCCAAAAGAGACCTTTTGATTCGATAGAAGTGGGTCACGTGACGTATTCTGTATTATTACGCAAGCTAGTTTAAAAACACGATCATCCTGATTCGGAGAGGATTTTTTGACGCTGGTGTTTGCTAAAAGAATCGGGACGGATTCTAGTAAATAATGGAACGTTGTATTTTTTTTTCGTTTAGCGTTGGTTAATGAGCATTTTCCCTGAAGAGATGTCTTAAACTGGAAATAAAAGGTTCTTCGACAAAAATATGGACTGACATTTCTTGTTGTTGATGATACCACCCGGCCGCCTGATGCGAACTAAAAGGGAAACCAATAACATCGCTAACCCTATTTATCACGAGCACGACTGCCTTTTTCCCGGATTTGAACTTGGAAACACGACATTAATATAATAAGTCGAACAGGATGCTGTTGATCAACAGAAAGTTTGTGTAGTTAAACGTGAAATTTGCCGATTAGAAGAATATGTTACGAGGACGTCTACGCCATTACAGCACGTTTACGTCTGGTGTTTTGTTATTTTGTACTTTTATAATAAATTAAAAATGGTCAAGCCTAAAAGAGAAAAGAAGAGGAAAAGTTGGCCTAAGTGAAGTTGTTGCTAGAGAATATACTATTCATCTTCATAAGCGTCTTCATGGTGTTGGTTTTAAAGGATTGCGAAAAAGCAGAACTTTTGTGTTATCAAGAAAATTAAAGATTTTTAGATGTGTGAGACTTTCCTGTGAAATATGCTCAAGAGTAACTGTAAGTTGGTATTTTTATTTATTGGTATCTTTATATGTTGATATTTATTAGTTTATGTTATATTTAAAATGTTTTATTTATTTAATAGTCGACCTTGAAATTTAAAGGTTTTATATACTATGTTATACTGATTAAAATTTTGTTTTTAAAATTTATTTCTGTTGCAAATATTTAAGTGTTGTTAAGGTTAATTAATTTATTTGATGATTTCGTGTGATACGTCATTGTAATATTATAGACAGCGGTATAATTTATATTTTCATGTTTTAAGAACAGATATTCTTTAAAAAAAAAAAAAAAAAAAAAAAAAAAAAAAAAAAAAAAATCTATTATTTTTAATATGTTACTAAGATCTGATCTGTATTTTATAAAGAGACAATTTTTATCCTAAGGGAACATTCCTGGCACCATGCCAAACCTAAGCTACAAAACAGCTATTATGAGGAAAAAAAAATCTTTATGTTGAATAATAAGTGACTGGTGGTTTGAATTGTAGTAAATTAATGAGCCACTGAAAGATTATTTATGATGTAAATATGTAAATAGAGTGTTAGTATTTTATTGTTTATTTAAACTGTGAATATATAAAATTAAATTTAGTATGTTATTGTTTATTTTAATTTAATGTAGGATTTATGATGCATTTACCAACTTGCTAAAATATTTAATATAGAAAATTTGAAAATTTTTGATGGTGTTATAATATTAATAAAGTGTTTAAATAAAATGCTAGGTCAGGTAGAAATTAAATTACTAGAACATGTAGACATTTAGCACTATGTTAACCTAGCTGAATTGCTCTATTAGGTAATTTGAATTTTAATAATCTTAAGCTCACCAATGGGGAATTTTTTTTACACCTCATTTGTCCATAGCTTAGGTAAAAATAAGTTCATTATTTACCAAGTCCTCAGCAGTAATAAATTTACTAGAATTGAATACTCAGAATAATTATGATGTGATGATAGAATTAATACGTGATGACGATCAATATGAAGGTAAAGTCATGTTTTCCTTGATGACAAATAATAAAAATATTTAGAAGAGAAATTGGAAAATGTAGGTAAGTTGCATTCAAAAAATTCATGGGGTATGTAATAAAATTTTGTTGATGATGTTGCTCTTCTTGTTCTTTTTGCTGATGATACAATTGTTATTATTATTATTACTATGATAAAAAAATTTATTCTAAGGTAATTAATGCAACATATTAAATTTAAATTTAGCAAAAATAATAAATAAAATTTAGGAGATTTTCATGTATTTTATTGAATAAATGTTCTGGTTAATGCTTAATTTGGATTCACAAATTCTTATAATTCTTAAAAATTCAATAGGAAAGGTTTTAATTCAGTTATGTTTCTGTCAGAAGGGTATATAGGGTCTTAATTTGGAGACATGGAACAATTCGCAACATATTTTTCACCAGATAACTTCAGACTATTTCATGAGCAACCCAAACAACAATCAAAATCACCACAGACATCACAATCACCATCACAAAATCAAACTAAAGTAAAAACAATAGAATAAATTCTAATTCTTTAAATATCTCTTATTACTCTAGTTTCAACATTATCAGGTATGTCTTTGGTGTACAACAGAGATATTACCCATTTTTGAAAGTTTAATATTTTAAAATTTAAAATAAATGTCACAGCTTTTATTTCAACATTGTGGTTATATTTTAGCCTGATCAACTAAAATATTTACTTGTTTTTGAGAGTTTTTGAGGTTGAGTAGACACCTTATGCAGGCATAAGATGTGTATTTTGATTTTAGGAATTGTCAAATTGATGTTGAAAAATGAAATTAAATGTTTTAATTCTATATCAAAATAAACTATTTTTACTTTATTTACTTTTTCTTAAACCAATTGTTTCAAAAATTTAATATTATGTTATTTACTTCAATAGATAATCAAATAGTAACCGTTTATAAGTATTTATAAAATTATATAAATGATTGGATAGTGATGATGTGATTTTACAGTGATTGTTTTGGTGTGACAATAGAAAATTAAGTATCTAAACTAATTGCCTTTGTATTCCATTTCTCAGCTAAAATTAACATCTTTTATTTGTTATTTATTGTCTTTATTTATTCTAAGTTTGCCAAAAAAACAACTCTCTGCATTTAGGATATGAATACTTATAACTTAACAGTATAATTTTGTAAAAGGGTATCAGAGGAAAAAATTATTGTAAGGAACTAATGGTTGAGAGTTCAATTTCTAAATATTTAGATTTAAATTTATTTGGATTTTGAAATTATTATATATTTTTTTTTGTATACTTTCGACTGGCAAAAATACTTTCTTATATAATTAAAAAATAAGAAATTTATTTATTTGCTATGTAATTATTTTATCCTCAACCAATATTTTTCCTAACAATAAATAAACAAACTGTGATATTTTCTTAAATTATACTGATGTTATTATATTATTATTTCTACTATTGAATTATATTATGAATTACTACATATGTTGAGAAGTATTAGTTATATTGAAAGTTATTATTGTTATGTTTATGAATTGAATTTTATTATAGCATTTATTTATATTATTGAAGAGTTATATTATTTATTAGTGAAAAAATGTTTGACAAATATTAGTTAAAGATGGTGGGATCCCAACAGAAATATAACAAATCCCACAGGAATATAACAAAGATAACATATTCCAAGTACAATAAACGACCAAGAGATAATTTGACTTGTTTATTATGTGAGAAAATTAATGTGATACTTAAGAGAAGATGTTGTGACAAGTGCTAGCATTATAAAGTCATTATAAAGTATTGGTAAAAATGACTACAGTTTTAAAATTTTGATGGAGTAATGTCTTTATTTTCAGCCTTTACATAAAAACTGTATTTTTAAGAAAGGGACTGCAGTAACCATTTTTTTTTTAAATACAAAATGAGGACTTATCACGATCCAAGAAAGAGACTGAAATAAAACAGTTGGATCTAATGAACTCAAATTTGAATTAAGTCGATTTTTTTTTAAAAACTTTGTTTTAACAATTTGCTAGTGACTACTTATTCTAAAGCTTGTGAACTTGGTAAAAGCAAAATTCTGTTACTATTATTATCCTGTTTTTCCTGTTTATTAATATTTATTATTTATTGTTATTGTATTTTTCTTGTGCACTTACAAATGGTAAGTGAGATTGTAACCATTTCTTGTATTATTTTACAGGGGAAATGCTCGTAGCTTTATTTTTATTTATCTATTAATTTTAATGGATTACTATTATTTTATTTTTGTTTTTGTTTTTGTCTTCCAGTTCTTCAGAAATTCTCCATCTCCTTGCTGGCAGTCTCTAAATTTATACTAGTCAAAATTCAAATTTCTAAAGTATTAAATTTATATTGTCTGAATTTATAGTTACTTAACTATTAACTTCATCCAAAATCTTTAGGGAGGGGGGATAATATTATAAAATTTAAATTTTTTCCGCAATTATTCTATAAAATTTGTCCATTCAATAATATTCTGGTAGGGCGTAGAAAGTTTTTGCATTTTACAACAAAATAAATCCGCCGGAAATATTGATAAAGTTCCAAAAGAGACCTTTTGATTCGATAGAAGTGGGTCACGTGACGTATTCTGTATTATTACGCAAGCTAGTTTAAAAACACGATCATCCTGATTCGGAGAGGATTTTTTGACGCTGGTGTTTGCTAAAAGAATCGGGACGGATTCTAGTAAATAATGGAACGTTGTATTTTTTTTCGTTTAGCGTTGGCTAATGAGCATTTTCCCTGAAGAGATGTCTTAAACTGGAAATAAAAGGTTCTTCCACAAAAATATGGACTGACATTTCTTGTTGTTGATGATACCACCCGGCCGCCTGATGCGAACTAAAAGGGAAACCAATAACATCGCTAACCCTATTTATCACGAGCACGACTGCCTTTTTCCCGGATTTGAACTTGGAAACACGGCATATATATATATGGTTATGTGTCTATGAGTGGTCGTCCCAAATTCATATTCTTTAGCAATTTTAATGCTAATATGAAGATGAAACCACTCATTTTTATTTGTGGAATTTATGCATTTGGGACTTGATAATTCTGTATAAATTCCACAAATTTCATTCATTCTATTTATTTCATTCAATTTTTAATTTAATTTCTACTTCTTTTAAATAAGTATTTAATATCTATCTTCATAGCGCTGGGGTTACAATTTCGTTGTCAATAAATTATTACTTCCTAAATCATAATTTCAAGATTCAGTTGGTGTTTCGGTAATGTTTCATTAATGGTTATATATACATATATATATATATATATAGAGAGAGAGAGAGAGAGAGAGAGAAAGGGGGGATTATAGAATATTATATATTATTATTTATGTGCACTTACATTTGTATATTTGATGTTTGTATTGAATATAATGATTGAATATATTATTTGTATTGAATTATATAATGTTAATTTGAAGTATATATTACTATGCATTGTAAGGTTCCTTTTACAATTCCTTGGTCCTAACGTCTTATAACAGGAAAGAAAACGAGGCGATCACCCTAATGTACTCATTAACCAACAAAGTAATATAATAAACGTACAAAGTACATATTATTTCAACATTTGTAATAATATGGCAATGTTTGTAATGTCATATTATTAACGTTTTAACAATTACAATCCTAATCCTAATAATATTATAAATCTGATTGTGCGCAAATGTTAGGCTGAAGCCAGCGTCAAACTGAAGCATTTAATTATCCTGTATCTTTGCATATAAGTTGATTATAACCCTCAAATGAACATAGGCTGGTTTTTGTTTATTTTATTTCAATATTTTCCCTAATAATTCAAAATTTCATTATTTTCATACAGAATAAATGGACATTTTTTCGTATATTTTAAAATGGTTGGTTGGTTTGGTTGGTTTGGCCCAAAGGGCCCGGTTTTGCAGCTTTTTTAAAATGGTTAAATTTATTTTACCGTTGCTAATACTTTATCGTTGCCAATATAAAATAAAACCCCTGAGTAATAATTTTTAATCAACAATTTATTTTCAAGTGAAAAATTTCCACGTGAAAAATGAAAAGGAAATGAATTATTTAAGAATTAAACAGAATATGAAATGATGTCATATTACAAATAAAACGTGCGTTTTCAAATATTTGATAATAATACAAAGTGCATAAATACAAGTATAGAAATCAAGCGAATATGATGTTGTATATAGAAAAATAAAACAGATTTGTTTTGATGTTGAAATAAAATGATCTTGGGTTATCAAATTATTTGTCATTAATTTCTCTTTTTTTTTTTCTTTTTTTTTTCATATGAAAGGAATTATTTTAAATGTACGTAATATATGTATTTTAAATGCATGTGTTGTAAATTAAAGTTCTGTGTTTTAAATGAAAGGAGTGAAAGATTTATATTTTTAATGAATTCAGTACGAATGATGGGATAGGTTGGCAATTTATCGTCTGCACACGGCTAACATGAAGATACCATATTTTTAATTTAAATTTTAAAAAGTAAAAAAAAAAAAAAAAAAAAAAAAAAATTGGATGGCAAATGTTAATGATATGCATCGCAAAATTATCCGTATCGAAAATCAGAAAATCTTAATAAAAATAACTATATTTTTTAAAAGAAAGTTGCTTTTCTCATAAAAGCTAAAGATTTAATATGATTGCGTCGAAGTAACAGCATTTTTCCTCTATCATTTTCCCACAATCGAAACACATTTGTAAATCGTCGTTTCGAACCAGAATTTAATTTTACATTTCTTTTAGTTATAAAATAGGCAAAACTTTGTTGTCTTTTTTTTAAATATAGCTTTTTTAAAAGTTGTTTCATAATAGATTTTTGTAAAGTCTTGTAGGATAAGAAAAATTGCATAGATTTTAAAGTAATGTTTAAGTAAAAGTACAATATTTTTTAACTTAAAAAACAACAATGTTATCGAACAGAAAATCGATTTTACCAACAAATTCGCGTAATGCAAAAGCAAATAAGAAATAAAAAAGTAATGAATCTTTTCTTCCAGCCGAATTGTGTAAACTTGAGCAAGCCGATCGTGCCAATTCATAACATTATAGACGTGAAAGCGCGTTCTATATAGTAGAATTTTTTTTACATATAGGTAGAAAATTTCCGAGAATAGGAAGGTTAGGGGTCTCTAATTAGTTCCATAGTCAATTTGCTTTTTTATTTTTTTGATCACGTGAAATTTTGCGCAAAATTAAATACATTGTTGTAACCAGATTTGTTTTTTGCGTAGTAAACACTTAATGGTATTTTAGATGATCATTTCCCCGCTCAACTTTGATGCCAACTATGACTGTAAAACATATTAAAAAATATTACCCGATAATTTTCTAATTTTCATATTGCTTCATGATGTAAATAGACTTCCTGGTTCATACTTTAAACCTGAATCGGTCATGCCATTGTCGTTCAATTTTTATTCCTAATCCTAAACCTAATCGTATCCTATTCTAATCCTGATAATAACTTTAAAGAAAATTATTTGACACGAATATGTAAATTAAATCAATATCCATAAATGGAATGAATGGAAAATAGAATAAATAGAAATGACAAAATAAAATAACAAGAAAGTACATTTATTCGACACCTAACCCTAGAGAAAGCGTAAAAAATTTCAAGCTCATGAAATAAATTAAAATAATCATATATATACTAACAAAAATATGTAAATTTAGATCATCAGTTTTGTGTAGTCGGTATTTATTTGCTTATAGTGTTCTTGACGCGATAGAGAAAATATCGAGGTTAAATTGGGCAGAATTTAAAGTACTTTCTAGCAACCTTTATTTACCTCTTAGAATCGCATCAGATTGTTATATCTTTGTAAAATATCTATCAATGTATAAAATCCACAAGCAGTTTGTTCACTATTTACACCACTTAGCGTGAAGCACTTACTTTAATATATACATAAACAAGATAATGTAGTAAGAAATATATAACATATGTCTATGCAAATAAACAATATAATAATGCCCATTTAGCAATGCCTAAAATGCACTGTTGTATAGAAGAATTCTGCCAGTGTTGTTTTTCGTTTTACAAAGAAGAATTCCTCGATTTTCACGATTTTACGTGGTCCTCCTTTTTGCATTAGTTGTAGTTTCATTTTCGCGATTATTTGGCATGAAATTTCACTTTTTTAAGACTGGGTTATGTCAAGGCCCCTCTAACAAAGAAATACCGTATGATCTCCTATAAAATGTGATAAAGCTTTGGTTAATTATATATGTTGTTAATTATTAAGTGAAATGTTTTGCTAAATTAATGCATTTATTCTTTTTTTAATGTTACGTGAACGAAGTCACGGGTAACAGCTAGTAGTTATTATAATTATTATTATAATTATTGCTTATTGTTATTAACTATTATTACACATCAACTCTAATATATTATTTTCTGACATGTAATACTTGTTATTATGAAGTATAAATATGTTCCTAATTCCATATTGTTATCATTCGTGTATTGTTATTTACAAGAGCGAAAAATCATGCGTTAACCATAGATTATTAAACAAATTCCAACACATTCACAATACTATAAAAATAACTTCCCCGAGTAAAAAGGTGAAAATTGATGTCTAAATAAACAATTTGGAAAAAGAATATCACATTTGAAAACCCAACATCAGGAATTACCTTTAATTGTCGGAAAAACATCCGAATTATTTTGTGCAATCCTGTTTAGGATTTATAGATATGTATATATACTACATATTCTTTTACGATTTACTTCAGTTACTAAACTCATAGCACAGTCGAAAACTCCAATTCAATAGAAAAACAGCGAATCAGCGGAAATGTTTTCGATACCTTTTGTGCAGCCTGTTATAGGATCTATAGAATTTATATTCATCCAATAATATGCAAAAAATTATTTAAATTCAAAAATGCGTACCACAACTGATAACGCACTTCCATTGATAGAAAGTACTGTAACCTAATTTTTCGTGTGTCCCTGTAAAGGAACGATAAGTGTTTTTCACACCTTATTATATAGTAAGCATCCCGCAGTGCACCTGAGTGATATATATGAATTTCAATATGTTTCAAATAATGTAACATTATTAAAATGCACCGCAAATGATTTTCCTCCATATATCGTAATGTAACGGTATTCCTTTTGAGTGACCTTGGTACATACTTTATTTTCAATACCGAACAAGCCATATTAAACATAAATATCATTTATCAATTGCATGGCATCCGAGTATATTTACACAAGTTACAGCATGGACAGACATACAGACAGACAAACTGAATTCACAAACACTTTTCAACTTTGTTGGAAAGCTTAAAAAAGTAGTTGTCCCAAGTTGACCACGTTATGATAGTTTTATTATAATAATGCACCTATTGATATTATTCAACATTTGTAATAATATGGTAATGTTTGTAATGCCATATTATTAACATTTTGAGATATTATGAACTGTTTATGACTATAAGCATGGAATAATGCATCTTTTAAAAGGAATGGCAAATGGGTTAATTGAAATTAAATGAAATGAAAGTATGTTACAGAGCTCGGATTTATCAAATATTCGCTGCAAGTGAAGAGTATATTTACAAATTCAAATTCAAATTCTTCTTTATGAATGTTTTAAAATCATACTTTTGGCTACATTTTAAAATATAGATGGTGGAAAAGTATTTTTCTGCACTGAAATTCCTTGAAAAAATTGCGATAAGTGTGAAAACGAAGTTTATGAAAATGATAATAAAATCTTTTCTTGAATAGAGAATTTTAATCTTACCCATATACGAAAAGTTTACGTACCGAAATAACACCAATCTATTTCTAAGAGAATCTTTAAAGTTTTCTAGCAGCCCAATACGTATTTCATTTTTCAATTTTTCTTCAAAGATAAATTCGTTGTTATTGCTTATTGATTTTCCAAAAATAAATACTTTATCCTTTGTGTCAGGTAAAGCTCAATTTTACAATGCAAATTATTAAATACAGATCACTGTTGTTTCTCCAAACAAATATGTAATATTGCAGTCTCATATTTAATTCAATTATTTTCTATACATGAAAAGAGAGTTCCAATGAAAATGTATATATATAAATATATATCACGAATTTTTTAAATTGTATTTATGTATTGCGGAATTTTTAATATGAGGAATTTGAACTGTCTGTTTGGTTTCATGAATCTATAATATCGCAAAAATTCCCGACAGCTTAAATTTACTTCAGATGTTTATATTAATTACCAACATTTATCTTTAATTTTTGTTATAATCCTTTAAATTATAATTACTGGTGCTTTCTAAACATATCACACAGATTTTACAAAAAATCCTATAAACAAGTCTGTTAGTTTCACCTGTTATTTGTACAGAGGAATCAAGTTAGATTCTTACAGACTTCGTATGGAAAAGAGAAATCAACTTACAACAAGAGCAGTCACGCTAAACAGGAACAGAGTTCTTTTGTATGTAACAAGACGATTTCTGCGTTTCATGCTGTTGAATCTCTCCTATGGTGCTTAAATTACGATATCGTTTTATTTTTCCTTTACAGTATTTCTGGTGCTAAAAGACTAATTAGAATAAAGTTCTTTCTACAAATTCACTTTCCCTTTCACATTTCTTTAACAATATATCTGTTTCTTCTTCTTCTTGTAATTTTTTTTTCTTCTTTTTTTGAAGAATGCAATTTTTAAAAGGAATGACAAATCGTTAATTTCTATTAAATCAATAGAAATCATGTTACAGAGATAAGGTTTATCAGATATTTACTGAAATATAATTGCAATTGAAGAAAATTATATTGAAATTCGTCTTTATGAATTTTTTAAAACAATAGTTTTGGTTAAATTTTAAAATACAGATTGTGGAAAGGAATTAGTGTGCTTAGTCTGCACTTAAATACTTTGAAAGAATTGCTATAATATATGAAAAGTTTTCGTATCGTTTTGTCTCTTAAAAATCGTTCGATTTATTTATTTACTAGTATATACCCCCCGTCAAAAATGACAGGATATTGACTCAATATTCAATTTTTGAAATAGTTCAACGAATGGACAAAACATTCAAATTAAACATTAAAAAATAAATAAATAAATAAATAAATAAATAAATAATCCATGAGTGAAATTTTCTGTAAAAAAGTGTTATCAATGAGTTTCTAAAGAGTTTGACTCACCATGTAGCTCATTTTTTGATTATATAAGCAAAATTAAATGGAAATTACTCGGTACTATTTATTCCTTATATTTTAATTACGTTTCATAAGAAAAAAATAATTTTATTTACGATGGAAACAAAATTTCAAACTTTATTTGCATTATCTACCAGTATATGGCGCCATCTTCCCTTATGCGGTCCAATGTTGCTTGTGATTGCCAAGCAAACCACCTTGATTGTCTTTCTCTAATTAATCGCCGTCTACGTTCAATCGGCGTTTCATCATTTTCATCAGGCATCGCTAAAACGATATTTAAACTATATAAAAAACAATAAAATCTAAATTGATTGAACAGATTCAAATCCTCCGCATGTTTGAACTTTGAAGGGGGGGGGGTTGAGACCTATAGCTGCACGGCTGTGGTCCCGAATGATCCACAACCGCGTGTTTAAAACAGCATTTAAAAGATCAACAAAGATGTTAAAACAGTAAAACACACGTTGCCAATTGCGACTTAAAACGGCCTATAGCGGCGCTAATTGTAGCTATTGCTACAGGAAAATTGTCCCTTTAACTAATGCTGAAGTTCCATTGAAACCATTATTTATTGTAAGCGAATTTGAAAATATTAGATATTCAAATTTTAATAATTTTTACCTTGTCATATAATCACAGAACACAAATATCACATGAAATCTGAAATTGCGCAAAAAAAATAATCATTATGAACAAATTAAAAATGCATGTAATACAGTGGGCTTGCAAGGGATTTTCCTGAAGCGAGAAGTTACATATTTTCTCCACCAGTCGAGCGCTTGAATTCCCAATTGGCAATCTGTACATGATGGAATGCTACAGAGTGATCAATTAAATTATTTGAATTTAAGTTTGACTGCATAGGATTTACCACTATATTGCTGTTTATTGATTAATATGAGTATTTTAAATTATCCGAGACGTATAGTATTTATTTTGCACCTATGACTCTAAGGATCTGATATGATAATTTATATTTAGAGAATTTTATTAGACAAATTATCAATTAATTATAGAAAAGAAAAAGTTGCGTTGTGAATTATTTTTGAAGTTCGGATCCTCTTTGAGCCAATTACAATCATCAAAGGTTACCTGCAGAGAGTTATGTAACATTAAATAAATAATGGCTTATTTTAAAACCTAGATTGTAATATTAAAGAAAACATTTCCTAAAATAAAAGAATTAATATTAATTCAATAAATTAAGTAAACAAAAGGAAAACTGACTAAAATTAATTGAATATAAAATTGAGTTTATTTACAAGATAATTATAAGCATTTAATTAAAAACAAACATAAATGTTAAAAAAAAAATACATATTCAATCCTAGTTGAGAACTGTATTCTCAACATTTATTTTCTGAGAATTACAGTTTATCTTACTGAATTAACAAATTCGATTTTGAAAGGCAGAGTTCCATACCCTAGAAGTATTTATTTGATTAGCCTTTTTATGTTTAGATCGGGGTAGGATCTTCATACACACGTAAGTTCGTATTATTAAAAGAATATAGCTTAATTAAATAAAATGGAACAATGGTGAAGGAAGATTGTTTGTTACCTTACATTACTAGATAACGTTGACAGCAGGAGGTGATGGCTGACGCGTTTTCGCTTTTCCCTAGCGCATACATTTCCATCTATTGGCACACACACTCAAAATTTGTTTTCAGTTAGAGAGCAGTCAACCTTCTACTTTTCCATCTTTTTTTAATCTGAACTCTCAAGAAAAATCACATTCTTTTCGTGGAGCAAAAAAAAAAAAGGGATGGAACCATTTTTCCCTTTTCACATAAAATTAAGGCCTTATACGTTTTAACTTCCTGAAAATTTGCATGTTTCGGCCATACCTCTGATTTTAGAGAGATGACCATTGGCAGGCGTGAGAAATTTGGTACTCCCCTTGAGTGTTTCATAGGTCCGTCGGTACAATAGCGATTCCTCTTGACGCCGTGCTGTGTCTGGGAGGTAAAGATGCTTTGACTTGGGAGGTATTCGTGCCTATTTAAGCTCTCATAAAGAAATGTGTCATATTATTGTTCTGACAATTTTCTCCATGACATTTTTATTAGGTGTAGTTAAATCATTCGTGGGAACGGAAAAACAAATATTTCCTTGACTGCCGTGGTTCACTTTGTTCCACAATTATGTATCTGTATGCGCTGATCCTAAAATGGATCATTAATTTGTATTGTTGACTGTTCACTGATTAAAATGATACCAAATACTCTGTTAATATGCAGAAAAAAAACAAATACTTTTTTTATAGTGTGTGCTAGTTTAGATCTAGATGGTGGTATTTCTCACCATCATCTCTTCCCCCGACATTAGAAAAAAAAAGGTCAACAGTATCTTTTTTTTTATATATATGTAGCCACAAAGTACTCGAAAGTCCATCGTCGTATTATATTGAAGATCAAAACTGAAAATGTTCACATGGAAAAGTCTAGGAACTTGGGATAAGCTGGAGTGTCACTAGGTTTGGAGTGTAAGTAGGTTTGCAACACCAGAAAAAAGTTTTACACATTGGTGAAATAAAGCGTAATCAAAAGTTCACTGTTGAAAAATCTGATGAAAGACATGACTTCTTCAGCAAGTTATCATGTGTAGTTGGTTTCAATTTCCATTGTTCCAAAAACATTTATTAAAATTTTGAGTTTTAGTAGGTCCAAATCCAAATAAAGCAGGAAAATTTGAATAAGCCAAATAATAAAATAAAATGCCCGAGAAAAGAAAGAAAAAAAAATTATTTTTCTTTTCCATTCTTATATTTTAGTTATTACATACATATAAATTGGCAAATCTTTTATTTTAATTATTACAGGCTAATTAGGTACCCATGAATGGAAACACAATATACAGAATCATTTAAAACAAATACTCAATATAATCAGTAAGCTGTATGCATTGATAATGAATACCATAAAATTAAAAAAAAATTATATAATATATGAAAAACATTGAGAGAAAACACATCTATATAATCACATGTCTGTTGTACTACAATCTTTATTATAAACATTATAATATATTTCTCACATGAATTATTTTCTCTTGAGCAGAAAGGAAAACTTCTTTATTTTTATATATATATATAAAGAAAATGTTATGTTAAAAAAAAATCTTATCATTCTTACTAAAACAATTGTTTTGGAATATGTGAAAAGGCTACTTTTCTGAATGAAAGATATTCTCAATAATAATATATTTTCATAAAGGAAACAGATCGAAAAAATGATTTTTTTTTTTCCGATACCAAAAATTTAAATATCCATCGATAAAGTCAAACACAATACACTTTTAAACTGTCTGCCTTGGAATGAACGGGGTTGGGAAAAAAAAGCAGAAGAAGAAAAAGAAAAAAAAACAGTAACCTTTTCTCCCTCTAATCCATCACCGCTAAGCGGAAGGATAGAGAATGACAGCTAGATGACCCTACCTGTGGACAATGACCCATCTCCCTACCTTCGGATTCAGGTGTACACGGGGGACGATTTGCGAAATGATAAGCCGTGTATTAGGTATCTTTCCTCACCTGTGGGCAATGTTTACTAAACTCCTCGATTACTGACCGTGGAAAAAAAAATCAGTGAAACGATTTGATTGCACGTGTGTCTGTGAAAAGGATTACTCGTGAAAATCCAGCTATGTTTTTTTTTATTGTGAAAATAAAATTAAATGTGTGATTAAAATAAAAAAAAGTCGTGTATACCCGGCTTGGATTAAAAAAAAAATGGGGTATGTAATACTTAAATTTGTATATCTGCTTAATTACAGAAAAAGTTTCTATAAAAAAAAAGATCGGTACACGTGGTAACGTGGTCAAATCCGTTTGCATCGCACTATCTTCTCGTCAATTTATATATTTACTTATTTATTTATGTTATGTATAAAAACGTAATGTATTATAATATATATATTTTTTTAATATAATATTGATTTTCTAGTTACAATTTAAGTTAGCGAGAACAAGCATTGCTTTGCACAAACGAAAATGTGCATGCAATTGTAAAGTGTTTATTTAATTATTTATTCTTCTTATTATTATTATTTTAAAATATATTAACGTGTAAATATACATATTTAAGGAATGGAAAGCGAGCGTTCGCTTTTCTTTTCTCTTATTTTTTTTTGTTTTATAAAATATTACATATAATAGTTAGAGAGAAAAAAAAAGATTAAACAAATTCTTTTTTTTTTGTAAAGTTTGGAAATTTAATTAATTAGAAATATCTCAGCTAAATGCATTATTAGATGCTCTGCGCAGATAGTCTCAATTTCGCCTGCAAAAACGAGACTTTAACATCCAATAAATTGCTGAAATGATCATTGACATGTATACAACACCTTTTATTATTATTATTTTTTAAGTATGAAATAATTTACCTAAATATTTAAGGTATAAATTAAACATCCAATTTATGTTTTGTAATAATTGAAACGTTCAATGGTATTTTTTATTTTTATTTTTTTTGTAATTAAATTATCTGAAATGTTAATCCTTAGGGACAACTAATAATTTTTTTTTTTACTTGTTTGTTTTATAATATGAAATCGTACAATTATTCTAAAATTAAAATTGAAACGCGTTGTTCTAACCAAGTTATAGATTATATCATAAATATTAAACTAAAAAATTGTGTAAAATCTGACCAATTTTTTTTTTGTTATAATAATTCAAGTGGATTCGTCAATCCGTGGCTTTAAGCAAAGGACGAATTATTATAAATATTGGTCAATATAAAATGTTGTATTATTATTATTTATATTTGTGTCGCCGAGTGAATAGATGTTGACTTGTAATTTTAAATCGATTAGTTATATGTTTTGTGCTACATATAAAGACTTTTATTTTCACTATTAGTAGAAGGGGGTAAGGTTATATATTAAATTTTTTTTTGTTTTGTTATATAAATTAGTATAAAATGGGTTTGAAAGGGTGATACCATGGCAAGGCTGCCTCTGTTTTTATTTTTTACCGTAATTATTATTATTTTTTATTTATTTAACCTGCATGTTTGTTCATAACTCCCTCTGACGAGCCAAATCCCTCAGTAGTACATTGTGTAGCAAAGAAAAAAAGTTGCAGTATCCTCCCTAAACGATCTTTTTTTTTTTTTTTTTTTTTTTTTTTTTTTTAAATAGTAACTTGTCCTCAATGTACTGTAAATAAACAATAATGGAAAATTATAAAATGTGTACTAAACTAAATAATAATAAGACATCTATAAACAATAAAAAAATTAAAATAAATATATACATATTGCCTCGACAACAATAACAGAGAAAAAAAAAATTCTCGCTTCCCTATCTAGGAATTTATGTGTATAGTCTGTGATTCCACTTTCGTTGGTGAGAATAATTTATTTATGTGGCTTTTAATAGTCGATTTATCTGGGAATGCAATTTCCTTTAATAGGTAATTGTTATTCCTAAGCTTCCTTACCACCTCAAATGGTCCCAAGAATTCTGGCTGAAGTACACCTGGTTTACCCACGACTTTTAAGTAGCATTCTTGTCCCGTTTGTAGGAATTTTACTTTTTGGACTGGAGTACTGTCGATGTACTCCGCCATCATTTTTTTTTTGGGTTATATAAGGCTAATTTCTTTATTTCCTCAATATGTTGGACTCTATTTTTAACGTAGGTTTTGACAATTATGTCTTGGTCAGGCAAGTGTATGGAAAAAGGGGTTCTTACTTCCCTACCGAAAAATAGAAGTGCCGGAGAAAATCCCGTAGCTCTATGCGGTGTACTGTTATAATTAATTTAAAAAAAAATCAATTCTGGTATCCCATTCCAGAGAGTTTTTACACATGGCAACAATTGAATTTTTTAATATTTTATTAGATATCTCACAGAGCCCACCAATCCACGCAGTAATCTGCGTGGATTATTCACGGACGTAAAATCTAGTTCTATGTTAAGAGAATCCATGTATTCTTTGAATAAATCGGAGTGAAAATACCGGCCATTATCCAATTTTATGGATCGCGCCAATCCGAAATTACTAAAACAACTATTCAATACATTTAGAAGTGTTTGTGATTCACAATTGCGAACCGGTACAGGCTCCAAGAATCTTGATGTGGAATCAATAATCATAAATACAAATTTATTTTTGCGTAGCGTCATTGGAAGCAAACCAATTAAATCTATATGCAAAACTGATCCGATTTCTTTATCTTTGATTATTTTTTGTGTGGGAACTTTAATAGTTTGATGTTGTTTAGTCGTGTTACATGGTATACATTTAGTACAATAATTCTTTACATCCCTGTACATCCCTGTACATCCCGTGCCAGTAGAATCTAGATTTTATTATTTGATAAGTTTTAAAAAATCCGAAATGCGGTTTATGAGCTTCCTGTATTATTTCAGCTTTAAGTTTATCCGGAGCAATTAATAGTTCATTTGTATCAGAGCCTGGCTTTAATATTAATATTTCTTTTTGATTGAGAGTGAATTTTTTAGTGGTTTTGTTTTGTTTGTCAGTTTTAATTTTGTTTATTATTTTATTCAATTTTTCGTCTTCTAATTGTTGTAGTTTAATGTTTTCATCTGATAGAGCTTTGTTTACCGTAAACAATGAATTTTGCAGTTTTTCTCTTGAAATTATATTATTAATGTTCCTCGAAACATAATCAGCAGGATTTTTAGATCCCTTGATATGCTGAAAAGAGTAATTAAAAGGGGACAAATTGTCCAACCACCTTGCTACAATGTCGGGTTGCTTTTCCAAATTTAAAAAATACGTTAGCGCTTTGGAGTCTGTATAAATATTAAATTTTCTCCCTGCGAGAATATGCTTGAAATACATCACCGCTTCATGAACCGCCAGTAGTTCAAGTTTGAAACTGGGGTAGTTCTTTTCGGGATCCCTTAATTTTCGCCCAAAATGTTCAATTGGCAGCTGTTCTCCGTCGTATTCTTGTGCTAAAATTCCAGAAATAGCTGTTTTAGAAGCGTCTGTGATTAGAATGAAATCTTTTGAGAAATCCGGGGGTTTTAATGTGGGATTTTTAACTATCGCTGCTTGGATTTCTTTGAAAGCATTTTCTTCTATGTCAGACCATTTAAATTTCACTTTGTCTTTAGTAAGATTAATTAATGGGTCAACTATTTTAGAATAGTCTGTAATAAGCGATCTAGAATAATTCGAAAGACCAAGTAGAGATTTAACTCCCTTCTTATTTTTAGGTTTAACTAAATTTTGAATTTTATCTATGTTTCTTTTTGAAGGAGAGTATCCTTCGCTGTTTAGGGTGAAACCGAGAAATTCGATTTCTGACATACAGACTTGTATTTTAGTAGGCTCAATAGTTAAATTATTTTCAATAAAAGCTTTAAGGACTGTGTCTAACAGATCTAAAATTTCTTCGAGTGAGTCGGCTGCTAGGATCACATCGTCAATAAAATAAGCGACTTGATCTTCATTAAAGTGGCCCAACACTTTATCAATTAATTCTGCAAACACCGCAGTACTGAGGCGCGTTCCGATAGGCAATCTTAAAAAGGAGAATTTACCGTGCTCCGTTATGAAAGCTAATTTTTCAGTGTCTTCTTCACGTAAATTTATTTGGAAAAACGCACTGTGTAGATCCAGTACTGTATAACATTTTTTCCCACTCATTCTCCGCAGAATCTCTTTAATTTCGGGTATGGGGTACGCATAATTTTGAAGTATTTCATTTAAAAGTCTATAATCGACCGCCATACGATATTTAACTTCATTAGCCTGTTCGTTTTTCTGCAAAGATTTTTTTTTAACGAAAATAACAGGGAAAGCGTAATCAGAGTTGGATTTACGAATGATATTTGCTCTCAAAAGTTTTTCAATTTCTTTTTTAGCATACTCTTTAACATTGTGTGCAGTTTTGTATGGTTTAGTCTGCAGAGGATAATTATGTATTAAATTAAATCTTGGGACGACTAATGAAGATTGTCCGAGTGTATCGTAATTCTTAGAAAAGGCATGTGCATTATTTAGAAGTATTTTTTTTAATTTTTCTGCTGTGTCCGAGTCTAAATGTTGTAAATTAAAGTCGTCTGATCTAAGTTCTGCTTTTCTCCGTTCACGAACTTGCTCTAAATTCAGATTATTAATGTGCACTACCTGCTTCGTTACTTCCTGACCCTCAGTGTCAACTGAATTTATTTCAAAATGTTTAGAAATTTTGCCAATGTTCATTCCCTTTGTTAAGATTAATTTTTGTTGTGATTTGTCAGTGATTATTATATGAATTTTATTATCCTTGGCAATTTCATGAATTCATGTTTTATAATGAATTTTCATATTATGTTTAATCGGTTCCAAGAGTATTGTATTTGTAGTCGCGAATTTATCTGGATCTAATAGTAATGCAACAATTTTTTTTTCGCCTGGTAGTAACTCCGTTGTCTGTGTTAGTTTTGCTGTAACAAAATTTTTGTGCGAGATGCGTTTTTTTTTCTTTTTGCGTATTGTTTCTTTATTTTGATTCTCATTAGAGTTAGCAGTTAAGTTACTTATCAGACTTTGAGGTTCATTTTCCAGAAATTGAAGTGCAATGTTTTTGTTTTTTAATTTCATGGTTTTATCTTCAAAATCTAGGATAATATTGTTTGTTTTGAGGAAATCGAATCCCAATAGCATATTGTAGTACCGACCAAAATCTTGAGTTGTAACATAGAATGCCCCCGATACAAAAACGTTTTCCAATTTGAAAGTTAATTTAATGCATTGCTTAAAAGAGATTGTCGAATTTGTTAATGTTTGAATTTTTACCTGGTTACAGAGATTTTTATATTTTACGTGTGCATTCTTTAATTGTTCGAACAATATAGGTGATGCCAAAGTTACTGCCGCCCCACTGTCTGTCAAAGCATTAATCTTAACACCATTAATTTCAAAAGTAATAATCAGAAGTTGAGAATTGTCATTACTTTTGACACTAGCAATAATTTTGTTATTTTTTTAGACCCGCAGTGAGACTTACGCGGGTGCCTTGTATTTGAGAATGTAAGTCCCGACTTTAGTTTCCCTTATTGTTACTAGAATTCTGATCATGATCTTTATCTTGTTTATTGTTTTCAAATGTCTGCTGTGAATTATTTTTTTTTGTATAATCATGTTTTTTATAATTATTTTGCTTGTAGCCCCCTCTATGCCCTCTATAATTTCTTCGCTGGTCATATGATCTCTGTTCGTTGAAATTGCCTCCATAATTTACGAAACTGGGATATGATATCGGCATAAATTGTTGGTGGGGTGGGGGTGGTAAATAGTACATGTACTGAGGAGCAGAATATTGCATAGGGTTGAAGTTTTGGTGCGTGTAATTTGGGGTTTGCTGAAAGTTTCCCTGAGCTTGTTGGTTTCCCCCTTGATAAAAATTTGGTTTTTCGATTTGAATATTCTCAGGATTTTTTTTATTTTCGTCCACGTAATTACTGCTGTTTTGTTCGTTGCCCTTGTAAAACCAACAATGTGGGTTCGTATGGGATGTGGATTTACAGTACTTGCAAAACCTAGTTCTATCATTGTTAGTGGCATTTACCTTTAATTTTATGTTATTTAATTCCGCGGTTAATAATTTTATATTCTCTGCACTTTCTACATTGAGTTTGAGCAGGTCATTTAACAAATCAGAATATTTAGTTTTGGAAATGTTGTTGATGTCCTTTAAATTGACATGTGAATAAGCCTCCTCTAATTTTAAAGCTATGTTGCACGCTGTTTTAAAGTCCGGCGGAGAGTTTTTTCTTACTTCCAGACTTAAATCACTACGAATTGATTCCAAAAACTGAGATAATTTGATCATTTCCATGAATGTAGAGCTGTTGTTAGTTCCTATATCTTGCCCACTTTTTTTTAGATAAAGGTCTGCTGCCGCATTAAATTCTAATATAAATTCGTTCATGTTTTGTTCCGGTTTTTGTTTGAGATTGCAAAATTTCTTTTGCGCTTCTAGAAATGTGGTTTTGGGTTCGAATAATTGTTTTAACTTTGTTTTAAAGGTTTCTAAGATCTGTTCCACGAACAAATTTTGATCCCTCATCAATTTATCTTTAGCAGGTCCTACAATTTTCGCGTTTAATATAGTTAATTTAGAATCATTATTCAATTCAGTTTTATTGATGAGATTGTCAAATTGTAAGAAAAAATGGTTAATATTTGCTTCATTTTTTCCATCATAGTATGGAATCAGGTTAATTAGGCTATCTGCATTTGGGGTGTCCATTGTAGTAATTTTAGGAGTAGCTTTTTCAGAATTTATAATTTTCTACTCTTTCTTTTTTTTTCTTCTTATTATTATTCTTATTATTACAAATAATATTAGTGTCTACAGTTTGATTATTTAATTCGCGTAATTGTTGTCTAGTTTTGACACCAGTATCTATTCTACTAATTCTTTGACTTTTACGCTTATTCATCCAATTAAAGTACAAAAATCATAAAATAGAGAGAGAGCAAAAAAAAAATTGTTTAACATAAAATAAAAGATACCCAATGGTGAATTGTTATGCACTGTTCGAGAAATTAATTATATATATATATATTGTTATTATTATTATTATTATTATTATTATTATTATTATTATTATTATTATTTTACAACAGTTGTTGAAAACAAGTATATATAATATATATCATTTCAATATTTGAGCATTATTATGTATTTATTTTATATTTGCTGCTGTTGCAGTATATGTAACACAAGTCATATTTTCAATTATTTTGTTAATACAAATCAATCCAATAACACTTATTATTATTTAATATATCTTTATATATTTAGTGAGGTACCCAAAAAGAATTACCAATTTTATGCATGTTACAGAGTGTATATGAAGATTCCCCAATGAATGCTTAATTTTTTTTTTTTATTAGTTGTTGAAAAGAGGAAAAAAAATTTTTCAAAAGAATTTTAAAATTAAGAACACTAATGTTAGGAAAAAAAAAAAAATTTGCAGTCTTAATATTGCATATATATTTTTATATTTAAAAAAAATTATACAATAACCTAAAGTTCTATTTCTAAAATTAAATTAATATATTAAAATAATTTAGAAAGAGGTAACGGTACCACTTCTAATTCTGTAAACCCTATGATGGAATGCTACAGAGTGATCAATTAAATTATTTGAATTTAAGTTTGACTGCATAGGATTTACCACTATATTGCTGTTTATTGATTAATATGAGTATTTTAAATTATCCGAGACGTATAGTATTTATTTTGCACCTATGACTCTAAGGATCTGATATGATAATTTATACTTAGAGAATTTTATTAGACAAATTATCAATTAATTATAGAAAAGAAAAAGTTGCGTTGTGAATTATTTTTGAAGTTCGGATCCTCTTTGAGCCAATTACAATCATCAAAGGTTACCTGCAGAGAGTTATGTAACATTAAATAAATAATGGCTTATTTTAAAACCTAGATTGTAATATTAAAGAAAACATTTCCTAAAATAAAAGAATTAATATTAATTCAATAAATTAAGTAAACAAAAGGAAAACTGACTAAAATTAATTGAATATAAAATTGAGTTTATTTACAAGATAATTATAAGCATTTAATTAAAAACAAACATAAATGTTTAAAAAAAAAATACATATTCAATCCTAGTTGAGAACTGTATTCTCAACATTTATTTTCTGAGAATTACAGTTTATCTTACTGAATTAACAAATTCGATTTTGAAAGGCAGAGTTCCATACCCTAGAAGTATTTATTTGATTAGCCTTTTTATGTTTAGATCGGGGTAGGATCTTCATACACACGTAAGTTCGTATTATTAAAAGAATATAGCTTAATTAAATAAAATGGAACAATGGTGAAGGAAGATTGTTTGTTACCTTATATTACTAGATAACGTTGACAGCAGGAGGTGATGGCTGACGCGTTTTCGCTTTTCCCTAGCGCATACATTTCCATCTATTGGCACACACACTCAAAATTTGTTTTTAGTTAGAGAGCAGTCAACCTTCTACTTTTCCATCTTTTTTGAATCTGAACTCTCAAGAAAAATCACATTCTTTTCGTGGAGCAAAAAAAAAAGGGATGGAACCATTTTTCCCTTTTCACATAAAATTAAGGCCTTATACGTTTTAACTTCTTGAAAATTTGCATGTTTCGGCCATACCTCTGATTTTAGAGAGATGACCATTGGCAGGCGTGAGAAATTTGGTACTCCCCTTGAGTGTTTCATAGGTCCGTCGGTACAATAGCGATTCCTCTTGACGCCGTGCTGTGTCTGGGAGGTAAAGATGCTTTGACTTGGGAGGTCTTCGTGCCTATTTAAGCTCTCATAAATAAATGTGTCATATTATTGTTCTGACAATTTTCCCCATGACATTTTTATTAGGTGTAGTTAAATCATTCGTGGGAACGGAAAAACAAATATTTCCTTGACCGCCGTGGTTCACTTTGTTCCACAATTATCTATCTGTATGCGCTGATCCTAAAATGGATCATTAATTTGTATTGTTCACTGTTCACTGATTAAAATGATACCAAATACTCTGTTAATATGCAGAAAAAAAAACAAATACTTTTTTTTTTTATAGTGTGTGCTAGTTTAGATCTAGATGGTGGTATTTCTCACCATCAGTACAGTACAAATAATTTTGATGAATGATTCTCAAAAGTGAATGACTCGCCACATTTTTTTTTCAAATAATAATAATAATAATTTAGCAAAGTGAAATGTAATTTCTGAAAAATTCACATTAAATTTTAATATGCTAATTAATGCAAATACTAACTTGTATTATTAACAAAGTTCGATTGTTTATATTAATTGACGAAAGATGGCAGCAAAAATAGTTTTTGAAGGTTTTAAACAAAATTAAAATATTTAAAGACTTTAATATGCTTTTACAAGTATTTTAAGAATAGAATCAGATAATTAACCTATATTTTTTTACTGAAGCGTTCAAAGAGTCATTTCATATCTCATGTCTATAACAGCTTAATTTTAATTTGGAATTTAATGCATTATAATTGGATAAGATATACATGTTATATGTGAAAATATGAAGAACAGACATGATTCCACGTAGAAGAAATTAACATTTAGTTGTCATATGTTAGTATATGTTTTTCATTAAGCCTAACATGGCGTTTAACTACGATCGACTCGCAGACCAGAGTGGTACACCCCGGTAACGTTGCAGACACTTTCTCGCCTTTGGATTTTATTATAAGTAAGATTTATTTATTTTTGCCTTAGATTCCTCGATTTAAAAGTTTCTCCCAACGGGCGAATACGTTGTTTACAGTGTCACCGTATAACAGAAAACAAATCTGAACTATATAACAGAAGATATTCATCTTAAAAATGCAGTAGAATATCATAATTAAAGCAACGCTTTATTATTATTATTTTATTTATTTTTTTACAACACATAAGCAAAATTATACATTGCCTTAATACATTTGGATGTTTGCCTGAAAAATAAATTAAACGACAAAAAGGAATTTTAGAAATATTATGATTTACGTCATCATTCGTTTAGCAAAAGTTATTTTTAGATAATCGTAATTAAATCATAAGCATTTCAAATATTATACATTTAATAATTTTTCAAAGATGTTTTCCTTTATTGTGAATTTTTTCATTAATGTTCTTTATTAATTATTCTCCTAGATATATTCTTATAAATATATTCATAACGGTCGAATAACTCATTCATTGCAACAAATGCACTTAATTTCGAGAAAAATTATCTTCGGATAGCAATAAAGTATTCGTAATTATTAGAAAAAAGTTTTCACACCGCAATAATCGATAGGATGCTTCTTATCGCTTTATTTAGTTTGGTATTAAAAACAGACTATGAGTGTATAAGGGAAAAGAACAGATCCTTTCGGATTGGATAAAGGGCACATAGTTTGTAGACAGTACGTTGCTTAAATATAGATCTTAAGTTAATTTCATAAGCATATTTTCGGTGAGATATACAAATATTTACATCTTTGATTTTCTCTATTACATTACGGCAATCTTTGTTTTTTAATTCTCAATTTTAATAATAACATTAAAATGAACTAAAATGTTAAATATTAACCATACTTTTACCAACTACCCTGTGTAATACCCTGAAAAAAAATCACATTATATGATATAATAATAATAATAATAATAATAATAAAATATTTTCCGTTTATACTGAAACAAACATTTTCTCTATTTCTAAAAACATATAGTAGGTAAAAAGCTATATATATTCCGTACTTTTTTTTTTCATGTAACATTTTTCTGTATTGACGGAAATAATGCAACTCATAAACAAAATTCGATTAATAGAATTTTATATATTTTTCTAATATTTTTAACAAACATTACATACTTCTATTGATAGTTTTGAATTACTTCTTTCGCAGATTCCGTTAGTATATTTTTACTCACATTTTAATTAATCTCCTATTTTGTTTACAAAAATCGTGCAACGAAAATGAAAAGTAAACTAAAGTTACAGAAAAAGAAAGATAGTACTATTTTTGGAATACAAAATGTTTAAGAAATTCATATCCTGCGTCAATCGTCTTAAGCAGCAATGTTTATTTAATAAAAAAAATATTTTTTATTTATGTTACTAAAATATTGCCGAGAAACAAATTTCAATGTACACAAAGGAAAGCTATTTTTTTTGCACTTTTTTAAAAAAAGATATCGCTTCAAATAATAAATTAGTTTATGTTGTTATGATTTTACATTCCACTTCATTAAGTATGCCTCAATGTTATTACTTTAAAGAGGGTTTTAAATTAGAAACTTCAGAACAAATGGAAGTTCATTTTAAATGTAACGCTTCCGTGGATGTTAAAAATAATTAGCCTTTTTAAAATTTTATAAACTTTTTACACTATGTAGCTAAATAAGTACTGTGATATGGTTATTTATGCATCAGTGGAAACTATATATATAATTACATGTTTGTTAACTTCTAAATACAAAACTCAAAATAAAATATGGTCTTTTACACTAACAGCATAAAAGTATTATATATGTTTTTAAGTAACTAGGGTGTTAAAAGGCGATCTTATTTCGTCAATCCCGGTCCAAACACCGCAAGTTCTAAAACACGCTAATTTGCTCTGTTTTAAAATGATTACCCGTTTACGGAATATTAAATGATATTATCACGCCCAATGGCGATCTTCTGTAATCAAGTTGATATTTTTTTCCGTTTGACTGGGGATTTTTCTGTGTCCAAGGCCGCATTTAGTGTTGTCGAGACAGCTGACGGCTGTTTTCATGACTGATTAGGAAAGACAAATTACACATTTGAAAATCAGCTTGTATAAAATTGTTAAGTAAAAAATGTTTTTTTTTTTTTTTTTTTTTTTTTTTTTTTTACTTATCTTACTTATAATCGTATTGAGCTTTGAGCCAGAATTTTCTAACGTTCAAAAGAACCTTTTAGATGCTGTAAAAAAATCATTTTAAATATACTTATTTTAAATATGTTGTTTTACATATGGGATAATTTTCACCATTAAATGCGTTTCGCATATAATAATTTAATTATTTTAAAGTTTTGTTTTTGCTTTATTAATACTCACATTTAAATTAATATAATAAACATTAAAATTAATACACACATTTAAATTACTAATAATATTGTTAATATTCATATTTCAATTAAAATACAGTGTTTGGAAACACGATAAGAAAATGGTTTAAATATGACGTTTTAAGTGTACTATTTTAAATATGACATAATATTCACAATTTAATGCTTTTCACACGTAATAGCTTAATTATTTTAAAGTTTTCTTTCTTTTTTAAATTTTATGTGTAAATATATTTTTGGTTGCAAAGTGTTTGTAAATATTATTATTTATGCTTTTTTAAAAATTTAGCAACAGTATGCTGAACAAACTATTTCAAACTAAGAATTAAATCGCTACTGCGATTCTGAAACTTTAAATTAAATATTAGAAAAAAAACTTAAAAAAATAGACAGTTAAAAAAAATGACTGCACAATGTTCACCACAATCTAGTCAAGTATTTACCTACGAAAAATGGTTAAATTGCTATGCATAGTTTTTATCTTACAAAAAGTTTATAATTCAAGTATCGCTTAAAAAATTCTTCATTTAAAATTGTTTGCTTCAGAGAGTTTATCACACATTTCTCCATAAAACTACCGGAATTCATGATTTTACATGAAATAGTTTTTTATTATGAGCCGAGAATGCCAAAAGGTCACAATACATTCAATTTCGGCAACAGCGGTGGCAGTATTAATTACTTTTTTGTAGAATAGAGAACTTTTAACAAAAAATAAGTATTTCTATTGCAAGTCTTTAATTACATTTTAGGAATATACCTTTATTCTTGTATAGTTTCCACTCATATTCATTTTGTTTACAACAAAAGTAAAGTAAGAGTACTGAAAAAGAAACATAATACTATTTTTGGGATACAAAATTCCGGAAGAAATTAATATCCTGTGTCAAACTTCTTAAGCAGCAATGTTTAAATATATATATAAAAAATATCTAACTTTATTTTCCTGAAATATTACAGAAAAACAATTTTAAACTACATAAAAGAAATATATTTAATTTTTGAGCTTTTGTTAAAAAAAATATCACTTCAAATATTAAATTATTTTCTCTTGTTATGACTTTACATTTCCCTTCAATAAGTATGCTGAAATGTTATTAATTTAATGACATGGTTTTAAATTAGAAACTTGAGAACAAAGAAATGTTCATTTTAAATGTAACGTTTTGATGGATATTAAAATTTTTTTAGAATTTTATAATTTTACAAATATTTTCCATAATCTGTTATCGATATATTGATTTAAATACAAATTTGAAATTTTGTTTATTATATATCAACAAATACAACACTGGTACATTCTCACTATCTCAACATTTTGTTAATTTTTTTTTATGGTAGCACTATACCTGTGGTATATATATATATATATATATATTTTTTTTTTTTTGAAAAATCATGAAAATTGATATTTTATATATTGTAACTGAAATAATAATAAAAAAATATCTTTCTGTTAAATACTAATTGTTTTTCAGCAAAGATAACATATGTTTATTTTTAAATAACAAAATTGTTTCACATTTTTTTTTTTCTTGTTGTTCTTTCTATGAGTCTTAAATTATTCGCTTTTTTGTGACATTTGTGCATTACTTAAAAATGTAATATGTTGTATTAATATTAATGTTATTAAATATAATATTATTTCAGGGGAATTTCCTGTTATTAATATTCATTTTGTGTTATTAATATTCATGTGGCGCCAGAAACTTATCTCTTTGCATGTTATGTCAAAGTAGTATACAGACTGATAAAATGTTCATATTTTAACTATCGCATATGTTTTAAGATTCATTATTTTTTTTATTTATTGAAAATTAAAGCCACATTTAAAATCCACATTAAAAGTAGAAATTTATCATAACCTTATTCAAGACTCGAAAAAAAAAAATAGAATCCACTTTTTAGATAAAAGTTTATAGATTATTTTCCATACGAAACATATTTTCATGCAGACGAAAAAATAATCCATTATCTGTTATTTTTCTTAATTGAAAACTTCAGATTTACGCAGTTATGTAACTGAAAAAGTAGAAAGAAGCTATAGAAAAGTTTTTGCTTTTAATTTAAATTAGTAATACTTTTAAATCAATTGTATTGTAAACCTCTACTAAACTAAAATTGAAAATAAGATAAAGCTAGGAGAGTCTGCGCACAATTCAAAAGAAAAACAATAAAAAATCTAAATACTAATTTTTTGCTAAACTATTTATGAATAATTTTTACTTCATTTGTTTTTTATGCATTTCCATTGCTATTTTGTTTTTTTGTTGTAATTCAATAGAACAGTTGTAATAAAACCAAGAAAGCTATTTTGCGCAATTTGTCCTTACAGGTTTCGTGTTATTGCGCACGTGGGTAGGAGATATTGTTACTAATAATAACTACAATTAAATTGTTAACAATAATAATTACACTTAAATGACATTGTTGTAAGGTTTATGTGAAAAAATATTATTGTATTAGGAGTGAATATTTCAACATAATGATTAAAGAATCAGAAAAAGGAAACAATTTTAAAAACGATTAAAATATTTTAATTAAAGGGAAAAAAATTAAAGAATCAGAAAAAGCAAGTCCAGATAAGATTACAAAATAACTTTAAGCTACTTGATAACGCGTTTAACTTAAAATTAGTCCATTTTCATTTTTCATTTTTTATGCAAGTTTACCAATAAGCTGCGTAATCTCTCCTAGCATGGTAACTAATAGGAATAATGCGCCATCACTCCTAAGTAGCAGATGCGCAAAGTCTCCAATTTCAGTAGGGGAGATTGCGCGGCCTTTTATTTAAACATGGCCACTACTAAAACGAACCATTGAAGTTCACATTGTTAGTCTAGATTAGTAGCTTTTGAGAAATCGTTTAAGTTTAAAATATTTTGTACTACTGACATTGTATAGAAATTCTGATGAATAGCTATGAAAATTCAAGCACATACTTTGGGAAACCAAAACAAAATAGCAATGCTTTATCTTAGACACGCAAAACAATCAATGTGCACTTTCAAGTAGACACTCCACTACTGCTGTTGTACAACCTCCTAGAATCGCTGCGCGCTCACTCTACTTCCCCCCCCCCCCCCCCGAAACTCTATGCGCGCAATCTCTCCGACCGCGTCATCTCTCATGGCTTTACCTTACATAAAACATGACATAAGAGTTTTTCAGAAATAATTAGAAATGAAATAATAGAAAAAACTCTAAGTTAAAAAAAAGTAGAATATATGCGTCAAAAATAAATATACATTAAGGGAGATTTTCTCAATAAATAATAATAAACGTAATTTTATATTACTTTACGACACTTTGAAGAATTGTGAATGAAAATAACAGTGAATGGACGATAAAGAGCCGGTGGTTGTTTCTATGCTCGGTAAATTATAGCTGAAAATACATCTTCCAGTATATGGAAATATATTTTTTTAGGATAGCAATTTTTATTAAGGTAATGTGATCGTGTTCAAATTGTGTTTGAGAAACACAAAACCCGGTTCTCAATCCCTGAGTATTAGGTTTTGTCTTTCATTAAATGTTCATTTGCTTCCCTATTTCTATCTGTAGAATGAAATTCACTTTCTTTTATAAGTGTACTATGGAAATATTTGCTGCCAATTTCAATAATCACAACAAATTAAAACTTTTTCTGTATTGGTAAAAAAATCTTTTAATTCGTTTCATTCTCTGAAAAGGTCATATTGAGCAATATACTTTTACTTACCCATCATACGTAGTATAGGGTAAGTCTTGTAATCGTTTTGAAAATCGAAAAAGTTTTTTTGACTGATTTACACGTTTCAGACACTGGAGATTCCGAAAAACATATTTTTAGAAAAAAAAAATTGCCGTCCATCTGTCTCTATCTGTGTCCATGTGTGTGTCTGTAAACGCTCTATCTCCTGAACAAATTGAGATAGAGACTTGAAATTTTGTATGTACTTAGTATGTTATAATGGGAAGAAGCTTATTGAATTTCAGTAACCTCAATTATCCGGAATTATTTTTTTGGACTCTCGAAATATTCGTTCTCATAAAAGGTATATAATTTTTTTTTGAAATTGTTTAATTTAAGGAGTGAATATAAAACACAATAAAAAAACATAAATTTTGCATAAAGAATGAAGTCGATCGGATAGTTGCTGAGATATTTGGAATCCTATTTGCCACACTCTTCGATTTTTCATGACCCTGTATTTCATCCAAATTTCAATTCAAAGATATATTTTAATTGGAAATGAGACGCTTAATCCGACGCAGTAATTCGTTAATTAATATAATTATAATTTTTGAAGTTATAAGGGTGTTTCTTTTACGCAATTCAGTACTAAAGCATTTAAAGTTTATGACGTCATCAAGCCATGATTTTATTCGAATTGCAATGCATTTTATAAGCAGTTTGCACATGTTTTATTTTGATATTTTATATTTTGCATATCCATGATGGGTATGTATTACGGTGGCCCCCCAACGACTAGTTTACATCGGAATGAGAATCATCAAATTTTTTAGTTTTTTTTATAAAACTGATTTTTTCCACTGTTTTGTTGTCCTTCAATGTCAATACTTAAAATAAATCACAAGGTAGAAAAGGCAATAGTTAGTAATCACATGAACTTCTTGGCGTTGGATCACAAAATTTGAAAAGCGGTTCCAAAAGCTGCGTTTATATGTTTTTCTTTTTTTTTAAATCCTCGACAAATCTTGTAAATCAGTCGATTGGTCTTTCTTTTCCAAAGGTTCTGTTGTCATCAACGAAAGAGGCGGTGATAAACCTGTCAGCCATGTTCTCTGCTGATCTATGATCTTTAGACAAGTTGGGAAGGCTGAAAACATCAGAGAACGAATGACCACATGAAAAACAGTGCCTTACCACATGACAAGTACCGCTTAAAAAAACGTAGCGAATTTTATTCTGGGAACGCGAGTGGCAGGCAACTTCCCTAACGCCCTCTTTTTTCGTGCAATAACTTCTGATTGTCTTCAGCGAAGTGATCTCTCTGCTCTCGTCATTGTAATTGTATGTCTACACGTCTGTTCTCCAGAGCTGGATGCTTTTTTTTTTTTTTTTTTTTTTTTTATTTGTTTTGTTTTTCTTTGTATAAAGTCTGTAAACATTCTTAATGGGGGATTGGGGGGGGGGCGTTCTTCCGATTGATATTTATTCAACAGTTGCATTATTTCCTATTTCTATATATTTCAATGATGTACATTTGACTTGGGTCCATTATAGGCTTTTATTTAGCACACTTGCTAGAGATACGATTACAGCGCTTTGGAATTACATAGTGTAGTTTATCCTAATCCTAATAATATTATAAATCTCATTGTGTGCAAATGTTAGGCTGAAGCCAGAGTCAAAATGGAGCATTTAATGATCCTGTATCTTTGCATATAGTTAATTATAACCCTCATATGAACATAGGCTGGCTTTTGTTTATTTTATTCAAATATTTTTCTTAATAATTCAAAATATCTTTATTTTCATAGAGAATAAATGGACATTTTTTCGTATAATATTTTAAAATGGTTAAATTTTCTTTACCGTTGCTAATAACTTATCGTTGCCAAAACTAATTCAAAACCCAAAATAATAATTTTTAATCAACAATTTGGTTACAATTGAAAAATTTTCACGTGAAAAATGAAAATGAAATAAAAAAATTAAAGAATTAAAAAGAAGATTAAATATTATTATTAGAAATAAAATGTACTGTTTTTAGTTTTTGATAATAATATAAGGCTTCAATATGCGTAACCATACGAAACAGGCGAATATGACGTGATACATCTAAAATAAAGCGGATATGCTTTGTTTGGTGAAATAAAACGATCTTGGGTTTTTTCTTCACTTTTATTTTTCTTTTGTATGATAACAATACTTTGCGTTTTACCGTCTGCGCACGGCTAATATAACTATGCCGTATTTTTTAATTTCATTTTTTAAAAAGTAAAAAGAAGTTTCAATAGAAAATGGCTAGCAAATGTCAATAATATTCTTCGCAAAATTATCCATGTCGAAACTGATGTCATGGATAGCGAGAAAGTTTTTTTTTCATTCTTAAAACTAAAAGAAATTACTCGATTACCTAAAAAAAATGACCAATGTTAACAGTTCCATTTTTGTTGATAAAACCTAAAGATTTAATGTTATTTCGTTAAAGTAACATAATTTGCCCTATGCCAGTATTAAAATTAATTGCCCGGAAAAGAAAAATAACAAGAATTATGTCATTAAAAAGGGATTTCTCTGGGGAAAAAGAAACGTCATATTTGTAAATAAAACGAGAATTTTCTTTTAAGTTTTAAAATAAGTGTGAATCAACTCCTTACATTAATAATACAAGGATCAGTAAGTATAGAAAGTAGATGAGTTTCACGCCATATTTATAACGAAAAATTTAAATGTTTTTTTTCATCTATCCTGATTATTAAGCATTATTGTGTATTATTGAGTATCCGTTATATACAGATGAGAGTTTTCTGCTAAAAATCACATCATACGAATCTATTATATTAAAATCTGACCATGTGTTCGTATTTCGAAACTATTCCTAGACTATTGTCACATAAACTCTCAGAATTTAAAAAATTAAATTAGATGCCAAGATTTTTTTTTTTAATTTTAACGAAGTGTTTCTAAAAACTGAAAGTAAATTACTCCATATTTGTGTATAAAAAAGGAGAAATAAAACAGATCAGTATATTTTTTACGCCATTTTCTCATTAAAACGGAAAAACAGAATTTATTTTCATTTTGAATAGATGGTGAAAACAAAATCTGGATTTCATTAAATTATCCAAAAAATAAAAACATATTTTCACATATTCAAACTTCATGAATCAATTTATTCTGGAGAACAAAAATTGCCTGTCAACATACTGTCATTTTGAAAACAAGATTTGTTTCAGCTATACATTAAACCAACGATGCTGAATTGAATTTAAAGAAAGAGCATATACACTATTTCCAATTAATGTTTTTTTTAAGGATGGCTGTTAAAACGTTTCACAAAGGCGTTAAAAGTAAAATTGTTTATCAGGTAAAATTGACATTTGTTTTTATTCAATTCGTCTATTTCCACGATTTTATTTGGCCCTCCTTTTTGCATTGGTTGCAATTTCATTTTCGCGATTATTTGGCACAAAACTTCACATTTTTAAGACTGAGTTATGTCAAGGTCCCATTAACAAAAAATACCGTATTGTCTCCTATGAAATGTGCTAAATAGTTAGTTAATTATTAACGTTCTTAATTATAGGGAGTGAAATATTTTGCTTAATTAGTGTATTTATTCTTCTTTTAATGTTGCGTGCACGAAGTCACGGATAACAGCTATTAATATTATAAATCTGATTGTGTGCAAATGTTAGGCTGAAGCCAGCGTCAAAATGGAGCTTTTAATGATCCTGTATTTTTGCATGTAGTTTGATTATAACCCTCAAATGAACATAGACTAGGTTTTATTTATTTTATTCAAATATTTTCTTTAATAATTAAAAATTTCATTATTTTCATAGAGAATAAATGGACATTTTTCAATAAAATTTAACCATTTTACTTTATAGTTGCTAGGGCTTTGATCGTTGCCAAAAAATAAAAACTCGGAAAAATAATTTTTCCTCAACAACTAATTTTCAATTGAACGATTTTCACGTGAAAAATGAAAATTCAAAAGAATTCAAAAGAAGATGAATTTCCGTGATATTTGAAACAACATTATACATGAAGTATGAATATCGGTTACATTAAAAAGATCTTTTTCTGTCAAAAATTACGTTATAATTAGAAGGAAAAATGAACAATAATTATATTATTAAAAATAGATTTAGCTTGGACCATGGAACTATGAAAAGTATCCTCCTCGGTTTGGACAAATATGACGTCATAAATAAAACATGTAATTTCCAAGTGTTCGTAATAATACAAGGAGCATGAATATCAATGTATAATGAAAGTAGATAGATAATGGACGTATTATTTAAGATGAAAAACTGAATATTTTTTTATCGTTACTGATTAATAATTAGCTTGAATACCAGTTACATACAAATGTGAGTTTTCCGCTAAAATTTACGCCCTGATTGCCAGAAAAAGAAAATTAACAAGAATTATGCCATTAAAAAAAGATTTCTCTGAGGAAAAAGTGACGTCATATTTGAAATAAAACGGGAATTTTCAAATGTGTTTTACAAGGAGCGTGAATCAATTCCTTACATTAATAATACAAGGATCGGTAAGTTTAGAAAGTAAATGAGTTTCACGCCATATTTAAAACGAAAAATTTGAAATATTTTTTTTTATCTACACCCATTATTAAGCATGAATATCAGTTACACACAGATGAGAGTTTTTTGCCAAAAACCAAAACGTAATTATTAGGAAAAGAAAAATAAATACGAATCTATTATATTAAAATTTGACCGCCTATGTTTGCATTTCGCAACTACTCCTTTCAGGTTGTCGAACGCAACACGATTTACTTAAGACCGGTTATCATTGATCTGAGGATGTCATAAACTCTCAGAATTTAAAAAAATAATTTAAATTCCGAGATTTTTTTTTTTTTTTTTTGTAAATTTTAACGAAGTTTATCTAAAAATGGCAACTAAATTATTCCATTTTTGTGGATAAAAAAGAAGAAATAAACCGGATTAATATATTTTCTCATTAAAACTGAAAAAAATAATTTATTTTCAATTTGAATAGATAGTGAAAGAAAAAAAAAATCTTGATTACAGTTAAATTTTGAAAAATAAAAACGTATTTTCACACATTCAAACTTCATGAATCAATTTATTCTGGAGAACAAAAAGTCGTTTGTCAATATATTTTCATTTAGAAATAAAGATTTTTTTTCAGGTATAAATTAAATCAAGGAGGCAAATTTAAGCTCCTTGCAGTTAGGTCTACAATTATTGCTCCCTATTCACAAAAATTGAATTTAATGAAAAAGAATATACTATTTCCATTATCTTTGAAGGATGCTATTAAAACGTTTCACAAAGGCGTTAAAAGTAAAATAGTTTACCAGGTAAACTTGACATATGTTTTTACACAATTCGCCGATTTCCACGATTCTATTTGGCCCGCCTTTTCATTGGTTGCAGTTTCCTTTTCGTGATTATTTGTCACAAATTTTCACTTTTTTAAAACTTAGTTATGTCAAGGCCTGTATAACATAGAAATACGGTATTGTCTCCTATGGAATGTGATAAAGAGTTAGTTAATTATTTACGATTCTAGATATCGGGAATGAAATATTTTGCTTAATTAATGCATTTATGCTTCTTTTAATGATACGTGAACGAAGTCACGGGTAAAAGCTAGTTTAATATAAGTGGGAAAATGTATGATAATGATATGCTTCTTTTTATAAATAATAACTGCAGTCTACAAGCAACACAAGCATAATTGGAGCATCTTCAAAAACTAGTACTTTTGCATCGGAATATATTAGGCTATTTTGAAAAACGATCGATTCTAATTTCTTTATTTCTATCTTTCTTTATTTTCAGAATTTTACATTTAAAAAAATATATATTATTTGAATGAATAAATGTTTATTAAACTCGCATTTTAATCTGGCACGGTTAAATTTCCTACACAAATTTGCTAAAATTTTAAATTTAGTATGCATATTAGTACGTACATATTGTGATTTTATTATCAAATATATAATAATGTTTTAATACAGATACAGTAGAACCTCGATTATCTGACACTCGTTTAACGAAACTCTCCGTAAACCGACGTCTGTTTCCTAACTTTTTTTTTTTTTTTTTTTTACATTTTTCGTGTATGCAAAAGGTCGTTTCCGAACTACGAGTACATATAAATATTTTGGTTCCCCTTTCTTAGAATTCCTTTAAAATTAGATTGAGCTTTCGCAAGTTCCGATTCCGGTGTAAGTGTACTCTTCCCCCCTCCACCCCCTGTGTACACGTCGCTGTTCTGAACAAAAACATTCCCCAAATCAAAATTTGGGTCCGGCCGAGTGCCACAACATTCGAATGTTATTGCACCCTCTGATTGTAAGCAACCGCAGGGAACAAAACCGTTTTGTCCTTGTTTCAAGAACAGAAATTTTCACAGCTACAGAGTTTCGAAAGGGGGAGGAGAAATCTATGTCATATTTAAACTACGCACTAGCTGACTGTTCGTTTACGATTGGTACGCCTACCCTTCGTGGACGATTCTACTCCGGTTCAACACTTAAGTTTTTTATTTCGAAATATATTTATTTTCATATATAATTTGAATTTAGATATTTATTTAGCAGTTTAAATAGTCATAATAGCAGTTCGATGGAGATGTTATATATTAAACTAGATGATTATTAATAAATTCTCGGTTATCCGGAAATTTCGATTATCCGATGTAGGTTCGGTCCCAATTACGTCGGATAATCGAAGTCCTACTCTACTCCTTTTTTTATTTTCATTATTTTAATTTATTTAGAACTTATTATATTTTTTTACATTTTATTATATTCTCCTTTTTAAAGTATAATCAACACTTTATATCACCGCGTTGCATATCTGCAACATACACAAAAGTCAATGTTACTTATACAGTGGGATTTAAACGGCAATTTTATTTATTGCTGCTATCTTCCAATGCAGCAGTTATTCTAAATTGTTCATAGAATTCTCAACAGATGGCGATACTGAGTTCATTTTTCATGCCAACGGTTAATTTGTCATTTGAACAGTTTCACATCGTTATTTCTAAAATAAACTTCACAAATTTAGTCAAATGAAAAAGACTAGAGATGTCCAAAAATAGTGTTTTTTTTTTTTTTAAATAAATTCGTATACATTACATTTTCGTATTAGAAAATTGACAATATTCTTGAGAAGTATGTGATTTTCTGTTTATTGCAAATGTGAAAAAAGTACCGTTTAGTCACTATATATTTTTTTCATGTTCCAATTTTTTTATTATTTTTTACATGCTTACAAGGATGTGTTCTAATATCTGAGTAAATATATTTCAAATCGGAGTTGTAGCGTCACAAAGGATTAAAATAATATTTGAAACAATTTTATTATTTATTTTGACTATTAAATGGTAAACTGTTTTGATTAAATCAGTGTTTTTTCATAAAAGTTATTAAGACCGAGAACTTACGAAAAGCACATTATTATAGACTAATGTGAAACGGATAAAAAAATATGAAATGCAATAACATTTTATAAGTGAAATAAAGATTTAATTATATTTACCATTTATGAGCAATGTTATAAATTGTTTATAATTTTTTCACTTACAAAGTATATTGCCTTTCATTGCCTATTACTGCATACCTGTTATAAATTGAATAAATTATAATTTTTGTATATTTTTCATTTAGCTCATTCAGTATTATTCGTAGTAGTTGTAGTTAAGACCTGTCTGCTATGAATACGTAGTAGAAATATTTAAAAATTATATTAATCATATTAATCAATGAAGAGGAAATTTGAGAGAAAATACCTTTAACAGAATAAGTGTTAATAATTGCATTAAAATTAACTTTAAAGGATAACTAAGTAATAATTCGACGTTTTCGTAATATTTATAATGTAGTCAAACTTTCTATAGATATTGCTAATATTCAAATTATTCAATTTGTTATTAAAAAAAAAAAAAAGAAAAAAAAAGAAAAAAAAACTTTCCCAATCGAAAGGATAATTAAATAAAGTAGTCGGTTGTGTCAATCCCAAAACTTTCTTCTATCTCACACAGGTTTCGCATACACTAAAAAGATTATGCATCCATTTATTTCAATGTCTAACTGAAACTCAAGTTTTATTAAATTCCGTGCATTATTTCTTGAGATATGACTATCGCTAAAATCGTGTAAATCCTGCAAAATGCTGCACAGAAGCGGCACCTACTGGGCGATTTTTACCAAAAACTAATCAGCACCAATTTATATCAGAGACTAACTGAATATAAAGTTTTATTAAATTCCGAGCATTATTTCTTGAGATAGAGCTGTTGTGGAAATCGCGAAAAATGCTGCATAGCAGCCGCACCTGCCGGGCGATTTTTACCAAAAACTAATTAGCACCAATTTATATCAGGAACTAACTGAATCTAAAGTTTTATTAAATTCCGAGCATTAGTTCTTGAGACAGAGCGCCCACAAAATTTTTGTCACATACAGACAGACAGACTCACAGACAGACATTTTCTAAAAATAGTCAAATCGTGTTCAGACCTTCTAAATCCGTCGAAAACCGGAAGTCGAACATTATCATGAATCCAATACTTTCTTCTTGTAAAGACAGAAGAAAGTGTTAATCTATGTATGGGAATGAAGTATAATCACATTAACAGTATACGTATCGATAATTGTAATAAAACTAACTACAAAGTATTTCTAAGTAATAATTCCCTGTTTTTGTAATATTTATAATGCAGTAAGAATATTTCTATACATAATTTTAATATTAAAAGTCGTTTTGTTTTTAAGAAGAGACACTCAATCGATGAATTAATTAAACAAGTATTAGTCTGTGCATAGAAATGAACTATAATAATTTATATCCACCTTTTAGTATTACGTTTACAGAAGTTAAATTTGACAGCAAAATACATTATCTGTAATTATACTTCCTGCAAATTCGTAGAAATATTTTAGAATCATTAAATTATTAAAATGAGATGCATCCTATAATATAAATGTTTTCGCTTTATGACATTTTCCGTTCACACCCATTAACTTTCAAACTTTCCCCTGTAATTACCAAAGTCTCATTCAATGAAAAATTTCAAATTTTGAGTGCTAGGAATTCGAAGCTAAATGGATATTTAATATAATTTACATTTTTCATGACTATAAAAAATGTTCCCCCTTTCCCAAATTATTTTTGTTAACGAAATAGTTCAACAACTGCAGTCAAAACCATTTTCAAATTTCCTCTCAGCCGTTATGTTTGTATAAACTGAAAAATGATTCTATATTAGTAGAATGTTATAAAGAGAAAACATGTTTGGTAATATTTAACTTATTAAAATTAGCATTGTACCATTAGTTTGAATATCTAATTTTGTTTGACAAATTCAAAATTTAGCAATTTATTTTGTAATGTGTGCAATGTAATCAACTGTCTAAATTTTGTGTACATATTAGATAAAACACTGCTGATATCTGTCACATTTGCATGTAACATGTAGTTTAAGGATGACTCAAAGAAGTGATGAGTAAATATTTTAAAACAGCTAATATTTTAATTATTTTTTCTTTTAAGATCATTAAAAAGATAATCATATAGGTAATAAGACAGAATTGTATTTTGAATACATAACACTTTTTATTTTCCCTAAAACATTAAAATTTTTCAATGTATCATAAAGACATTTAAACTAATATCAAGAAATGTTATTACATACAATTATTTTAAATAGAAATAATCCTATTCTTTGTAGTAGTAGATCAAAGATGAATATATATGATAGATAAGATGATACAAATAACGACTCCCATTCAGATGGGGAACCATTAAGGAGTAAAGGGGGGCTTTTTCCGTAGCAACAATTTGCTGCAATGATAAATGAATGCCAAACCGCTTACTGATGGCTTCCATGAGAAAGGAGACAACTAGAATCTATGCGATATTACTATGGAAAACCTCCCCCATGGCTGTTGCGTCAGGCGACTGGTAATTTCATTGTCTGTAGCATGGAATCTATCTTATATCAAAATCATAAGCGCTAAAATTGGTTCCAAAAATGTGACGCTGCCTACCGTATTTTACGTTTTAAAGCTAAACCAGAACGACAGGTTTTGAAACAGTTCATATTTTAATTATATTTCATTTTTTAAAATCAAATCTGAAAACTAATATCAAATTCTTAAATGATGATAGATAATAGAAATCATTGCATTTGTAATGTAACGCAATTTTTACCAGCCCGTATATGTTAAAATTTTAATCGAAATTATCATACAATAACTGAAAGTTATATCGAAAAATAAGTTTGCATATATTCAGTTGAAATCGAACGAATTAATTTTACTGCGAAATGAATATATGCATTTAAATAAAACCAGTTCAATTCCTCTGCGAATCCTTAGCGAAACATCAAGCACAGTTGTTCAAATAAAAGACAATAAAGCTGTGTCTTCTCATGCTTGTGACATTATATTATCTCTTTTGTGCATGTTACTTCTTTTCTTCTTGATTAATTTCGTACTACACGTTTCATTTAATATCTCATGCATTATTTAAATTCAACTTTCCTTATTCAGAATGCCCATGCTGTTAATGTACAATATGTTTTCGCTTAACGTTTATTCTGGGCTCTTTCTTTTCATAACTTTACTTTTAGCACTTAATTTTGTTGTTGTTGAAAAAAGTTATGGGGAAATATCACTCTGGAAGAGCGAATTTTTAAAATACTTTGATGAAGTTCTTAGGAAGTTTTTGTATTTTAGTAAGTGCGTCTCTAATAATTTATTTTGTTGTTCTATTTTCTCTTTTAATTTTTTTAGGTTAGAAATATAATTGCATTTTAAGTTAAAATAATGATAGACTTATGACGATAATATATTTTAGTTTGTTTAAAGAACAGTTGTTTTCATATATTTTCAGTAAATATGCTAGGGTTTTACAGTATACAAATTTTTAAAACGGATTTTTTTATGAACATTTTTCGGAAATAAGAAAAGAGATTAATTTTAAATAAAATGAACAAGAATTCTAGAAAATAAGTAAGATTCAATTTCAGTGATGAGGGTTTATTGCCAATGATATACTTAATAATATACAACACAGTTTCTTAGTAACTTTTATAGAATGACACAGATTAAAATACAGCAATATATTACACTAAAATAATTCGAGTCATGAGTGTCATATGTATAAATAATGGAAGATTCAATAAGTACTCACTTTATTAAGTAACAATTATTTAATAGGTTGTAGGTTAATATTGTATTTAAAGAAACAGTAGAATTACAATATTTAAAAGAATTAAGGTCAAATAGGGTTTTTTTATGAAAACATTGGCTACAGGAGGATATGATCGGACCCATGTCAAACTCTACCCATCAAACTCTAATAACACTCTTGCTTGTAAATGGAAAATTAATTCTCAGGCGAGTGCTCTAAAAACTCTATACCACAGAATTGCAATTTGAGTTGGGTTTTTGACGTAAAAGCTCTATCCTGAGAACCTGCTACATCATCGTGTTGCTATAGTGTATGCCGTGTGAATTTCTAACCACACTCTGCCATTCGACATGTGGACGACCGTGTCCTCGCCAGGAACAAAAGCAACAATAATACAATACCAAATAAAAAACATTAAAGTTAAAAATAAATAAATAAATAAATAAAACTGGTATACAAACTGTTTATGTACAAAATACAGAACAGCTATGAAAAGAATGCTGCTGACTAATACTGAAAATGTACTCTAAAACATTCCAGAGAAGAATAGAAAGTTATGAAATCCTTAAGTATTATAAACTTGTCATTTATAAACAGAAAAAAAAAACTACATTAAAAATTGCCTCTTTTAAAATGAAAAAAAAATACGTTGTCTTGAAAAAACGTTGTCGGGTCTTTCTTTGTAGTGACCAGCAGTATTGACTATGGGGAAAAAATATATATTCTAAACATTCAAAGCACAAAAGCGGATTTTATTTTTAAAGGGACATTGAAAAAAATAATATTAACAAAAATGATAAAGAAATACTTAGAGAACTTCAGAAACTTCGTGATAAAAAGTTAATTATTATGCCCATAAGTCTTTGAAAGTGTTCAAACTATGCAAAAAAACAAGATGTGTGCTGTTTAAATTCCTAATACAGAAGATAATTTAATGGTTTAAGAAAAAACTGGAGTTACCTTTTAGTGGCACATGGAAAGGAGAAACAAAAAACAATTGTGTTGCGTCACATTTTTTCTACTTAAAATATACAAAACAAACCACAAGAGAAAAAACACTGGTTTTCATAATGCATATCACTTTTGAAGCTTAATATTGGAAAAAAGAATCACAGGAATAAAGCCTTGAAGTTCTGATCACACAGAAAATGAAAAGAACACACAATAATACAATCATATCGATAAAGCACAGTAGCTATAAAAAACACAGCAAACACTATTCCATTCGAAAGCAAAACACTGCAGCGATCTGTGAATCACTACAGCACAAAAACACATTTTCTCTTCCTCGTATTTGTTCTATTCTTCTTCTTTCTTGCATGATAAAGATATCGCATGAGAAAGATAAGAATTACGGACATGTGAAAAATTGCTCTTTAAAGAGAAGTCTGGCTTGAATCGTGAAGTTTTTGAATCTCAGGTGACACATAATTTGTATCATCGTGCTGGTTGCTATGTGGTTAAATAAACAGCTTGATAAAACTCAAAATGAATAAACATATAATCAGTATGGAATGCCATTTTTCCATTTCAAAAACAGTAAATGTAATGGAAGTAAATTTGAAGATTTGATCACCCTAAATACTGATAGGTGTTTAATTACATCCATCGTCATTCGTTGGAGGTCCATCTACATTAATTATTTCATAAATTACATCATTACTATCTCCTTTTGCAAATCACACGAAGAGGTGATGTTTTCGTTAGATCAAGCCGATTCAGATATAATCTACATCATTTCACTAATAGGCGATGGAGAATTTTCGTTATTTTTACTGATTGTAAAGATCGAAATTGGTGAATCATCTTTCTTATCAAGTGCTGTAAATTTGAAGATTTGATCACCCTAAATACTGATAGGTGTTTAATTACATCCATCGTCATTCGTTCGAGGTCCATCTACATTAATTATTTCACAAATTACATCGTTTGCTTTCTCCTTTTGCAAACCACACGAAGAGGTGATGTTTTCGTTAGATCAAGCCGATTCAGATTTGATGTAATCGACATCATTTCACTAATAGGCGATGGAGAATTTTCGTTATTTTTACTGATTGTAAAGATCGAAATTTGTGAATCATCTTTCTTATCAAGTGCTGTAAATTTGAAGATTTGATCACCCTAAATACTGATAGGTGTTTAATTTCATCCATCGTCATTCGTTCGAGGTCCATCTACATTAATTATTTCGCAAATTACATCATTTGCTATCTCCTTTTGCAAATCACACGAAGAGGTGATGTTTTCGTTAGATCAAGCCAATTCAGATGTGATTTAATCGACATCATTTCACTAATAGGCGATGGAGAATTTTCGTTATTTTTACTGATTGTAAAGATCGAAATTGGTGAATCATCTTTCTTATCAAGTGCTTCCTCATATAAAGCTTTTCGCATGGATTAACTTAATTATTTTAAAGTTTATTTTATGTTTAAAGTTAATATGTAAATAAATCTTTCAATTGAAAAATGTTTGTAAATATTATTATATCGGCTTTTTAACAGTAGGTAAAAAAGTTATTTCAAACCATGAATAAAATCTCTATTCAGATAATGCAATTTTGAAGAAAAAGTTGAAAATAAAACTTAAACAATTTAGACAAATTAAAAAAAAAAGTTTGCAGAACTCTACACACCACAATCTAGTCCAGCATACGCCTGCAAAAGATGGTTATATTACTGGGATTGGTTTTAGAACCTATATAATTTTATAACTGAACTATTTTGACAGGTTTCTGCATTATATAGCGCTTAAAATCATTCTTCGATTTAAAAACTTTGTGCTTAAACGTGTTTATCATACATTGATTTATAAAACTACCAGTTTTCATGTTTATATATTCTTTATATATGGTAATAGTTTTTTATTATTTGCCAAGGAAGTCAAAAGTGCACAATACATTCAATTACAGCATCTGCGGCGGTAACATTAGGCACCCTTTGTTTTACAATAAAGAAGTTTTTAATGAAAATTAAATACTTCTATTGCAAATTTTTAATTACATATTGCAAAGATTACGTTATTATGTTAGCTTTTCTAGTCACATTAATTAATCTTTTATTTTTTTTACAAAAATGTATAGACATTATGAAAAGTAAAGTAAGATTACTGAAAAAGGAAGATAATACTATTCTTTGTATACAAAATTGTTTAAGAAGTCAATATCTTGTGTCAAACTTCTTAAGTAGCAATGTTTAATTAATAAAATATTTTTTTCTTTTCTGAAATATTACAGACAAAAAAAAATTTAAAAAAAGAAAAAAAAAAACTATTTAATTTTTGCGGTTTTTTTTAATAACACTTCAAATATTAAATTAGTTTCTGTTGTTATTACTTTATATTCCCTTTTATTTTGTTTGCCTCAATGTAATTACTTTAAAAACATTTTTTTAATTTTGAAACTTCAGAACTAATGAATGTTCATTTTAAAAGTAACGTTTCCATTGATATTAAAAATGAACAAATTAGAATGTTTAAATTTTACAAATGTTTTCCAGTATGTAGGTAAATAAGTATTGTGCTTTTGTTAATAAATCATTAGTAGCTATAAAATATATTATATACATATATATGAAATGCTTTTCCATTTCATAGTGAATTATATCGACATATTAATTCAGGTGAGAGATTAATTTGTAGACTAACATATTTTTTGCAGTCGAATGCTCTAGATGGAAGACGATGTTTATGAAATACATTAGGAATTTTCCCGTAGAAATAACAGGAATCTGCATTATTATCAATAATTTTATTTACGCTTCACAAATCAAAGACAATTCCACTAATATCCAGTTTAGAACTCATAATTGGTTACGCCATAGTGTGTTACGCCATAGAAAAATGAAGATGCTTATATATTAGAAGTACACCAAATTGAAGATATTCTCCTCAAGTGACGGGTTTTATTTTGCAAGTCAAAAAATGTAAAATTCTTATTCTCAAGGCTGTGTAACGCGTTTCATACCCGGCGATGCGTAGGAATCTTTAGCCAATGCACGTTTAATTTAACCAATGAACGGGTTGCAAGGCTGTGGCACTCTTTATTATTATGCTCGGCATAATTTTGAAGTGAATTGTTAGACGCGGGAATGCTGGAATATCGAATGATAACTTTAATAAAAATAAAAGTGATATTAAGAAACTTTCTAAGGAAATAAAAATTTAATGTCTCAAAATATGAAGGAATAAATTAGAGGTTTTTACAAAGAAGTGTCGCTTTTAACAGATTAAGGTTTTTCGAATAAGAATTTAAAAAAATATGTTGATTAAAGATATGGAATTAAAATATAATTTATATCTCAGATATTATTAAAAGACAGGCGGGGGGAAACTAGAATTGTAAGAATTTGGAATAAGTTAATTAAAGTAAAATGCCGAACGTTTTTTATTATTACACATATGCAGAGTGTTCAGCGAATAAGACCCTGATTTCAAAATTAAATATCTCAAAAACAAAGATCAATAGAATTATGCGGTAAACGGTTTGTTTATTAGCTAAACTGTAAAAATGTTATACAGAAGTTCCGAAAATTTAGTTACAAAAACCGGTAACAGATGGCGCTGTATGCCGAAAAACTCGTTCTCTGCAAGCAATCTATAAAAAAAAAGTCAAGTCAAGCAATCTTTTCAATCAGAACACAATCTTTTCAAAATGTTCACCGTTCGAAACAATGAGGTGGCGAAAAAGAATAGTAAAATTTGACATCACATGCTACAATGTCTCAACGGAAATAGAATCGCATGCCACACAAATCGACAATTTAAGCTCCTCCAGCGTATTGGGATGGTTCCAGCAGACAGTGTGTTTCAATGCGCTCCACAGAAAGTAGTCACATGTAGTCAGATCGGGTGAATATGGAGGCCAATCCATTCCTGTGCCAGTAAATTTCGGATAATCCAACGCAATTACTCTATTCCCGAAGTACTGATCAAGAAGGCGAAACACCTTTTCTGGACGATTTGGTCGCGCCCCATCTTGCATGAACCAATCGATAACTCGCATGAACCAATCGATAACCAACGCTAGTTGTTTTCTGACAAATTGTTCTAAAATTGTAAGGTAACGTTCACTAGTGATCGTTTGTCGCATGAAAAAAGGGCCGATAAAGCCTCTGGTGCATACCTCAACCCAAGCAGTAACTTTAGGTGAATGCAGTGGTTTCTCTACACACAAATGAGGATTTTCGGAACCCCAAAATCTCCAATTTTATTTACTGACGAATCCATTCAAGTGGAAATGTGCTTCATCTGTGAACCAGATGCGGCCAACATCAAACCCTTCATTATCAATCACTGTGAGAATCTGGTTCGCAAAGTCAAACCTTTGTCCCAAAGCTCTTGAGGGTATAATTTGATGACTTTGGATTTTGTATGGAAACATTCGCAGGCTGTTTTTCAATATTTTTTTGCGTAGTGAAACGCTTTAAACCAATCTCTGATACAATTCTTCGCACACTCTTCCTTGGATTTCGCTGAACAATTCCAGACACTTAGGTGACATTTCGCTGCCGGTTCGTTCGAATTTGGCATAGAGCTTGCGAATGACTTTCGCATCGGGTCCTTTCGGAGCATTAAATGTGTTTTGAAAGCTGCGCCTAGTTACCGTATACTAATTTGTAACACTCCAGTACGAGAAAAACACGTTGTTCAATGAAATACATGATTTTAACCTCTACGCTAACCTTCTTTCACGATACAACGGTCGAACTGATAGCTCTGGACTTCGAAGCACAATTTATAGGCATTGCGATTACAGCATCATCTGTTAACGGTTTTTAAAACTAAATTTTCCAACTTCTGTATAACATTTGTACAGCTTAGCTAATAAAGAAACCGTTTACCGCATAATTATATTTATCTTTGTTTTTGAGATATTAATTTAGAAATCTTATTCGCAGCACACCTTCTATATATATATATATATATATATATATATATATTTATGTATCAAATGAAAGTTTGTACAATTGTACATTTGCTTAAGGAAAAAACAAACAAAAAAAAAACGTTTTTTTTTTCATTGACATGATAAGCGTATATATGTATTTTAGATTAAACTTATTTTCCGAATAAATGGAAAATTTTTCTGATATCATAGATAATGATATAAAATACAATGATTTTTTTTCATTTTCATTTGGTACTGTTAGGCAGGCCGCACACTGAGAAGACACAGGTAACATGTTTGGCGTGTGAGGAGAAAAAACAGGTTTTAGTTAAATGTTAATAACATTACATTTACTACAAAAGATTACCGTTAGCAACCGTTCAGGATTTTGTTTCTTTGTACCAACCCGTTTCTTCCCCTAAGACACGAGACATGTGTCTTGTATCGTCTCAGTGTGATTTACTGATACGGTATTGATTTAAATACACATTTAAAATTGTATGTATTATCTATCAACAAACATAACACAGGTTCTCTGTCATTATCTTAATCAACATTTTGATAAAAAGTTTTGTAGTAATGCTACACATACGGCTTTTTTTATATTAGATTTTTCTATAATAATGAATTTAGATTTTCTCTATATTGCAGCAGAAATAATTAAAAAACGTATATTCATGTGGACTATTTGTTATATTTCAGAAAAGATAATAATACATGTTTTGTTTTAAACAAAATTATTTAACATATTTTTTTCATCCTGCCCTTTCTGGGAATTTTAAATTTGTCCTTTTTTTGCTAAAACTGCTCTCTTAAAACGAAAGATCCAAAATAACTCAAGTTGAGTCGAAATCCACTCATCTCACGATTTTAAAGTGAGCTTCTCATGAAGAGTTGAAACAACTCGAGTGAACGAGTTGTTTTTAAGCAACTCATGATTGAGTGATCTCTATTTTACGCATACTTGAGTGAAATCAACTCAATGAAGGTTAAATCCAGTAGCACTTGAGTGATTTACAACTAAGTGAAATGAAGTCCTTTAAGACTAAATCCAGTAGCACTTGAGTGATTTATAATCAATTCAAACTTGAGTGAAATGAGGTCATTTCAGATTTAATCCGGTTATTCTTGAGCGATTGGTAACCAATTCATACATGAATGAAATCAACTCATTTAACAGTTAATCCAAAACCCTTGGGTGATTTCTAATAAACTCATTCTTGAGGAGTCAACTCACTTAAAAATTACAAAACCTTGAATTTCTAATCAACTGACTAAATAAAATCAAGCCATTTAAAATGAAATTCAGGTGGGGTGCGATTCATAGTAAAGATATTATATTTTAAATGTATATATAGTCATTTTTACCAGAGCTTAAATTTTTAGATTTATATTTTAACCACATTGTAAATTAGCATTTCAAAATCAGTATTATAGCTGTATTTTTTTTTTTTTTTTACTAAAGGAAATCAAACCAGAAATTTTATTAAATAAAATGAGTCAATCACATAATAACGTTTGACAGTTTATTAAATAATTAATTATTTGGGTTCAAAATGTGTTGGGTTTATTATTATTATTATTATCTATATATTTAAAACGCTAAGCGTTTTGTTTCTACAATCCGTGAGAAAAAACTACTACATCAAATTACATCAATATTTTTTTAAATGAAAGATATTTGGTCACAGATTTGTTATCGTACATTCTTTTGTTCGAAAATTTAATTAATTAGCCGTAATCTTAAATTAAAATTTTACTTCTGCTTATGATGTCATAAAGTCGGCAATCGGATTAACGCCCACTGTTGCGACGTACAGAGTTTATTTTCTGAACTCAATGATTGCGAGCATAAAATATAAATACTAAATATTAAAAGCACTTGACTTTTAGGCCGAATTTTTTAATTTGTAAGTTAAAATATAGTTAAAATATTTAAGTATTTCGGTAAAAATATTTATCTGTGTGTTTTATAAGCAAATAAAAATTCATATTTACTGTGACATCACGGAAATATTGTCCATTGGGTTCATTTTATCATTAAGCATTATAACTTTGTTGATGCCATTTTTTTCATTACAATTAAATGCAAAATATATTTTTATTTGTATGCATGGTGCTTAAGCATAAATGTACGTGTGAAAAGTTTGTACCGGTGAAAATGACGTTATGCTTAGCTTGAAATGCATTTTAACATTTATAAAGCTACAAAGAAAAAATTATATGATTGTGTCAACATGGCGTAATATTAACTGATATTTCAATTTTTAATTTTAAAGATTAGAACTGGAGCCTTTATTGGTTGCTTCATCTTGATTGCATACCTTGATTACATGTTACCAATTACTTTTTTTAAATTATAGGATTAAGTTATAGGAATTATAGGATTTAAATTATTAAGATTTCCTATTTTAATAAAAAAATTGAGAAAAGTAAAGAATTTCAGGAAAAAAAAAACTTGAAATAATGATTGTATTTTTAGCTAGAATAAACAATGTAAGGCTAATATTTTATAGGAACTATTTTGGTAGGTTTGTTATAAGTTCATTTAACAGTTCCTTATTAGCGGCAAAGTCTTATTTCTTTCACTGTGAATTTTTCTTTCGATGTCAAAAAATGGTAGTCTACTTTTGGACGCCAACCAAAACACAGTGGCAATTTTTAGAAATGTATAACGGTTGTGACAACAAACGGCACTATCGCTTTAGCTTTCATCGCGCTTACATCACTTCTAAATACTAAAAATTTAATTTTTTTACTACATTTTACAGTTTCAATTCTTACATCCTCAATTAGAAAAAGAAATTAGCTTTTGATTGAAATTTATTTGAAATCTGCCGCTTAATTTAACGACTTTTTAAATCGTTTTCAAGCATGAAATATTTTTCAATTCTACCTCAACAATGACCACCCGTTTGTTTTAATAATGTAAAATAGCCCCTTGGAAAGTTGCAACAATTGAAAATAGGTATCCCTAACTTGAACTAACTTCATGAAAAGTGAAAAAAAAAAAATAATAAAAACCTGATAAATCATAAGATCAGATTATCCATAAGATAGAGTATTTTGGCGCTAATATAAAATCTGTCAAAAGAAACAAAAACTATTTTTAGTTTATGTTGAACATAAAATTGATATGTTGAATTCGTTGATGTATATGTTGAATCAGAATATGCTAGGAACTGTTATTTATTATTATTTTTTTAAGATCCATTGGATATTTAACTGTATAAGAGACCGACTGTGATGGAAAAGGAATAATCATCCTGATTATGTAAAGGGATAGAAGAAACCATACAAATAAATTACAATTGAAAACATTAAAATGGGCAGATGCAATACATATGCGCATAGGAGTTCATTCAATTCCATTATCACAGGAGGGGGGGGGGGGGGTGCTTATACTATGTTCTTTTATTTACTGAATATGAGATGAAAGTAGGAAATTTGTATGATACTTTATGATAGGACTATTTGTATGATACTTTATAGCTCCATGACCTTTTTTTTACTGATATTGTTATAGTATTTTTTTTCCGTCACGTTTTGACGGGTTCCATCTAGTTATTATTATTAGTATTATCTAATGTTTTGCTGGTATACAATATATATAATATTGTACACTGTTGAAGTAATTGTTAAAACAGATCTTAAAACTGGTCGATCTATAACTTAACATGGTAATTAATAGACTGACCTAATAATTTTATACTTCAGAGGGAAAAAAAAAATCACTAACATTTATACTTCAGAGGAAAAAAAAATCACTAACATTTATTCTCATGATACAAATCATAAGAAAGTGGTAAGACTTACAAAGAAAAAAAAAGAAGGTTTCACGTATAAAATAATTTGTTTTGCTGATTTTAAAATGAGTGCTTTTACTTCATGGGTAAATATTCATCTTTCAAATGAATAGTTATCTATTTAAATAAGACAATGTTCACGTAAATAAACATAAAAGAACATAATTTCATGTAAATCAGGGGTCGATGCAGGATTTTTTACTTTCTTCTATCTTTACAAGAAGAAAGTATTGGATTCATGAAAATTTTCGACTTCCGGTTTTCGACGGATTTATACGTTTTAGAAGGTCCTGAACACGATTTGACCATTTTTAGAAAATGTCTGTCTGTGAGTCTGTCTGTCTGTCTGTCTGTCTGTCTGTGACACAAATTTCGTGGGCGCTCTATATCAAGAACTAATGCTCGGAATTTAATAAAACTTTAGATTCAGTTAGTCCATGATAAAAATTGGTGCTGATTAGTTTTTGGTAAAAATCGCCCGGCAGGTGGCGCTGCTGTGCTGCATTTTTCGGAATTTCCGCAATAGCTATATCTCAAGAACTAATGCACTCATTTTCATCAAACTTCAGATTCAGTTAGACCTTGACATGAATAGACGCTGATTATGTTTGGGTGTAGATATCCCAACAGGTGGCGCTGCTGCGCTGCATTTTTCGGAATTTTCGCAATAGCTATATCTCAAGAACGAATGCACTCATTTTCATCAAACTTCAGATTCAGTTAAACCTTGACATGAATAGACGCTGATTATGTTTGGATGTAGATATCCCAACAGGTGGCGCTGCTATGCCACTTTTTCATGATTTTTACGATAGCTATATCTTAAGAACTAATGCACGGATTTTCACCAAACTTCAGATTCAGTTAGACGTTGACATAAGTTGTTATTGATTAGGTTTTGATCTAAATCTCTCAAAAAGTGGCGCTGCTATGCTGAATTTTGCAGGATTTACACGATTTTAGCAATAGTCATATCTCAAGAACTAATGCACGGAATTTAATAAAACTGTAGATTCAGTTAGACCGTGATATAAATGGGTGCTGTTTCTTTTTTTGTATGAGAAACCTGTGTGAGATAGAAGAAAGTTTTGGGATTGACACATCCGACTAGTTTTTTTTTTTTTTCTTGGTGCCCATTTTTTAAAAGTAAAGGTTATCTTTGTGAAAAGTAACATTTTGTAACGTAAGTTGAAATCCAGTTAATCAAATTCGAACCAAGCATTTATAAACAAAAACTTTTTAAATCCTTTTGCTGAAGTTTGCCTCTCTGGTGAATTTGTTTGTTTACAAATTACACATTTTAAAACATCACAAAATATTAAATAAATAATAAATAGTATGTTGGAATAGAATTTTATGAAGGGCCCCATTTTATTAAATTGATTTTTGTGAAGGGCCCCATTTAATTAAATAGATTTTTGTGAAGGAGCCCATTTTATTAAATAGATTTTTGTGAAGGAGCCCTAAATAGGCCAAAAAAAGCATGGATCGACCCCTGATGTAAATAAACATAAAAGAAGAATACCGAGTTTTATATGAATTTGCTTTGGTTTTGAAATAGGATTTATATTTTGAACTATTTTGAAATATGATGCTGAAAACTTTGTTAAATTTCTAGCTTCAGAAATACAAGTTGTTTTCTAGAAAGGAGGGGAAGGGGAATTAAAATTCGTGGTAAAATGTAATATTTTATTGTAAAATAATAAATTTCATGAACAGGTAGATTATTATTTTAGAAAAAAAAAAGTAATTTGCATATTGAATGTATACATATTTATGTTTACATATATGTATATATTCAACAATTAAGTGAAAAGTATCATTTTTTTTGTTGTTTCTGAGCTGCTTGAAATGTATACCCCCCCCCCCTTCCCGACCCAAAAAGAGAATTTTAAAAGGAATATTTGAAAAGATAAGAATTTCTGCTGATTTAAATATTTTAATCTTTTTTTTTTTTTTTTTTTTTTTTTTTATAATGATTATGTTTTCTATGCAATATTATTCGATACATTGCATGATATTTTTCAGTTTATATCAATATTATCATTAAATATGTTTTAATCCTAATACTATTTAGGAATATTCACACCGTGAATATCCGGGAATGTAGATATTTACCTTATTTTTAACAACATATGATAAAAAATATGGGATTTATACAGTTTCATAAATCAAGTATATTTTAAAATATTAGAAAAACAGCGTGTATACTAATAAAGCTACTTTTCAAAACTTTTCATTAACATGAAATAGATATACTAAAGCCTTTCTTATATGTTTTAGATACATTTCAAATAATCCAATTCTCAGCAACATAAAATTACTGAAATTTATGTATGCACTTTCGAAAAGCAAGGCAGGTCAATAAAAACATCCAGGAAAATTTTTTTCAGACTGAGAATAAAATAAGAGATATAATTTGTTTACTTTAAAACAATATTTTTAAAGTCAGACAAGTCAATTTTCAATTTATAGTATTATAAAAGTTAGAGTTCTGTGTGAAACATCACTAAAAATATATACTATATAAACAAACGTACAGTACCGCCGAGATATTTTCTTTAAAAATTTAAATTGCTACTAAATGCTATTTATAATCATATTTATTGAAACAACATTGTTTAAAAAAAACATAAAGGAGAGGCAAAGGATTTGTTTCATTATATTTTAGAGTATTTTTTAATACTTATCCTTCCAACTTAAAAGATCTCTAAATGTTCGCTCGTATAAATAGTCCTAAATGTTAGGGTTAAGACATATTTAATAAAAATATTGATATAAACTGAAAAATATCACGCCATATATAAAATAACAATTAATATAAAACAGAATCATTATAAAAATCGTAATTAGAGTATTTAAAACAGCGGAAATTCTTACCTTTTCAAGTATTCCTTCTTTAAAATTGTCAACAACGTGCTGTTAGCCGCGTAAACTACATACATACATACACCATCACAGGCCTGTCGTCTGCTCAGCGGATATGCATTGTAGAGGGGGCAGTGGAAGGTCACGTCAGCTGCGTCAGCCATACTGGCATTTCGATTTCCGCTCGGCAATGATTGCTTTTTTTATTGAGTTGAGTTGTTTAGTATTCGCTCATCTGGAGTGTATTAGAAAAATAAAAATTCAAATCAAGATGAGTGAAACATTTATAAATCAACTCATTCACGATCCAATAAATTAGAGCTCTTTTCTGAGAAGGCAAATCCACTCTTTCGTTTTAAGAGAGTGCATTACTTAAAAAAAGCAATCTGTTGTAGTAAATGTAATGTTATTAAATAGATTAATATTTTAGTGGAATTTCCGGCTGTGCATATACCTTTTTTGTTCATTGATTTTTAGCCAAAAACATTACTCTTATCATAAATATATCGAATACTATATCAAAGTAGAGTATACCGACTTTTAAAATGGGAGGATTGAACTTTGTGCCATTATATTAAAATAAATGAATAACGTAAGGATAGCACAAATGAAATACAGTGACACCTCGGATTTTGTCGATAATCCGTCCGAAAACAATCGGCGAAATCCGAAACCAACAAAAACCGAGTCAATTATATCCATATGAATCTATTATGTAAATCCAATTAATTCGTTCTAAACACGCCAAAATTCATATCAAAAACACATTTTATAGAGAATAAGTATAGCGTATAATACTAAAAACAATAAGAATTTCATATAGTGTTCTTAGCGTATGATATCAAGGCACTGTATCTGGGGTTGGTCTTTTGGCAGTAGGACTAGCTTCAGAGCCACAGGACCTATGTCGCTCAAAAAAGCTGTCCAAAGTGATCTGTTTCCACCGCCCTTTTAAGATTTGCCTAAAATGGGGCAAGACATTATCATTAAGCAAGTTACTTACAAGAAACTTTCTTTGGTTCATGATGGACTCGCAATCAATAAAAAAATAATAAAAATACACAGGAAATAAACGAAATCCGAAGCAACCGACGAAAACCGAAACAAATTTTCCGCCGAAAAAATCGACGAAAACGAAACCGACGATAACCGAAGTCAACGAAAACCGAGGTATTACTGTACATGTGAAAATGGCATACAGCTGTTTCGGAGCTTCTAAAGCTCCATCATCAGTGCCAAGGTTAAAAAAGTCCTTCCGGCCTGTACCGGGAGGAAAAGGTAGCTTTCCTATATCTTCGTTTTAAAATTTTAGCTAATGTTACACGAAAACAGCAAGCTAAAATGCAAAGAAACGTTTACAAAAGATTCGTTAATACTGAATTTGAATAAGAAATTCGCCAAATTATTGAGCAATAGCCAAATTGGCTTCATTTATGAAGACTTATTTTGATCGCCAAATTTGGCGATATTTCGCCAAATGTCGCTCAATTTTGCCAATTTTGCCAATTTTGTCGCCAATTTTGGCGTTAACGGATATGAATATATAGTTTTATGCGTATGATTGGGAAAATTATTACAACAATGAAAGAAAATAATTTGCGAGTAATCGCGTTAATGTGCTGTTTTGTTTCAAAATGTCAGCCACCCTAGAATTTCAAACTGCTCTATCTCAGCCATTTTTTAAGATAGAGGTAAACCAAAAGAAGCTCTGGAATCCTTGTATCAAGGCCTAACACGTAATTAAAAAATAAATTTGAATTTTTAAATTTTTTGTATATTTATTTTAGATTTTAAGTTATTTTACATCTTTAAATGGCCGCCATCTTGAAACAAGATGGCGGACCAAGCTGGCCAACGAACTCGGTCGAGACATTAGTGACTTTAATACACACAATTAGTTTCATCAAAATCGATTCATATTTACGGGCGTTATCGTATGACATAGGTCAGATATATATATATATATATATATATATATATATATGGATATATCTATATATATAAATCAACATTTGAACGGAGGGTGGTTTTGGGGTCTGGGGGTCATGATCGGTGAAAATATATCGAAATTTTCCGGAACTGCTTTCCTCCGAACGGCTGCAATAGGTAGCTTTATACTTTTTTGTATTGAAAGCTACCTAAAAGATGTAAGTGTTTAGGCCATATCAGTATGCAAGCGTCTCCACTCGCTGCCAAGGTGAAATGGCTGTGTATGTTGAAAAACAAACAGCGGATTCAGAAATACACACGTGACAGCGGAGACTATTGAGAAGCGCTCAGCCAGTCTGGACGATTTTAAGAAGGGGGAGAGAAAAGTTCCTTTAATTCACTCTATTCACACTCCCCCCACCTTTTTTTTCTTAGATGAAAGGTTATTGATTAATTTCCTTACGTGTGCAAACAAAAAAATCATCCTTTCTTCTGTCGATTTTCCTCATTAAAAACTGATTTACGCAGTTATGTTTATTTGGCCAAATTAAAAAATACTTTACAAAATGTTAACCTCTCCTAAATGATAAATGAAAATACATAAAAAAAATGACATAAAAGAAAGTTGTTCACAAATTTTTTAAAATGAAATGATCGAAAAATAATATGTCACTGGAAAAACAATAAAAGAATGTAAGACAAAGGAGTACATTAAGTGAAAATTTATCAATAAAATATAATAATCGTCACTTAATATCACCTTATAACAATTAGAATAATATTTATGAATGAAAATGGACGATGGATGACCAGTGGTTTTCTTGATATTGGTTATGAAAGGTGATTTATCGCCGAAAATAACAGTGAATGGGCGATGAATGTACATTGTTACTTACCCATCATACGTAGTTATAGAGTAAATCTTGTAATCGTTTTGAAAATCGTAAAAAAAAAAATGACGGATTTACACGTTTCAGACACTGGAGATTCCGAAAAACATATCTGTATAAAAAAAAATTGCCATCCGTCTGTCTGTGTGTGTGTCTGTAAACGATCTATCGCCCGAAAAAATTGAGATAGAGACTTGAAATTTGGTATGTACTTAGTATGTAATAATGGGAAGAAGCTTATTGAATTTCAGTAACCTCGATTATCCGGAACTATTTTTTTCGGACTCTCGAAATATTCGTTCTGGTAAAAGGTATATAAAAATTTCCGAAATTGTTTATTTTAAGGAGTGAATATAAAAGACAATAAAATAACATAAATTTTGCATAAAGAATGAAGTCGATCGGATAATTAGTTGCCGAGATATTTGTAAACCTATTTTCCACACTCTTCGATTTTTCATGACCCTGTATTTCATTCAAATTTCAATTCAAAGGTATATTTTAATTGGAAATGAGACACTTAATCCGACGCAGTAAACCGTTAGTTAATATGATTATCAATTTTGGAGTTATAAGGATGTTTCTTTTACGCAATTCAGTAATAGAGCCTTTAAAGTTTATGACGTCATCAAGCCACGATTTTATTCGAATGTCAATGCATTTCATAAATAGTTTGCAAATGTTTTATTTTAATGTTTTATATTATGCATATCCATGATGGGTAAGTATTACGGTGGCTCTCAACGACTATTTTTTCTTGATCATGATTATTCACGGTACAGTATCGCTTAAAATGAGAGTGAATGGAATATGAACTGCCGGTGGTTGTCTTGATCATGTTTATGCACAGTAAATTATCGCCAAAAATAAATATTCGAGGACTGTAAAAGGATGATAATTTTTTTATTTCTTTAAATGTGATGCTGTTCTAATTGCGATTGAAGAACATAAAACGAGGTTTCAAATCTCTGAGTAATAAGTTTTAGTTTTCATGAAAGTTCATTGGCTTTCAAATTTTAAAAGAAACTTTTAAAAACTTTTAAAAGAAAATGAAAAAAAAAATTAAGTGCACTCTGAAAAGTTTTTGTGATCAGTTTTAATAATCATAACAATCCAAAGTATTTTCTGTATGAAGAAAAAATTTTTCAATTCATATCATGTTTTGAAAAGTTTATATTAAGCAAGACACTTTTTTTTACATCGACATGAGAATCACCAAATTCTATACACATTTTTGTAGAAAACATTTTTCCACTCTCATTTTCATGGTGTTCTTCATTGTCAGTAATTAATAAAATGACAAGGTGATAGTTAACAAATACATGAACTTCCCCGCGTTGGATCATAAAATTTGAAAAGCGATTCCTAAGGAGAATCAGCGGAACATAAGTGGTTTGCAAATTCCTCCATTTTCACGCTTTAACTCATTATTACTTTCCTTGACAAACCGCATCAAGAGGTCTTTTTACTCTCGTCATGGTAATTGAATATCTATTCTCCAGTTCTTCCGAACTTCTTGTTTTTCCGTGAGTAGGAAAGTCTGTAAACATTCTTCATAATTTTTTTTCTCCATTCAGACTCATATGTATTCAACACTTCCATTACCATATTTTCTTTAATAATGTATTTGACTTTGATGAATTACTGACCTTATATTTACTACTCTGACTAGGGATATCATTACAACGCTTTGAGATTACATAGTGTAGTTGATTTATCATAGATAGAAAAAAATGATAATGATAAGCTCTTGTTGATAAATAATAATTGTAGTCAGCAAGCAATACAAAAAAATAATTGGTGCACACAGAGATACTCGTAAATTTACGTCAGAATGCATCAGGATAGTTTCAAGGACTAGCTGTTATGATTTCTTCGTTTTTATATTTCTTTATTTTAAGAATTTTGTATTTCAAACATTTTATTTATATTCAAAATTAGAGTTTATTAATTATTCTAATGAGTAAAAGCTTATCAAACTCGCATTATTATCATACACAGTTAAATTTCATACATGTATTTGTCAAACTTTAGAATTTGGCATCATATGCTTATATTCATATTGTGTTTTTAATCTGAAATATAATTAATGATTTCATACATATACTACTTTCTTTTATTTTCTAAAGTTCGGTTTATCTGGAACTTGTTAAAATTTTTGATAGAAACGGATTTTTTTTTTTTGTTTGGCTATATTCTACGTTCTAACACTTCCATTGCGCTTACTAATTATCTAAGGTTTTCCCCCTTGGCGTAAGCTTTTCTTGTTTATCAGTTAACTTTTGTTTTACCAAAAAATAGCAAAATAGCTTAATTTTTTTTCACCATCAAAAGTAATACTTAAAATAAAACTGAACAAAATAAAATAAACTTCGATTTAAAAAGAACAAAAATAACTACCAATCGGAGTAAAGTCACGTTCTAAAGTATATTTCATATTGAATCCAACGAGCTTATGAGCGAGTTGCTACGTAGTGGAGGAGCCGAGTAAAAGTGGCGAGAAGGGGTTAAACCAGGGATAGTACTTGTGCTATATACGCAACTGTACTATATACGCACTTGTACTACATACGCACTTGAACTATATACGCAAATAAAAGTTACTATTATTTTAATATCAAAAACTTGCGTTATACACATCATTACAGAAGATTGTGAACGAGATAAATACATATGAAATCAATAACATATTATATAATTTGAATAAAAACATAATTGTATTTACAATTTGTATTCATTGTTTTGGTCATTTATAAATTGTCATTTATAGTTATATAATCAATTAGTCATTTATAAATTGTTTCGAATTTCTTTACTAACAAAAATTTACTGATTTTCACTGTTTATTACCGTCTTTATATTATTATAAAATCATTTTATCACAAATTAAACAAACTATATATATATATTTATTTTCTCATTTAGTTCGCGCATTATTATTATTATTAGTTGTAGATGAAGCACGTCTGCTATTTAATGCATAGTAGAAATTTTAAAGAAATTATTAATCAGTGTAGAGGAAATGTGCAGGAAAATCACTTTAACAGGATAAGTATCATTAATTGTAGTAAAACTAACTACAAAGTATTTCTTAGTAGTAATTCCCTGTTTTTGTAATATTTATAATGCAGTAAGAATATGTCTATAAATATTTTTAATATCCAAATTAGTATTTTTGTATCGAAAAAGAGACTCTCAATCGATGAAATAATTAAACAATTATTATGCTGTGTATCAAATGAAGTATAATAATTTATATCCGACTTTTAATATATGCTTACACAATTTAAATTTGACAGAAAAAGACGTTATCTGTAATTATACTTCCAACAAATTCGTAGAAATATTTTAGAATCATTAAATTATTCAAATGAGATGTATCCTATCATATAAATGTTTTGGCTTTATGACATTTCCCGATCACACCCATTAACTTTCAAACTTTCCTCTGTCATTACCAATGTCCCGGGCAATAAAAATTTCAAATTTTGAGTACTTCACATACGAAGCTAAATGGGAATTTAATGTAATTTGCACTTTTCATGACGAAAAAAATATATATGTTTCCCCTTTCCTTTATCATTTTTTATTAATGGAATTGTTCAATAACTGCAGTCAAAATCATTTTCCAAATTTCCTCTCAGCAATTATGTTTGTTTAAATTGAAAAATGATTGTATAATGGTAGAATGTTATATAGAGATAAACAAGTTTGGTAATGTTTAATCTATTAAAATGAACGTTATGGAATTATTTAGATTGTCCATTTTAGTTCGACAAATGCAAAATTTTGTATTTTTTTGTCAAATGTATTACGTAACCAAATTTCTGAATTTAATATCCGTCTTAAATAAACATTTTCTGATATCTGTAACCTTTTCATGTAATATGTAGTTTACCAAAGATTCAACGAAGTGATGAGCAAACGCTTACATACAGCTAATATTTTAATTAATTTTCTTTATAGATCATTAAAAAGAGACTCCCTTGTATAATAAAACAACACTATCTTTTGAAATCATAACACTATTTATTATTCCGAATACATTAACATATTTCAATGTATCATAAAAATATCGAAACATATATCAATAAATATATTTGCTCAGAATTATTTTAATTAGAAATAATTGTTTTCCTCATATAAATAAATGAAGTTTAATTTCTGCATGAATCCTGAGGGAAACAACAAATACAGTTTTCCATATAAAATATACATTATAAAACTGTGTCTTCTCATGCCTCAGACTTTACAGTTATCTGAGTCGCTACTTTCTGTTTTTTCTTGATTTTTTTCTCATACAGTTCATTCAAATTCGTATGCTTTACCGAAATTTCAAATAATTTATTAAGAATGATGTTGTTAATTTATCGAATTTTTTCGTTTACAGTTTATTCAAAGATCTTTGGTTTCAAAACAGTGTTTTTCCATCAATTATTTTTCTTTTTTTAATTTTTGTTGGAAAAAAGTTTCACTGATATGAAATATTTACATTAGTATCTGTTTACGCCATACATTTACTTAGTTATAATTACTTACACTGCTTACATACATTTTGATCATAAATTTACTTAGTTATGATAAAAGTCTGTCAGGCTGCATCACATTTTTTAAACTAATTTTACAGTTTTTGGCATGTATGATAAATTAGAATTTACAGATAATGACTCGCTGTCAGATGGTGTACTATTGGAAGGAGAGTGGGCTGTTTCCACAGCAACAACGTACAGACCGCGCTTTAATGTGAAAGGAATGTCAACCCGATTACTTATCATTGCCCCGGGCCAAATAACATCAGAATACATCTCATATTTTTCTCTTTTTTAGGGGTTTCCCCCTGCTTTGGCGCGAGCTGACTGGTAGTTTCGTTATCTACACTACCATGGAATCTATCATATGTACCAAAATCATACATTCTAAAATTGGTTGCGATAATGTAACACTGTCTTTTAGATTATAAACGTTGAGAGAAAGCCATTTAGAGATGTTTTGAAACAGGCGATATTTTAATAATACTTTACTTTCCAAATCCTTTGTAATGAAAATACTTAATAAGAAAAATTGTAAATGTAATGTATCGCTTTTCTCATCACCCCGTATAAGTTGACATTTTGAATGGAAATTGTCATAAAAATATCAAAAATGACATCACGAAATAAGTTTTCAGATATTCAGTAGAAATAAAATACATTAATTTTACTAGCGCAATGAATATATGCATTTAAATAAATCCAGATCATTTCCTCCGCGAATCCTTGGGGAAACATAAAGCATAGTTGTTCAAATAAAGTACAATAATAAAGCTGTGTCTTCTATTGCTTGTGATATTATATTCTCTCTTTTGTGCATGTTACTTCTTCCCCTCTTGATTTCGTCTTACATTTTTCATTTAATATCTCATGCATTATTTAAATTCAACTTTCCTTATTCAGAATGATGATGATGTTAATTTACCGTAAGTCTTCTCTTTCGGTTTATTCTGGGATCTTTATTTTCATAACTGTACTGTTTACATGTTCCTGTTGCTGGATAAAGTTATAGGGCATTATTACACTGGTAGGTAGAGATAATTTTCAATATACATTTATGATATTTTTATGAAGCTTTTATGTTTTAGAAAGTTCGTTCTAATGATGTATTTTGCTGTTTTATTTTGCCTTTAATTGTTTTATTTTTAGGTTGAAAATAAAATCGTATTTTATGTTTAATGACGAAAGGCTTGTGACGAAAATGTGTTTTAGTTATTTTACAGAACAGTAATTTTTATGTAGTTTCAGTAAATATACTCGCGTTTTATATAGGAAAATTTCTTTCCACACTATACAATGTGCATACTGACGTTCAAACTTACAGACTTCACATACTGAACTTATTTCGAAAATTAGAAAAGAGAATAATTTTAGAAAAAGAACAAGAATTTGAATAACACCCTTAGGAAATAAGAAGCATCATTTTAGTGCTGAAGTTTTATTGCCAAATAAATTCTTCAATAACTCATAACACAGATTTATAGAAACCCTTATAGAATGTCACATGTTATGCTAAAGCAGTATATTCTATAAGAATAATTTAGTCACGGGTGTCATATGTATTTTATATTGTATAAAATCTCAGAAAGTAAACTATTAAGTTTCAAAACTTTACATGTATTTCCATTAATATCATACTAATAATTTATCGCACCTATTACATTCTTCAGATGTAATTATTTGATTTTGATAAAACATAAATATATGTATATTTTTAAAATAAAAATTTAAACCTCTCTAAAAATTGAAATACAAATAAATATGTCAGTAGGTAGACATGCATGCAAATATTAGACAGGTAGATAGGTAGATTATTACCTATCCTATTATTACCTAGTATTAGAAAGGTAGACATGCATGCATAGGTAGACATGCATGCAAATATTTTTAAGATCAAATTTCTGTTTCCAGTCTAAAAGAATGCTTGAAAAATAAAGATGTTTACACTAATAAAGAAAATATTTGAAAAAAATATTTTTAATTCTAAATTTTTTTTTTTTTAATATTTCCCATTGCAATGGTGAAAACCATGTGAAATCATAAGAATTTAATAAGAGTTTCTTTTATGCAATTTTGTTAATTAAATATAATTATCAACAGAATTGTATCTCGAAATAAAAATTGCCTTTTGTAGCAAAATATTTCTGAAATAATCATCAAATATCATTTATAAAATACAAATCTCACATTTTTAGAGATTTAATTTTCAATAACTAATTTCTTTAACTTAATTAATATTGGCCGCTCCCATTGTTATTTTATTTTTTTTGCACACTGTTAAAAAGTTTCAGCAAACTGTTCAATCATATAACATTTTTTATAGAAAAGGTTACGTAACCGTAATTAAACTCTATTCTGAGCATAATATAGGCAATAATATGGTCAGGATAGCGTTAAATTACGGATACAACCGTTTTTTATGAAGACGGTCAAAACGGCACAGTTTTCTGCAAATTTTTAACAGCATATATTTCATCATACTGCAGCGACAGTAAATAAAGGAAATAAATATTTAAAATTTGTTTAGCATTTGTAACTAATATACTTTCCTCTGTGTAATTCCAATACATTAATTTAACACCATTTTCCGTTGCACACCAATAAATAGAAAGGACAGTGCATTTCGTTGAATTTAACTCGGAGTTGCAGTGATCACTGAAAAAAAAACTGCACAGTTCAATAGCGCCCATTGTTGGGTATTCGAAAACAAAATTGGACAAAGAGCCAACATGCATATTTATAATTAACTAGTTAACCCACCCGGTGTGCCCGGAACCGATATAATTACAATCTCAGAGAAAGGCGTTAACCCCGTCCCTCCCCATACCCGCAAATATCTATATATTTAAAACGCTAAGCAATTTCATTCGATAATCCGTGAGAACAAACTACTGCATCAAATTACATCATTATTTTTTTAAATGAAAGATATCTAAGCACAGATTTGTTATCGTGCATTCGTTTGTTCAAAAATTTAATTAATTAACCGTAATTTTCAATTAAACTTTTACTTCTGCTAATGACGTCATAATCGGATAACGCCGACTGTTGCAAAGCACAGAGTTTATAGTCTAAACTCTGTGGTTGAATAAAAGAGAAATAATAAATATTAAAAGCACGCGGTTTTAAGGCCGAATTTGTTAATTTGCAAGTTAAATTTCGGTAAAAATACTTATCCGCGTGTTTTATAAGCGAATAAAAATTCATATTTATTGTGACGTCACGGGAATATTGTCCATTGGGTTTATTTTATCATTATGCATTATAACTTTGTTGATGCCATTTTTTCATTACAATTAAATACAAAATATATTTATATTTATGTGCATGGTGTTTAAGCATTAATGTAAGTTATATGAAGTACGTGTGAAAAGTTTGCGCCGGTGAAAATGACGTTATGCTTAGATTGAAGTGCATTTTAACATTGATAAAACTAAAGAGAAAAATGTATATGATTGTGTTAACATGACATAGTTTTACTGATTTTGGCATTCATAATTATAAAGATTAGAATTGGAGCCGTCATTGATTTCTTCATCTTGATTGCATACCTTCATTACATGTTACCAATTGCTTTTTTTTTTAATTATAGGATAGAAGATTTCCTTTTTTAATAAAAAAAATCACAAAAGTAAAGGATTTGAGGAAATTTAAAGTTATTAAAAATAGTGTTATGGTAGAAAAAAATCTTGAATTAATGATTGTATTTTTAGCTAGAATAAACAATGTAAGACTAATATTTCATAGGAATTATTTTGGTAGATTTATTATAAGTTCATTTAACAGTTCCTCATCAGCGCAAAGCTCTATTTCTTTCACCGTGAATTTCTCTTTCAATGTCAAAAAATGTTTTTCTACTTTTGGACGCCAGCCAAAATACAGTGGCAATTTTTAGAAATGTACAACAATTGTGACAACAAAGGCGCTATCGCTTTAGCTTTAATCGCGCTTACATCAATTCGAAATACTACAAATTTCTATTTTTTACTACATTTTACAATTTCAATTCTTACATCATCAATTAGAAAAAAAAATTAGCTTTCGATTGAAATTTATTTGAAAACTGCCGCGTAATTTAACGACCTTTTAAATAATTTTCAAGCATGAAAAGTTTTTCAATTCTATCTTATCAATGACCACCAGTTTGCTTCAATAATGTAAAATAGCCCCAGGGAAAGTTGGCACAGTTGAAAATAGATTTCCCTAACCATCATAAAAAGTTAATAATAATAATAAAAAAAAAAGTGATAAATCATAAGATCAGATTATCCATAAGATTAACATTTTGGCGCTAACAAAAATCTGTCAGGAAAAAAAAAAAAAAGACTATTTTTAGTTTATGTTGAACATAATATTGATATGTTGAATTCATTGATGAATATGTTCCATCAGATATCAGGATATGCTAGGAATTGCATTTTTTTATTTTTTTACATTTGCCAACTGTATAAGAGGAAAAATATCCCCGACTGTGATGGAAAAGGGGTAATCATCCTGATTATGTCAAGGAACCGAAGAAACCATACAAATAAATTACACTTGAAAAAATTAAAAATCTCCCTCATCTGCAGATAGATTTATTACTGTAAAAAAACTTCATATTTGCATAAAAATTGATTAGCTTAAAACAATGGATGCGTTTTAGAAGATATGGATTTGAAACGAACAATGATTAAAGAGGACATTTTAAAACTTTTAATTTAATAATTTTAAAACTTTTTTAACGTCGAATTTTGACGGTGCTTTTGGCCAGATGCAATGCACATGCGCATAGGGGCTCATTCGGTTGCATTATCACAGGGGGGGGGGAGATGTGTGCTTTATTTACTATGTTCTGTTATTTACTGGATATGATATGAGCGTAGGAATATACTATTTGTATATACTTCATAGGTCCATGAATTTTTTTTCTTGCCGTGGTAAATATGGCGGTAAAGTCAAACTGATTTGCATTACACATTTATTTACGGATTGTTTGTTTGGAGCTTGCATCGGAAATAGTACTGTATTTGACTGGGGAAAAAAAATATTTGAAAGACTGTTTTATACGCACCCCTTCATAAATAATAAAGAAGCTTATTTTACTGATATTGTTATAGTATTTTTTTGCGTCAAGTTTTGACGGGTTCCATCTAGTAATGAATAATTTGTTCAAGAAAACCACCGTCACCTACATTAACGCGATTATTAAAAAAATAATTAAATTTTTCCGATAATTAGAACATAACGAAGACGCTACGCTAAAATAGCCGGCAAATGTCAACTCTTCCCGACCTCAATTTCAAATCTATATCTTAATTAGTTACCTAAATTTCTGTTCATTAGTAAAAATTGACAATTATTTCCTTTCATTTTCGCAAACTAAATGGAGGGATCGGCCAGAGAAACAGATCTCTTTGTAGTTCAGTTTTTAATGAAAGCAGATCCCTGTCTGAAACTTTCTCGGATTGTTTTCACTGGCGCCGGCAGATTTTTGGCAGTTTTTTGCATAAATTAAGAAAAATTACCGACCGAATTTTTCAAAACTCACATAGTCAGATGCTGAATTTTTTTTTACATATGCTCAGAAATTTTCAAATTGATATCTCAATTAGTTTTCTTAAAATTCGCTAATTAGTAAAATAATTTCGAATTCGTTCCTTTCTGCTTGCAAATCCAATGCGCCTGTTCTTTTCTTTAGGCATTTTGATTTAAAGATGCCATTTTAGAAGTGATGGTTAATGAGAATCTAATTAATATCTTGGGTAATTATCAAAATATTAAAATTCTGAGGCTCAGGTGCACATAGCCGGACCTTGGACTATCCACAACTAAATTTTCTGATTTCTTGGTGGGTTAGATTTTGCTAGCCATCGCAGACAAACACTCACACACACACACACACACACAGAGCGAACTTTCTTTTATTAATATAGATAATGTTCTAGCAGTCCCCCACAATTACGATTACGACATTTTTTTATAATTTTATTAATATATTATATAAATAATAATATTACCAACTATAGATTTGTAAAGCTTAATAAAAGAATTATATTTTTTTTTTATATGTGTATCCTTCAGAAAAATACATTTAATAAAACCCACAAAAAGTAGTGATATCCCACCCAAAAAATTTTATGTAAAAAAAAAAAAAAAAAAAAAAAAAAAGGCGAGAAATTCTCCTTAATGTTTCGGTCACAAAAAGTACTGATACCTACACACACACACACAGAGCGAACTTTCTTTTATTAATATAGATAATGTTCTAGCAGTCCCCCACAATTACGATTACGACATTTTTTTATAATTTTATTAATATATTATATAAATAATAATATTACCAACTATAGATTTGTAAAGCTTAATAAAAGAATTATATTTTTTTTTTATATGTGTATCCTTCAGAAAAATACATTTAATAAAACCCACAAAAAGTAGTGATATCCCACCCAAAAAATTTTATGTAAAAAAAAAAAAAAAAAAAAAAAAAAGGCGAGAAATTCTCCTTAATGTTTCGGTCACAAAAAGTACTGATACCTGATGTTCGCCAAAGTTAAAAACAAAACATCCCAAATCTTTCATTGAAAATGGTTTCCTATGACTTGGTCGTTAATGCATTTTAGAGGGTTTTTTAAATTCTTTAGAATGTTTAACGATCTGCATGTCTCATACATTTTTTTAAGCATTTTACGCATTTTTTGTACAAAGTACTGAAGTATAATACACATTAAAAAAGCATAATTTAGAAATCAAAGCTGGCGAGGATGGTCAACTCTGGTTCGCAACGCCTCATATAACGTAACACAAAGTGAAATTCGATGGAAAAAATTATTCCTTTGAATTTGTGTTAAAGACTATAGACCGTAAAAAATAGCCATAAATTCATGATAAAACTAAATGGTTAATCTAAACTAATGTTTGTTCAAACTCAATGGTATTTATCACAATGCTTTTAGTTACAATGCCTTTCATACGAATTTGCCTATTTGTATTCTGATATTACTTTTAATATTCAAATAATTTATAAATGCGTAATTTCCAATAATGTATTTTGAAATTATTTATCGACGTAATTGTTTATTTCAAATGAAAGGTTTGATATGTTTAACATCAATTAGGGTGTATTCCAATGTATTTTTCTCAGTATTACATTCTTCTAATGTTCTTTAGATTTTATTAAAATTTATATAAGAATGCCAGATAAATGAAAAAAGTCCCTAGAATGATATAAATGCAGTAACAAACGGTTTTGTCAAACCACTCAATCAATTTCCAACACGAAATCCTTTTTTTTACAATTTTTTTCGTTGGATATCAATATTAGTTCATATGTCATAATTAGGAACATACAATTTCATATCATGGCCAATTTTGCATATTTGTTTGTTATGTAAAAACCCTATATTTTGTAAAATTTAAATTGCATTGATCTCGGTACTAGGTAAATCAAAGTGTGTTTCCATATTTATAAAAATATAGTGGATGAAAAAAAAGCAATACATCATGCAATTAAAATAATATATTTGACAAATGTTCAGGAATATCAAAGAAAAAGCCATATGACAATAGGATAAACACGTGCTGTTTCTTATGGACTTGACGCGATTTTACAACCTAACTTGGTGATATATCACCGTAACCTGGCGATTCATTTTTGGGGTCCGCTATGAAAAATAAGTAACATTAATAACTTCAAATATAAATTTGGTACATTTCTACCAAATAGAAATTGAGATTGAATAAAAAAAATACAAAATTGCTACAATCGGTGAAATGCTGTAATTAAATAAAGGTATACATATTTATGTTTCTCGCATAACAATTCTCTGATATTTCTCTTTGTTTATTAATTTTTAATCATTCTAATAAATTTTACATGATACAATTTAGAATTGAAACAAAGAACATTTCACAGTTTATTTTACAAAGTATTCTTCATAAAATATTCCGTGTATTTTTCATCCATAAATATTAAATTCTTTACATTATTCTGTTCAATGCTTTATTAGTCTTTTGCACGGTGTTACATTTTATGCTGATACGTGTTAGCATATTTTTATGTTCTTTATATTATTTTTTTTCTGTAGCAGGAGTATATTCAGGAAGAGATTTGCAACGTGGTTGCATTATATACAAAGTGTATTGAAAAAATACAGAACTAGAGTTTTAGATAAAAAATACAAAAGTCGTGTGTGTGAGGAAGGGAGTCTTTAGGCAATTACTAAAACCCATAATAATGTCCATCTTTTAAAAAAAGCATAGCAGCGCCCCCTATTGAGTGAAGGATGTCAAAAGTGATTCAATATAATTTTGAATAATTATATTGCATATTAAATTTTGTGAAATCCATCTCTTATATGCCGAGATACAGCTTTCACGTAAATCGAGAAAAAACTGAGAACGTCCCTGTTGAATGAAAACAGCCAAAACTGAAACAAAATAATTTTTAATAAATGTCTTACATATTAAATTTGCTCAAATTTTATCCCATAAACTCTGATGTATGTCAATCAAAGAAATTATGGAAAATACAGCGTCTATCACATAGACGCCGACATATAATTCTGACGGAAATCGTGCAAAACAAGCAAAGCACCGCCGCTTGGTAGGCGATATACACCAAAACTTAACCAGCATTTACTCATGTTTAGGTCTATGAGAATAAGCAGTTTTGCTGATGAGTTAGGATATGGATATCACGGAAATCGTGAAAGATGCAACATAACAGCGCCACCTTTTTGGAGATATGCACCCAAACCTAATCAGCACCTGTTCATTTCAATGTATAACAGAATATATAGTTTTTATAAAATTTCGTGCTTTAGTTCTTGGGATACAGCGGCCACAAAAATTGTGTCACACACAGACTAACAGACAGACAGGCAGGCATTTTCCAAAATTAGTCAAATCGTGTTCAGAACATTCCAAAATGTGTAAATACATTCAAAACGGAAATCGAAAAATTTCGCGATTCCAATATCCACCATTTATTTTTATGTAGATACAATAAAGTAAATAACGAATATCTTGAAAATTTAAAAGCGTTTACTTTAAACTGTTAAAGAAGGTTATTGTCTCGATTTCAAAATGCATAGTTTAATTAAAACTTTCAAACATACATTTTAACACTTACACAAAGGCTTTTCTCATTATTAAAAAATAATATTAAGATTGAAATTGCATTTTTAAAAGCTACAAAGTAGCTACAATCTTCCAAATGATGTATTTTAATAAATAGTTTAATTAAAACTTGCAGAAATGTTTTACATCATTATTGAAAATTAAAAGTAAGATTAAGATTGCATTTTAAAAAAACTAAAATAGCTACGATCTGTCAAATGTTGTATTTAAATAAATAGTTTAATTAACATTTTCAAACTTACATTTTAACACTTAAATAAATGCTTTTTCCCATTACTAAAAAATTAAATTAAGATTAAGATTGCATTTAAAAAAAATAAAAAATTGCTACAATCTGTCAAATGTTGTAATTAAATAAAAGTATTTATGATTCTCGCATAACTGTTCTCTGATGTTTATCGTTCTTTATTAAATTTCTAATCATTCTAATGAATTTTAAATTATACAGCTTACACAATATTATTCATAAAATCTTCTGTGTATTAATCTTCCATAAAATATTAAATGCTTTACATTATTCTGTTTACTGCTCGATAAGTGTCTTGCGTGGTGTTACATTTTGTGCTGATACCTACTAGCATATTTTTATGTTCTTTACAACGTATTGTGCTGTCCTCTAAAAAAAATTTTCCTAAATGGGTTTTTTGTTAGAGGACAGTACAATAATTTTTACTCTTCAGCAGGAGTATGTTCAAGAAGAGATTTGTAACATGGGTGCATTATAGACAAAGTGTATGGAACAGATACAAAACTATAGAGTTTTAGATAAAAATTACAAAATGCGTATGTGGGAGGTGGAAAGGCTGTCTTTAGGCATTAATGGAATCAGTAGATGAAAAAAAATCGTCTTAATTTTATTCGTTTAGAAAAAAAAAAAATGAGTAAACCATTTTCTTTTAACATATTGTACATTATTGATGGGAAAAATACGTTAATCATTTTCAAATATTAAACATTAGTTGGAAATATATAGTATTTCCTTATCTCACAGAATAATGACTGTAATGGTACACTTTCTGCCTTTTGGCCGTTTAAATGATTGAACAAATATGATTGTAAAGTTTGATGAATGAACGATATTCAAGATCTAATATATGAAGAAAAACGTGCTACAGAAAATGGATAAATTTAATTTTTGTACGAGATGTATAGTAAAGAGAAAATACTGAACACTGTATGTATTAATGACAAATTTCAAAAATAAAATATTTTATGCTCGAACTTCAAGATGAACTGATGCAAAAAAAAAAAAAAAAAAACTGTAGAAAACTGCGCTCGATAATTAAACAAACAAACAAACAAAAACTATTTTTATATTATTTAATTAAATCAACAAAACTTGTTTTTACATACAGTAATTTGTTACGATGCGTCAAAAAAGTTATTCAAAAAGAGAGTTTATAACTTAAAGTCGTCAGATAAATATTGGATATTGAAGAATTAGCATTAAGAATATACGTAAGTAAAGCTCCTTTTTCTATAAGTGATATCAATAGAATGAAATCTCCCATTTCATTTTGAAGTTTATGTTTTAATAAATTCTTCTATCAAATACTAAAAAAAATAAAATTTTGAAAGGAGTGTGCACGAGATATAAATTTTATAACCGTAGATGAATAACAAATGGAATATAAGTTGAATTTTTCTTTGCAGTTACATTATTTTTTTTTTATCAAAACATATTTTTTTAGAACTCTATGACAGTTAAATAAATAATGTAACTCTGTAATTAAATTACCACGATATTAAAATTATACATTATTATTAGGTATAATACTGATTTTAAAAGTTTATGTTTTGAGCTTTATCGCATAGCCACGATCACACAAACAAAAAATTCATATTCATGTAAGAAAAATGAGCATGTACTGACATGGAATATCTCAACACAATGGAGTATAAAATTCTCGAGCCATCATAGATTCATGGGCCAGGACAATGCATTCGTGGATATCATAACCAGAATAGTTTCCGAGGAAGTATAAAGTTCTTTTTATACAAGACTTAAGCAGCTGGTTATCGTTATTGAATGAAGAAAAAAAAATGCCTTCCCATCATATGAAATCTGTAAAGTAGGCAAACGGCTATTTTTAGCTGTGCAAATCCATTGTATAAAGATCTGGTAGTTATTTTGTATATTTCAAGTCTTATTAAATGTCTTTTATCGTCTTCATATCCAACTGTAATCATTATAGTGATTAAGATCTTTTATTATTTATTTAAATCCCACATTTTTTCAAACTATATATATATATATATATACATATATATATATATATATATATATATATATATATATATACATATATTGTAAGTCTTATTTCAAATAAAATCTAATTCGTATACGCAATAATTTGTTTTTAAGATATAGAATAAAACTCACCTGTAATAGAGAAAGTAAAGTGGGCTAATTTTATTGTTAATTCTAAATTAGAGTTGACATTATGTTAAAAATAATAAGTACTTTCACTTCTTCTAACGTAATAAAATTTGTTTTGTCTTCGGAAAAAACCTCTAGAATGTCCTATTCAGTCATCTTATATCAATGAAAAGAAAAAATTAAATAGTGAATGGTAAATAAGCATATTTTAAAATATTCCAATTGATTTAGTTAAAAGTATATGCAAGCTTTCTTTATAATACCAAAAATATTTTTATTTTTAAAGTGACATCTTTTCGAAACAATAATCCTCCTCGCAATATAAAAATTAAATTAATTACATTCTTAAAAGATGTTTTGCGTAATTTAATTAATTATACGTCTAGTAAGACCAGCTCATGATTTTGTTGTGAAAAATATTTAAAAATTCGTAGTATTTTCTATGAATAAACGCAAAAATTTTATTCCATATGTTTTTCATTATTGGACCTTTTCTCTTTATTCTTCACTATTAATCACTTATTACAAAATTCCATTATTTTTTTATTTTTAAGTGGCGAAAAGAAGACATACGATGAAAGTTCTTGTGGTTTTGAAATGTTTCTTTCTAGTTTTGTTATGGATCGGCTGCTCTGATCATGCGAATAGGCGATGTTTTGAATCAGAACGTAAGTATTTGTCCACTAATTGTCTTGTGCGTAAAAGTTGATCAAAGCTCTCTTTCTTTAACTTTCGATGGATTACTGTGAAAATCTCGGAACTTATGAATTTCAGCTTTTTATCGATATTTATGCAAATTATTGTAGCTGGTTAATCGATATTTGGGATATATAAGCTTCAGAAGTACGTTTAGAATTCTGTACTTGGGATCGTGTTCTCCCTCGTTACGAGTCATTGGAGATACTGCGGTTGCATCAATAATCTGAAGCTGACGTTTTGGCCTGAACGGACGTACTCAAATCAGAGACTGCCGAGTCTACAGCGTGGAGTTGAATTATTTATTGAAATCATCCTGACTTTCGGCTGTCTTCAAAATTGCGAGTTCGTTTTTGAATCTTTATATTGGAAGTGTTATTTTCACGGAGTATAGCTTCGAAGAAGTTTAATTATTTCTTTTGGAGTGAGGAATATTAGTAGCGGTCTTCTCAATCCCAGCCCGATTAAGTTTCAATAAACATTATTTTTAAACCTTAGCTCTGTTGATCTCCGTTTACAACTGATAGGGCTGGTTCACTCCTACTGACAGCAATTACCGTCACAGTTTCTCTTAATTTAATTTATTTTAGAAATGGATATATGGGGGTAGACGATAAAATGTGGGTTAATTACTGATTAGAATGATATTTTACATCAAACTGGTGATATTAAAATGAAGTATAATTTAAGCAACACCTATTCTTAATATTCGGAAAAAATATTAAATTTAAAGTCTGTTATTTAATAAAAAAATTAAATCTTGCATACGACAAAGAAAGAAGCTTTACGTAGGGCCAATCGATGGTATTATGAGACAAAATTCTGAAATTTTCATATCTACTTTCTATCTGTTGACATTAGAACCAAATAAATAATAGTGTAATTTGTGTTTTTGACTACTTTATCTGTTTATGTATATTAAATATTGCGTGCAATAAAAAAAAAAAAAAAAAAAAAAAAAAAAAAAAAAAAAAAAACTTCCTTAGCCATAAGACATGCGGCTAATATGAGACTAGTATGGTGCTAAAGTGAGACATCATTATTTTAAGTCGTTTTAAGGTGAGAGTCCTGTAACAAAATTGCCCTGGATCTATTGTTTGATCTGTATTAATTATTTGTTTTTATCTTTCATTTTTCCTGAATTTTGGAACATCTTTCTAGCGGCCACAAGAGTACTGATGAAAACACACTACAATAAACTCCGTTCATAATTTATTAAACGATAATTTAATATAATTAATTATAACGTATAAAAAACTAAGAAGTAACATAAAAAATATGTTTTTATGAGTTTTTAGTAGTAAAGTAGAATGGTATAACAAAAATTATCGATAAAGAAAAAATCAAAAATGTAATCTACGATCTTAACTGATTGATTTACTTCATTGTTCATGAATTTTTATACAAACAGTAAAATTACAAGTAGTTTTCCGGATTTTTATTGTGTTTACAGGGAAAGGCAGGACAGTAAAGGTATGCATAATTGGCCACCCCAAAGATTTCATCTTTTTTATCCACGAGATCATTATTTTGTTCGATTGTTAAATCTCCATAGATTTTGAACTTCTCCTTCATAGTCATCTTCTTCGTTTATGAGACAAACGTATTTATAGACTTTCTAACTCCACGTGTAACGTCGGATTTAAAAAAAAAATCTTTTTTTTTTAATATTGTCTTGAAATATTGGCGTTTAGCAGACAACTGGATCAGTTTCTTCCCATGTGGCATTTGCAATGAGGTCTGAGAATGATTCTTTATTACGACCATGCAACGAAGGCAATTCCTTATTTTTTGTGTGGTCTTCTTTGAGCAGCTTGTTAATAAAGTTCGTTTTATTTATTTTTATTAGGTTTTAAATTTTTATAACCCCTTCATTTTCAGTTCAGTCAACTGATATCCTACCTGCTATTTGGATAATGATTTCTGTGCTTGTCTGCATCTTGAATTTCTCCTGCATGTATTTCAAAACTTTTCTCTTCTTTTCCACTTATAGTAGATTGATTTGGGTTGACTTCTTGCTCAGTGTGTTTTGTTTTACTTATCTTCCTTGGCTCATTTTCTGTACTGCATTTGTTAAGCTTGTGTTTTTGCTTTCTAACTCCCCGTGTAATGTCATACTAAAAAAAAAAAAATATTTTTTTTAATATTGTCTTGAAATGTTGGATTTTAGCAGACAACTGGATCAGTTTCTTCCCATGTAGCATTTGCAATGAAGTCTGAGAATGGTTCTTTATTACTACCATGCAACGAAGAATATTCCTTATTTTCTGTGCGGTTTTCTTTGAGCAGTTTATTAATAAATTTGTTTTATTTATTTATTATTAGGTTTTAAATTTTTTATAACTCCTTCATTTTCAGTTTAGACAACCTATATCTTACCTGCTATTTGGATAATGATTTCTGTGTTTGTCTGCATCTTAAATTTCTCCTGCATATTTTTCAAAACTTTTCTCTTCTTTTCCACTTATAGTAGATTGATTTGGATTGACTTCTTGCTGAGTGTGTTTTGTTTTACTTATCTTCCTTGGCTCCTTTTCTGTACTGCATTTGTTAAGCTTGTGTTTTTTCTTTTGATTTTTCTTCCTCATTTTCTGTTCTTACTTTTTCTGTCGTCATTCACTCTTCATTAGTGATACCTTTTAAAATATCATCTATTATTTTGCTCTTATTCTTAGCAGCATTTTACTTTATTATCTGTAAAAGCAACAATTCAAAAGAATTTGGAAAAACTGACGAATCTTCACTCGCAGGATTTACGATAGGAGATGTAGAATGTGAACTGGTTGGCATTTGCATAGTTTTATCGCACAATAATGAGTTATCATTCTTACGATTTTTAGTTAAGCAATGTAATGATTCACGTTTGAATAACTCTTTTTCTTTTGGATTCATCTGAAATTCTTTGAAGATAAACTCTCCTACTCCTTTCGATTTGTAATTAAGTACGATTTTCAATGTACAATTTTAGCTTCAGTTATAAGTCAATGTTGTAATGTAAACCAGCTAGCTTTATATATCAGTCGATTACAAATATGTAGCAATCAATGAAGACCATTCTGATTTACTTTAAAAGAAAGAAAACATAACTGGCATATGAAAACAAAAAGTCAATCAAAGATTCACACATTTTATTTTTATTTGCGGTGGATGTTTCAAGCTGTATGATAGAACATTATTATTAAAGCCCCAAGCTCTACCACATATCAGCTAAATACGCTGTTTCCCATTATCTCCCTAAATTTTACTGTTTATAACTCAGACTACTTTAAATAACTTCCTAATTTTAAAGCTTGAAAATCCTCACCATTATTAATTAAACTAAAGGTCTATTAGAAAGATTTACCTAAGTTTATGTTTATGTGTTTCACGTCAAATATTTTGGTGTTTGACAGAAAAGTTTCTTATCAAAAAAGTAAGTTTATGCAATGCATATTTGTCTGGATTTTTCTTTTTAAATTTTGATTGTATTCGTAATTAATGTAAGTAAAATGATGTTTTTTTGTTTGTTTTTTAAATAATCAGAAAGCTAGTTTTATTAGTATAAAAGTGATACTTTTTTGTGAGTTCCACGTTAGCCCCATTTTTTGGCTGTCCAGTTTTTTTTTATACCGTTGACCAAGCCCCTACCTGCCGGGCTTGATGCCTAGCTTGAAGAGTTAGAACCGGGACGCGGGGCGATATTTGTCTTATAATAGCATGGCTGTGATCCACCTGTCAAGAGCCCTTTTGGCATCGCTGCAGTGCTCTTTTGTGGTTTGTTACAGTTTTCTTTGTTTGCCATGTTGGCACGGTTACTTAAAGTGGATTTGCTTATCGCGAAGTGGCCTAGTAATGCAGAGTCTTGATCAGGTGACAAAACCTTCACCTGACTAGGCACCTCAGAGGTATAATTTATAGGGATCTTGGAGGACTTTACACCCACGACGATTCCAATTTGCCCTAGGTACTGGCAAATGAGTCACATCTTAGCAAAAGTTATATTACTGCTGAAGACGCGTTACTTATCTATGTATTTATGTTCTATAAGCATAATAATATTAATTCTTTCACTGTGTAGCACTTTATTTGTGTCTTCCTCTTCCTCCAGTAATAATTAATACGGGTAAAAAGCAATACGCTCATTCACAGTTACTTGGATTGTTACATCTGAAACGCCATTTATGTTCATTTACAAAATAGTTCTATCTTTAATTGCTTATAATAATTTATATGAAGCCCATTTCTATATTTCAAAAAATAAACCTTTCTCTTACTTAACATATGATTCCAATAAAGAAAAAAGAAAAGCAATCATCATTCAACTCTCAGTAATGCAAAGATTCATTTAAATATATATATATATATATATATATATATATTACATATGATAAAAAAAGTGCCATATGTTTCTTAACTATTACTACATAATTAATCTTTTAAAATTAAATAGGATAAAAATGTATTCAATTAATTTACAAATTTTGTCATTATAACATGTAAAATGTAGTCTGTTAAGTAAAATAAACAGTAACAGATGTCATAACTCTATGAATAACATATACTGCCACTTTTCAAAGAGGTCCTTCAACCAATTCATGTGACTTTTATGTTACTGATTTCAAATAATTATCACTTTTACTTATTTCAATTGATTTTTATCATTTCTCTTTTACAGTCATTTTAAAACTCTAAATTTTAAATTCCTACTTGTTTAAGCTACAGACCAAAGATTTGATTTTTTTAACATTCAAAAGCAGAAATTTCTATTTGATTGTCAAAGAGAGTAAAGATTTTACATTAATATTATGAGATAAATACATTTTGTTTATTTAAGTAGCAAACCATTTTATAATTTAAACTTTGTTCATGTGTTTCCGAACTTTTACGAAGTCGGACATTGTATCCGACATTTCAGAAACATGTCCGTGAGTAACAGTAACTTCATATTGACGGTGGCAACACCTGAGTAATTAATTTCGCTTAACTTCATTTTTTTTTTTAAGTTTCGAACATTGCGCAATTTCAATTTTTACGTTGTCTAATAGAGAAAAAAATGTAATTTCATATTCAATTTGTTTTAAAACTGCATTTTAAATTACGGGTTTTTATATATTTTATAAAATAAGTTTCAAGTATAATTTATTTTACCCACCAATGAAATTAACCCGATGACAGACGATTAACACTTTTGCACTTAAAACGATATAAATAATTCGACATTTGTTTATTGCTCATATTCCATGCGAAATTAAAACTTCGTAAATCTACTATATATGTAAAACACAAACGGAAATTTCGTTCCGTTCCTTTATAACTCGAGTTCTGCCGAATGGATTTTGATAGAACTTACACTGCTCGAGAGAGAATTTTTCAGGGAAGGTTTTAGTATATAACACAACGTTCTATGTATATTAGTTATAGAATTATGAAAGGAAGTTCTGTTATTTTGGCCGAAAAGGTTACCATTGCTAATTTTTTGGCGATCATTACTGTTGCAGAAAGAAGTGAAAAGGCGATACATGTCGAAAAATAAAAGAAAAATTGTTACTAATTTTATTTTTTTTTTAAAAAGGAAAAAGAAAGAAAGAGAAAGAAAAAAAAAGAGTTTTGATGAGAGAATATTATAAAACGAAAATATTTAATTTAAACAAGATTGGGAATGTTCGTAATGCTTAAAAAATTATTCAAGGGGCAACATTTATATATTGAAACAATATTTGGCGATGTATCTTTTGTTTTTGGCGATTTTGATTTTACTTTTGATCCCAAACAATTTTATTTTAAGCCAAAAGGTGTCTTTTTTTGTTGCAGAAAGAATTGAAATGGCTATACATCTGGAAAAATAAAAGAAAAAACTGTTACTAATTTTATTTAAAAAAAAAGAAAGAAAGGGAAAAAAAAAAGCAAAATAGATTTGATGAGAGATTTTAAGCCAAAAGATGTTTTTTTTAGTGTACGACTGCATTTTTGTAGTTTTTTTTCTGGTACTTTTCAGTTATCCAGGCGACAGTGTTATATATACATGTATATATATACACATATATCTACACAAATACATGTATATGCATACATATATATACACTTATATGTATGAATATATACACACACACATATATATATATATATATATATATATATATATACATATATCACTGGCGTCCGGCTAACCGAAAAGTACCTTTTTTTATTCAAATGCAAACTATATTAATGGCAATATACTTCTATTTACTTCTACATATATGAAATTTCGTTCCGGCTGCTTATAACTCGAGTTCTGCTGAATGGATTTTCGTAGAACTTAAACTGTAAGATAATTTTTCAGGGAAGGTTTTATTGTATAACATATCGTTCTACGTAGCTTAGTTATAGAATTATTCTGGGAAGATCTATAATCAGATCTATCCGATTATGAAATATTAACCTTTTTAAAAGATTTTGCCGAATGGATTTCGATGGAACCTACACTGTTAGAAAATTCTGTAGGGAAAGTTTTATTATATAACATATCATTCTACGTTGCTAAGTTCTAGAATTATAGGGGGAAATTCGAAAATCGGGTCACCATTTTTTTAAATTAAATGTTAGCCTTTTCAATATTTGATTCCGATTATGACAGATTAGCCTTCTGAAAATGTTCTACTGGACGGATTTTGATGAGAATTGTGTTGTTAGTCAGACGCTATTTCAGGAATGGTTTTAATGTACTACATATTGTTCTACGTTGCTTAGTCAAACAGTTATGTGTGAAGGTTATATAGTCAGGTGAACCCGATTCCGAAAGATTAGCCTTTTTGAAAGTTTTTACTGGGCGTATTTTTATCGACTTGCATTGTTAAGTAGGTAATTTATAAGGATGGTTTTAGTATATTTTATATCGTCCTGTTAGTTTTAAAATTATGTGGAAAAGTTCTATAATCAGATGAACCCGATTATCAAATATTCGCCTTTATAAAAACTTCTACTGAATGGATTTTGTTAGTTAATTTGTTTGCATTGTTAGTTCGATAATTTTTACTGATGGTTTTAGTATATTGGATATAGTTTTATCATTCTTTAGCAAACCCTAACTGTAAATGACCAAATAAAAGAGTTGGTCCTTAACAGCTAAAATTTTGACTGCACATTAGAAAATATAATAGCGCAATCACGTCATTTCTCAGTAATGCGGAAGGATATTCCAGGTAAATATACAGATTGCTTTCAAATACAAGATCAAATTAAACGATATATTTCGTTTGATTCAATGTTCATTTGTAGAAACCGACCAGCGCAGCGGGCGTAGCTTGCTAGTACATAAATAAAATGACAAAATAATGTAAATAAAATATAAGTTGAACAGGTATGTAAATGAACTACGTGTTTAAACAGCTGAAATTAAAAGGTTGCTGTAAATTGCGAAATCTTTGGCTATATTTTTGGCTATTAACTCCTGCCATGCGGCTAATACGAAAGTTCCACTTTTAATACATTTCAAAACTTTATTTGAATACATTATTGATATTTTTCATAGAAAAATGGTTTTTCTTTTGTTAACGGGCAATGTAAATAAATATATTAAATAGTAGTCGGATGTGCCAATCCCAAAACTTACTTCTTTTTCATTACATGCTAACAATTAAAAACTCTCTCTCACAGAGCCAATGACATTAGCACTAAAATCGCTATTACAGCGCCCACTTTCCGGTAGAATACCTTGAACTTCATGTAGAACATACTGGCCATAGCTAAAAATCAATAAAAAAATTTGGTTCAATTCTATGCATAATTTCATCCACTTTTCCTTGGGGCAATAATTTAAATTGCACAAAAATCGCTATTACAACGCCCACTTTCCGGTAGAATACCTCGAACTTCATGTAGAACATACTGACCATAGCTAAAAATCAATAAAGAAAATTTGGTTCAATTCTATGCATAATTTCATGCACTTTTCCATGGGGCAATAATTTAAATTGCACAAAAATCGCTATTACAGCGCTCCCTTATGGCGGAATATCACCACATTCCAGAAGGACCTGCTGACCATAGTCACAAACCTATAAAGAAATTTGGTTCAATTCTAGGCATAACTTCATGCACTTTTCGATTGGACGATAATAAAATGGCACAAATATTACTATTACAGAGCCTCCTTTTGGCGGAATATCTCCAAATTCAAGAAGGATCTACTGACCATAGTCACAAAAAAATAAAATCTAGTTCTATGCATAACTGCATTTATTTTTCGATGATATAATAATGAAAATGGCTCAAAAATCACTTTTACAACGGCTGCCTTACGGCGGAATATATCCATATTCAAGAAGGACTTACAGGCCATAGTCACAAACCTATAAAAAAAATTGGTTCGATTCTATGCATAACCTCATACAATTTTCGATAATACAATAAGGACAGACAGACAAGCATACATTTTATTTAGACACGTTTTTCGGGATTTCTGACCCGTAAAACGTGTAAATCTGTCGAAAACCGTAAGATGAAATTTCTTTTTATTGCAATACTTTCTTCTATTATCTATAGAAGAAAGTAAATAACAATCTATTAAAGTAAAAAATAATAAATACAAGAACGGTTTTCACTTATATTTCTGTAAAACAGGTAGCCGGGGTCGGATCCCCATGTTTTTATAATAAAGAAAACGAACTGTTCAATTCTGTAATTTAACTCGTAGTAATGATTCCAATAAAACAAAGAAACTAAAAAAGAAACAAGATTGTTCAATAAATACATCGAGAAGTGCAAAGATTCTTTTACAAATTGTACTAAATTTAATTAATCATTCTAAGGGAAAATATTTCAATTGTTTTTTAACCGCTTGAAAGGCGGTGTGGTATTACAAATCCCACTTAATTTTAATCCCCAAATGACACAATGGCACCAGAATTTTGGAATAAAATTTTGTTTTTATAATGTGCGTGAAGAAAAAAATTTACTCATTATGAAATAAATTTGTTCGTAAATCCTGGTGTCAATGAATCATTTAAAAATTTTAGCAACAAAAAACACTTTGCCACTGAATGTGTTAAATACCAGATGAGTAAACATTTGCAAATCAATAGGTGGAATTGTTGTATTTCTCTTCTTTCCAAATGTTGTTTTTATAACATCTAGATAGAAAAAAAGGAATAATAAATTTACGAGAAGTAAATAGTAACAGACGTCGCAACACTAAGAAACACGTTTAATGCCACTCTGGAAAAGAAAAGCTACAATCAATGCAACTGCTTTTTTTTACGCTCCTTAATTATGAATAAAAATACCACTTTTACTTATTTCAATTGTCTTTTTCTCATTTTTTTCAGTAATGTCAAAGAATCTAGATGTTGAAATGTTGAACTCTTATTTGTTAAATTTACACACACACACACACACACACACACACACACATATATATATATATATATATATATATATATATTTGGGGTGTAAATTTATATTTCTAAAATTGGCAACATGTAATGATTTTTTTTTATTTGCAATTCATTCCCAAGTCATGGTTGAGTTTCATGCTGGTTCTTGAGGTGAACGGTATCTATTTTAATCTTTTTTAATCTTTATAGATTTTATACTTACTGACTCTATAAATTGTTTTCTTTGTAAATTATATGTAAGGCTTCTCTCCTTTTTAATATTGTATTTTATTTTTCATTTTATCAATGGTTTGCTTCAATGTTTATGAGATGTAGTCCCAAAATCATATTTTTTAGCAATGTATGGCTAATATGATGATGAAACATCTCATTTAATTTTATTTGTGGTATTTAGGCATTTGGGACTTGATAATTCTGTCTAAATTCCACAAATTTCATTTCATTTCATTCATTTAATTCCATTTTTATTTAATTTCTTATTATTTTAATATGTTTTTGTTTCCATATTAAGTGTGTTGGGGAATCTTTCATTGTCAACTAATTATTTCATACTTAATTATTATTTCATTGTTTAAGTTGGTGTTATGATAATGTTTCATTTATGGTTATATATATATATATATATATATATATATATTTACTTTTTACAATGTCAGCTTCCGTTCAATTCCATTAGTATGAAAAATAAATATTTTAGATTGTTAATAATAAAAGAGTGGGTGTTGTTTATTTCAAACATCAAAGTAAATATACTGAAAACAAAATCCATAATTAAAATGTATGGACATTTTTCTGAAGTTCATATGTGTATATTTATTCCACAAAATGTAAAAAAGATTTTATTTATATTATCACATGAATTTTTCTATAAAATTTTTATGAATTGTAAATGTTTCGTTAGACACTATACTGTTAGATTTCAGTAATTGAAATTTTATTCATGCGTTTTGGATTTTTAACGAAGTCTGATTTGGTATAATAGCTTACGTCATGCATATTTTTATAATAAAAGAAAGCAAAATTAAAAATTATTTCAGTTAATTTAAAGCTAAGATTTCAATAAAGCAAGAAAAATATTTTGCTCAAGAAATAACTTTAAGTAGACCATAATTTCTTTTTCAAGCGATGCACATTATCATGAGAAGGCTAATTCATTTCCACTTGGTCATGCGTAGTTTATTTACGATTTGTGAACACTACTCTGTGAATAAAGACTCTCTACCGATCGCCTGAATTCTGGAGGCGTGGATAAAGAGCCAGCAGCTGAAATGAAGTGATACGATTGAAAAGAGAGATACTGTCATGTTTTTGCGTGGAGAACTGTAGATGAGTGCACCGAAAAAAAAGATGTTCTTTTAAGACGCAGAAAAAAGATGTATAATTACGAATTGTATTTTAAGCTGTTTATTTAACGGAATTTATACATTTTTGTAAGTATTTGTGTTCATCGTATAATATATATAATTAATTCGATCAAGTGTTACTTCATGTAATTCCGAATTACATGCCCCGATCCTATATTATTAATAATAATCATTCTAAAAAAAAATGATGATTACTACTTCACACATCAGAAAACTAAATTTTTTGTATCTTTTACAAAATTTTCATCTAAAAGATAAATAATTAATCATAAATTAAACTGAAGCAAACAGTGATAAATATCGGAACACAAAGAACCACGTGTTTAATGCCACTTTCCAGAAGAGATCCTTCAGACAGTACAAGTGCTTGTTACTTTCATAAATTCTAAATAAATATCATATCTACTTATTTCACTTAAAATTTTCCGTCTTTTGTACAGTAATTTTAAAGGATCTAGATTTTAAACTCTGTTTCGTTAAATTTACTCATCAAGCTTTTGATCATCTTGATATCTTGAAGTAGTCGTTTCCATTTGATGATTACATAAATAAAGAGTTTTGCTTTATTAAAGAGTTTTGCTTTGATTTAGATTTGCAGTACAGGAGGAGTGGGATTTGTTTCTTTAAAACATCAACACAAATGTTCTAAAAATAAAATTTATTATAGTTTATAAATTGCCCGGGAAGTTTTATTTTTATTTTTAAATTTTTTAAATGTTATAGTACTACATATTGTTTTGAAAATGTTAAAAGGATTTCTTTTTATCATCATATGAATATGTTTTTATAAATTTTTAATCATAGTGTTTATAAAATTTATTTTTTAACTATACAATAGGCTACAAAACTTGTATCATATAAAAAAAAAAGTTTTACGCATTTTTGAAGTTTAACGAATATTTAGATTGTTCGTTTTCATTTGCAATATGTACAGTTTGATTTTGTATTTTTTTAAAAATTGTGTAGTTTATTTATTTTTTCTTTCCGCTAAAGAAATCATTTATGACATGATGCAGTGTGTTTGCATTTAGTCATTTAAATAAGATGGACCATGACGAAAATTACAGAATCAATTTTTTTTTAACTGTATGTAAATATGTTTTTCAATGTATAGGTACTGTAATTGCCAAATAGCTATACTCGGAGGGCCTTATTATTACTCCTCTATATGTTTTTAGTTGATTGAGGTTTAAGTTGTGTTAAACAAGTGTAAAAAATTAACATAGAATGAGTAAAGAAGTTAATTGCACATTGATAAAATTACGGGAGTCTCACCAAGTTCTGTCTGTTCAGCAAAACATAAGGTTCTATTAAGTTGTAATTTTGTAACTGGACGAAAAATGTCCGGCCAGGATTCGAACCTGGGATCCCTTGGCTAAAGCTGATATGCTCCACCAACTGAGACATCCCGGTCGAATCTGGAGGACCTAATTCACCCAGTTAACATTATCGATCATGTCATCTGTACTGATATCTGAATCAACTCAACAGAATAAATATCAGGTAATTTGGAACTCCAGTAAACGCTGGATACGTGATTACTGGTGGAGCATGGCAAACTCAGCCAAGAGATCCCAGGTTCGAATCCTGGCCCGGACATTTTTTGTCCAGTTGGAAAATTACATCTTATATGATTTCTTTACCAATTTGAATAATTGTGTCAAAATTAATATAGGGTTCTATTGTTTGAAGAAATTTTGAATCTGGACACATTCAAATAGCCTTTCTATCTAATAAAGTTACTGTATTTCAAACGAACTACTAAGCAGACACTTATAATAGGTTAAGAATTCGCTACACTCGTTTCAGAAATTTCACAAAACAAAACTAGTGCAATCTTACCAAATTATGTTTTATATTGTGTGTCTAGTGCAAAAACTCTCTGTCTACAAATCACTTGCCAATTTCAGTTATGAATCTCTAGAACTTATTTAGGGCATTTTTTATTTCTTTCTTTTAGGTAGTGTGGACTCTTAGCACTTCCCAAAACAAAATTTGGCATTAAATAAAAACTCGGCAAAATTTGTAAACGAAGCTGTGTGGATTTAAGTCAGCCTTATATTTCATATATCATCAGAAAATTATGATGTTAAGAAAATTAATGGTTAATTAAGAATGCGATGCACTCGCTTCCGAAATTTTACAAAACAAAACTAGTGCAATGTTACAAAGTTATGTTTTATATTGAGGGTCTAGTACAAAAACTCTCTGTCTACAAATCACAGCCCAATGTGACTTATGAATCTCTCGAATTTATTTAGGGCACTTTTTATTTATTTCTTTTAGCTAGATTGGATTCTTAGCACTTCTGAAAAAAATTTACTTCTCGGCATTAAATAAAAACTCGGCAAAATTTGTAAACTCAACTTTGTTGCCTTATGTCCGCCTTATATTAATTACCCATCATACGTAGTATAAGATAAATCTTGTAATCGTTTTAAAAATCGAAAAAAAAAATTGACGGATTTACACGTTTCAAACACTGGAGATTCCGAAATACATATTTTTAGAAAAAAAATTGCCGTGTGTCTGTGTGTGTGTCTGTAAACGCTCTATCTCGCGAACAAATTGAGATATAGACTTGAAATTTGGTATGTACTTAGTATGTAATAATGCGAAAATGCTTATTGAATTTCAGTAACCTCAATTATCCGGAACTATTTTTTTCGGACTTTCGAAATATCCGTTCTGATAAAAGGTATATAAAAATTTTCGAAATTGTTTATTTTACGAAATGAATATAAAAGACAATAAAAAAACATAAATTTTACATAAAACATGAAGTCGATCGGATAATTAGTTGCCGAGATATTTGGAATCCTATTTTCCACATTCTTCGATTTTCAAGACCCTGTCTTTCATTCAAATTTCAATTTAGAGATATATTTTAATTGGAAATGAGACGCGTAATCAGATGCAATAAACCGTTAGTTAATATGATTATAATTTTTGGAGTTATAAGGACGTTTCTTTTACGCAATTCAGTAATAGAGCATTTAAAGCGAGGCTAACGAAAAAGACAGGCTACCGCGGTGCGTTCCACTTATCTTTTTTTACAGACGTGACGTGATGCTCTTTTCGTACACCTGCATTGGTGGATTCGAGCCTCACGTGATTCCCACGGTCTGTAAAAAAAGATACGCGTAAAGCACCGCGGTAGCCTTTCTTTTTCGCTAGCCTCGATTTAAAGTTTATGACGTCATCAAGCCACCATTTTTTTCGAATTGCAATGCAATGTATAAATAGTTTACACATGTTTTATTTTCATATTTTATATTATGCATATCCATGATGGGTAAGTATTACGGTGGCCCCCAACAACTAGTTTCATATAGTATGAGAAAGTTAAGATGTTAAGAAAATTAAGAGTTAGTTAAGAATGCGCTACACTCGCTTCAGAAATTTTAAAAAACAAAACTAGTGCAATCTTACAAATTTATGTTTTATATTGAGGGTTTACTACAAAAACTCAATGTCTAAAAATCACACCCCAATTTCAGTTAAACATTTCTGCAACTTTTTTAAGTCACTTTTTATTTTGTTCTGTTAGCTACGTCGGATGCGGAGCACTACTGAAAAAAAATAACCTCTTGGGATTAAATGAAATACAGGGGAAAATTTGTTGCGATTCCTTATATTTCATGTATGTGAAAAATTTTAACATACTCTAATTTGGGGTTATACGCTGGGGTGTTACAAAGGCCCAAAACAAAACAAAAAGCATTTTCGATCTTTCTGGTTGTAGTGTTTTGGAGATTAACGACATGAATCACCAATACTCCACAGGTAACAGCACTAACTAGTAATAGAGCATACCCAGGACTGATTTTTTTGAGGGGAGGGGGGGTCCAAGTAGCCCTCTCCTGGGTGCAAATAAGCCAAAATTACTTTACTTCATGAAATTCAAAATTCATTTAATACAATAAAAATTTAATATTTATTACGTATGTATTGAAAATGAACCTAAATGAAGTCCAAACGAAGAATGTACAACAAGATCTCTTTTATTTCTATTTTGAAAGTATACATTTTTAAAAAGATCCTTCGTTCTTCCAAAATTACGCAACACAATTCAATTTCTTAAATAGAAAAGAAAGACATGCCTCCTTTTTTATCAAACTTAAGAAAGAACAATATTTTAGCTTGAGAACAAACTGAAAATGAAACATAAGTATAACAACAAATTTAATTTTATTAAATGTTTTTTCTTCTTTTTAAATACCTCGGAAAGAAAGAATAAAGAGTTTTAAAAAAAATCCTTAGTTTTTATTTCCTGGTAACGTAAGTGCTTTTTGAATATTTTAGAACTATATGAAAAACTTTGCACAATAAATAAAAATTTTCAACTATTCAAACTTTTTTCAGCGGCACCATTAAAGAAATTTCCTGCGGGAGATTGCTGCCTAATACAACCATTTCCTTAACTTATAATGTTTTGAATATATTTTGCAAGTTAATGCCCAAGGCATTTTCGTTTAAAAGCTGTGAAACCAACGAAATCTAAAACATAAACGCACAAAGAAATATGTAGAATAGAAAACATTCTTATGTTGTAAAAAATAAAACTTTTCGATTTTTTACTGATGTTTTCCGTGCTGTGTATTCATATATTTGAAACATACAGGAAATTGAAAACACATTCTTTTGTGTTTGATTTTCTTTATAAAAGCTGTTAGTAAACGTAATATTTTGAATTCTAGAAATCTCTCAAAATTATATACACGAATATCCCTCCCACCCATACAAGTAGGCATGTTCATATAGTATATAAAAAGTGCGCAAAAATCCGTATAAGTTTTAAAATTTTGGAAAAATAGAAAACAAATTAGACGGAAGTGTGGTTTCATCGATAAGAACGCTAATACAATTGCACTTTTATTAGAAACATGCAAGTTAGGATGATCATAAAATAACTGATTACTCGATGGATCCTTTATTCAAAAGAATCAGCATTTTAGAGTACAGAACTAGTTACTGCATATTGGAGATTAGTTTGGATGTTTTTGTGGTCGGAAGTTTCGAAAAAGATGTATTAACGGTTCTCCGTTAAAATTTTTTATAGACAACATTAGCTAACTAATATATCCTACATACCACACTGATGACTAAACGACAACTGAAAAAGAACCCTACGAGTATTCAGTTATTTTCTAGTCATTTTTATTTCATACTCGCGGAAGAAGCCTTGCGGTTAGCAGACTCTATCGGTTATTTAAAAACTACAAAATTTTTCGTTGTTAAAATTATCACGCAACCTAACAATGCTTTAAGTGAAAGCCATACTTTCGATTCATTATTTATATATTTAAAACACAAGACTTTTTTTCGTCACTTGCCCTGGGCTTTCTAATAAAAGAATTTTTATAATTATTTTTTAATGAAAGCTGCTTATTCTTGAATGAACTCTCACTAGCTTTTTAACACTTTCCAACCTAGTTGAAAAGTGTTTTTGACTTCGTCAATCTAATCGGATTGTCCTGCATTTTTTGTATGTTATTGTCGTTTACTATAGCATGTTCCCTATTTCAAGTGAAGTGTGTAGCACTTATAGTTGTTTTACAGGGGCAGTCAAAATAGTCCGTTACATACAGTCAATGGAAAATAATCGTTTCAATTGCATTTTGATGATGCTACGTTATTTAAAACAGGATGAAATTGATATATAATTATGAAGCGCATTAAAACATGCTTTTTGTAGAATATGGGGTGCAAAGCATTTATTATTCCTTTACAGAGTCAAACAACATAATTTTGTTACACATTGTTCTACGGGGAAACATTTTTTGCAGAGTAATTTAGTGATATTTCACTATTTCAAACATAATGAAAATTATATGCTTTACTGACGTTCACTATAGATTGCTCTTTTGAAAGTGTGCAGTGCATTGTGTTTATTTACATGGTCGCACAAAAGATATCGGTTACAGTTTATGTGCGATATTTACAGTATATATGTGATAGGTGCGTTTTCAAGTTTGTTTTGCGTTTTTAAGTTTAATTAATTTTTGTCATAGTACGTGTGTGTTTATAAACTCGGTTGTTCATATACAGGGCTATACAAGGGAATCCATAAGTATTACAGACTATGGGAGTGAATTTCTTCAGGGTAGTTTTTAATTTTGTTACGCATTTTCCAGCTGAACTATATTTAGTAGACTAATAGAAGTTTGTGGTATATAAATAAATTCATATACAGGGCTACGCAAAGAAAAATATACATTGTCGTTTACGGTTGGTAATTGCTTCAAGTGATTTTTAAGTTGCCTTTTAGCTTAATATGTGGTGTGTACTAGTCCTCAGATAATATACAGGGCTGTACAAAAGATTTCGAGTGCATTTCAATCGGTTTGCGAAAATTGCTTAATGTGAATATTCTAACTTAACTAAATTTTATCATGTTATATATCCACATCTATTGATCATATACAGGGCTGCAAAAAATAATTCGACACTGGAAGGTAATATCAAAAACTGTATTTTTCAATTTGTTATGTGTTTTCTATGTAAACAGTTGTTTACTTATATCTTCTGTCACCTTATTTAACGAAGTTTCGTTATCATGTGTTGGAAAGTGTTGCAGAGTCTATGCTTGACGCATGATTTTCTGTTCTTGTTTTATTTATTTTTATTAAAAATTTTGAAATTTTAATAGATTTTATCCAAAACGGCGGTAATTGGTCGCTTTAATTCTTTCAGATAAAAGGGATATAATTAGGAGTGCTACATCTTTATTAATGTAATTTTCTCATTACGATTACAAAGATTTTTTTGTCCTTGAAAAAAAAAATGCTTTATGTTTAAAAGAAAATATGCATTTTTTTTCATGAAATTGTTATATTTCAATACAATTGGGAGTAAATGATTTTTAATATCTTTTTCATTCCGCTCGTACTTACTTTTAGCGAATAATATAGACGTCATATTTAATCGAAAGAAATTTTTTCATTGATAAAACTGGAGTATTGTACCAAGAGTGTATCTAAATGATCTAAGATTTTTTTTTACTTTTTACTCAGCCGTTACTTAGATTTGTGAAATAAAGACGTTGACCTGGAAAACGGAGTGCAGATTTTAAAAATATAATCATTAACAATGGTATTGCGCGTTACAATACCTTTAAAATTTTACTTGGATTCAGAATAGGAGAAGTACGCACGAGATTTTTCGCTGGTGAAAATGACGTCATTTTAAGTTTTGATTTATCATAGTATTTTTTAAGTTTAATTTGATAAAATTAAAAATAATAATAATATGATTAGATTATTGCGTCAAAGTGACGTAATTTTCACGAAGTTTACATCCAGGAATTGAAAAGGTAACAAACTCATTGGAATAAGTTATTATGATTACTTTTCTCGATTTCAAGTGAATAAGGTTTAATTTTTCAATTATTTGAAAGTTTTAAAAAAAATAGAAATAATTTTTGGTAAATGTAAATCAAATTATTATTTTTTTTGAGTTAGACCAGCCAATTTAAGATTATTTTTATTGTAAATATTTTTCTAGATTTATTTATAAGTTCAATCTGATAGTTTCTTATTAAAACATTCCGCCAAAAAATAATTTCGTCAAAAAACATAAAAAGTACAGGTTGGAAGTTTCCGAACAGTCCTGTAACTGGAAGTGATTTTTATTTATTTATTTATTTATTTATTTATTTATTTATTTATTTGTTATTTAAAGAAATTTTCTTTTTATGATTCGAAACTCTCAGGAAAGTTTGAGCTTAGCTTAGTGAATTTGTGTATCTTGAGGGAGCAAGACATACGTATAAATTCCGTTTATAGTAAGAAAAAGTGCTAGGCAACACCGATTCAAAATCATGTTAAATTAACCGACTAATCCATATATAAAAAAAAAATAATTGTGCTAAATAATGAAAAGAAAATTTCAATTCTATGAACAATTTAATATTTTTCGAAATAATATTTAAGAAGGAAGAAAATAAAAAAATAAAAGTATGAAACAAAGATCAGAAATTATCATATAAACTTTTAAACTTTAGGAAATCGATATTTTTTTCTCCATTACTTTCTAATAAAATAAAAAATCAAGTAAAAATTTAAAAAAAAGTCACAATTTTAATGTTAACATTTACATTATTTTGTGACTCAAGTAAAATTTTAATTACATTTAAAAAGGACGATTTAAAAATTATTTTCTCTATGTACTCACTAATGAATAATTTAAAAATATGTGTTTAAAAATGTGCGAAAATAAAAGTATTTTAAATTGTTTTTGAAGGATACAACATGCATCAGTTAAGTTGAAAATGATACTTATTTCAAATTTTATCCAGATTCAACGTGTTACGTTATTAATAACGAATTTTTCTTATCATAAAATGAGAAGAAAATATTTTTAGTACATTTAAATCATTATAAAATGAAATTAAGCATAAATATAACTAACCTATTTTTCCATATATTTCTATCAGGTAAGTTGAAAATGTTTTTATTTCAAATTTTATCCAAATTCAGTGTGTTATGTTATTAATAACACATTTATCTTATCATAAAATGAACAGAAAATATTTTTAGTACATTTAAATCATTATAAAATGGAATTAAGCATAAATATAACTAACCTATTTTTCCATATATTTCTATCAGGTGAGTTGAAAATGTTTTTTATTTCAAATTTTATCCAGATTCAGCGTGTTATGTTATTAATAACACATTTGTCTTATCATAAAATGAGAAGTAAATTTTTTTTTAGTACATTTCAATCATTATAAAATGAAATTAAGCATAAATATAACTAAACTATTTTTCCATATATTTCTATCAGGTAAGTTGAAAATGTTTTTATTTCAAATTTTATCCAGATTCAGCGTGTTATGTTATTAATAAAACATTTTTCTTATCATTAAATGAGAAGAAAATATTTTTAGTATATTTAAATCATTATAAAATGGAATTAAGCATAAATATAACTAACCTATTTTGCTGTTGAAATGACAGATCCATCCCGAACCAAAATCCCAAAGTAGTGCTTTATGAGCTGAACATTAAAGAATAAAAATAAGATGGTTTATTTTATATTGCAGTTTAATATTTTTTTATATGTACTCACTAAGGAATAATTAAAAAATTTGTGAAAATAAATGTAGTTTAAAATTAGTTTTTGAAGATGGATGCAACATATATCAGGTAAGCTCAAAATGTTACTTATTTCAAATTTTATCCAGATTTAGTGTGTTATGTTAATAATAACACTTTCTTATCATTAAATGAGTAGAAAATAATATAATACATTTAATCCATTACAAAATGGAATTAAACATAAATATAACTAAACTATTTTGCAATTGAAACGACAAAGACATCCCGAACAAAAATCTCAAAGTAGGGCTTTTTGGATGACCATAAAAATATAAATATAAGATGGTTTATTTGACATTGTAGTGTTATATATCATCGCCAGTTAAGTGCCAAATGTTTAATCCATTTTCACAATAAATTCAAAATATGAAATACGCCTCACATAATATTTTAAGGATGTAAGGTAAAACTACTACACTTTATTAAGTTGACTTTTATTTAAGCATAAAACCATGCTTTTTCTTTTCATGTTGTTAGGAATCATAAAAGCGCTTTGATATGTATAATGATACATGAATGAAGAAGTGAAATCATCATGTGGATTATTAAAGTTTAACGTTTTGTTAAATATGAGAAATCAATATTTAAACGGAAAACAAAAATTGTGCAAAATAAAATAAATGGCACGTATAAAATGGCACGTGCAAAATAAAATAAATGACACCAAATATACTGCTCAATTCAAAACAGTCCATTGTTTTAGCAAATAATTTATCACGATTTCAAAAATAATATTAACGTTTCAATTCAAACAGCAATTCTTAAATAAAATTAACATTTCATGCATCGGATGTTAATGAAATATTTTTTTCCAATAATCAAATAATGAAAAATTACACTGTGCAGGAAATACTGTTTTCATTTGTAAATGAAAAATTTTAAACAAATTTAAACACCTAAGATCAACTTTAGGAATGATTGCGAACACAAACTATGAAGCAATTTATTCCGCGATTGTTTCGATTTAAAATTTTATTAAAAATCGATATACTTTTTGGTGTGAATATAATTATCGAAAACTTTTTTCTATTATTTATTAAATTAGTTATATCTAATATTATATTGCATGAAATTCATAAAACATGTTCTGCCTTCTGCATAGTTTCAAGAGTACAGAATTAAAACAGTAAATTACAACTTTTAATAACACTGTTAAAAATTTCCAGCAAACTGCCTGTCATTTGGCCGTTTTTATAGAAAACGGTTACATAATCGTAATTTAACGCTATTCTGACCATATTATTGCCCATATTATGGTGAGAATAGAGTTAAACTATCGTTATGTAACCGTTTTCTATAAAAACGGTCAAATGACTAGACAGTTTGCTGCAAATTTTTAACAGTGTAGGGGATAAATTATGTAAAATACATTCTGTAAAATAGCTAAAAGTATATAAAAGTAAATTACTATTGGGATTCTACTGACGAATATTTCTATATTACTTTTCGATAACTGATCCAAACAACATTTTTCGTAGTAGATTTCTCTTGCATTTTTTCATAGAAATCTACAACTGTATATATGTAATGAAAAAATGGTACAAATATAATATAAAAATAGTCGCAAATGGCAAACCTGTTACTATGCTTAGAAAGGAATGATAAATAAATATTTCTTTTTACTTATATCAATCAAAACTCCAATTATCAGGTTGAGGAATAAGAGCATCTTGCACGATAAAAAAAAAAAAAAATATATATATATATATATATATATATATATATATATATAGAGAGAGAGAGAGAGAGAGAGAGAGAGAGAGAGAGAGAGAGAGAGTTTGTTTGCATATGATTTTGCAGACCTATACAGTACAATTAACTTACTGGACTTAAAGGAAAATATTATATATTTTTATAATAAAAACAGCAATATAGATAGCGATAAAGATTGGTTTATTAACTTGTTTCAGTTGTTAGTGCAAGAGAATTACTTGTATGAGGGGAGTAGAGTATTTAAACAGATCCGTGGAATCCCAATGGGGGGGAGTTGCAGTTCAATTTTAGCTGACATCTATTTGCATATATATGAGAATAACAATAATTCAAATAAAGACATATTGAGTTATAGGTATATTGATGATGTTATAATAGTTGGATTAAATAACGAAAATGTAAAACTAGATTTTAAATATCATCCAAATACTTTAAAACTAGAACTCTCCTCCCGGAATATTAAAAACATAAATTATCTGGATGTGAATTTAGTGTTGGAGAATGACAATTTAATAACAAGGGTTTATGACAAGAGAAATGATTTCGATTTTTAAACTTTAAATATATTAAATTTTGAATCTAACGTGCATATTTCAGTATGTAGAGGTTTAGTTCGTCTTGAAAGATAGTGTTCAAGATTTGGCGATGCAGTTGACGAGTTCATGGAGTGTATTAACATGGCATTGATTCAGGGTTACCCTGTGAACTTTGTAAGGAGAAACATGATTAATTTTATAGGTAGAAGTAAATATAGAAATGAAATGAATTCATTTTTGAATGCTAAGGGTGGTCTAGATCAGTTGTTGGAAGAGTTCAGATAGAGTAAGTTGCTGCTGAGTGTAGCTTGGTGTTTTAGTTGATAGTTTGAATTAATTTGGTCTCGGCAGGAGAAGGGAGACGTTGTTAACGTAGAAGCCGATTTTAACCCTGCAGTGCATGTTGTTAGCCATGCCCTCCTGCCTTCAGGTTTAATTTTCGTGGTATTGTTTTTTCGTTAGAATTTTGAGTTTGGTTATATTTGTTTTATAGTTTTAATTGGTTATAGTTCAGTGTTCAGTTGATATATTGTTATTTGTTTTTGGCTATATAGTGTGGTTAATGTAAATGTATAATTGTGTTTTAGTAATATTATGTCCTGTGAGGTTCGGTGGCGTGTCTACGATTTCACTTGGGCAGTAATTTAATGTAGTTTCTGGTTTTTATGAGTCGTATGGATTGAGTTTAGGACTACTTTGGGCCGCTGTCAGGTATGTCTTTTATACTCTATGATATAAGTTGGAATAAATTATGGTCTACCACAATGGTATTTATTGTTGTTGTTTTGTGGAATTTCACAGTTTGGTTTATAGTGTTGATATTTAAATTGTTTTTTGGTTTTTTAAAAAAAAGTTAAGTGTTTTTATATTTGTTGCTTATATTGGTTTTTGCATATTTATTTTGTGGATTTCTTCAGGTCTCTCGTTGTCTCTCTACGTGAAGTTACGCAATGGGTGCTATGGTGAATACAGTTATACTGTGATAGACTAGAATATTGTTTTAGTGGTTGTGTTGTGGTGTGCATAAGTTGTTTCATAATATAAAATTTAAATATAATGAAGAGTACAAAATATAGTAAGTAAGATACCGGCAAGATACGGAATTTTATGAAATACCGTAGTGCCCGGTCGGATCCTGATTACATGGTGGGGATCGGATCGTTACAAAGCTACCATGAAAATAGTGTTTGCGGAGGTTCTGGAGTTTTAAGGAGTATTGTTTGTGAGGGTGATATTGAGGAAGTTTGTGAGACGAGGGGGAATGAGGAGAGAAGCAGAAAAGAAAAAATACAAAAAAAAAGACACATAATGTTACAAAAATAAATAAAAATAGTTGTTTAAGTTAACGTGGTGTGTAAACAGTTGTGGTAGTAAAAATAAAGGTGGGATGATGTATAGGACCAGATATATTTGTAATCAAACTTTAATGAACAAGAAAAAATATGATAGTGATGGAGTAGGTATTGGTAAAATATATAAAACAAGATGGTTTTATAATAGGTGTTTTGAGAGAGTACATATTGGAGAAGGTCTTAAACTATTCAAATGTAGGGACAAAAGATGTAAAGTGTGTCCTTGTGCTGAAATAGAAAATGAGGGTGAAGTGTTTGAAAATAAATGTATAAAATTCTGTAAGGTATATAACTGTGTATATAAATTGAGGTGTAGTGTTAAACAAGTGTTAATTGAGGTGTAGTGTAACCAGATGTATATCGGGCAAACATCCACTCCAATAAATAAACGAATTAATAATCATAAATCGGAAATAAGAAATCTTAAGACCAAAAAAGAGGACTAGGAGATTGAAATTACTCATTTTGCTGAGCACGGTGTGGAAAATACTAGAATATCTATATTGAAAATTGTCCCAAATAAGATATAAAGAATGATTTGTGAAAAGAAAAATTTTAAGATATGAAACGGTATACCCGTATGGTTTAAATGTTATGTTTAATCAGAATGTCCTACAAAATTTTAGAGATAGGAATCTGGATGACTCTATTTATGACAAAATAAATCATGGTATAAGGAAAAAGCTTATCAGTAGTGATATTAGACAGAATATCATTTTGAATACTTCTAAAAATTTAAATACTAGTAAAGAAATAGAAAAATCAATATTTAATTGTGACAGTAATCGAACAGAAAATGACATTAAGGAAATTATATTTAATATAAAAAAGAAATTGATTCCGGAGACTTTAACAACTTTACAATCTAGCACAAGAACTGTTAATAACGATTTGGGTTTGGATTTATTGCGGTATAGAATCAAGAAACAGGATCTACAGAGATATTGCAATTTAAAGAACTGTCATAAAAGTACGGAAGAAAAGATCTATTAGGTAGCTTTCAATACAAAAAAGTATAAAGCTACCTATTGCAGCCGCTCGGAGGAAAGCAGTTCCGGAAATTTCGATATATTTTCACCGATCATGACCCCCAGACCCCAAAACCACCCTCCGTTCAAATGTTGATATATATATATATATATATGTATATATATATATATATATACATATACATATATATATATATATATATATATATATATATATATATATATATATATATATATATATATATATATATATATATATATATATATATATATATATATGTCTGACCTATGTCATACGATAACGCTCGTATTTATAAATTGATTTTGTTGAAACTAATTGTGTGTATTAAGGTCACCAATGTCTCGACCGAGTACGTTGGCCAGCTTGGTCCGCCATTTTGTTTCAAGATGGCGGCCATTTAAAAATTTAAAACTAAAATAAATATACAAAAAAGTTAAAAATTGAAATTTATTTTTTAATTACGTGTTAGGTCTTGATACAAGGATTCCAAAGCATTTTTTGGTTTACCTCTATCTTAAAAAATGGCTGAGATAGAGCAGTTTGAAATTCTAGGGTGGCTGACATTTTGAAACAAAACAGCACATTAACGTAATTACTCGCAAATTATTTTGTTTCATTGTTGTAATAATTTTCCCAATCTTACGCATAAAACTATATATTCATATCCGTTAGCGACAAAATTGGCGACAAAATTGGCAACAAAATTGGCAAAATTTGTGACACTTGGCGAAATATCGCCAAATTTGGCGACCAAAATAAGTCTTTATAAATAAAGCCAATTTGGCTATTGCTGAATAATTTGGCGAAATTCTTATTCAAATTCAGTATTAACGAATCTTTTGTAAACGTTTCTTTGCATTTTAACTTGCTGTTTTCGTGTAACATTAGCTAAAATTTTAAAACGAAGATATAGGAAAGCTACCTTTTCCTCCCGGTACAGGCCGGAAGGACTTTTTAATATTGGATTATCTGGGGAATTGCTATAAAGGAGTTAATTTTGATAGAATTTTAAACAAGTACAATGATCTACTACCAGTGAGTAAAGTAAAAATAATTAAGGCATTTAAATATGATAAGCCTTTAGGCCGTATTATGTTTAATTATAATGGATATGCAAAAGACCTAAAGAGGGGTATTGATGACAGTACATGCAGTTGCAATGACGGAGAATTTATTAATTTTACAGATAAATATTATGGACATGTTGTTACTGGTAATTTAGAGATTGTAAAAGATAAGGAGCTGAGAAAGAGGATGGAATATAGCACAAAATACAGAATGAAACGAATTATAACGAAATGTGCAGCCATTAAACGGTTTACAACAAATATAGATATTTTTATACAAAAATTGACTTATAAATACAGCTTACCAAGTAATGTTTTTGATGAGTGGAAATTCTACATTTTAAGAGAGTTAAAGAGAGAATATGTTAGAGATTGTGACGGAGTGTCTCAAGAGGATTATACTGGGTTAACTAACTCTATTAAAGAACTTCAGAGTAAATTTATAATTACATATGTCGATAAAGCTAACACAAGTTATGCATTAATCTGTAAAAAAATTTCTGGTGAAATATTAAATGAAAGTTATAATAATAGCGATAACTATGAGCAATTGAAATCAAGAGTTTCAATGATGGAAAACAGGGTTAAGTCACTATATAAAAACGTTAAGTTAAAGAAGAAAACCAAAGTTTCCCATATCTTGTTCTAGTGCCAAAGTTTCATAAAAACCAGTGAAATTCAGAATTGTAACTTGTGGGTATGGTTCATACCTAGAGTCTGCTAATAAGAAATTGTTGGGAGTTTTGAGTAGCGTGATTGATAGAGTGTTGAGTACGGAGTCCACATTTATTATAAAAAACAGTTACATTTTATTAGACAAATTAAAAAAACATCAAAATATAAAGAGTTTGTTTGCATATGATTTTGCAGACCTATACAGTACAATTAACTTACTGGACTTAAAGGAAAAGGTTATAGATTTTTATAATAAAAACAGCAATATAGATAGCGATAAAGATTGGTTTATTAACTTGTTTCAGTTGGTAGTGCAAGAGAATTACTTGTATGAGGGGAGTAGAGTATTTAAACAGATCCGTGGAATCCCAATGGGGGGGAGTTGCAGTTCAATTTTAGCTGACATCTATTTGCATATATATGAGAATAACAATAATTTAAATAAAGACATATTGAGTTATAGGTATATTGATGATGTTATAATAGTTGGATTAAATAACGAAAATGTAAACCTAGATTTTAAATATTATCCAAATACTTTAAAACTAGAACTCTCCTCCCGGAATATTAAAAACATAAATTATCTGGATGTGAATTTAGTGTTGGAGAATGACAATTTAATAACAAGGGTTTATGACAAGAGAAATGATTTCGATTTTAAAACTTTAAAGATATTAAATTTTGAATAGAACGTGCATATTTCAGTATTTAGAAATGTGTTTACAAACGGTTTAGTTCGTATTGAAAGATTATGTTCAAGATTTGGCGATGCAGTTGGCGAGTTCATGGAGTGGATTAACATGGCATTGATGCAGGGTTACCCTGTGAACTTTGTAAGGAGAAACATGATTAATTTTATAGGTAGAAGTAAATATAGAAATGAAATGAATTCATTTTTGAATGCTAAGGGTGGTCTAGATCAGTTGTTAGAAGAGTTCAGATAGAGTTGGTTGCTGCTGAGTGTAGCTTGGTGTTTTAGTTGATAGTTTGAATTAATTTGGTCTCAGCAGGAGAAGGGAGACGTTGTTAACGTAGAAGCCGGTTTTAACCCTGCAGTGCATGTTGTTAGCCATGCCCTCCTGCCTTCAGGTTTAATTTTCCTGGTATTGTTTTTTCGTTAGTATTTTGAGTTTGGTTATATTTGTTTTATAGTTTTAATTGGTTATAGTTCAGTGTTCAGTTGATATATTGTTATTTGTTTTTGGCTATATAGTGTGGTTCATGTAAATGTATAATTGTGTTTTAGTATATATATATATATATATATATATATATATATGCATGGGTTACAGCTTATATATTTCTGACATATACCGATATATACGGATTATGTATTGATAAATGTCTGGAAAATAGCACCTAATGAAAAGAATAATTTTTATATCTCATATGGACATGATCATCCTTTAATTATTAGCGCAGTTTTTTAGTATATTGTTTTAGTGTTACAATATCAGGAAAATATTCAATATTTCGAAAATTATTTTGCAAATCTATTACTTATTATGAGGTTAACCCAATCAAACATTTTCTGATAAATTCCACAATCCAACATATTGTCCTTCTATATTAAAAAAAAGTAATCTGGAACTGAGCCAAAATCGATTTAGAAATGGACCAATCAAATTCTGCGTAGATATTCCGGGTTATTCTCATCGCTTTTTTACTAGGGACTTTTTTGAGGAGCTATTACTTTTTTCTAGCCATCCTACGGATTCGAAAATCATACCACCAAACGCGAAATATAACAAGCTTTCAGAAATTAAAAAAATTATCACGGTCGGACAATAAAAACTCAAAAAATCCTTAAAAATCGAGTAAAAAATCTTTTATTGAAAAAGTCATTTTTTTATATTGTTGCCAATTTCTAAATAAGCGCAAAGGATTATGTTTTATCTCAAATAAAAAATGTATTTGCGCGAGACTATTAAAAACAATAATGAAAGTTTAAAATAATAATTAAATTATCACGTGTTGAAAGCAGGAAATAAAAGAAAATTACGTCATAAAAGTCGTGTTTACACATGAATATTAAAAATAAAAAAGATGAATTAAATGAAAAAGCATTATAACCAGTTAAATGAAAAAGCATTATAACCTGATTACAGAAGATAGTCGCCGTTCGTGATATCATCATCATTATCTTTCTAAAACAGGATACATTACCACACTGTTAAAAATTTGCAGCAAACTGTCCAGTCATTTGACCGTTTTTGTAGAAAACGGTTTCATAACCGCAATTTAACTATATTCTGACCGTATTATTGCTCATTTTATGATCAGAATATAGTTAAATTACGGTTATATAACAGTATTCTACAAAAACGGTCAAATGACTGGACAGTTTGCTGCAAATTTTTAACAGTGCAGGTTTTAAAAGACTGTGAAATAAGAACGGGGGTTAGTGAGCGTAGTGAGTAGGGGTCAGAGCCCCCTAGTTTTGCAGAAAGAGTAGCAAATTATTTCATTTAAATTATATTTTTTTAAGATGTAAAATACTTTATTTTCGCACATTGATAAATGTAGCTGTCGAGCTGTGCAGCTTTTACTTTGGCAAGATCTGGTAATATATATATATATATATTGACTTAATTTATTGAACTTCGAATGATCAAGTGACATGCATTACCTCTTATATAAATATTGCTACTCTGTCATGGGGAATTTATTTATGAAGTTGATTTACAAAATCTAATTATTGATATACTCAAAACCTTTACATATACCACCCAGTATAGTAGATTATGGTCGAACGTTTCAATATGTATATGAAACACTATTAAAATAGGGTAAAAGTTTTACATTTTCTTCCCACTGATATCATTATTACAGACGTTGAATAAATATACAGTGTGCCCACTAAAGTCCCTTGCCACCCTCTTAACTTCGGAACGGCTGCCGCTATATTCAGAAAAGTGGTGTCTAGGTATAGTAAAGTAGCCATGCGCTACACAATGAAACTACCTACTGCGCCACCTGGTGGAATGCAGCGGAGTTAGCATTCCTATCTCGAAAACGGAAAGACCACCGAGAAAAAAAGTGATTTAAAATTTGTAGAGTATCATCTATTTAGTCACCCTATTAAGACACCTTGTGGGCATTAATGTGACAAAACGATCTTAGAAAGAAAGAAACAACCAGTTATGAAACAGCAGGTCTGTCCGACCCCTCCACAAACATTGCAGGACATTAAACGACGCTATTACGGACGCTTGTTCCAACGTGTCACCATCTATGCTCCAAAGTGTGCAACGTGAAATTCAAACAAACATCCAAATATACATTGTAGCTGACGGTGTGAAGTTTGAAAATCAAAAATAAAGGTATATTATTATAACTAGTTGCTTTTTTCTTTCTCAGATCGTTTTATCACGTCACAGTGTAGGAAATCACGAAAAGACAAATGCGTGATTTAACCGTTCAATTATTCGCATTAATGTCCACATGTGTCTTTTCGTACTAAATCGATGATGCTCTACAACTTTGTAAATCATATTTTTTCTCTATCTCTTTCCGTTTTCGAGATAGGAATGCTAACTCCGCAACATTGCCGTAGGCGGTTTCATTGAGTAGAGCATGGCTATTTTACTATACCTAGACACTACTTTTATGAATATAGCAGCAGCCGTTCCGAAGTAAAGAGGGTGACAAGGAACTTTAGTGGGCATACTGTATATAAGTATATTATTATAAGGATCGACGTTTCAAACACGGCGATGAATAGACGTGATGCCATACGTCTTTTACAACAGCGATTCAGTGAAACATTTGATGTTTCATGCATTTTACATAACTGATATCATGTAAAGTGATAAATATTTTAATTTTCCATTTATGTAAAACGATAGACGACTGTAAGGCAGAATATATAATAACATGTACAGAATTTTCTACTTTCTTAAATGCATATGCCACGGAATATCAGATACAACTATTTATCCTTAGATAGGTTTCTCCGTTACACCTAAGAACAAACCTACACAAATTATTTCTCTTAAAGTTTTTGAGAAAAACCATTTACTTCCTAATCCTATTTATTTCTAAAAGATATCAGTTCAAATATTGCATCGAATCATTGTTTTGACAGATTCATTATCCATATCCTACAAGCATTTGGCTTGATTCCAATATGTCCTCTAAATGTAATACAGCTGAAAATAAGATCATTTTTTTCATTTGAATTTTATTTATTTTCCATTAAATTTATTATATAACTGGACCGTGAAATGGATTATGTTACCTACGCAATCTAAATCAATGCATTCAATTTTTTGAGTTGAAATAAAAAACTGGATCTAATAAACAATCTAAATATTTTCACGTGAGGAAAAAAAATACATTTATTTCCGCATCAATATTATCGATTTATATCTTAACATTATCTTACATTTTATCATTTTTTCTTGCATTTTTAGGTTAACGGTACCAGTGGTGGTAACTGTACCAGTAAAGCAATTTTCTAGTTTGAATATTAAAAAAAAGGCTTTGAATATCTTGTCCCTCGTGAATTTGCTTATATAGCCCTCTAGCGTTATCGCCAGTAATTACAATACTATCTTATCCTGTAATTACAAAGCTATCTTATTTTGAACGTGGTGATTTCATCTCGAAAAATTCAACGTGAGGCATTTCTGGTAGTTCAAACAATGGTTCAGATTTATAAGTTCAAAAATGCAAAAATATTTTTTCAATTTAATGTTTTCTAGAGCAGTGCATCTGCAATTAAATGTCTGCTCTAATATACAAGAACTGTAGCATGGTTATTAATGATTCTCTGAAATCCTTGCATTGATGTTTAAAAGCGGAAATTCTGTGTTGTCTCTAAACCGTTATTTTATAACAGAAAATTTTCTCACGGGTACTTTCGGTAATGAACTCTTAGGTTCTTGTCAGGCTATAATGAAACGTGGGTAAACTCGAAATGCAATATTTATCGTTTATGAGTCAAAAAAACAGTAGATTGAAGTTAAACGTATATTAAGTGTTGAAACAATGTTGAAATTGGTATCTGACAGAGATTTGACCAGGTTGCTACTATTGCATGCAGGTAAAAATAATTTGAAGTTCAAATACAACATTTGCTAAATGGTACATACATTAAAATCGTGAATTTACAACACAATTAAACATCAACGTTTCATTCCGCATCTGCGAACGTCATCAGGATGTTTACAAACAAGTCGAAAATGTCAAAATGAGCTTACACGTCAGAGTTCTGGAGAAAACATGATCTGAGAGTGCGCAAACATCATCATCACAAACGTCATCAAGTTCCCATGGTAACCAAGTGGATCATACCACCGTAGTGAAAAGAGGGGTTGGAAGACAAAATGAGCAGATTGTATTAATGGATTATTATTGGTTGTAAATTCACGATTTTAATGTATGTACCATTTAGAAAATGTTGTATTTGAATTATAGAACTTATGGTACAATTGTCCTGTTTTTAAATATAATTTGAAGTGTTCGTGCTATATAGGAACTTTTAAAGCTTTTTATGTAGTAATTGAAGATTAAACAAAATGTATTTTTAAAGTCCTAACGACATATTTCAAACGTATTTAAAAAAAATTATATTAAATATTTTTGAAGATTTATAAGCAGATCAGTCAAAATTGCTTCTCAAACTGCAAAGAAATGGGCAATTTTTCTGCACCAATTCAGCTCCATTGAAATCGGAATACAACCGGGATTTAATATCGTAAACGGATCTTTTATACTCTACTAAAGTAAAACTTCTGGAGAAGTTAATTGATTAAAACGTTATTGATATTCAAACAAGCACAATTCGTCAAAATGTTAAAATACTTCCTACAAAGCACATCATTCAAGACGCCGAAAAAAAATGAAAGCAATTTAACAGAGTTGTTCTGTTCGACCACATACCTAACCCCTACGTTTTTCCAAATGCCAGCGTTTTATTGTGTTACCGTTACTGGTGCTCGAAATACAGCAGTCAGCGACAACAATACAAAATGTTAAAATGCTGAATGTTGCCAGTTGTCAAGGTAATCACGCAACATATTTCCGTTCCTGTCCAAATAGGATCTGTGAAAAAAAGATTTTGACTGTTAAAGCCAGGTTTCCGCCTCCGGATCTAGGTTCTATAGAGTTCTTTATTACGGGAACTCATGGGCCGGTTTTACCCACTAACGCTACTGCTTTTGGTCTAGCGAGGTACAGCGCACGTAGATACACAGAATCCTCCGCTGCACACCAAGAGCTTTGAAAATCTGGTCGATACAATAATAACGCCCTGAACAAAATTATATTAATATTTATTTCGGGTTACGTCTTCAGTTCCACCCCCCTCCCTGGAATCCCGAGTGATCCGGACATTAGGTTTGTCTGTATGTATTTACTTTAAGAAAATATTCAGATGTGGAAAATATAAACAGGAGATGATTTTGCTTTCAAAGACAGATTGGAAAGTGAGGTTCCGATCTTGTGCTTGTAAGAACGCAGAAATATTATTCCAGAGCGCATAGACACGCCCTCACTATATTCTCAAAATATTTCCTATTCTGAATTTCTATTCGCAAACATGTAGAATTCTTAACCCCATCTGTTGGGGTTTAGTACTCTAGGCAGCTAAAGCAATATTCACAATCTGTAAGACACATAAGCATCCAAACTGCATCACTTTATCATTCAGTACAGTTAAGAGAATGCACCGAGGCAAGCCCCATCATCACAGTTCAATATATTATATTGAACCTTATAAACATAAGCATTCTACATCGATATCCATCATCAAACATCAACACAGTAGACCAATCGAATCATCAGCTAAATCACTCAAATATTCCGTGTGAAAGCAAATTGCGAAAAACCTAATGATTCTCCAACACATCAAAGGAAAAATTTCAGAGGGAAACAAAAAGAGACAATTCAATTAAAATCTCTTGATAGTGCAAAAAACTGTGAAGAAAAAATACAAGAGTTCACGTAGTGGCACACCATTTGCTAATGTGGAGGATTCCAAGCAGCTAATTTGCATTGCGCAAAAAGCTACACTGTAAAAAAAATGCAAATGTTTCTACAAAAATTTATTATAACCACGGGCGAAAATGTACATTAACTTTTTCCGAATAACCCACGATTCCGAAACAAGCTCTTTATCGTTGGAAAGCCCAGAAACCAAAAAACAAAATACATATATATATATATGAGAATGCACCGAGGCAAGCCCCATCATCACAGCCCATGATAATATATTATATTGATCCTTATAAACATAAGCATTCTACATAGATAACCATCATCACACATAAACACAGTAGACCAATCGAATCATCAGCTAAAACACTCAAATATTCCGTGTGCAAGCAAATTGCGAAAAACCTAATGATTCTCCATTACATCAAAGAAAAAAATTCAGAGGAAACAAAAAGAGACAATTCAATTAAAATCTCTTGATAGTTGAAAAAACTGTGAAGAAACAATACAAGATTTCACGCAGTGGCACACCATTTGCTAATGTGGAGGATTCCAAGCAGCTAATTTGCATTGCGTAAAAAGCTACACTGTAAAAAAAATGCAAATGTTTCTACGAAAATTTATTATAACCACGGGCGAAAATATACATTAACTTTTTACGAATTACCCACGATTCCGAAACAAGCTCTTTATCGTTGGAAAGCCCAGAAACCAATATATATATATATATATATATATATATATATATATATGAGAATGCACCGAGGCAAGCCCCATCATCACAGCCCGTGATAATATATTATATTGAACCTTATAAACATAAGCATTCTACAGAGATAACCATCATCACACATCAACACAGTAATCAATCGAATCATCAGCTAAAACACTCAAATATTCCGTGTGCAAGCAAATTGCGAAAAACCTAATGCTTCTCCAACACATCAAAGAAAAAATTTCAGAGGAAACAAAAAGAGACAATTCAATTAAAATCTCTTGATAGTGCAAAAAACTGTGAAGAAAAAATACAAGAGTTCACGTAGTGGCACACCATTTGCTAATGTGGAGGATTCCAAGCAGCTAATTTGCATTGCGCAAAAAGCTACACTGTAAAAAGAATGCAAATGTTTCTACGAAAATTTATTATAACCACGGGCGAAAATATACATTAACTTTTTCCGAATTACCCACGATTCCGAAACAAGCTCTTTATCGTTGGAAAGCCCAGAAACCAATATATATATATATATATATATATATGAAAATGCACCGAGGCAAGCCCTATCATTACAGCCCGTGATAATATATTATATTGATCATTATAAACATAAGCATTCTACATTGATAACCATCATCACACATAAACACAGTAGATCAATCGAATCATCAGCTAAAACACTCAAATATTCCGTGTGCAAACAAATTGCGAAAAACCTGATCATATATCCTGGTGATATATATATATATGTATATATGTATAATTTAAAGCAGCATTTTTTCTTTTGCTGCCACTGATTTTCGGAAAAGATTCCAAGTAATTTTTATAGCGTGTTATGCAGTTTTCTTAAGCAGGAATATCGGTTTGCAGGATGTTATCAATTCTCTATCAAATATTTTCAGCTGCGTAATTGAATTGATACGTTCAATAGCAACAAAATAATATTATTTTAAATATCCATGTAATACAATTAACTTATCATTGTTTTTACCGTTGTTTTGTCAATAAAACATGATTTTTGAACATGAAAATATTTTCGTGAGAATTGGTAACAAAAAATAACAATAATCCTGCTTAAGAAAAAATATTTCTACACTATAAAACTATTAGGAAACGTTTCCATAAATCAGTGGCAGCAAAAGAAACTTTGTTATTATAGATGATACTTTAAATGTCCTAAATATATTAATTTCTGGACCTTCTAAATATAAAGTATCGAGGGTGACTCGGAGGAGATTATTGTATATGTTTTTATTATATTTTTCTTCCTTAGGAAACATTTGTCTTTTTTTTGGAGTACATAGAATCCCACTCTTATTTATATCCATGATTCTGATACAACTGTAGAAAATACTGTTTTCGAAGAGTTTAAGCCTTCGTGATTTTAACTGATTTGTTCATCGTTATTAAGTAATCTCTGATTTTACATTTAAACATGTAAAAATGTTTGTTTCCACTGTATGCTTTCGTTCACTTTTAGCGTGTAATGGTTTATTTCTGTGTATGTATCACTGCTTTAGCTATTTAATATTTAAATGATTTTATTTTTTTTTCTTCACCTAGGGTATCCAAATGAGGACCTTGCACCATTTAACCTAATTCATTAAACTAACTAAATGTAAAGGATGCTAAACAAGAATTTTGCTTTATTTCAAATAAATATATAGTTAAAATTTAAAATATACATACTGGGTGGTTATAATATAGGTATCTCTATTTGGAAAAGTCTTTAGCTTGAAGTAATAATCAGAATTAAACCAAAACCGGAACACTTGCTATTCGAGAAGGGGGAAGAAGAATGGAACAATAAAAATAATTAATTGCAATAATCACGGGCAGATGACGCTTTAGAGTGTGAAATGTAATGTGTAATATTGTGTACCGTGGAGGTGTCGCAAACCTCAATTTCTTTACTGCATATCAAAACATGTACGAAACATCACTTCTGATGCGTTACATTCCGCAGTTGAGCACGTGGCGCACTGCCTGGATTGTGTCCTCCAACACAATAGCCGTGTGGAACCTGAACATGATCGGCAACGCCTTGCGAAAGCGTAACCACATTCACTGTGACATTTTCGAATAAATTAGGTGTGCCATACGGTTTGACGCCTTAATTTTTTGTTCTTGTATTACACATTAAATTTCACGCACAGTAGTGCCATCTGTCGGTGATTATTGTAATTATTGTTTTTATTATTCCATTTTTCTTCACCCTTCTCGAATAGTAAGTGTACTGATTTTGGTTTTATTCGGGTTATTCCTTCGAGCTACAGACAGCTCCAAATAGGGATACTTATATTATACCCACCCTGTACTTACATCGCTATTAGATTATTAAATATAAAATATAATTTTTGATATAAGATTTGTGCAAAGTGTCTATCAGGTACATTGCGAACGATTTTGTGATAATTTTTATTGCTCGCGACGTACGTTTAAGAAAATAGGAGAAATGTACTTATCCTAACTAACAGCATCTTAAAAGCCTGTTGAAGTAACCTTATTTTATATTAATAAGGACCGTAATTGAAAGTCACATTTTATCTAAAAACGCATAATATGTGGAAACATGAAAATGTTAGATTTAAAATTTTATCAATATGTTATGTTTCGGTACTACATTAATCTGTTTTAAAGCCCTGACTTCTTCTTAGTAACAAAAGTGAACTCGAAAATCTATATTTTTAAACTATGATATTATAAAAGAATTATGTAAAACACAAAATATCCTTAAAACGAAAATTTTTCAAGATTTAAAAAATATATCAATCCTGTAATACAATATGAAATATCTTCAGTAAAACTTTCATTCAAAAATGTATTAGGCTGTATCCAATTTCCCTTAAAATGGAAGTACTGGTTTGAGAAAAAATAGCATACGAGTATTTCTCTAATTATGCATTTTAAAAGATGAAAAAAAAAAAATATTATGGGAAATTGTCAAAGTTTTTGCATTTTTTTTATATTTTTTAAGAACAGAAATAAATAAACATAATATTTTTAAAATATCTGCGAAATTTATTCCTAAAATATATTGTTTAAAATATTTCTGAGGAAGTGAAAGTTTTAAAGGAGTGAGAAAAAAGTATCAAGTTTCATTTAAGATTTAAAACTAGAAAGAAGCTTCTTTTATTCCCTGATAAGGACACTCATAAAAAAAATTACAGTTGAGAGGCAATTTATTTTCCATCTTCGCAAAGAATTCGTTCTAAGGGAAGTGGCTTTTACTAAAATTGTTCGTACGCTGCCCCAAGGCATATATTTGAAGACCGGTAAATTATTAATGTATAAAGGCATTCTAGATCGAAAGATGAACTGACCTTATAAATTATGTTGCAGAAAACGTTTTTAAAAACTGTATCTTACTTATTTGAGATGCAGTCATAAAAAAAATTACATTCTGTTTTTACTTTTAAGTGCTTTCAGTAAATTTCATATAGCTCATACACATAGTCAGATGACATTTTTATTTAATTTTAACTATGCAATCAAATATTTAATTCTTACATAATTTTTATCTGATTAACGTTAAACAGTATTTCTTTCTATTTTAGAATACAATTTCATATAGAATACACAATAGGATATATTGTAGAATATAATATAGCATGCGATAATATAAATACTCGAAAATACTAATAATGTTACTAATAGTAAAACTGACAAAAATAATAAACTTAATTTTTAAAATGTTCAGAGGCCTTGAAATAAATATGTGAGTTGTGGGTAAAAGACAATATACGGTGTTTCACCAATTTTCATTTATTAATGGTTAATAGTTACAGCAAAATATAATTTAAATATGGAAATCCTAAAAAAAAATCAACGTTTAGTTATTATTTTTATAAAATGAAATGTTTGTAATATTGCTCCTTTACAAAAAAAATTCAGTGTTAAATTAATATTATGTGATCAAAGAACATTAATAATGAGTTGGTATTATTTTCATATTACAGAGATTTACGCTTGATTTCCTAGTGTTTCTAGTATGACATGAAATACACAAGAATGTTTGAAAAGGAAATGGAAACTGTCAACTGTTAAACTGCATGCCATTTTTCAATAAGGATATTTTTAACTTAATATCCTGATTTTTGTGTTTTAATTTGCAGGAAAATGAAGATATAATTTTTTGATAATAATATTCTTTACAAGTTAATATTTCACAAGTCTCACGTCTTAAGCAAACTTGTTTAAAATATGTAAAAACCGAAGTACTAATGTAAAGTATCCCTATATTTAAATAGATATATTCTATATCTATTTAAAGTAGTTTTAAAGTATTATCTGTGCTCAGTCAAAGTAGAATAAATATTTATAAAATTTCTAAAACGATCTGTAATAACTATTTAACAGCAATATTTGTTTCATAATTCAATTTATTGTATGATGCAGAATACATTTTTTAAGAAAGTGTTTTCCTAAAGAAGAAAATCAAATATTTGTAAAAACAGTTTATCATTTAATTAGTGTCGAATGTAATGTCTTGAATAATTTCGAAACGCATCATCTTAAGTTGCTAAACTTTTACATAGTATCAAAAAGTTTTAATTAAACCAATATTAATACTGTCTTTAAATATTAATAAACTGAAGTCATAAATTCACAAGAGTGCGTAAATATACAATAAACTTATAACATGAGAACATTTTATTACAAAATATTTTCAATGTCTAAGAGATTAAAAATGCATTTCCAAAGACCTTCTACTTACATTTTTGAATACTTTCTATTTACAATAATAATCAAATATTAGAGTATTTTGAAATTTTATCGAAATTTTTAAGAAAGGAACGATAAGGGAATTTCATAAAAAATAAATATTTCCTTCAATATATTTTAATTAAAGTTTTACTCTTATTGCATCTTGTTTTCATTAAACTCATTATAGCAGATTGCGGTTTAATTATTTATAATGAGAAAAAAAAGCCTTCTAAAAATATATTTATTCAATATAATAGGAAAAAACCTACTAAAGAACGATTAATTGTTTCAATAAAATAAATGAATGATAACTATTTAGATGTTTATATATTATAGTATGCTCATCAATTCAGTTTTTGGTGCATTAATTAAAGTTATCTTATATCAATTAAATTTACCTGATTAAATTTACTTGATAACTATGCAGATCATAATAATCAATAATATGTCAACATTTATATATTATTCCTTATCAGAGTTATTCCATGTCAATTAAATTTGCATACAGATCCTAATGTAGGCATAGTATGACGCATTTTGAAACAGATCAGTGTACAGAACCTCACAAATACTCAAATACAACTGAAATATCCCCATTTCTGAATAACGAATTGTAAAGATGTTCACATCCATTGTAACGTTTTATGATTTTATAAAGACCACTTATAAAGTTTATTTATAGTCCACCACTTTTATAAAGTCCTTTATCATGATTTTATAAAGTTCTCGTTAGTAGTTTTGAGGGATCTTCTACATACTTCTTATTGTTAAATTTTTGAAGTATATTTAACATAAGCATGATATTTGTTTATTATCATTATATTTCTACAAATCCGTTTTTGTTGTATTGATTAAAGATATTCCAAATCAATTAAATTTGCATGAAGTACGTATATCGAGATCATAATGTAGGAATATTTGACGCATTTTGTATCAGTGTACTGAGCCATAAAAATACACAAATACAAGTAAAATAATCACATCTATTGTCCTTTTCTTACAATTTTACAAGTCCGCTTTAGTTTTTTTTTTTTTTTTTTTGAGGGATCTTTTACATACTTTTTATTGTTCAATCTTTAAAGTATTTAACATAAACATGGTAGTTGTTTATTATCATTATACGTCTATAACTCCGTTTTTGGTGTATTGATTAAAGTTATTCCAAATCAATTAAAATTGCATGAAGTAGGTATATACAGATCATAATGTAGGCATATTATGGCGCATTCTGAATCACTGTACAGAGCCATAAAATTACTCAAATACAACTGAAATATCCCCATTTCTGAATAAAGAATTGTAAAGATGCTCATATCCATTGTCCTTTATCATGATTTTACAAAGTCCGCTGTAGTTGTTTTGAGGGATCTGCTACTTACTTCTTATTGTTCAATTTTTGAAGTATATTTAACATAAGCATGATATTTGTTTATTATTATTATATTTCTACAAATCCGTTTTTGTTGTATTGATTAAAGATATTCCAAATCAATTAAATTTGCATGAAGTAGGTATATACAGATCATAATGTAGGAATATTTGACGCATTTTGTATCAGTGTACAGAGCCATAAAAATACTCAAATACAACTAAAATATCCACATCTGTTGTCCTTTTCTTACGATTTTATAAAGTCCGCTTTAGTTTTTTTTTTTTTTTTTTTTTTTTTTTTTTTTTTTTTTTTTTTTTTTTGCATACTTCTTATTTTTCAATCTTTAAAGTATTAAACATAAACATGGTATTTGTTTATTATCATTATACGTCTATAACTCCATTTTTGGTGTATTGATTAAAGTTATTCCAAATCAATTAAATTTGCATGAAGTAGGTATATACAGATCATAATGTAGGCATATTATGGCGCATTCTGAATCAGTGTACAGAGCCATAAAATTACTCAAATACAACTGAAATATCCCCATTTCTGAATAAAGAATTGTAAAGATGCTCATATCCATTGTCCTTTATCATGATTTTACAAAGTCCGCTGTAGTTGTTTTGAGGGATCTGCTACTTACTTCTTATTGTTCAATTTTTGAAGTATATTTAACATAAGCATGATATTTGTTTATTATTATTATATTTCTACAAATCCGTTTTTGTTGTATTGATTAAAGATATTCCAAATCAATTAAATTTGCATGAAGTAGGTATATACAGATCATAATGTAGGAATATTTGACGCATTTTGTATCAGTGTACAGAGCCATAAAAATACTCAAATACAACTAAAATATCCACATCTGTTGTCCTTTTCTTACGATTTTATAAAGTCCGCTTTAGTTTTTTTTTTTTTCTTTTTTTTTTTTTTTTCTTTTTTTTTTTTTTTTTTTTTTTTGCATACTTCTTATTTTTCAATCTTTAAAGTATTAAACATAAACATGGTATTTGTTTATTATCATTATACGTCTGTAACTCCATTTTTGGTGTATTGATTAAAGTTATTCCAAATCAATTAAATTTGCATGAAGTAGGTATATACAGATCATAATGTAGGCATATTATGGCGCATTCTGAATCAGTGTACAGAGCCATAAAATTACTCAAATACAACTGAAATATCCCCATTTCTGAATAAAGAATTGTAAAGATGCTCATATCCATTGTCCTTTATCATGATTTTACAAAGTCCGCTTTAGTTGTTTTGAGGGATCTTCTACATACTTCTTATTGTTCAATTTTTGAAGTATATCTAACACTATCAAGCTACGCCCGCTACGCTGGTCAATTTCTTTTAACGAACCTTTAATCAAACAAATATTGACATTTCATAAATAACTTTTATATTTTAACAGAATAATAAGGCTACTATAATTTGTGACTCATGCTATAGCCAATATACACTAAGGTGGATCGATGTTATATGGTGAAAAAATTAATATTATTAATCGAAACCTACCTATGCGGAAAAGATGTTCTATTGTATGGAGATTAAGAGAAAAATAATTAAAAAAATTAATTTTAAAATTTAATACTGCCGCAAAGAATTTGAATTTTCGAAAAAAAATTGGAAAACGACCTAATTTTGGTTAGATGATTTTTGATTCAAAATAATTGTTTTAATTTTAATTAAAACATACCTATGTGGAAAAGATGTTATATTGTATGGAGATTAAAAGAAAATTAATAAAAAATAATAATTTCAAAATTTAATACTGCCGCAAGGGGTTGGATTTTCGAAAAAAAGGCAATTCCAGCTTTTTCATTCTCCAGATTTATCATTCCACCTCTCCATAAGTTGGAAGCGCTACGTCATGGAATCTTCCCTACGTCATATGATACGCCCACCTGGCTCTGAATTAGGGCTCCTATAATAGTTAAAGGAGCCTTACTCTGAATAATACTGGATAAACGTGTTCCCACCGCTCGCTCATTAGTTCAAAGCTAGCTGCTTACGGAATCGGGCGCTGTTCTCGCAAAGTGAAATAAATTTCGATTTCATTGCGTAAGTTGTTTTCTTTGTAAGTGTATTGTGTTGCGTAGTCTATTTTGAATATTATTGCACCATAGCGATGTTAAGAAAAGACATGATTTGCCCTATATATTGGTCTGGTTGTGATATGCCAACAAATATGCTTCCTACCTACAGTAACGTAATAAAGTGCGTATGTTGGCATTCAAAAGAATACCGAAGCAAGGAAACATTGTCTACATCTACACTTTCCTCCTCTTACAAAGCCATCTTACAAAGCCAGAAAAAGGATTGAAAGCTATCGCAAGCAGATTGACGTTTTCCAGAAAAACTCCAATGCTGTTTTTGATATATCGGCGTGTACTTGTAAATCATTTGAATATTGCTTCTGTAAGAAATAACGGGAAGTACCAATGAACTGTAAGAAAAATGGTAATCGGGTCGCTGGATCGGAAAGTCACTTTACAAATAACTAAGACCAAGAAACGAAAATTAAAGCAAGGGCGATACTTGGATAAAAACAAAGCACTGCCTGATGTTTCTTCCAGTTCAATATATTTGAATATGAATATGAATAACGGGTGTAAATTGAAGCGGCGTATGTGCGAGCATACTGACTTTTCTTCATCATCAGCTATCCTTGAAAGCGGCGCCCAAAACGCTGACGGTGTCACTGTCACATCTGTAGTGACGAAATTACATGCCGTAGCAAAGACATTGGACCGTTTTGGCATTTCCGACCGAGCAGGCGCTGCCATCGTGTCAGCTGCGCTTCAAGATGTGGGAATTATCTCACAAAGCGATGTATCGAACGTCGTTGACAGAAATAAAATTCGACGTGAGAGAACAAAGGCAAGAACCAGTCTACCGTCTCAGTCAGTTGTGAAAGATTCTGACCATGATCAATTTGGTTTATACTTCGATGGACGTAAAGACAGGACTATATCACTAGGAGATAACAGAAGAAAAGTTATAATAGAAGAACACTTAAGCTTGGTAAAAGAACCTGGTTCCGAGTACATCGGACACGTATCTGTAAATTCTGGGAGAGTGCAAGTCATTGGAAAAGACAAGACATCGTAATTTTTTTGTCCTGCGTTGACAACAATATAGATGTAACAAAGTTGATTGCAATCATTTGCGACGGAACATCTATTAACACAGGTGTTAAAGAAGGTGTTTTTCGAAATTTAGTACTGATTCTGAAGCGTCCACTACAATGGTTTGTGTGCCAGTTACACGCCAATGAGCTTCCACTACGTCATCCTTTCATGTACGTAGATGGAACCACGACTGGGCCCAGAAGCTTCACTGGTGGAATAGGGCCTTAGTATTAGGAGAAATGGGTTTTTTACCATCCTGAAAATATCCTGATATCGATGTTACCTGACGACGGAACTCACATGAGGCGATTGGCCCTTCGAAGAATTCTAAAAGCGAGCGAAGTCAAACGGTCTACTGCAATCCCAAACATTTCAACGAATAATATACGTATCTTCAATTTACCAGCTTTTGAACTTTGTGCGACGGATTATATTGATTTGATTAAATGGGAAAATGTGATAGAACCTCCACTAACTGAACACGATTTAGTGACGACATGATTTTAGAAGCAATAGTAAATCCAGCAATTATTCCGGCGGCAATAATATCTACTATCAAGGGGTTTCCATGCCACACTCAAGCTACAGAACGGATAGTCAAAACAGTCACGGAAGCATCTTCTGCTGTTTGTTGATCATATAGATAAGACGGTTTTATAAGAAATCGCATCGAATCACGAAACCTCATGCCTATTTTCAACACCAAACGTGATTATCGCCCACTCTAATTTCGACGATTTTATAGGTTTTTCTTTATTTAATAATAAAAAAGCTGGTAAATAAGAAGCTGAAGTTTTTTGTTGTAACCAACTAAGTGTCCTCTTATTGCACTTAATATTTAAAATTACTAAAATGTATATTTCATTTAACAAAAATCACTTTGACTTTTTACCGTAAAAAGACTCAAATACATACATTTCAAACACCTTGCGGCAGTATTAAATTTTGAAATTAATTTTTCTAATTATTTTTTTCTTAATCTCCATACAATAGAACATCTTTTCCGCATAGGTAGGTTTTGATTAATATTAAAACAATTATTTTTATTAAAAAATCATCTAACCAAAATTATGTCATTTTTTCATTTTTTTAGAAATTTCAACCCCATTGCGGCAGTATTATATTTTAAAATTAATTTTTTTAATTATTTTTCTCTTAATCTCTATACAATAGAACATCTTTTCCGCATAGGTAGGTTTTGAATTAGTGAAAACAAAATTTTCGATCCACCCTAATATACACGTCAGGACACGTCGCCCTTATCATTATCTTTTTACGCATGAAGGTTTCGCTATGGTACTCCATTGGAAAATTTGGTAATTTTTGAAATTCACTATTTGAAAAACGGCATAATCATTAGATTTGAAATTTATATCAAGAAAAATACAATTTTTTACCTTTTCAAACGCAGTTTGTCTAACAATTTTCTGACAAATACTTTTTGAGCTATCATTTTTTTCAGTAACTTCAAATGTTTCATTTTCCGAGATTAATCTGTTGCAACAATTAGCGAAAAACCCAGTCGTCAGCAACGCATAGTTTTTTATTAAAGAGGCTGTTGGAGCAGGGATTGTCACCACCAATTTGCCACCATCACTTTTGAAATCGGTTCCGTGGTTCCAGAGATTCCATAGAAATTGTAATTTATAATGACTTCAGAACGCTTTTCGCTCATTTCACCCATTTAAATTTCGATTTTTTTTTAATTTATTCTTAGAGAGCCTTTACATCTTATAAGTAACTACAATGCTAAATTTCAAATTTCTTGCCCCTTCAGTATAAAAAAGTCGCAATTTTCGAACATTTTTCGATCCTGCACCCCATTGATGTTAGTGGCACCGACATAAAATATAGCCTATGTTGGAGTAGGGATTGTCCCCATAAATTTCCCACCATTACTTTTGAAATCGGTTCTGTAGTTCCAGAGATTTCATAGAAATTGTAATTTAGACTGTTTTTAGAACGCTTTTCACTCATTTCACCCTTTTAAATTTAAATTTCTTTTTTATTTTGTTCTTAGAGAGCATTTACATCTTATAAGTAACTACAATGACAAATTTCAAATTTCTAGCTCTTTCAGTATAAAAAATAAAAATAAAACTGCCCAGTTAAACTGAGGGCATTGAGTTCACAGGCTATTCACACTAATTGTATATTATACTCTTATTTCAAAGAATTTGAAATAAGCCCATCGAAAAATAAAGAAATAAACAATATATTAAGGGGGGGTCATCCCCCCGTTACCCCCTCATACTTAACTAATGAACCCCTTAAACTAATCAGGTAAATCTCTAATTACAATGAATATATATACAAAATTTGAAGAAAATCGGATAATTCTGCATGAAAAACCCATTTATATAAATTAAGGCGGGAATAGCCCCCTCCGTTCCCCCCTCTTTATACTTAACCAATCAATCCCGAAAACTGATCAGGGAAGCGTCTTAACCCAATGAACCTATAAACAAATTTTGAAGCAAATGGGATAATTCTGCATGAAAAACCCATTTATATAAATTAAGGGGGGGATTATGCCCCCCCATATTCCCCCCCTTTATACTTAACCAATCAATCCGGAAAACTAATCAGGGAAGTGCCTTAACACAGTGAACCTATAAACAAAATTTGAAGGAAAACGGAATAATTCTGCATGAAATTCCCATTTATATAAAATAAGGGGATATTAGCCCCCCGTTCCCCCCTTTATACTTACCAATCAATCCCGAAAACTAATTTGGGAAGCGTCTTAACACAGTGAACCTTTAACCAAAATTTGAAGGAAATGGGATAATTCTGCATGAAAAACCCATTTATATAAATTAAGGGGGGATTACCCCCCCCCGTTCCCCCCCTTTATACTTAACCAATCAATCCCGAAAAACTAATCAGGGAAGCGTCTTAACTCAATGAACCTATGCACAAATTTTGAAGCAAATAGAATAATTCTGCATAAAAAACCCATTTAAATAAATTGAGGGGGGGGATTATCCACCCGTTCCCCCCCCCCCTTTATACTTAACCAATCAATACCGAAAACTAATCAGGGAAGCGTCTTAACTCAATGAACCTATGCACAAATTTTGAAGCAAATAGAATAATTCTGCATAAAAAACCCATTTAAATAAATTAAGGGGGGATTATCCCCCCGTTCCCCCCCCCCTTTATACTTAACCAATCAATACCGAAAACTAATCAGGGAAGCGCCTTAACACAGTAAACCTATAAACAAAATTTGAAGGAAAACGGAATAATTCTGCATGAAAAACCCATTTATATAAAATAAGGGGGGGATTAGCCCCCCGTTCCCCCCTTTATATTTAACCAATCAGTCCCGAAAACTAATTAGGGAAGCGTCTTAACACAGTGAACCTTTAACCAAAATTTGAAGGAAATGGGATAATTCTGCATGAAAAACCCATTTATATAAATTAAGGGGGGGATTAGCCCCCCCCCGTTCTCCCCTTTATACTTAACCAATCAATCAGAAAAACTAATCAGGGAAGCGCCTTAACTCAGTGAACCTATAAACAAAATTTGAAGGAAAACGGAACAATTCTGCATGAAAAACCCATTTATATAAATTAAGGGGGGGGGGGGAATTAGCCCCTTGTTCCCCCACCCCTTTATACTTAACCAATCAATCCCGAAAACTAATCAGGGAAGCGACTTAACACAGTGAACCTATCAACAAAATTTGAAGGAAAACGGATATTTCTATGAAGAGTTATCGCATTACCTACGTACATACATACATACAGATCCGGCTGGCAAGCTCTCAGGGCTTGATAGCCAGTTTGATAGCTAAAAAATGGCAATTTTAGAACGTTTTTTGTTCCTGCACCCCCTGGGGTTAGTGGCACCGACATAAAATATAGCCTATGTTGTAGCAGGGGTTGTCACCATCAATTTGCCACCATCACTTTTGAAATTGGTTCGGTAGTTCCAGAGATTACCCCCTACAAACAAACAAACAAACAATCTTTACTCCTTTATAATATTAGTATAGATAAGCGTGACATTTGTTTATTATCATTATATTTCTACAACTCCGTTTTTGTTGTATCGATTAAAGATATTCCAAATCAATTAAATTTGCATGAAATAGGTATGTACAGATCATAATGTATGAATATTGGACGCATTTTGTATCAGTGTACAGAACCATAAAAATACTCAAATACAACTAAAATATCCACATCTATTGTCCTTTTCTTATAATTTGATAAAGTCCGCTTTAGTTTTTTTTTTTGTTTTTTTTGAGGGATTTTTTGCATACTTCTTATTGTTCAATCTTTAAAGTATTTAACATAAACACGGTATTTTTTTATTATCATTATACGTCTATAACTCCGTTTTTGGTGTATTGATTAAAGATATTCCAAATCAATTAAATTTGCATGAAATAGGTATACACAGATCATAATGTATTAATATTGGACGCATTTTGTATCAGTGTACAGAACCATAAAAATACTCAAATACTACTAAAATATCCACATCTATTGTCCTTTTCTTACAATTTGATAAAGTCCGCTTTAGGTTTTTTTTTTTTTTTTTTTTTTTTTTTTTTTTTTTTTTGAGGATTTTTTGCATTCTTCTTATTGTTTAATATTTAAAGTATTTAACATACACATTGTATTTTTTATTATCATTATACGTCTATAACTCCGTTTTTGGTGTATTGATTAAAGTTATTCCAAATCAATTAAAATTGCATGAAGTAGGTATATACAGATCCTAATGTAGGCATATTATGGTGCATTCTGATTCAGTGTACAGAGCCATAAAAATACTCAAATACAACTGAAATATCCCCATTTCTGAATAAAGAATTTTAAAGATGCTCATTTCCATTGTGCTTCATTATGATTTTATAAAGACCGCTTTAGTTGTTTTGAGGGGTCTTCTACATACTTGTATCAATCTTTAAAGTATTTAACATAAACATGATATTTGTTTATTATCATTATATTTCTACAACTCTGCTTTTGCGGCATTGATCAAAGTTATTCTAAATCAATTAAATTTGCATGGAGTAGGTATATACAGATCATCATGTAGGAATATTATGACGGTATACATAGCCATAAAACTACTCAGACACAACTAAAATATTCTCATTTCTGAATAACACATTGTAAATTGTTCACATCCATAATAATTTTTTATGATTTTATGAAGTCCGCTTTAGTTGTTTTGAGGGATCTTCTACACACTTCTTCTTATTCAATCTTTGAAATATTTAACCGAAACAGGATTTACGGCATTGCATCATACGGCATATATGTAAGAAATTTCACTGCAATAAACGATTTTTTTTGAGACATCACAAATACATTGATCGTAACCTTTATTTCAGACACCATTGTTATTTCCCATGCAGTGTAATAAACTCTTCCAATTCTGTTTGAAATGTTTCTGTAAATAATACTGTTGTTAGAAGCATTAATCGCATGTACATTATTAGAAAAATAGGCTACTCCCACCTTAATTCTGCCACAAATATCTTGTAACTAGTTGCTGTGGCCATCACAAAACTTTCTTCTGTACTATTCTAATATATTAATGATTAATAGCACCAACTATTATATGAATATAAATAATAGTGTATTTCGTTGAATATAACACGCAGTTACAGTGGCTAGTGAATTAAGAGTAAAACAGAACATATGAGTTGAAATTTTCCAACTGAGTGAAAACGCGTCCAGGCCAGGATTTGAACCAGAGTTTAAAATTTTCACAAATCCAATATTTTTTTTTACGTAAAAAGAAAGTAGAAACGATACTGGCACTATAACGTCTGTAATAAAATATTATGAATGTATTTGAATTGTAGGCCGTTTATATATTAAAACATCTTTCTTTTTTTTTTTCAATTGTAAAGATTACTTTTAAATAATTACTTTTTTTACACTTTAAAATAATTATATTTGAGTTATTTAAAAATATATATCCCTCTGCAGTAAATACTTTTTTTTGTTAATTTATAATACAATTATAAAATAAAATATGCTTATGGTTTATTCCAATATTTGAAATATGAAATTAAACTTTTACATATAAAAGTACTAGAAAGATCCAGTTAGTTTCCAGAATTGATTTTAATAAATCTAAATATAAAATAAGGCATATTCGAAAGAAAATTTCATATTTTTTGTTGTTATTTTCTAAAAAAAATAATTTTCTGTGAGTCAAAAGTTAACAGAGTCTACCTCCTTACACCATCAAAAAATAATAATGTCCTTATATCTAGAAAAGTTATGATACGAATTATCTATAAGTTGTTACAAATATGTAAACATTTATATGTAAGGTAGAGCCAGGAGAAATGGCGCTGTCGGACAGATTGCGCACATAGAGGTTCGGGAGGAAGGAGTAGAGTGAGAGCGCAGCGACTCCAGATAGTTGTACAACAACAGTAGTGGAGTATATACTTGAAAGTGCACGTTGATTGCTTTGAGCGTCTAATATAAAGTATTGCTGTTTTGTTTTGCTTTCCCAAAGTAAGTGCTTGAATTTTCAGAGCTATTCATCAGAATTTCTATACGAGGTCAATAGTACAAAATATTTTAAACTTAAGAGATTTCTCATAAGCTACTAATCTAGACTAACAGTGTGAACACCAACGGTTCGTTTTAGTAGCGGCTATGTTTAAATAAAAGGCCGCGCAATCTCTCCTACCGAAATTGGAGAGTTTGCGCATCTGCTACTTAGGAGAGATGGCGCATTGTTCCCATTAGTTTCCATGCTAGGAGATATTACGCAGCTTATTGGTAAATTTGCATAAAAAAATGAAAATGAAAATGGACTAATTTTAAGTTAAATTTGTTATTCAGGTACATAATTTTATTTAGAAATCTTATCTGGATTTGCTTTTTCTGATTCTTTAATTTTTTCCCCTTTAATTAAAATTTTTTAATCGTTTTTATAATTATTTCCTTTTTCTGATTCTTTACCCATTAGGTTGAAATATTCACTCCCAATACAATAAATTGTTTCACAAAAACCTTACAGCAATGACATTTAAGTGTAATTATTATTGTTAACAATATAATTGTAGTTATTATTCGTAACAATCTCCCCTCTCCATGTGCGCAATAACACCAACCCTGTGAGGAGAGAAAGCGCAAAATAACGTTCTTGGTTTTATTACAACTGTTCTATTAAATTGCAACATAACAGCAAAATAGCAATGGAAATGCATAAAAAACAAATGAAATAAAAATTATTCATGGATAGTTTAGCAAAAAATTAATATTTAGATTTTTTATTGCTATTCTTTTGAATTGTGCGCAGACTCTCCTTGCTTTACCTTATTATATTTCATAATATTTTTAATATGAATTTACTATTAAATTTAATTATTGAAAGTATGTTTTTCTATAAAAGTATTTGTATAATGTTTGAGTGCATCGTCATAGTTATTACATTAATTATATTAATATTCACAAATATAAAAATAAGCAAGTTTGTTAATACTTATTGCTTTGTTAAATCCATTTTTCCCCAAAGACAAACAAATTAAAAGTAAGTATGAACTAACAAACCTGATATCTACGTAACAAAACAATATCTGCTTATAGTAGTTAAAATAATTATTATAATTTCTCTTAAATAGAAACATTAGTATTATTTTTATAGTGGATGAAAATATCAATAAGCCGAAAAAAATTACTTTACAATGTAACGGCAAGTCATGTATGAGAAAGTTATTTAATAAGAAGAAAGCTGAAAGGAAAAAAAATCACCATGAACTATTTAATTTTCTGTAGTGAAAAATTACAATTTTTTCTAAAACATTTTTGATTAAGTAACAAGTCAATATTGTTATTTAGACAGTTAACGTAAGTTTATCTGGTTGAGCATTTTCATTGTGAAACCATATTTAGCGAGCAGGAAAGACCGAGCCATGCTTGGTCAAAATTAAGTTAGAGTTCAAATTTGAGTTCAGCCAAAGACCAAAATGACCCACTAATTCAATTTTCTCGAATATGTGACCTAGCTCATCAGTCTTCTCGTGTCCAAAAACCATAGGATGCAAAATTTAGTGTAAATAGTCTGAGCAGTTTTTAAGATAAAATAGCTTGACCCCTAATGACCCATGACCAAAATGACCCACTAATTGAATTTTTTCGAACGTGTGACCTAGCCCAACAGTCTTCTCGTGCCCGAAAACCATAGGATGCAAAATTTAGTGTAAATAGTCTGAACCGTTTTTTAGATACAATTAGATTGACCATGACCCAAAATGACCCAAAATGACCCACTAATCGAATTTTCTCGAACATGTGACCTATTCCAATCGTTTTCTGGTGCCCCAAAACGGTAGGATGCAAAATTTCGTCAAAATCGTTAGAGCCGTTTTTAAGATAAAATTTGCATTACCACACACACACACACACACAAGATTTGCTCGTATTAGAATATATGATTATTCAAAAGTTTTACAAATATTAAGTAAAATTTGCCGGATTATAATTTAGAATATTTCTTTTCTCGAAAGGATATTTCATTAACTTCCGATGCATAAAATGTTAATTTTAACTAAGATTTGTTGATTTAATTGAAATGTCAATTTTATTTCTGAAATATTAATAAATTCTTTGCTAAAAAAATGGATTGTTTTGAATTGAGGAGTATATAAGTTATAAGGTAAGTGGGTGTTTACATTTTTATATACGTTCCGTTTATTTTATTTTGCACAATTTTCGTTTTCCATTTAAACATTGATTTCGCATATTTAACAAAAAGTTAAACTTTAACATTCCTCGTGATGATTTAAATTCTTCATTCTATTATATATAAATATCATTATATATTTAAAAGCGTTTTTATTCTTCTTAACAACATGAAAAGAAAAAGCATGGTAATAAAAGTCAACTTAATAAATAAAAGTCAACTTAATAAAGCGTAATAGTTTTTCCTTACATCCTTAAGATGTTATGTGATGCATAATTCCTTTTTGGATTCACGGTGAAAATGAATTAAACATTTCGCTTTTAACTGGCGACGATATACACTACAATGTATAATAAACCATCTTATCTTTATATTTGTATGTTCATCCCATAAAGCACTATTTTGGGATTTTGGTTTAGGATGTCACTGTAGTTGCAAAATAGGTTAGTTCTTTTATGTTTAATTCCATTTTATAACGGATTAAATGTACTAAAAATGTTTTCTTCTCATTTAATGATAAGAAAGATGTGTTGTTTTTAACATAACACACTGAAACTGGATAAAATTTGAAATAATTAACATTTTCAACTTACCTGATACATGTTCTATCCCTCTTCAAACACTAATTTTAAACTGCATTTATTTTCACATATTTTTTAATTATTCCTTCGAGAGTACATACAAAAATTAATTTTAAACCGTCATTTTTATAGGTATTTAAAAATTTATTTAAGTCACAAAATAATGAAAATGTTAACACTAAAATTGAGACTTTTTTCAAATTTTTACTTCAGTTTTTATTTTATTAGAAAATAATGAGATAAAATCTCAATTTCATAAAGTTTAAAAGTTTGTATGATAATTTCTGAATTTTGTTTCATAATTTAATTGTTGTGTTTTCTTCCTTCTTAAGTATTATTTCGAAAAATATGAATTTAAAGAAATTGTTCAAAGAATTGAAATTTTCTTTTCATTATTTAACACAATTAAGTTTTTTTTATATACATTAGTCGGCTAATTTAACATATTTCACTTTGAAAAAATCAATTCACATAAATAAAATAATTCCAGTGGCTATAAAATTATAAATTGTGAAACGTTTCAAAAAGAAATACATTCAAGCATCATTACTTATATGGACAGAATATCTCAGAATTTCTATGTGAAAAGAATTTTGTTAACTTCCAACATTTTTTTTATTCGTGTGACTCGCTGCTTAACCACATGTTCTTCAAAATGATTTAGTATTCAAGTGATATCCCTGGGTTTTGCAAATGCTTCAAAAATGTAGTTTTGCTCTTAATTTTTATTAAAAGTAAAGATATAGAAAGACAGTTTTTTGAGTGATAAATTAAATATATAAATTTGGCTTGAAAGTACTTTTTAAAATTTCAGTGCACCTAATCGTTTTATTTATTTTAATTTAATTCCTTCTAAATAATTTCTTTTTAAATAAAAGCGTTAAAGATGGATGTTACACTATTGATTAACAAATAAATTAAAACTATAAACAGTACATAATAGTAGACTTTTACTTTGTTAAAAGCAGTGTAAAATGGAACCATTAAATCTTAGTTAAAAGTCGCATTCCTACAACAACAAGCGCTTCCCTCATTTCTTTCAAAGTTTAATTAAATTTATCACAATTTATCATGGAAACTGGAGAAAACTTGTTATTACTATTCCTAGATGTCCAACAATTTAAGTATAATAATACTTTGAAACGTACAGGCTATCGCAAACCTGTCAAGATTAACGCAATAATACCTTTTAACGCCTCAGTGCGTTTCTGTTACAAAATAGTTGCTTTTAACTATTTTATTAAGCATGTATTTCTCGTCTGCTCTCGCCTGTTTCCATTCAAGAAGAACTTAACCATATTATGGATACCGCCATGGACCATGAATTCCCCACACCCCCATTACATCCACAAGATCATTGAAAAACTCGGTAACCAATTAACCCAGTATTTTGTCCCCAGGAATAGTACTCTAATTTATCGAAAATTCCAGTGTAGCCTTATATTCTTTGAAAGACTTAATAAGGCTCTTATTAAATTTAATATCCATCTTATTGCTATTTCCCTCCTGTAAATTAATTAATTTGCTTTCAAATAAATAAGATCCTATTCATTCAGATTATTTTTCAAGAGTTTATGAGATCATCATTATTTTAAATAATAATCATATATATATATATATATAGTTTACTTTTGGAAGGAACAAACATAGATTTTTTGAACGATTAAAGATTCATATGTGTGATATTGAATTCGGCAGATTAACAACTGCCCTTTTGAGATTTTACGTCAACAATAAATATATTAAAGTTGATCTCAAGAACGCTAAGAATATTTCTGAGTGTAACAATGACTTAAAGCTGTAGTTAGATACTAATTTAAATCATTTTAAGTAATAAGGTTAACTCTAATGATAAATTTTCAGTTAACATTCCAAGTATATGGATAAACCTTCTGAAAATAATTTAAGCCCTTTTTCACAGTTTCTTTGGTTCTGTTTGACTTTTTCAGAGGTAGAGGGTTTCAATATGTATTATGCGTATTTTCCCCATTTTTTTATTCTTGGTTTTTCTTTCATGTTCCCTCCATTTCTCCCTCCTCTCTCTAGTGAAGCTCAAACATCACCAGCTTTGTCTCGGACCTTAAATGTCCTGAAGATGGTTATATAGTGCTAGCCGAAATTGTTAGAGGAATATAATTTTTAACTAAGTTTTAATGTTTCTATTATACACTGCTTTTTGAAAAAGTACAAGTACTATTATGTACTGTTTATATTTTTAATTCTAAAAATGGGGGTTTGATTATACTTATTTCAGTAATACTATTTGACTATTGTAAATTAAAATGTTCTTGTCATTTTAATGTTCTTTAAACTTAATTATTTATTTATTTTTTTAATAGGATGAGTGATCAAAATTTCTAAACCATTAAACTGATAGCAAGTAAATTGAAGAAGAACGAATAAGTTTTTCCAAAACATTGTCTTTTTTTGAAATTTTACGGTTTTGTAAATTGTTTTCTAAATTATCAAAAAATTATAACATATATTATGGGAAAAATAAATTCGTATAATAAACACAAATGCAACCTTGAAATTTACCATTGTAAAATTGCTTTTAAAACATGCATATTATTTTGCATGAAATATAGTAACGAACGTTAGATGAGATTGTTTACTATTAACGGATTTTTGCGTTTGACACTTTAGAAGATATCTAAAATATTCTAATAGAGACTATCTTACAATAAACACTTCTGTAAATAAGAATACAAAAATAGGGATTTTAAACATTTCTCCCGACAGAATATAAATGAAAAGCACACATAGAAGATAAAGTGTTCAGTAACTGCATGACACTTAAAATTAAACAGTATACATCCTTCAGACAATAAATATTGTCACAAATTTGTTTCACAAAAACAAGCAATATTAAAAAAATAATATTTTAAAGCAATCATCTTTTCTAACCAAAATAAGAGACTTCCAATAAAATTGAATTCGGTTGTCGGTTTATGACTTTGAAATGTTAATGTTTTTGTCCGTGCAAATGGTATCACTGGTTTAATTACTGTACACTTTTAGCACATTTTAAACTGGAACTAGAATCAGCATCAAGACGCTTTAGTTAGGACTATAGGTCCCCAAATGTCTCATAATAAAATACCCAGTGCTGTAGACAAAAGATAAGAAAATGGGGTGCGGTTCGAAAGCCCTCAGTCATAGAAATAATTATTAAAAAACTAAAAAGGTTAATTACGAACATATCTTGATACATCTTTAAAAGATATTTACATTGAAATTATTTAAATATTATTTAGAGATGCCTACTGAAATTTTAAAACTAATCATAATTGCAATTTTTTGCAATACAATTTCAAAAGTATATAACATAAATAAAAGTATTTTATATAAGGTAAAATTTCAGCAGTGTGTTTCTCAGACATTGAACACTTTTCTTTGTAAGTTTTTTAAATTCCCAAATTTTAAAGGATTTTTGTTCGAATTTCAAAAACATGAAAACAACCCTGTAAATTGGAAATTGGAAAGTTGTATATAAATAAGCTGGGCTCTCAGCAAGAAGACAAGACAAAATATGCAGCAGAAAATAAACAAATAAATAAATAAATAAATAAAAACATTACAGTGGATATATCAGAGATTTTAAACGACCGAGAATATGTCCTTAAGTAAGATGGAGGGTCAAAATCAGAAGAATTGTAGTTATAGAATGCGTTAATAAAGTATTGAGTTAATAGACTGACCGAAATATTAGACAATGGAATAATCTAAAGTAGTTTTTAAAAAGTCGACTATGATGTTGAAGATGATTTTGATGAGGCTGAGAGTAATATTTGTATATAACTCGTAATAGTTTCAACCGAATGAAAAATGTACGTGTGTGCAGTAAGCATAAAGGCAATAAAAGCGTTATAACAAGTTTAATTTCATATACATATTTAGGATTTGATAACTATTTTTCACCATGTAATACATTACAGATTCTAAGTTAAAATTTATTTAATTTACGATAACTCTTAGTACAACAGAAAACAATGCCAAATAAATTTTACTATACAAATTCTATGATGCGTAAAAAATAACTCTGATTGGATTTCCGTGACCGGCATTTAATTTTGACTAATACAGTTGATAAAACATTTAGTATGTTTAATATTTATTTTGTGAAATTTTGAATTTCGTTTCGGTAATATATTTCGTTATTTATGGGCAATGACGAATAATTTCCAGAAACGTGCGTCTTAGCCTTGAAAGATCGATGCTTTCAATGCAACATTAAGGAAGTGGAACAGAATTATTGTAGTATGAAATGGGTTTTATCGCTTTCACTGATTCAGTCAATGAAATATTACTAATTAGTTAATGGCACTGAAAAGGAAGATAAATTTAAGATTAATTCTAAACATGAGTTGTTATTGTTCATATATATGCTTACAGGTTTTAAATGTGAAAGGTAGACTTTCTATGCATCACAAGATACATATTTGAAGAAATGACTTATAGAATAAATGGAAAAGTAAAATAGGTGCATAAAATATTAACAATAATTTTCCCATATTTATTTATTTATTTTTAGAATCACGTTTCACTGATAACATAAAAGCATTTTCCTACTATATATTTAAATGCTATATAGGATTTTAAAATGTATATAAATATTTGGTACCCTCTTCTTCTGTTCAATCTCAAATCATTCAAAGATTTATAAATAAAGGTATGGGTGGGTATAGCTTATTTTGATTTTTTTTATAAAAATGTTATAAAATTTTCATCGTTTTATGTAATTTATAGTAGTGTAATGTCTTTTTTAAGGTTGTACTAAATTGTACTAAACAATGCATTGTTTGAATTAGGCAAATATAATGAGTAAATTGGGAGGAAGGAACCATTCAGTCATATTTATTATGTCTTACGTTAAAATTAGATTCAGTTCTCGAATGATTTTTTGAAACAAATTGTATTCAATAACAAATATACCACTGTAATTGAATTAAGTAATATTGATTACGAAGATTAATTTATTACAGGATTATAATTAGCAGCTTTTATTTTAATAAAAAATGTCAATACCATTTCATGCATATATTCGTGCAATAAAAATACTCTGTTTTACTAGCAATGCAAAAATACACATTATGTATAATAATAAAATTTATTGATATGAATCTATTTTAGAAATATATCTTTATTTTCCTCTTTTAAATGAAAGTTTGTAGAGTTGTATTTTCTTGAAGAAATACCTTGAAGCAATCCTGCGTAAATTAGAAACAAACTTTATGAAAGAAAAACTTAAAATATATTCTTGAATACAGACTCTTAATCTTATGTATATTCAAAAATTTTCGTGCACAAATAACATCAATCTCTTTCTACACATGCATCATTAAATTTTGCTACTAGCAAAACGTCTGTTTCATCATTTAAAGTTTCTTTAAAGGAAAACATATTTCAATGCTAATAGATTTCCATAGCTAAAATATTTCCTTCTGTGTTCTGTATATACAAGGATGAGATTTCTACGACTCTTCGCATACCAGTATAATTAAATTTCTGCTTAGGGAAAATATTGTTATGTTAAATCGCAGAATGTTGAGATTAAATAAAAAAACATTTTCTCTATGATTACACTGGTATGCAAAAAGTCGGAGAAAACTCCATACCTCATTACACTTCAATATTTAAACGTTTATGATAAACAGTTTAAAAAAATAATAAACTTATAAACTTCATAAAAGAATCATAAAGCAATGTTATGCCTAACAATAAACTGAATATTTTATAGAATGAAACATGTCATCTGAAATTCATTATTATTCATGAAAACTTTTGTACATTCATAAAATATTTTCAGGAAATTAATTTTAATTGCGTTTCCGTACCTGTCAAAATTTAAGTTTTTTTTTAGTTATTAAAATTAAACAGTAAAATTTTCTTTATTTAAATCCCGAAATCTGCTATTACATAAAGCAATTTTTTTTTAATTATTAGCAAATTTTTGTGGTAACAAAAGTGCTTAAATGTTGACAGCTATGCCTTTCTTTACATTTGATAAAATAAAATAAAAATAAAAAAAGAAAGAAAAAAACATATTTGTCCATTTGCTGTCGAATTTCTAACTTCCACCATCAAATAAAAATATCGTAACAGCAGAACAAGAAATTTTTAATTCAGTTATACTTTCAGTTACCTATACTTATCACTTTTACTTCAATATACTATTCAGTAAGTATATTATCAGTAAAACTTTGAAACTTTAACATCCGCAAGTTATTTAAATTGCAGAAAAAATATACCGACGTTAGGATATTTTATTTCCTCAATTGTTTAAATCGAAGAAAACATCTTATTTTTCATCTTCACTGAACGTTTTATGAGTTTGACACTTTCTATCAGCAGTTATCAGGGCGTGTACTGCAAAATGACGTACGCTTTAGTAGAAAATTACAACATTTCATAGCGTAAAAATGTATTTAATAAGCGTGAAGATTAGGCTGACGAAAATGACATTGTCCATCAATTTCGTGAAATGAATTGTTGAATACTTTTAAAGTTTACTTGTTAATAAATTTGTACATTTTTCTGATGAAATATTTAAAAATATCATTACGCATCTCGAGAAAATGTAATAACAGTATTTATTTTCTGAAATGATTTTATTTAAATTTTATAGGAATAGAAGAAAAAAAATCGTAGCAGGAAATAAAATCAGACATTCAAAAACTGCTTATACGTATATACACTGTAAAAAATTTTGGTCAACAATTACGGTACATATACTGGCAACTTAGTAACCAGTATATATACCGTAATTTAACTGGACGGTATATGTACCGTAATACGTATATACACTGTAAAAAATTTTGGTCAACAATTACGGTACATATACTGGCAACTTAGTAACCAGTATATATACCGTAATTTAACTGGACGGTATATGTACCGTAAAATATTTAAAGTATATGTACCGGCTGCACTCCCCCTCTCCTCAGGTCTGCACGCATTACATAACAAGAGAAAAGCATCACTTCAGGGGTTGCCGTACACCGAGGCGGGGCTACCAGCTTTTTCCTTACTGAAAAATAATCATTTTACGGTATAAATAGCGATTCTTTACTGAAAAACCATCATTTTACTGTATAAATACCGTTTATAATCGAAATGGCGCATATATGTTTTTTTTACGCGTAATATACCTTAGAAGTACGGTACTCATAACGTAAACAAAGAAAACGGTACAAGTACCGTTAATTTACGGTACATCTACTGAAATTTTACGAAAATTTTTTACAGTGTAAGTTATGCAAATATATAAATAACAAGGTAAATATATAAGAACTGCATCAGCAATTACGTAAGTAAATATATAAGAAAATATCATCAGAAAATATATAAGTATATATATATATAAGTAATACAATACAATTATACAGTATATTTTAATTAATTTTAGTCGCATATCAACCCATTGTGCTGCATTTATATTTAAAGATATATCGAATTTTTGGCAAACAATACTTAATATTACTTTTTTATATTTAAATGTGTAAGGCATAAAATGAAAATATAAGTATTATCAGTTTTAAATCTCAATGAGACCTTTTAGCAGCCGTAAGATTCCTTAAAATTTATCCATTAGTTGCCGAGATTTTGAGTACTGGAGATTAATCGATAGATTCATTCTCCGGTTTCTTCCCTGTTATCTCAAAAACTATTGTACATAACGGAATATGACAAACTGCACATTATAGCGAGATATATTCTCTATATACCAGTAATAAGTTTAGTGTTTATTATGCAAACTTTTCGGTGCCATTCCTGACAGACAGACGGAACAAAAAAAAAATAATAATAATGTTTTTTTTTTTCACTATTCGTGGCCCAAATAGTGAAATGAATGTACCTGGAAATGATATGAAAGTTTATATATTAGTAACTACGATTCACAGTTTTACAGTACCAGGATCGCTATTGCTTTTGGGTAATCTTTGGGCAGAAATGTTTACACATTTTGGTTGCGTTGATTTATTCTGATATGTTTTATTCATTAACTTGATTAACATTATAAGTGTAATTTTCATTTATAGGAGTCGTAAAAACACTGAATAAAAAATGACATAGAAATTATTTTACGTAAAACAATTAATATATATATATAAAAATTAAGTCAATTCCTACTTAGGTCAAAAATAATTTTTTTTCCAGCGATCTACACTCTTCGCTACTGACGGTATTTATTCCAAAATTTATATCCTGCTAAATATCTTATATATAAGAAAAGTTTTTCTCCCATATAAAACTAAAATCAATTAATTAAATTTATTAGATTTTTTTTATAATGTTAAAATAAACATTATAGGACCAAAAAAATGCGAATTCTCAAGAACAACCTTTTTCTGCTTTTTCTTCTTCGCATCTCTGAGTGAGTTTTGTTTAAATAACAAAACCTTGCCACGATGAGAATCGAACCCGCAATTTCATGTATACTAAACTGGAGGACACGACCACTACGCCATGACTCGATACTCCGCTGTCTTAAGCGTTGCTACTTATTTTAGTCGCTTTTTATGATGCAAAAACTAAAATCAATTGATTAAATTCAATTAATGATTTAATATTTGAAAAAACTGTATTAACATCAAGTGTCATCCACTACAAGTTTAAAAAAATGTACTTGAACTTTAGTGGATGAATAAAAAATATTTTATTAACGATTGAAAATTTGAACAAGATATATAAATATATATAGGGAGAATATGAACTAATAGTAGGAATCGAAAAAAACATAAAATGTAAACAAAATTTCTAAAATCAAGCACGTCAACTTTATGTTTCAAACTTTCTGTAATCGAATGGATTATATAAACTTGATTGAATGTTTTTGAGATCAACAAAATTCAAGTGACTTTGATTTGTAAACAAGCGACATTGAATTCAGACATTTTCTAAAGGAAGGAATTCTGTAACTCCAGGAGGAGAGGAATCGTTTTGGAGTTCATAAGGAAAATTGGACTTCTAGTAAATTAATAAAATCTCAAATATTCCATAAGATGTGGGGAGAACTTTCTAAATTACAGGTGAATGCCCCCCTTATCTCTGGGCGCAACCTACTAAATTCATCTTTGCATCTGCACTCGAGTTTTAAATATCAGGTAAAATGTCAGGTAAAACAGTTATTGAAATTTTTAAATGAATTTTTTTTATTATTTTATTTATTTATATTTAATTTCATTTATTTATGAAATACGGTTTCCTTTATTTAATAGTTTTTTTAATAATTTATACACCAACAATTATTTTATTGCTAGTCGAAAGATGGAGCAAAGTTAATCAGGACCATGGTTATGTATAATATAATATATATATATATATATATATATATATATATATATATATATATATATATATATATATATATATATATTTAAATTACAAACAATAAATTAATGCAGAAAAAATATATTTAATAAATTTTAAATAAGTTATCAGGGAGAAGTTAAGGGAATGTTTTTCAGAATTTAATAAAAAATTTTCATTACTTCTTTGAAAAAAGAAACTATTTAAATGTGTTTTATTTTATCCCAATATTTCATTTCGTTGTACGTATTAGTTTTATTTATGGAAATGTGAAATAACAGTTTCTTTTAAAATTGGAAAGTTAAATAATAATTATACAAAAGCTCGATTTTATACCTGAATACAAATTAAAATAATCACTAAAATGTTTATTTTCAAACTGCAATTTTTTTGAATTAGAATATTTCTGTTGAATTAGCAGGTTAAAGGCAATGCAACGAACATTGCCCTGGGACATTTAAGCTAAGAGAAATTAATTAAAATATTCGTAGCAGATAAAAATCAATTCTTCTTAAAGCTTTAAATTCCACATTATAAAACATGTAAAAATGTTATGATACAAAATGTCCATAACACATAATGGATGTTTTTTATGACAATTCATTCACTAAATTTAATTATCAATGCTTTCAAAATTCGTTATTAGTACATTTGTAACAAAAAAAAAATCATTTTAGTTTTCTTTTGTTTCGTTTTCTCCTGTTTCTGTATGCATTTAGCTGTTAATGTTTATTATTTCATTTCTTTTACGAAAAGTAAATTGTCTTCTTTAGAATTTTTAGTTTTTGTTTCCGAAAGTGCTGCATACAGCAATATAATTAAATGATGGAAGTAAATATCTGAACCCATTTTCGCACTTATAAAAAAGAAATTATTTAATGAAAGTAAGAAAAGGTAAAGAAAAATAATATACAGTTACAGTTACATGTAGTGAATTAAATAATAAGTAATACAGTAATACATAGTGGCAATAATCAAACTTTGGTAATCCAATTTATGTAACGATGGATTATTGTGTTCCCTTTTATTTGATATGTCTTACAGAGCCCGTCAAAAGTAATCATACACGGTTTTTGCGCGCATGAGGAAACTAGAGCGGTGTGAGACGCAGTGTTCATTTTAAACAGAAATTTGTTTAAATAAAGCAAAAATCATTTTCAAAGAAAGCAACAGTTTGAGCAAAAATCGTTGTTGCATTTTAGTTGTCTTATCTTGAAACTTTTTGGCAAAAATTAGAGTTTTTTCAATTGAACCATTCTATATTGTGTACCGTAAGTTTGATTTTTTTTATTTTGATGCCAAATTAAAGCTGACATTTTAGGCTATCAGAAACTGTGATATTTTGTAGAGTTAAATTGTTATTCAATTTTATAATTTCAGTCAATCGGACCGAAATGGACCAAAAATGCCTATCCAAGTTTTGACGCTCGAGCAACAAATGTTTATCGTCATGAAATACGATTTTTCTAGTGGATCATCCTCTTCATTGTGTACGCTTTATGAAAAAAATATTGAAGACACAGTGTACCGAAAAGGCATACGATAAACCATTTAATTGTCAAATTTAGAGAGGCAGAAAATGTTCACGATCACAAAGCAAATTTAACCGGAAGATCACGACCTATGAAGACCACTAAAAATATACAGCGAGTGGATGAATGTCTTGATAGAAATCCATATTTGTCAAGTTTGAGACTTGCTTAGGAGATTGCCACTTCTGAGACAAGTGTTCGCTGGATCTCAAGAGGTGAACTGCATCTTTATCCATACAAAGTTGAAATAGTGCACAATTTGACTGCAAATGCTAAGGAAAAAAAATTTAAATGCTGAAAAGGTTCTTCAGCTATCGCGAGGTAACAAAATTTCGCTTCCACACCTTTGGTTTAATGCTGAGGCTCACCTTCATCGGGTCGGGCACATTAATAAGCAAAAATACCGGTAGAGAAAACTGCCATGAGTCTCTTGTAAAGCACAATGATATTCACAAAAAATGACTGCCTGGATAGCCATCTGCTCAAAAGGAGCATTAGCAGCGCACTTTTTCACAAACACAGTTAATTCAGAAAAGTACTGTCCGGTGATTCAGGAACTTGGCATGGAATACACCCATTAATTGCTTCCACAACCTGAAAAAGGTGAATCATGGTCTATGCAAGATGGATCAACTCCTCACAGTTTTCACGAAAGCCCCGACATCATTGAAGAGCACTTTCATGACAAAGTTTTCGGTCTGAGTTTCGATACCCGATATGGATAATTTTCTGTAGCCACCGTATTCCCTGATCTCAATCCATGTGATTATTTCCTCTGGGGATATCTGAAGGATAAATGCTATCGAAATGCACCGTCAAATCTTGATGAATCAGAACAAGTAATTCAAGAACTGCTACAAAATATTCCGTAAGCTACTTTTCTTGAGGTTATCAGAGGTTTCAAGAGAAGAATTGAAATGGTTATTGACATGAAAGGTGAAAATATCAAGCGAAAGTTATAATGTTATGTATATTTGTACTGTATAATATATTGTATATGTATGTTATGTATGTTTCAAGCTACATTTTGATATTAAAATTTCAAAATATACCGATTACAAATAAAGATATTGAGCAAAACCCGTGTATGATTCCTTTTGACGGACCCTATACAACAAATGTACCCGAGTTTATTTATTTAGCAAAACAAATTGAAAGCATTAATTTTTGCTCCCAAATTGAAAATTAGTTATACTTTCTTCAATATCAAACAATAAGAAAACTAATATCTAACATTTTTCCTTATAGTTAAACATAAAATTAAGAATTTAACCATATTTGTGAGCTGAAACAAGCATATACATGCTTGTTTCAGCTCACAATTCCTCTTTTTAATAAGATTAGGAGGTTTTTATAATCGCATGGGCAAAAAGGCAATAGATGCATATGAAAAATGTTTTATTTGCGATATTGGCAACTAAGAAAATGCTTATTTCTTACAATGGTAGATATACATAGATGAGAAAAATACAAGGTTCCCCTAAAAATAGTTGTACATAATATTTTTACAAGCAAAAAAGGTAGAGCTAAGGTAATATTTCACAAAAACCATTTGAACATATTTCATGCTTATAATGAAATATTTGTATTACCAGGGGAGAGAGTATTGCGTGCTTTTAGAAATTCCACTATGTTAAATTTTTTATCTAAATTCCCCTACCCTCCACCACTCGGAAAACATTTTCACTCTTTTGCCCCCTTCATCACACAATGATAGAGATCTTTAAAACTTTTGCATTAAGAAAAAAATATATATTTTTATTTTAATGCAATAATAATAATCAGTCATTTAAATTATCTCCGAAATTAATTCTTCCTAAATTGTCCTCCGTCTACTAGTAGCAAGCATACAAATTTTGAAGTGTGCCGATATATTTTTATTTTTTTGCTTCTGTTGTAATGGTCAATAAATAACCAATCATTTAAGTTACCTTAAAAAGGTACCCCTAAATATGCTTATCTTTTTCTGTCCTTCCAGCTTGAAAAATGTTTAGTTTCTAATTTTTTCTGCTCTGTTTCTTATTTTGTTGACAAAAATAATTCAGTAATCTTTTAAATTCTCCTTCTGTGAAATTTCAGCTTCCCCTCACTCCCATCATACAAAATTTTATATCTGTATTTATTCTTATTATTTTTATTATATTTATTTTTCGTATTTGCTTTGTAACAACACTAAATAAATGACCAGTCATCTAAATTATCTCCATTGAAATTCCGCTCTCAGAAGAAATGCGCGGGAACATCTAGATATTTCTAAATATTGTCTTGATACCAAATTTCTCCCTTTTTTGCAATTTAGCATTACTTATATATAAATTCCAATTAATCGTATATTTTAAACGTAAAAAGTCTTTCTGTAGCAAAAAACAAACTCATATTTAAAAAAAAGTAACAACTATTATTTTTTAATGTAAGCTATTATCATTTACGTAGAATGTCAAATGGATAATTTACTCAGAAAATAAATTTTATATTATTCATTTCATTAAGAAACATAGAGACTGTCATAATTCGCTAAAAAAATTCTGAATCAGAGCATTTTTGAAATGATAGTAATCTTTGATGGTCTACTGTCTTGTAGTTCCAAGCTTCTTATTTCTACAGAGCATGCATAAATGTTACAGAACCCCACATTTTCTTAACTAAACAAAAAATAATAATATAATTAACTCCATAATGATTCAGGTGTTATAATTATGCATTGTCATGCATATTTTTTTATTTATTCACTGAAGAACATATATTCAATGATACATCTGATTTCACAATAAACAAGAATCATTTTGATAATGCTTATGAGAAACTGTATTTATTTTTGAAAAAAGTATGATAAATAAAATTATACATTCAATTCAATAATTTAGAAGCAATAAATTTTTAAATTATACAGAAATCATCATAACTAAAATTGGTAAAATAAATTTAAAAAAAATAATAATAAATGTCGTAAGTAAAGGGTAATTTTTAAGAATCCCAATAAATGTACAACGTTCTTCTTAATAATAAACCCAATTAATAAAACTGTACAACAACTACGAATACACTTCCCACAAAAATAGTTAATTTGTGAATAATTCATAACTGAATAGTGGCAAATAAACGAAATGTAAGAATTAATATGTTTTCCCCAATCATTAATCATAAAATGTAAACAAAAATTATTTCCGATAATCAATAAAAACGAAAACAATTAGAAGGATATTAAGAAAACGATATTTATATATTTTACATGATGGGAAGGAAACATTAAGTAATGAATTTTATCAACTCAATGGCAACTTTTTTTTTTTTTTTTTTTTTTTTTTTTTTTTTTTTTTTTTTTTTTTTTTACTTTCAATATTTTAATAATCTAAGGCTATAAATAACCAATATATACAACATTGTAGCACTAAATGACTTTAATATATATATTTATGTCTTAAAAATATGCAAAAATGTGCCTTCATGAAAGGTATATCAGTTAACGTATTTATTAGTTTCAATAAGTTAATAGTAAATATAATTTTGCATTCTTACAATCCGAAATATACAAACATATTTATACTACTCGCAAATTGGTATACACACATATTTTATTCTTAGCTTCTTTTTAATACAAAAAAAATATTACGAAGTTTAATGGTGCAATTTCCTAAACGATTAATTCAGTAACTTACGTAATAGAATAAAAGCTACAAATGTTAACTGTATTTTCTTCATCAATTTCTGTAAAATTTCTTCTGAATTTCTTATCTCGTTTAATATTTACTCAGTTAGGGGGGAATGAAAGAATATTATGTTCATCCATCTTATATAAAAAGGATATTAATGGTTGGTAGGTACATGAAGATATATCATGGAGTCATTCTTTGGATGGGTTAAGAACTACTTAGATCAGTGTGTTAACAACATATCAATCAAACTGATTTTCTTTTCAATTGTAAAAACACACCCAAAGCTTTATTTCCTTATTTTTTTCTAATATTGTACGTATGAAAGAGCTGTTATTTAGACGATTGTATTTCATTTTCTGCATAAAAACAAATATGTTCAAATAAATCAAAGAAATGAATGTGGGTATAATTTTTTCCTTTATTTTTTTCGTTGTCGCTGATGAACAGAATGATATGTTTTTTGTGTTTAAATATCAAGCTACAACCCTTTTTAATATTGAGCAGTTTAATCATTTATTTTTAGTTAGTATTATTGCATTGTTTTATTACTTGTGAACAATATATAAATTTATTACTTTTAAATATTTATAATCATTATTTTCTGTGAAACTTACATTTTATAATAATTCATGATGTTTATTATATTTATATGATGGTTAATGTTACAACAATAATAAAATATTTTCGAAGATTATTTTGCTATTATTGTGGTTGAGAAGTGATAATTAAATTAGTAAAAACATTAACAATTTTAAAATATTATGCAGCTAACTCAGTTATGGACCATTCTATAAGATGCACAAATAAGACTATGACAGTTCCTAGTAAAAAAAAAAAATCCTGTAAAATTTTGGAGTGTTTTAGTATTAAATTTGTTAATTGTATTAATTTGAAAAAAATAATGTTACACTTAATTTGACTATAAATTTTAAATATGTTTCTAGTATATATTTTTTAAGTCATAAATATTTGATGCCCATTTTACCTTTTCCAAAGTAATCTTTTTTACGAAAATCTTGTGAAATAGGCAGGGAATATAAAATGTGCTGTAGGTACGAGCTTTAACTTTCGTAAAAATCAGACAAATTATACACTGGGAATATGTTTGCATGAAAAATACGTAGATATTTAAAAATTAAACTGATTTTTCATAAATTTATTTCATTAAAATGTTATATGAATACAGAACATTCTTTCATTTAAATTCATATAAAGCTTTTATAAAAAAAATTCTTTACTGGAGGAATGACTTATGACTACTAATGACTTACGCATTCCCAATACAACATAAAAAACATGACATCTTCCATTTACAAACGCTCTCCACACATAACAGTCTCATAAAAAAAGAAACGCTATAAGATATTATGTGTACGAAATATTATTAGAAAATTGTTCTTCCAAAAATATGTAGATATTTAAAAATTAAACTGATTTTTCATAAATTTCTTCCATTAAAATATTATATTAATACATAGTATTTTTTCATTTAAATTCACATAAAGCTTTTATAAAAAAATCTTCACTGAAGGAATGACTCTATGTATCCCCAATATAACATAAAAAACATTACATCTTCCATTTACAAACGTACTCCACACATAACACGCTGATAAAATGAAACTCTAAAAGATATTATATGTATGAAACACTATTAGAAAATTGTTCTTCCAAAAATAAATAAATCGTATTTTTCCCCTATTTAAATGTTGTTTCGCCGACAAGCAGTTATATATTTACGACAAGTAAACAGTGACAGATGTAGTAATTCTAAGAATTACGTTTAATGGTTCTTTCCAAAAGAGGTTTTTCAATCAATACAAATATTTTTTTTTATGTTACTGAATTCCAAAAAATATCGCTTCTATTTATTTTAAACGAATTTCTTGTTATGTTTTCAAGTATGAATAATGTGTTTAAAAATCTCATTCATTAAACCTATCCATGAATCCTTTCTTTCTTTTAACATTTGTAAAATATTAATTTTTGTTCGATTAAAAACAGGATAAAATACATTGATTGAGAATTTTTTTTTCTTGTATATTTAAACCTTTAATGATTTTTATCAAGTTTCGCAAGTTTTTATCCGCGCGTTTAATGGATTAGAGAAAAGTTTCATTAATGTCACATTCTCTCAGATTAAATGTATATTTAATATATTTTTTAATTATCACTAGAATACAATGTTGGCAGAAACTTCAATTTGGGGGAAATAGATGCTAATTTTTGATCGATTCTTTGGTTTCATTTTTAATTGTTTTAAGTTAAAAATTCAAATTTCGGCCGAACAACTTCCGCTAAAATGCATCAATTGACTACATATCCGATTATAGAAGAATTCCTTATAATATCCTGTAATCCAGTCTACAGACGATTGACGTGCGCCCTTTTCCTCTTGAATCATCGCGGAAGAACTTTTAAAATTTACATTCCCACGTGACATTCTTTCATTCACATTCTACTAAAGCTTCTAGAAAAAGTTCTCACTTCAGGAATAACTTTAAATAGGACTGAGATGCATTAAAAACATGAGATCTTCAATTTACAAACATTCTCAACAAATGTCAGTCTTAAGCAAAATCTCGAAAAGATCTCCAATATCTGAAATATTTTTAGGGCATTTCTCTTCTAAAAATTAATAGGAAACTTTTTTTTTTTTTTTTTTTTTTTTTTATTTCTTTTACAAATGTCCTTTTCTAACAACATTCAGCCATAAATTAAAGATAAGTAAATAGTAACAAATGTAATAACACAAAGAATCACATTTAATTGTTCTTTTCCAAAAATAGATCCTTCAATCAATGCAAGTGATTTTTATACAACTCAACGTACAAGCCTTCACGGGCCTTGGCCTGGCCCAAAACCTGACACCGGCACAGCTCGCAGGTCGAGCTTAACATTTTTCAGCAGGCTACACTGTTAAAAATGTGCTGCAAACTGTCCAGTCATTTGACCGTTTTTATAGCAAACGATTATATAATCGTAATTTAAGTCTATTCTGACCATATTATTGCCTATATTATGGTTAGAATAAAGTTAATTTATGGTTATGTAACCGTTTTCTATAAAAACAGTCAAATGACTGGACAGTTTTTGTTGCAAATTTTTAACAGTGTAGGGCCGGGCCTAGTCTTTGCTCTTGCAGAGCTGTGGCAGTTTCAGGCCTATTTATTTTTGCCTACTCGGGCCGGGGCAGCCTTCTTTATTCCGTACCAAGCTGAGCCTGGACTTACCGTGAAATCTGCACAAGCTGAAATTATCAGGCCTGTGCAAAATTAGGTAAAATGAGGCCCGGCACAACAATTTTTGCAAAAAATGCCTTATTTTTAAATGACCATTATTTTACAATTAACATTCTTGTTCCCTTTTACCGTTTGAAGATTTTCCAATATTTCTATAAATATGCTTGTAAATCCTAGAATATATATATTTTTTAATCGCTGTTTGATGCTATAATATCTTTTATAACTCCTCATTCTATATACGCTTCAAAAAAGTATTATGTTAACAATATTTTTGTCTATACCAAATATTTTTACACGAAATATTAAACATTTGAACTACTCATAAAACAATTCAAATGCTGCAAACCACGTAAAAATCGTCGGATAATTACACAACTCTTTAGCCCTATATCATAAGATCTTTTGTGTGACCCTGTAAACGAACCTTAAATGTTTTTTATAATAGGAAGCTTACTTGGGTCGAGTGTAATAACATATCTTAATATCATGTGTATACGACCATTCCTAAAAGAGTTGGGTTATTTATTATTTTTTTGCTCTATCTTAAGTATAGGAATCAATAACTTTAAACTGATATAAATCAAAAACTAATTAATATTTTTACTTGAAACTTACAAAGGTCCGAACTACTCATAGAAACGATTCACATAACGTAAACCGCGTAAAAATCCGATAGTTACACATTGCTGTAGCCCAGTCAACAGTATTTTGCTCTATGTTAAGTATAGGAATCAATAACTTTAAACTGATATAAATCAAAAACTAATTAATATTTTTACATGAAACTTACTAAACTACTCATAAAAATGATTCACATAACGTAAACTGCGTAAAAATCCGATAATTACACATTGCTGTAGCCCTGTCAACAGTTTTTGGTCTGAACAAGATTTAAAAAGTGCAAAAAACAGCACTTTTAAAATCGCATTTACTGAAAACCTATTCGTCGGATTTTGCTTTACTTTTGAATTCTTAGTCCCTTGGCGCGCCCCATTCTATAGAATCAAGAATTTGGTTTCTATCATAAATAGAACGCTAGATATAGATGTGTCAAAAACCCGTTTTGTCCCGTTCGCAAAATATAAACTAGACAGAGTGCTAACATTTTTTTGTAAAATCGTTTGGCATCCATTGACGGAAATTCCTTTCATTTACGGTTCAATGCATTGCTGTTTCTTATGCTTGGCGAGAAACTATGTCGAGTTTCTATGATGACGAGACAGACTAAAATATTTGTATTGTATTACTTGGTATCTTGAATGTGTTAAAATTCCATGCCGTAATTCGATGTCGTGATAGTACTGTAAAAATGGGGAATTGGTGCCCCGTTCCGCTCATCTCATACCAAGATATGACGAGGCAGACTAAAGTATCTGTATTGTACTAATCGGTATCTTTAATGTGTTAAACTTTCATGTCATAACTCGATGACGTGAAAGTTACCGTCAGAATGAAGATTTGGCACCCTGCTCTGCTTATCTCGTACCAACATATGACAAAGCAGACTGAAACGTTTGTATTATACGAATTGGTATCTTTAATGCGCTAATTCGATGAAGTGATAGTACCGCGAAGATGATGAATTGGCGCACATTCTTTTCGCATTTTACTAAGATATGCCAAGTCAGATCCTTTATTCCATCACGTACTGTTAGTACAATTTTCTTTTACCATTATAGTTCATCTTCAAAGTCGATGGCGTAACAATATATAGTTCACTGTAATGTAAAATATTATGTTTATTGGGTCTGAATTGTACTACATGACGTTTTTTTCTGTCATAAACATTAGTCTGCCGCGGGGGTTGTACCAGGATATGCCCAGGCAGACCAAAATATTTTTAAAATACTCTATTTAAGCTTTAATTTGGCACCAATTTCATCTCGTAACTCGATGACGTGATTGTACCACCAAAATGCCGAGTTGACGCCCTGTACTGCTCACATCGTACCAAGATATGACGAGGCAGATCAACCATTCCTTAATCTACTCATAATAATCTTGTCCTAGATCATGATTTCATGCCGTAACTCGATGACGTAGAATTTTGGCCGCCGCTGCCTGCTATATACTACTACTACTACAAAAAAAGTGAAAACTTTGAAATAAGTGAAAATGATACTTGAGTCCCTGTACCGAGATTTCCAGGCCAGTTCAAATTGTTTTTGGCCCTGCCCGACGCAGTATAAAAGCAAAAAGGTGGCCCGAACCCGACCCGCTATAAAGGTTAAAATCTTGGCCCGGTATAAAAGATAAAATTTCTGCCCGGCCTAACTGAATTTCTACTAAACATGTCTATATTTCTGAATCAACATTATCCTAATATTTAAATTATTCAAAAAGCACACTTACTTATTTATAGATTTTGTTTTCAGATTATGTTCGAAAAGCATGGAATTGAAAATATCAACATATTAACGACCATTTAGGCAATTTCATACATAAACAAAATCACTGATTAAAAAAAAAAATTAGACCATTACATTCAAATGAAAATTCAGTAAGAGAAGAAAAACCTGGAGAGAAGAAAAATCCGTTATACACAGGTTCCATTCTTAGCAGGTACATCATCTTTGGTATATGTATTAAACTCTCTTTTTACGGATTAAGACATTTTTCAGTTTAAGACATGTTTCCGTCATAAACAGGTTCTAATTCACAGCTTTTACTGTACTTATTTTTTTCCAGAAATGCATGTACTATCCTTTAACCCTTTAAGCGTTAGGCCCGTGTTTTTCCGTTTCATGTAATCATGTTAAAATGGCTGACAAAACCTAAAACGTCAGTCACAAAAAGAAGTGATATCACATAAAAAAAGCGATATAGAAGTGCATACTCCGAGTCCCGTGTAAAAATCTATCACCACTCATAATGTTTCCAAAGGACTCGGAGTGAGGTACAGTATGTGAAAACTGCTTGGCGACCTGCAGGCTTTTATAATGTTTGCGTTTCCTGCAATTACATATGGCTATATTATTTTTATTTTATTTTATTTTATTTTATTTTATTTTATTTATATATTTATTTATTTTGCTCCCATAAAATTGTAAAAGTTGAAGCTTCTGTGTTTGCATGTCCTTTCTGATTTATGAGCTTGAAAAATCAATTTGTTGATTTTATTTACCATTATTTAAACTGAAAACACCACTCTTACGAAGAGGATTTTTTAAGTAAACGTATAAAGATTTTGAGTTTGTAATATATATATAAACCTTATAATAAACGTTAACTAAATTGAGATATATTGCAGTAATTCTAGCGTAAGGGAATGGCAGAGATCTGGGGGGAAATCCGTTCTGTCAGTTCTTTCGCATACAAAAATATTTATAAAAGTGGTATAACAAAAATATAAAATTTATTTTTCGATTTTCAAAATTGATATACTACATATATTATAAAAGTTTGCAGGTTGCCAAGCAGTTTTCACATACTGTACCTCACTCCGAGTCCTTTGGAAACATTATGAGTGGTGATAGATTTTTACACGGGACTCGGAATATGCACTTCTATATCGCTTTTTTTATGTGATATCACTTCTTTTTGTGACTGAGGTTTTAGGTTTGTGGCTTGGCGGGATCATTTACAACGAGTTGTTTTTGATGAGATATATTGGTACGTGATGAGCAGAGCGGGGCGCCAATTCTTCATTTTGACGGTACTATCGCGTCATCGAGTTTCGGCCTTAAAGTTTAACACAGCAAAATGAAATATTGGCGGCCCGTTCTGCTCATCTTGCAACAAGATATGACGCGGCAGACACAAATATTTATATTGTACTAATGGGTATCTTTAAAGTGCTAAAATTTAATACCGTATATGACGTGGTAATACCGCCCAGATGACAAATTGGTGCCCGTTTTTTTCGCATTTTACAGAGATATGCCCAGCAAGTTCATTTATTCCATCACGTACACTTAATAAACTTTTCCTTTACCATTAGTTCATCTGCAAAGTCGATGGCGTAATAATATATAGGGTAGTGTAATGTAAAATCTTATGTTTATTGAGTCACAATTGTACTACATTACTTTTTTTTTCTGTCATAAACATTAGTCTGCCGCGGCGGTTGTACCAGGATATGCCCAGGCAGACCAAAATATTTTTAAAATACTCTATTTAAGCTTTAATTTGGCACCAATTTCATCTCGTAACTCGATGACGTGATGGTACCACCATAATGACGACTTGGCGCCCTCTTCTGCTCATATCGTACCAAGATGTGACGAGGCAGACTAGTCATTCCTTAATCTACTCCTAATAATCTTGTCCTACATCATACTTTCATCGCGTAACTCGATAACCTAGCATTTTTGTCATCGCCGCTTGATCTATTAGTCTTAATGATTTAATTTTTAAAATATTATTCATGAAAAGTACGCATCAATGCATTGAACTTTTTAACTTTGTATTATTGAAGTTTCCATTCGATTAATAATCTAAATAGTGCACTAGCAAATTTAGTTATCAAAGATAGTGAATTAAAGTTATTAATATTCTTATTATCATTATGCTTCATGCATATTTAAATCTTTAAATATTTTAGACAGTAAATTGTTTGTTCGTTTTCAGGAATATAAGAGGGTTTACTTTCCCTTCAATCTCTTTTTAACATTATAATGAAGAAATATTTCTTTTTGTTTTAAATCGGTAGTACAATTATGTACCGTCATTAATTTGAATTGGCGTGAAAAAAAATAGCATCCGATCGAACTTTTTATATCTTACATAGTTAATTATTTTTAGATAAAATTTTGATTTTTTTTTCGAAAACAAATTGGTTTTTAATAATAAAGTAACCGTACTTTCGGGATAAACTGAGACTACTGTTTTATTCATAGCTCCTAATGTCATTGAAAGTATAAAAACTTTGAATAGTTTCGATTATTTAAAAAAAAAATACTTTAGGAAAATATTATGTACATTCTTTCGTTCATATTATGCATTAAATAATTTCAATATTTTATTTGTACATATTTTATTCAGAAATTATAGAATTTTAATATTATGTGTGAAAGATCATTTTAAAACGTTTAAAACTCACAAAGATAATTCATAACGTAGCATTCCAAGAGTATTCGTTAGTCCTTGAAATAAATATTTATTCTCGGCAAAGATCTATTCCACATTATTTTATTTAACTCAAATTCGTTTCTGTATGTAAATATGGAATTTTGTTATCGATTTTTTTGCTATATTCCTCATATGCTAGAATTAAACAAATTATGTTCAGAGGTTTTTTAGAACTTAATTATAAATTAATACAGTAATTTAAGACAACTATTCTTTTACCCATCACAGGTGATAAATCACCGAATATTTTCGACGATTAGAATTGTATACGAATTGCAGCAACAATGTATTCAATTACGAGTCAAAAATAGGTGAAATGACTGTGAAACTGTAACGATTCAATTTTAAACTCTAAAAAAAGATGCAATAAAATAAAAATAAAAAATAGTGTTTAGTAATTAAAAAACACGCTTTTAGCAATTAATAATTTCATATTAATTAAACTACGATAATAGATTGATAAATCAATTAAGAAATCCTAAAAATTATAATTTAAATAACGTTTGCTTATCTTTTCTGTTAGCCATATCGTAAAATAAAATAGAATAAGAAACATAATTTTTTAAAATAAATCCTCAAGCTCGCGCTTTCTATCAAGCGTAAATCAAAGCGATGAATTTTCGTGTTTGGTGCACACGTCATCGTTACGAATTTTAGCGAAATATTTTGGAAAAATCATAAATTGCGGTCATAAAATTATGCGTTATTTTCGAAATAAACGTTGATTGAAGGCGTATAAAAGAGTCCTTTTTTTTTTTTTTTTTTTTTTTTTTTTTTTTTTTTTTTACTTTTATATTTGTTCTTTAATTTGATTTCTTCTGGTACATCGCCGAGTGGTTATCTTTAAAAACAGCAAGTGTGTCCTAATTATCTAAGAAATAATATTTAGAACACCCCTCCTTCTCCTCACTCTCAAATCATCTAATGTTTCATCAATAAAAGTATCGAATGGCTTTTGTTAAAATTTTATTAAAGTGTTATAGAATTGTCATCATTTCATGTACTGTATAGTACATTAATGTCTATTTTTAATGTTCTACTAAATTGTACTATACAATGTATTGTTTGAAATAGGCAAATACAAGGAGTAAATTGGGAGGTGCGAACCATATAATCATGTTTATCATGTCTTATGTAAATTTTAATTCAGCTCTCAAATTATATTTGAGAAAAATTGTGTCCGATGACAAAGACACCACTGTAACTGAATTAAGCAATATTGATTACAAAGATTAATTTATTACAGGATTATAATTCGCAAATTTTATTTTAATTAATTTTTTAATGCATATATTTGTGTAATAAAAAAAACATTGTTTTACTATCAATAAAATATACATATTCTGTATAATATTAAAATTGCTTTATACGAATCTATTTCAGAAACATAATTTTATTTTTCATTTTGAGATGAAAGTTAGTAGAGTTTGATTTTCTTGAAGAAATACCTTAAGGCAATCCTGCGTAGATTGGAAAGAAGCTTTATGAAAGAAAAATCTAAAATAATTTCTTGGATACAGACTCTTAATCTTATCTATATTCAAAGAATTTCGTGCACAAATAACATCAATTTCTTTCTACTCATGAATCATTAAATTTTGCTACTAGCAAAACGCTTATTTCATCATTCAAATTTTCTTTAAAGAAAAACGTATTTTCAACGCTTATACATTTCCATAGCTAAAATATTTCCTTCTTTGTACTGCATTATACTTTAATATATAAACGTTTATGATAAATAATTTATTTCTTTTTGAAAACATTATAAACTTCATAAGAAAACAACATAATACAACGTCAAACAATAAATTTTAGATAAAGAAACATTTAGTCTGAAACATTTCATTATTATTCATAGAAAAATTCTTAAAAATACATGACATATTTTCAGAAAATAAATTTGTGATTGCATTTATATAGCCTTTACGCTTTCTTCTTACCACTAAAATTTACAATTTATTTACCTAATTTACTCACCAAAATTTTCGATTAAATAAAGCAAACATTTATATTAATTTTTTTTAGTTACAAAGAGCTTAACTGTTGTCAGCTGACTTTTCTTTACATTTAATAAAATTCGTAACGAAAAATAAATAAAGTTATAATTTGTTGTCACATTTTTAAGCTACACTAGCAATTGAAAACATCGTAACAGCACAACAGGAGATATTCATTCAATATCGCAATACGTTTTCTTAATAATTTCAGAAAATACACGGATATTACTTTATTATATCTCCACACTTGCTTAAATTAAGGAAAACATCTTATTTTCCATTTTCACTGAACATTTCATGAGTTTGACACTTTTTGTCAGTAGTTATTAGGGCGTGTGCGTATGAGATGTCCTACGTTTTAGTAGAAAAATTACGACAGCATTTCATCGAGTAAAGAAGCATTTAATAAGCGTAATGATTAGACTGCCGAAAATTACATTGCTCATCAATTTCATGAAATATGTTGTTGAATACGTTTACAAAATAAATTTGTATATTTTTCTAATAAAATATTTAATAATATCATTGCATATCATTAGAAAATGTATTAACAGTATGTATTTTCTCAAGTAATTATTGAATTTTTGTAGGAATAGAAGAAACAATTATCTTCTTCACAGCGAAGAAAATCGGACATTCAAAAACTGCTTATATATAAGTATAATACAAATATATAATTAGCGAGGTAAATATATAAGTAATGCATTAGCAAATATACAAGTAAATATATAAGTAATACTGTAGCAGATATATTAGTAAAGCATTATAATTCTATGGTATATTTAAAGTAGTTGTATTTATTACTAGATGCGTATCAACCCGTTATGTTGCATTTATATGCAAAGATATATGAAGTGTTTTGGAAAAAATACTTGCTATTCCAATTTTTATATTAAAGTGTATAAGTCACAAGCTGAAAATAGAACATTGCGAATGATATCATAAAACATACACAATTGCTCAATGGTACACAAACGAAGCACTTTTAATTGAACTACATTCATAAAAACGAGTTAAATCTACGTTTCGTTCTGCAGCCACAAACGTCATCAGAATAAAAAAGTTGTTGAAGTGAATTTAAATACTCGAAACAAGAACGTCCTGTAGAGGGATGACCACTCAAAACTTGACCAATCACATGCCTTCAAAAAAATAAGCGGAGGTGAGAACATTAATTAAAGGTAAATTGAAAAAAGGCTAGAGAAGCATCGAGCAATCATTTGAAGTATATTGCAAGTCGCCATCTATGAACCGGGAACTAGAGTACATTTAAAGCACGTTCAAAGTGAGGGAAGGGATTAAACCAACACAGAAGGTGGTATTACGATTTTTTCAAAAAATGATATCAAATACTTGGGTTATTATACGAGAAATCGTCATCAAATTGATATCAGCTATATGCTCCTTTTTTTGTAACTATATTTCCTGCTTGTCATGCCAATATAGTAATTCTTTGATCCGTCTTTTTTAATAAATTGTAATTCATATACTCCTGAATAATTCTCAAAATTAACGGATCAAAGAATTACTACATTGGCATGACAAGCAGGAAAGGGTATAGCCAGGTTTCCTATTAAAATATGCCCTTGAGTCAACCAGATCGAGTACTACATGAATCGATAGCCCTTCAATAGAGATGTGTTTTTGCCAAGTTTGAATCATATAACTCAAACCCATGGGCGGTTATGACTGTTTAGGTGCATTCTGGAAAAAGGTGCTTTGTGAAGAAAGTAGTGATCGAATTTCCCCGAAAAAATCAAGGATGTGTAATATTAAAATACAAATAGTGGATATTATTTTCAGATTATTTTCTGCAAAATAGCCAGTTTTATAAAAAATTTCTTGTTTTTAATTTAATTTTTTAATTAAGAATATATCGAAAATTTTCAGTGACCACCTTCATGTTTTTACCAAAATTACTACGAGGTATGATGTATATTTGGTGTGAGTTTCAACTCTCTACGATGGGTGCATCATAGAAAAAGAATTAAAAATGTGTTCCAGGGATGGGGGAGTTGCAAATTGCGTGTGTTATTACAAGTTCATACACAGTTCTATGTACAGTTTACGTATATAGTTATGTTGTTGGTGGCAATCGTTTGAAGGATACAATTGTGTTTTGTTAGTTGACAGTTGACGGATTATTTTAATAGTTTTCGGCTCAGTTTGACTTAACACCGTTGTTATGCACTGTTGAAAGGGGAAAACTTCCACCAGTAAATTTTAGTAGACATTTTTGCCTTATTTAAACGCTCTAGTCACAAAGAAATTAATGTCTTGAATAAGAACGAAATTTCTCTTCATTTTTACTGGTGAAAGATTATTCTGCTGGTAATCAGGCTCTGAACGGGAAACATGAATTCACGTGTTTTGGAGATCTGTAATTCAGCCCATGGGCGGTGTTTCTGTGTTTCATATGTTACATTATTTCTCAAAGAAAATACACAAAATTCGCCTTTTTACGATCAGAGTACTAAGCATGTTAATAGTTCGATTAGAAACAATACCACTATTGCATACATCTTTTTATAATAGAAATACTTGGTGATAAAAATTTCTGTTAAATAATGGAAAAAGCAAATGCAACGCCCATAGGCGGGGCTTCATGTTTAAAAGACGAAAAGCAATGTGTTAAGTAAAACTGTGCAGAAAACTAAAAACAAAATCAGTCAACTGTTTAGTCAACAGTTAACAAAACAAAATGCTTTCCTTCGGATGATTTTCACCAACAGCATAGCTACATGCGTAAACATTACATAGAATTGTGCATGAACTTGTAATAACACATGCAACTTGCAACTCCCCCCACCCCTGGTAAATATTTTTAATTTTTTTTCTATGATGCACCCAGCGTAGAGAGTTGAAACTCACACCAAATATAAATCATACCTTGTAGTATTTTTGGTAAAAACATGAAAGTGGTCACTGAAAATTTTCGATATATTCTTAATTAAAAAGTTAATTTTAAAACAATTTTTTTTTTATAAAACTGGCTATTTTGCAGCAAATAATCTGAAAATAATATCCACTATTTGTATTTTAATATTACACATCCCTGATTTTTTTCAGGAAAATTCGATCACTACTTTCTTCACAATGCACTTTTTCCAAAACGCACATAAAGAGACATAACTGCCCATGGGTTTGAGATATATGCTTCAAACTTGGCGAAAACGAATATCTATTGAAGGGCTATCGATTCATGCAGGACTCGATCTGGTTGACTCAAGGGCATATTTTAATAGGAAACCTGGCTATACTCTTTAGTTACAGAAAAAAGTAGCATATAACTAATATTAAGCATAATAGAAAAACCACAGCGCTTTCAGGATTATATCAAGAAGAAACCATCCAAAAAAATTTCAATGAAAGTAAGATAATTTTCCCCTCCAATCTATACTGTCCATCCATCATAATAGAAACCTTGGATATTGTAACACGTAAAAATACAGTATGTAACGATGAAACATAATTTAATTTACCAAAATTGTAGCTCGAGTTACTCCATGGTTGCAAATATGAAAATAAACATCCAAGTAAAAAATAAAAATAATGTGCGAATTCTTTAAAAGTTACATAATAAATTAAATGATAGCGTTTCAAATATTTTCATACACGTTGCATTTGTATAGTATTTTTGTTTGTTTTGATAATGGCTCAGATTGAGCTTAAACATATGTCAACAGTCTAATAAAACCTATGGAAATTCAGTCATTAAATTTAATCATCTATGCTTTCGGAATTCATAATCAGTACATCTGTAACTACAAATTTCATTTAAGATACTTTTTTGTTTCATTTTCTTCCGTATTTGTATGCTTGTACATGTGGATATTTTTTAGTTAATTTCTTTTAAGAAAATAAGTTGTCTTCATTATAATTTTTAGATTTTTTTTTTAGTGCTTGCTATAGAGATATTGGTGTGACGGAGATTTATAGAGATGGATGAAGAATAAAGTTATTTTACAGTTAATAAAAATAGGGGAAAGTTAAATAATTTAAATAAATTTTGAAAATTAGAAAGGGAGGGATTAATTTTAATGAAAAAGAGGATATGTAATGAGGAACGTCATTACAGTGCTACTTAAAGCAATATAAATAAATGTAGGAAATAAATATTTTAAGCACATTTCACTCTTTTACAAAATAGTATATTTAAGAAAATTAAAGAAAAATAATGATTCACATTTGTATCGCTGAAAATTTTATTTGGGGCTTTATTAATGTTAAATTATATTTTTTATGGCATTTCACTATGAATTATTAAAATTAAGCAAGCTCAGTTAAAAATATAGTAATATTATTTTGTTTTTATTAAATTATAGCCTGTGACAGTTATACGTGTCAAATTAAATTATAAATATCATAGTTATACATAAGTGACAAGAATTAAATCTTTGTCAATCCACTTAAAATGACGACGGATTTTTTGTTTTTTTTCCCGGTTATATCATATGATTTAAAATAAATGTTTCCCATTTTTTTTTTGTATACTACCCATTAAGAACAAATTATTTGTCCATAGTTAGCAGATTGTGAAAACCGCTGCGAAATAGGTAGGTTTGGAATGATAGGCTTGGTAAAACTGACCATCGCCGCAAGGAGTATTAACCAACACTACCAAGAACAACATTAACAAGGAGGATTCCCAAGTTCTGAAGAACTTTTAAAGATCACAACAGGGAGAGTCTCATGTGCTCTACGACCAGTAGGCACACTGCCACCTGCGCATCACCCCCATTTCCCAAGAGATTGACGACTTGGTCGCTATAACAGCATGCAACGATGGAACCCGTACCCTGAGGGGAACCACCATGCAACACTTGGGACGTGCCAGAGTCCCCCAGCAGCTTCGGGAACCCAAGAAGGAGTTGGGCCCTAGGCCTTAAACCAGGTTTTTCCCGCCCGTACTTGCTGTACCATCGCGCTTGGTTTGGTAAATGGTTGAATTTATAATTTAAACATTTTCCCTGCAATATTCTACGAGTGTAATTATGTAAATATATTTAATGCTTACATGAATACTAAAAAAATCTTTATTTTACGTCTACTCCTCAGAGTATATAAGGAATTGTGATCCGAAGCAAGCATACATTATTAATTTACGATCACAGGATTGATTAGTTGACAACATTTTAAAATATTAATTTAATCCCGTGATATTAATTGCTTTTAGTTTTTTTTTTTTTTTTTTTTTTTTGTAATTTATGTAGTGAATTTATTTGAAGGCAGTTTTGTCTCTCTGCGGTTGGGTAAAACAAAAGAAAGGAAGCAGAACAGAAACGAATAATTATATTTTTATTGGTGACACCGTCTCGAAAAACGTAAACAAATATAACTTTTCATTGCGAAAATCATATCATTTTCGTAGAGTTTATTCTAACAGATCCAAAACAAAGATATATCTACAAAATGGATAATACTTTAAAATGTGATAAAATTAAAAAAGGACGTTCGAAACGTTGCATTTTCTTTAAGAAAATTAAATCTTATTTAATTCATTATTTAACGTTTAAGTCAATAAACTAAAGCATAATAAAATGCATAGAAATCATGACAATTTCAAAGAGATTTGGTTTCAATATGTAGGCGTATTTTCTTACTTAAAGTTTCTATAAAGTTTCTATAAAAATGGAATAAAATTAGTTTTCTCTGCCCCCCCCTCCCGCTCTATCTCATTAAAAATCTAGAGATTTCATGCAATGCAATTTCAAATTATAGAGTTTGAACTCAACTGTCTTTAAATATTCTGTAAACCCCTTCATAAAAAGATAAATATCTAAGCTCATAAAAAAGTGCTGATTAATAAAAATTAGAGACGAAGTGAGGAATGATCTCTTTTATATAATTTTATGAATAACGTGTGAGTCTTAATTAATTATTTATGTAACTTTATCAATTTAAGCTATAGTGGCGACCTTTGATAGTTTTGGTGATATTTCTGCGATTTAAAATGGTCTTCAATATTCTGTTATAGGGTTCAAGAGCAACTGATAAACGCACTCTCTCCTATCATTATCACTTACATGATAAGAACACTATTATCTATTTATAAAGATCTTCTTTTAATTGTGATCTGGGTCAAAACTTTTAATAATTTGCAGAAACACATGCTGAATTTTTTAAAAGTAAATTTCGGAAAAAAGGATAATTTTTAAGAAACCCAATAACTACACAACGCGTTCTTCTTAAAAATAAAACCAAGTAATAAACCTTTATAACAGTGACGAATACGACCCTACTTTTTTTTTCTTTGTGAAATAATTTATGGATAGTGGTAGATAACTAAATACAATCATCAATGTATTTTTCACAATCACTGATAATAATAAACGTAAAATGTAAACAAAAATGATTTCCGATAATCAATGAAAAAATAAACAATTAGAGAAAAATTAGGAATACGATATATATATATATATATATATATATATATATATATATATATATATATATATATATATATATATATAATTATAATATCTATGAATTTCAAAAAACATATCAAGTTCTTGTATCATTCTACTTAAATCTCCAAAGAGATAATTAATGATTATATATATATATTGCTTAATGGAAAGAATAAATGAAATAGTATTAAATTTTATCAAGTCAATGACAACTTTATTGCTATTTATTTTTATTTTTCAGTTTCAATATTTTTAGTAATATACGCTATATATATAACCAATATATACTAAATTGTAACATTAAAAATATGCAAAAATGTACTTTCGTGAAAGGTATATAAGTTAACGTATTTATTAGTTTCAATAGGTTAATACTAATGTGATTTTGCATTTTTACCATCAGAAATGTACACACTTATTTATAATACACGTGAATTAGCAATTATACATATTTTACATTTAGCTCCGCTCTTATACAGAAATATATATATATATATATATATATTAATACGTTGGTTGGACCAATTTTCTAAATGATTAATTTAACAATTACATAAAAGAATAAAGGCTACAAATGTTAACTGAATTTTCTTCGGTAAATGTCGTTCTGTATTATACTCTATTTTCTATACCGTTTCATATTTATTCTTTTAAGGGGGAAAAAGGACGAATATATTATGCTCATTCATCTTATATTTTTTATTCTTATTCATCAAATAGCAATGGAAAAAAAGGGCTGAAAGGTAGTAACGACACGTCATGAAGTCCTTCTTTAAATAGGCTAAGAACAGAAAGATTTTACTATATAGATCAGTGTGTTAACAAGATCTCAATCAAACTGAATTTTTCCCCTTCAATTGTAGAAACAGAACCCAATCTTTCTTTCCACATTTTTTTTTTTTTTTTTTGTAACATTGGATATCTGAAAGATTTGTTATTCAGACGATTGTATTTCATTTCCCGCACAAAAGAAAAATATGTTCAAAGTAATCAACGGAATTTTGTGGGGATAATTTTTTTTTTTTTTTAATTTCATTTCTCTATATTTCACTGAAGAAGAGAATGATATTTGTTTTTCTTTTCACTTTTTTTTTCGATGACGAAGACAATGATATATTTTTTGGTGTTTAAATATCAAGTTGAAATCACTTTCTAATACTGAGCAGTTAATTCATTTATTTTTTGTCGCTATTATTATATGTTTGTGATATCTGTATATATAAACAATATATAGTATATATATATATATATATATATATATATATTTTTTAATTTTCGGTTCGTTATTTTCTGTTATACTTACAGTTTATTAAAATGTTTTACTTTGTTTATATCATGGATAATGTTATAACAATAATAAAAAAAAAATTCAGGATTATTTTGCTATTAATGGAATTAAAAAAAACTATAAATTACTGAAACTTCCTATATACTGTACAATTCTATAAGATAAGTAGTGAGAGTACGGCTGTTCTCTGTGGAAAAACAAGTATACTGTAAAGTTCGAGAATATTTTATGTTAATTTTATTAGTAGTATTTATTTAAAAAAAAACTTTCACGTTCAATTATACCATACATTTTTAAAGAGTTTTAATGTATGTTTTTTTAAGTTATAAGTAATTTATGTGTCTTTTATAATTTTGAAAACGCACTTCTCCACGAAGATCTTGTCATTTTTTTTATCTAAACTCTGCTGTAGATACGAAATTTAACTATTCTAAAAATGGGACATATTATGGAATGAAAATGTGTTTAAAAAACATATGTAGAAATGTATAAATCATACCGCTTTTTTCTTAAATTGTTTTTATAAAAATATTACATGGATACATAACATTCTTTCATTTAAATTAAATAAAAACTTTTATAAAAATTCATCAATGGAGGAATAACTTTATGTAGTTCCAATCAACTATTTATTCTATATATAATACAAACGGAAATTTAGATCCTTCTGCTTATAACTCAAGTTGTGCTGAATGGATTTTAATTGCACTTGCACTGTTAGATAATTAATTTTCCATTGAAGGTTTTAGTATATAACAACCTGTTCTATAAATATTAGTTATAGAATAAGGATGGAAAGTTGGACGAAAGGGTACCATTGGTCATTTTTTGGCGACAATATTCGTTGGTGAAAGAATTGAAGCGGCTATATCATTTAGAAAATAATACAAACACTTCGGAAGACAAAAGAAAAGAAATATTAATTTTATTTAAATTTTTTAATAAAAGGGGAAAAGAAAACAGGAACAGTTTTGATGAGAGATAAATTTATAAAACTAAAATATTTAATTTAAACTTGAAAGGGAATGTCCGCATTGCTTAAAACATTATTCAGTGTGAAATATTGCAATTGAAACCATATTTGGAGATTTATCGTTTGCGTCAGGCTAAGAAAAATGCATTTGAAAATTACATTAGGTAAAATCTGAATAACAATTTTGTTTTTGATTTGTTCTTTTTTTTATTATTTAATTTTTATTTTTATCGAACTCCTGCATCATGTGCTTTACAGAAGAAAATAGCAGTTGTAATTATAAAAATGATTACTTGTGATTTACATGTTACTTGTTTATTTATGATTTTTATTTTAGTTTTGTCACAAAACAATTTGGTTTTAAGCCAAATGTTCATAATCCTGACACTGGTTCGAGCGATGTTCACAGTAATGGTGTTTTTTCAAGTGTACAACAGTATTTTTGGAGTATTGTTTTTTATACTCAAATGTAATTTGTATTTACAAAAAATTGTATTTACAGTTAATATTATAAAAAAGGAGTCATATATTTAGGTTTTAGTGTAAATGTCTGCCACACACAAATTATTAATACACATTTAAAAAAAGTCACCATTCATTTCTTTCTAGTTTTCTTTCCATACTCTTTCTTCTTTTTTAAGGTTTTTAAAAGATAATGGACTAATCTTTTGTAATCGGGTCATCCACTTGGCGTATTTACTATGTTGTTGGAAATTTTTATTATATTTGAAGAGACTCCGGAACGTGAATCCGATTGCAGAAGATTACACGAAATTTGTATTCAGCGATTTCTAAATTTATGGCTTTTCATTATGAAGCAAACGACAAAAGAAGAATTACTATTATGTATTTTTCATCTGCAGTTATTTTACTATAACTAAAAAAACAAGGCTTGTAATGTACGACAAAAAAATTTTTGAAATACCAATGGTGGCCAAGAAACAATACTTTTTGATTTATCATTTTATTTTAGATAAGAAAAAAGTACCGAGAATTCAGATTAGATAACATTTTGATCATTATAAAGCAATTTCGGCAGACGTACAGTCCTAGCCACTAAACGTATTGACAAATTAACGATTATGTTGATTATGGGTTTTATTTAGAAAACAGGCTGAAGAATAATGTAATGTTGAAAAGAAAAGAAATGGCAAGCATCTTTATTTGTCCGTGTTACTATGCTCATTAGAGAAATGGAAAACAATCTTCTGTTCAAATATTCACCAAATGATTATTACTAAACGTTTTGCATAACTAACTTTATTTATCATTCTTAAGAAGTTTTAATGGTGAAAGATCTACATGGTGAATCTAAACTCTTGGGCAAAACTTTAAGGGGTGATAGTAGACATCAAGACAAACAATATTAAATAGGAAACTAAGCGTACCAAACGTCTTCCGAAGGAGATAGGCGCCATTAAAGTTTAGGGTCCAAAATTTCAAATGATTATAAAAAACGAAAAAAAATGGTCGATTCGTTTGCGGTTTTCGCTAAAACTATCCTTTATGTCAGTATTTTCTTAAAAATAAATTTTAAAGATAAAGTTCCAAAAATGCCGATAGAGGGCGCTTTAGACTTTGGAGTAACGAACAACTATTTTTTACCGTTATTTTTTGTATCTCATTAAATGCTTTCAAAAGCTTAAACTTAAACTTAAATTTTGAGCTCAAAATCTGAAATGTTGGGAGTGGTTAAGTAGAGCAAACTAAACTGCATTCAGGAGTTGAAATTTGAAACACCTCCCTCTCCCCCCTACTCCTGAACACAGTTTAGTTATTCCCGATCTTGGTGTCGTAGACAAGGCAGAAACAATAAGAGTTGTAATTTTCCAACTGCACGAAAAATGTCCGGGCCAGGATTCGAACCTGGGATCTTTTAGCTGAAGCTGCCATGCTCTATCAACCGGGATAGCTCAGTTGGTACAGCATGGCAGCTTCAGCCAAAAGATACCAGGTTCGAATCCTTGCCCGGACATTTTTCGTCCAGTTGGAAAAATACAACTCATGATTTCTGTACCAATTTGAATAATTGTATTAAAATTAATCCAGGCAGATACTACAACCCCCTACACGTAAAATAAACGCTAGAGTAATGACAAAATTAAATAGAAAATTTATTCATAACAGATATGAGCAATTTCTCTGCGCAAAATAAAAAGAAACAATTTGATGTATGCATGTAGTGCGAATATTAATGAAGGTTGACACGTAGAAAATGGTACACGCATGATCTTTGTGAGGAATCACAAAAACTCCTCGAAAGAGTGCCCACCAGCAACGATGCAGGCCTTACACCGCCGGCGGAGGGAGTTGCGAACATTAGTGAATACTCCGGGCATCTCCCTGATATCGCCTGCTACGACGACAATCCTCGCAACCAGGTCCTCGTTGGAGTCGACGGTAAAAAGTAGTTGTTCATTACGCCAAAGTCTGAAGCGCCCTCTATCGGCATTTTTGAACTTTATCTTTAAAATTTATTTTTAAAATAAATATTTTATTTAATTTTGTCATCCCTCTATCGTTTATTTTACGTGTAGGAGGTAGTAGTTTCTGCCTGGTTTCTACACTAAGATCGGGAATAACTGAACTGTGTTCAGGGGGGGTTAAAATTTCAACTACTGAACACAGTTCAGTTTGCGCTACTTAACTACCCCCAACGATTCAGATTTTGAGCTCAAAATTTAAGTTTAAGTCAAAGCTTTTGAAAGCATTTAATCAGATACAAAAAATAACAGTAAAAAATAGTTGTTCCGTACTCCAAAGTCTAAAGCGCCCTCTATCGACATTTTTTAAACTTTACTTTTAAAATTTATTTTTAAGAAAATACTGACATAAATAATAGTTTTAGCGTAAACCGCAAACGAATCGACCAATTTTTCCGTTTTTTATAATCATTTGAAATTTTGGGCCCTAAACTTTAATGCCACCTATCTCCTTCGGAAGACGTTTGGGACCCTTAGTTTCCTATTTAATGTTGTTTGTCTTGATGTGTACTATCACCTCTTAAAGTTTTGCCTTAGAGTTTAGATTCACCCTGTATAATTCAGTCAACAGGAAATTTTAATTATATAATGGAATTGGAGCCAATTTTCTCCGCGAAATGTTTTCAACACTAAAAAGAAGTATTAACTATATAATAAGTATGAAACGTTTTAATATAAAAATTCTGAATTTAGAAGTCCTAAAAGAAAAATTAGAAATTTTTTTCTAATACTTCATTCTTTTGAGTAACAGAAAACATTTTTTTCATTGTAGAAATATATAGCGAAGTTTATTTCATTTGGAATAAGTATTTTATTTCTTAGAGTTGTATATTAACAAACGTATATAGCTCTGTAGCCCAAAAGCGCTTTATGTAAAAAGAACTTTCGACACAGAAAACGGTATTTAAGATGTTTTGAACATAACTTATGTTAAGAATATAATTTTAAAATTAATTATAAATAACAGGACAGATTATTTTGTCACCCTATGAAAATATATAAAACAGCAGCGAAAGTCTTAAATACATTTATGCATATCTCAATTAATTTTATAAAAATGGATTAACGATTATATGTCTCGGGCCGCACATAAAATGCCACCGAGTCGCAGGTTGAGTATGGCTGATTTACTAGCATTGTCAAAAAATGTCGGTCTCATGCAAAAACTATAAATGATCTTCTATATCTGAAATATTTTGAGAAAATCAATTTTCCAAAAAATCAGTAGTATGCTTTTATTTTGATTCCTTACAAATGTTGTTTTAACAACAATCAGCCATAAATTAAATAGAAGTAAACAGTAACAGATGTAGTAACATTAAAAATCACATTTAATGGTTCCTTTTTGAAAATACATCCTTCAATCAATGCGAGTTCTTATGGCTCTACTCAATGACGAATAAATATCATTTTCACTTATTTCAAGGGATTTGTTTTTGTTTTATTTGGTAATAGTCGTAATGATTTAGCTTTTAAAATGCCATTCATTAACAAAGCATCAGTGCTTTGATTTTTCAATGTTTAGAAGATGGTAGTTTCCGTTTGATTTATAATCTAAACAGTGCATTCACTTGAATAATCAGAGTTAATGAATTAAGATTCTTTTTTTTTTCATCCTGTATTTTTAAATGTTTAATTAATTTAGTCAATTAGTTTTGTTTATGCGTTTTAAGGAATGGAAGAGGATTTAATTTCATTTTAATCTATTTTTAACTTTGTAATGAATTAATATATTTTTTTATTTTTAAATCAATATTAGAATGGCGTATTGTCATTAATTTGAATGCTGTTGAAGTAATTAATATCCTATCAGACTTTTTCTTTATACATATTTAATTAATTTATGATAAAAATTGGAATTTCGAAAAAAAAAGAGATCCTTTTTAAACTTTTGATTATTTGAGATTATTTTTTTATTGTGAATATTATAAATAAATATTACGTAACTTCTCTCTTGTTCATATTACACATTGAATCATTCCAATGAGATTTTCTTTGCACATATTTTATTCACGAAATATAGAATTTGAATATTATTTTTTAATTAAAGATATTCAAAAATTCAAAACATTTCAAAGAAAATTCGAAACGAAGAATGCCTAAGAGTATTCGAAAATACTTAAGAAAAATATTTATTCACAGCACAGATTTTTTTCTCTAATACGATTTCTTCTCATACGTCGTTGAACTGTTATATACAGCCTAGACTCCATGCTATTTAATCTTTTGTAATATTCTTTTTCCGGTAAAGATTTTCAAAAAGCAAGGTATTAAATTATCGGGGCTCAGCATTTTTCATAAAATTTTAACACATATTATTATTATTAAAACCTATAATTCTTTTAAGTTGGGAACGTGATTAAATTTATTTTTAAGCAGAACTTTACTGTGCAAATCAAATAATAATTTTTGCGCTCTAATGTTAAATATTTGTAAATAAGAAAATATTTACAGTATAATCAATATTATGATTAAATTAACAAAAAAATATTTTGAACGCATTTTTTTCTTTATTTGAAACGTCATTAAGTATTTGTCTTGACATGTGTATAGTGATTATCCTATATCGAAAATATTTTTTTAATGTATGTTTTGATAAATTAAATGTAAAAATATTGTCTTATAATAACGCATATACAGTTTTGTTTTGCATTAAGTTGATATGCCATGATATATCATACTATAACGTGGTACTGCAACTTTGGTACTTAGCTGTAAACGTTAAATTACCAGTTAGATTTTGTACATATTTTGGAAAACAGTATTAAACTCTATAAAAATTTTATTTAACTTGAAATTAACATATTATATGATTTTCTATGTATCTCCGAACTGCTACTGAATTCAAAGATTGAATTTGTAAGTAACATAACGCCAGTGTTAACTTCACTCACTTGTTTGTGGTCCCATATACTTCGTCAATCCCACGACATTGTCACTAGTGTCTCGCGGCTGAAATCACGGGACCATACTTAGATTCCATCCTTCCGATGCCAACTTATTTTAATGTTTTGTTGCTGAAAGGCTATGTGCCTAGGGGTTAAATCTTTATGGCGCTATCACACGTAATCTCATATCATAGTCAATATCAGATATTTCATCCTAAACACGTTTTTCAAGAGGAAAAAGCTCGAAATCCTCCCGTTTGATAAATTGCCTCTCGTAATTTCTTCCAGATCTAACTTACAGTAGTTTGTATCCTCTACGAGAGGTATCAGCTCGAAATCTACCAATCAGAGCTCTCTAAAATTCCAAGATGGCCACCGTCAGTAAGCCATCATCTTAAATTTAAGTCGTCGCAAATATTGAAACCAAAAATACAGAAGAATTAAGAAAAAAGCAAATCTTTAGTAACACAGGGACCAATTATACACGAAAAGAACTTTAAAAATCTGCAGTTATTTTGTAATTAAGGAATTACATATGGTTGGCGACTTTTTCTCCAACATGGTTTATTAGTGAAAAATTGCAAGTTCCACACCAGCCGGAGTAGCTCAGTGGTCAAAGCAATAACCTGGAACGCTGTGGAACCAGGTTCGATTCCTGGCTCGGGCTAATATTTCACTTCATGTTGGATTATTGTATTTAATGTATGTGGGTGATAATGTCCTTTTCAGCCTATTTTTCCTTTTTAATTATTGAATTTCAACCACCCTAAAGTTTTGTTTCCCCCCTCCTAGCGGTGTATAAATTTAAACATTTATATGTGTTTCAATTTGTTAAGTAAAATGTACCCTTTTTTTTATTTTGTTTTAATAATAAATAACGCATATAACCACCCCCTCCCAAAAAAAAAAAAAAAAAAAAAAACCTCCAGTTAAAATATTTTGCTTCCCTTAAAAACAAATTTCATTTTTATATTACATTCAATATGTAACATGAATTACATTTAAAATATGTAAAGTATATTAACTAAAAATGTCACAATAGCGATTTTGGCAAAATAACTAAAACTTAATTTAACATCTTTCTTTGCGTTACAGATTTCGGCTTAGCGATAAAATGCGGTTCCAATACACGTGACAAAAAACTAGTTTTAATATACTATTTTTTTCTAAATCACTTAATACTAATAGTCCAGAATTCTTAACATTTACAGGTATAATGAAAGACGTAAAGTTAAGATATGGACTCTATAATTTAGAATTTTAATGTTATATTAGTGAGAGTATTGTTTTTATAATCTTAGAATTTTAAGTAAAATGATCACAATATTATATATATAGAACAGACACGAAAAGAAACTGCAATATACAAAATGTGAGTACGCGATAATGCTTCCTGTGTATCAATCGAACTCTACACTAAATATTAAAACACCTGCCGCAATTACTCGCCAAATGGTACGCCCTCTCCTTACATTAGCAGATAACTTTCAGTAGGGAAAACAACCCTAGTTGCAGCGTGAAAGTGTAGCTCGAGAGGCAATAGCGTATACTTCATATCGTATGGTCTTCCGTGTGATAACAGCTTTAGAGTTGATTTGAGTCATTTGAGTCTAGATAGCATGAGTTCGAAACCCACGTTTTCTTTTTATTCCCAACTTTTCTTCTAGATCTTTATTTTAAAATGTTTTATCGGTTTAAACATTCCATTCAGTTTTTTTTTAATTATTTATAAATATTTTATCGGAAAAATGTTATATTTCAATTCTTTTCAACTTTTTTATTTAAAAAATATTTTATCTGTTCCTTTATATTTTTCATGATAAATAGAATATTTTTAATAAAAGTAAATTTTGATGTTAATAACAATTAAAGATTTATTTGATTACTTCAAATTAACATATTTTATGACTTTCCATGTACCTCCGAATTGCTACTAAATTTAAATATTGAATTTGTAAGCAACATAACGTCACTATTAACTTCACTCACTTGTGTGTGGTCCCATATACTTCGTCCATCACATTACATTGTCACTAGTGTCTCAAGGCTGCCATCACGTGACCATACTTAAATTCCTTCCTTCAGATAACAGATTTGCCAAATTATTTTAATGTTTTGTTGCTGAAAGGCTAAGTGCGCGGGGTTAAATATTGAGAGGGATACATTTGTGTCTAAATAGCTTGAGTACGAATTCCACGTTTTCTTTTTATTCGCAACATTTCTTCTAGATCTTTATTCAAAAATATTTTATCGGTTAAAATATTCTACGCATGTTTTTTAAATGTTTTATCGGAGAAATATTATATTTCAATATTTTTCAACTTTTTTATTAAAAAATATTTTATCTGTTGCTTTATTTTTCATGATAAATGGAGTATTTTTAATAAAAGTAAATTTTGATGTTAATAATAATTAAAGATTTATTTTTATTTTTAAAATAAAATTCTTACTTAAATGTTGTATTTCAGAATATTTATTCGACTTTTTGATTTTAGAATGTTATGCATGGAATTATTTAATAAAAAGTTAATTATGATATTAATAACAATTAGATTTATTTCTAATTATAAAATAAAATAATTATTGAAATACTATAAAATGTGAATTTTACATTAAAGTGCCATTTAATATTTAAAGTTTAATTTCAATCCAATATTATCAAATACTTTTTTTTAAGCAAAGCATATTTAATTATGTAACACGGAATATAATTGTTATATAATAACAAAAAATTTTAAATATAACTTTTCAATACAACATCTTTAGTTTGATTTCACACCAACCACTAGTGCTAACAGAATATTTTAAATATTTAAAAATACCAATTTGTGTTTTGATAGATTTACTGCTAATTTATTCTAAAACTGTAAAAAAATATGTTACTTACTGTGATTTCTTTGAAATTCGAAAATGAACTCTCTCTACAGAAAATAAATATAAAAAATTTGCTTCTATGATTCAGGGAGTATCATGAAAAATTCTAAGGAATGGGGTATTTTACTTTTTCTGAAAATTATTTTATTTTCTGAAATCTTAAGGCCAAAACTTAGAGTAAAACATTCGTAGAAAATTCAATAAAGGAAGTAACTTTGAAAATTTGAAAGAAAAAATACGTTCAGATGTAAGAAATTGAAAAATGAAAAAAAAAATAAAACTTCTTTGTGAAAAAAATGAGAAAAAAATAAAAGTATATCCTTGAGTTTTAAGAAGGCATTATTCTTGAGATTCTGAATTAAAAAAGCGTTGAATCTATACATTTTTGTTATTTTATTTTTAGAAAGGCTCCTGTGAAGTAAACTTGTATAGTACATAAGATTCTTTTTCTAAAAGGAATGAAAAAAGAATCATTAAAAAATAATACACAAGTTTCATTCACAAATAGTACATTGGGAAACACCATGCACACATCATTATTTTTTGCTAAAGCTTTACTTATTTGTTTAAAAAAAAAAGAAAAAGTATTTTTTTTTAATATAACAATAGGATTAAAACAATTTGACATAAACAATATTGTAGAAAATATCAACAGTATATTTTTCTTAAATAATAATAAAATAAACAAATAGATACTTTTATTTTATACAGTTTTCATATACAGTTTTATAATATACAATTTTATGATCATAGAAGAGATGAATCTAATTATTTCAAAACGGAAAAAAATTACTTTTAACTAAAATTATTTTTAAATGAAAAAAAAAGTTATAAAAATGTTTCTTTTGAAATGTTACGAAATATCATTATTTAATTGAATGGTGAACGATTGCTATTTTTTAATATCTATAATACAAAATATCTTTGACAATTTCTCTGAAATATATTAACTAAATTTCTTTTTAAAATATAAAACTATCTTCATGGAGATTACAAAACCTGATTAAAAAAAACTAATGAGAAACAATTATAGTGTGTAGATTTTTGATTATGGGGGGGGGGAGCTAAGTTTTTAATCAATGTTGACTCGTTGATCAGAGTGACTAACACATCTTTTACAATATAGGTGTTTTAATTTATCAGAAAACAAAACCTAATAATTAAAAAAAAGCACTTCGTAATGCTATTAACATCTTAAAATGTATGTTACACAACATTAAAAAACATTTTGTGGCTCTACCAAATCTATAATTTGCTATGTAAAATTTCAACAATATTTAATGTGAATTTGAACCATTAAATAAAACGCTGATTAGATAAACTTTTATTAAATTGCTTATTAGAGCATTGCCTTTATTAGATTTCTTTTAAGTATACGTATTAAAGTTGACATGAGACAAAGTCATTTTTGGATTGCAAAAATGTTCCTTTCTCAAGATACAAATTTCCCCGAGCATATAAATTCAATTAACACCGGTAAAAGAAAATTTAAGACATTTATCCAGGGATCAGTCAGTTGCTCTAATACTATTAGTCATTAGGGTGGAACGAAAATAATGGTTAATTATTTTTTTTTTCAGTTAGAAATTTGCTATAGTCGGCAAAAGTTGCTTTTTGGGATTAGAATGAAGAATATAAAATTTTGTTGCTGTACTAAAATATTTTCAGGTGCCGCAAAGAGCTTCAAAAATGACTTTTCTATGAAAAAACAATAAAAATTGCCTTTTTTAAAAAAAGTTCTTTTCTTGATTATTAACATAATATACCTATATTTTGTAAGTAGAATATTCAAAATATGAAACTTTTGCAGAAAACTTGCCCATTCTATGTATTACGAATATTTAGATGCCATTACAGAAAGAATTATTTTGTAGAATTTAGCGATTTTCCCCACATTAATTTTTATTAATTTTATACTAACATATTCTTATAATACTACATTGAAATGAAAGAAATGCAATATTTAATTATCGTATCTTAGTTAAACAAATCACACTTATTTAGAAAAACTCGGAAGTAGTCTCTACATTACGTAATCCCAGTACACATTTAGTGAAATTTGGTTATCGTTGTGTGGGCACTTGACCGCATTTAATTAGAAATTATCTTAAAGTGGTCACCGAAATTATGCATAAAATACTATATCTGAACTTCGACTATGGATTGTGGCACAATCTTACATCTCTCATGCATACTACACTTCATTCCTGCAATGGAGTAACAATGTGTTTACGCAAAAAGTATAAAATCCTTCAGTAATCATTGTCCTTGTTTTTGAGGCAGATGGTGGGCGAAGCCCCAAAAAAACTTCTGTTGCAAATAATTCCCCTTCAGTGATATGCGCGTATAATAACTGGTGCTTTGAAATAAATTTGTACCGGTACCAATATTGATGGCTCAGGTACCAACAATAAACTTTCTAACTTAATAAGCATTACGACTTTTAATAAATGATCTAATTGCCATATACTCCATGATAGTACTTTGTATGTCAGTGACGCTCTAATCTGTCAAGTAGGACATTTTTACTGTGGGCAGGGTTCTGAATCCCATCCATTTCTTCGAAGCGTCTACCAAGCTTAAACATCTCATGTCTTGAAAAAAAAATGGCACTCCGGGAGTGCCGACAGAAGTGAAACCTTGAACAATTACGTGTGTATTTTTTGAATCGTCAGGAAATGTTTTATTGTGAAGGAAATAGTACTTTTAAATGAAGTGTTTTTTTATTCATTATTATAATCTACTACTACAAAAATTATATTACAATTTTCATTTAATGCGCTATTGTACATGAAAAATAATGCATATTATTTTACATACAAAAATTTCTGGAATCAGACTTCACTCGCACTATACCACTTACTATACCGCTTACATTTTCCTGCGTTATTATACCGCTTACTATACCGCTTACATTTTTCTGCGTTACTGTACCGCTTAATGTGCCGTTTACATTTTTATGCGGTACTATGCCTCTTACTATACCACTTACTACACCGCTTACAGTTTTCTGCGTTTACTATAAACCTTACTATAACGTTTACATTTTCTGCGTTACTATACCGCTTATTATACCGCTTACTATACACCTTACTATACCGCTTACTGTACCGCTTACTATACCGCCTACATTTTTCTGTGCTTACTATAACGCTTACATTTTTCTGGGATTACTATACCGCTTACATTTTTCTGCGTTACTATACCGCTTACTTTTTTCTGCGTTACTATACCGCTTACATTTTTCTGCGTTACTATACCGCTTACATTTTTCTGCGTTACTATGCAGCTTACTATACCGCTTATATTTTTCTGCGCTTACTATACCACTTACTATACCGCTTACTATACCGCTTACATTTTTCTGCGTTACTATACCGCTTACTATGCCGCGTACTATATAGCGTACATTTTTCTGCGCTTACTATACCGCTTACATTTTTCTGCGCTTGCTGCACCGCTTACTATACCGCTCACTTTTTCTGCGTTACTATACCGCTTACTATACCTAGTACTATACCGCTTACATTTTTTTGCGCTCACTATACCGCTTACTATGCCGCTTACTATACCACTTACATTTTTTCTGTGTTACTATACCGCTTACATTTTTCTGCGTTACTATACCGCTTACTATACCGAGTACTATTCCGCTTACATTTTTCTGCGCTTACTATACCGCTTACTATACTGCTTACATTGTTCTGCGTTTACTATTCCGCTTACTATACCACTTACATTTTTCTACGTTTACTATACCGCTTACATTTCTCTGCGCTTACTATAGCTCTTCTATACCGCTTACTATACAGCTTACTATACCGCTGACTATACCGCTTACTGTACCGTTTAAATTTTTCTGCGCTACAATACCGCTTACATTTTTCTGCGCTTACTATACCGCGGTGCAATAGTGCACATGCAAGCATGCGGCGCGCGACGCACCCGCCCCGCCCTACTTCATACCTAACTATACACAATACATGTACATACTTATATACAGAGGTGTCGGTTACAGTAACAGTGTCGCGAGTTCAATGTTTTTTCCCATCTCAAAAAATGCCCAACGCCCCTAAAGAAGTTTTCACTTCAAATATACAGAGGTGTCGGTAACAGTGTTGGTTATAGTAACGGTGTCGCGAGTTCAATGGATTTTTCCCATCTCAAAAAATGCCCAACGCGTCGAAAGAAGTTTTCACTTCAATCACTTCAAATATACAGAGGTGTTGTAACAGAGGTAACAGTGTCGGTTACAGTAACAGTGTCGCGAGTTCAATGTTTTTTTTCCCATCTCAAAAATGCCCAACGCGCCTAAAGAAGTTTTCACTTCAAAAACATTTTACTGGTTTTCCGTTTTTTCGTATTGCAAACGACTGCTGATTCACCGTTCAAGTAAAACATCTAATTGTTTTACGAACTTGAAGAAATTGACTTCAAGCTTCGTGCAATCGTAGTTGTGGAAGCCGCTATAACGAAAAAAGTTCTTTAAAAATTATTTTTATATAAAATAAAACTTTAAAATTATACTCTTTTTAACTAGTAGCTTTTTTTCATACCATTTATTAAAAATGACATAATAAATGGCATTCAAAAGCATATAGTTTCAGTTGTTCGTAAAACCTACTGTTTGTACTAGGCCATTGTTATTTAATTTTTTCAATCACATAATTTTATCACCTTCTATTTAGAAAAAAAAATGATTAATGTTCCCTTGTTTGCACAAATAGTACAACAAGCTTCTATCTTCACTTATTTCGTATAAGGGTTCGTACGGACTTTTGGAATTTCCAGGGAAATTAACAGTATTTTCTTATAAGAAGAATTCGCCTTATGTAATCGCGCGATTATATAAGACGTGTTTGTCTATAAGAAAATACTGGTAACTATCCTGAAAATTCCAGGAGTGCGTACGAACTTTGTCGTATATGTACAGTTTCACAAAAATATAGACACAAAGTTTGAGGGGAGGTAGAGTACACTACAATACAAAATATTTTGTATAGAAAACTACGGTCGCAATCCATTTATTCACTCGAAAGTACAAAGCACCTCATTCCAATCCGAACCCTAAATTTTGTTCACAACAGTAAAGGTAATGAATATAATTTCATGAAACCTCTTTTGAAATTATAATAAAACTAATAATAAGAAAATATATCAAACAATTATTATTTCTTAAACATATTTACTTTTAAAAACATTCAGTTACAAAAAATAGAAAATATAAAAAATTATTTTGCATTTATTATATATTTTAAATGTATGAACACGCAACCGTTTCAGATGGAGATTTTTTTTTAATGTAAAAAATCATATGATGTATATTTCAATAAAAAAATATTTTCTCTTCTTTTATTGTACGTTTAGGTATTTATCTTTCCTTGTTTTTTAGTCTTTGGTTTTTCAATGTTCGTGAAAAATATTTCGTTTTCAAAATAGTATAATCAAAGGAAAAAAAAAGAACTACATAGAAATTATTTCAGAAAATTAGTATTAAAAATAATTATTCCGTAGTCTCAAAATCTTAGGAAATCGGTTAAATATTCTAAATAATTTGAAAATAACAAAAATCTGGATTTCATAAAATAAGTGAGTGCTTTTTTTTCGGTGTATTATATTCGATAGTATTTGCATAAAGAGAAATAAAAGAATTAAAATAAAATATACATCAATATATATATTTATATTTATCTGTTTTTTTTTTTCCTTTTTTACTAACTTACATTTTCAGATTAATAAAGCATAGAGTAAAAATGACATTAAATTTTTCGTTATAGTTTAAGGGGATGTTCTACCTATTTGGGTAAAAACTTTTCTTTGGTAAATCTTTGAATTTTTTTCTAGCATTGTATGAATTTATCAAGTGTTTAGAATGTTGCCCTAAAGCGGTTTTGTGATATTCAAAAAAATTCCTTACAATCTTTTTATCTCGAAAACTGCTTTCTATACACAGTCCACAGCTCCACGCTCCAAGTTTATTGCGTCTCGAAAACATGTCGAAAACATGTTGAAAAAAAATCGTGACCATGTTGAAATTGCGTATCGAAACCATGATGTAAAAAAAAAAAAAAAATCCGAGACAATGTTGAAATTGCGTCTTGAAACCATGTTGAAGAAAACTTTCGAGATCATATTGAAATAGCATCTCAAAAAGCTCAGAAAGATGTTTAAATCGCGTCTCGAATCCATGTCAAAGCCATCTCAAAATCATGTTTTTCAAACTTCGTGACCATATTTCTCGAGAGTTATTCGACAGATTTTCTTCATTTATTTAAAGAAAGGTAATCGTTTTTGATGTAGCTTATACTCTCGAAAAGTATAAGTTTCATTGATTAATTATTTTTTGGAGCTTGCAAAATATTAAAAAAAGCAAAGAATTACGTTTTTGTAAATGTGAGTGACATTTTTTTTCAAATTTAACTTTTTAGGTGCGTTCGTAATTATATAAATACGTAGCACCTATAGTCGTCGTTTGGTCCGTCCGTCTGTCCGTCCGTCTGTCTGTCTGTCTGTCTGTCCGTCTGTCTGTCTGTCCGCATATAACAACGCAAAAACTACCCAACCAAATGGTTTGCAATTTAAAATATATTATTTTTGCAGAATTTTGTCGAGACATTTCAAATTTTATTAAAATCGAATCAAAACTTTAGGAGAATAAAAATATTTATTAAGAAATTTGAATTTTTTTTTTAAATCGGTGCTTTTTTGTTATAGGAGCTTCCGAAGTTTAATCGTCAAGCGACCGAGATACTTATTTTATGACAGAAATTAATCTGCAGACGATATAATTCATTTCACAGAATTAAAAATCATTAAGATCTGAATATTTATATAACTAGCTGATACATATATATCTGAATATTTATATAACTAGTTAAGATATTTGTATGAACAGTGTCATAAAATATATACTTAACTAGCTGTTTAACCCGTTCTACGCACGGGATATCATGAATTTAATTCTAAAACGTGCGTACGAACGCACCTCGTTTGTAACGTTTGACGTACAATTTCCAACTTGTTAAATTAAATGTTGTTATAAGCTCCAAATAATGTAATGCCTTTTTATAATTTCGCTACCAAATTTTTTTCAGATGCCTGTGACAGGATGAAAACGGTCGCCCTATTACAAGTATTCTCTACTCATGTGCAGGTATTCCCCGTCCCACAAGGCGTATTATAATAATTATTATTATTTTACATACAAGAATTTAAATATATAAATGAAATGTCAATTTGTAAATAATGCAAAAAGTCCGAAGGTGATACCTCATTTCTTAGTAACAAAAACCTAAATTACAAAAATCACATGAACTTAAGCCCAAAGAAGTAGAACTTTCCATTAATACATAAAGGCAAATTAAATGTTGTATGTTATCCTTGAAATTACATATTGGAAAAATACGGCCTGCGTTTGTTTTATTTCGTTAAAACTTTGAAAACTCATATTAAATAAAAGATAATAAAAAATTTCAGCTTGTACAAAATAGATAGGCATGATTCATTGTTTGTTTAAATAAAAAAAAATATTTAATTCCAAAACTCATTGCTAGATGCCACGACATGAATTAAAAGAAAAGATTTGTGGAAATGAAGCCCTTAGGAAAATATTTTGAGGTACGGGGGTTCTTAAAGCCTCATTTGTAAATCTCATTTTTAAGCCTTATATGGTAGTTCTCCTTGCTTGGTTGAATTGAATGAAACCTTAAATTTGTACAACTGATGACAGTACACTTCAGAAATGATCGGGATATTGTCCGGTAGAAGCTCAAAAAAAATATTCCTTTTAAATCCCACCAAACACACAACATCACATTATTTGATGAATATTGGGTTTCGGAGTGCTTTGAGTCGGTTCATTTCATTTCTCGTCCCCAGTAATGATTCGTTTCAAAACTGGATCATTTTTTTTGACGTTTGACGAGCAACTCACAGACGCGAATGCGACGGAGCAAATTTCCTTCTGTAAGAACATGTGGAACCCATATGTCGAGTTTTCAAATTAAACCAAGCCGTTTCATGTGATCAGGAAGAGTCAAGTTCGATAACTTTAATCTCTCAGCGATCTCACGAGTTGTTATTCGGTGGCTTGCCTTTATTTGGTCTTCATCATCTTCAACTGGTTTTCTAGAATGCGGTGCATCTTCAACATCAAAAGTTCTGGAACGAAATTTTGCAAACCAATTTTGGCACTGGTGTTCTGTCAATACAACTTTTCCATACACTTTGACTAATTTTTTTCTTGCTTGAACACTATTTTTACCTTTCCAATAGAAAAAAAGTAAAAGTCCTGTTTTTGACTTCCCTTATTTGATAGGGCACCAAACAAAAACTACTGCGCAGAATCAAACAAGCCTTGCTATATCAGCTGTCAAAATATAGAATGAAAATGCGGCTTAGGTGTGAAATTGGCTGTGAAAAAATACAATTACGATATCTGTTCGATAAAACAAAATTACTTTCCGAAGCACCGAATAATACTAATTACGAAAAGACTGGCCGGTTCTTATTAAAAATCACTGCATTATAAATAAAACATATTCGTCTTTAGTAAATTTATTTATAAACCTTATTCATATTATATAGAAATTATTGTATAACGGCTATTGAGCGAATGTAATGTACTAAAAATATACCAAAATACAAATTATCCTAACGTTTTCCTAAGAGGTTTAATAGAAGGCACTATTAAATGAAAAATTCGCTCATATAAAAATAGAATATGAAAATATCACTAGAAGTTAATTTGCTGCTAATCTAAATTACAAAACATTAAAAATATCATGATTTAAGTTCGTTTCTTTATATTTTATGTGAATAAAGCAGGTGTTTTTCTGTGTGTTCATGGCTGTGGCAGGAAGTCGCGCTTGTAGCGCAGAACTTTACAGCGCTTATTTAAATCAAACGATATTAGCCACCCACAGGGAGGCTTATTCTTTCAATCTCTATCATTTTACATGTTTATGAAAAGTCACAGCAATCCATCGTTGCCACAGGTTAATATCGGAAAATGAAACATTTGAAGTTACTGAAAAAATTAATAGCTCAAAAAGTATTTATCACAAAATTGTTAAACAAACTGCGTTAGAAAGGAAAAAAATTGTATTTTTCTTGATATAAATTTAAAATCGAATGATTATGCCGTTTTTCAAATAATGAATTTCAAAAATTACCAAATTTTACAATGAAGTACCATAACGAAACCTTCACGCGTAAAAAGATAATGATAACGGCTGTTGCTTTCGGTCGAGAATGGACCAAACGATGTCCGCATTTTACTATTTTTACCGTTTTTAACGAAATTCTGTAACTTTAGAAGAATTTTCCTTTGAATAGGCAATAGAAATGCATAAAATCGTTACAAAAATGTTAAAATTACAAAAAAGGATAGATGCAAATTATCAGATATGAAAAATAAAGAAGAATTTTGGTACTTTCGTTCTTTCGTGTTATAGCAGCCACCAAGCATGAAATATTTTTGTTTCTGTTTTTATTAATATACTAGCAGACTACGCCCGCTGCGCTTGTCGGTTTCTCCAAAAGAATCCTGAATCAAACGAAATATATCGGTGAATTTAATCTTGTAGTTTAAAGTAATCTGTACCTTAATCTGGAATAGCCTAAAATAACGTAAAAACTGATACTTATTTCACTAAGTTGTGTTTTTTTAATACGGTTTACTATTACGTTTACAATTTATTACTTACTGTTTTCCATTGATTTATATGTTTTATAGCTACATTTTTTAATAACGTGAATTAACCTATATTATTCACAACTAAAAAGAAATGGATATTTGTCGAAAAATTAAATAAAAATCATGCATTCATGACATCATAATTCACTTTTATATTTTAACAAAATAATACGGCTACTATAATTTGTGACTCGTGCTGACACATTTCTGTTATTATTATTTTTTTACGCGTGAAGTTTTCGCTATGGTACTCCATTTTGAAATTTGGTAATTTTTGAAATTCAATATTTGAAAAAGTGCGTAATCAGTGGATTTGAAATTTATATAAAGAAAAATACAATTTTTTACTTTTCTAACGCAGTTTGTCTAACAATTTTCTGACAAATACTTTTCGAGCAATTAATTTTTTCAGTAACTTCAAACGTTTCATTTTCCGATATTAATCTGTGGCAACGATTATCGAAAATCCCAGTCGTCAGCAACACGTACCTTTTTATTAAAGAGAATTGTAAATTTGGTACTTTCGTGTTATAGCGGCTTCCAAGGATGAACTGCCAAGCGGTCAAGATTTATCGCCAAATTATAAAGCATGTATGACATTATAATAATATATGATATATATATAACATTTCTGAACGTATGTGGCCAAGTTATAGTCATATATGATGCATATATGATGTATATATATGACATGTGTATATGATGTATATACGACATATAAGACATAAATAATATGTGTATAATGACGTATATGGGACATATAGGAGTGTTTGGAATATATATCTATATAAGCTTTGCGATGATCTTGGCGAAATCATAACTGCAACCTTGGCATAATCATAATTGTGGGGGCCGCTATAACACGAAAGTACGGTAATTTTTTTTTATATAGCTACACACAGGGCTAATTCTTTCAGATTACAGTAAAATTCATGTTTATGAAAAGTCACAGCCATTCCATATATAAAGGAGGACACCCTGTATGCATAGCTATACAAATGGTTGTTACTGACGATATTAAAAATCAAATTGTCTCTCTGTATTATGCCGATACTTCCGCTTGTATTTCCTTTCTCAGTACCTAATTGCCATACAGCGAGCGCAGACCCCATTTACACAATAATATAAAGGATCCAACAAAGTTAAACCCGTCGTGGCGGACATTTCTAAGGGGACCCGTGGCACTATCTCCAATAGGAATGAAGTTACTCTGGGTGGGTGGGGGGGGGGGGGTAAGTTCTTGTAAGTTCCTGGGGGGAAAGGTTCAGTAAGACCTTTTTGGTGCTCCTCCCTCATGTAAACCCCTTCATGTAACATATCAATAATTGATAGATCTCGTCAAGCACCATTGTCTGGTCCTACTCTCCGCCTCTCACTCGCCCCCTCCCTTAAGAAGTATATTTCTCTGTTTCAACTCTTTCTAAATTTTAGTTTTTCCCATCTTTCTCAGCCCCTTTAAGCCCCACAGAGGGCGTAGACCTCTTCTAAAAGATCCAACGAAATTAAAATCGTCGAGGCCGACATTTCTAAGAGGGTCCCGAGGCCCTATATCCCATAGGACCGGAGTTACCCCCCCCCCCTCACGGTGGAGACATTCAAGGTGCTGAAACCCCGTCATGTAACATATCAAAAATGGAGAAGCTGGCTTATGCTAACAAACACATTTTTTGACGAGTTAGACTTGGCTGAAAAAATCTCAACAATAAAAGCCGTGGGTGGCCAATCTATATTCTGCCGTGAGGTAGAATTTTCCCCGCTTGTTTTATTTTATTCTTTGAAAGCGTTTGAGTGTGTTATTTTTTAACCTTTTTGTGGATAAATATCATGTAGATGCATTTAACGCTAATCCAAATCTAATCTGTAGCCAAAACCCCCAAAAGATCTATCTGAACTTTGTGGATTGGATTAGGATAAAATCTGTTCACCCGACCAGGTACAGTGTCGTCACAAATGTCACAAACTTGAAGGGAAAAATTGTCTATCCGAAAAATCCGGATCGGATTCGAGTAAAATCTGTTCATCCTATCCGATGCAGATTCATCACAAATGCCACATTTTTCATATTGAAGTCGCATCGTGACTTCACAAAGTAGTCACACTGTGAAGTCACAGAAAGGCTTCAAAATGGCCATTATGACTTCACATTCAGATCACAGTGACTTCACATCCACGTCACGCGACATCACGTCGTGTTGGACGGGTACCTAACATCCAATAGTCGTTAAAAATCATATTTCTAAAAATGCATAAAACAAACTATTCATTTTTTACTTCTTTCTTAATTGTCATAAAAATATTCTCTTTTCCTTTACTTTTATTGTTTAATTACATAGATGTATATTGAATAAACATCTCTCCGAATTAAATGAAATTTAAGATGTTTTACACAATTTAAAACCATAAGATACTTCGAATTCATATTTCTTTAATCCTTTGAATACTGAAGTCTAAATACTAGATAGCATTCAAAATACGACAAGCGCTCGAATGCTGAAATATGCTGGGAGATTTTTCATCATCCCTTTCTTCTGTCTGCCTTTTGTCAGAAACACAATAAGAAAGCAGCTATATTCGAAATTGGAATCTTCCTAACATCACTAGTGCAAAAGTTTCCCCACACGTGGATTGCAATAATCCCCTATTCTGGGACAATAGTTGGATTTTTCCTAGGGGGAGAAAATCCAAGACCTCCTTCTTAGGCGTTCAAGCGGTCTCGCAGTAGTGTGCTTGGCCGGTCGGTTTAGTAACGAAAGTGTAAATATATTTTCATATTAATTCTAAATAGTATTTCATATTAAGAAAAAAAACAATAAGATCCTTATAATTTAATGCGGTGAAAAAAACTATTCTTTATATAAAAACAAATATTTGATTAAATATCTAGTGAAAGTTTTAAAAGTATCACATGTAAAGAATTTTTAATTGACAAATGAATAGAGTAAATTGCAAAATACATTTATAAGACAACAAAAAATCTGGAAATTTTAGTAATGAGTGAGAAAAACCCATATTTAGGAAGAAAGTGTATTTATATACATTATGGAAAAAAATGTAATGTAATTGTAATTCAAATATTTAAAAATTATTTGAAATTATTTAAATTTGCCGTATTCTCTGACATAATTAATTTTAGAAAATGCAAAAAATATATACACTTGCGGAAATGCATATCATAAAGAAAACTACTGTGCTACGAAAATGCCTCAAGATAACATAAAGCTATGGTGGTAAAAGAACGTTATATACATTATTTGCATCCTCTGATGTAATTCAATTGAGAATATGCATGTAATTAATTAAAGGTTTTTATCAGCAGTTTAACAAATTTCTAACTTCGTGCAAGTTTTATCAAATAGTTAGATAGTACATAAAAGTCAAATCAGCTAATTTTTAAAATAGGTATTGCAATTGTTTAGATAATTAATTTCTAAAGAAGCCTGAATTTCAATAAATTATAAATATACTAAAGTTATGTTAACATATTTGTTACGATCAAATAACTCTTTATTTTTATATTTCTTTTTATATTTCTTTTTCTTATGTTTCTTTTTTTAAAGGGAATCTTGGAATTTCGTGTTTTAGTTAATTGCACAGTTCACTAAGCAATTATATATGTTGTTTCTTTATTTAGTTGTTTAAAAATTGATTATTTACTTTAGCATGCATGATTTCCCATTAATAAATAAAAGTTCGTTTGATTAAAAATAATATTTTTCAATAAAAAAAATATCTTTCTAATTTTAGAGGAATTGGAAAGCTCCTTTGCAATCTAATATTATTGAAATATTTAATTTTTTATTATAAGCGGAAATTTATGCCGGTTTTTGTAAATATCTGTATTAAAAACATTTGTTATCCATTTTTTGTTTCTGTACTTTTAAACTTCTTAAATATGAATGTCAAACGTATGATTAGGATTTTTAAAAATAAATTTCAGTTTTACTTTTTTCATGAAATACTAAATTGCGCGGGTAGCATGTGTGATATAGTAGTATGGGAGATTTCTTAAAAAGGAAAATATTGAATTCGAATATCTCTGTTGACTAAGATGCTTATTTTCATTAAAGACGCGTCATTTATAAATGCACTAGAAAGTCGTAGTAAAGATATTGTATAGCAAACTGCAAACTGTAAATTGTGCACAAAACGGAACTCGCTTATGACCAAATATAGATTTTTTTTATTAGTAACGTACATGAATAAACATACTGCACAAACATATGTGCCATATTCTTTAGTTTTTTTTATATTAATTTAATTGAATTTGTCTAGTTTGAAAATTTGAAAAAATATATATACAACATCTACAATGCAAAAAAATAAATAAATAAAAAATAAAAATAAAAAAAATTAAAAAATTAAAAATAGATTTTAGAACTTTTAGTAAATTACTGTTTATTACTGTTAATATTACGGTATAATACTGGCAGCTGGAGTGCCAGTATTATACTGTAAAATTAACATTTTTTTTGCAGTGTATGCATTAATAAATTACAAATAAATTAATTTAAATTATTTTTCAATTAAATTAGTTTTAAATGTTTACTCTTATTTTTATGAATTCAATAATAAATATGCCATGATTTTATATTTTGAATTCAAATATGCTAATTAAACCAGAATTTCTTCATTTGTTTCGTTTACCATTTTCTATTTATGAAATTTTCACCTGTTAATTTATTTTCATATTTTCAAAAAAATATTTTTATACAAAGGAAACGAGAGAAAAAACTTCCCAATACATTATGATTTTATTATTTATTTAAGGAGTCATTTTATGTTTGTTAATTTTCATAATGAGGATTAGAACAGTAATATTAATAATGAAATTTTACATAACTCGAAAACGTAATTTTAGTTAGAAGAGTAAGTCTTAAGTTCCACCGTTTAGTAATTATTTTGTAAATACTCTCTTAATCGTTTAAGATGCTGAAAACATTTTGTCCATCATGAGATTTTTGAAGTTTCAACATTTTATTTAATTTAGCTACATAACAATTACGGCTTCAGACTATGAATATTTAAAGCGAGTTGCTTAGTTTTGCAATTTTATTTAAATTGTTAGACACTGTATGAAACTTTAATACAGTATGGTGATGAAAAAAATAAACTTATTGAGAGAAAGAAAAAAACATTTATCATGTTTATATATTTTCCTTAAATTTACCGAAATTAATTATGCTGCGTAGAAAAATTATGGCATCAACACTCTTTATAATAACTAATAATAAAATTTATAAATTTTAAGCATAAATGAAACAAGAACGAAAAATCATGCGTCAAGAATAGATTATGTAACACTTTCCAACGCTTCCAAAACAATTTTTCAAATCATTACCGTTTAATAAGCAGAAAGATAACATCTAAGTAAACAATTTGGAAAATGCATAACATATTTAAAAACGTAATTTCAGGAATTTCAAACATATATTTCCAACATATACAATGTTCGGAAAAATATCCAAATACTTTTATTCAGCCCTGTATAGGATCTATAGATTTGTATATATACTCATAGGATGCTCAATTTTAGTTCAGTTAAGAAACGCGTAGCACAGTTTAAAATTCTCCTTCTAGAGTTTCTGTCCATAAACGGGAATGTGTTCGCGAACTTTTGTGCTTACAAGTATATGATCTACAGAATTTATACACACCAAGTAATATACAAAAAGTGAGTTAAATTTAAAATCGCGTTCAGCAACTTAAAACGCACTTCCAGGAATTATTGTTAACAGACAGTAGAGCATTATTTTGTGTGTCCCTGTAAATGAACGATGACTGCTATACACACAATATTCTTAAGCCTCTTGTAATGCACCTTTGTGACATATATAAATTTCAATGTGTTTAAAATAGTGAAACATTATTTAATTAAACCGCAAACGAGTTTTCTCCATAGACCTAATGTAACGGAATTCTTTTGACTGTCCCTGTAAAGTAACTATACGTGCTATGCACACCCTATTCCATATTAAGCTTCTTGTAATGCACCTTAGTGATATATATCAATAACAATGTATTTGAAATTGTGTAACATCATTAAAATAAACCGCAAATGATTTTTCCCCGTAGACCGCAATGTAACGGAATTCTTTTGAGTGTCCCTGTAAAAAAACTATAAGTTCTACACACTTCAGTTGAAATAGGGAACATGCTATAGATAACGACAATAACATATAAAAATTGCAGAGCGTTCCGAGCATATTTACAGCAGTTAGAGCACGGACAGACGGACAGATGGTCATACGGCAGACGGCAGACGGCAAACAAACCGAAGTCATAAACACTTTTCAACTAGGTTGGAAAGTGTTAAAAAGAGTTTTCTTTAAGAATGAGCATGAATATTTTTGTTGATATAAGGACACCTCTTTTTCTAAAACTTGGAGAGGAAAATGAAAACTGGAATCACTTTCTTATTTATGCAAATTTTCGTATCTGGTGATAAAATAAGTGTTGTCTTGCGCAGTTTCACTAGAGGAGTGTATAAATACACTAGGCGTTTTTTTCTTTGCTCATTTTGAAGCAGTGGATGAAATGGCATGTGTAATATAGTTGGATTTCGATACCTGACAGGCAATCGTTAAGCCGCAAATTGCAGAGATAAGTAGCAAAGACATTCACATGCAGAAAATATACTTTTCAATATATTTTTTAAAAGTTCGTTGAGTTTAATGTGCGAAAAATTTAGACCACGAGCTAAACAGCGCGTCAGTAGAGTTCCTCAATGTAATATGGATGAATGTGAGATTAAAAATATGTAACTATATTAGAACCATTTCACTGTTAAAAATCTCTAGCTTTTGCTGCATAGTCACTCCATCGCTTTTATAGAATATCTCTATTTTGACCAGAGAAAATGCTCCATAATATAATAAAGTAACAGTTTCCTCTAAAAGCGGTGAAGTGTGTCTGCAGCAAAAGCTGAAGATTTTTAACAGTGTAGATAAAACGCATCCAAGTCAAACGTATCACACAGAGCGTTGCGAAGAGATTAAATGAAACAGAATATTGTTATCGCACAGTCAAGGCAAAACCGAGGCTGACAGTATGGCACAAACAAGCCAGATTAAGCTAAGCCAAATAACACCGAGATTTATCTGTTGATGATTGGTGTAAAGTGGTATTTAGCGATGAATCAATAATTTCTATTGATGCTGGTGACAGATAAATGAAGCCAATTTAGATATCTCAAAATGAAAGGCAGAGCGAAAACTGTTTCAATTTGTGCCTTAATTCACCTATTTAAATTACCTCCTCTCCTACATGACTTGGGGCTCAGTGTCTTCTGAAGGTCAATTTATATTGTGGCATTTTTGTCCTAACCATTAACGTTCTAGGCGTTAAATCATAATGCCCAACCAATCAGAGGCGCGTAAACAACCAATGAAGCACGCTAATTGCCTGGAAAAGCTGCTTCTGAGACTTCATAGACCTGATCACTAAATACTGCATAAGGGGCATGGAAAACTGTTTTTTGTGGATTAAAACGTAAATTTAGGAAAATATGAGTACATTTTTGAAATGTACTCATGGACCTCGGGAGATGATTACGTCATAATGTAAACACTGCATAAGGAGCATGTAAGAATGTGTTTTGTGGATTAAAATGTAAATTTAGGAAAATATGAGTACATTTTTGAAATGTACTCATGGACCTCGGGAGATGATTACGTCATAATGTAAACACTGCATAAGGAGCATGTAAGAATGTGTTTTGTGGATTAAAATGTAAATTTAGGAAAATATGAGTACATTTTTGAAATGTACTCATGGACCTCGGGAGATGATTACGTCATAATGTAAACACTGCATAAGGAGCATGTAAGAATGTGTTTTGTGGATTAAAATGTAAATTTAGGAAAATATGAGTACATTTTTGAAATTCCCAGATTACTAGTTTAGAAGATAAATTTTGATATAGTGATGTTAATTTATGGATGACAATGCTTCCTAATATATATCCTAGACAGTGAAAATTTTTATTTTTCAAAATAATGGAATGGCAAGAAGCAGTCCTGATATCAATCCTATCTGAAAAAAAATTGTATTTAATCTAAAGACACAGTCAGTGCAGGAACTAAAGGTGAGAAAAGCATAAACAGCCATTGGTCCAAATAGGTTCAAAGAACTTGTTAAGAGCCTACACTAGTCACGTGAAGAAACTTGAACGCTAATGTTAAAACTATACCTTACAGATTCCTCGTTTGCATTTTATTATTTTTAAATGATTTTTTCCCCCGTAGGATAACTGAAGTCGATACCTTAGGTACAAATGTAAAATGCTACAAAATGTAATTAATAAAAAATGTAAGATACAAATGTACCTTGTGCGCTTATACTTTTTTGATTTTGGTTAGAATTTTGTTTTAATATTCGGACATTTTCACTTTCTGAGCGGTTGGAACTGGTTCTAAAATGGAAGCTATACTTATATAAATTTTTTTAACCAAAATCGAAAATGTACAACTGCACAACGTTAGAAATCAATCTCAGATATCCTATAAACATTTAAAAATATTAAAATGCAAACGAGTTATTTGAAAATATTTCTCTAATAGGTTTAAGATTCGCGTCCGAGATTATTCGCGTGGCTACCTGTGAAGTCTACCGCTTAAAGAATCAAGACGACTATGAAGGCAAAATGTAAGTCACAAAGAACTAACCATGCATTTTGACCAATGATTGAGAAATTGTTTAGATAGGACATGATTTTATATTTTCCCCTAGAACATTTCAATAAATAAAATTATATAAAATAATTGCGTATTCATTTTATCGTTCATTTTAAGCCTGTACTAGACATGCTATTCTAGACATGCATAAAAATTTTTAATAATAAAAAGAGTTTCACCTACCTATTCCCCATGTAACTTCCATTTTCAAGTATTTATTTTTATTATACAATTTACTCAGGCATGTATACTTATTTTATTTAATTTAATAAAAAGTAGAACTTTATCATCGAAATGTAGGAAACGTTTTCATTACTTTATTATTCTCCTACATTTAAATTTTTGTTCATATTAAATAAAAGAGAATAGATAATTCTCAGAAAAAGGATTTCAAATTTAATAGAAATGGAAAAAGAGGCAGAAGAAATATAGTTTTAACATTATTATTATCAGGTTTAGCATTCTATTATTTTACACCATGCACTATCTTAAAATGCAAGTTTGTTTTACATTTTATTATATTGTTTTAATTTAATTTTTAGCATAAATCTTAGATGGAAACAAGATTATTTTATGTAGTTTTTGGAATATCTTATTAAGCATTCATTTTTATGAAATCTACCCTTCTTATTTTCATTTTCAATTAGGCCTGAAGTTATATTGGAACTGAATAACTTTGTGAGTACGGCTTATGATATTTTAACGCATCGTCAAATTGTTATCATTTGTTTTCAAACGGTGGTTTCATCTATACTAATATTATAAAGGAGTAAAGATTGTTTGTTTGTTTGTTTGTAGGGGGTGATCTCTGGAACTACTGTACCGATTTCAAAAGTTATGGTGGCAAATTGATGGTGACAACTCCTGCTCCAACATAAGCTATAGTTTATGTTGGTGCCACAAATCCCAGGGGGGTGCAAGAGCGAAAAACGTTCTAAAATTGCGATGTTTTGTATACTGAAGGAGCTAGAAATTTGAAATTTGGCATTGTAGCTACTTATAAGATGTAAATGCTCTCTAAGAACAAATCAAAAAAATGAAATTTAAAAGGGTGAAATGAGCGAAAAGCGTTCTAAAAACATTTTAAATTACAATTTCTGTGGAATCTCTGGAACTATAGAACCGATTTCAAAAGTGATGGTGGCAAATTGATGGTGACAACCCCTGCTCCAACATAGACTATATTTTATGTCGGGGCCACTAACCACAGGAGGGTGCAGGAGCGAAAAATGTTCTAAAATTGCGATTTTTTGTATACTGAAGGAAAAAATATACTGAAGGAGCTAGAAATTTGAAATTTGGCATTGTAGCTACTTATAAGATGTAAATGCTCTCTAAGAACAAATTTTAAAAAAAATGAAATTTAAAAGGGTGAAATGAGCGAAAAGTGTTCTAAAAACATTCTAAATTACAATATCTGTCGAATCTCTGGAACTACCGAACCGATTTCAAAAGTGATGGTGGCAAATTGAGGGTGACAACCCCTGTACCAACATAGGCTATATTTTATGTCGGTGCCAGGGGGGTGCAGGAGCAAAAAACGTTCTAAAATTGCGATTTTTTGTATACTGAAGGAGCTAGAAATTTGAAATTTGGCATTGTAGCTACTTATAAGATGTAAATGCTCTCTAAGAACAAATTTAAAAAAAAATTAAATTTAAAAGGGTGAAATGAGCGAAAAGCGTTCTAAAAACATTCTAAATTACAATTTCTTGGGAATCTCTGGAATTATAGAACCGATTTCAAAAGTGATGGCGGAAAATTGATGGTGACAACCTCTGCTCCAACAAAGGCTATATTTTATGTCGGTGCCACTAACCCCAGGGGGTGCAGGAGCGAAAAATGTTCTAAAATTGAAATTTTTTGTATACTGAAAGAGCTAGAAATTTGAAATTTCGCATTGTCGTTACTTATAAGATATAAATGCTCTCTAAGAACAAATAAAAAAAATCGAAATTTAAAAGTGTGAAATAAGCGAAAAGCGTTCTAAAAACATTCTAAATAACATTTTCTATGGAATCTCTGGAACTACAGAACCGATTTCAAAAGGATTGGTGGCAAATTGAAGTTGACATAATCCCTACTCCATTATAGGCTATATTTTATGTCGGTGCCACTAACCCCAATGGGGTGCAGGAGCGGAAAATGCTCGAAAATTGCGATTTTTTTATACTGAAGGAGCTAGAAATTTGAAATTTGGCATTGTAGTTACTTATAAGATGTAAATGCTCTCTAAGAATAATAAAGAAAAAATCGAAATTTAAAAGGGTGAAATGAGCGAAAAGCGTTCTAAAAACATTCTAAATTACAATTTCTATGGAATCTCTGGAACTACAGAACCGATTTCAGAAGTAATGGTGGCAAATTGATGGTGACATAATCCCTACTCCAACATAGGCTATGTCGGTGCCACTAATCCCAATGACGTTCAGAAGCGAAAAATGTTCAAAAATTGCGACTTTTTTATACTGAAGGAGCTAGAAATTTGAAATTTGGCATTGTAGTTACTTATAAGATGTAAATGCTCTCTAAGAATAATAAAGAAAAAATCGAAATTTAAAAGTGTTAAATGAGCGAAAAGCGATCTAAAAACATTCTAAATTACAATGTCTTTGGTATCTCTGGAACTACAGAACCGATTTCAAAAGTGATGGTGGCAAATTGATGGTGACAATCCCTGATCCAACAGTCTCTTTAATAAAAAACTATGCATTGTTGAAGACTGGGTTTTTCGCTAATTGTTGCAACAGATTAATCTCGGAAAATGAAACATTTGAAGTTACTGAAAAAAAAATAATAGCTCGAAAAGTATTTGTCTGAAAATTGTTAGACAAACTGCGTTTGAAAGATAAATATTTTTATTTTTCTTGATATAAATTTCAAATCTAATGATTATGCCGTTTTTCAAATGTTGAATTTCAAAAATTACCAAATTGCACAATGGATTACCATAGCGAAACCTTCATGCGTAAAAAGATAATGATAAGTGTGACGTGTCCTGACGTGTATATTGGCACGAATCACAAATTATAGTAGCCTTATTATTCTGTTAAAATATAAGAGTGAATTATGAAATATCAATATTTTGTTTGATTAAAATTCCTTTTAGAGAAATTGACCAGCGTAGCGGGCGTAGCTTGCTAGTTTCATATAAAACAAAATGTTTTGCACGCATTTAATATTTATGTACAATAAAAATGAATTTTTTCGTGTATAAAATTATAAACATCACAGCGTTAAAATATTTTATTCGTATTTGTTACATTTTTGAATGTCCAGTTTCAGCACCATTAAAAAAATTTACAATTTTGTAAACTTCACTTCTAATGAGTAGAGAAAAGAGGATAAAAGTAATTACCTTATTATGTTTTGTTTCTTGAAGCCAAGGATTTACACATAATTTAATAAACTTTTCGTAAGCACTCTGAACTTATCCTTGTACAAAAAATCATTAAGAATACACGTTTAATTTAACATATTTTTAGTAATACATAGTTTTCGAAAAGAGCCAAATTGTCCGGTTGCACCGCGAGAGAAAGGTGCATTTCGAAAAAAATTCGATAATAAATTATTCAGGGTCGCTTTAACAGTTTTCCTTTTAACAATTACATATCCTTTTCCGAGAACTTTTATATTAGCATTTATATTTAATTATATTAATCATAAGGTTGTGGCTTGATTGAAGGTAAAGCGAATAAGTATTTCGGAACTTAGGATAAGAGATGTCAAATCTGAGGTCCTAAATTGCTTTAAAAAAATTTTCCTTGTCGTGAATACTGCTATCGTGCTACAAACGTTTAGCTGTCAATACTGTTAATATATTTTTTAAATTTTTCATCTACACAGTAAACAAGAATGGAAAATCAAGCGTCAAGTATAGATTATGAAACACTTTCCAACACGCCCAGAATACTGTAATGAAACTTTACCGCTTAAGTTGAAAGTTGATGTCTAAGTAAGCAAGGGAAGACAAGGGATGACCGCCCCGGAAAATTAGATTTCGCTTTAGAGTATAAGTGCAATTTGGAAAACGCATAACAAATTTGAAAACCAAATGTCAGCAACTACCATCAATAGTCAGTAAAATATCCGAATTTTTTTCTGTAGCCCTGTATATCAGCTATGGATTTGTATATATACTACATAGTATGCTAAAATTTAGTATTCTTTAGGAAACGCATACCATAGTTTAAAATTCATAATCAGCAATTTCCTTCAATAAACCGAAATATGTTCCATAACTTTGGTGCTGCCCTGTATATGATCTATAGCATTTATACACACCGAGTAATTTGTAAAAAGTTAGTTAAATTAAAAATGCGTATCACTACGGAAAACGCATTTCCAGCAATTATTATTCATAGACAGTACTGCAATCGAATTCTTTTCTGTGTCCCTGTAAATGTATAATGAATTCTAAGCCCACTATATTCTATAGTAATGTAGTGAACCTCAGTGATATATATCAATTTCAATATGTTTCAAATAGTGTAACATCATTAAAATACACCGCAAATAAGTTTCCCCCACAAACCGTAATGTAACGGAATTATTTTGAGTGTCCCTGTAAAAGAATTTTAAATGCTACATACTACATTTTCAATACCAAACATGCCCTAGTGAACCTCAATTAACATATATCAATTGCAAAGCAGTCCGAGTATATTTATATGAGTTAGAGCACGGACAGACAGACGGCAGACATATAGACAAACCGAATACATAAATACTTTTCAACGATGTTGGAAAGTGTTAAAAATACATTTGTTTTATAATCTAGGAAAATAGAATATTATCACGAACGAAAATATAGCATACCCTTTTCTGAGACATCCATGATTACGAAAAGCGTTATTTATCTTTAAAAACCTCGGAAACCAATATATTTTCAACATTCGTAGAAGAATTTATAATAACAATGTTTTTTTTTTTTTTTTTTTTTTTTTTTTTTTTTTGCTCCCACTGATTTTGGAAATGATTTCGCGTAGTTTTACAGTGTACTAATCAGCTTTTTTTCAATTCGGAATATGGTTTTTTTTAAGCTGCCAATACTCAAGTATACATTTTCATCTTCGAACACATGTTTTACAGACAAACATGAAAAAATAAAAACATTAGCGTTAACAATAATCTGTATATTATTTTGTTTATTCTTAGATGTATAATTTCAAATACGCAGCTGAAAATGTTTAACTAATAATTAATAGAATCTTCAAAACCAATATTCCGGTTTGAGAAAATCGAATAATACACTATAAAAACTACGCCGAACCATTTCCGAAAATTAGTGGCAGCAAAATATTTTTTTTAAATAAATGATTTTTTAAATATAGAAAATATATTGGTTTATGAGATTTTTAAAGATAACGAAGTCTTTTCACAATCATGGAACAATCAAAAGAAGTTATTGTATATTTCATATCTTGGTTATATTACATTTTCGTAGATCAAGAAACATTTAGCTTTTTTTGCAGTATATATGTATAAGTCTTGCAGTAGTTTTACGGGTTAATTCTTTTTTTAGGGTTTCGTTCATCTCACGAAACCCTAGTACTCCCGCTCCGTTGTCTGTCTGTCACAGAGCTATTCTCAGAAACTATGTAACTTACAGAGTTGAAACTTTGTGTATATAGCTGAATACCAGCTATACAGAGCTCAAAATATAAAAATTTAAAAAATTCGTATTATTTTAATAAATAGAGATAAAAAATGAGAATTGTAACAGCATTTTCCTATTAAATTTAAACATTTTTCGTTAAAGCAGTTGCCAAAAACTAAAAATCCACGATGAAATACTTTCTACAATAATTAATTTTCTATCAGACGATTTCCACGTGAAAAAGGAAAATGAAATAAAAAGTTTCACCAATTGAAACAATTATTATTTTTTAATAAATAAATGAAATTTAATTTGAATAAATTATTTTTTTTCATGTGCATTTACACTGTAAGAAAAAACGGTAAATATTTCAGCATAATTTGCTGTAAATTTATGCACCCAAATTGCCAGCATTCTTTGCTGTAAAATTTAATATGATTATAGTCGTTTTTGCTGTAAAATTAGCATGTTTGAAGCACATTTTGCTGTAAAATTCCAAACATAAGGTAATTGAAGGTATATTTTGCTGTCAATTTACAGTAAAATATGCTGGAAATTTGGGTGCATAAATTTACAGCAAATTTTACTGTAATTTCTGTTTTTTCTTACAGTGTAGTCCTCGTGACAGATATTATTATGACAGAATATAATAGCCGGCTTCGCCCGCTATCGGGCTGGTTTGGATACTCTAAAAAACGAAAAAAGAGACCCATAAACTTTTACTTTATAAAAAACAAAAAAACATGAGTTTTGGTTGCTAAATGAAATGTATTTGGACTTATAAAGAAAGGATAAAGTGCTTTGAAAGGAATATTAAACGAAACCCTTTGAGCGATCTTCGATCACACTTACCCACTTGTTTTTTATTAATTAATTTATTTTTATTTATTTTTTTAATAGTCTATTTAACTGTTACTTTATAAAGCATTAAAAATTGGAGAAATTCTAAAATTACGAAGCTATAAAATGAAATTCGAATCTCTAAAAGTTTTTGAGATTATTATGATAAAAATCCTACAAAAATTAGATTTATATGTGCCAATTACATTGCACCCAATTCTGTGTTAATGATGGCGGATTACTCGTGCGTTGGAAATACGAACGATTATATTAATATATATTGCACACTTACAATTTACTTATTTAAACTGTTTCTAATGGGATGTAACTTATGTGGACGGTTTGGAAATACCCTTATTGGAAATAGCGACTGATATGAACATTTACTCTGTATTTTAAGTATTGTTATAGCATTCAAGATATTCGAATGCACTATAGAACAAGATAGAAAAATCATGCATCAAGCATAGATAGGCAAACATTCGCTGTTTACTAAAGTAAATATGATAAGCACAAAACACATTTCAAAACTAGATTTCAGCAATTACAGGTCATAGACAGAAAAGTACACCAACTATTTTGTGCAGCCCTGTATATAATCTATAGATTTCTATATATTTTATATAGTATACTACAATTTAGTTTAGTAAGAAAACGTAACACAGTTGAAAATTCACCTTCAGCAGTTTGTACGAATAGACGAAACATATTTGACTGCTTTTGTACAGCCCTGTATATTACCTGAGAATATTTATTTACACGGGCAACATATTAAGCTAAAGTTTAATTCAGGCAGAAACACGTCGTAAACTACTGAAATCACACTTCCAGAAAATATCATACATTGGCGGCCATGTATCCAGTTCTTTGCGTGGCTTTATTATTTTTGCTGTAAAATTTAATATGATTATAGTCGTTTTTGCAGTAAAATTATAATGCAGTAAAATATAGTATATGATTCTATTTATATTCAATAAACATCTCTTATTATACTAAATATATTTCACGTTCAAAATTCAAAACTCGACTATAAAAACACTTTAAGCAATTTATGATGATATACAGTAATGCTTACGAATTCTTTTGTGCAGCCTTGTATAGGATCTACAACATTTATACATACCCCATAGTATGTAAAAATTTAGTTAAAGGAATGCCTAACTGAAAGCGCACTTTAGCAATTATCGCTTATAGATAATACTTCCGATAGAGTACTGTATCCGAAGTCTTTTGTGTGTCCCTGTTAAATGAACCTTAAATGCATAGCATATCATATTATACAACATGTATCTTGTAGTAAACCTGAGTGATGTATATCAGTTTCAATATATTAGAAATATTGTAAAATAATAACAATACGCTGCAAACAATTTTCCCAGTAGTCCATTATGTAACCGAATGCTTCTGTGTTGCCCTGTAAATGAATGGCACATGCTTTATACTCTATATTCTACAAAAAGCATGTAAACGATGTGAAAGGGAAATCCTATTGTCCAATAAAAATTGTATATGTTAATAACTTTTACATCAACTTTAATATATTTATTAAATTTTATTGAAATTTAATATTCTGGAAGAATGTCCGGTAAAATGATAAACTTATGTTTTGGCGACCAATAGTACATTCTGTGAAAATTATGCTATGTGTAATTTCTATAAAATACTCATATTCTCTGAATGAAAACCGGCACATGATTTAAATTATGAAGACATTGTCACCGGTAATTATTTTTCCGATGAACTGATACTTGTCTAGTTAAAAAAAAAGTTCACTTCATGAATAATGTACAAATGTTCATTTATATGTATACATAATGCGCATGTTTGTCAACAATTTTCTTTTTTGCGTGGTTACTCAACTTAATGCATGCAAAACGTTGAGCTAATTTGCTTAAAGTTCCGCAAAATTTCTCGCAATTTTCAAGTATAGTTAGAATACATTATATTATGTGTAGGAATTAATACATTATGAATAACTAACTCTGCAGGAATTGTTACTTTTCGCCTACAATTAGTTGAGAAACACGCCTTTACATAAGGCGTGATGTCACATGCAAATTATCTATTTAAAACATGAAAGCGCTTTAAGAAATCCAATATTATTGTACACATAGGAAAAATTAACATTACTATTATTAAATACTAAATGTATCTAAGAAATCATATTTACAATATAATTTAATCAGAATTAGCTAAAATTGCGTTTTGAAATTATCTGATTTTTAATGCAAAACATTATTTTTCAAAAAAATATAATGTTCTTTTAAGAATTGGACGATAATTTCGAAATTTGTGAAATGAAAATGACGCCCCTTTTTCGAACTTATAAAAAAAATATGTTATTATTAAAATTAAAATAAATGTTTTACATGAAAAAAATTACGTTAATTTTTCCGATAAACCATTTTACTTTTAATCCCTTTTGTTTTAACACCCATCTTTAAAGAATAATTAATGAAAAATATTATATTGTTTTCTTTACATCAAAGTTTTATTAATAGTAGGCAATTATTTTCCACCTAAATCCAAGCAGCTTAAATATGCCTCATTGGTTGCAGCTCAAGCAAAATAAAGTTGCGATGTAATGCTTTCAAAATTTCAATATGTGACAGACGATTTTTTGTTATGCAGAATAAATTGGATCATGATGTTTGATTACGCAAAGAAAGTTTTTATTTATTGGAAAATTTAATTTTTTCAAACCAGTGCAAACAATTTGCCTTTGTAAAATTAGGAGCTATGTTATTTATTTTTATCTCCAAACACATTTAAATAAATGTACTATGTCGTTTAAACGCACTGATAGTAATCTTTTGAATTACGAAAAAATCACATTATCTTCTCAGTATTACACCAGTTTTGAATTTAAAATTAAAATGCGTGAATATGATTTTTAATTGGTTGATAAAAATATTGTCCATACGCAGTTTCGTTTAATGGCAATGAGAATGAAATTGCATTAGAAATTGAAAAAAATAATAATTTCGGTAATGATATACTATAGGAGATGTTTGAAATAAGTATTAAAGAATGGTCTGAGAATTTTTTAATGTTACCGGTAAATTTACTCGTGTTCTAAAGCATATGTACACCAAGTTTCATTTAAACCTGACAAAAAACTGTACATTTTTATGAGGAACACACACATATGCATACATACATACCAAGAACGGCTTTATGTATAGAGATTGTTTAAATTTATTCATTTCCATTATCGACAATCGGAGGGGAAAATTTTATGCATTTTCAGATAATCTCAACATGTATCTAGTTTGCAATATTCTCTATAACAACACTTGTACTTTTATAAAAAATGCAACAGCATAACAAACTTAGATTTTCTTTTTATCCCAATTCCAATATTCCAACACCATAATTTAAAAAAATATATCGTTCTCGATGAGCACACAATGCAAACGCAGATAACAGATTCGATATTCTTTTCCTATAATGTTCCTCAAGCGGCATTTCTTCATACAAAATGTATTCATGAGAAGTTATGGCGATACAAAGATTGCACACACGTATACAAAGATGCAGGAAGAGTTAAAAAAGAAATTCGAAAGAAGTTTCGATCGACTTTTAAATTTATTACGCGTTAAACAAACTTGTCACAAATATTAAAAAAGTATATCTATCAGTAGAATTTCTAATCTGAAAAGAAGACTCGATATTTTTAGTTTAGAAAATGGGTATATCTTCACACGTAACTGTAATTAATCTACATACAAAAAACATTTGATTTTAGACGTTTTGTCATATATCTAGAGAAATATTTCACGGATCAGTCTGTAATTGCAGGGATGTAAAGAAGATTTTTAACTAAATATTTTTCAGTGACCTTTGGTCACGAGGGCAGTTAAGGGGCAAATAACAAATTGAAAAAAAAATAATACTGGTGATTAAACTATAAAATAAAATTCTCAAATTAATATGTAGCTGAGCACATATGTGGATCCTGTACAACACTTGTGTTCATGTGCGTAAAAATAACACATATATTTATGGAAATATTAAGGTTTCGTTAAAAAATTAACATATTCCCACATGCTTTTTATTTATATAGTATGTGTGGTTTTCAATCAAATGTAATACTAGCTACTTGAAACTTAATAATCGAGAATATAAACAATATGCTGTAACTAGAAAATAAATAAGTTAAAAGTTTGATGAAATATGAGAATTTGTATAAAATAAATGTTCAATGTGCATGCGCGAACGATAACAAAACTTTTTTTGTATAATTTAGTAGTCAACTATATAGGGCAACTCATATAATTACGCCACCCGAACGCCGTGGGACTTCAGAAAGATATTGGCGATAATGTGAGCTGAATTTCAATTGCTTTTATAAAATATCTGGATAATAAGGGGTTTTTCTAAAACTGACATATCTTATTAATCGATTTTCAACAAAGACGTGTGTATTGAACGTATGTCACACGTACATTTAAAACGGATTCTTCAATTTTATAATTTGCGTTGATTTGAATACCCAGCGTTCCATATTCTACGATGAGCAGCTGTGAAATACTAACATGCGATTTATTTTATAATAAAAGTATAATAGATACTTAATAAAATGTATTAGAGTTTAACAGTGTTTTTCCACAATACGTAACGCATTATAAATATGTATTTTACAGATTATCTCAAATAAAAATGTATTATTATACCTTTATTATTTCATTTAAACACAGAACAAAAACTGTCATTTCTATTTGAATCGCTTTAATGATATTCATTAAAATGTTTTGATATTGCGAATACGTTCCATCAAATTTTCAGTGACTTCTACCGTATTGAACAAAAGCTAGAAACAAAAAACAATTAATTTCATTTTTCAAAATCGCTTTGATTTTGATTAAAGTTTTCAATTAAAATTGTAAATAAAAAACATTGTAGAGAAATATTAGAGGTTAAGTTGTAAATTAACTGTGAGGTAAGTGAGGTAAGAAGATAGATCATGTTTTAGGAATCAGTATCTTTAAAAATATGTATAAACATTAAAAAAAATCAGGTGCTTTTAATTAATTAGTTATTTAACTTGATAAATAATATGACTAGAGACCGTTAAAATTTTTCATAGTAGAATACCCATACGAAATTCTGTATGAACATTCTTATTAAAAAGAAAAATAAATGGAAAAAACTTAAATATTTAGCTCTTGTTTTATACTCATTAACATGAATCCAATTTTATACGTTTTCATCTATCTTGTTTTTGACAATTGAGATTACTGATTATTGAATATTTGATTAATTAATATACATTTGAGTTTAGATATTTTTCCTTTGTATATTCTGTTAAAAATAAGCATTATTGAAACATTAATCGAAATGTCTTTAATAATATACTGAATACATTTTACATTTCTTAATTGCTTATTTTAATTTTTAAATTTTTTAAGTATAATATATTTTTTTTTTAATTGTGTTTCTGAAACACCTATTCAAGCACAACTTCTTTAGTTTTAATAAAAATTATGGTGAGGATATAAATTGTTTTTTCTTTAATACGTATTTTTGAAAGAGAAATATTTTATTGCTTAACATAAAATATTTCCTGTAAGCATTTTTATATAATATTGATTGGAAACAATACAATAAATAAATAATAAAAAAAAGTGTATTTATTTTTATTATTTTTAATTTTTTCAGAGCTTTATAAATATTTTTTTTTTATTTATTTTTGAATGAAATATGATTACTTTGTTTTATTATGCAAAAAAAAAAAAAAAAAAAAAAAAAAAAGATTTCACGGTTTAGTGAAATAAAATTAACAATTTAACTTAAAGCATATATAAAAATGAGATTGGAAAAGTTGAAAAAAAGTTTGTATTTTTAGATGCATTACATTAAGTGTCCACTTTGGATCCATGCCAAATGCTTGTGGAATATAGTTAATGTACCTACAGGCAAAAAACGTTTCCGATACCGTATTTGAACGAAAAAAATAATCTATTTGAAATAAATGGGATAAGGAACAGAAATTTTTAACCCACCTGGTAATGTTTTGTGCTAATATATATTTTTAGGATTGATATAATTTTATTTCGAAAGGCAATATTTGTCTTATTTAATGACAAAATTTTGCGATTACATTGTAAAAAAAATTCCGTGGAGATTTTATGTGAAATTTCTGTCTATTAACAGAAACTTTCTATATTGCGTGAAAAACACATATTTTTCTGGAATAAAAGGCAAATTTTCTTTTTATCTTTACTCTTTGAATGTTGAAAACGGAAATGTTTTTTCCAAGACAGACAAACTGAAAAGTTTCTTGTAATAGAAAGAAAACAGATAAAATCCAGTTAAATTTTTATAATTAATGTTTTGAATTATAACCAACTCATTGATGTCGTGAATTGATGTAGGGTACAGAGTCCTATATAGGCGTACTCTAATCCACTTCGTCTGTCATTATCCTCATCTAATGGCGAATACCGAATTTCGAATCCGGAGAAAATTAAGACAATAGAAAACGGGTTTTATAATATTTAATACAGATATTTGTTCCGTGTAATTACGCAACAATACACATAATTAATATTTAGATTTTTTAATTTCTGTTTAAAGAACGCTGTATTGCTCACATATATTTATAAAAAACAAATTTCCCGTTTTGAATACCGGAAATTTTCTATCTTGAAAATGTCTGTGTATAAATAAGAAACTTTACAAAGTGAAATTATTTACAATCTCTCCATCAAGCATTTTTAAAAGACATGGCCTATAAGTAAAAAATATACGAAGAATAAACCATATTATATAGTTTGTTCTCATGTTTTCTGTAAAAATTAATTTGTAATTTCTGAGTTAGATTGGTAAAAATAACAATGACATTATGTAATGATTAAGTGAGTATCCAATTTCATTATGCGATTGAAAAATACAGAATTCATTCCTGATGATATTAAAATCTGTGAAGATTTATAAGTTAAGAAATTTATAAAGTTTCCAGAAATTTAAAATATTTTTTTCACTTTGTCAAAACATTAAAAAATATATTAGTTTATGCAAAATATAATTAAGTTTCAATACATTTCAAGAAAGCTTTACTTTGCTTTCATACTACCTATATTATAAAGGACAAACGTGTCCGTGCGTAACGCTGACGTCATTTTCCGAATGACAACAGTTGACGATGAAATTTCGATTTTGCGATTTTTGCTACGGCAATTTTTTTAATTTCTAAACATCGTACATTTTTAATTTTTACACCGTTATATAGGGAAAAAATGTACTTTCAAATGCAATTTGTTTGAAAACTGTATCTTAATTGACTGATTCATTATAGCATTTAAATTAAATTTCAAGCATGATTTAAAAAAATATATATCTATCTCTATCGCTTTACAAAATATTAACCCGTTTACACTTTAAACAACATAAAAAGTTCAGCATTTGTTTTAAGCTAATATTCAATAACGGAAGCATATTTCATATAAAAATGCTCTTTCGTGTTGTCAGCGGGCAATCTAAAAATAATTATTATAAGTAAAACATCTATTGGAGTTTTCAATAACAAAAAAAAAATGTTTTTTACATATATTTTCTATCCCGGGAAGCCCGGGTTGGATGCCCTAGTATACAGATAAAAGGGCAAGTGAAGGAAATTAAAATACATAACTATGGTTCTCATTAAATTTATAAATTTTGCTTTTTGAAGAAGATTTTTTTTATAAAGAATCAGTAAGACATACATAAATAATAATATATTTTACCCATTGAATCAACAGCTTTTGAAATTTTAGTTATGATTTTTGCAGTATTTTTATGCACCGAATAAAGATACAATTTTTGTGCATGAATATTTTTTTCTGAGAGCTGTCGAGATGCTGTTGTATATGTTATATTCAAGAATAGATTCGAATTCAATTTCATTGGATTTAGAACATTTTTATTGAAGACTAATTTATTTTTTCATAAGTATTTTGATAATTAATTAAAAATTTGTATGTAATATGAAATTAATATTCGAAAATAGTATGTATTATAACATATAAAAAACTTAACAGAAATCGATTTCTGTAAGCTTTATATATGATACTCCAAAATTACAGTAAATTTATGAGACGTATAGTTTGTAATATGTGCTGGAAAAGATACCTACATTGCAATAGGTTTTCCAAAGATCAATTATATATAAAAATATGTATTATAACATATAAAAAAAAAAACTTGATAGAAATCGTTTTCTATAAGCTTTATACATGATAATCCAAAATTACACTTTATTCTGACAATTAGTTTTTAAGTGTTTCTTGAAAAACTACCTGCATTGCAATAAGTTTTCCAAAGATTAATTGTATAAAAAATATGTATTATAACATATAAAAAAACTTGATAGAAATCCTTTTCTATAAGCTTTATATATGATAATCTAAAATTACTCTTTATTCTGACAATTAGTTTTTAAGTTTTTCTTGAAAAACTACCTGCATTGCAATACGTTTTCCAAAGATTAATTGTATAAAAAATATGTATTATAACATATAAAAAAACTTGATAGAAATCCTTTTCTATAAGCTTTATATATGATAATCCAAAATTACTCTTTATTCTGACAATTAGTTTTTAAGTTTTTCTTGAAAAACTACCGGCATTGCAATACGTTTTCCAAAGATTAATTGTATAAAAAATATGTATTATAACATATAAAAAAAGTTGATAGAAATCCTTTTCTATAAGCTTTATATATGATAATCCAAAATTACTCTTTATTCTGACAATTAGTTTTTAAGTTTTTCTTGAAAAACTACCTGCATTGCAATAAGTTTTCCAAAGATTAATTATATAAAAAATATGTCTTATAACATATAAAAAAAACTTGATAGAAATCGTTTTCTATAAGCTTTATATATATATAATAATCCGAAATTACTCTTTATTCTGACAATTAGTTTTTAAGTTTTTCTTGAAAAACTACCTGCATTGCAATAAGTTTTCCAAAGATTAATTGTATAAAAAATATGTATTATAACATATAAAAAAAAACTTGATAGAAATCGTTTTCTATAAGCTTTATATATGATAATCCAAAATTACTCTTTATTCTGACAATTAGTTTTTAAGTTTTTCTTGAAAAACTACCTGCATTGCAATAAGTTTTCCAAAGATTAATTGTATAAAAAATATGTATTATAACATATAAAAAAAACTTGATAGAAATCGTTTTCTATAAGCTTTATATATGATAATCCAAAATTACTGTTTATTCTGACAATTAGTTTTTAAGTTTTTCTTGAAAAACTACCTGCATTGCAATAAGTTTTCTAAAGATTAATTGTATAAAAAATATGTATTATAACATATAAAAAAACTTGATAGAAATCGTTTTCTATAAGCTTTATATATGATAATCCAAAATTACTCTTTATTCTGACAATTAGTTTTTAAGTTTTTCTGGAAAAACTACCTGCATTGCAATAAATTTTCCAAAGATTAATTCTATAAACAATACGTATTATAACTGTGATATGAGAATTATATATTAAGTTTTAACCCCTTCCGTTTTTATTTTTTAAATCAATATTCCCTCTCTTCAAACTTTCACATGTAATATTTAAAATAATAATCATTCCTATAATTAAATTTTTCTCATGTCCTTGTATTCGCTTTTCTGTATCACGCCCTTTCCTTTTATATATTAAAAAAAAATACAAAACTTCATACATATTATACTTTGTTAAATCAAGTTCGCAACGTATTTTTATGTCTGTTCTTTGAGCTGTGCAATATTCAGTAGTTAATAAAAACCAGCTGCCGGGCATTGCAATGAATGCACTCCTAATATGGTATCATTAATGAGTTTCTATAGTTCGTTAATCAAAAATAAGTTAACTCTTGCTCAAAAATTTTATCTGTCGCCCTTCCTAAATTCCTTAAACCCATCTCATGACAAAGGGCCGTTTAAGTGTCCTTGGAAGACAATATTTTGAAATAAATAGATATGCTATGCCAAAAATGGTACCCATTCGTGAAATATCTCATTAACATGCTATGTTCCCTGTGAAATTTTATCACCAAGCAACCTTATTGGGAAGTTTCTGTAAACAGTTGAGTTCAGTTATGATATGAGAAAGATCAGGCAATCCTGCTCCTGACTTTCAGCTGTACCCACTGTTAAAGACGATCCTTGATCCTTTGCCCCCTCTTTCTCCCACACGGCCATATCATATTGTGAGGGAATAAAATATTTTCGTCTAGTTATACTGGAGTTTTTCTTGCATCGCTCTACCTGGGATTAATCATTACAATTTTACTGATACCTTGAAAAACTACAATCTTCGTTATAATAACCTGTAAAAAACTTAATAGAAATAGATTTCTATAAGCTTTATACATGATAATCAAAAATTACACTTAATTTTGACAATAAGTTTTTAAGTTGTGTTTGAAAACTACATAATAATTGCATAATATAATGCATAATATAATGCATTGCGATAAGATTTCTAAAGAATAAAAATGAGTTAAAAATTTTACATCTGATATAATTCATAAGCGACTTGAGCAAATTACTTTCCATTTAGAATCTGAAGATAAAATTTATCGAAGGATTCAATTATAAATTAAAAGCAGGTTTTAATATTGAAATTTTTAATTTTTGTTACAATTCCCTTATTCTCAGAACTCCTGATGCATGATTAACGCTAGAACTACCAGAAAATTTGCTCATTTTTGATAAAAACATTTCCCACCAGAATTTATATTTAAAACTATTTAACTTATTTATTTACTTTAATTATCTCTAATCGGTCCCACGTTATTTAGTATTTATTTTAATGACATACCCCGTAGTCCATTTATTTCTCTCGCTTTATGTGTGAACGATAGCGCTATCTACTCACTGCACATCACCCTCATTACCTATACAAAAATATTCAAAATTGTCTCAATATATTCATACAGTAGTGTCACCTATGAAGAATCAAACTAAATGAAAATAAAACCACCGCTGTTTATTTCTCTTGCTCTTTTAATCTTCCTAGTCGTCTCACAATTAACAATACTACCATCCCTTGCTCTGATAAAGCAAAGAACCTGGGGGTTATTCTTGATAAAGGACTCACTTACAAAAATCACAATTTTTCCATATGCGGTAAAGTTGCTGTCATCCTAAATTCTCTTTCACCTCTCTTCCTTGGCCCTTCGCTTTCACTCCGCAATAAAATGCTGCTGTACACCGCATAAGTGCTTCCTGTCATCACTTATGCCTGCCTAATTTGGGGATGCGCTGCTAATACCAATACGGATTTTCTTAAGCGTTCTCACAACAAATCGCTTCGTCTTATCCGTAATGGATCCAGATATCTCCGCAATACTACCATCAGAAATGATCTTAAAACTGTTTCTCTTATCAACCGCATTAAATTCCTCTCACGTAAATTCTACCGTAATTTGTATAGGGTTCCCAATGAAATCATATACGAATTACCTAACTACGACATTCATAGCCCCAGCAATAGAAAACGTCCCCAATTTTCTACTATTCTACCAGAGTATACCTATATTAGGTGCTAATACTTTTATTTTTATTTTTTGTCTTCCTTAAAAAAAAATAATTATGTATTTTTCTTAAATACATTAAAAAATATATATCTTATGTATTTTTTGTAAATACACCTATACTTTATCTCACTATTATATTTCAATGTATGGCAATGTAAAACTGCCCTTTTTTTAAGCATCCACTTTACCACTCAATTTACATCCTAGCAAGCGAATGTAGCATACTATAGTGTATATACAAATATATAAATTATATACAGGGCTGCAAAAATGAATTGGAGTACTTTTTCGGCTGTGAACGGTAGTTGCTGAGATCTGGTTTTCTATAATGTTTTGTATTTTTCTGATATGTTTACTTAGATACCTTATTTACCTTATGAAAGAGCGATGGTTTGTAAAAATATTCTGTTAGTGTTGGAAATAGTTTCAAAAACTATGCTTGGTGCAAGATTTTTCTTTCTTTCATTATAATATGTGTACCTCTTCTCAAAGCATAGCATTAACTATATGCAACAACGATTTAATAAAGACTGTGCTTATCTGTGAACCCTTTTGAATTTTTATTTTATCTTACAAGCCCTTTGGGTCACTGTATGCAGCTACACTGTTAAAAATTTCATCATAAGAAAACGGTCATTTGAACGGCAGCAAACCGGCCGTTCATTTGACCGTAATTTAAGATAACGGTTACTTAACCGCTTTAAAGATATATTGTCATATGACCGTAAAATATATATGTATGGTCATTTGACCGTAGCAGTACATAACGTTTACTTAACCGTATTATGAGTTTATTGGCATATGACCGTATTTTTAGAAAATGGTCATATAACCGTATTATGAGTTTATTGGCATATGACCGTGCAATATATATGTACGGTCAGTTGACCATATTTTTAGAAAATGGTTACACAACCGTATTATGAGTTTATTGCTATATGACCGTAAAATATACATATACAGTCATTTAACCATATTATGGGTTTAGTTTCATATGACCATAAAGCATATATGTACGGTCATTTGACTATAAATTTAGATAATGGTGAATTAACCATATTTTGAATTTATTGTTATATGACCTTAAAATATATATGTACAATTATATACCCATATTTTAAAATAACTGTTAAAAGATCATACATATATTTTTTACAGTCATAAAACAAAAAAATCATAATTGTATGTAACAAATGGGAGATAAAAAGTCATATTCCCATGTAATAAAAATATCACAAATAAATGTAAAAGTGTACCCAATTACTTATTAAATTAATTTTATTCTTTACAAATGTATAGCATCTTAAAACAAAATTTAAATTCTTCTCTAATAAATAGATACTAATAGGAAAAAATATAACATTTATAATAATTCATAATGTTGATTATGCCTGATCAGAAGCCTTTTTTTTTTTTTTTTTTTTTTTTTTTTGTCATGTAACAATGAATTCATTATTGTACTTAACTGGACTTCCTTGATCATATAATATATGAACATTTTTATATGGGCTTCCTATTTTACCTTTATTTATTAAACAAGAACTTAAATTTATACTTAAAGATTACATACATTTTCAACAAATAAAATAAAACTAATAAATAACTGACCAAAATTTATAAATTACTTCTGACACTCTGACATTTTTCTTCACATGGAAATAAGAATTTTTCTTTTCTTTTTTTTTTTTTTTTTTTTTTTTTTTTTTTTTTTGAAAAAAACATATAAATTTATCTTTTTTTTTTTTTCCAAGTTACATACTTAAAACTACCACTGTGCAACAAATAAAACCTTTGCAGTTTCTTCAATATTAAACAATAGTGTTTCATTATTCTTGAAAAACTTGGTATAAAAATATTTTTCAATAAATCAATTATTTATCACTGAACCATATATGAATATATGGTGGAATTTTAAAGAAATCATTAGAGAGTATATAAATTTTAGAATATTTTTTTAGTGAAATAAATTATGAATATTTAGATTTTTGGCTGATGTAGAATGAATACAGAAATTGCCATACCTATATATTTTTCAAGCAAAAGTTCTACATACCGTATTTTTCGGCATATAGTCAGCGGCTCAAATAATTCAGTATAGACCCAGAAATTTTATATAATAATTGAAGTCAAGTATATTTCGAGAACAAAAAACTAGTATTTTATCAAATACAATTTCTGGGTCTAAAATAAATTATTTGAACCACAGATTATGGGCTGAAAAATACGGTATAAATAATTAGATGAGAAATATTTCTGAATAACTACAATGACTGAAAAATACCATGCCATTTTTTGTTATTTTTTTTTCATTTAACAAACTTAATATATCTGTAAAAAATTAAATAATTTCTAAATATTTGCAACTTACTCCAAAAATTACTTAAATATAGGTGTAGCAAGACTATTGATTGTTTCAAAGTTATTCAAAATCTGATTAAAATTATAAAAGTAATATTACATTCATATTTAGAAAAAAAGTGATGAAAATAATGTTAAAAATTTATTTGACAATAGAAAAATGAGATATGCAATGACAATGAGTATATCATAAATATTTTGAATTTTTGTATGTACAGTTAAATTGTAAACAATCATTCTAGCTAAATTAATATTTTAAGAAATTTAGGAAATGTATTATAAATTAACTTCCCAGTAAAAATATATTTCCTTATGCTTTAAAATACAACTTGCATTAAGTATCAAGCTATTTATATTGGAAGATTTAAATTCAGAAATAAGAAGATAGTTAAGTATTTTTGATAAATATTTTTCATGATTGCTTAGCTAAAAATGCTTATAAAAGTTTTTTTTCATTGTGAACATAAAATAATGTATTTTTAATCACTTACAAGATTGGTTTTAATTATTGTTTTAGAAATTAATTCAATCTGATAAACTACAGTAAAAATATTGGTGCACATGTATCCAGAAAAAAAAAAGAAGAGTAATGTGATTCACAAATAGTCAAAACAATCAATTAAAATATAGAAATACATTTATTATAATATATAAATTACATTAATACAATACATTACAATATATGCATAGCAACAACTAACACGGGTAACAAATAAACAGATTTGGCGATATATAGCATGAATGCTGCTATTTGATGTGCTGTAGTCTGTTCCACACACAGAGTTGATCAACATTAAGTACCTTAAAAAAAAATTAAATGCATTTACCATGGATATAAGCATTCATATACATTTTTAAGAAAATACAAAAATAGAAGTTGTCATAAAATCATTTTAAGGCTATAAGTTAGAACAACAATGAAAAAGTCAGAAATGACTAATGGAAAGCACAACCCTTTGTTCAATAAATACTTTAGGCAGTGCATTCTCTGGAAAAGCAGCAAAGAACTGCATGTTTTTTGTTTTGTTTTGTTTTTTCTGCACTATCTGTACAGTTTTCCACAACAATATGGAGCATTGCAAGAACCAATAATTTCTGTATAACTTACTCCATCTTCCAAAGGGTCTTGTTTAAATTGCATCTCATTCACTGGTACAATAGTGATTCTGCAACAGGTCAGATGGAGATAAGGCCTTTGAACTGCATGTAAATCTGTTTAGAAATACTACTTATCCCACACTGTTTGATAATAGGTAGCAATGCTCTGAAAATCTCCGATATAAAAATCCATAGAAATAGATATTTTACAAGCGGATTGGCCAGCTTGCTCACTAGTCTGAACTTAACTGAGCATGAATGGAATGCAATATATCGCCAAAGTATAGTATGCAAAATGTCTTGGACTATCTGCATTTTATATCAAAAATAAATAAGAATGGAATATAACCTAGCATCAGAATCATTAGCGATACAGAAAACAGACTTATTTTAACTATCAATCAGATTTTTCTGATGAATCATGTCCCATTTTATTGACTATGCAGGTATTTATCTAAGCATTTGTTGATACAAGCTTCACATTTCAAATCTTATTAAAATAAAAAATTTATGAAGAGTATGCTTTTTTGGAATGAAATTATATGAAGCGCCTCTTTTTAATAGAAGAATTCTGTATATTTTTCCCTTTTAATAAATGAAATTTTGCAATTGGGCCCAACAGAGAACCCCATTTATGCCAAAATCCACTTCTGGTTTTCATAATTTTTTTAAAAAACACACTAGGTATAAACAAAACCAAATTTATCATCAGTCTCTCTCACACACATATACCAGGTAAATAGGGAAAAAATGATAACCTGCAAAAATTACTGGTTGTTGGTAAAAAAAAAAATTACCCTCCCACATGCATATTATTTAATCATTGACACTCAAAATGCTTATAAATTGATCAACAAAAACTAACTATTTCTATAGATACAATATATCAAGTATTCGTTTTAATTCTTTAACTTAGTTAAAATTTAATTTTGGAAAGTAATATAAAAATAGTCACCAGTTCAAATATTTTGGTTGCCGATAGCGACATATTCGCATTTGCCAAACCTTGCATACATATATCATACACAACTTTTACAAAATTTTGTAGTTCATTAAAAATTAAGAAATTTAGTTGTGAAATGATCAAAACTTTATAGTTAGTTTTTTATGTAACTAAATAAAACAACAAGCAATAAACAGTAAGCAAGATAATAATACAGAAATAAACTGGCTGATGAAGCTACTGCAGAAAATAGTAAAACCTACCAAGATGAAATCGTACAGGACTGAAGGAAATTTCTGTTGCTCAAGTTTCTATATTAGCGGGTAAAATTTTATATAAAACCATAAAAAATTTCAGTATCAAATTGGTTTCAATTACACAGATTTGACTGAAATTGATAGTTACAAATTCCATACTTTATTTCATGTAGTACTTTTTAATACTTGTCATAACATTTGTTTTGAATAAATACTAATTAAACTGTTCAACTGTTTATTTCAATGCGATGGTTTTCTTTAGCAAATAATTGAGACTTGAAAAGGCCTAAAGAGGGCGCTAATCACACCTGTTGGTACCAGAAAATTGAACCTTTAACCATGGCATGATGCATGTTCAACTAACGCTAAAGTGCCATTGAAATCATTATTTATTGTAAACGCATTTGAAAGTGTTAGATATTCAAATTCGATAATTTTTAAATTGTCATATAAACACAGAACATTAATATATCACATGAAATCTGAAATTGAGCAAAAAAATAATCATTATGAACAAATTAAAAATACATGTAATGCAATGGGCTTTCATAGGATTTTCTGAAAGCGAGAAGTTACATATTTTTTCCATCAGATGGCACATTCAAGCACTTGAATCGCCAATAATAATATTGTATATTGTCTAAAAATTTATAAAAACTTTTAGTGAATATCAGAGAACCAACAGATAGGATTGGTTGGAAGAAATTAGAAACTTTAACAGAAATAATAGTCCAAATATTTTTTTACAAAAATAGCTAAATCATGTGTGGTCTCATACATGCTAAAAAATATGAAAACATTGATATATACTTATTAATCGGTGATTATAATGAAAAAAATAACTATTTAGTTGTTCATAATGAAAACAAAGTCTATGATTGAAAAAATTATCTATTAACTTTTTAAGGGGACTCACTGTTTTAAATTTTCCAAAAATAAATTTTTTTGTTTTCATCTTTTTTTTTTTAAATTATATAATTCTGAATCGAATAAACAAATGGCATGAAAAAAAATTCAAATTAGAACCCGGTCAAAAAAGTAAGTACTTTAACACAAGCTCAAATTGATTTTTAACTTCGCACACATTCTTTTCAAATCGTGTTTTTGCTACACTGTTTAAAAAACATCTTTTGCAGAAATATAATTTATTTTGCACAGATATATATGAAAAGATCATACCTAAAATCTTCACCTACACTTTTGTCAAATAAATAATGCACACTTTATTTGTTGCATTTAGAATGCATTTTAAATGAGATAAACCTTAAAAATAAAATTCTAACTGCAACCAGCAGTCGATGCAGGGTTTCGCTCTTGGGGCCCATTTTATGAAGAGTAAAAGTTATTTTTGTAAAATTTATTATATTTATATGAAAAATAACATTTTGTAATGAAATATGAAATCCAGTTACTCAAATTCAAACTAAACATTTATTAATAATAACTTCTTTAAGTCCTTCTGCTAAACTTTTTCCTTCTAGTGAATTTGTTTTGTTAGCAAAATTTAAAACATAATAAAATAAAAGCAATTAATGAAGAATGTTTTTATGAAATGGAATTTTGTGAAGGGTTAATTTTATTAAATCAATTTTGTGAAGGGTCATGTTTTATTAAATGGATTTTTGTGAACAGACAGTTGTTGATAAATTGTTTTATTAAATGAAATTTCGTGAAGGGCCCTAAATAGGCCCCAAATTTTACCTGGATCGGCCCCTGGCGACAAATAAAATTTCTCTCATTTAATTGAGAAAACAACAGGTGGTGATTGCACATATGATCCTTTTATACATTTCTGTGCAAAAGAATAATCTTTCTGCAAACGATTTGTTCTTTACAAACAGTGTGCACAACTAGAAAAATATGATATATAAAAAAATACACAATATTATCCAGCTCAATTTGAATATTTTAATGCCATTTGTTTTGTTCGATTCAGAAAAGTATGAATTAAAAAATATGGTACTTTTCGGTTAGCCGGGCGCCAGTGAAATGTATATATCTATATATACATATCTATGTATACATACACACATATATGTATGTGTATATATATGTATATATACATACATGCATATATAAATGTGTGTATGTATAGATATATGTATATATATGTATACATAGATATATAAATTTCACTGGCGTCCGGCTAACCAAAAAGTACCAAAAATATATATGAAAGAAAAATCAAACCTATGTTTAATTATGCATAGACACTTGTAAAATATTAAACCAAATGACAACATTCTTTACAAATTTTTTGATTGCATTTCTTTCAATGTTTTATTTATTTATTTTTACATGTGATATCTTATTTTGATGGTATAACTTTTTTTTTCAATTTTGTTTGTAGTTTTTTTTTTCTACAGATATTTTAAATTTTGGAACCATTGCAAAATTGAAAACTGCAATTGTGTAGTACAGTTTGTAAAATTTTGTGTAGTACAGTTTTTGCTTTTCTTAATGAAAAGCAAAAACTGTACTACACAAAATCAAAATAATAAAAAGATACCCAGTCAGACATCCTATCCTATGCAAAAAAAAATAATAAATAAATAAATAATAATAATAATTTAAAAATATTGAAAGCCAAATAAGAAGTTTGTAAAGAACACTGCCATTGTTTTAGCATTAGCTTGTGAGTGTCTTTGAACGACTAGCATAAGTGTCGAGAATTAGCAAAATTCTCAATACCTCTAGAAACGAATTAACTAATATATAATACAAGGCTTGAAATTCAATTTTTCCAAGGAGGGGAGACTCCCTACCAACATTTTTAAATGGAGGGGAGTTATAATCTTTGGGAGGGAGAAAAAAAAATCTTTAAACCCCACTATTATTTTACGTGCTATTTAAATAATTACATTAATGCAGACATGACAAAATACCATTGAAAAAATTAAGTCAACTGAGAATGATTATGTAAAATGTTTATTTTTATTATAAAAAAGGGAAGAAAGTTAAGTTTTATATATGCAGTGTATTTTTCAAGTTCCATTAAATGTGTTAGGGACCCTTAACAATTAGGTTGTTAAATAAATTTCTGAATTTAGATTTTATTTGATTGAGGGGTGCTGAAGCCTCTTTCACAAGGTAGACTTTTACTCTTTCACAAGGGTTAAAAAGGTTTACTCCTTTACTTCAAGGAGTAAAAGTAATAAGATCTTTGCAGCTCTTCTAATCTCATTTTTGTTTAGTGCTGACTGTAGGCCAATTTAACAGGGTGCAGTGACCGGTGGCTCTTACTGCCCTTTTTTGTTCTTTTCCCTCTTTTCGGTCGCAGGAAAAAAATCTTTAAAACGTCTATTTGTCGTTCGAAAAAAATTGTGAATTTAGTCAATTGGTTGAGGGAATAAGATAATGAAATTCGTCTTACGCATGAACAGAAATAGAGAAGGATTTCTAACGAAATAGCGTTAATATCGATTTGCGACTTTGGGACTTCATGGCAGCCAGTGTACAACTGTGCTAAGGTAACGCCACCTACAAACAACAATGCAGATAAATACCATAGAATAAATCTGTTATACCTACCAGATGATGGCTGTCAAGCAGACACGATTTGAAGAGGTAGATGAACTAATACAACTGTTCTACACAGACATTGTATTTGAAACATTTTTCGAGAAACGATTTTCTTATTCAAAAGGCTATTTTATTAGAAGTCCTTATCTATGTCTATGTTCATAGAAAAAAATCGCTAAATTCGTCGATCAGTTTCGGGAAAAAATGGCGAAGTTTGTTAATCGGTCGCAAGAAAATAACACGAAATTCGTCAGTCATTTGCGGAAAAAAACTTGAAAATTTTCAGTGAGGCGCGAGGAAAAAAAATAGTGAATTTCATCTATCTGTCACCAGAAGAAACCGAATAATTCACCAATCGGTTACGGAAAAATTCTCAAAGTTCGTCTTTCAGTCAAGGAAAAAAACATGAAATTCGTTGATTGCTCATCAGAAAATATTGTGAAATTCGTCAATCAGTCGCGGGAAAATATTGTAAAATTCATCAGTCGGTCGCGGAGATAAATCGTGAAATTCATCAGTCGAATGCACAGAAGAAAATCTAAATTTGAAAAATTACGAACTTTGTCAATCTGTCGAAAGAAAAAAAAAGGAGAAATTACGCGAATTTCGTCGATCGATCGCGGAAAGAACACGAATTTTGTCAATAGGCCGCAGAAAAAACGCAAAATTCGTCGATCGATCGTGGAAAAGCGCAAAGTTCGTCGATCAGTAGCAGAAAAAATGCAAAGTTTGTCGATTTGTCGCGGAAAAAACCGCAAAATTCGTTGATCTGTCGCAGAAAAAATGCAAAGTTTGTCGATCTGTCACGGAAAAAACGCAAAGCTCGTCGGTCAGTCGCGTAAAAGACGTAAAGTTCGTCGATCGGTTGCGGGAAAAAAAATCACGAAATTTATCGTTCGGTTGCAGGTAAATTAAATCTCCGAAAATTGTGAAATTTTTTGGCCGGGAGGCTCCCGCCCACGATCTTTTTTTTGGGCGGGATTTCAAAATTTTCGGCGCGAATCCCGCCCTGAAATTCAAGCCCTGTAATATATTAAAATATATTGATTTTATGGATTACTTATTGATATTTTCAGAGAGTTTGTACCACAACTCACAAGACATACTTTTCACAAAATATCTTGACCTAAATTTTATATATTTTTAAAAGTTAAATAATGATATATCTTTAAAATGTTTAATTACCTCCGAAAAAACTTTTCTAAAGAACTTTTGAATTCCATGAAGAACAGCACCACCATTCATCATCCATCAGAGGTAAAGTAAGATGAACCTTAAAAAGAATGTCAACACTGATAATACCAATATGCAGTATATCTTATCTATATTTATTTATTTATTTATTTATTAGGAATATACTGAATATTTAATACTTTTATGTTAGAAGGGCACCAGTGATATATACTATACGCATATATATATTCATGTATACAAATATATCACCAGCGCCCGGCTAACATAAAAGTACCGAATATTCGATGTATTTATTTGGCTAGGCCAAATATCAAAGTACTCGCCGTTTCAAATATTAGAATTGGTCGAATATCTTGATACTGGACCAAACCCATTACTTTAAAAAAAAAAAAGAAAAAAAATTAAATCTTACATAAGTTCTATTTTTAGCTATGAATAAATAAAGATATTTTGAATTAACAAACAAAATTCCTTAAATAAAAGATATTGCTTTGACATTATTTATTTGATATTTTAAAAGTGACACTTAAGAAAATTAACTGTAAAAGAAGACAATTAATAGGGAATGATGTATAAATGTGAGTTCCTGAATAGTATCTGTTAAAGGTAATATTCTGTTTCTTGCTTTTTCACAAACAGGGTGTTTCTAAACAAAATGGAACAAACTTTCAGGGGTAGTTATATTGCATCAAGACAAGGAGATTTTGTTACAGGAAACCAGGATCGAAATCTACTTATTCAGTCAAAAATATATTGTGTATCTCACTATAAGCATCACTTGGATTTTCGTTTACTACTTTAGCAATAATAAAAATAATGTAACGAGGTTTTCAAACTTCTTACTTTAATTTCTGTGAAACAGGATGACATGATGAGAATGCTGTAAATTGCCAAAGTTCAAATCCAAACAGTGAGGTACACATCCTATCCTTCAAAATACAGCTGACAGCACATATATTATGTCACAGACCAGAATTCAGTCCCTTCCAATGATGTCATCATATTTCATACAAAGCAAAGTTATATATATATTACAAAGAAATTCTCACTAAAATATCTTCATTATTTTAAAGTTGTTACCAAAAATTCTGGTTCAGCTTCTAGTGAGATGCCCGATAGTTTGGATGGAATAAGTAAATTGCAATGTTGGTTTCCTGTACAAAAAATGTTTTATCCTGCCTTAAAATTTGTTCCAAAATTTTAGGAACATCCTGTATGTTTACAATCTAGAGTCCTGCATTGGGTCATTTTACCTGCTTTTACCTCACACGCAGTTTGGGTCAGGTCGCTGCTATATTTTTTGTTGCGTTTCGGGTTGGGTTTTGACTCTTGCAGGTCGGGTTCAGGTTGACCTGCTTTTTCAAATATACACAGCTGAGTTGTATAATATATTCGCACATGCGCGTGGAAAATTTTCTGCAAAATTCGAAACTTTGCAGAAAACATTTTAGAAAAAAAAAACATAATTTTTGTTTTAATACCAAAAAATAAAAAATATTCCAATTTTATGTACGATTTATTTACTGTTTGCATACAATTTACAGTTTAAAGATGAAAGATATTGTTATGACATTACAGGCACTTGCGAAGAGCTCAAAATATTAAGGATTGGGCTATCTAAATGCATTGGCAAAATAATTGATAAGAATGCAGCTCTTCCTATCATGGATTTTTAGCTTTATTATTTTTTTAACCAAAATAATTATTTTTTAATTAATATTAATTAATTTTAAATGATAAGTATTTTAAACTACTGTTTTTAATTCATATTGTCAAAATAATAACACATAATTTTATTAAATATTAAGTTAATTTGTAGAAAGTTTTTGACCCAACATTTATATGTGCAAGAAGTTTTTGGTTTTATACAAGTCTGGTCCACAGTATTTTTTCAGATTAAATATATATACAATAAGACCTCCATAATGGACACTCCCAAAAAGCAGACACCTCTATTTAACGAACACTTTTTCAATTCTTAACACATATATTTGTATGCTTATACCTTGGAATAGGGGGCACCTCGAAATCTACACACATGTAGCATGTGTATGTGTTCATAACTATCACAAATATAATACATGTGTTTTTGTGAGTATCATAAATGAAATGTTTGCAATATTTTCATATTCTGACAAAAATTAAAAAATGTTTATTAACTGCACTGTAAAAAAAGAACAATCTATGATTACATTTCTTGTACATTTTATTTTTTCTCATGAAGTAATTTGAATATATATACCTATTAATATTAAAATACATACTTATTTTCATCTAAAACATAGTTCTGTTCAAATGTTTTGTGAAAATCCCAACAATTAGACTTTCAAAAAACATACATGACCCGACAGAATCATTCTAGGATGAACCCGATAAGCAGAAAGAAAACTAGAGTCATCCCAGCCAGGAAAAAAGATAGAAACAACCCGATCGGATGCAGGACTCTATTCAATGATCTTGAGGTATCTGCTATTCAGAGGTTACACTATATCTGAATATTAAAAAATATAGATTTTCCCATTTTTCTATAATATATAAAATTTGTATTAGAGATATAATTGTACATGACTTTTCATAATAGTATTAAAACATGATTTATTGTCCTTTCATTGCTGGTTGAAATATGTCAGGTTCAGGTCAGGTTGCGGGTCGCCGAAAATTGCTCTTGTGGGTTCGGGTCGGGTTGCAGGTTGAGGAAATTTTTTTGTTGGGTTCATGTCAGTTGTGGCTTGTGGGTTGACTTCAAATGGAATTTGCAGGTTGGGGTTGGATACAACCCGACCGACCCATGCAGGACTCTATTACAATCTCAGAAAACAATAACCCGCTGTGGTGCATTTAAAAACTTCCTTGCGAAATAACAAAAAGGAGGAAAATTATTCTTGCTGAGTTGCCACCATTTGAATTAGATGTTTTTCCCCCCTTTCTGATAACACAAATATAACTTCAAATAAATACTATTGGATTAAAATTTTCCTTTTTCAAAATTTCTTTCATAAATATTTGTTTTAAAACACATAAAAAATTATTCATTTATTTTAATTTTCAGAAGAAATTATTTAATTTTATTAATTACAATTAACTTCACTAAAGAATTTATAGTTGAGTTTTATTAGTTGAAAAATTGTAATGTTTTAGCTTTTTTTTATATGTTTTTAAATTTTTTTTGAAAAAAAAATGAATTTTTCTCTGCATTGTGCTCAGACCCAGAACCCAATAAATTATACATCCAAATTAACATCCCTCCCTGTCATCAAAAATTAACAGGATTAATATGCAGGATTATGCCAATTTTTTTACAGAAATCGCCCCAAAAGAGTAAATAACTTGGTAGACCCTGGCGACCGCATCTGTAAAGCCCTGCCCGTGACCATTTGTCGAAACTCAAGATATTTTTTTTCGACCGATTTACGAAATTTGCTTTTTTTTTTCTGCTACCTTTTGACAAAATTTGCGATCCTTTTCTACAATCATTTGTTAAATTTCGGGATTTGTTTTTCGAAACTGACTGGCAAAATTTGCGATTATTTTGCGTGATCGTTTGATGAAATTCTCGATTTGTTTTATGTGCGATTGTTTGACTAATTTAGTGATTTGTCGCAGAACCTTTGGATGAAATCCGGGATTTTTTTCCGTGATAATTACATAAAATTCACAATTTTTTGAAAAGTCTTTTGACAAAATTTGCAATCTTTTTTCGAATCTGATTGAAAAAATTTGACTTTTTTATGCGAATGAATGTTGTTATCTGCGACCGAATGACAAAAATCGCTATTTATTTCTACAATCTTTGGCGAAATTCTCCATATTTTTCCATGGCAGTTCGAGAAAATTAGTGATTTTTACAAATAACAATTTGTTTAATTCTACGTCCAATTGGGAAAATTCGCTATGTTTTCGCGATCAATTGAAAAATTAGCTAATTTTGCATAATTTCATAAAATAAATAAATAAAAATCACAGACTTTCACGGAAATTTAAAAAAATTCTCTGCAAAAGAAATTAAGAGGGCAAAATCATGTACAAACTTTTTTATTGTGCAAGATTTTCTTATTTTGTGTGTGATTTGTGCAATCCCATGCACTATTTCACACCCCATCCCTCAAAGAAAAGTCCTGCCCCCCTCGCAAAAAAATCTTGAAATGGCACCCCTGCAGTAAAACCGGCAAAGAATTAGTTGAAAAGGGCTATTAAAAACCTAAATGTTAGACATTTCGCCGTCTTAGTAGGTATAATTGTTTGGTGCTTTTTCGCCGAAACTTTTTTTCGGATGAGAAGAATTCTGTCATAGACAGGTTTTGTTTTCACAAATTTCATTGTAAAACAGCTATGCTCTTCAGAGGTCCAATATAGAAAGAATGTTTTAACAGTCTTAGAGGCAACATTTAAACAAAGGTAACCAAACCTCCTATAACAGAAAACTTTTATAGTATCTTGAAATTATACCTGCTAAGACGGAAATTTTCATCTTTTTTTGCGAATTCGTATTCGTTTACTTCTTTTGTATCTATGATTTAGTAAACGTTTCTCATTCGGAGGGGGAGGGTTTACAGCCCTGCTGAACCTCATCCTTGGCTATGCCACTGCCGTCAAAGAAAAGTCCTCCTCTCCCCCCCCCCCCTAAGAAAATTGTGAAATGGCGACCCTGGTTTTGAAACATTGTATGCTAAAAAAATGCTGCACTTAAGTAAAAGAATGGTTAAAATTCAGGCACAATTTTTCAAATCTATTGGTGAGTATACAAAACTTCACAGATAGACTGCCAAAAATGCCAGCATGGTGTATACTTAGAAATGAATTAGCATGACAGTTCATAAACAATTAACCATTTCTTAAATGTACGAACAAGGTACTAACCCAGTATATAAATTCGTTTAGAAGATTAATTTTTAATTTTCTAACAGATGGCGCTACTGATCTACTACAGCTACTTATTATTTTCGTCTCGTTTTTTTTTTTTTAAATAAAAAAAGTTTTCGTAAAAGTAATCTACAGTATTTTAATGTGGGTACAATTACACTGAAAAACTCATTATTATTATAGATGCTAAATGTCATACATATATAGTATTCATTAAGTTTCTTAATATTACACTCCAAAACATTGTGTTTTCCGAATTCAGAACATATGTGTTTCAGTCACGCACCAATGTTGGTGTTATTTCCAAGCTCACACCAAACTACTGTTTTCTAATAGGGTAGACTTGTACACAGTGGACCACTTTTTCAGTTAATTTTTTTTCTCTTTAACGGGCAACCCAATCTGCATGAAAATATTTTTTAATATTCCTTAAGCCTTTAAATACATTCCTCATAATTTTCTCAGAACACAGTTTTCAGTATATTTTTCAAAAAAAAAATATATATATATATATATATGTATATATATATATAGATATATATGCACCCATAAAGTGGACCAGTGTGTCCCAAAAGTGGGGCACAGTGGATCGCAATTAGGAATTATCTGAAATACAATATAAATCTATTTTTTATTAATCTAATTCATTTTTATTTCCCCTTTACCCCAAGATAACATAGTAATATAAATTTACAAGTAACATTTTGAAACAAAAACAAAATAATTCATTATATTTTGAAAATAATAACAGATTAATACAGGAACAATTTAGTTGAAGTTATTACTTAAGTACAAAAAAAATCAGCGCACATTAAAATTTGCAAATGAAATTCCAAAATACTTATGAGTAAAATTGAACCTGGAATTTTCCTGAAATATTTTTGTGTCTGGAAGCAACATTATGAAATGATTGACATCAACAACAGATTCATCCACAGTTTCGGGAAAAATAAACTGATTTCCATTCAATTTGCATCTCATGAATCTTATTTGAATAGAATCATCACCAATTAGACTACATTCACACTAATATTTATTCAAAGGCAGTAAATGCAAAACAAAATATTTCTTACTATGTTAAATAAATTGTTATTTTTCTTACTACTTTAAAACAATATTTCTTTATAGAAAATAAGCAATTATTAAATATTTTGAACATTCTGCATTACAGGAGCAGAGTGGATTGTGGACTACTGTGCCCCATGTTGAAGTTCATAAATAATCATAGTAATATTGTTTATACTAGCTTTCTTTTGAACATACTAACTTTAAAGTTAAATAAAAACAAGTATCTTAGCTTTACATAACAGCTGTTTTATCTTATTTATTTACAACCTTTACTTACTAAAATAAATAAAAAAATATGATTTTGAAAAATTTTTACTTTTAGAAGCTCAAAACAACCAATCAAGATAAAATAGTTCAACCAAGTCACCAAAGCATCATAGACCCATTATTCGATCAATTCAGCTAAATAATAATGATCAAAGACGACTAGAGAAAAAAAAAAAAAAGTTATACCGGAAACGGTTTTTATCAAACTAGGAAGTGAAAACTTATAAATTTCGAAATCTATTACGAGTAAATAAGATTGATCTTGTAATACAGATCGATATAAAGCGTAATTTTTTAATATATAAACATAGTTGAATGAAAATAAATACCATAAAACTATAAAACAGCAATGTAACTTACATTAAATCACTAAAATCGTACCAATTTTGGTGCATCCTTACAAGATTCTGTCTCGGCGTCGGGACGGCGTGTAAACAAACACAAACAATTTCCTGAAGTTGCCATTCCAGATAACCAGATATTTTGAAGAAAGCATTCTCATTGGTCCATGGAGTTTACGATAGATGTAAAATTACAATCATTGTACCAGATTCATAAATAATTGCTAAACGATGATTTTTTTATCACTGGGCGAATGAAATCTTTATAAATTAACGGTGTTTCGACAATTTTCTAGAAAAATGGTAAAGTCAATGTAAAATTTACGGTCAATGCATTATTATTTTACGGAAATTTTTAACAGTGTATGATATAACAAAATGAGAATTATACCGTTTTAACAACCATTATCTTCTCTGGACCAATCATTATTCAATCACGTATGTTGCTAACTACGATGTGGTATGTCGGCTTCTTCGACATTTTATGATTTTCGTAGTATGTTTAAAGGTCAGAGATCAAGAGTGGGAGCTGTTGAACGGTTGCAAAACACCCATTCCTTTCGTTGAATCTCCCTTTCCTATTTTTTCTTGACCACAAAATGAGTTCAGAAGAATGGGAAGAGAAAGGATTTATGTCAATCTTAGTGTGGATTGCTCTGAAAACCTCTGAACTGGCCCTTACGCACCAATGCTCTATCATTTGGAGCTATGTAGACGATATTTAGTGCAGCATTTTCCTATTTTTTTGTATTGGCACTTTCCATATTGTGCTGGAAAGTGGCATCCGGGCCAAAACATAAGATTAAGGAAATACTAGACTGGACGTCATCCGTAAAGTTACGAATGGTAGAGACAGTTCAGAACTTTCCTGAGCAAGGCACGCTGATATAGGTTTCGGGTTCGATCCCCGGTCTGGACAATTTTTCACTCAGTTGGTTGTACGCTGAGTAGTAAGTGATATTTCATATCCTTTGTTATATAAGTTATCTACAGCGTAATTTCAGCTGTGCTGGAAAATATAATTAGCATACAATAAAAATATATACTTAATTATTGTTACGTAAAATTTAATTTGCTAAGAGTCTTCATTTCATCAGCATCATGAAAATGTAATTAAAATAACATTATAAAGATTAAATCATCTTGTGCAAGCCGATAATTTTTATTATCATAATTTGCGCTTTGTTATATTAGAATACGTTAAATTAATCACCATTAAAATTGTACCTTTTGAAATATATATAGATGCTTTCATTAGCTGCTATACTCTTTGCACAATTAATTGGAAAAGAAAAAGTTTAAACATTCATTAATTACATCACATACAGTTAAAGTATAATCTGAACAGTTACGATATACTTAATAAATTAATATAAAAAGCAAATGTTTGAAAATTGCACATCGCAGCATAAATCATTTCACATAAATTCTACAAACTATGATAAATACTTTGGATTTAGTTTGCTGCAGAAGTATCTGGTTTCGATTAGGATAATTTAAAATAAATTATTTGATAAATAGGGAAATCTAGGATTCTTCCGAGAAATGTATTTCATCATGCAGGCATGACATTAAATTATTTGCAATCACGTTGTCTTTTAGATACTGAATAAATAATAAATATCGACAGTTAACAGATCTCAGCTAAACTAATTTGGGATGCAGTATGTCATAACAGTCTAAAATTATGAAGTAGTAAAATTAAACAGTGATACTATATATTATATCTCTATATATATAAAACGCTAAGGTACATGGCGGCGAAAAAGCGGTTATTTCTCTTTTGCCGATGATAACAATTTGTTTCTTTTCACAAATTTGTGAATATTGAGTGAAGTATTTGAGGTATCTATTTAAAACCCAGCACATATATGTAGAAAAAATTTCTGTATCCGAAAATGCAATTTTTACAAAAATCGACCGGTAATTTTTCTTAATTTATGAGAAAAAATGGACCCAGACGTCTGAAAAGGAAATAAAATAAAATCTATGTCAAACCAAAAAAAAAAAAAAAAACGGCATTTTGTTTCTGTTTTAAAAGTTACCGATATTTATACACGTTAAAAATCACTGGTTAAATTATGACGAGGGGGTGTGGGGGGGGGGGTGTGGGGGGGGGGGTTCTGTCATAATTTAAATATCACGTTAATATGAAAGGTATATAGCTATGGCGCTTGTGGCGGTGAAAGGTGGAAATAATTTATTTTTGCATTGCTTCGGTGCCGTAGGCAGCGGTAAACCATGCCAGAGACTCGTTTAGAATATAATGAGCCACTAAATGATTTTTCGGTGCATACGCAGCACCCTGTTATATGTTGTTGCAGAAAGCGGGGACGAGTGTCAGAATTTTTGTTCGGTAACAGGTTTGTGTAGGATAGAATGAGCTCCATAACGGTGGAAGATGGAACTAAAATATGTTTTAATCTTTCGAGTTTCGTTTGGAAAAATCGACCAGCGAAACGGGTGTACCGTGGATTTCCTTAATCCTTGGTCGAGCACTTTGGGGCTGACTGGGCGCTTCTAAGGCTTAGTGAAGGTTGCCTTTGAAATTGCTTAGCGTTTTACTTGTTTTGAGATTACTAAATGAGGTTTTTTTGTTCCAGATTTCAAATATTCTCTCTTTATATTATCTAATGAAGATCAATAATCACTTTAAGTGTGTTAGAATTGAGTTAAGTAGGCGCAAAAGACAATTTTAAAACAGGCGCCTGTCAGACACACTGCTCCCGAAACCGGGAATCCAGACGTGCGCCTGTCCGCGCGTTAAAGAACAAAATAACATTTTAACAGTCCTAAGTAACAAATAAAGATTTGTTTAAATATGATTTAGTAATAACATTCTAAATATTATTAAAAATAAATTGATAATCTTTTAAAGTCCTATTTGAGCTCTGTAAGGATGATGTTTTGTGCTATTTGATTTAGATAATCAATACAATAATTTTGTTCGAGTTTAGGTTTTAACCCTTAAACGGCGGATCTATTCAAACTCTTCAGATACTCTCCCATGCTTTAAAATTTTCTATTTAAGATATTTTAAAAATTCTGGCAAAAAAGTTTACTCTTTTGCAAAAATCCTCAAAAAAATAATAAATGTTTAATGAGATATGATCCGTATTATTATCCGTGTTATATGATCCGTGTTATTGTGCACTTTGAAGTTCTTACACAGATAGATCCTTAGATAATGTTGAGGGATACACAAAAGAGTTTGAGTATATTGCCGATTATTGACGGTAACTGCTGAAATCTGGCTTTCAAATGTGTTATGTGCTTTCTATGTTGTTTAGTTAAGTATTTTCTTTCACATTTATACACGGTAAAGTTCTAATTCAGTTTTCTGGTTTTTTATAATCAGTGTTTTATAATCAATCCTTGACTCACGGTTTTTCTTTATTTTTCATTTTAATGTAATTCAAGAATATGCTAGGTTTTCCTTCGTTCACATTGTATTTTTCTTATATTTATTACATTCTATAATTACATCTGAATTTTTAACATAGTTCAAAAGTGTTTATGATTTCGGTTTGTCTGTCTGTTTGTTTGTCTGTCCATACTCTATTTTTCTTACATATATACGAATTTCCATGTAATAAATATATTTTATTTATATTTACTATGACATGTTCGCTATTGAAATGAGGTGTGTAATATTTATGGTTCGTTTACAGGTACACGCAAAATTATTCAGTTTTATTATGGTCTAGGGGGAAAAATCATTTGCAGAATATTTTAATGATGTTAAATCTATTTCAAACATAATGCAATTGAGTTATATTTATGATGTGTACTAAAACGTGATTTCTGTAGAATATTGACTGCAAAGTATTTATCAAAGTACCTTCATTTACAGGGTAACACAAATTAAATCAGATACATTATGGTCTACAGAAAAAGAATTTTCAGCATATTTTCAAATGTGTGATATGTTTTTACATTGTTTGCTAAGATATCTTCTTTATCTTCTTATAAAGATTGATATTCATGAAACAAACCGTATTTTAAACGTTTAAAATATTTAAAAATTCAAAACTAACTTAAAATTTTTCATATTCCAGCTATTTTCAATTGTATTAAAATTTACGAGCTGAATTTATACGTAATTTGAAAAAATTGATTTTTTCTGGAACATGAACAATGAAATCCATTATAATAAAATGTAAGTGTTTGTGAATAGTGTGGCCAAACGTGATTATATGATAACACTAGCGTCATAAATAAATATATGTATTTAAACACACGCCTGAAATTTTAAGAGCAAAATATTCAGCGAGAAATGCACATAACTGTGCATACGTGAAATTAAATATAGAATGCGTTCAGTTTTAGAGTAAACTAGAACGAAGTAGGGACGGCTAAGTGATCAAAGACGCCGGTTTTAAGCTGTGGTTCTCTGTAGAGATCGTCAGTTCGATACCCACTCAAGACGATTTTTTTCTGTTATTTGCAGTAATGTAATTCATTTCAATAATACTAATTTTTTTTTTTTTTTTTTTTTTTTTTTTTTTTTTACCTCAGGTGAATAAATTAGACAATTTACATGTTTTTTGTTATTCGAATGCTTTATAATCAAGCAAAATTTAACACCCGACAATATTTTTTAAATTATTAATTTTATATTAAAAAGATTTAAATAAAAAGATTATGCATGTAATTATACGTTAAATAAATTGAACTGATATACAGTTTTTGCTATATTTGTTACGATCATCATTAAGATATTTGTATATATACTAAGAAAATTATGTGTTTATTTTTCTTAAAAAAAGAAAAAGAAGAGAAGAGAAAACATAATGAAGAAAAAATATTCATCCAGGAAATATAAAGGAAATTACCTTTATATCCAGGAATTAATAATTAAATAATGTATGAAAATGTAGAACATAATTCAAGTAATTTAAAAATATATATTATAAATTGTTAGCTGCAAACAATAAATTTAAGTTCACGGTTTTAGAATCAGACTGATAAAAATAAAATTAATGAAACATTTTAAAGGTCGCGTAATTTAAAAATGCTAACTATTGAAAATTTTTACAAAAATGAGACTATAGTAAATAAAAGTAATCGCCCTACGCGTTCAATTAATATTTTAGTTAAACTCCTGCTAAAAAGCAAGCATAATAGGTTATAAATTACAAGTATATATATATATATATATTTTAAATTTTCATTAATTGAATAGGTTGGACTGACATCACCTCCTATATCTTTACATGTATAGGAATCCCTTATACTAGGACTTCCCTCAAAGGGATTAGTCTGAGTGATATTGCTGAGAACATAGGGTTAACAATTACAATATAAAGAAAAATAGCAAATTAAATGATAGAATTACAAAATATCATATATAAATTCATATACACTGTTAAAAATAATAGAAAAGAAGTACCGTTCATCAGATGTGTTGTCATAATTTTTTTTAACATGTGGGAAAGAATCTCATTTTCTTAAGCGCGTATTGCGCAAAACTTGAAAAAAAAAAAAACAACAACAACAAAAAAAAAAAAAAACGCCGGATCTTTTAAAACGCCAAGCTTTCTAAAGTTACGTAATTGGATTTGCAGCCAATAGATTATTCTATCAAGCGTGGCTTCACGAAAATTTAATTTCATTGTTGCACCTTTTTTTGTATGTGAATTTAAAATTTTTCTTCCTTGATTATATATCTATTATTTGTATAACTGTTTATAGAAACTCTTACACTTTAAACCACATTGATAGCATGCTTTGCTACAAGCCAGATTGCAAAAGTATAGTCTAAATTACTATTAAAGTATACAAAAAATCTTCTGTAAAATAACTTTTACATTAAATCTCCGTATCGGCAAAATTGAAAAATTATATATATTTCAAAGTTAAGCTTAACAGATACTTCATGATTATTCTCTAGGAGGCTCTGCCCCCTGCGCCTTTACTGCGCCAATCCGCAGATTTTTCTTTTGCCTGTCTGTCTGTCTCTCCACAATCTGTCTGTTTCCCTATCCGTTCTTCTGCCCGTCTCTCTAACCGATTGTCTATCTCACTACACGTCTCGCTACCTGTCTCTATATTTCTCTACCGGTCGCGCTACCCGCCAATCTATTTCTCTAACCGTCTGTCTATCCGTCTAACTACTTGTATGTCCAGCCGTGTCTCTATCCACTTCGCTATCCATTTGTCTATCTGTCTCACAACTTGTCTATCTCTCTACCCGTCTGGCTATACGCCTCTCTACCCATCTTCTTACCCATCTCCGTGCCCATCTGCTGTCTCTCTACTCGTCTGTATACCCGTCTCACTATCCGTCTGTTTTTGTACCCAACTCGCTACCAATCTCATTACCCGTCAGTCAACTCGTCTCTGTATTCATCTCTCTACTCGTCTCTTTATCTACCACGCTACGCGTCTCGCAACCTTTCTCGCTACATTCCTGTCTACCGGTGTCGCTACCCGTCTCGTGACCCATCTCGCTACCCGTCTGTCTACCCGTTTGTTTAGAATTACGTCTTTCTACTTCTCGCCACCTCTTCCCAATATTTAAACAATTCTTTTAATATACAGAAGCCGTTTATCAGTTATTAAATGCAAACGGAAGTAATTTATCTAATAAGTGTAATCAGATGCTATTTTTTTTAAATACATACAGAAACCTGAATAATAATTCATCAGTTTTGTGTTCATAGTTGTTTATATCATTTGACAGTAAATCTCAACTTCTTAAACCTGAATTGTCTCAAGCTTTTTAAAAAAACCACAAGGTCGGTATAACTGCAAAGTACCCTGAGGGCTATATTAGCTACATGTTATTAAGTTAAATGAAAGTTTCGTTATCGCGTTTGCAGCCAATTGCTTATGTCAGAAAGCGTGGCTTAACGCCATTTTAAATTCATTACTGTAACTTTCTTTTATTTTTTGGGGGGGAAGGGGGAAGGGTTTCAAATATATACATTTAAATTAAAACTTTTGACTCCATGCCATTAGTGTTGTTTGTATTATTAACTAATACCTTGTAGACCGAGCTTCATTTGAAACAAATGTAAAAGACTTCTACAGTTTTTTTTAGGAGAAACTTTCGTAATTGGGCCCAAAGCCAATCGGAGCATTTAATATCATTATTGTAACTTTTATAGAGTTAAAACAATATTGTTGCTAGCTTTACTCTTGTTTGAGACCAGCCTTGCCTGTGTATCTGAATGGGGAAAAGTTTCGTATCCTATGTCGGTTGGCGAAAAAAATTTTAAATGGTGCCAAAAGGTAGTTTTAGCATCTTACAAAATTTTTCAAGAGAGCGGTAAAACATGTTTTTCAAATATTTACAAACATACGTTTATTAAAGCATGTTTTTGCACCATCTTAAAAATTTAAGCACGATGCTAAAATAAAATTTTATCGCCATATTCGATATTTTAATAAGTAATGAAAATACACAAACAAACTTATTTAACAAACATAAAAGGCATTTTTGTGATAAATAATTGTTATTATCAGGGGGGTAAATTGTAAACAATTAATAAACGGCTAGTAAATAATAAATAGCATTTAAAATCAAAAAATGGAGAAGTGGTCCGTATAAACATGCAAAACATAACATTATACACTTGATATATGTAAATCTTTTTTTTATTTTTTAATATTTCCGAAGGCACAGATAAAAAGGTAAAAATCTCTTTTCCAAATGCCAAATAGAAAATATACAAAATAGAATGCCAAATATACAAAATAGAAAAATATCTGCAAAAAAATATATTTACATAATACTACATCTGCAAAAAAATAAGATTTAGAAAAAGTAAGCCAAATCCTGCAGATCCCACCAATCACATAGAAAAACTTATCACCAAAAAAGAACTCGCCAAATCTTACGGCACAGGAGATGGATTTTTCCCTCTGAATGCAGAATATTAGTTTTTTCTTCTTGTACGATGGATGATTATAATATAATTGTTTCATTTCACATGCTACATACCGTTTGATATATTGGTACTTTTATGTTATCCTACCGCAGTTGATAAATCGCCAAATATTGTTCCGATAACATTTTCATATTGAATTCATTTCATTTAAATATAAACCTTTCACTCATTTAATTTAAAATACATGCCTTTCATTAATCCCATTTAAAATGCTAAAAAGAGAAAAAAAAAAGAAATAATGCCATAAATCGAAACCTTTTATTTAAACACCAATTTTTTTTTTTTTTTTTTTTTTTTTTTTTTTTTTTTTTTTACACACGCGAAATAAAAAAAGCTGCTATTGCTGAGATTTGCGCCAAATCTCTAATACCAAGTCTACCAAAGTTATTGCGGGGTTTTTCTTTCAAACAGGAAAAAAATACAGATTAATTTTCGATTTCTACTAAATTGAAATATATTTTATTGTGCTGAATATTAGTGCATGCATATTTTTTTGCTCCATGTACTCCATGAACTTTTCAATTCCGATTGTCTACGAAAATCTCCCGCCGGTCAAAATGACGTATGTACTAAATTTAGTGACGTATGTACTTTAATTGTGCTTTTTTATCTATTTTTTAAATATAATTTCCAAACGGTTTGACATTTATTCTTGGTAATAAATAGACGTCGTTGTCACCTTTATAGGTACCTGCTGTAAAAATTTGAACGAAATCCGTTAAATATTTTTTGAGTTATGCTTGACGAAAGGTTTTAATATCCATCGTAGCTATATATGGGGCAAAGTAAAACTGCGCTGTGTATGAGTCTTCGTTGCACTCAGACAACAATATAGCAATGCATCAAGTTTTCAATACTTACATAATTTAAAAATAACTAACTAAAGTACTAATTAAAACAACATAAATGTCCTAAAAACATATACATACCATTTCATAAAATATTTTACTGAAGGTTTTTTGACTTACATACAAAATTGCCATATACAAAATATTATATATTGTCATATACAAATTTTTATATACAAATTTGTCTTATACAAAACTGTATTTTACATATACAACCTAGCGCTTTCGAGTAAACTTTTGCTCATCTTCAGAGTTACAAAACAAAACGGCGAAAAACCGTTATTTGTCATTTGTGTACTTGTGTTTTGTTTTGTAAGCCTGAAGATGTGAAAAAGTTTGCTCGGTTGTATATGTAAAATACAGTTTTGTATATGAAGTCAAAACAATTTCAGTAAAATATTTTATGAAATGGTATGTATATGTTTTTAGGACATTTATGTTGTTTTAATTAGTATTTTTCGTACAAGGTGAACATAGGTTTAAAGAATATGTTTTATCATAACTCAAGTTTTTAATAACTAATTAAAGTTTCAAACGTATTTCTAATGGAACTTTCAATGTGTTTACCTTCATATTTTGACGTATACTATCTAGTATTCTATTATTTTAATTTCAAATCAACAAAAGAATTTCTCAATCTACAACCGTTTTTACGTGTTCTAAATTAAACATTGAAATTCATTCCATAAGAGTAATAAAATTATGCTAAACTTTTGACTAGTATAGATATTTTCCGCTTTTAAACAACAAGTAAAATCTAAAATGCCACTTACTGTGGAAAGAATATCTATCTAGCATCTGATTAAAATTGAGCGTCAGAATATGACCGATTAGCAGCAGCATAATAAAATTCCTTAGAAGAAGATGTCACCTTTAATGACATCATATACTTCATCGAACTTCCTACTTCCATGATATACATGGAATTTCTTTGCGACTATTTACTATAAATATATGAAATAGAACAGAGTTTATTTATCTATTTATTTCGTATCGTTAATACATTGCAGTAGCAACTACATACTTTTAAAAGTTTTTTAATACAAGATATGAAATAAAATATTCTATGTTGGCAATCTTCAGTTTTAATAATTGCATCAGATGTTTTCGAACAATTAAAATTTATTTTACAATTTAAATTTTATAATATTAGGTTTAAGATTCTGCTGCAATATAATAGCGATACAAAATAAAACTAGTCGGATGTGGCAATCCCAAAACTTTCTTCTATCTCATACAGGTTTCGCCAGCACTAAAAACGAAACAGCAGCAATATATATCAAGGTCTAACTGAATCTAAAGTATTATTAAATTCCGTGCATTAGTTCTTGAGATATGACTATTGCTAAAATCATGTAAATCCTGCAAAATGCAGCATTGCAGCGTCATCTGTTGGGAGATTTAGACAAAAACCTAATCAAAAACAACTTATGTCAAGGTCTAACAGAATCTAAAATCTGATCAAAATCCGTGCATTAGTTCTTGAGATATACGTATCGTGATAATAATAAAAAAACTAGCATAGCAGCGCCACTTGTTGGGCTATTTACACCAAAACGTAACCTGCATCTACATATGTCAAGGTCTAACAGACTCTGAAGTTTGATGAAATTCTGTGCATTCGTTCTTGAGATGTAGCTATCATGATAATAATGAAAAAAGTGGCATAGCAGCGCCACCTGTTAGTCTATTTACACCAAAACATAACTAGCATCTACTTATGTCAAGGTCTAGCAGAATCTGAAGTTTAATGAAAATCCGTGCTAATGCAATTCTTGAGATATAGCTCATCGTGATAATAATGAAAAAAGTGATATAGCAGCGCCACCTGTTGGGATAACTACACCAAAACCTAATCAGCGTCTATTTATATGAAGGTCTAACTCAATCTGGAATTTAATGAAAATAAGTGCATTAGTTCTGGAGATAGAGGTATTGCAGAAATCGTGAAAAATGCAGCATAGCAGCGCCACCTGCGGGCGATTTTCACCAAAAACTAATCAGCAGCAATTTTTATCAGGGACTAACTGAATATAAAGTTTTATTAAATTTCGGGCATTAGTTTTTGAGATAGAGCTCCCACAAAATTTTTGTCACATAGACAGACAGACAGACTCACAGACTCAGAGACTGACATTTTCTAAAAAGGGTCAAATCGTTTTCAGGACCTTCTAAAACGTATAAATCCGTCGAAAACGGGAAGTCGAAAATTTTCATGAATCCAATACTTTCTTGTAAAGATAGAAGAAAGTAAAAATAAACTCTTTGTTCTACTTCATATATTTACAGTAAGCAGTCGCAAGATCTGAGTTTAGTGTTTACAAAGAGAACTTATTATTGAAAATCGATTTCCTTTTTGTAAAAAGTATTTTTAAGTAAAACAACATTAAAAATATATATATATACTATTTATATAATAAAAATAATCGTTCTAATAATATCCTTCTATGTATAAAAAAAAGTTTTGGCTTAAAAATGGACCAATGAAAATCTGCGTAGATATTCCGGGTTAGTCTCATCGCTTTTTTATTAGGGACTTTTTTGAGGAACGATTACTTTTTTTCTAGCCATCCTACGGATTCGAAAATCATACCACCAGACGCGAAATATAACAAGCTTTCAGAAATTCAAAAAATTATCACGGTCGGAAAAAAAAACTCAAAAAATCCTTAAAAATCGAGCCTCTCAATCTCTTATTGAAAAAGTCATTTTTTATATTGTTGCCAAAAAAGCGCAAATGATTATATTTTATCTCAAATAAAAAATGTATTTGCGCGAGACTATTAAAAACAATAATGACAGTTTAAAATAATAATTAAATGACCACGTGTTGAAAGCAGGAAATAAAGAAAATTACGTCATAAAATATTGTGTTTACACATGAATCCTTCTAATACCTCGAAACGTATCTGATTGGTCAGAGCTTTCTGACTTTTCTTAGGGGGAATTAACATGAAAGTAGAGAATTTAGATAGGATGGACGCTATTAGAGGGGTTACCAAGAGGAAGACACCCGATTCTGTCGCCAATTTTAGCGCCAACTTGGCGATATATCGCCAAATATGGCGGCCAAAATTAGCTGCTAAAAGTGGCGCCAACTTGACGATCTTTCCAATATTTCGCCAAATTTCCATAGACTCCTCTTGAAATCCAATAGCTTTACTCGCTTACAAAAAATCACCAAATTAAGATATTGCAATGCAAAAAAATATAATATTAGCTTATGAATAGAGCTTAATTGAACTATTTACATTATTTTTAAGCACAAACACTAGCTATTTACAACATTCGTAACACTATATATACAATTGGTTCTTGTTAGTTATCCTGTCGACCAAATTACTGTCGCCAAATTCATATATATTAAACGAGCAAGAGATTTTCCCGATTATTCATATATATTAAACGAGCAAGAGATTTTCCTGATTATGAATGATATCGTAAACGACGTGGAAGATTTTCACGAAAATTCTCCCCTGTACTAAATCGAGCACGAAAAAAAAGATCTAGCTAGGTTCCGAATACAAGAAAATTCGTTTTTACAGGGTAAAACAAACTCAGCCCTGAAAATGTTTTTTGTTATAAATGGAAAAATACTCAAACGATTTACACGAAACGTGTCGCCTATACTAATTCGAGCACGGGAAATCAATCTAGCTAGGTTTCGAATTCGGGAAAAGTCATTTTGATCTATTAAAAGGAACTCAGCACTAAGAATACTGCTATATATCGAAAACGGTCGAATTTCGATTCGACTTGAATATCGATTTTCACAAAAATTGATGACTACACTAATTCGAGCACAAAAAATCGATGTAGGTAGGTCACTAATTCGAGAAAACTCGTTTTCTGTGTTTAAAACTCGACGTGGTATAAAAAACAAGTCTTGAAACAAAATGGAAAAAGTACAGAAAGTTCTTTGTCCAGATCGACTTTAGCTATCCAGTGCCAAAAAAGGTGAGTGCTTTTCGAACCAAAATGTACCAAAAAAAGAAATAAAGGAAAAAAACATTCATAAATATTGAAATGCAAACGAGATATTAAAACAAATATATCACACAGGACTAAAGTAAGCCAGCAAGTATTTTTGTGTGAGTGTAGTATCCTCTTTAACTAAAAATTGTGTTTTTAAACGGCCTCGACAAAATTTTAAAAGCGGTTAAACAATTGAAAAAATTTAGTTATGCATAGTTACATAGATTAGATCAGTTTCTACTGACGTCACAAACATTCACCTGTCGAGATGGATAATTATGAAAAATATTGTAAATAAATAAATATCCAATATTATTTTTTTCTGTTCTCCTTAATACATTTAAAAATTTATTTTAATAAAATATTGATAGTTGACACTTGAGTGAAAATGCAGCTTTTCCGATTTTTTTTTTTCCAATGCCAACATTCACCCATTTGTTTATTTGGCGTTAGAGTCTGGGTCTGGCAATTACTTTGGCGATAGTTTATTTTATGGAAAATGGTTGACGGGATAATGCGGAAATACCAAAAATAGTTTTTTAAAAACACTCTTTTATAAGCAACCAATGGTCATCTTGAAAATACCTCGGAATTTTTTTAACCACAATTTATATTTTTTACGTAAAATATCTATTACAATGCATTAATTTTGCCTGGGCAAAGACCTCTATTATGAAAAATTCACTTATTTTTTATACGTTTGCCAGGAAGCTCAAAATAATGAATTTATTTGAAATATATACTTTTTGCTCTGTTTATTTATCAACAAAAGAGAATCAGAAAGAAAAATGAAACATTATTTAAATTATCTTTTTACTCTTTTAAATTTATTTGTTATCGTGTAATCGTAAATTTATTGATATTTAATTATTAATTGATGAAAGCGTATTCTGTATGTTACATTTTTTTGACAATTTATTTTTTACTTTTAACTCTTTAAAATATTGACTTTTGCCATTTCACTGCGCTTTGGCCTATTTTGGCGAGCATTTTACTGTCACATAATTAAATCCGTTGTTTTTCAACTCCCATACAATTGCACGAGTTACAGAGATATTTGGCGATTTATCACCTGTGACTTCCTAATTGAAAAAGAACAATCAATTTCAAGTGAATGTATCATATATATTATTTCTCCTGTCAACATCCCTTTTCTTCTGAAAATACGAAACGCAGAACGACGAATGAGATAGCATATGAAAGGATTTTGAAAACGCTTCTGACATAGCACACTTAACATGCCGTTAAAACATGTTTTCGATTAAAAATTGCTGATAGTTAAAAATTAAATCGGCATTGTTTTCTTAAATGAAATGAATGGTTTTCCTCAAAACATTGTTGCCAAAAAAATAAAATACCACATTATATGATGCTCAGCAATTATTATAAAAAACACCACACGGGTTTATTTTATATTTATGATTAAAAAGCGAAATTGAAATTGAAATGTTTAGATTTATATTTCTATGTCCCATGTTTTTCCCGAAGCGGATGACGTCATCCTATAATGCAGTTAAAATACGATTGTTAATTTTTTTTTTCTCGCGCGTGCCTTTTGCAATCTTGGATCAGTTTTCACTCTAACTTTGATGGAATAAATTAGATAATATTCTGGATTGACTAACAACTAAATGGTGTTTACAGATATTTTTATCCTTGCTTTTTCTTTAGAAGTTTAAACCTGCGTCTAATAACTATTACATATTGATAAAAAATGGTACTTCTCTTTTATCCCGTCGACCACTTTTCATAACAAAAAACTATCGCCAAATAAACGGGAGAACGTTGCCATTGGAATATCAAAATAAATAAATAAAATATAAGAATTTAAGGACACAATTGTTATTTTAATTAATGAAATAACTAATAAACCAGTAAAACATAATGAAAAATACACTCAAATGTCGAGTTAAAAACCACTTGATGATTTAACAAACACGTATAGTGCTTCTGACATCAAGTAAATGGGACTGCATCTTTGGCGTTTAATCTTACAATTTGGCGATAGTTTTTGTTATGAAAAGTGGTCGATAGCATAATAGAGAAGTACCTAAAAAATATTAGATTTCAGTGCGAAATCCTCGCACGGGCCCTCTGGTTAATCTATATATTTAAAACGCTAAGCAATTTCTTTCGACAATCCGTGAGAACAAACTACTGCATCAAATTACACCATTCTATTTTTTAATGACAGATATTTGGATACAGATATGTTATCGTGCATTCGTTTGTTCGAAAATTTTATTAATTAGCCGTAATTTTCAATTAAACTTTTACTTCTGCTTATGACGTCATAAAGTCGACAATTCCCATTTTTGCCAGGCATAGCGTTCATTTTCTGAACTATGTGGTTTGCCAAGCTTTTGACATTAGCTAATATCAACTAGGTAATCTATATATTTAAAACGCTAAGTGATTTCTTTCGACAATCCGTGAGAACAAACTACTGCATCAAATTACATCAGTCTTTTTTTAAATGAAAGGTATTTGGACACAGATTTGTTATCATGCATTCGTTTGTTCGAAAATTTAATTAATTAACCGTAATTTTCAATTAAACCTTTACTTCTGCTAATGACGTCATAATCGGATAACGCCTACTGTTGCGAAGCACAGAGTTTATTCTCTAAACTCTGTGGTTGAGTAAAAGAGAAATTATAAATATTAAAAGCACGCGGTTTTAAAGCCGAATTTGTTAATTTGCAAGTTAAATTTCGGTAAAAATACTTATATGCGTGTTTTATAAGCGAATAAAAATTCATATTTATTGTGACGTCACAGGAATATTGTCCATTGGGATTATTTTATCATTATGCATTTTAACTTTGTTGATGCCATTTTTTCATTAAAATTAAATACAAAATATATTTATTTGTGTGCATGGTGTTTAAGCATTAATGTAAGGTATACGAAGTACGTGTGAAAAGTTTGCGCCGGTGAAAATGACGTTATGCTTAGCTTGAAGTGCATTTTAACATTGATAAAACTAAAGAGAAAAATGTATATGATTGTGTTAACATGACATAATTTTACTGATTTTTGCATTCATAATTATAAAGATTAGAATTGGAGCCGTCATTGATTTCTTCATCTTGATTGCATACCTTCATTACATGTTACCAATTGCTTTTTTTTAATTATAGGATAGAAGATATCCTTTTTTAATAAAAAAAATCACAAAAGTAAATGATTTCAGGAAATTTAAAGTTAAAAAATATAGTTATGGTAGAAAAAAATCTTGAAATAATGATTGTAGTTTTAGCTAGAATAAACAATGTAAGACTAATATTTTATAGGAACCAGAGGGCCCGTGCGAGGATTTCGCACTGAAATCTAATATTTTTTAGGTACTTCTCTATTATCCCATCGGCCACTTTTCATAACAAAAAACTATCGCCAAACTGTAAGATTAAACGCCAAAAATGCAGTCCCATTTACTTGATCTCAGAAGCATTATACGTGTTTGTTACGTCAAGCGGTTTTTAATTCGACATTTGCGTGTATTTTTCATTAGGTTTTACTTATTTATTAGTTACTTTATTAATTAAAATAAGAATTGTGTCCTTAAATTCTTATATTTTATTTATTTATTTTGATATTCCAAAGGCAACGTTCTCCCGTTTATTTGGCGATAGTTTTTTGTTATGAAAAGTGGTCGACGGGATAATAAAGAAGTACCATTTTTTATCAATATGTAATACTTATTAGATGCAGGTTTAAACTTCTAAAGAAAAAGTAAGGATAAAAATATCTGCAAACAACATTTAGTTTTTAGTCAATTCAAAATATTATCTAATTTATTCCATCAAAGTTAGAGTGAAAACTGATCCAAGATTGCAAAAGGTACGCTAGAGAAAAAAAAAATTAACAATCATATTTTGACTGCATTAGAGGATGACGTCATCCGCTTCGGAAAAAACATGGGACATAGAAATATAAACCTAAACATTTCAATTTCAATGTCGCTTTTTAATCATAAATATAAAATAAACCCGTGCGGTGTTTTTTTTATAATAATTGCTGAGCATCATATAATGTGGTATTTTATTTTTTTGGCAAAAATAATTTGAGGAAAACCTTTCATTTCTTTTAACAAAACAATGCCGATTTAATTTTTAATTTTCAGCAAATTTTAATGAAAAACATGTTTTAACGAAACGTTAAGTGTGCTATGTCAGATGCCTGTTCAAAATCCTTTCTAATGCTATCTCATTTGTCGTTCCTTATTAGCACAAAGTCCTATTTCTTTCACTGTGAATTTCTCTTTCGATGTCAAAAAATGTTTTTCTACTTTTGGACGCCAGCCTAAATACAGTGGCAATTTTTAGAAATGTACAACAGTTGTGACAACAAAGGCGCTATCGCTTTAGTTTTCATCGCGCTTACATCAATTCGAAATACTACAAATTTCTATTTTTTACTACATTTTACAATTTTAATTCTTACATCCTCAATTAGAAAAAAAAATTAGCTTTCGATTGAAATTTATTTGAAAACTGCCGCTTAATTTAACGACTTTTTAAATATTTTTCAAGCATGAAAATTTTTTCAATTCTATCTTATCAATGACCACCAGTTTACTTCAATAATGTAAAATAGCCCCTGGGAACGTTGCCACAATTGAAAATAGATTTCCCTAACCATCATAAAAAGTGAATAATAATTTTTAAAAAATAGTGATAAATCATAAGATCAGATTATCCATAAGATAGAACATTTTGGCGCTACACAAAAATCTGTCAGGAAAAAAGAAAGAAAAAAAACTATTTTTAGTTTATGTTGAACATAAAATTGATATGTTGAATTCGTTGATGAATAGATATCAGGATCATCAGATATCAGGATATGCTAGGAATTTTTTTTTTTTTTTTTTTTTTACATTTGCCAACTGTATAAGAGGAAAAATATCCCCGACATTGATGGAAAAGGGATAATCATCCTGATTATGTCAAGGAACCAAAAAAAAACATACAAATAAATTACACTTGAAAACATTAAAAATCTCCATCTGTAGATAGATTTATTACTGTAAAAAACTTCTTAATCTTTGCATAAAAATTGATTAGCTTAAAACAATGGATGCGTTTTAGAAGATATGGATTTGAAACGAACAATGATTAAAGAGGACATTTTAAAACTTTTAATTTAATCATTTTAAAACTTTTTTAACGTCAAATTTTGACTGTGCTTTTGGGCAGATGCAATGCACATGCGCATAGGAGCTCATTCAGTTCATTATCACAGGGGGGGGGGATGTGTGCTTTATTTACTATGTTCTGTTATTTACTGAATATGATATGAACGTAGGAATATACTATTTGTATATACTTCATAGGTCCATGAATTTTTTTCTTGCCGTGGGGAATATGGTGGTAATGTCAAACTGATTTGCATTACACAGTTATTTACGGATTTTTTGTTTGGAGTTTGCATCGGAAATAGTATTTGACTGGGGAAAAAAATATTTGAAAGACTGTTTTATATGCAACCCTTCATAAATAATAAAGAAGCTTATTTTACGGATAATGTTATAGTATTTTTTTTTTTTTTTTTTTTTTTTTTTGCGTCAAGTTTTGACGGGTTCCATCTAGTTTATAATTAAGTTGTAAAAATATTAAAATTTTGTATTGTCATCGGCAAAACACTTTTCAACTTAATTTTTATAATTCTGGCCTATCAGGAATTGTGTTAAAAATCGATTGGAAAATTCCATGAATAAAAAAAAGTAATTAAAATAAGCTAGAAATAAAATAAAATAAAATAAAATAAAAAAATACCTGTTGAAAAAAATTACCGAGCAAGGATTGGTCTACTAGGTACTTGTAAGATTAAATGCCAATAATGGTTGATCGAAAATGTCACATTCACTTGACAACAAGTGTTTACGTCATCAAGTTATTTTTATTTCGACGTTTTATTTATATTTTTATTAATGTTATACTAATTTATTTGTTTTTTCGTTATTTAAAATAAAAATTATGTCAATTTGCATTATTTGGTGAGTGAGCAGGAAAAAAAAGAAAATTACGTCATAAAAATCGGGTTTACACATGAATATTAAAAATAAAAAAGACGAATTAAATGAAAAAGCATTCTAACCAGTTAAATGAAAAAGCATTATAACCTGATTACAGAAGAAAGTCGCCGTTCGTGATATCACCATCATCTTTTTAAAACAGAATACATTACCAGGTTTTAAGAGGCTGTGAAATCAGAACGGGGGTTGGTGAGCGTAGCAAGCAGGGGGCAGAGCCCCCTAGTATCGTAAAGTAATAAAAATATATATTTACGAGTGTACGGCAAATGTGACCGAAATGTGTTACAAATAGGTCTGCTTCTCAAAAACATCAAATACTATGTCCTTCAAAGTACCAACAAATTTTATATTGATATAATAAGAAAGAACACTTTTATCACGTTTCTGAAATTTCACTTAATTAACAGTAATAATTTTAAAACGTTGAATTGATTCTTAAATTATATTATGTTCATTGATATATTCTGTCCAATTACTTTGATTGATCGGTTCTTCTGGTAACAACAAAATTAAAAAAAAAAAAAAAATCTTTTAATAATTTTCAGTATTTTTTTATTACAAACTGCGGTTTATTATACTAGATTAATCAGCGAATCAATATTATTATGATTAAGCAATAAGTATATTTTATTTAGAATCTGTTAATTTGTATGCAATTACTTATCACTTTATGGAGTACAGGCATGGAAAAAATTATAAGGACAAGCGAAAAGTCGCAAAATTTAGGAGCCGTTTGGCTAGAAAATTATGCAAATATTTGTATGGTGAAAAGTCTTGAAACGGAACATTTCCAAACAAACTTTAAGTTGAAATTTTGGAAAATCATTAAAAGGCATGAATTTAAAAGGTTTTAGTAGCTTGCTGCTCGGAAAATGTTATAAGGACACGCATTTCTTTTGAAATTACAAACAAAATTTTATATGTTTGGTAATATCATAGGATTGTTTAAATTAGCCTAAAACTGTTGCGCAGTAAGATTTCTCAGTTTCTCTCGTTCTTTATCATGCCAAAGAGTACACAACTATCTGAATTTGAAAAGGTAAAAATCATTCTTACAGAAAATGTGGAATGAGTGGACGTGAAACTGCAAGGAATATAAACGGATCTAAAGCAGTAATTTATAATTTCTTGAAGAATCCAAAAGATTATGGCAAGGAGAAGCATACAGGTAGGCCTGTTTCTCTGGCTATGCACCAGAAACGTTAAATTGCTCGTCGAGCTTACTTAAAAAAACAGAATTGTACTCAAATTAAAACAGAAATGAGTCTACCATGCACTAGCCGAACAGTGCGTTATGTTCTCAAAAATAACCCCAATATTAGATAAGCTAAACTACGGTCACGTCCACCACTTACAAAACTACATAAAAAGATTAGACTGGAATTTGCGAAGAAACACGTTTCTTTTGGATATCGCTGGAAAGATGTGGTATTTTCGGACGAAAAAAAAAATTAATTTTGACGGACCAGATGGTTTTTGCCGTTATTGGTATGACTTGCGAAAAGACAAACCTGTTTTCTCCAAACGCCAATTCGGAATAGGTTGTGTGATGATGTGGGCAGGATTTGCAGCCAATGGAACAACACCAATAGTGTCGATTCGAGGACGCATGAATTCAAAATCATATGTGGATATGCTAGCTGAAAAATTATTGTCTGAAGAACCTCTTATCACAGGTGGTGATTATTTGTTTCAACAAGACAATGCAAGTTGCCATGTGTTTCGTGCATCACATTCATGGTTTGAGGTCAATTCTGTCCAATTTTTGGATTGGCCGCCAAAAATCCCTTATTTAAACCCCACAGAGAATCTGTGGAGCGTTTTAGCTAGAGGAGTATATAAGCATGGCACACAATATGCAAATACAGACGATTTGACATCATCCATAGAATTAGCGTGGAAAAACATTTCTATACAAACTTTAACTGAACTTTTTGAGTCAATAACTGAACGATTAATAAGGGTCATTGAAAAAAAAGATGATTTTGTGGAGTATTCATTTCTGTCCAGACATATTTCATTATGTCCTTATAATTTAGAAAAATTGCGAAAATAGTTTATTTATCACTAGCTGTTATCCGTGACTTCGTTCACGTAATATTTAAAGAAAATAAATGCATTAATTAAGCAACATATACAATTAACTAACTCTTTATCATATTTTATAATAGATAATACTTCTGATAATCACAATCTCCGTATTTTTGTTTTTGCATATATGGTTATTTAAATTTCTTTCATGAGCTTGAAATTTCACACTCTTTCACTAAGATTAAGTGTAGAATACGTTTTTTCTTTGTTATTCTATTTTAGCATTTCTATTTATTCTATTTTACATTTATTCTGTTCATGGATATTGTTTTAATTTAAGTTTCGTTTCGAAGAATATTTTTTAAAAGAATCGCATTATTAAATATTTTTCATGAAATTTGTTAATTGACATGCCATTTTAGATATGACTTTTATTTGATTAGAATAATCTAAATGTCAAACTAAATATTATGTTTATATCCCAAAACTCTTCACATCGTTAAAACTTTTTTTGAAGTAAAAAAAAATTAAAACGTGGTGGAGCAAAAAATTTTAAAATAAATAAAATTTATACATTTAACACTCATTTATTATTGTATTTTTATTTCACAGTGCCACACTTTTAATAGCTGTAGATCACGCTCCAGAGAATTTCAAAGCCTAAATGCTTTTTTGTTAAGCAACAGAGTTGCTTATTTATTTCAATGATGAAAAGTATCTGAAAAAAGCACCCCAATTATGGATAAACGTTGTAATATTTATTGTTGTGTTCTAGCCTAAAATTATGGTACTTTCTAAATTTGACAGGAATATATTCCAATAAGGAGCAAAAATAACCCTGCAGAGATATTTTTGACTATAAATTTAGATATTTTAAAATTGTAAGGTATTATATAAGTATCAGAGAGAGATAACTGATAATACCTGGATTTCTTATTGGCTTTTCTTTTGCGCTTTTCCAAAATCATGATGCCTTTAAAAAATGATTTTCTTGTTTAATTGGTGGCATCGATATACTAATATTTTCTGAATGAAAACAGGCACATGATTAAAAATATGACGACGCATTCACCGGGGATATTTTTTACTATGAACTGATACTTGTCTGGTTAATAAAAATTCTTTCATTACATAAATCATGTACAAATATGCATTTATATTTATAGATAACTAGTTTGTTGCTTGTCTACTCAACTTAAAGTATGCAAAACGTTGATCTAAATTGTTTGAAGTTTCGCTAAATTCTCTTAATTTTCAAGTAGTTAATTTACATTATATTATGTGTAGAAAATAATATATTATGAATTAAAAATTCTTCAAGAATTGTTATTTTTTGCCTAAAATTAGTTGAGAAACACGCCTTTATTTGAGAGCGTGACGTCACATGAACATTATCTATTTAAAACATGAAAGCGCTTAAAGAAATCCAATATTATTGTACTCATCGAAAAATTTTAAATACAGTGGAACCTCAATCCATCGTTCCCGCATCTTTCGTTATCCCGAATGTATCGTCTAGTTTTAAAGGTCCCGTCACGAATACTATTTAAATAATGTTAATCATACCCGCTTAGGTCGTTTTTGAAACATTCAAATTCCCGCATCTATTGTTCAAAAATTTTATCGACCTTCGAAAAAAACAAAAATTTTATCGACCTTCGAAAAAAACAAAAATTTTATCGACCTTCGAAAAAAATGGAGAATTTATCCCATTGTATTCATGTTTAAGAAAAAAAATTTTCTAATTGTGACCTTAGATGCACGTGCGTATTGATAAACCGAGAGCGATTCCATGAGAGTGTGATCATCTTTAAATGCAATCCCCAAACGGGCGATAAACACACCATTCTGTAAGTGGCAAGCCTCCAGTGTACAGGTGCAATGAAAAAAGTTTGCAATAGAAAAAAATTTAAATTGATGAGCAGTGAATTGTTTTTATAAAAAGTAGAATAAGAACTTAGTTTTAGTTAACGACGTGGCGTCGGATATCTGTATTTATTAAAGTAGTCACCTTAAGAGCGAGAAAGGGTGAGAGGGGGGATGATGGTCTTTCAACCAATGAAATTAAGGAGGGCAGTAGATCCTTCGTGTGTTTTTTGAAAAATGTTGAAAGAGTGAATGATTGACAGAGAGGGCGGGGATTAGCTGCAAACGTCATAGCTTCTAGAAGTTAAGACACTGTCACTTTATGTTAGGCTCTCATTTCAATTTTGGCTGTGATAGGCTATTGTTGTGTGTTTATTGTTTTTATTATTTTTCACTTGTTTGTGACTAATATGGCTAAACAAATCCGTACTTTAGAGGAAAGAATTCGTATCATTGAAGAAACAGAAAAACATTCGTTTGAAAAAAAGAGTTCAAATTGCTAAACGTTTAAATTTACCACCTTCAACATTGAATTCTATAATTTAGAAAAAAGCCGAAATTAGAAAGCAGTTTTATAAGTACGGTATTTCGGCGAATAAACGAAAAACTGGTCGAGAATCAATATACAAAGATTTAGAAACTGTTTTGTACAACTGATATTGCCAAGCTCGAGTATCACAAATTCCAATAGACAGAACAATTCTGCGGGTAAAAGCCCTAGAAATCGCTGCTTTAAAAGGTATTGAAAATGTCACAGCCTCAAATGGATGGGTTTCACGCTTTAAAGAGCGACATGGATTAAGCGAAAGAGAGCAGAAAGATGTCACTAATGTCGAAAACTTATTGTTTGGGTTAAGAAGAAAACAGTGTGTACAAGGTAAAATTTCCCAATATTTCCAGTAAATAAATAGATCTATTCCTCTTAATTCTGCTTCATAAATGTTTTGTAGTAAGTAAGTATTTTTCTCCTTCAAATTTTCTATATTTCAATGTAATAAATTTATTTATGCCATATACTTTTTCACACGAAAATATTTTATGTTGACCCGCATTAATCGTTTTCCCGTAACTATCGTTTGAAACGAATGGTCCCTTGAGAAACGATCGATCGAGGTTCTACTGTATTAATAATATTAATACTAAATTTAACAAAGAAATTATATTCACAATGTAATTTAAGCAGAATTTGCTAAAATTGCGTTTTCAAATTATATGATTTTTGATGCAAAACATTATTTCTCAAAAATATATTGTTCTTTTAAGAATTGAACAATAATTTGGATGCTGGTGAAGGGAAAATAACGCCACTTTGCCGAACCTATAAAAAGTATAGTAGTTTTTAGCACTTTCCAACCTAGTTGAAAAGTGCTTATGACTTCGGTTTGTCTGGCCGTATGGCCGTCTGGACGTCTGGCCGTGCTCTAACTCCCGTAAATATGCTCGGATTGCTCTGCAATTTTTATATGTTATTGTCGTTCGCTATAGCATGTTCCCTATTTCAACGGAAGTGTGTAGCACTTATAGTTTTTTTACAGGGACACTCAAAAGAATTCCGTTACATTGCGGTCTATGGGGAAAAATTATTTGCGGTTTATTTAAATAATGTTTCACTATTTTAAACGCATTGAAATTTATATATATCACTAAGGTGCATTAGAAGAGGCTTAATATGGAACAGGGTGTGCATACCACTTATAGTTACTATACAGGGACAGTCAAAAGAATTCTGTTACATTACGTCTATGGAGAAAAATCGTCTGCGGTTTATTTAAATAATGTTTCACTATTTTAAACGCATTGAAACTTATATATATTACTAAGGTGCATTACAAGAGGCTTACTACAGAATAGTGTGCGTATAGCAGTCATCGTTCATTTACAGGGACATACAAAAGAATTCTCTACTGTCTGTTAACAATAATTCCTGGCGTTTTAAGTTGCTGAACGCGATTTTCAATTGAACTCACTTTTTGTCTATTACTGGGTGTGTATAAATTCTGTATTTCATATACAGGGTAGCACAAAAGTTCGAGAACACATTTTCGTTTATTGACAGAAACTCCAGAAGGAGAATTTTAAACTGTGCTATGCGCTTCCTAACTAAACTAAAATTTATCATCCTATATAGTATATATACAAATCTATAGATCATATACAGGGTTGAATAAAAGTACTCGGATACTTTTCCGAATATTGTATCTGTTCGAAATTCCTGAAATTATGTTTTTAAATATGTTATGCGTTTTCCAAATTGTTTACTTAGATGTTATCTTTCAGCTTATTAAACGGTATGTTTTGTAAAATTATTTTGGAAGCGTTGGAAAGTGCTACATAATCTATGCTTGGCGCATGATTTTTCGTTCTTGTTAAAATTAAAATGAATTTTTTACAAGAAAAATATTACGTCATTTTCCCTATAAACCGCTTTACTTTTAATTCCTTTTGTTTTCATACCAATCTTTAAAGAGTAATGGAAAATACCATATTATTTTCTGTAATTTTAATTATCAATTGATGAAAATTATTGTCCACCTAAATGAAAGGAGCTTAAATATTCATCCTTGGTTGAAGCTACAGCTGATCAAGTTACGATGTAATGATTTCTAAATGTCAATATTTGATAGATGATGTTTGGTTATGTAGAATAAATTGAATCATGAAGTTTGAATACGCAAAAATAGGTTTTTATTTCATCGGGTAACTCCTACAAAATAGTAATACCTTTTGACATAACATTCACTGTAAGACTCCTATTAAACTTTATTTTGAATAATTTGTTATCAATCTATTTTACATGTTCTTACAAATATTGTTAAATATCTCGATTTGACGAATACACAGTGAACGTTTTAAATAATGTACGAATTTTCATATAACTATGTATACAGTGGCGTCAAAAGTTTCCGGCAAGTTAGTTTCTTTGATTTGTTTGCCAGAACGTTTCAGCGAAGAAGAAGCGCACTTACTCCAAAAGTTAGGGATATGAAAATGACCTCTGACCACGTGCTCACTTTGATTGGATACTGAAGACACTTGATGCAAAGGAGAGGAATTCGAAATTCGCGTGTGCAAAAGTTTCCGGCCATTCGCTATTCGTTAGTTTTTGCTATTGGTAAAGTGTTGTTTTGGCCGTATTTGTTAATTAATCAACCTGAATAACGTAGTTCAAATTAAAAAATGAAAAGTTCAACAATTATTGTTCGTAAATAAGTGATTTATTTGTCGCTAAAGGGCCAATCCTCTCGTGAGATTGCGGCAAAGTTATTGATAGAAAAATGTACTGTGAACGGTATTTTAAAATATATATAAAGATGGTCATTGCCTTCAGGACTTGCCATGGTCCGGAAGACCCCGGAAAAGACTATTTTTGTGGACAGAATTATCAGGAGAAAAGCAATTGATGACCCGCATAAAACTGCCGCTGCAATATCCCGCTATTTACGGAGTGCAAAGATTGCTGAAATAAGTCGGTCTACATTGTCAAGACGCTTACGTGACGTAGGACTTAATGGAAGAGTTGGTGTTGAAAAACTTTTCATAAGTAAAAAAAAAAAAAAAAATCAGCGGGCCCGACTGGCGTTTGGCAAAGTGACACAAAGACTGATCAAGTGAAAAGCGGAAAAAATTACTACTTTTCGACGAATCGAAGTTCAAACTTTTTGGGAGTGATGACAGACACTACTTCCGACGACCTAAAAACAAAATATATGATTCGAGATATGTTATTCCTACAATGAAGCATGGTGGAGGACACGTTATTGTGTGGGGAGAATTTTCTTGAAAAGTTTTCGGTCCGTTAGTTGAAATCCGCGGCAATATGAATGGTGCAATCTATAAGGATATCTTTCAAGATCATTTTCTGCCTTATTGGAGGAAAAATTGTGGTCGCAACTATTTGTTTCAGCATATAACAACCCAAAGCATACATGCAAGCTCGTCAAACCGTGACTTTCGCACAAAAAAATAATCCGCTTTTGAAATGGCCAGCGCAATCACCCGATCTGAATCCAATAGACAATCTCTGGAACGAACTTGGCAAACGTGTGTGGAATTATAAATATTCCAATTCATCGGAATTTCCCCCAAAATTGCAAGAAGAGTGGAAAAAACTTACCATAGACGATCTTCATCCTTTTATTGAATCGATGCCACGTCGCTGCTCCGCAGTACTGTTTGCTAAAGTGTAACGGAAAAATGCTAACTTTTTTGTTGCTCACTTATATTGATCAGTTATTTTCTATTATAACAATTTTTTTTTCAAACTTGCCAAGATGGCCGGAAACTTTTGAAAACATGCGTTTTCCTTTGCAATTAATTTTGTCAATTAAATTTATTGATATTTATTTGTCATTCCATAAATAATGTCCTAACTATTATGTCAATAAAATGTATAAGTATCACTTTAAGATTCCGCTTCATATTGGTATACTTACAAAATAACCAAAAGTTTTATGCTGGCCGGAAAGTTTTGACCGCCACTGTATATACTTCTTGTGATAATTCTTGTTTCAAATATATTTATTGTGATCTTTCTAAACAAAACTCAATTGTTAGGTGAAAAGTAAAAAAATAGAAAAAAAAAGTAATGGAAAAAATTGGGCGATTTTATTGTTCCATTTTTTAAAATAATGTTAAAAAAAAAAAAAAAAAAAAAAAAACCTCTTCAAATGGTACGAAATGATATTAACTAGAAAAGGTATATTGATTGATTCTTTCTGAGCACTTGACTATAAAAGGCACTTTCCTGTTAAACGGATATTAACAATTTGCTTAGTCCGTGGTATTTAAACTATTTATTGTAATTGAAATTTCAAAATTTTCATTTAAGAAAACTTTCAGATTTGGAAGTGGGATTTTTAAAGAGGCCATTTTTTAATTGCAAATTAAAAAGTTAATATTGCTTTTTACGTTTCAGTAAATATTGTAAAAATAAATAAATAAACTCTTCCCAATATTACTTAAAGAAATGTTTATTTACATACTACGGTGTACTTCAATTAAAAAAAAATTAAATAAGGTCTTATAATTAAACGCTTAAAAAATTATATATGTATATAATAAAAAAAGATGTAATGAGCTTTTGTTAACGCACGCGTAAATAGTGGACAATAGATTCGTTAAGTAGACTTGGTACCGTTATTCACTTTGAGAAAAATGACCAGAAAAAAATCAATTTTTTGATTTACAATATTATCTAATGAAATGATCTACTTAATCTTATAATGAGTAAATGTAACATGCGAAGCAATTCGTTACATGGATAGTAATTTTACAGAGTTTATTTATTTATTTTTATATTATTTACTGAAAAATAAACTGTGTAATTGATATCTGAAAATTAAAAAAAACTTTGGCTTCTTTAAAAAATCAAATTCTAAATCTGAAATTTTCTTAAACGAAAATTTAGAAATTTAACTTGCAATGAATAGTTTAAATACCACGCTCTGTTACACCCTGTCTTATTTTTATATAGTTTTTTTTTCTACTTTACGATATTAATATGCGTAAATAGTTTATAATTTTATAACTTTTATAATTAAAATTGAAATGAAATGGTATGCTGGCTGATTTAGTTAACTCCAAAACCAGGTTTTTTTTTAATTAATTTTTTAGTCGCAAGGTTTTATCATAAATTGAAAAGTACTTAAAAGATATAATAAAACTTTTTCTTTTAAAAATGTATTTTTATAGAAAACTAGTATCCTCACTAAATGAACCATAATTCTCATCCTCTTACGCATACTGAACTAGTTACAGTTCTGTCGTCACATTAAAAAACAATTTGATAGATAACTATTTAGAGGAACTATCATTCATTCTCATATCTTATTGATTAAATAGATATTTTTCATGCTGATGAGAAGATGTATTCTCAGGGTAGAAAATTAATCGTTCCGTTTTATACAATATTCTATATAGAAAAAAAAACTGATTTTACGAAAACAAAATTCAGCCAAAAATTCATTTTATTCGTATACATGATTCGTATCTAGTCAAAGTATCATAGAAAACTAGTATCCTCACTAACTGAACCATTATTTTCAACCTTTTAGGCATACTGAATTAGTTAAATTTTCTCGTCACATTAAAAACACAATCTGATAGATAACTATTCAGAAGAACTATCAATCATTCTCTTACATTAGGGATTAAGAATATGGTTTCATGCTCATGAGAAAATTGATTTTCTGGGTAGGAAATTAGTCATTCCATTTCATACAATATTTTTTACCGAAAAGAAAATATTTTTACGAATACAAATTTCGACCAATAAAATCCTTGTTTTCGTATCTGTGATTCCTATCCATTGAACATATCACGCAGTTTAAATAAGAAGTCCTTACTTATGTTTATGTCACGCCCTGTATTATAGAAAGCAAAAACGATTCAGGTATTGTTTCCTCACTTAGGAATTTATATTAGGCATGAATGTTACCTCGATGTATAAAATCCTAAAACGGCACAGAATTTACAGTAAATAAATAAATAAATAAATGCAAACGGATTAGAAGAGATGTAAAATCACAAAAAAAAAAAAAAAAACCTGAAACATAAAAATTGGAATTATGTTATTTGTAACCTCAGTGTTCTTACTTCAAATGTTTTTATAAATCGAATTTTATAGGTTTAAGACGGTATAAACATTCAAAAATTTCGATTTAAAAAAATCGCATGGATTCGCATTCGCTTTAGGATGCAGAAGCTCACTAAGAATGATCTTATTCATAAATTTCGAATATTTAAAGATAAAAAAAGGAGAGAAAATCAATTTTTTTACGCCTCACTACAAAACACACTTTACCCTCTTTTTTTAATTTTTTAATTTTTTTTTTTGAGCAAACGTGTTAGACTTAAGTACTAATAATTATATAAACGAAAACAATATTAATGAAGGAATGTTATTGTAAACAATGTAAAAAAATGTCTCACTCTTTGCTGTTTTATGAAAAAGAAAAAGGCAAAGTTAAATATATTCTGCATTTCCGAAAAACTCACTATTTAACATTTCATTTTTAGACATTTTAATGGCGCAAACATTTGTGCTTTATAATATTTTTTGTCTCAAATATTTAGCGTAATTTCTCGATTATTGGAAATTTTCTTTTTCATATTTCATAAAATATTTTTTGTGTTCAATCGACTTAAAATTTAGGTTTTATTTCAACATAAGACATTTATTAAATTTGGCCAAAACTTTTAAAAACTTTTCTCTTTTATCATGGCGTAGTAAATTCAAGTTAAATATTAATATACTTAAAACTTTATGTACGTTAATTTAAGCATATGCGAAAAATGAATGGAAATATCGTTATATTTTTTCCTATTGTCAATAAATATTTGGTATGAGAGATAAAAGTGCATTTTTATATTTGCTAACCACAATATCACTGTCACCATACAATCCTTTCGTTTATTTCATATTAGAACCGTTAGTTAATATTTAAAACATTTCTATATGACAATGCAAATTTGCAAGTTTTTTTATTAAGTAATTATTAAACATTTTAGCTTGTGAGAATTGCATGAAGTTACAAAAATACATTTTCAAATATAGCTTTACATTTTTAAAAAAATTAGCAAAATGGTTTCGCCAAACTTTGAAGAAAAGATTGTCGAAAGAAAAATCACATTAATTTCCACATTATAATAAGAATTTTGAGACTTCAGAGGCTGGGAATCATTTCGTGCAGTAGTCATAAGTAAAATGATTCAAAATCCTGTATGAAAATTTCCGTTATCTTTTACATCACACCCAATTTCAACGACACATTTTGACATTTAGCCCCTTAATTGTGTCACCAGCTTGGTTTATCAGTTGAGAATTAAATATATATATATATATATATCTTTGTGATGCGCGATATTAATTTTAGTATAAACTAAAATTAAAAGTGCAAAATGCACCGCCTTTAAAACATTGCCAGTGTACCCAAGCACTGCAAATATTACGCACTGCAGTTTAAAATATTTTAAATGCAAGTTCACTCAGAAAAATAAACTGATTAAAACTACAAAACATGTTTTTGAGTACATTTTGGTTGTTTTAGTAAAATTCAAGTAAAATTAAACCATTTTACTTCAATTAACAAAAAAATTTTTGGAATTGAAAAAAAAAAAAAAAAAAAAAAATGTATTGACCTATATTTAAACAAAAAAAATGTTTAAATATAGGCCAATGGAAATTTTGTTTGAATCAACAAAAAATTTTTTTTGTTGAAAACCATTTTTTTTTTCGCAATTCCAAAAAATTTTTTGTATCGCCAGCAAAAAATGTTTTGTTAATTGAAGTAAAATGGTTCAATTTTACTTGAATTTTGCTAAAACAACCAAAATGTACTCAACAAAAATGTTTTGTAGTTTTAATCAATTCTTTTTTCTGAGTGTTTAAACTTTTAAAGAAAATTTAAAGATAAAAATATCTGCAAACAACATTAGTTAAGTCAGAATGTCATCTCCTTTGTTCCATCAAAGTTTAAGTAAAAACTTATCGTAGATAGGAAAAGGCCCGCGCGAGAAATAAAATTAACAATCGTATTTTAACTGCATTAGAGGATAACGTCCTTCGTGAAAAACCTGGGACAAAGAAAAATAAATTCAATACATATAAAATACAGTTTAATATTATATAAAAAAGCATACAGAAATATAAAATATGTCCATGAGGAAAAATCACAGTTTATCGTTTTCGTATAACATCGTATAAAACGTCTATTCACGAATGATATTTTAATTTTTTTTTTAGCATAATGTGTTAGGATTACATCGTTGCGTTTCGAAATTCATTCTATTATCAAAATTTAAAAAAAAAAAGAAAAAAAGAAAAAGAGATATATATATATAATACCAAATCTGTATATATATATATATATATACAGAGAACTATATATATATATATATATATATATATATATATGAAACAAATTTAATTTTTTTTCGCTGTTGGCCTCATCAAAGCTATAATTCTGTTTAAATCCCATTATTCTAAATTATTTTCTCGTTCTAGTATTTGGATTGTCAAAATCCCGCCTAGCTAAAAATGCTTTATTCTAAATTCATTCTCTTAAAAAATGGCTCTAAGTGCTGTTCTGTTAAAATTACATACTTTTTATTTCATTAAATTAAAGCATCCTAAAATTTAATTCATTTAATTATTACTCTACCAGCTAAATATTTCAATTCTCTTGAAATAACAACCTATATCTTTTTATTTTTATTTCCCTATGTTTTCTGGCAAAAAAGGATTCGGAAAAATATAAAAGCTAATCTCAGTTTCAATGTAAAATTTTTATCTTGGCATTCTGCCTACACGTATTTTTTTCTTTCTTATTTGTTCGAAGGAATCAGATTTTTCCGAAACAATTCTAGAAGATTCTCCCGAGCTTTTCAGCTTGGAGCTTGCAACTTGATCTCTTCCAAATTATAGCGCCAGAAAATTGAGTTCCGTAGCGCTGATTGGTCGAAAGACTGTTTTAACGTCTCTGCATTCGTGAGCGTTAGAGAATAGATATACTCTGGGTTTCCTGCCTTGAGAGAGAGAGATGTTGCTGGGAGCAGGATGTAGGTGGAAGTGCGACGCGTGGCTCTCGAACATGGAATAAAAATCCCCGTAGCTGCCGATGTAAACTAAGATGCCGCCCCTTAACAGCTTTGATTTCTTCGAATGGTATTTGGAATACGAATGTTCTCCTTGGTTCTACTGCATTGAATTATCATGAGAGCTAAAAGCATAACCAGAGTTCTCGGGATCCTAATAAAATGTGAAGTGGACTTGACTGCCTATTTTTTTTTTTTCAATAAGAACCAACGATTTATCATAATCGGCGTACGACTGAAAACTTCCTCGGTGGAGACCCCTGGCCTTGAGTTGATTTTACGGAAGGTGGAGTAATTGTGAAGTGAAAATGTGACATATATATATACATACAGATAACTATATATATATATATATATATATATATATATAGTTAGCACTAAAGTACTTAAAATACAAAATAAGACAAGACATTCCTAAAAAAGAGGTGGAAAAAATAAAATAAAAATCACATTTATGAAATGTCAATAATACTTTGTTAATACCCGTCATTCTGAAAGATTTTTATTACATTTAAGATAATAAAAGTCAGAAACCACAGAAGCAAATAGGTTAAATATTTGACGAGGAAGTGTTTTCCTAAATTTACTAGGAGACTTTTTAAAATCAGAAAACTTTTAAACCTCAATAGCATGAGGTTTAAAGTATTAAGGTTCAAGCTATTGAGATTTAAAGGATTAAGGTTCATGCTATTGAGGTTTAACCGCTTAAACCTCATTAGCATGATTTCCAAGATTAAATCAAACGAAAAATTTAACCATTTTGAAAATGTGAAAATTAAAATGTTAGTAAATAGGTATACGTTTCCTCGAGAAAATTCACCTCCACCAGAAGTGTAGAAAATGATAAAATAACAGTTTTGGAACAAATTCCTCTATCCCGCAATTATGATATTGTGATTTAATACTTAAATTCAGATATCGGTTTTCTCTGAATGTCATTTAACTTATGATGCTTTATGTATCTATATAGTATACAACTATGTCTTCACAGACTTGTCAAACAAATAAAACTTACTTCCCACAAGCGTCATTTTTTCTAATCTTTAGAAGAAGCTTCTGTCGTGGTAAATTTTATATTTTGATAAAAACTTTCATGCGATACGATTTTTTAGGCTAGTAGCATATTTGCGGAAAATTGCATGTTTATGAAAATTAAACTCATTTTCTACGATCGGATTTCACCCAGATCTTCAGAATAAGCTTCTGCTATGATCAAAATTATGCTTTGATAAAAGTTTTTATATAAGTGCTTCCATGCTAGTAGCGACCCTACTGAGAAATTGTGTAACTAAGCAATTTAAACTCACTTCCCAAATACGAACTTTGCTCACATCGCCATGGTCAAAGGACAAGTATAGATAAGCCGTATACAGAGTGTCCCAAAATCATTGACCTCGGTTTTCTCGCTTTTATTCCTTAACTATTGATCATAGACGTAAGTTACACAATTACAAAATAAGGTACAGGATTTTATGAAATCGATTAAAATTTTCCCTAGAATAAATTTGAAGAAATACAAAATTTAAATTTTTATAGATCTGCCGTAGAAAAGATTTCCCCAAGAATAAAATGTACCCCATACACTAATACAGTCATGTACGAAAATTTAACATTTTACCATAAAAAAACTCGCAGGTATATGTTTAAACAAAGTTGGTGAGGGATTGGGATTAATCATAAATTAAAATGTAAATGTTTACATATAGAGTGCAGATGACGTGACGCAGAAATGCATCATAAGCAAATAAAATATGGCTCTTATCTTTATTTTTATTTCCAAATTTCCAAAACTATGCTTCCTGAGAAATACCTTAAAATTTTACCTGATGAATTACATAATAAAACTTGGAAATGGACATTATATGACAATGGACACTAAAAGATCTTAGAAACATTTGCATAATGCAAATATCTGCCATTGATCGGTGCGTCACATATCGTAACATACGCGTCATTATATCAGAAAGTTGATTGTGCCCTGTCATTGGTCAATAGCATCGTTTATGTAAGCTTAACGCAAGCAGCCGGGCAGTCTAAGCAAACCTTAAGTATTTCACATTTCTGCTACATTTTGAGAGCATAATTAGCCTGTACACACAGTATGTCGGAATACAGCTAGGAATAACTTTTTGAAATGCTATTGCTGTACAGTTTATGCAATCGCAATGCTAACGAAACTGCACGGAATTTCAACGAGAATTTCCAAATTATCGACATCATTCTGGGAGATTTATTTCCTGATTAGAATGCGTGAAAGAGAAAGAGTACTTCGATTTCATAAAATTATGTATATTTTTCACCAACTTTGTAATTGATAATATATGTCTTTGATCAATATTTAAAGATTAAAAACAAAGGTCAATTTTTTGACTCACCCTGTATTTTTTCTTCCAGTGTTTTCCTTAAAATTGATTATCAAACAGTGTTATTTTTTATAGTTAAACATTATCAATATTTGTGACAAAACGAATACAATTAGAGTTTCCTTTTCACAAAAGGATACAAAAGAATTTTTTTCAAGAAATATACCTGAAAACTATTGTTGAATAAACAATTTCAGCCCTTCCTTTTACTCCTTAATACATATGCATGATAAAGAATTATTTTTTAGAAGTTATGAATGATGTAGATTTCTTTTTTCTTTGTACTTACTAAATGAAAAACAAAATTCTACTTTTTAGTGCGTTTTAGTTGAATAAAAGTTTTTTTTCTTTTGAAATTGCTTGAAATTGCTGTCAAAGAGATTTAAAACAAAATATTACGAAAACTTGTTATTTGCAAATTTTGTAAATAACAACGGGATAAGTATTTTTAAACAATAAGTACATTCTGCATAATTTATTATACAATTTTAAATTACATTTATCAACTGAAGTCTTTAAAAAAATTTCTGAAAATTTCTTACCATACGAACTGGAATTTTTGTTCCAATTTCGTCTAAATTACATGCATATTTTGATTTGACATAAATTATTAAAAAAATATTCTTTTGAAGTAAAAAGAAACATTATTAAGTAAGAACAAAAAATATTTAAATAATCAATAAAAACAAATGTTTATATAAGCAAACAAAAAAGTAACAAAAATGAACATTTCAATATTTTGTAATTTTGTGATATTTTCGAATTAAATGTTTTGTTTTATTTTATATAGTAAATTTTAAATTATTAATTAGAGAATTTATTAAATATTTATTTTATACGTTATTTAATTTTCTTTTTTGTAAAAATTAAACTTTCGAAACTTAATTCAATGCTTACTTTGTGCTCACATAAATGAAAATAAATTTTTAATTAGAAATTACTTTATTATTTTTACTTTATTGAAATATAAATTATTAAACTTGATTTTTATAAAAGTACATAATAGGTAATGCTATAATATTTTCTTAAATTCAGTAAAGTAAATATGTCTTTAGGAAAGTGTTTTAAATGCTTTAAATAAACATTAAGATAATGAACAACTTTTATGCACAATAATAAATACATTTATACAAAATTAAACAAAATAAATATTTTTGAGAAATAGTGCATTTTTGACATTTGAAGACTAGTAACGCTACATTTTTGTAGTAACACCGTAAGATTAGCATGAACGAAAAATCCACGGTATGATGAAACATTTTCCAGCACTGTCAGAATATTGTTAAACAAGTTGAAAATTGTGCATTAAACGTGACAAATGAGGGCGTTCGTTTCGTGCTATAACTAGTTTTACAATGTAAAAAAAATCGTTATTATTTCAGTGAAATAAGTTATATCGTCTGCTATGAACGAAATGAGGACGCCCTTTTTTTTTATTATTATGTATGCCATGTTTACAGATGCTTTTTTTTACTCCAGACAGCACTGTAAATTTATCATGGAGCTCTTGCTTTGCGAATGATTACCTCCATGGTTAATATTTCTATAACTCACGATGAATGAATATTTTGTTTATTTACTTTAATGGATTAAGATATTCGGCTGTTAACCTAATTTTCACTGAAGTTATCTCAGAAGCTATACATTTTTTAATGTAACTCATCTCTCAAGCAAACAATTTTTTTTGCACGATCTTTCTAAAAATTTAACTTTTATGCAATTTTATTCGAAAAAATAATTTTGAATAAAAATGGCCGTTTGGCATATGGAAAAAGATGTGGTTAGCCCGTATTTATTTTCATCCGTCACAGGACTTGCGCTTCTATTATATAGATAAGTTTTGATTCAATCTTCATAAAATTTGAAATGACTGGACAAAATTCTGCAACGATTATTTATATTAAATTTCAAACCATTCGGTTGGGTAGTTTTTGCGCTGTTATATGCGGATAGACAGCCAAACGACGACTATAGATGCTACGTATTTATATAATTACGAACGCCCCTAAAAATGTCATTTTTATTCATGCAAAGAAATAAAATATCTAAATAAACATTAAATAATAACCACAACGCAGTAAAAATTCAGTTTTCAGGAATTGCCGTCCATAGCCGGTAATGTGTGCGAATACTAAATTTGGTAATTTTTGAAACTCAGTATTTGAAAAATGGCATAATCATTAGATTTGAAATTTATATCAAGAAAAATAGTCTTTTACTTTTCAAACTCAGTTTCTCTAACAATTTTCTGACAAATAATTTTCGAGCTATTAATTTTTTCAGTAACTTCAAAAGTTTCATTTTCCGAGATTAATCTGTGTTAAGAATTAGCGAAAATCCCAGTCGTCAGCAACGCATAGCTTTTTATTAAAGAGGATGCTTAACACTATATATTTATTTTCGCCAACGTCAAATTCTCCCCAAGCTTGGCGACAGTTAGTGAAATATCGCCAAATTTGGCGACAAAAATAGGTTGCTATAAATGAAGCCAACTTGGCTGTAGAGCACTAATTTGGCGATATTCTCATTCAAATTCAATGTTTACGAGAACTGGGAATTAATCTTTTTTAATTCGGTTCCACGCATTTTAGCTTCGTGTTTTCCAGTAAAATTAGCTAAAATCGTAAAACCAAGGAATAGGGAAGTTATCTGTTCCTGTCAGTACAGGCAAGAAAGACTTTTCGTGGTTTAGTATATATTTCAGTTGATCGCATCCCGGTAACCCGACGATTCGCAAGAGGCTGACGTACAACAGAATGACGAAAAATATTGTTGTGAGCTCGGGGTTCAAAAGGACTGATGCCAATATATAAGAACAATCAAAAGGCTTTATTCACTATAAACAGTGCAATACGAACACCAATATCTTCTGAAAATTACAAGATATTCAGTAATCTTCAAATCCAATAAAAACACAGCAAAATTTCACACAGAAACAATGCGTTCAATACGACGTATCAAACGACAAAATCGATCCGAGAAACACAGTTCTCAATGCAAAGCCTCTCGTATGAATTCAATCGCAGTTGACAGACAACTAACTGAACTGAACTGGTGGAGGTCCCTTATATAGGCTTTAAAGATAACTGTAGAATTTTCCAGAGCCTTCAGATGCTAGAAATTACCAGAAAGTGCTTTAACTTTCGATAGAGAACCTAAGAGAGAAAGGATCCCAATGTACAGGTATAAGGGGGGGTGGTTGCACAAAAAGTCGCCAAATCCGTCGCCAACTTGGCGACATTTGGCGATATATCGCCAAATTTGGCGACAAAAATAAGTCGCCAAAACCATCGCCAACTTGGCGATAAACCCATTCCTTGGTGATTTTTCCATAGACTTCCATTATAAAGATGAGGGTGTAAGGTTGTTTTCCTTGCAAACCATCTGAGGCCTTTAGCATTGAGTTACATGATGCTCAATAGGAAATACATTAATAATACTGCAATTTTCACAATAATGAAATAAAATAAATTTAAAGAAATGGAATATTTACAGATATACAAAATTCATAACATTGCCCCCCTCTCAAGGACTGCACGTCCTGGGCAGTTCAACCTTTGATCGGAAAGCAAACCCTTTGCCAACAAATGCTATACTATTCAAAACACTTAAAGCAAACATGCAAAATAACCATTAAACACATTCATAATGCTAAATTATACAAAATATACACTTATTTAAAAAAAAAAAAAAATTAATTAAATTAAAGCATAGACATCATTACATACATGTATTTAAATAATAATAACATTAATAAAGATAATGCTAAGCAAAAGAAATTTTTACATTAGCTTATATACAAGACCATGGTCACACTAATTTACATTATTTACATCACTATATTTACAATCAATGAACTAAGTACTATGGCCATAGTATGGAGCCAGCCTGTCGTAATGAACGACTCTAGGCTTCGAATTTGGTGACTTTCGGATCCGAATTACGACATCGTGCAGTCTGTTTAGGACTGTATAAGGACCGTCCCAGTGCGATTGCAGTTTGGGAGAAAGTCCTTTTCGTCGAGTCGGATTATAAAACCAAACCTTGTCACCTTCTTTGAATTGATGTCCCGTGGCTTTCGTGTCGTACCTGGTCTTCATCTTCTCCGTCTGTATATTGATCCGCTCTCGAGCCAAGTTGTGGACGTCTTGAAATCGTGCCTGGAGATTCTGCACGTATCCCTCTGGCGATGAAGGCGCATGTGGAGGGCGACCAAAAATCAGATCACAAGGTAGACGAAGATCACCACCGAAAAGCATCTGAGACGGGGAATATCCGGTTGTTTCATGGACGGCGCTGCGATAGGCGAGAAGAAACAAGGGAAGTTTTTGTTCCCAGTCTTGTTGGTTTCTTGAGACTAGCAGTGAGAGATTGTTGAGGATGGTACGATTAAATCTCTCAACCATGCCATCCGACTGTGGATGTAAAGGCGTCGTCCTAGTCGTCCCTTAACTTCAAAGGGTTCAGCTTTAAATTCGCCGATCTTAGTTTCGTTAACACTTTTCGAATATTCTCTAGATGTTCTTCAAACGTGCGGCCACCAATGATGACGTCATCTAGGTAGATGAGACAAGATTCAAAAGTCAGACCTTTTAACACTGTCTCCATGAGGCGCTCGAACGTTGCTGGAGCATTGCAGAGACCGAACGGCATAACTTTAAATTGCCAAAGTCCTTGTCCAGTAGTAAATGCGGTCTTCTCTTTGTCATCAGGATGGATCTCTACTTGCCAATATCCACTCTTCAAATCCAGTGTGGAAAACCATTTATGTCCTGAAAGAGTATCTAGCGTGCCGTCTATTCTTGGTAGAGGATAGCTGTCCTTCTTCGTGATGTCGTTAAGTTTACGATAATCCACACAAAATCTTGTGGAGCCATCGTTCTTTCAGACCAACACGATGGGAGAGGCCCATGGACTTGATGACGGTTCGATGATGTCACTATCCTGCATCTGTTGTAAGAGCTTAGACACCTCTTCTTGTTTAGCGAACGGCAAACGTCTACGATGCTGTTTATTCGGTGGATGGCGTGCAGTATCAATTCTATGCCGTGTCAGTGAAGTGCGACCAATATCACTCTCGTGTTGAGAAAACACATCCTTAAATTGCTGGAACAGTCTTTCTGCGGCATGTCTCTGCTCAGGAGATAAATTCTCATTTCGTCCAATTTCAGGTGTTAAACTTGTAGGCGGCTCCGACAACGTCAAGCTCGGGTCTTTGCAAGCACAGGTGACTGGAGCACAGGTAGCAAGCACTTCACCCTTCTGGATAATTCTAGACTTTTCACTTACATTCGCCATCCTCACGGGTATCACATCTCTCGACAGATCTACCAGCGCTGATGCCATTAGCACTCCTTTTGGGCTCTTCTCAGGATATCCAACCAAGCCACATTGAAAACTACTTTCGTTCTCAGTTAATCCAGGTATCATCATTTCGGTCCGAGGAGGGATGATAACATCTGCCTGGGCTGTGATCCGTTGAATAGACCCGGACTCATTTCCAAGTTTGAAAATAGTGACATCTTCTTGAGCAGAGCGTAACTCATTCTTCTTAAAATCCAGTGTAAATCCATGCTCTTTTAAAAAGTCCAGTCCGAGTATGAAAGGGTCTGAAATATCGGCTACATAGACTGTATGATGGTAAGCGGCGTTCCCAAACTTTATTTTCGATTTCATTCTTCCATGTATGTCGATCTTATCCCCGGTCACAGTTTGAAGGATAACACGGGGCGGAGTCCAGAGGAGTTTTTCTTTTAGCCGCTGAGCTAGATCTTTCCGAATGATGGTCACATTGGCTCCTGTATCGATGATCATATTACAGGGCAAATCATTCACACGCCCGACTATAAAAACTCCATTCTCGCCGCAATTTCTTGCAGAAATTTGACACACTTGATAATGGGGCTTCTCAAAATCTGGCAACCTCCGCCCCGCGAGATGGCCATTAATTAGTTTTCCTGCTCCGCCGTTCGTGCGGAGTTATTACCTTCTGTGCTGGGTCGTTTTAGGCAGTTTCTTTGAATAGGGCCTTCTCCACCGCATTTCCAGCACTTGATCTTTCTGCCAGGTTTGTTGTCCATCAAGGAGTTTATCTGTCTCATCACGTCCTTCATCTGCTGCTGTAACCGCTCCACAGCTGTATCCGACGTCTCAGGCATGTTGGCTACTCGCACAAAGTGCCTATCTTTCCTTGTAGCTTGCTGGGCTGCCTCGAATTTCAGGGCATAAACTAAAGCCCCCTTTAAGTGACTGAGATCTGCAATCCGGAGTTGTTTCTGGATCTCAAAGTCACGCACACCATCGATGAAATGTTGCAGAGATAAACTTTCTCTAGTTTCAGTCGGGCAGTCAGGATAAGCAAGATGGGAAAGTCTCTCGACATCCGTAGCAAGCTCTTGCAGAGATTCAGTGGATTTCTGCTGTCGAGATTTGAGCTGGAGTCTGCTATATTCTTTCTTGCATTTCTCGCCAAAGCGCAATTCTAAGGCACTGACGAGCGTTTCAAAATCCAGCGGTTCATTTGCAGGCAAAGTCTGTTGGACGTCGGCAGCATCAGCTCGTAGAGAAGCAGCGAACTGGCAAGCCTTTGTCTGGGAATCCCATACATTGGCGTCCGCTACGATCCCAAATTGTGTCTTAAAAACTGGCCATGAGGATTTTCCGTCATAGGTCGAGAGTTTAATAGAGGCCCGGGGAAGCATAGCTTGATACTTGACATCTTCGGGATAGTTTTCGGCAGTTATCTTTTGTTTCTTCACATTTTCCAACTCCTTTTCTATACTCTCTATCCTTTCTTCTACGGAATTGGCTGTCTTTTGAACTTTTTCCTCTATTTCCAGAAATCTTCCTTCAAATTTGTTTTCCACGCTGTCAATTCTTTCATTTAAAGATGTTATTTTATTATCTATTAATTCTTTCAACTCACCAAGGTTGGTTGACATATCCTTCTTCATTTCTTCCGACATCTCTTTCATTTCAGCCTGGTTTGCGGTCATTTTCTCATCTATCGCTGACATTTCCTTCTTCATTTCTTCCGACATTTCCTTCATCATTTCTTCCTACATTTCCTTCATTTCAGCTTGGTTTGCAGTGATTTTCTCATCCATCGCTGACATTTCCTTCTTCATTTCAGCCTGGTTCGCAGTCATTTTCTCATCCATCTCTGACATATCCTTCTTCATTTCTTCTTTCATCTCGCCCAGGTTGGTCGACATCTCAGCCTGATTCGCAGCTAATTTCTCCAATAATTGTTTCAGTTGCTCCTCCATTGCTCTGGTGATCGGCATTCAACCACACTCCTGACACCAAATGTTGTGAGCTCGGGGTTCAAAAGGACTGATGCCAATATATAAGAACAATCAAAAGGCTTTATTCACTATAAACAGTGCAATACGAACACCAATATCTTCTGAAAATTACAAGATATTCAGTAATCTTCAAATCCAATAAAAGCACAGCAAAATTTCACACAGAAACAATGCGTTCAATACGACGTATCAACGACAAAATCGATCCGAGAAACACAGTTCTCAATGCAAAGCCTCTCGTATGAATTCAATCGCAGTTGACAGACAACTAACTGAACTGAACTGGTGGAGGTCTCTTATATAGGCTTTAAAGATAACTGTAGAATTTTCCAGAGCCTTCAGATGCTAGAAATTACCAGAAAGTGCTTTAACTTTCGATAGAGAACCTAAGCGAGAAAGGATCCCAATGTACAGGTATAAGTGGGGGGGGGGTTGCACAAAAAGTCGCCAAATCCGTCGCCAACTTGGCGACATTTGGCGATATATCGCCAACTTTGGCGACAAAAATAAGTCGCCAAAACCATCGCCAACTTGGCGATAAACCCATTCCTTGGCGATTTTTCCATAAACTTCTATTATAAAGATGAGGGTGTAAGGTTGTTTTCCTTGCAAACCATCTGAGGCCTTTAGCATTGAGTTACATGATGCTCAATAGGAAATACATTAATAATACTGCAATTTTCAGAATAATGAAATAAAATAAATTTTAAGAAATGGAATATTTACAGATATATACAAAATTCATAACAATATATTGATTTTATTGGCGATGTGACAGCGAATTTTGAAGTATTAACATGACTGAGATAGAAGAAAGTTTTGGGATTGACACATCCGACTCGTTAAAAAGTAATAGGAAATATTATCTTTTCATCCTAATTTTTAATACAGTTTTTGGGTATAAAAGGGACGTATTAAAGGACCAACACGCTAAACGCCGCGCTCCGCGAATTCTGCGGTGATCGAAGCATATTCATGGAGCGTTTTGCGTGATATCCCTCTGCTACATCCCTTTTATACCGAGACACTTGCAGAAGCCAGGTAGAAAGGAACAAAAAATCTGTAAATTGAACCCGGACCAATTTAAAAGGGAAATTTATTAAATTAAAGGCTCTGAATTGCGGGAAGTGTTGTGCTCGGGGCTCTGAAGCTATTGAAAGATCCTTGCGGCTTCGAGCTCTTGTTCGTGACTGTTAGGAAAGTGTTTTAAATACTTTAAATAAACATTAAGATAATGAACAACTTTTATGCACAATAATAAATACATTTATACAAAATTAAACAAAATAAATATTTTTTAGAAATAGTACATTTTGGACATTTGGAGGATAGTAACGCTGCATTTTTGTAGTAACACCGTAGGATTAGCATGAACGAAAAATCCACGGTATTATGAAACATTTTCCAGCACTGTCAGAATATTGTTAAACAAGTTGGAAATTGTGCATTAAATGTGATAAATGAGGTGCATTCGTTTCGTGCTATAACTAGTTTCACAATGTAAAAAAAAACAAAAAAAAAACAACATCGTTATTATTTCAGTGAAATAAATTATGTCGTCTGCTATGAACGAAATGAGGATGCCTTTTTTTTTTTTCTTATTACGTATGGCATGTTTACGGATGCTGTTTTTTTTACTCTAGACAGCGCTGTAAATTCATCATGGAGCTCTTGCTTTGCGAATGATTACCTCCATGGTTAATATTTCTATAACTCACGATGAATGAATATTTTGTTTATTAACTTTAATGGATTGAGATATTCGGCTGTTAACCTAATTTTCACTGAAGTTATCTCAGAATCTATACATTTTTTAATGTAACTCATCTCTCAAGCAAAAAATTTTTTTGAACGACATTTCTAAAAAAGTAATTTTACGCAATTTTATTCTAAAAATAATTTTGAATAAAAATGTCCGCTTGGCATATGGAAAAAGATGTGGTTAGCCCGTATTTATTTTCATCAGTCACAGGACTTGCGCTTTTATTATATAGATAAGTTTTGATTCAATCTTCATAAAATTTGAAATGACTGGACAAAATTCTGCAACGATTATTTATATTAAATTTCAAACCATTCGGTTCGGTAGTTTTTGCGCTGTTATATGCGGATAGACAGCCAAACGACGACTATAGGTGTTACGTATTTATATAACTACGAATGCCCCTAAAAATGTCATTTTTGTTCATGCAATGAAATCAAATAACTAAATAAACATTAAAAAATACCCACAACGCTGTAAAAATTCATTTTAAGGAATTGCCGTCCATAGCCGGTAATGTGTGCGAATACTAAATTTGGTAATTTTTGAAACTCAGTATTTGAAAAAAGGCATAATCATTAGATTTGAAATTTATATCAAGAAAAATACAGTCTTTTACTTTTCAAACTCGGTTTCTCTAACAATTTTCTGACAAATACTTTTCGAGCTATTAATTTTTTCAGTAACTTCAAAAGTTTCATTTTCCGAGATTAATCTGTTTTAAGAATTAGCGAAAATCCCAGTCGTCATCAACGCATAGCTTTTTATTAAAGAGGATGCTTAACACTATATATTTATATTCGCCAACGTCAAATTCTCCCCAAGCTTGGCGACAGTTAGTGAAATATCGCCAAATTTGGCGACAAAAATAGGTTGCTATAAATGAAGCCAACTTGGCTGTAGAGCACTAATTTGGCGATATTCTCATTCAAATTCAATGTTGACGAGAACTGGGAATGAAACTTCTTTAATTAGGTTCAACGCATTTTAGCTTCGTGTTTTCCAGTAAAATTAGCTAAAATAGTAAAACCAAGGAATACGGAGACTATCTGTTCATGTCAGTACAGGCAAGAAATACTTTTCGTAGTTTAGTATATATCAGTTGATCGCATCCCGGTAACCCGACGATTCTCAAGAAGCTGACGTACAACAGAATGACGAAAAATATATTGATTTTATTGGCGATGTGACAGCGAATTTTGAAGTATTAACATGACTGAGATAGAAGAAAGTTTTGGGATTGATACATCCAACTCGTAAAAAGGTAATATTAAATATTATCTTTTTTCATCCTATTTTTTAATACAGAAAATTCCGCAAGTTTCTGGGTATAAAAGGGACGTATTAAAGGACCAACACGCTAAACGCCACGATCCGCGAATTCTGCGGCAATCGAAGCATATTCATGGAACGCGGCGTTTCGCGTGATTTTCCTTTGCTACGTCACTTTTATACCGAGACACTTGCGAAAACCAGGTAGAAAAGAACAAAAAATCTGAAATTTGAACCCGGACCAATTTAAAAGGAAAATTTATTAAATTAAAGACACCGAATTGCGGGAAGTGTTGTGCTCGGGGATCTGATCCTTGCTGTCATACGGCTTCGATCCTTGCGGCTTCGAACTCTATGCTTGTGACTATGTTCGCTCTATGACCGCCGCAGTATTCGCGGAGAGCGGTATTTGGCGTGATGGTCCTTTGCTACGTTCCTTTTATACCGAGACACTTGCGAAAGCCAGGTAGAAAGAAAAAAAACAATCTGAAAATTGAAACCGGACAAATTTAAAAGGGAAATTTAGTAAATTAAAGACACCGAATTGCGGGAAAGGTTGGGATCGAGGCTCTGAAGCTATCGAAAGATCCTTTGCGACTTCGAGCTAATCTATATGTGAAAAACACACCGCATAATTCTCTGAAAATACACATTTTAAATGCATATCACAGCTTAAAACTTAAATCTAGCAGTTATGGCTCATAGTCAGTACTGCAACCGAAATGTTTTGAGTGTCGCTGTAAATAAAAGAAATATTCTAGGCACTCAATAAATCTACAGAAAACGTGCTATAGTGCACCTCAGTAATGTATATCAATTTAATTAAAATACACTGTAAACGATTTTTCCCCCAAAATATTAATACAGTGAAATACTTTTGTGGGTTCCTATAAATGAACTATAAATGCTACTTACTCTATACTCTATATAAATCATGTTGCCAGCCATATCAGCGACGCATATAAATTTCCTTATGTTTGAATTCTTGTAACATCATTAAAATGTAAACGATATTTTTCCATTGACCGTAATGCAACATAATACTTTTGAGTGTCCCTGTAAACATATTATACTTGCCGCTTATTCTATACTCTATAGAAAACATGTTGTCGTCTGCCTCCCTGACACATATCAATTTTTTTGTGATTGAAATAGTGCAACACTATTAAAATACACCGAAAATGATTTTTCCCCATTGACAGTAAAGTATCGGAATAGTTTTGATTGTCCCTGTAATCTAATCATAAATGCTACAAACTTCATTTTCAATACCGAACCTGCTATGGTCAACCTCAATAACGTATATTAATTACATGGCAATCTGATTGTATTTACGATAGAAAGATTCTGTTTTCTAAAATAAGGAATTGAAAACTTCTATAATAAGGAATGCAAAATTTCTTCCTTTGTCAGTTAAGACTTAGTTTACAAATCCTTTGCCCTAATTACGGATTTATAACCTCCTTACATAAGGTGAACTGATATATTGCAGGTGTTTTAATGCTACTAAATCGCCGTATTGAAATAAGATCTCAGTAACAAGTGTTTCAATCGTATTTACAGATTTCTGATACGAGGGTGGTTTGATAAGTTCTCAGCCTCACAGTGAAAACACAAGATTTTTGAAATAATTTCATATTATTTTTCAATGTAGTCCCCTTGCAACTCAATACGTTTAAGATACACACTTGTGTGCGAATTCTTTAGTGCAGGGTGGTTCTTTAAGAGGGTGGTTCGAAAAGTTATCGGCCTGACAAAGAAAATACAAGATTTTTGATAATAGTTCATTTTATTTTCAACTTACAACCCAATAAATTTCAGGCGACTTTTGAGAAATGTTCATCCTTTGGCGTTTTTAGTGGACGTTCAACAAACGTGGCACGCATCGAGCGGAAAGCTATTTCATACCCAAAACATCGTGTAAACCGTGGTGGACACGGTCTATCAAGCTGTTTGCAATGTCATCCAGTTCGCGTATCTTCAATCGGTGATTATTCGATACGGCATTGTAGATTTTTGAGACGATTTCGTCGGTCGTAGCGGTTTTTGGGCGTTCTGAGCGTTCATCATCGTGAATTGATTCCCTACCATGTTTAAATTCAGCAGCCCACTTTTTTATCGTCGAATATGAAGGACAAGAATCCTTTAAGACAGACTGTAACTCTTTTTGTATATTAGTGCGGGTTAAATATTTTTTAAAAGAGTATGTTCTGACAGCTCGAACATCAATTTTTTTTCCATTTTTCGAAAATGTCAAAACTTGTTTAATGTACTTTATCGCCTAGCAATACCCAATAAACTCACGCGTCTGAAACTCGGCGACATGTCATCTAAAGGATCATACTTTACAAACAACATTGTCATATGGTCATGCTTGTTTCATTTCTGTGTTAGGCCGAGAACTTATCAAACTAAATACACAAAATGAAAACTTCTTTTACTTAAGTAAGGTGTCATACATATAAAACACAAATATCAAACTTGACATGTTTCGGTTTAAATTCTAAAACCATACTCATAAGCAGATACCTCGTCAACAAAAAATCAAACCCGAATGACACTGGACACCACCATATATACAAGATACAGTATAACAAACAACGCCATCTATAATACAAAACACAAATTAAAAACACATAAAAACATTAATCATCAAATCAAGCTTGTATACACAATTGTTTCCCTCTATTCAAATTCGCCCCACAATATTTATTTAAAAGCTCTAACCACAAAGGTGGAATAATAAAAGAGAAAGTATCATTACAGATTAAACCCCTTCGTAAATAAATTTCAATGGACTCTCTTATAAGGGACTCGAAATAAAAATCAATTTAATATCATTAAATAAAATTTTAATCCTCCCCTCCAAATATAACCTAGACAAAGCTGTTTTCATGCGGCCAAATTTTAATGTCTGAAAATTGGCCGCTTGAAAACAGCTTTGTCTAGGTTATATTTGGAGGGGGGATTAAAATTTTATTTAATGATATTAAATTGATTTTTATTTCGAGTTATTACCGCAAGTCCCTTATAAGAGAGTCCATTGAAATTTATTTACGAAGGGGTTTAATCTGTAATGATACTTTCTCTTTTATTATTCCACCTTTGTGATTAGAGCTTTTAAATAAATATTGTGGGGCGAATTTGAATAGAGGGAAACAATTGTGTATACAAGCTTGATTTGATGATTAATGTTTTTATGTGTTTTTAATTTGTGTTTTGTATTATAGATGGCGTTGTTTGTTATACTGTATCTTGTATATATGGTGGTGTCCAGTGTCATTCGGGTTTGATTTTTTGTTGACGAGGTATCTGCTTATGAGTATGGTTTTATAATGTAAACCGAAACATGTCAAGTTTGATATTGGTGTTTTATATGTATGACACCTTACTTAAGTAAAAGAAGTTTTTATTTTGTGTATTTATTTTGAAAATGTGAAGTTTTTGAGTTTTTAAATTTTTAAAATTTAAAAACAGTTAACTTATCAAACTGCCCTCGTATATTTACATTTTTATTTCTTCAATGTCCATTCAAGCAGTATAATGTCCTTATTATCAAGTCAGTTTATACACATTAGTATAAACATGTCTAGAAACTCAATCCTTTTGAAATGTATGAGTTCTATTATTTTGGTAATTACAATATGTGGGTAAGAATGACGTGTGGGCTAGAATTTCCTTTTTTTTCCTTTTTAGATTCCGATTGAACACACAAATTCTGTGTTTTATATTTTTATATCATACAACGCAACTTTATATAAGGCCATAAGGCTTTCTGGGTTTGTTATCACAAGTTTAATGTAGTAGGGTAAGTGATTAAGTAAGTCACAAAAGATAATTAAATAATAACTTACAGTGATATTCACTTCAAAACTATTTTTATTTCGCAAAATATTCACCTCCAATATTTATGCACTTAAATCACCGTGTTATCAGTGCCCCAACACCAGCTGCATACAATTCTTTGGATTGCTGTTTCAGCCACATTAGTAGTCTTATTGATTAGTAGCTTACCCGCCCGGCGTTTCCCGTGCCAACAACCTTAAATGTACCTGAAATCAGTGTTGAACATTTTTTTTTATTTTTAAACAAATCTAATGTTGGGGGCCCCACTACCTTAGACAGCAAACACTGGGCGTGCCATACACACTCCCATATATTACTGTAAGTCGAGTCGAAAGAGCCATACCCCTTCATGATCCAGCCCATAGAACCAGAGATAGAAAAGCACCCCTGGTGGTGAAAATCGAAAAGCTCTATCTATGTAGAGCCATACCCCGTCGTGATCCAGCCTATAGAACCAGATATAGGAAAGCACCCCTTGTGGTGAAATCCGAACTAAAATCAGTCAGCTCTATCGATGTCAAGCGGAAAGAGCCATACCCCATATGACAAAGACGTTTGTCATATATCTTACTTTCAGTTCAAACCCCCCCCCCCTCAAAATTTTAACAAGTTAACATAAGCTTTTCCATTCCTCTTCCAACATCTAGCATACATGTATTGATTGCATGCTTCTCCTCCCCCCCCCCAAAAAAAATAGAGATTTAAAAAAAAAAAAAAAAAAAAAAAAAAAAAAAAAAAAAAATTCATAAAGATTTATTCATTCCCCCCAAATAAATAAATAATTAAAATAAACAATTATAGTTTACAGTTTTTAAATGTCTGTAATCCCCCCCCCAAAATTCAATATGTTAACTAAAATCTATTTCTGATTTAATTTAGATAACGTATCTACTTTCTTCATTCTAAAATGCAAGTCACTCTCATATATCAGAAACCTCTCTGTCCTTAATTTGCGGTTATGCTAAAAATAAGTTACTAATGTTCACATATTTCTAATTCAACCGTTTCCTTCTCATGAAATCAAAAGTGCATCTGTCTTAAAAGTTAGACAAAATATATATGCAGCTGTGCTCTACATATTAAAATAATGTAACGTATAACCGATATTCTTTATGCAAGCATTTGCACTTCTCATCCGCTCTCAAAAGAATTAATTAAAATATCTCTCGCCCACATGTAAACTATAATATGCAAGCTCATATCCTTCACACCCTGTTATTAGATTCGAGTTATATGTAACCGTTAATTGCAGCTGTCTTTTAGCAAAATCAAACGCCAATCCCAAAATTACTTTCTTTTCTTTTTCCTTTTCTGTCTCCATGAAAGAATCCTTACAACCCTTCCCCCCATCCTCAAATGAATGCATTATCATAGACAGAATCTAGCAGTTATCGTTTTTTTCCCATACGCGTCCGACCGTTGTCTCCAAAAACTCCCTCGCCAAGTACTGGCGATTTTATCATGCTTTCCGCGCCAACACCCGTACATGTAACTTTTAGAAGTGACTCACTTCGGCCTTTTGACTTGACCAAACAAGCTGTTACCGTAGGCTGCCGATTACTAGGGTACCTCCCCTTGCTTCTTCGACTATCTTGCTCCTGTGTCTTATGATGCTTTGTTTTTACGAAATAAATTCTTCTGTCGTCTAACTCTGCTCGGTCATTCCTCCTGGATTAACTGCTTATTTGTATCTACAACAAGAACTTCTCATCCATGTCAACTACTAACCGTTGTACTGACGAATACTTACGAAATAGTTAAACTCTACAGCACACCCCATTGTGATCCAGCCCATAGAAACAGAGATAGGAAAGCACCCCTTGGTGTTGAAATTCAGAACTAAAATAGGTAAGCTCTATTGATGTGGTTTCGAATGAGCCAAACCGTGTCGTGATGTGACCCATAGAACCCGAGTTAGCTGCAAAATCCTTTAGTTACACGTTCCACCGCCAGGGGGCACAATATGTTCTATATGAACATAACTGAATTCATTAAGGTTATCGATGTCGAGTCGAATGAGGCATACCCCGTCATGATCCAGCCCACAGAACCAAAGATACGAAAGCGCCCCTGTGGTGAAAATCCGAACTAAAATCAGTAAGCTCTATTGATGTCGGGTGGAAAGAGCCATACTGTAATGACTTAACGAACTCCAGTGATCCAAGGTGATGATTAACATCCAGCACTTTTTATTAGGCATCGTTGATACACAAGTTAAAATAAGATGAACAATTAAAAAACACTACACTCTGCCATCAAAACCCCAGCGTACACAACCATCATATACTGTTCACGCGCACACATCATTTTCCGCTCACCATCGTCTGTTCAACTCTCTCTGCATCTCTCTTAGCGTAGCTCGGTTCACTTCTTTTTGACCTGCCAACTAACATCTCTTGCAGCCTCTTTGCATATCGAAAACTATCCTTTCGATTCGATTACACGGCTTACACGGCAGTCAACCTCCGAAGCTAGGCGACAAAACCATGGACAAAAACTGGACAACTCTAGGCCAGCAACTCACGAGTCAGGCTAGGCCATAGATTTCTTCGGTCGTTACACTGCTCTCATTGGCTGGCTGCTTCATTGCCACGGATGGCGTTGCCGAGGCTATTTCATGGGAGGAGCTTAAAATAGCCTCGAACCCAAAATTCCATATACACGTTTTAATTTTTTAAAAAAAATCTAAATTTAAATTTAAAAATCCGGCCCCGAGGTATTTTGTCCGGTGACAACATCTACACATGACAAAAATTTTAGAGTCCTAGGTGTTATAATTACGGAGAAATCCGCGGGCAGGCAGGCAGGCAGACAGACACTTACTCTTTTATAGAGATAGAGATGATAATTTCAGTGTTTTTAGCGCATGATTCTATTACATAACTATTAAATTTGTATTTTAATTATATTGTTTTGTTACTTTATTTTATTATTTGTTGATGAAGGTTTAATTTCATTATGGAATGTCATCCAGAAACAAAGGCTGAGCTATTTATTGTTTTAATTACAAACAGGTGAATCTTTCGTAATCGTGCTGCAGCTGCACGAGATTGAGATCTATTAAAATTATATGCTCGAAAATGATTTTTAAACCATAATTAATCAGTAATTTGATATACTGTTTTCAAACAAATTGGAATTGAAAGAAAATTTGTTTTCTCATTTGACAGTGTAAAAGTGCGCGATATTTAGAAGTTAAAAAAATTGCAGTGAAAACGAAATATATTGCTCAGGTATTGCCACCGGTGATATAATGTCAGTGTTACTCACGGACATGTTTATGCTTTATAATATAGATATACCCTTGTAACTATAATATTTCAAAATTTTACATTAAATATTCTGTCAATTCTCTTGTGCACTTTCCGATAAAGTAATCTGAAGTATTTTTATAAAAATATGCATATATCGCTGACAATAACTTTGAATGATAAAGATTTGACTTAAATTATTAAGAGCTTACCTTTTTCCAGTTTCTTATTTTTATTCTTTTTTTATATGCATCAATTTCATTTCAACAAAGCATATTAAAATATATTTTTGCAAAACGTCTCTCATCCTGTTAGTTTAGTGAAAAGAGACATGCTTTCTAACCTCATAAAATATAATCCTTACAAAGATATTTAATAACATATAAAACGTGAGATGTCATATTCAATCTTATGCAAGATTTTTCTGCATAACTCTGCGAAAACAAGAAATATGATTACATCATAACAGTTTATAATTCTAAGTATTAGTAAGCAAAATAAAAAAGAAGATAACATATATAAGAAGTTGAAAATGTTCATACATGTGTATTTTTATGAAGTTTTTTAAGAGATACAGAATACTGTTTATTGCAATTGAAATACAATAACTTAAAAGAAAACAAATAATATTTGAAAAGTTTCGTGTGCGAAGAGTGATAAGAATTAATAAACATATATATTTGGACGTGAAACATTTTTAAAATCACACCGAAAGATACCTGTACCAGGAGAGAAATTTCGACCTTAACGAAAATGTCTATACTGCTTGCCTTAATAACTCCCAAACTATTAGCCTTACAGACGTAAGTGTGAAGCTGTGTTTTAACACCAGGGCTTGACAAATGTGGTCGTCAAGTCGCCACTGGCAACCAATTTTTTTTTTCTTTTTTTTTTCTTTTTTTTTTTTTTTTTTTTTTACCAGGCGACTAAGTTGTTGGAGCTAGCAGTGCTTGTTTGTACAAAAGGGTTGTACAAGTTTGCACAAAACATAAATAAACTTATACATATTTTATGTTTGAATATAATTTCTGACTTATATTTTAATTTGGCAAAAATAAGTTCATCAAGTGCAAATTTTAAAATAAGAAAATCAGAGATATATGCTTAACTTTGGCAGGAAAACAGGAAAAATTTGTTTTCCGGTTTTCACTATTTCCTCGATGCCTCTCTCAACAGATATAGATTTTGTAGCACTCGCCTATCCGGACATTTGACGCATTCAGCAATTAGCCTTACTCGAATACGCCGGGTTATTAGTCTTTACAGTATTTCTATTTTCTATTTTTTCCGTCATAGATATATAATTTTGATAAGTTTCATTAGAAAACTTAGCTTATGCTTTCTTTCTAAATTATCTACTATTCTAAACTATTAATTAATATTTCTAAACTATGTTTATTATTACTCTTTCTCAATTAATTCATAAAAAAAACTTTTGTTCTTTTTAAACATCAATGACAAGGTGTGTGAGAGAGAGGGGGGGGTATATTTTTGGGGGGGATATATTTTACTGGCGACTAGAACTGTTTGCTGGCGACCAGATTTTATCAAATTTGTAAAGCCCTGTTTAACACACATGGTCATCTCGCTAATACTACCTTCACATTGTATCGTTGTAAAGTGGGGCATCGCACAGCGCTGAGTGACCAAAATCGGCACTATAGTTCCTTTCCATTCTATGTAATTCACGACTCAGACATGGTAGCGTGTTGAGTCGGATGTTTGTGTATAGTGTTTGTCTAGATCGATCGATTTAAAATAAAGTAACTGTATTTTCAATAATATTCCCATGTAAAAACTTAATGTACGTGTGCTAAAAACTGATGAATTCCATTTAGTGGCCTTAGCCTGCACAAAAGCCATTCGTAAATATACATCACGCATGTCGTTGGAAAGAAGAGGTTATGAGCCACGCACGGGTACACAAATGCCCGTCGCCAAGTTCCCCCCAGACTGTTTCTGTGTCGCAGAGCGCTTGGCGAGCAACGGACGGAGCAACTATAAAACTGCTGTAGACAAACCGATGAACATAACTAGTGAAGATTGCACCCATACATCTCTCGAAGACGTCTCCGAGCTGATGGTTATCAACATCAGTCGAATAGATACGAAGTAGTACCATTGACATGCAGCCGACTAAATAGTCAAACATGTTCGTCCTCAACTACGTGCCTACAAGGCCAACAAAAGTGGACAATACCACGTTTGATTATACATTCACCAGACACACCGATGTTGACATTATGCCTTACGTTTCATATCACAAACAAATGTTAAACAAAATTGTCGTCGAACACTAATCAAATAAATAGCATGTACCATTCAGTGTCTGTTTTATGTTAAAATAAAATTTGGTACGCAGTCAAAGTCTCGTTTTCATTTCAGTCAATACGCTAAAAGTGATTCGCGCGCATAGATGTTTCACGTTAAACCTAGAGCCGTGTGCCCCGACACAGCTACGCTAAATTTTTTTCATCTTTATAGCAAATAAATTGGATTTTTTTCATTCGAATGACAATTTTATTTTATATTTAATGAACATATATTCATTTTATGAAGGAAAAACATATATTATGCAAAATCGTACTTTTGGGAAGTAAAATCTTATACTAACTTTGATTATTATAATTAAGTCTTAAATGAACTTATGGTGTAGTTATGCACCACTATGTCAGTATGATAAAAATAATAATTTATCGGAAGTTCTGATAATATCAATTCGTTTATCAGTTTTTGAAATATTGGACATAAAAAAAAGTGTCCTTTTACTGCCATAATAATCAATATATTTATATGTGTAAATAAAGATAAAACAACAAATTATTTACACCACCAAATACAAGTATGAAGATTTGAAACTTAATAAACCTTATATAATGCAGAATAAATTATTGTAATTCTATAAATATGAAAATTTTAATCTAATTAGTAAATAAATATATATGTTTGTTTTTCTTTTAACATAAATATAAGATATATTTAGCACACATTCAAATCGTTTATAGAAATTTTTGCTAAATAAATATGCGAATATAACTTCTAGAATAAAGATGCATTTACCACAAGATTGAAATTTAGTATTTAAAATAAATTTGCCTAAGCTTCAGTGAAAGTTATTTAGGTTTCTACTTACAACAAAAATTGTTTATTAAAATAAATTATTTCCCTCTTCTAACGGAAACTTTGCTTAATTAAATTCCTTTCGAAGCTTAAGCTGAACCAATTCCTTTAATTTAAGATCTTCCACATTTTAGCTTTTAAACTTTACGTCAGTATTTATTTTATAATTCACGTAATTAAAATAATGCGATTAAATATATTTATTTTTGAAAAATTACAGATTTTATTGAGTATATATCTGAAAATATCTTTAAAGCTGTAGTATGTTATAACACATGCACTTAAAAAGAAGAAAGAAAACAGAAAGAAAAGTATTCATTTCTATATAAATAATTTATTTCTGGTATACACGAATAGCATATTATTATCCAAATAGTGTATCATGACTATATGACGCAGACATTCAGGTGCATTATCCGTCTATTTTTAACGGTGAAGTTAATTTCTATTCGCTAATTTTAATTTTATAAATCTTTTAATTCAACCTTGGTCAAAATCATTAATGATCTCCTTACTTAATCATATAATAAAATAACTAATTATCGCACAACCATTGCCTTATCGCAAAACCATCCATAAAATTAAAAAGTTAAGTTTGTAAGAAAATAGACATAATAAAGCCATGTCTACTATCAGGTGTTTATGAAATACCGTTCACCTGAGCAGATTGAACATTGTAATATTATATGGGAATAACAACTAGAAAGTTTAAAACAAGATTAAAAGAACGTACGGCAGATATCAAATATGACAGAAGAACTACAGCTTTAGCAAGATTACATAGGACCGAAATTTTAAAAATCGATTTTAAGAATAGTACAATAATTCATCCATCAAGACTTTATTTCCCATCTATTATCCCTGAATCATTAGAAATCTAAATGCTTAACGAGAACATATGCAATGAATGAGCGTCTTTTGAGTTACATGAAACCTGGTACGAGGTCTTGTTCATTAAAAAAAACAATAAGAAAATATTAATTTTTGCGTTTACAGCTGACTATCTTTAAGCACCTGCTATTATTACAAATAAGGTCTCGTGATATATGTTTTTCGAGAAGATTAAAATAACGTACGGCAGATATCAAATATGACAGAAGAACTACAGCTTTAGCAATATTACATAGGACCCAAACTTTAAAATTCGATTTTAAGAATAGTACAATAATTTATCCATCAAGACTTTATTTCCCATCTATTATCCCTGAATCAATAGAAATCTAAATGCTTAACGAGAACATATGCAATGAATGAGCGTCTTTTGAGTTACATGAAACTTGGTACGAGGTCTTGTTCATTAAAAAACAATAAGAAAATATTAATTTTTGCGTTTACAGCTGACTATCTTTAAGCACCTGCTTTTATTACAAATAAGGTCTCGTGATATATGTTTTTCAAGTTTATTTTCAAAAGGTTATGAAAGAGTAATTTGTAAATGTATATATTTTGATAATGGCGCCGTTTGTGCATTTGAAACATGTCGATCATTATACTAAAATGTTTTTATAAGCCTTTTTGTGTTCTACTTTTATCACTTAAGCATTTAAAATTGCTCTTTTTACTGTTCACTAATATTAAGTCAACCAAAAATGCAGTAATCTATGGACCTGTATTGTATCGATTAAATATTTTTCCTACTGAATATAACTATCACATGTTACGTTTTCAAAATTGTTCAATATAATTCTAAAAGGTATATGGCTTCATCTCGTCTCTCTTTTTGAACATTTCTCCGTGCTCAAACTTTTATAATAATACTTTTATTACAACAAAATAAATGTATTTTATTGATGTGTACTTTAGTATCTTCCCTATGGGAAATAAAGTTCATATTACGTTTATTAAACGTTTAAACATAATACTTTATTGAGAGTTTCTAATGTACAAATTACTTACTTTCGATAAAAAACTAAGTAAGGTATTATACAATAATTTTGTATCACCAATATTTGATTCTTAAATTTTTATAGGAATTGAAATACAACAATTTATAAATGCAATTTATAAAAACACCCATGTCTGATTTTACCTTTCGAAAAAAAGAAACTTTTCATTTTTTATTTGATATGAACGATTCAACGCCAAAATATAACAAATGATTAAATCTTATCTTAGGAAATTTGTTTGAGGTAGAAAAAATTATATTTAGGATTATGCTAAAGATTTGGAGAACAAAAAAGGGTTTTTATCTTTAGTTTCATCTATCAACTATTAAAAAAGAATTGGTAAAAACGATGTCAGTTAAAGCGAGTGAGTTATATTCAGTAAAAAGACAAAGGAAGAAGTACAATGCTTCACACATTGTATGTTTTTGCTTGACGTTTTGCTTAATTTGATCCCAAGCATTATGGCGATGCATCATGCAAAGATGCATTGAATTTTGTTAACAACTTATATTGATAAGTTTTATAATTAAAAATAATTAGTTTGTTCCGGTTATTATTACAATATTTTCATTTTATTCTTAAGTATTTAATGTGATAAAAATGTAATGTGAGAATAAATGATTTCTTTTCTCAACTCATGACTTATTTAAAGAATGTTGTTTTCTGGTCTGTAAAAATTGAATTATATTTGAATAATAAAATACATATGCGTAAAATAACACATAAACACAATATGTTAGTATGTATACTTAAAGAGAAATAGAGAGAGAAAAAAATAAAGAAAAATGAGAAAGCAAAAAGTATAGGTAGATATACAGAAAAATAAAATGTAATGTGAGAATAAATGATTTCTTTTCTCAACTCATGACTTATTTAAAGAATATTGTTTTCTGGTCTGTAAAAATTGAATTATATTTGAATATTGAAATACATATGCGTAAAATAACACATAAACAATATATGTTAGTATGTATACTTAAAGAAAAATAGAGAGAGAAAAAAATAAAGAAAAATGAGAAAGAAAAAGGTATAGGTAGATATACGAAAAAATAAAATGTAATGTGAGAATAAAAGATTTCTTTTCTCAACTCATGACTTATTTAAAGAATATTGTTTTCTGGTCTGTAAAAATTGAATTATATTTGAATAATGAAATACATATGCGTAAAATAACACATAAACACAATATGTTAGTATGTATACTTAGAGAAATAGAGAGAGAAAAAAATAAAGAAAAATGAGAAAGAAAAAGGTATAGGTAGATATACAAAAAAAAATAAAATGCATATAAACATACTATAGAGCAAAATCATTTCCGTGATTGATGACATAATATTGAAGGCGCAACACCTGACCCATACATTTTGTTTATATTCAATTATAATTCAATATAGACAAAAGCTATGGGTCAGGTGAAATAGTGCTATGTTCAGAAATTAAAAATAATTATTTTTAATTTCAATTATTACACTGTCGGATAGAAAAAAAAATATCTTTGAAAAGCAGTTAGTTTGAAAAATCTACCTCAGTATACTGATTTTTAATGGTTTTTAAAATAATTTTCAAGCATGATTGTTCAAAACTCTATCTACATTGCATGCAGTCTCTTTACGAAATATTAACTTGTTTGTACTTAAAAACAATATAACCCTTTTCCCTTCAATATAAACCCATTAGCACTTTAAACCAATATAAATACCATTGTTCAGAATTCATTTCCGGCTAATATTCGAAACGAAAATAAAATTTCATCAATAAATAATATAATTAATATAAATAAATCCCCAAATTAAACATACGTATTATTAAACAATACTACACGCTTAAACACAGAAATAATCAGAATAAAAAAATTATGCTCTTAAGAACGAAATCTTTAGCGGATTCTTTGTCTATTTTTCCTGGCATGCAGACTCCTGGCATGCGGCTAATAGGAAAGTATCGTTTTAAATAAATGTCATTAATTTATAGGGATACGTTATTAATATTTCTCGTACATAAATGATTTTTGGTATTGATAGTAGGCAATCAAAAAAGGTATTATATGTAAAAAATCCAACAGGGTTTTCAATATTTAAAAAAATAATAATAATAAATTCTGTGAAACAGGAAGCCCAAGTTAGATCCAATAGTTTATATAATTACAATAACATAAATGTCTATACATAATACATATTGTCGTATATATTTTCGTCGTTTTTTTCGTGGCTAAATAGTAGAAAATAATCGCCTTATAGGTCATGCTATATATATTTTTAATTTTGTTGAATATTAACCTAATCTTATTTTTCAGTAAAGATTAAAATGTGCAAATGGTTTATATTAAAGTTTCATTTATCTTTTTTTCCATTCAAAATTTTAAGATTTGGGTATTCTCATTACCGTTTACATATTATTGATTTTAAAAAGCATTCAGTTCATTTTAGGAAAAGTTGTGTTTTTTATTATTTTTTGCTACACTCTTTATTCGCTTGCGTGGATCCTTCAAACGCAGCATCTAAATCAAATAATCCGTTCGTTAGCTCAATACACTTGAGCGGTACTTCACTGTACCCCATCAGCTTACATGCTTTTGTCGTTGAAAACGTTTTTGTAGGCACAATTTCTTTCTCTCTGTGCCATCTTTTTTGGTCACGGAAGTGATTTCAAAAGTGTACTTCAGCCGCCATTACATCACATTTCTCTTTCTCTGAGTAAAATCAGAATGATGACCGAGTAAATATTTGGAAACTCTTCTTCGCTTTTTTGTTTGTATATCGATCGTTTATAAAGAATTCTTTTCTGAGCATTTTTTACTTTCTTCTTTCTTTACAAATAGAAAGTATTGGATTCATGAAAGTTTTCGACTTCCAGTTTTCGATGGATTTATACGTTTTAGAATGTCCTGAACACGATTTGACTGTTTTTAGAAAATATCTGTTTGTGAGTCTATCTGCCTGTCTGTGTGTGTATCTGTATGTGACAAAATTTTTGTGGGGATCCTATCTCAAGAACTAACGCACGGAATTTGATAAAACGTTAGATTCAGTTAGACCTTGATATAAACTGGTGCTGATAGGTTTTTGATGTAAATCGGTCAACAGGTAGCTCTACATGCTGCATATTTCACGGTTTTCACAATAGCTCTGTCTCAAGAACTGATGCATGGATTTTCATCAAACTTCAGATTCAGTTAAACCTTGACATAAGTTGGTGTTGATTAGTTTTTCGTGTAAATCAGCGAAAACAGGTGGCGTTGCTATGCAGCATATTTGGAATCTAAAGTGCATAATTAAGAAGTTACGCTTTTTGAAATATTAACATGTAGGAGACTGAAGAAAGTTTCGGGACTGGCATATCCGACTACTTTTTTTGTTTTTGATACGTTTGATACGTTTTGAGACGTTAATAACTAGCTTTCGCTCATGACTCCGTACACTTCAAATGTATGTTTTACCGGTAAATTTTAATAATACCATTTCTCAAAATATAAAAGAATTTATATTTATTTATGCTCATGTTTTAGAATACGTTTATTTTTCAACTGTTTTATTTAACTTAACTTGGTTCAAGTATGTAAAGACACAATTTTGTTATCTATTTTTCTTCACTTCCTGATATGCTAGAATAGCACAAGAAATATTATACGTTCACAGATGTTTTTTCGATGACAATACAGCATTTTAATATATTTTTAATTAATTTTAAATCAGGAAACATTTTTAAAACAGCAAATAAATTTTAAGGTATTTTCCCGTTATTCTTGATAAATCGTGAATCAATAAAGTACTATATGTACTAGTATGAATGAAAAAGGATACGTAATACAGTACTATATGCAATTCATGGTACTATACGTAAATATATTTTGTTGTACAGAACTATATATCATACGTTTGCGAAACTGTACAATAAAACGTACAGTATAGTTTATATTGTACGTAACATATATTGCAACATTTTTTTCAATGATTTTTTTTAAATTTTAATACCATGATGTTACTGTTTATTGACGAAATAATTATTTTAATTAACGAAACAACTACTAAATAGTTACAGTTTAGGAAGCTGCATTACACTTTAGTAACCAAATTTATCGTCGATGGTTTTGGTATCTATGATATAATAAATGGTACACGTAACAAAACTGCAAGTGAACTGATGCACAAGCGGAGAATGTAGTAGGTTTTGCCATAGCATCATCATACACTTCGCTGAATTGATAAATGAGCGTCAACCCGATTACTAACGATGTCCCTGAGTCGGATTAACATCAGTAATCGGGTTGCCATTCATTTCACATTGAAGCGGAATGTATAATGTTGCTATAGCAACACACTCACTTGTGCGCCAGGTGGCTGGCAGTTTCGTTATCTGCACCATCTATTACAAATACCAAAAACAACGACTATAAAATTAGTTGTAAAAAGACGTTTCTGTCTCCCGGATTATTAAAACATAGTTAGAGATACAAATAAGCATCGAATTAAGAATCGCTCACTTAATAGAACTGCCAACAGTAACTTTGGTGTAAATGAACCACTTATTTGATAATGGCACTGTTACGGTCAATATGATTAATCCGGTCATTATTAATAATAACTGGTTATTAATAATAATGACCGGATTAATCATATTGACCGTAACAGCACAAATAAAAAGAAAAATATTCGAAAATACAATAAGATTATTTTATCACTCCTATGTAGGAAGTACTTTGAAAATAGAGATATAACTTGCTTGAAAAAGTATTTGTAGGGAATTAGAAATTATGATTGCGCTATACCACATGAAACTTTACAATTACAACCAGAGAAGGTATTTTTCTAAACATACCATATTCTAAACTATCACATTTATTTTTTAATAAGAGCCTACGCTAGTCACGCGAAGGAACGCTCAAGCTAATGTTAAGTATATGGGAAGGTACTTGGCAGATTTCTAGCTCGCATTTTATTATTTTTAAAGGATTTTGTTTTGCATAGGATAGCTGAGGTCGATCTCTAAAGTTGCTAGTTTTTACTTTTTCGATTTTCGTTGCAGTTTTTTTTATAAGCGGATATTTTCAATTTTGGAACCGGTTGGAACCGGTTCTGAAAGTGAAAGTACCTTTGTATAAAAAACAACTGGAACCAAAATCGAAAAAGTAAAAACTAACAACGTTAGAGATCGACCTCAGCTATTATATGCAAAAAAAAATCCTTTAAAAATATTAAAATGCGAGCGAGAAATCTGCCAAGAACCTCCCCATAGACTTAACATTAGCTTACTCGTTTTTTCGCATGACTGATGCAGGCTCTTAACACTAGAATCGCGATGATGGGTCATTTTGACACGTACCAAATGACAAAATGTCGATTGAACCAGAAATTTTTTCATAAAATAAGTTAAATGTACACCGCACAAAAATAAGTTAAATAAATAAGTCTAAAGTTTTAAGTACATATTCTGGTGTAAAATATTTTTATGAAACTTGAGTAAAACTTCCCGCGGTTCTAGTTTTGATATATTAAAATACTTTACACACAATAATTTGTTCTTATGTTCCAAGTTTCCTGCCGAGATGTATTAATAGCAATAAATATTTACAAAAAATAACGCATATTATACGCAGACAGAAGTTATCTAGCGGAACCTGTCATCCTAAACTTTCAAGCGTAGTAATTCTCCACTCCACTGATTTTACTTAAGAATATAATGCATACACATAGATCCAACAGCGACATAGGGGTTTTAGATAGCTAGTCCCGAAAGAAATACACATGTTCGATGCACCTTCATTTCGGTGTAAGGATGGGTACCCATAATTTACAACATAGTATGCCGTTGGCCTCAAATATATGTTTTGTATTGAATTTAATTAATGATACAACTAGAAAATAACTTAAAATATTTAATACGAAATAAATTCTAAATATCTTTGCAAATTTAATAAATAATTGATTTTCAATGTTTTGCAATGGTAACATGCGTACTAGATAAATCGTTACATATATTTCTTATTATTATTTCTCGCTCAATATATTTACTATACTTTTAATCAGAGAAGTATCTGAAGTGATTATTTAAAAAAAAATACTGTCACAATTTTTGATGTCACAATTGAACATACGTTTTTTTTTTTTTTTTTTTTTTTTTTTTTGTGTGCCTGAAAAAAACAAAAAACAAAACAAAAAAAAATACCATATTATAAAATTTTAATGTCGCTTTTCTTTTGTCGCCCATTCATTTACATAACAAAAGTTTTATTGTAACTGATTTTCTGAAAGAAAGAATGTCAAGCAGAATTCAATTTTACTTTTAAAAAGAATAATTATTTTGGAAATCCATACGATTTCAATAAATAGTGTTACAAAAATATTGTTAATGTGCATAGAAACCGTAAGAATTATAGAATATCAAAGAATAATGGATATATCAGAAATACAGAATGTGTTTTCTTTTTAATTCCCATGTTTGTTTATTTGCTGAATGAACAATGCTGCTGTTTTTCCTCTATTTTTGTTTACTTTAAAATACATACAATTTTTAATTTTTATTAGTAGTTTTTAAAAAGTAAAATTAACCTATATATATGTATATATATTTATATGTACAAATTTTATTTAAATGCTTCAAAATCCTGTTATATCATTCTGGATGTAATTTAGTGCTAATGTAGATGTAGCATAATTAAAAAAAAAAAAAAAAAACATTTTATTTCTGCTGAAAAAGAGACAAGTAGTCTCATAAAAAAATAAGAGAGACTTTTTAACTTTCAATAATTTAGTAGTGTTTCCATTTCTTCAGACAAAGTCTTTATTTTAAAGGAAATAGCCAGCATATTATCTTAAAAATGTTTCATATTCTTCAATTTCTTTCAGAAAAACGTAACATATTTTGGAAGAGGTTAAGGAATCATTTTTTTTGTCCATCTCTTTTTTCAAAAAATCTTTACGCATTTCAACTACCATATATATTATCATTGGGATAGCAACTTCTTTTTTTTTTCTTTTTTTGTCAGGAGATTTTTAGAAACCACTCAAATGTTTAATGTTTTTCTTTTATTTATAAAAAAGAGATAATTAAAGGAAGCAATTCAGGTATTTTTTTTCAATGTTTGTAGCCAAAAGTTTTTTTAATGCAGATTTCTCCATATTACGTTTTGTAAAATAAAATATTTTTCTTAAATATTTCTTTTTTTTCCAGTCACTTCACTTAAACTATTTCATTTTGACCAATTTAGAATTTTTTTTCTTCAAATCACTTGTACTTAATTAATTTTACTTCGAGCTTCTCAATAAAATCATTTCTTGTCAAAATATCTTTCAATAATATTTAATATTTACGAATAAAATTTAAAAAATTGTATAAAAGGCAGAAACTGATTAATGATTTATAAATGTAAATCGTATAAAAAGACGTCGTTAATAGACGTCCCTCAATAAAACATTTGGCATATCGCTTATATAAACATACGTTTCTTGCACTTCACACATTGTATATTTTCCTTTGACTTTTTACTGAATTTTATCGCTTTAAATGACATTGTTTCAACCCATTATTTTCAAACAGCTGAAGGATGAAACTAAAGAATAAAAGAATTTTCAACCAGGTTTTTATTCTCTTCAACTCTTTAGCATAAACCTAAATGATTTTTTTCTACCTTAGATAGATTTCTTGAAGCAAGATTTAATCATTTGTTTTTTATTTTGGGGTTGAATTGTTGACATCAGATATAGAATGAAAAGTTTTCTGATTTTAAGAAAGGTTTTTAGACATTAAACATGGGTCTTTTTATAAAATTGCATTTTTAAACGGTTGTATATCATCAACTATAAAAGAAAATGAACAATCAAACATTGGTGCTGTAAAAGTGTTGTATGATTTCTTACTTATAGTTTTTATTAAAATAAGAAATTTATATAGTGAAAACTCTAAATAAATTTTTATTTTTAAGCATTGTAAAGAAAATTAATATGAGCTTTATTTCCTACAGGGTACATACTATAGTACACCTCAATGACAAACCTCAATTTAGCCATAAAAGAAGTATTATTATGAAAGGTAGTGCACGGACAAATGGCTAAAACGAGAGACAAGATAAAGTAATTATCTTTTAGAACTATGATATATATATATATATATATATATATATATATATATATATATATGTATATGTGTATATGTGTGTGTATATATTGTGTCATTATGCATGAGTTAATCACCTAATTACGTTGGTATTCGAAACGGGTTTTCATTAAGTGACGCAACCAACATGCTACCCTTGTCTTCTTTAGAGTTTAATTAAAAACCTATCTAGAAAAACGCGGCACTGGCCAAGGTATCCTGCACTTTTTTGTATTTTTGCGATCTTTTTTTTTAGCGCGCTTGGCACATTTCGAAACGTAAACTTTGTATAATGTCTTTCTTTTTGGTAAGGCAAATCATAGTGATAAATAGTCAACGTTTTTCATTCTAATAGAATTCATTTATTGAAGGCAATTATAGAAAAAAATAATTCATAGATTAATTCCAAAATATTTAAAGTCAGTAGTTTTGAGACAATAATCGCTTATAACTAAATATGTAATTCATTTATAATGAAAAAACTTGCAAGTATCATGCGTTTATGTTTAAAAATGAGTCGAAACTGGTTCCGAAAGTAAAAGTATCTTCGTAAAAGAAATCCGCAAAGAAAATCGAAAAAGAAATTAATGGTGGTAATAGAGATCGATCTCAGCTATCTAATGCAAAGCAAATCGTTTAAAAAGATTGAAATGCAAACGAGAGATTAGAAAATAACTTTCCCTCAGGATTAACATTTTTCGAGCGGGTATTTTCCCTTGAGGGGAGAGAACCCTTAAATGAAAGTCAGCCGGATTACTAATGACTCCGAAGAAACACCAGTAATCGAGTTGCCATTCATTTCACATTAAATCGGAATGCATAATGTTGCTATAGAAACACACTCACTGGTGTGCCAGATGGCTGACCGTTTCGTTATCTATCTTAAATTCTAAAATCATTGACGCTAAAGTTGGTTGTAAAGAGACTATGCTACCTCCCGGACTATTAAAACATGGTTAAAGATGCAAATAAACATCGAATTAAGAAATAAACACTTAATTGAGCTTCCAACATTAATTTTGGCGTAAATGAACCACTTATTCATTAGTAGCGCAAACAAAAAGAAAAATTCGTAAAAACCGTAAGGTTTTTCATAATTCCTATGTAGGAAATACTTTGAAAAAGAGGTATAACTTGCTGGTAAAAGTATTTTTAGTTGATTCAAAATTGTTTTTGCTCTATACCATATGAAGTTTTACAAATATAAGCGCAGAAAGCGTATTTTTATCTAAAAAGTCGATAGTCTAAACGTTTCATATTCGTTTTTCATTGAAATATGAAAATTCCTTTGCAAAACCAATCATATTTTAAGCCCCAAGTGTCCTGACGAGATAAATAAATACCAATAAATATTTACAGAAGGTAAAGCATATGCTCTGTTTCCTTTGCAATACATGAATAAAGACTGACAGGTTCTCAATTTTTTTAGTTTAAAAAGTCCTCAAATCTTTGAGTTCAAAAATTTGATTATTACTAGGAGGTTATGTATCAAATATATCTACCTTAAAGGGGTTATCTATCAGCTTGACACCTGTCTCCCAACACCTTCAAGCAAAAGAATTTTCATCTCCACTCATTTTACGTACAGATACGATGCATCCACACAGATCCAACAGCATCATAATAGTCTCGGTAAGTTTCTCTTAAAAGTAATGGCCAGGCTAGATGCTTCTTCATTTAGGTGCTAGGACAGGTACCTATGCTTTATAGAATGGTGCGTACTTGGGTTCAAGTAGCATATCCTCTTTTATGTATTAAATTAAATTTAAAGAGATTATTAAAAAGTACCTCCAAGCATTTAATAACAATATTGTTTTACAAAATAAAAATTATTTTGGTAAATATAAAACATTATAAATATATATTCCAAGAAATTAACATCTATTAGCTGTTTTAACACTCCATTTTTTCATCTACTGTATAGTTATAAATAAAAAAGCATTTTTCTTTTATATAAAAAAGAACAGTAATATATTTTTTTATTGTTAACATTCATTTTAATATGCAACAAACCATCAGTCATCCTTTGATGAGGAAATTTATATCTCTAAAGAAATGTTTATTTTCCTTTTATTAAAAAATAAATGGAAATATTCGAAATATTTACTATTTAGGTATCATTTTAGTAAATTAATTCGGTCTATTCCTGCTTATTTAATAAATTATGGATGGTAACATAGGCAATAAACAAATATTTCGATTTATTTCTTATTATTATTCCTTGCTCAATTTATTTACTTTACTTTTAATCAGACAAATATCTGGCGTGTTTTTTTTTTTTTTTGGAAAAAATACTGTAAAACGTTTTGATGTCACAATTCAACATATCAAAATTATTTTTTCTATTCGTACATGAAAGAAAACGATACCGTTACTATCATTTGAATGTCGCTTTTCATTCGTTTCATTTACATAACAATGTTACTGTAACTCATGTTCTAAAAGAAAAAATAACAAGAGGAATTCAATTTTACTTCTGAAAAGAATAATTATTTTGGAAATCCATACGATATGAATAAATCATATTAAGAAAAAAATAGTCTTACAAGAATTCTAGAATATCAAAGTATAAATGGAAAATCAGAAGTACGGAATGGGTTTTTAATTAATTTCTATATATTTCTATTCGCTGAATAAGCAATACTGTGGTTTACCCTTTATGATTGTTTCCTTTAAAATACACACACACACATATATATATATATATATATACATTCATTTTTTATTAATTGCCTTCAAAAAGTAAATTTAATTTAATATAAATATTTTTTAAATGCCTCAAAATGATGCTTAATTATTCTAGTTTTAATTTAGCGCTAATGCAGATGTAGCCTACTTAATAGAACAAAACATTTTATTTTTGTTGAAGAACAAATAAGTAGTCCCATTAAAAAAGCAAATAACAGAGACTTTTTTTAAATTTTAATAATTTTGTCGTGTTTTCCTTTCTTTAGACAAAGCTCTTCTTTTAAACAAATGAGCGGCAATTTATCTGTAAAATTTCTTATATTCTTCAATTTCTTTCAGATAAATTTTAACATATTTTGAAAAAGTTCAGGAATGATTTTCTTCATCTGTTCTTTTGTTTTTCAAATAATCGTACGTATTTCAAGTATCATATACATTTTGTTCGGCATAGCAACCATTTTTTGTCAGAAATATTTTCAAACCGCACAAGTGTTTTTTTTTTTTTTTTTATGTATAACAAGAGTAATTTGAAGAAAAAATTCCTGTTTTTTTTTTTTTTTTTTTTTTTTTTCACTGTTTGCAGCAAAATATATAAATAAATACACATTTCTCCATTTTGCGTTTTGTGGAAGGAAATATTTTCTTAATTATGAAACGTTTTTTTCCCGTTATGTAAAATAAAGTCACCTCACTTGAAACTATTTTATTTAGGAGCAATTTAAAAAGTACATATTTTATTCTTCAAATCACTCGAAGTTTATTAATTTTACTTCAAACTTCTACATATTAATTTCTTCATAAAGATAATAGCCTTAATAATAGTCTTTTTAAAGAAAGTAAATAATAATAGTTTTTCAAGCAAATGTTTAAATTTTTACTCAATGAAATAGTTTTTTTTTAAACATATTTTACAATTTGTAATTTTAAATTTTATTAATATAAATTATATAAAAGCTTTAAAAAATGGAGTGTAGTATCTTTCTTTTTATTTTTAACACTTTTCAACATAGTTGAAAAGTTTTTATGAAAAATTTTTTATGTTTCCTAACAAGATTCAATGCCGGAACGCCCTACCAGTTCAAGCTGAAAAACAACAAGAGCATTTCGTTAACGAGACGCTCGAGAAGATTGATTATTCTGGTTTCGATGTCGGCCGAATATGGTTTACGGATGAGGCCCATTTTTTATCTGGATGGTGTCGTTAACAGACACAATTGGTGATTTTAGGGTACAGAAAATCCACATTTGACTCACGCACGACCACTCTATAGCCAAAAATTTACAGTTTGGGCTGCAATCTGTCGCAAAGGCATTATTCGGCCCTTTTCCTTGCGAAAAACGGCGACGACTGAACGGTATATTGCGCTTTTGAAACAATTTGTCGCCACTCAACAAGCGTTAGACGATCGACCAGGTACGGCATGGTTCATGCAAGATGGGGCTCGTCCGCATCGTACACAAGACGTTTCTGACTTTCTGGACGAGTACTTCGACGATAGAGTTATTGCATTGAACTATTCGACAGTGAAGGGAAAAGGCATGGAGTGGCTTCCGTATTAACCCGACCTTACTCTCTGCGATTACTTTTTGTGGGGCACATTAAAGGACATTGTTACCGAAACAATCCTTTAACACTCGGCAAGTTCGAAGAGGCTATTCGTCAAGCTTGTGTGTCGATTTCCGGTGACACACTACGGAGAGTCACTGATAATTTCATTCTGCGTTTGCGACATGTCTGTTGTGTAGAAAGTGCACATATTGAATCACTTTTAATCTGATACGCCTATTTATCTCAGCGCCATCTATAGGCGCTATTTTTAACTAAATTTTGAGGTTTACGTATAAGATTCTTACGATTTTTTTAATAAACATACCACTGGTTTCATGTTTCTATCTATCACCGTTTCCGGGTTATTGATTTTTAAAGTTAGGTGTCCTTTGTGAAACACCCTGTATATGTTTATAAAAGAAATAGACAATTAATAGATGAGAGAAAATTCAATTTTTTTAATTAATGTTTTATCATATTCATCTTATTAAAACATAAATGTGAGTATTTTATGCTTATTTTTACGAAAATAATAACATGTCTGAATTAAGGAAAGATTATACGACGTGAAACAGGACGTTTCCGAAATCCCTATAATTTTCACCATTTATTGAGAAAATAATGGTGATGTTTCCTTTGGGATTCAACAAAGTGAGAAGAAAATAAGCTTATTTGATTGCGATATGTTCCTCTTTGTTCAAATACATCTACAGTCTTATGTCTAATATCTACAAATGCATTTTGAAAAAGACGTTTCTTAATTTCTTAATACAGAAATTGATGAAAATATTAAAATATTTTCAACATAATGAAAAGCTGTGTTTACAAGACATTTAATTAGAATCGAACTTATTTTGTGAATGATTTGCCCTATTTTAAATCGAAAGAAAATTACTATAAATTATACACCGCTTTTCTCACTCGAGAACAGAGAACTGATTTTGGAGAAAAGGACAAAAAATTAATAAGACAGGCTATATTTACATGAAAAATTAAATCAGCAGTTAAGGATATAAAAGAAAAAAAAACGCCTGAAATAAAATGAAGAATTAAGAATAAGTTATGTTAAAAAAACAAGAGTTAAACAATTAGTTAAATAGTCAAATAATTAGTTAAATAAAACAAATATGTTCAATTCTATTCAATGGTTGGAGTATCATAGTTGAGATTTATTCCAATAGAGCGAAAAATGCCGGAACCAGGACTTGAACCTGGGTACTTTAGCTTGCCGTGCCAATGCTCTCCCTACTGAGCTATCCCAACGATATCTGGATTGGCATATTTCACTCTTATTTGATGGACAAGGCTGCGAACTGTAGCGCTAATTACATTCATCCGGGCTATAACTATAGCATTTTTACATGATGAATCTAAAATAACACGAAAACTCCTGTATACAATGTAATTAGGTCATAATGGACAGAGGAAATTGTTTTCAACAAGGTAAATTATATCCAATGGTTGGAGTAACATAGTTGAGAATTATTCCAATAGAGCGAAAAATGCCAGGACCAGGATTCGAACCTGGATACTTCGGGTTTAGCGCTGCAGTTAACAGTCTTGTCCAACAAATAAGAGAAATATGCCAGCCAGAATATCGTTGGTATAGCTCAGTAGCTAGAGCATTGGCACAGCAAGACAAACTACGCATGTTAGAGTCCTGGTTCCGGCATTTTGTGCTCTGTTAGGATGAATCTCAACTATGATACTCTATCAAACCATTGAATATAATTTACCTAGTTAAAAATATTTTCTCCTGTTCATTAAGACAAATATGTTTTTACATATAAATCTAGCATGAATTGGAGTGACATTGTCCCACACTATGCTAAGACTTTATTAGAAATTATTAATTAAAGAAATTAATGAAATTAAAAGAGCAACAAATGAAGGATAAGAAACTATTGATGTTAGACTGAAATGATGTGTGTTAAATCAACTAAATAATTTAAATAATCGGTCATGTGCGAGCTTTAATCGTGAACAAAGGGTTCCGTACAATACATTTATTAATTAGTAACTGCAATTTTACGAAAAATCGTTGCTAAAAAAACTGGATATTCCTACTAATGTTTATGAAATAGGAATATGTTATAACGCAAGACATTTAAAATAGAAAAAAAAGTAGATATTTAAACAAAATATCAGAACTGTCCAAAAACAATATACTAATAAAACAATACCACATGTCATAATTTAATTCTATCGGTAGGAAAAACAGTGAAAATTTCTGAGTATAAATAACAGACATTGTACAAAGTTCTAACTTGGCAGTTAGAAGCCTGGCAAAATCTGGCTCACGAGAAATCACCTGTCAATCATATTTGACACAATAGTAGCAAATTTTAAGGCGATAAAAAAAAAAAAAAAAAAAAAAAAAAAAAAAAAAAAAAATATGCGGAACATCGCGAATCTATCTGACCCATTTTTAAACATAAAATCACGATATTTTCAAGCATGGTTATTGAAGCGATTTGTAAGCGAAAAGTTTTTCATTATAAATGAATTACATATTGGGTTATAAGCTAAGGTTGACTCAAACTTACTAACTTTTAATGCCTTTGACTTATTCTATGAAATATTTTTCAATAGTTGCATTTAAAAGTCAAATTGAATGGTAATGCAAAAAGTTTACTACTTATCACTATGAATCGTATTACCTAACACAAAGACTTTGTACAAAAATTACAATGTTTAAACTTGAGAGTTGTTACGAGATCTTTCGAACGATATGCCACATGATATACAAATAGATATATTTTTTTATCGACCTCAACTAGCCGTCCTAAATTTCACCTAAAAATATTTCTTAATTGATAATAATCTATGAATATGTGGGTCAATATACTTTGTAACTGTGCAAAGTTTTAACTTTCCACGTTCCATAGTTTTCGAGAATAACGACTGTGACATACAGACAGACAGACACATGACTGATCTTATAATGGTTCCGTTTTTACTTTTTTTAATACGGAACCCTAAAAAAATGCAGAACAATAATATACAATTTTCATAACTAGCATATGCTTTTGCTGTATTTATTTTTTAATATGAAACATAAAATAATTTTCGCGCATATATATATGCACAAATTGATATTGTAGTTTGATTAACATTTAATATTAAAAACCACGCGTTCCTTTATATATAATATCTACGTGTAAAATATTTCTATCAGCATATTTTAATCATAAAATTTTACGGATGATTTACCAATAAAGTTTTATTCGTAATTGATATATTAATGCGGTCAATGATTATATGTAAGAATAAGAAAAATAAAATGAATAAGAAAATATATGAACATCGCGTAAGTAGCATTTTTTCTTTACACTTATGCTTTTTTCTTGTATGAATTATAATATAATTTTCGCGTATATAAAAACACAATTTGTGATTATATTTCAAATTACATTTAATATTAAAATTTATGCGTTTCTTTATATGTATAATATCTGCATGGAATATATTTCTAGCAACATGTGTAAGTCATAAAATTTCACGGACGATTTACTAATAAAGTTTCATTCCGATAAATGAGACACATCTTAATCCGTCATCAGTAACTAATTAAATTATTATTAATTAGATTGAATCAGCTTGTTAAACTGACCAAGTGATATGACTAATGTAGTGGAAAACCTGTTTTTGTTAACTTCTACCGGAAAAATCCTAGTAATTAGCAAATGTTCATCATAAATTGAAGCATAAAAATTATGCATAACTATAAGTAGATAAAAAAATGTAGATAATGTTTTATAATAGTTGTAAAATTCAAGAGTTTATCTATTTATTTATTTTTATTTTTATTTTTATTTATTTTTATTTTTTTTTTATTTTTTTTATTTTATTGCCAAAATTGCAGTAAATTTGGGAAACTTAGCAGGAAATATTTACTTTTTGCAATACAGTTTAATTTAAGGATGTAAATTTTTACGAAGGACATTCATTATGTAATTAAACGGTAAATAACTTTTCAGATTCACAAATTCGTCATCGACGTAGAAAAGGAGGTTCTTTTAATTATATAACGGCATTCTTCTAATTTACGGTACTACCTTTTAACAAATTTAAGCATATTTATTTCATTATGATTTGGATAATATTTTTTTTTATAAATATTACTTATAAAGCACATATTAATAAATTTCTATAAACTTTCAAAAGTTTTAGTAAACTTCCTCATATATGTTACATTCATAATTTTAATATTTATTTTTTTGTAGAACTTTTACTACAATAAAGAGCATTTTTTCAAACACAAACACACACACACACACACGTATATATATATATATATATTATTTACTGCACAATTTATGTCTTCAGATAAGTTTTTCACCGCATAATTTTTAAAGAAATTCTGTAAAAGAAAAGTATTCACGTAATTTTCGCATGAATAAAGACGCGATAAAAACACAGGAATGGGAAATTGTTCCGAAGAATTGAGAAAATTTACAAATTGCTATGTTTTGTTGTTTATATTTTTCTCTGACATGCTACTAGAGTAGCAGAATATAATTAATATAATTTTATTAATATAATTTTATTAAATTAATATAGATTTATTAATAAAATTGTATTAATTTTATATAATTTTATAATTAAGAGTGCTTTTTCATGCAACGTGTGATATATTAGAATTTTCTATATAAAAATAATGAATCTGTCTATGTTGAGATTTCCTTTAATTTTTGTTAGATTTGACATGCTCACAAATATGTACTACTTATAAAATTTAGAAAAGTTGTATACGCTGCCTCCATACAGAAATTAAAGAAATATATTTTTTGAAAATTGTCTTATATTTCTCTACTGTTACGTCTATATGATTGACAGGTGTCGTTTCGTGAGCAACTCTGCGACCTCTTTCCGAAGCTTGGTTCGCACGCTGCCAAGTTTAAACTTTGTACAAGGTATTTGTTTTAGAGTGAGAAAGTTTTGTCGTTTTTATTCCATTACCATTCAATTATGACGTATGGTATTTTTTAAGTATATACGAGTATATTGTCTTTGAAAAGTTCTGATACTTTGTTTAACTATCTATATTTTTAATTAAGTTTTTTGTTTTTTCAAATGCCTTGCACTCTACCATATTCCTATCTCTTAGAAATTACTAGATTTGTCGAGTATTCTTTTACAAACAATTGTTTGTAATATTGCAGTAAGTATTTAATAAATTTATTGTACGGAACCCTTTGTGCGCGAATAAAACTCGCACTTAACCGATTGTTGTTTTATTCTTACAAGAAATTACTAACCGCAATAACATAATATGAAGTTTTTTTTGTATTAAAATGAGATACCAAAAATTGAAATTTAAAGCAAATAAACTTGATGGAAATTTTATGTAAAAAGGATGACAAATATGATAGAGAAACAACTTAAAAGTAAATAATATATTAAAATGTTATACACCGTTGGTAAGAATTGGTTGAGGTAGTGTTTGTAATGCACAATATTTTTTGTAGAAATTATGTAAGAAGTGTTCTCATGAATCATGAATAGGCATTTAATTATGTGTTCTAATCTCCATTGTAGCTAATTTCTGAAAATTGTTGAAATATTCAATTTTCTTTATATTAATAATATTTTTTTTTAGATGTGCAATTGTTATATTTTATTTAAAATATATATATTGTTATTACAGGGCTCTATTGTCTTAAAACAGATCCTGAAATAAAAAGATGTACATTTTAGAAGAATTTTACATGCATTTCGGAAATAATATATTTTACCACAATTTCTTAATACGTACTTAGAATTTTGCTTTTTTTTTTTGTGTGTGTGTGTGTGGGGGGGGGTGTATTTGGGTGGGTGTGTGCGTGTCTCTGTAATTGATTTAAATTAATTCATCCATTAAAACAAGAAAGTTGGTCAGGAAGTATCCATCATTTTAAGTTTTCTTTACAGTATTTTCTACTTTTCCCTTCAGAAACATTTCGTAATAAAATGCCTTTACTGATTACAACACAACATGTTTCACATGGTATTAAAATATTCTGAACACGTTGTAAGTTTTATTTTGACTTCAGTATAAAAATGTATGAAATGTATTTTTAGAAATGTCTTAGGAACTATTAAACTGAATTGAATTATATTCCTTTTAATGAACGCAGAAAAATATACAGTTATATTCGTTTATTTTTCTTTTGTTGAAACCCATGGGAAACATCAGAGTGAATTTATTCCACGAAAGGACAGAAAGAGTCTTTGTGATGCGTGCGGTTTCCCACCATTTAATCTATATTTTTATTAACATTTGTTTTTTGATGAAAGCTTCTTTAAAGATAATACTCCATACTGCGAATGTATCATTCAAATCAACAGCTGAATCTCATACGTCTTTTTAAACTTAAACGTTAATTAACTGTTCTTTAAAATGGGTCTCTACGAAATTTTAATTCGAGTGTATCAATTTAGGTTTCATATATTGAAATAGTTACTTTTTTATACAATTTGGAATAGAACTTTAATTATGAAAATTTCCAAATAATTGTTTTGTTTCGTTTGCCTTTTCTTATAATTGTAGAGCGATATTGATAAAAAAAAATATCTAAAATAGTAAGTATTATACAAAGAGCATTGATTTAAAATATCGGTGCGTACGGAAGCGCAGAGGATTGTTCCTATATTTCCTGAAAAAAATTGTAATCTTTGGTGCTAATCATCGTATAAATATGTGACTGATACCAATCGACCAGTAGTAATGTCTACTAATTTATGCTACACTGATATTTTTTTTAGGGGTGGTCTCAACATATAGAAGCTGTAACAGTTTAAAAATTTCAATATTAACACTTAATTTTGAAACCGTTTTTGGAACATGTGGCAAATTTTACTGTATGATATAAAACGGGAAGTCATTCGATAGGTTAGTTTAATAATTATGCAGGTTTTAAGTTAAAAACTCATAATGACTAATTCATTTTGAATCGGTCGAACACAGATTTCAGTCCGGGGAGGTTTTTAAGAATCTCTCAAAAACACTGCTTGTCGGAATAAGCAGTAACTTTGGATTCTGATATTTAAAACATTTACATATCGAATTATGTAAACAAATTAATAGGATACAATTCATATATACAATTTTAAATTTAGTTTCAAGAAATATATACTTTGAATGATAAAATGAATATGATTTGCATCAACTGAAATTTGTAACAGAAATAGATTTCTAAATGCTTGAAATATACGAAATCAAAAGACAGTTCATACTTCAAAGTAGTTTTTGAGTTATACTTAAACATTATCCGAATTGCAATCTGTTACAACGAACAGGAATTAATATGACATTAGGAGTTACAAACTTTAAAACTGCATAATACCTAAATTATTTAACTGAATAATTTGACGTTATAGATATAGAATAAAAAATCTTTATTTTTAGGGTTTCGTTCATCTCACGAAACTCTATTACTCCTGCTCCGTTGTCTGTCTGTCACACAGCCATTCTCAAAAAATATGTAACTTACAGAGTTGAAACTTTGTGTATATAGCTGAATATCAGCTATAAAGAGCTAAAAATATTAAAATTTGAAAAAAATCGTATTATTTTAATAAATAGAGATAAAAAACCAAAATTCTAACAGCCTTTTCCTATTAAATTTAAACATTTTTCGTTATAGCAGATGCCAAAAATTAAAAATCCACGGTGAAATTATTTCTACAATAATTAATTTTCTATCAGACGATTTCCACGTGAAAAATGAAAATGAAATAAAAAGTATCACCAATTGAAAAAAAGATTAATATGAAATAAAATTGATTGACGTCATAGTCGTAATAAAACGGAAAAATTTCTCAATAATACATGGAGTATGAGTATGTGTATGTACACAAAGTAGATTAATATCACGTCATTAGAGAATTAAAAAGAAAATCTGACGTCACATCGGAAGTTTAACGGATTTTTCAGAATAATACAAAACGAGTATCAATATGAGTAATAGAGAACAGTAAATATATGAGTTTGAGGAACGTGATAAAATCACATAATCATGATAAAAACCCGATTATGGAAATTTTCGCATATTTTAACATTTTGAAGGTGTACAACATTTTTAATTTTGAAATTACTATTATTTTTTTAAATATCGTATTTAGTCCACCTGACAGAAATTATTATGACAGTATATAATAGTGGGCTGGTTTAGATATTCGAAAAAACGAGAAAAATAGACCGGTAAATTTTTACTTTTTAAAAAACATGACTTTTTTTTTTTTTTTTTTTTTTTTTTTTTTTTTTTTTGCCATATGAAATTTATTTGGATTTATTAAACAAAGGATAAAGTGTTTTGAAAGGAATATTAAACGAAACCCTTAGAGCGATATTCGATCACACTTACGCACTTGTTTTTTCTTTCTATCCATAATACTGTTTAGAAAACGCAGTCTATTTTATAAATATACGTTTGCAATTTTCAGGATGACTTTTCAGATTTCTGTGTATTAAATGTATTTTATTTAAAAAAATCCTACATGTTTAATTGGGAAGAATATAAAATAATATAGAAATTCAGATATAAAATTATGAAATATGATACAATAAATTTTATTATAAACACATTTTTATATTTAAAGCTTTATTTTTAATAAATAATCGACATATATTTTTTTTAATAAAAAAAATCTAAAAATGAACTAACAGGAATAGTTTTATATTACTTTCCATACGTATTTTTTATAGCGACTAAGCTTTGTATAATTGAAATTTCGTAATAAAAAGACCCTGTTCTTCATTTTAATATTTTCATAATTAAATCAAATTCAGTTTAAAAATATTTACAGTGATATGATAGCAAAAATATTTTCTTTGTGTAGAATTATAAATAAAATGTTTGCAATCATGCATATTTATTCAGGCACACATACTGCATTAAAAATGTACTACTTTATATATATAGTTATACAACTGTGTTTAAATAAAACACTTGAATTATGAAGCATATAAATTTTCAAGATTTTATAAGCTGCTTGGCTTTAAATTTAAAAGTAATGGAAAAAAGTAACATATATATGGGGTTTTAAAAAATAAAAAAAAGTCTGTGTTGCTTAAGAAAATAATGTTGTTATGCTAATTGTGAAGCCTTTCACAATGAAATAAAATAAATATGAAACAATGTAACGTTTTAGAATTTATTTATAAAAACAATAAATTGTTATTTTTTTTTTTATGATTGAGTTAATTTAAATACATTTCTTACTTTTGAAAAATACTTTATGCTAAAACAGTGTAGGAAACGAAAGAATTAAATGACTTAAAAAATGTATGTCCTAAATTACACAAACATAAAAAGTAACGATTTTAACTCAAGTGCATGTTTCATAAAATAAGGTAAAATATAAAAAGTACAATTGAAATTCTATATATATATAAATTTCTGAGTAGTGAAATATTTTAAAGAATTTGTACTTAAAATTCACTTTTACGTAGTTCATTTTATGTTATGAACAGTAACACTTGGGAAATATTTCCCCTTTTTTACAATCTTGAAAGAGATATAATAAAGTAAAATTATAAGACTCTTGAAATATTAAATACTTTTTTTAAGAGGCCAAAAACATAACATCCATCTTCGAGGAAAAAAATGAAACAGTAAACCCTTTTTAAATGTGATTTTCTGTCCAATGACCTTTAAAAATGTAGTGACTTACTGAAAGATGGAGTTATCAAGTATGATTAAAAAGTACAAATATTCTTTATAAAAACTATAAAATATTTATAGTTTACCACGCGGAAAATCTCTCAAAACATTTATATGTATTGAGAAGACCTAAACAAAGAAGACTTCAATATTTATTGTTACAAGTGATTTGAAAACTATATTTCTGTATTCTAAAAAAATACATTTAAGTCTTTTAAGAAAAAATAAAGCTTAGATATGCAATAAAATAGCATGCATTTTAAAGAAAGTGTTATTAAACTATCTGAATTATTTGACTGATTAATCCCAGAAAGCCTGAGTTATACATGGTGAATAGTAGTTCATTTTATTTGTGTTTGATTTTTATTGATATTTGAATGCGTTTTATGCATTAGAAATCTTTCACCATATACATTTATCTTGATTTAAAGTGTTTCTTTCCGTTAGCTTTATTTATATCAAGTGATAGTTAAAAAAAAAATATGTTCCCTATTTAGAGTAACATTGCATAGGGTTTTCAGGAGTATTTCACAATTACAATGGAAAATAACTTTTAAATATAACCTTGAACAAAATATTTCCTATTTACTTGTATTAATATTACTGATAATGATAGATTTTAAAATATAAGCAATTAATTAAATATAGCAACGTGTTACCCTGTGCCTTCTAGTATTTTTGTTACACTCTTCTTCTGTTTTAATTTTTAAAATATTTGCTTGTGTGGCTGTAATGGTTACGTCGCCTTGTTCGGTCATCGTAATTATATTCCTAGAATGGATACCTTAGTTCTATGGTATTTTGCTGCCACCACCGGTATTAAAGTGATACCTGACACGATGGGAAAAAGAAGTTATCATAAAATAACCATTTAATAATTTATTGATGAAAATTATTATGCAAAAAAAATATTTCAGTGATAGTTATTATATTGCCACTTGCCGTATGTGACTGTCATATGGCAATCTCCCTGATTACCCGTTTTAATATATATCTTAAATGTACTACTCGCACATATAATTCCGTCTAATTAATAATTAGTTTTACTCTGGACCAAACTGTCCAATGCACATTATCTCTGTAATTCCACACAATTCTCTACACTCTTAACTTCTCACGTATATATCGAACGATCCCCACTGAAGACCCTTGCGTCCCACGCTATCTGCTACACATCAACAATCCCTCCTTCACTCTTCACGGCACACTAGCGACACTCTGGTGTCCTACGCTCTCGGCTGCCCTTCCACAAGTGACCTGTCTCTCACTGTTCTGCTCACACTCCAAAACGACGGGGCTGTCATTCTACATTCACGGAGCTTCCATCCACGTGGGAGCGTTGTTCTCGATCTTTCCACCCCTTGCATTCTTCTGTGAAATGCAGCTCCCTAGAAATGTGGTGTCCATTGTATTTCTTTCATTGTATTTCTTTCCGAAGCCGGATTAGTACTTTACAAAGGAGTTGAGAACCTCGCTCAAATAGATAATAGGATCAGGGGAAATACCACTATCAATCACATACGGCAGTTTTACAGCAAAAGAAAAATATATATTGGAATATAGTAAGATTATAATAAATAAAAATAATTACTTAAATTAATTAGAAAAATACAATATGAGTCTTGCTAAAGTCAGAAACCTGACAGTGGCTTTTCACATGCAGGATATAAATCAAATAATACATTTGCTAAATCAATACACTTTGATAGTATTCCAATGTACCCCATCAGCTTACACGCTTTTGGATTGCAAACGCATTTTCAGACTTAATTTCATTTTTTCTGTGCCATCTATTTTTCGTCACAGAAGTGATTTCAATTTCACGGAAAATTTCAGTGTTTGCTACAATTTTCTTATAAAGACAATAAGTTTTACTTTTTTTCTATCTTTATAAGAAGAAAGTATTTTATTCATGAAACTTTTCGACTTCCGGTTTTCGACGGATTTATAAGTTTTAGAAAGTCCTGAACATGATTTGACAGTTTTCAGAAAATGTCTGTCTGTGAGCCTGTCTGTCTGTCTGTATGTATGGGACAAATGTTTTATGGCTGCTCTATCTCAAGAACTAAAGAACGGAATTTAATAAAACTTTAGAATCAGTTAGTTCATAAGTTGGTGATGCTGATTAAGTTTTGGTGTAAATCACCCAATATGCGGCGCTGCTATACTACATTTTTCACGATTTCCGTAATAGCTCTATCTAAAGAAATAATGCACAGAATTTCATCAAACTCGAGATTCTGTTAGACCTTGACATAAATAGATGCTCATTACATTTTGGTGTAGATAGCCCAACAGGTAGCGCTGCCATGCTACTTTTTCCTGATTTTCGCGATAGCTACATCTCAAGAACTAAGACGTGGATTTTCATCAAACTTCCCATTCAGTTAGACGATGACATAAGTTGTCTTTGATTAGTTTTTGGAGTAAATCGTGCCACAAGCGGCGCTGCTATACCACATTTTAAAGGATTTACATGATTTTAGCGATAGTCATATCTCAAGAACTAATGCAGGGAATTTAACAAAACTTTAGATTCAGTTAGACCTTGATATAAATTGTGGCTGATTTGTTTTTGTTTTATGGGGGACCTGTATGAGATAGAGGAAAGTTTTGGCATTAGCACATCCTATTAGTTTTAATTTTATTTGCTTGTGCATCCCTTCACATGCAGGATCTTAATCAAATAATTCATTTGTTAAATCAATACACTTAAATAGTAGTTCAATGTACGCCATCAGCATACATGGTTTTGTGATAGCAAATAATCTTGCAGACTCAATTTCTTTTTCTCTATGTCCTCTTTTATTCCTCGCTGAAGTGATTTCAAAAGTGTACTTCGACCACCATTACGTCAGATGTCTCTTTCTCTGAGTAAAATCAGAATGGTGACCTAGTAAATATTTGGAAATACTTCTTTTTATTCTTTTTTTTTCTTTGTAAATCGATTATTTATAAAGAATTTTTAGAAACGAATTTTTATAAAAGAATTTTTATAAAAGAATTTTTATAAACGAATTTTTATAAAAGAATTTTTATAAAAGAATTTTTATAAAAAAATTTTTATAAAAGAATTTTTATAAACGAAGAAATTTTAAAACGTTTAATAGCATTATTTTTTAAATTGTGAAAGAATTTTTCTACTTATATAAAGATGTAATTTTTTGTAGATTTTACATTCATTTCCTAATGTTCTAGAATTATAAAAGAACAATACTCCATTTCTTTCACAATTTCATATAAATTTTAGTAAGAAATTAATTTAAAAATAGAATTGATAAAGTATGTTAAAGGATAAGAAAGCAATTTCAAGCAGTGACAGTTGAAACTTTGAGCTTGAAAAATAATAATTATCTATTTATTTTTAAATGACTGAAACATTTTCGGAATCTTTATAAAGAATTAATATCCAGAATGTTGAAAGTAAAATTAATTAACTAAGAGTGACGTTAAAAATAAAACCTTTTCCTAAAATGCTCAAAACTGAAATGGATTCAAGTGAAGTGACTTTGATTTACTTAATAGAAAATAAAAAGTTGAATAATTATGAAAATATTTCATTTCACAAAACATAAAAGTGAGAGATATGCATTTAAAAAATTATTGTAACAAACATTGAAAAAATACATGAATTTCTTCATTGAATTACCGCTTTTTAAACATAATAAGAATAACACTTGTTACGAAAATCCTTCTGACAAAAAATGGTTGCTATGCCGAAGTAAATATACACGATACTTAAAATACGTTTTTTGTTTGAAGAAAATCTTTCTTTAACCTCTTCAAATTATGTTCAAGTTTTAACACTTTCCAACATACTTGAAAAGTATTTATGAATCCGGTTTGTCTGTTTGTCTACCGTCTATCCGCCTGGCTGTGCTGTAACTCGAGTAAATATACTCGTATGGCCAGGAAATTAATATAGGTTATTGAGGTTTACTATGACATGTTTGGTATTAAAAATGAAGTGTGTCACATGTATATTTCATTTACAGGGACACTCAAAACAATTCCGTTACATTACATTCAATGGGAAAAAATCGTTTGAGGGCTATTTTAATGAAGTTGCATTTTTTCAAACATAGTTAAATTGATGTAATTACTGAGGTTCACTAGAAGAGACTTACTATAGAATATGATACACATAACATTTACCGTTCATTTACAGGGACACACAAAATAAATCGATTACAATACTGTCTATGAACAATAATTGCTGTACGTGCGTTTTCAGTTGTGGTACGCGCTTTAAATTTGACTAAATTTTTACATAAGACTTGGTGTGTATAAATGCTATAGATAATATACAGGACAGCCCAAAATATATCGAATACATTTCGTTTCACTGACAGAAACTGCTGAATAGGCATTTTTATTTGTGCTATGCGTTTCTTAACTGAACTAAATGTTAGCATAATATGTAGTACATATACAAATCTATATATTATCGGGCTGCACAAAATTCATATATAGGGCTGCTCAAAAGAATTCGGATATTTTACCGAATATTGATGGTCATTTTTTAAATTGGGTATTCAAATTTGTTACGCATTTTCCTAACTAATTAGTTATACAACATTCACCTTACTAATCGGTATAGCATTTTGTAGCATTTAAAATTAAGTTTTATTTAACTTAGAGTTCAATTTTTATACATTTTAAAACAAATAATAAATAATTAAAAAATGTATCTTAAAGAAAACAATAATAAAATTAAAACATAAGTTCAGCTTATTTTAAAAATAAGCAAACAAGAAAATTCCGGAAAATTAAATTATTTATTTGAGATTTACACTTTATTTCTTGATATTTCTTAATTCTGGCAAGTGTAATGCATATTGTGTTTCGTATTATCATTTATTCATACCGCATGGATTTCGAAAATAATTATTATTTTTAAAAGTAAAATGGAATTCTCCTTGGCATTCTTTCTTTCAGAACATCAATTTCAATAACATCTTTGTTATGTAAATGTAATGACGGAAAAAAGCGATATTCAATCGATAATAACGGTACCGTTTTCTTTCAGGTACAGATGGAAAAATAATTTTGATATGTTCAAAATTGAAACAGCAAAAATAGTAACAGTATTTTTCTAAAAGAAAAAAAAACGCTTGGCTATCTGCTTGATTAAAAATATAGTAAATAAATTGAAAGAGAAATAATAAGAAGAAATTGATGGAAATATTTATCTCGTACCCATATTTCCATTGAGAAAGACCAAAAATAGGTTATTCATTAAATATGCAGAAATATTCAGAAGTTATTTAGTAAAAGATACCTTAATACAAGATATTTTGAATATTTCTGATTAATCTTACATAAAAATCTTAAGTAAATAAACATTACTTAAGATACATAAATTTAGTGGTGAAATGTAACTGATGCTTTATTGCATAGTAAAATAAGCGTTAATAATAAAAGAATATATTACACTTTCTTCTTTGGCATTGTTTTCTAAAATGAAAACTATTTTGAATTTATAACTATACAATAAAAGAAAATAATAAAGCATTGTAAATCCCAATAGATATTAATTTCTTGAAACATATATTTATTATGTTAATTATTAAATATTCAGAAATATTCAGAAGTCATTTACTAAAAAGATACCTTAATACCACATATTTTGAATAATCTTACATAAAAAGGAAATAAACATCACTTAAGATACATAAATTCAGTAGTGAAATGTAACTGATGCTTTATTGCATAGTAAAATTAGCGTTAATAATGAAAATATATATTACAGTTCCTTCTTTGGCATAGTTTTCTAAATTAAAATTATTTTGGATTTATAACTATACAATAAAAGAAAATAATGGAGCATTGTAAATCTCAATAGACATAAATTTCTTGAAATATATATTTATTATGTTTTATATTTACCAAAGTAATCTTTATTTTGTAAATTAATATTACTATTAAATGCTTTGGTAATTTTTATTTATAATCTCTTTCTATTTATACTTAAACATAAAAGAGAGTATGCTATTTGAAGCCAACGGCGGTATCCTTCCATACATCAAATTGCAGCTACATTCAGCCTTATCATTCATTTGGAGAAAGACTTCCTGACTATGATGCTGTTGGTTATGTGTGGATGCATCGTATATGTACGTAAAATCAGCGAAGGGGATGACTCTTTTTCTTGAAGATAAGTGAGAGAAATGTACCAAAACGGTAGATAACATGTCTGGAAATAACAAAAAAATGCATGCCCTTTCGTCTTAATATATGTGGTGCCAATTACAGAGAGCATAAGCGCTGCAAATATTTATTGGTATTAATTTATCTCGGAAGGAAACTTGAAACAGAAAAAGAAATGGTTGTTTTTATAAAGAAATTTTCATTTTTTGATTAAAAACAAATATGATATGTTCAGACTATGGAATGTTTATATAATTTAAAACCTTATCTAATTGTAATTAAAAAACTTTTATTTAGTACTATCCGATCTGCCCGGCGTTGCCCGGGCCCATGATAAAACCTTAAATAAACACCAAATTTGCATTATTTCATATCTTTAACCTGTTTTTGTATGAATTTATATTTCTAATGGCAAAATCGCCAAAAAATACTCATCGTTAGTGGTAAAAGGGCTCGTAAGTAAACATTTTCCCCTTTTTTCATGTAAATTTGTTTCATAATTTAAAAAAAAAGTTTTTGTTGTCCAAGCCCTTTGAAAATTTTAATGGTCATAAATATAGCGGTTTTACAGCCCGTGCAAAAATTACGTCTCAAATATTGTTATCTGGTTGTAAATAAATATGTTTTCTTTTAGATTTTTTTGGTTTTCGCGTCGGGTCCATTACATTTAAAAAAAAAAAAAGTTTTATTCGTCCGAACTCACTGAAATTTTATTCGTTTATAAATATAACTATCTCCAAGTCCTGTATAAAATTATGCGAAAATATATGCATATTAAATATTGAAAACGTTACCCGAAGTCGAGCGTGACCGTGGAGCAACAACCATATATTATGGGTTGTCGCCGAACATTTCTGAGATTTTTTTTATTTTTTTAAATTCTTCTCGTCCGAACGTTTATAAATTGTTTTAGGTGATGTAAATATCGTCTATCAAGATGCCCTAAAAAATTGTGACGAAATACGAACGTGTAGTAACTTTTAGCGTAAGAAAAAAAAAGAATTCATTATTATATTTTTTTTCCCGTGTAGTTTATTTTAAACAAATTTTATATTTCTAAGGAAAAAAAAAAGCTTACTCTGACAAATTAATTATGAGAAAATCTTTGTGCAACGTGTATAAGGTGATGCATTGAATTTCAAATTAAATTAAAAATTTTCCATGCATTTAGACTCTCTTTCGAAACATTAACTGTTAGCATATACCGGGTGGTTATAATATAAGTATCTCTATTTGGAGCTGTCTGTAGTTTGAAGGAATAACCAGAATGAAACCAAAATCGGTACACTAACTATTCGAGAAGGGGGAAGAAGAATGGGACACAAAAAATAATTGCAATAATCACCGACAGATGGAGCTTTTGAGTGTCAAATGTAATTTGTAATATTGTGTATCGTGGCGGTGTCGCAAACCTCAATGACTTTACCGCATATCACAACATGTGCGAAACATCACGCCTGATAAATTACATTCCGCAATTGAGCACGTCATGCACCGCCTGGATTGTGTCCTCCAGTAATATGGCCATGTGGAACTTGAACATGATCAGCTCCGCTATGCGAAATTGTAACCACATTAACTGTGACATTTTCCAATAAATTAGGTGTGCCATCCAGTTTGATGCCTTAATTCTTTGTTCTTGTATTACTCATTACATTTCACACTCAGTAGCGCCATCTGTCGGTGATTATTGCAATTCTTTTTTTTTTGTTATTCCATTCTTCTTCCCCCTTCTCGAATGGTAAGTGTACTGATTTTGGTTTCATTCGTTTTATTGCTTTGAGGTACAGACAGCTCCAGATAGAGATACTTATAACCACCCTGTATATCTCTTTAAATGTGCGTAATTTCATATCCAAAAGTTAATCAGATATGGAGTTATTGCAATCCATATTAGGATCACTTTTACATGTAGTTTGTCAATTTAAAATGTACCTGACACCTTAATTAGAAAAGTTGTAATTATAAATAATGATGGCAGACTCCTTGGAAATTCTAAGGGGTGTACGTATTTTTATAATTTCGTATTTCTAATTGTCTGCTTTCTTCATGCAAAAATTACGTGAATCCTTCTCTTTCAATGAATTTCTTTGAAACGTACGCAGCCAAAAACTTGGTCGAAGATATAAATGATGAAGTAAATACGATGTATATACGTATATTTGAAAATATGCTCTTTTTCGTAGTACAAGTAGGACATTAAAAAAAAAAAAAAAAAAAAAAAAAAAAGCTTACTTTGACAAATTAATTATGTGAAAATATTCGGGCAACGCGCATTTAATTTCCAATTAAATTAAAAATTTAGATGCATTTAGACTCTCTTTCGAAACATTAACTGTTAGCATATATATCTCTTTAAATGTGCGTAATTTCATATCCAAAAGTTAATCAGATATGGAGTTATTGCAATCCATATTAGGATCACTTTTACACGTAGTTTGTCAATTTAAAATGTACCAGACACCTTAATTAGAAAAGTTGTAATTATAAATAATTATGGCAAACTCCTTGGAAATTCTAAGGGGTGTACGTATTATTTATAATTTCGTATTTCTAATTGTCTGCTTTCTTCATGCAAAAATTACGTGAATCCTTCTGTTTTAATGAATTTCTTTGAAACGTATGCAGCCAAAAACATGCCGAAGATATAAATGATGAAGTAAATACGATGTATATACGTATATTTGAAAATATGCTCTTTTTTGCAGTACAAGTTGGACATATATATATAAAAAAAAAAAAAAAAAAAAAAAAAAAAAAAAAAAAACATGAAATACGATTATGAAAGTAAATAATGTCAGAAAGTTTACAGGATTTTATTGATATGTGCTTTATAAGCAATATTTATAAAAATGTGCTTTTCAAATCATAATGAAATAAGTATGCTTACATTTGATAAAAGGTGGTACCGTAAAGCAGTTATGTAATTAAAAGAAATATAAATAAGTGCATCTAAATATAATATACCAATTTATCACATAAGGAATGAGCTTCGTAAAGATATACATCATTAAATTAAATTCTATTTAAAATAAATAAATAATCCCTTCTATAATTAATTTAAAAAAAAAAGAATAAATAAATTTTGCAATTATTTTGAAAACATCAGCTATGCATTTTTCTCTTTTTGTGGTTATGGATAATTTGATGCTTCAATATATCATGAAACTTTTCTAATGAATCAGAGTTTTCGGGTAGAAGTTATCAAAAACAGGTTTTCCACTACATTAGTCAAATGATTTGGTCAATTTAATAAGCTGATTCGATTCAATTAATAATAATTTAATTAGTTACTGATGACGGATTAAGATGTGTCTCATTTATCGGAATGAAACTTTATTAGTAAATCGTCCGTGAAATTTTATGACTTACACATGTTGCTAGAAATATATTCCATGCAGATATTATACATATAAAGAAACGCATAAATTTTAATATTAAATGTAATTTGAAATATAATCACAAATTGTGTTTTTATATACGCGAAAATTATATTATAATTCATACAAGAAAAAAGCATAAGTGTAAAGAAAAAATGCTACTTACGCGATATTCATATATTTTCTTATTCATTTTATTTTTCTTATTCTTACATATAATCATTGACCGCATTAATATATCAAGTAATTTTTATATTAAAATTAATATGCTACAAAATGAAATTTAACGCATATAAACATGATGTTAATTTGAAGTCAAACAATTACAAGAATATAAATATATATATATATATATATATATATATATATATATATTCTAAATTTTTAGGTAAATTAGAAAGCAAATGTCAATAACATAAAGGAATTATTCACATTATTTTTTCAAAATTATTATTTGTTTAAAAGATTGATTCGTCAAAAGTTCTGTGAAAATTAAACATGCCATTATTAATAATTTTTTTTTAAATGCATGAATCTATGGAATCTTAGAATATGAGAAGTCATAGAGTGACAACTAAAAGGTAAATATCCTATTTAAATTCTACCCCGTTGGAATGAATTGTGTAAGGGAGTATTTCTAATGCACATTACCTTTTTAAAAAATTACACGAGAAGTGTTCTCATGAATCATCAATAGGCATTTAATTTTTAGTTCTAATCCCCATGGTACGGAAACTGTAATATGAAAATAGTAGGAATATCCTATTTTGTTTATATTAATATTAATTTTTTCAGATGTGCAAGTTTTATTTTGTATTTCACAAAAATTGCATTTTAATTGTAGCACTGCATTGACTAATAACAAATCTTGAAATAAAAAGTTGTACATTGTACGCGAATTTTACATACATATTAGAAAATAATATATTCTATCACAGTTTTATATTATGTACTTAGTATTAATTTTATTACATTTTCAGTTATTGTTTTGAAATAATTCTTCCATTAAAGTATGGAAGTCGATGAGAACGTCGCATGCATTTTTCTGTGCGTTCGTAATTATATAAATATGTAGCACCTGCAGTCGTCGTCTGGTCCCTCCTTCTGTCCGCATTTAACAACGCAAAAACTACCCAATCGAATGGTTTGAAATTTAATTTCTATAATCGTTGCAGAATTTTGTCGAGTCATTTCAAATTTTATGAAAATCGAATCAAAAATTAAAAAGATATTAATAAAAGTTTTCTTTATTCTATTAAATCCTATCATACGTAATCTATATAGTAAAAGCGCAAGTCATGTGACTGAGTGATGTGACTGAGGAAAGCAAATACGGGCTAACCACATCTTTTATCATATGCCCAGTTGTCATTTATATTCAAAATTATTTTTTCGAATAAAATTGCATCAAAGTTACATTTTTAGGAAGATCGTTCAAAAAAATTGCTTGCTTGAGAGATGAGTTACTTTAAAAAATGTATAGATTGTGAGATATAACTTCAGTGAAAATTAGGTTAATATCCAAATATCTCAAAATAACTTTAACAATAAAAAAAAAATTGAAACGAAAGATTCGTCTTTGTTTATTCACTATAAGAAAAACATTTTTCCAAGAAAAATGACTTTAATCTATATGTTACAGAAATACACGTTTGGTGCTGTGGTCTCCACTGGTCGAAGGTCCTTGATAATGGCTTAGTTTGGAGCCGAAAGCGCTAGGAGAGTTATGTACTACTAAGATATTATGTTTTAAAGTTTTTAAGACATTTTGTACATTTATTTTTATCTTACGTCCATTTTAGTAACATATAGATTAAAGTCATTTTTCATGGAAAAATGTTTTACTTATAGTGTATACCGAATATCTCAATACAGTAAAGAAAATAATCAAAAGATTCATTCATCGTGAGTCATAGAAATATTAAACCATGGAGGTAATCATTCGCAAAGAATTATCCCCATAGCAGCGCTGTCTGGTGTCGAAAAACAATTCGTATCTGTATATATGGCATCTTCTTTAATAAAAAGCTATGCGTTGCTGACGACTGGGATTTTCGTTAATCGTTGCCACAGATTAATCTCGGAAAATGAAACATTTGAAGTTACTGAAAAAATTAATTGCTCGAAAAGTATTTGTCAGAAAACTGTTTGACAAACTGCGTTAGAAAGGTAAAAAATTGTATTTTTCTTAATATAACTTTCAAATCTACTGATTATGCCATTTTTCAAATATTGAATTTCAAAATTTACCAAATTTCACAATGGAGTACTATAACGAAAACTTCACGCGTAAAAAAATAATGATAACGGCAATGTGTCAGCACGAGTCCCAAATTATAGTAGCCTTATTATTCTGTTAAAATATAAAAGTGAATTATGATGTCACGAGTGCATGATTTATATTTAGTTCTTGACAACTACTAGGTGCGCCATTTCTTTTTAGTTGTGAATACTATAGGTTAATTCACATTATTAAAAAATGTAGCTATAAAACATGTAAATCAATGGAAAACGGTAAGTAATAAATTGTAAACGTAATAGTAAACCGTATTAAAAAAACATAACTTAGTGAGATAAGTATCCGTTTTTATGTTATTTCAGGATATTCCAGGTAAAGGTACAAATTACTTTAAAATACAAGGTTAAATTCACCGATATATTTCGTTTGATTCAAGGTTATTATGGAGAAACCGACAAGCCCAGCGGGCGTAGTCTGCTAGTACGTAATAAGAAAAAAAAAAGCATCCTCATTTCGTTCATAGCAGACGATAATAATTTATTTCACTGAAATAATAACGATGTTTTTACATTGTAAAACTAGTTATAGCACGAAACGAACGCTCCTCATTTGTCACTTTTAAAGTACAATTTCCAACTTTTAATGTTTCCTTACGTTCTATTTTTTCTTTTCCCGCATTCGGTAATAAAATTTCCTTATAGAATACAACAAAACGTGGCAGTAAATTATTCTGAACACGTTGTAAGTTTTTTTCTTGAATTCAGTATAAAAATGTATGAAATGTATTTTTAGAAATGTCTTAGGATATATTAAACTGAATTGAATTACATTCATTTTAATGATTTCAGAAAAATATACATTTAAGTATATTCGTTTCTTTTTTTCTTTTGAAGAAACCCAAGGGAAACATCAGAGTGAATTTGTTCCACGAAAGACCCAAAATATATCTTTGTGATGCGTGTGGTTGCAGACCATTTAATTAATTAATTTATTAACATGTATGTTTTTGTGAAAGTTATTTTAATGGTAATACTTCATATTGCGAATGCTATATTCAAATCATCAACTGATTTTTTATATCGTTGGACTTTTGGCCTTTTAATTCCAGTTTTCCATTTCTACATTCTTGTATATATTTTATTTATTTATTTTAAAATCATTTCTATACTCAAAATCATTCCTTGTTAATATCGACGGATCACATAAAAATAATATGAAATATTAAAAAGTTAAATAATAATATTTTCAAATTTTTATGACACTTTTTATTTAAATATTTCAATTAAAGCATGCTGATTACATTTACAAATGTATTTCATTAATATGTATTACAGTAGTCTCCCTCAAATCCACCACCCTAAAATCATCAAAAATTCTTAAAATCCGCACATCATTTCCGATGTAAACAATGAAACTTACAATTAAGATGCTTTTTGTAAAATTTAAGTTTTTTTTTATGTCATTGTGTACACATTTTAATGTGTAATTATGCTTGATATTATTCAACTCATGTTTTCTCATGAAGGAAGTATAAATTTATTTCTGAAAAAATTCTAGATAGTGCTGATATCAGTGGCGATCGTAATATTTTTACCAAATAATTTATGTATTAATAAAGCTTTTTTGGTTATTAAGTATGGCTAAACATGAAATATATATTTTTTTAATTTTAAGATTTTGATGTGAATTATTAGTGTACATTTATAAGGCGAGTTTCAAAATATATCATCATTATACATATACATTATACATATTTCGTTATGCATTATTAATTATTTACTTGATCTTTACTTTTAATATTTTAAATGCTTTTTAAATTTTCTTAAATTTTTTTATGTTACTTAACTATTTTACGCTATTGTAAGCATTCATTATAATTTTGAGTGCATTATTAAATTCAAATTATTGTTCAAAAAATGTAGACAAATTAGTAACAAGAAATTCGGAAAATTCTAAAATCTGCAGAACCTCCGGTTTTAAGCTATGCGGATTTAAGGGAGTCTACTGGATATTATTTTCCCTAATTTGAGCTAACAAAATATTTATCTTATCACACTTTCTATGTCTTTTTCAGGATTCCGTTTTTTTTTCTTTTTATGGTGTTGATATTTAAATGTCGATAAAATCGCATTATACTACAAAGAAGAACTAATACTTCATTCCATAAAAGATTATATATATATATATATATATATACAGTCGAGTCTCTATATAACGAAATCCATTGTTCCAGTAAAAAATTCGTTATATAGAGAAATTCGTTATATAGAGAATGAGTAAAAATTCCTATTTAATGTGTAAATTTTGAACAAAAATTATTTTTGAAGTGTTAAATTAAGAATTTGAAATGTTTAACTATAAATATTAACCTAATATTGTATTTCTTAATCACATAAGGAAAACTTACAGTAATTTTAGACCAAGAAATCTCAGTAATTTTTCGCTGTTTTGATTTCAAAATTGTTACACTCTCGAAAAAATGTTCACGCTTTCGCAAGGAGTGAAAAATTGTATCGGGAACATTTTCCTCCATTTGAAGTCCTCGCCTTCTAAGATCAAAAGAACTCAACATTTCACTGCGTCATGGTTTTTTCTCTTGTAGTATGTTTTCGTTTTCATGCTCATTGTCACTCTCACCATCATCGTTCATAATGCTGCTTAAAATATCACTGTCAGTTCAGTAGGATACTCCGCAATAGTGAGATTGTCATCCACTTCCAAAAAATCTGAGAGAGTAACATTTTCTTTGACCTTTCCACGTTTCTTAATTAATTTCCATTGCTCTTTTAAGTCTGCTAAAGCCACATCTTCCTCGTCCTCAGAACCTGCATTATTCTCCAGTTCAGAAAACCCGGTCTTTTTGAAGCAATTGTAGATTGTTTTTCAGTTACATCAAATCTCCAAGCTTTATAAAGTTCCGCAATAAAGAACATTTTATGAAAAAAATTCGTTATATGGAGATAGATAATTTGCTATATGGAGACTGTTTTTAATGAGATCATGGGAAAAGGGGACCGTTCCTACTAAAAATTCGTTATATAGAGAAATTCGATGTATGGAGTTTCGTTATAGAGAGACTCGACTGTATATATATATATGTGTGTGTGTGTGTGTGTGTGTGTGTGTGTTGGTCAGATTTATGAATTTTACATGATCTAGATCAAATTTTAATTGTGCCAATTGACAATTTTTTAATTCGTTTATCTTCACTCGAAATTTTAGAGCGAGTTAAAGAATTATGTAAAATAATAAGAAATATCAAAAGGTCATTGATTTAAAATATTGGGATGTACGCAAAGTGTTCTTTTCCGTTATATACATTCCTGGAAACAAATATATAACCTTCTACTAGTTCTGCCTCAAATCATCGTATAAAAATGTGGCTGACACTAATCGTCACCTAATAATGCCTACTAATTAATGTTACACTTAAATTTTGATCAGGACGTTGTCAAAATATAGAAACTGTAACAAACTTTAAAATCTTCGATACTATTTTTGACAACAATAATGGGGACATTCGGTAAATTTTACTAACAGATACAAAGTCGGAAGATATTCAGTCTTTTCACTTAATAATTATACAGGTTTAAGTTTTAAAATTCATAATTGTTAATTTATTTTTAATCGTTACAACACAGATTGCAATACGGGAAGTGTTTTTGGAGTAACTTAAAAAATACATGACGTAATAAGCTGTAATCTTGAATTCGCATACTTCAAGCTTCAGAAAATCGATTTTTGTTAAACAAATTCATAGGGTGAAATTCTTTTTTAAAAATTAATTTTGAGGTAGGAGAGATGGGGGATGAATGGGACATTTTCACAAAAATATTTATTTTAAATATTTTATATAAGTTATTATTAATATTATATACCACATGTCAAACTTTAAGTGTTTGACTACATCTTATGCACAATATTTGTTCAAGATTATTATTATACAGATATATAAATTAAATTTAAAAAACGTTCTTCTATGTCCCAATAATCCCCACAGCAGTGTTGAATGGGACACAAGCATTTTCCTCCCCGTATTCAATGTTAAGGACTAAAAGCTGAACAAAAATGCCGCCTTGGCAAAAGCTGAGAGATTATAAATTGTAACATGATCTCCCGGATTATTTGTTAGTCAATGATCTTGGACTCATCTCGGCTTTGCCTTAAAAGGCCCATAAACGGTAGACTGAAGACGATGACTACAAAGAGGATGAAATGTTAAATGAATAATTACCATAAAGTATTAATTTATCAATCTATATAATATTATTTAGTTAATAAAAAATTTTCAGTATCCTCTAGGGACGAATGAAGCCTAAATTCATCCCTATTTGAAATATACCAATCATCCCCATGATGCATACATTCAATTGTCAGCTATTTTGTCTCAGAAATTATTTTGTCACAATGGTTAATATGCATTCATTTTAATTACCAATATTGAGCGTTTAAATAAAAAACTACAACATATCTTAATTGTTTATATTGCATAAGATATTTAAGTAACTTCAAATGTAAAAAAAATTACTTTTAAGCAGAGTTTTCAGGAAATGCAAATTTGAAGAAAACTGAAAACAGCCATGTGCTCTTGTTTTTGGTTCTGAAGCACACTATGGTAGTGAAATCTATCAGGATAGAAAGCAACTAAAAAAAATGTTTATTGCCTGAAATATTGAGAGCGTCCCATCCATCCCTTGTCCCATTCATCCGCCATCTCCCCTATTATATATTTTGAAATGAGTTCTTTTTTTAACTATATGAATTAATATAGTTGATGAGATCCTATGAAATTTCTAAGAAAAATTGTTGTCTATAAATATTGAAATATAGGAATTAAAGCAAAAAAAACTCATTCCGCCAAGTGATTTTTTCAAAATGAATTTTTAAACACATACTTTTTATAGACTGCAACTTATGATTTTTTTCACTTTTTTTTTTCTAGATGCTTCAGCTATGTCAATCCAAAATTATAGCGCATTTCGCAAAATAGTTTTTCAGTTACCTTATCAGTTATCAGTCTTAAAACACTATCAGCATTTCAATCTGTTTTGCAACGACTAAAAATGGATATAAAAATAGGAGTTAAAAATTTTAAAACTGTATAGTTAACTCTGTTACTCATTAAATTTAATGAGTTGTCGTTTTGTATCTTCATGTAAAATATACCAAAGAATTCAAATTTGAGGTAGAAATTAGCTGTTAACAATGTAAATTTTCACTGATACGACTCCCTATGCAAAGTTTAACTGCAGCATTAATTATTATTGCTAATTGATTGGTATTAGCCATAGTTTTATACGAAGATTTGAGGAACAGTTAATAGGGGCTGAACAGTTTATTAACCAGTAGTGTACAATGAGGCCGTGTCCTAATTTCAATAAAATAAGTTAATTGAGATCCGTAATTTTAATTATTTATGGATAAAATCTTGCATGCTTAATGGTAAGAAATTTAATAGATTACAGAAACGCAAATATAAATTTATCGAATATTTCAGAAAAATATTTATTATAAAAAGATTATTATATTTAAAGTTTTAGTTCGATCAATAAGTGACCTATATAAGATTTTTAATGTAAACTAGAACTAACAGGAATATTTTTATATTACTCTCCATAAACCTTTTTATAACGATTAATTTGTTTAAAATTGAAATTTCATGAAATAAAGCTTGTATTATCTTTTTTAATGTATTCTTAATTAAATCAAAATAACTTAATAATATACTTACAGTGATATAAAAGCAAAATTACTTTTCTTTTGTAGAATTATAAATAAAGTGTTTGAAATCATGCTTTTCTATTCAAGTACACATACTGCTTTAAAAAACAGTACTTTCTCTTCAAAAAAGATGTTTTATTTTAAACACTTGAATTATGAAACATAATTTAAGATTTTATGAGCTACTTGTTTATAAATTTAAAACTAATGAAAAAAGTAATATACATCTTAAAAACAAAAACGAAAATACTGTGTTGTTGAAGAAAATATTGCTGTTAAGCTAATTGTGAAACAAATGATAAAGAAAGAAGATAAATATGAAACAATTTAACATTTTAGAATTTGTTTATAAAAACTATAAATTTATATATATTTTTTTACATGTATGAATTTTTTTAAATACATTTATTATATTTCTAAAATGCATTATGCTAAAAGAATGTAAGAAACAAGAGACTTAAATGACTTAGAAAAAAGTACGTCTTGAAAAACATAAATGTAAAAGTTAACGATTTCAAGTCAAGTGCGTCTTTCGAAAATAAGTGAAAAAATATTAAAAATACAATTAAACTATATATATATATGAGTACTTTAGCGTTTTTAAGCATTTGTACTTAAAATTCACTTTTGCTTAGTTCATGTAATTTTTTGAACAGTAACACTTAGGATAATATGATCCATTTTTACATTCGTGAAAAAGGAATATTTTGAGAAATAAAAAAGAAAATCCTAAGACTCTTGAAGTATGAAGAGGAAAGAAATAGCTTCTGAAACATAAAATTGAGCTTTGAGAAAAAAAAAATTTAAACATCACTCTCTTTTTAAAGATGATTTTCTGTCCACTGACCTTTAAAAATGCAGTGAATTTGCGAAAGATAGAGTGAATATAAAGTTTAAATGTTCGTATTACCTAAGAACATTTCAGGTATGGTGAAACGACAAAATATGCATAGTTTACCATGCGGAAAACCTCTCAAAACGTTTATATGTATTAAGCAGCTCTAAAAACAGAAGCTCTGAATGTAAAATGTTACGAGTGATTTGAAAAATGTATTTCTTTAATCTAAAAAAATGCATTTTTGTATTTCAAGAAAAAAGAGAAAGCTTAAATATGTAATCAAAAAGCGTGAATTCTAAAGAACATAATGATAGTAAACTATTTTTAAAGGTGATTTTCTGTCCACTGGGCTTTGAAAATGTAGTTATCAAGTGTGATTAAAAAGTACAAATATTCCTTATAAAAACGATAAAATATTTATAGTTTACCACGCGGAAAATCCCTCAAAACATTTATATGTTTTGAGAAGACCTAAACAAAGAAGACCGCAATGTTAATTGTTACAAGTGATTTGAAAACTAGATTTCTGTATTCTGAAAAAATGCATTTAATCTTTTCAGAAAAAAATAAAGCTTAGATGTGCAATCAAACACCGTGCATTTTAAAGAAAGTCGTATTAAAATATCTCTAACCTTTGGGAAAAAAATCCCAAAAAGTCTGAGTTATAGTATATGTATATTTCTTCATTGTGTTATTGTTTTATTTCTATTCATATTTAAAAGAGCTTTTTATATTCTAAATCCTTCTTCATATAAAATTATACAACACATTGTAATGATATACGTTTGTAATTGCTAAATGGTGTAAAATAAAAACTTTTTAAACAGTAAAATGAGTTTTTAGACTGTTGACATGTTTCGACTCCATCGAAGTCATTATCAAAACATATAAATATATTCTACAATTGTACGATCTATGATGTAATGATTTAAAACACCATCAATCATTTTTTCACGTATTTCTTCACATTATGCACTTTATGTTTTATTTTTACTCGGATCTTTATTTCCATATTTGTAAACATGGAGTAACGCAAGCCATAATTTTGGTAAGTTAAATGATGCTGCATCCTTTCATATTGCATTTTTACGTGTTGCAATCTCTATGTTTTTTCATATAATGGATGGATAGTATATATTGCAAGGAAAAATTATTTTACTTTCTTTGAAATTTATTTGGATGGTTTGTTCTTGATATAAACTTGTCAGGGCTGTTTTTTACTGCTATACTTTATATCAGCTATATGCTTCTTTTTTTCTATAACTATATTTCTTGCTAGTCATGTCAATATAGTAATTCTATCATACGTGTTCTTTAATAAATTGTATATTGCATATACTCCTGAATAACCTTCAAAATAATATGGTAAATTAAAAACAGGTGTTCATTTGTAAATGTCTGTACATTTACTATTTATTGTCCATTTTACCAATTTTCTTTCAGACACTATTTTAAAAAAACATGGTCAAAATTTTTCACTAAAAACGTCCCCCATTTAAAAAATGTAAAAACAGATTCCAATAAAAAATCTTTACCACTCCACAAAAGCGCTTTCGCCCCAGCCAGGGCATCATCAGCCAATAAAAAATCTTTATCAGTCCACAAAAGCGCTTTCGCCTCAGACAGGGCATCATCAGTAAAATAACTCATGATGCCCTGGCTGGGGCGAAAGCTCTTTTGTGGAGTGGTAAATTTTTTTTATTGGAAACTGTTTTTACATTTTTTAAATGGGGGACGTTTTTAGCGAAAATTTTTGACCATGTTTTTTTTAAATAGTGTCTGAAAGAAAATTGGTAAAATGGACAATAAATAATATGGTAAATTTTAGTGCAAATGATATTATTTAATTTCGGTGGGAATTTGGCTGTTAAGCAGATATTGAAACTTTTAAGTCGGCATTATAATTTCTAAAAAAAACTTGGAAAATATTGAAAATTATTAAGTTTGTATTTTTGGGAATAAAATTTGTTTCCAGGCTTCTTATTATTGACAATATCCAAGATTAATTATTAATACAGTGGAACTCCAGTTATACGTTTTGCCCGGGACCGGACAAACGAAACGTATAACTCAGTAAAACGTACAACTCAATTAATGGTTTACCGGAACAATTTTTAAAATATATCATGCAAACTTTGATCCGCTGAGGTGTTTGCTACCTTTTATATTGAAAACAGAAGTTTCCTAAGTAGTACTGCACCCATGACATAAATTTTTGGAAATAGAAATGAGAAGAAAAAAAGTACATAAAATAAGTTCATGTGTACTTCTCTTATCTTAAAAGCTTTATTAAAATTATGTTTAATACACATAGAGTACTTAAAAGAAATCGTTGGAATCGCCTTGGCATATAAATCATTTATTAAAAGACATTTCAGTAGTTTATTGAATCTTGTTGAAGTAATCACTCATCTTCGTTTGTTTCTTTTCGGCAGAGCCTATACTGAAAAGCAAATTTTGCATTTATGTTAATAAAGCAGCCGCCTTAGGTTATTGCATTTACTACTGACGAACCGATTTACTACGTCAAAAGCTTTCACATCAGCTCTGAAGTTTGAGTGGGATCTTTCAAATCAGACTCCTCGGCCGCGTCATCAGTGTTTCCGGTTTCAAAAGGGATAAATGAAAAATAAATTCGTCCGGGAACGCAAAAACGTAACGTATAACTGAGGGAAATGTATAGCTCAAAACGTATAACTCAGCTAATTTTTAATGGCAAGTGGTCGGGACCGCTGAGTTGAAACGTATAACTGAGGGAAACGTACAACCCAGGTAACGTATATCTGGAGTTCCACTGTATGTTGTACCTTAAAACCATTATGCCAAGAAATTTTACGAGTTTTATCTAATTCATCATACAAATTAATTTCAGTACATAATAAAAACGCCCGTTTTATGAAAAATCAGTAGGCTGAAAATTTATTCGTAAATGAAGAACATGCATTTCTTCGTATGGTAGATTCGTTAACAATGTTTTTTCTGAAAACAGACCTATCAATAAATTGATTTGTCCTGGTTAGCATTACATGAAGACTTTTACTATGTTCAATTTAAACAGTGAATTTAATGTTACTGTGCATTGAATTTACATAAATTATAAATATTTTAGCTTCTTAAAGACTATACTACAAAATTATAAAATATCATTAACACATCTGAGGCAATTGCGGGACGTGAAGTTAAATGTACAAAAAATATGGTATACTATATGGCAAATTATTTGTAAACATTTCCGAAAATCAGTGGCAGCAACCGAAATTTTTGTTTTATAAATGCTTCTTTAGTTCTCAAAAATATATTTATATCTGAGTTTTTTAATGACAAAGGACGCGTTTCAGAATTGCGCAAATACTTAAAGTGATAAAAACATAACACGAAGTGTTTAAAAATACCTTTTAATATAGATTACATATGTTTCATTCGCTCTACCAGCGAAATCTTCAGATCTAAATGATAAATAAAATATTCTCGCATTGTTTTTTTGAAAATGGTAAACATAAACCATACGAGATCGCATGTCCAAGGCAAGCAGGTGCTTAAATTGGTCAAATTGGAAAACGTGAAAATTATTATTTATTTTTATTTTTATTGCTTTTTCAATATGTAAATGATCGCATGTCATATTTTAGATAATTCAAAAGAAGCGGCTTTGTTGCAAATGTTATCTTTTCACAAATATATTTCTATTGATTCATGGATAATGGGTGGGAAATGAGTTCTTCATTGAAAAATTATTTTACTATTCTTGAAATCAATCTGCAACGGCTATATAGGAATGACAAACAGAAAATTTAAAACAAAAATAAAAGAACATATGGCAGATATCAAATATGACAGTAGAACTACTGCCTTAGCTAGACAATATAGATTGGTGCCATTTCAAGATTGATTTCAAGAATAGTAAAATAATTTTTCAATCAAGACCTCATTTCCCATCCATTATCTATGAATCAATAGAAATATATTTGCGAAAATATAACATTTGCAACGAAGCTGCTTCTTTTGAATTACCTAAAATTTGGCACGCGATGATTTACAGATTGAAAAAGCAATAAAAATAAAAATAAATTATAATTTTCATTTTTTCCAGTTTAACCACCTGCTTGCCTAGGACATGCAATCTCCTGGTTTATGTTTACCATTTTCAAAAAAACTATGCGAGAATATTTTATTTATCATTGAGATCTGAAGAGGTCACCGGTAGAGCGAAGGAAACATATGTAATCTATACTAAAAGGTATTTTTTAAACATTTCGTGTTATATTTTTATCACTTTAAGCATTAATTAGACTTTAATTTAAAGTTAACAACTGATTTTATTAAATTATTTGGAAGAGGTTATTGTATATTTTTGTTCATGGTTATATTATATTTTTCAAAATTATGAAACATTAGTCTTTTTTTTTTATAGAGTAGTGTCAAATAATTTCGAGGATAAAACTTCGTTTTATTTTTTTTCTAACTATTGCAAATGTTCACTTTTAAAAATGCATTAATTTATCAAAAAATAAATTAATTTAATAAGAACATTACAGAATTTTATTTCAACTAAGCTATATAATCAGAAACATAGATTATAAAATAGAATACATGTAAAATTAATTTTTCTTACTCTGACAAGGCTAAAGTATGTATGGTACTACTTGCTACCTACCTGAAAAATATTACATTTTATTAGCTTTCATTTATGCACAGTTGAACATGTATAAATAAGCTGTAAATTTGTTAACGAACCATTTTTTTCTCATAAACAGACAGAGAACATGCATACTTTACACAATAATAATGAAATCCTGTGGCTAATTTAACAAGATGACTTGATTAAGTAAGTGATGATTAAGTTATTTACAGTTGACAAATTTAGCTTCGTCATGCATAACGTGATCAAGCATAACGTGCACCTAAATCAAGCTTTTGCGCTAACGTAAACGTAAAGTTGTATAAATTAAGTTTACTAATGCAAATACATTTTATTTATATATTATTTATAAAAAATTCAAATGTTTTTCATCTGTTAATATATTTTATTAATTTAATTTGTTTCATTATGGTTATAAAAATGGTTATATTGCTGACTTGTGACTTTCACAGAAATAAAATAATTTTTCAAGATACATGCTAAATTTTATATATACATATATATATACATATATTGCAAATTTAACGAATTTCCTTTAACATTAATGCGATATTTAATTTACGGATGAAATCCCCCCCCCCCACTTTTCTCTAAATTTAACCATTTATCTTTAACAGTAATGTGATTTTTAATTTACGGATGTAGTGATTAAACGTAAGTTGATGCCGAAAAAGAAGATTAATATTGAAAAAGGGTGGCAGTTTTGGGGGTCTAAGAAAATGTGTAGTGGTTTATAAAGTAGCTGGAGTACCCTAGAATTATTTAAATGAAAACTGCAAGATAATCGGATCATTTTTAATGCACCAATGCCCCCAAGAAGAAGATAAATATTCAAAATTGGTGGCAGATGAAGTCCGGGAAATATTTTTTTTTTCATGAAAATAGTAGTTGGAAGTCCTAAAAAATTGTTATAATTTAAAAAAAAAAAAAAAAAAAAAAAAAAAAAAAAAAAAAAAAAAAACTTTAGTGAATCGGACAGTTTTTAAGGGAGCTAAAAGGGGTCAACTTATAGTTTTAAGCAAGACCATAAGAGAAAAAAATCGGTCCTAGTACTTAGTGTTTCGGACCTTTAATTACTCAAAAATAAGCATAGGATATAAATTAATCAATAAAATAAAATTTTAAAGAAATGCTTATAAACGGGCTCTAGGTTCACAATAAAAATATGAGGGTGATGGCCCGAGGAGACTCAACTTTAAAGTTATGCATTGAGATGGTGACACATTTCGGAAGAGGGGTGGAAAATGCATGGCGCATAAAAAGTTAAAGGGCCCTGAACAGGGGCCGAGGGGGCTAGAATCCTAACTGGAAGGTAGAAATGGGGGAATAACTAAATAGAGAAAAGGCCCCCAAAACGGAGAAGATCGTACTCAAAAGAGGCAAGTTATTAACATTTTAGGGAACAAAAACTTCAAAGAGCACTGTACTTGGCGCCAGGGGGCAAGGGTCTTAACTGGAATGTAGTAATGGAGTGAATGTAATAATAACTGAATGGAGAAAGTAGCCCTGAAAATGAAGAAGATCACATAAAAATCGAACAAGTTATTAAAAATTTAGGGCACACAAACGTAAAGGGTCCCAGGGGTCCCAGGGGTCCGGGGTCTTGTCCGGGAAATTTATTTGTCGTTCATGTAGTAGCTGGAAGTCCTAAGAAGTTGTTAGAAAAAAAAGCTAGGGAATCGGACGATTTTTAAGGGAGCTATAGTAGGGGGCTTAACTGCAACGTAGAAATGGGGGGAAATGGAGAAAGGCCCCAAAAAACTAAGTGGATCGGACAAAAATGGGGCAAGTTATTAACAATTTAGGGCAAAAATCTTAAAGGGCCCCAGGGGACAAGGTTCTCAAAATATTACAAATCCGAACGTCAGGTACATCAAGACCTGCCGTGTACTATACGCACCCAAATTTTCAGATTTCTACGTGCGGTAGATTTTGCTAGCCATCGCACGCAGATCTACACGCAGACACACACACAGAAACAACTTTATTTTATTAGTATAGATATTAAGTGTGCTGCTTGAATGAAATATTTAAAAATTCTTGTTCTGTTCTTAGTGTATAGAAAAAGAAAAAAAAAATACAGAATAAAAACCGTATTAACCTTCAAAAACTGTTTTTCCTCTTTTTTTCTTTTGACATCTCTGTTACTATTTTTCGGATTAAAAAAGAATTAAATTTGTACGAAAAGAAACAAGAACGAAAATCATTCATCAGACATAGCTTGTTAAACACTTCAAACGCTAAAATAAATTTATTATGAAACTTCCTTTTTCCTAGAATTCACTGATATATCTAAATACAGTAAACTCCCAATTATCCGCGAGTCTAAATTTCGTTTTTTTAGCTCACAGGCTATCAAAGCCCGCCCGTTCTGTATGTATGTATGTACGTATGTACGTACGTAACGAGATAACTCTTGACAGAAATAACCGTTTTGCTTCCAATTTTGTTTATAGGTTCCTTGTGATAAGGTGCTTCCCTGATTAGTTTTGGGGATTGATTGTTTAACTATAAAGGGGGGAACGGGGGGGCTAACCCCCCTTAATTAAGATAAATGGTTTTTTCATGCAGAATTGTCCAATTTTCTTCAAATTTTGTATGTAGGTTCATTGTGACAAGGTTCTTTCCTGATTAGTTTTGGGGTTCATAGGTTAAGTATAAAGGGGCTAACGGGGGGGGGGGGAATCCTCCCCCTTAATTTAGATAAATGAACTTTTCATGCAGAGTTATCCGATTTTCTTCCACTTTTGTTTATAGGTTCCTTGTGATAAGGCGCTTCCCTGATTAGTTTTGGGGATTGATTGGTTAACTATAAAGGGGGGGGGGAACGGGGGGCTAACCCCCCTTAATTTGGATAAATGGTTTTTTCATGCAGAATTATCCAATTTTCTTCAAATTTTGTATATAGGTTCATTGTGATAAGGTTCTTTCCTGATTAGTTTTGGGGGTTCATAGGTTAAGTATAAAGGGGGTAACGGAGGGGTTAATCCTCCCCCCTTATTTTAGATAAATTATTTTTTTCATGCAGAGTTATCCGATTTTCTTCAAATTTTGTATATAGGTTCATTGTGATAAGTTTCTTTCCTGATTAGTTTTGGGGGTTCATAGGTTAAGTATAAAGGGGGTAACGGGGGGGGTTAATCCTCCCCCCTTATTTTAGATAAATGGTTTTTTTCATGCAGAGTTATCCGATTTTCTTCAAACTTTCTATATGGGCTCATTGTGGTAAGGGGCTTCCCTGATTAGTTTTGGGGGTTCATTGGTGAAGTGTAAAGGAGAGAAACGGAGGCTACCCCCCTCTTAATTTTGATAAATGGGTTTTTCATGCAGAATTATCCAATTTACTCCAATTTTTGTATATAGGCTCATTGTGGTAAGGCACTTCCCTGATTAGTTTTGGGGGTTCACTGGTAAAGTATAAAGGGGGGAACGGGGGGGGACTAACCCCCCTTGATATAGATAAATGGGTTTTTTAAGCAGAATTATCCGATTTTCTTCAAATTATATATATATATATATGTTCATTGTGATAAGGCGCTTCTCTGATTAGTTTTGGGGGTTCTTTGGTTAAGTATAAAGGGGGGACGGGGGGCTACCCCCCTTAATTTAGATAAATGGATTTTTCATGCAGAATTATCCGATTTTTTCAAATTTTGTATATAGGTTCATTGTAGTAAGGCGCTTCTCTGATTAGTTTTATGGGTTCATTGGTTAATTATAAGAAGGAGAAACGGGGGATGGTTCCCCCCTCTTAATATACTGTCGATTTCTTCATTTTTCGAGGGCTTATTTCAAATTCTTTGAAATAAGAATATAATTTACAGTTAGTGTGAATAGCCTGTGAGCTCAATGCCGTCAGTTTAACTGGGCGGTTTTCTTTTATTTCTTATTTTCTTATCCTTGAGAAGAAACTTATTTCTGCGATGTAGGATGAGTTTTCGATCCTTTTTACTAAATATGATTTCCATTTGAAAACGTGGAACAATCACGTGCACAAAGCAGGTGCAGCTAATCTCGAGGGTGTCGCAAGGCCACACACAGGTCCGTGCGAAGAGGGGGGCGGAGGGGTCTTCGCCCCGGGCGCGGAAATTGAAGGGGTGCCAAATTTATACTGCCAACCACGGTTTAATTTATTTATTTATTCATTTTTTCATTATCGATCATTTTCTGGAAAATTTCTTTTTCTCTTTTCATCATTTTTTTTTCTATCTCAAAATATCATGATCTCTCCAACAAATAAGTGCAATTTTCTCTTATACTATTTAGTTGTTTGCAATTTCTGAATTAAAATTAAACCTTTTAAAGTTCCAACATAAACGCGAAATGTTTATTCAATAGAATTTATTTCTGTTTCTGTACTTTATCAGTTTTATGTTACTTGTCACAAAAAGAAGGGGGGGGGGGGCAATTGAAACTTTGCCCCGGGAGCAGTTTTCTCTTCGCACGGTCCTGCCCACACACCTGTTGATAAACAATGTACGGGTACTGAAAGTCACCCCCGCCCCCCTGTTATGATTTTGTTTCTTCCGTTTTTCATAAAGCACATCAGTTTGCTTGTTTTAGCTGAGCTGTGAACACGTGTCTTACAGAAGTTCGCGTTTGTATTTAAATTTTATAGTTTTGCATTTTCAATATTTGAAAAATGTCACAAAAAAGAAAAAGAGTTGTGTTAACGATTCAAGATAAATTAGAACTGATTAAAAAAATTGAAAATGGTGCTGCAAGAAAACAAATAAGCTTGCAATCTGGAATTGGAGAATGCACAGTTAGGCACATTTTAAAACAGAAAGATAAATTGATGCAATTCTCAGCCTCATCAGACAACTTTTCATCGATGAAAAAAGAAAAAGTATGAAAGCAGCACTTTTGAAGAACTGGATGCAGCACTTTTACGTTGGGTAAGACAAGTGAGAAGTGAGGGAACGCCTGTTTCAGGGCCTATTGTTGCTGCAAAAGCAAAACAATTTTTTGAAATGCTGGGATTATAGAAGGATCATTTGATGCATCGTCAGGATGGCTGACAAGATTCAAACATCGCCACGGGATAAGAGAAATAGGTCTTTACGGCGAGAAATTAAGTTGCGACGAACAAGCTGCAGAAAATTTCAAAGAAGATTTTGTACAATTTCTTCAATCAGAAGGAATTTATTTCGAACAAGTATACAACGCCGATGAGTCAGGACTGTTCTGGAAATGTTTGCCTACACGAACTCTGGCATTTCTGCTACAGGATCCCATAAACTAAAGGTAGTAGTGATTGGAAAATAAAAAAAACCGAGATCTTTTAAGGGAACAAGAGCTGAGAACCTCCCAGTACAATATTTCAACACAAAGAAAGGTTGGGTGTATCAAACAATATTTATAAAATGGTTTGAAGAAATGTTTATTCCCGAAGATAGGAAACATCTGGCGTATCAAAATTTACCCCAGAAAGCTGTGTTGCTAATTGACAACGCCCCATCTCACCCTGGAGAACTACAATTGAAATCAGAAGATGGAAATATTTTTGCAAAAGTTTTTCCTCCCAATGTTACAGCTCTTATCCAGCCTATGGACCAGGGCGTAATCGCTTCAATTAAGAAAAAATACAGAACGAAATTACTGAAAAAAAGAATTGAAGAGGGAGATGATCTTAAAAGCTTTTTCAAAGATTACACGATTCTCGATAGCATTTATGATGTAAACAGTGCTTGGGAGTCGGTACAGAAATCCACATTAATAAAATCCTGGCGGAAGATTTTGCCAAGTATAGAAAAATCTCTAGTAGAATCAGAAAAGGAAGAGGAAGAAGTTTCCGTTCATAATTTAGCGAATTTAGCAAAATCTGTTGCTGGTGGAGAAAATGTCGATGAAGATAATATCATTGAGTGTATTAATTGTGATGCTGACGGTACAGGCTTCGAACATGCAACTGATGACCAAATTATTGAAGAAGCGTTAGGTATGAATTTGGAAGAGAGTGACGAAGAAGATGATAAGGTACAAAAGAAAATGAGCCACGACGCAGCTTTAGTTTACGTTGAAGGACTTATCCAATATCTAGAGGAAGAGGATTACGCGTCACTTTGTGATAAAATAGTACTTAAAAAACTTCAAGCGCAAATAAAAAGAAGTGTTTCAGTACAAAAAAACAGACACTTTTGATGGATTTTCTAAAGAAATAAACCTACAAGTTTTTAATAATGAATAATTTTATTATTCCTGAAGTAATAAGTATTTTTATGTTACCCATTGTGCGTAGAAACTGTAAAATGTATGCTTGTGCTACTTATTATGTGTATAAAATGTTCAAGTACATATTTGTGTTGATTTGTTCCCTTTTTTCAAAATTTTGTAGATTATCCGCGAAATCAATTATCCGCGATAGTCGCGCCACTCAATTCCGCGGATAATCGAGAGTTTACTGTAATAAAGTTAAAAATAAAAAAATAAAACAAAACAAAACCTAATAAAAATCTATTATCAGCAATTGTTGACAATTCCATATAACAACAACCATCGATCTTAAACAGTCGTGTGACCGAATTTTTTTGTGCATCTCTCTCCACGATAAATGGTCTGCACTCAATAATCTATTGAAAACATGTTGTAGTGCACTTCAGTGGTTTCATTATATTTGAAGTATTTTAACACAAATAAAATGCACCACAAATTATTTTTTCCTACAGACAATAATATAAAGGTGCATCCCTGTAAACAAACTATAAATGCTACTAATTATATACTCCTGAGAAAGCCATTTTCTCTCCCAACTCAGTACTGCATATCAACCTCATTATGTTTCAAATAAAGTAACATCAATAAACTGCACCGCAATCGACATTTCCATAAACCATAATGTAACGAAATTATTTCGAGTGTGCCTGTAAACAAAGTTTAAATGTTACACACTTCTTTTTCAATTCTGAACAATCTATAGTAAACCTCAATGACATATAAAATTTGCTTGGCAATCCGAGTATATTTACGTGAGTTAGAGCACGAATAGATGGCAGACGGCAGACAGGCAAACAGAAATCATAAACACTTTTCAACTATCTTGGAAAATGTTAAAAAAGAGAGATAATAGCTGTTAAAGAAAACATAAAATACCCTATAACAGTAAGACACATTATGATAATAATTATAAAATTATGATAATAATTAATATAAAATTATGATAATAATTATAAAATTATGATAATAATTAATATAAAATTATGATAATAATTATAAAATTATGATAATAATTATAAATTTATGATAATATTTAATATAAAAATATGATAATATTTAATATAAAATTATGATAATAATTAATATAAAATTATGTTAACAATTAATGAAATAATAATAAATATTAATCGCATTTATTCTGTCACAATCGTTTTAAAATAACAAATCTTTTATACATTTAAAATATGATCATGAAGTATTTTTTACTAGTAGACAAGTGTGATGTTAAATGAAAGATAAATAACTGTGACGTTTATATAAAACTGGAAAATTGAGAAATGTCTGAAAATGATCAAAGGTAATGAATGTGAAAAAAATATTAAAAGTAAAGAAAATACAAAATTATGATTATATAATAAAATACAATAATAATTCTGTGTAAAATGTAATTTTTGTGTTACGTGGAAATTGCTGGAAAGAAAAATGCATTTATGTTTGTTCACTATTTGGGAATAAAAATATTATTTAAAATTTAGCCGATCAAAAATATGTTCTACATTTTTCTATTCTTTTTTAGAATTTATCAGCATATTAATAGGTAAGTCTCAATTTTGAAAAATACAAGTATACGTCTGTAAGAAGACTATTTTGTTTGTATATAACGTCCCTGCTATAGAATATTTCGGTAAAAACTATCCACCAAACTATTTCCACGCCACAATAAATGTAAGTAAAAAATCACATACAGATTCTATACATGCCCACATGCGCGATAATACATCATAGCTGCTAACATTTACTCTTTTTCCTTACCAATAAAATTTAAAAATAAATTTTGACTCGCTGAATCACCGACTTCAGGAATTAAATAAGGAAAAAAAATCAGTATTGCTAAAGCGTATAAATTGGCAGCTATGATACACTATATAAAGTGTTGCAGCAGAGTAACAGGTCAGTCGACCGATTTTATAGAAAACGGTCGAATGACGTACTTAACCGCATATAACCGTAATTTAACGGTATTTTGATCATAATATTGCTCATATTAGGGTCAGTACACTGTTAATTTACGGTTATATTACCGTTTTTTACAAAAAAGGTCGACTGACCCGTTACTCTGCTGCAAATTCTTTACAGTGTACATTATGTTTGAATATCGCAACGTCTGTCTTCCGAGCTTTCAAAATACAATCGAATTACTTATAAAATTTATTATTTTTTTAATACTGTTGGTTGGTTGATTTTATGATGGCCGATTATCTACACGAAGGATATAGGCCCTAGGGGGAGTGCCCTCCGTGGGGGTCTTTCTAAGGTATGCAAACCCGTATTTACGGCAAGGTTAGAATAAAACTACGGAAAACTCCGAACGGTTAGGTCGACGAGTGCGACAGGGGTTTAAACCCAGCACCTCCCATCTACCAGCTTAGAGATCAGAACCTCTCAGCCACTGGTGAGGCTTCTTGAATGCGGAGTATTTAAAATGGAAAGATGTATTAAATTCATCGAAAAGATTTCTGCACTTGAGCACACCATGCACTCATCTATGATGGAATTGTATTGTATTTTGCTTGCCGAGAACGAAGAGTGAGTGGAACTTTATGAAGAAGCTGTGTAAGATAATGTAGAGTAGATGAATTAAATAGCAAGAAGCTTTCCTTAAGGTGACTGCTATTAGCAACAAAACGAACTCCAATTAAAGTTTTCAATGTTTTTAGAAAGAAAATATTTTATCATTGCATAATAACAATTCAATAAAATGTTTTGAAAACGCTATATTTCTGTACTTCAGTTTAGACGAATTCTTTCCCGCCCGCGTTTCTCGTCGGTTCCTTTTGACTCTATTAGGTAGCTTTCAATACAAAAAAGTATAAAGTTACCTATAGCAGCCGTTTGGAGGGAAGCAATTCCGCAAACTTTTGGTATATTTTCAACGAATATATATATATATATATATATATATATATATCTGACCTATGTCATACGAAAACACTCGTATTTATAAATCAATTTAGATGAAACTAATTGTGTGTATTTTGTTACTAATTGTTTCAAGATGGCGGCCACTTAAAGATTTAAAACTAAAATAAATTTACAAAAAAGTTAAAAATTCAAATTTATTTTTTGCTTACGTGTTAGGCCTTGGTACAAGGATTCCGAAGCATTTTTTGTTTTACCTCTATCTTAAAAAATGGCTGAGATAGAGCAGTTTGAAATTCTAGGGTGGCTGACATTTTGAACACATTACAAGACAGCACATTGCAAACAAGTGGGTAAGTGTGTTCGAAGATCGCGCAAATGGTTTCGTTTAATATTCCTTTCAAAACACTTTATCCTTTCTTTAATAAATTCAAATAAATATCATTTACAACAACAACAACAACAAAAAAGTCATGTTTTTTATAAAGTAAAAATTTGCCGGTCTATTTTTTCGTTTTTTTTAATATCTAAACCAGCCGGATAGCGGGTCAAGCCCGCTATTATATTCTGTCATACTAATATCCGCCATACGGACTAAATGCAATATTTAAAAAAATAATTTCAAAATTAAACAAATTGTAAACCTTCAAAATGTTAAAATATGCGAATATTTCCATAATCGGATTTTTATCACGATTCAATATGTTTCTCAAACTCATATATTTACTATTCTCTATTATTCATATTGTTACTCGCTTTGTATTATTCTCAAACATTTGAAAAATTAGTTAAACTTATCATATGACGTCAGATTTTATTTTTAATTCTCTAATGACGTGATATTAATCTGCTTTGTGTACTTACTCATACTCCTTGTATTATTGAGAAATCATTCTGTTTTATTACCACTATGACGTCAATCTTTTTTTTATTTCATATTAATCTTTTTTTTTTCAATTGGTGAAACTTTTTATTTCATTTTTCACTTGGAAATCGTAATATAGAAAAATAATTATTGTAGAAAGAATTTCATCGTTGATTTTTAATTTTTGGCATCGGCTATAACGAAAAATGTTTAAATTTAATAGGAAAAGGCTGTTAGAATTTTGGTTTTTTATCTCTATTTATTAAAATAATGCGAATTTTTCAAATTTTAATATTTTCAGCTCTTTATAGCTGTTATTCTGATTTATACACAAAGTTTCAACTCTGTAAGTTACATAGTTTTCGAGAATGGCTCTGTGACAGACAGACAACAGAGCGGGAGCAATAGGGTTTCGTGAGATGAACGAAACCCTAAAAATCAACTATTAATTTATGAGTTTTAGTGAACGCGAATTCTCGATAATTATTTTCTTTCATTGCTGTAATCATTTTCCCAATCATACGCATAAAACTATATATTCATATCCGTTAGCGCCAAATTCTCGTCAAACTTATCGACATTTGGCGACTAAAATAAGTCTTCATAAATGAAGCCAACTTGGCCATAGCTCAATAATTTGGCGAATTTCTTATTCAAATTTAGTATTAACGAATCTTTTGTAAACGGTTTCTTAGCATTTTAGCTTGCTGTTTTCGAGTAACATTAGCTAAAATTTTAAAACGAAGATATAGGAAAGATATATCTTGACGAAGATATACCTTTTCCTCCCGGTACAGGCAGGAAGGACTTTTTTCCGTTGCGGGTCGATTGACTTTAAATAATTCGTGTTAGGTTTTGATGATTTCGGTTCGGATTCGGGTTGACCTGATTATTTAAACGAAAGTCTTGGATATTTTTCATTTGAGAAAACTATATATTTGAATATATTTGAGTGTATACGAGTTATTTTTTATTCCAAAAATATAAAATTGATATTATAAATGTATTTATACCCTATATTTCCATAATTGTATTGAAATTTGGATTAAATTTAATTCACATTGGGTTCGAATGGTGTTGGTGTTGATTTTAAACAGAAATTTCGGGTTCGGATCGTGTACAAACCAACCCGGGCAGAACTCTCCTTCGGATAATGAAAATCAAATAGAATATCACATGCTTTTATCATAAAATGTCCATTCTTTTTTTATAAACATGTGTCCAGTGCATGAGAAATAACCAATGAAAGAATTTGAGCGATTAATGCAGCGTTGTAGCTGATCAGTGAATTACTAACTTTTGCGCGTGTATGAGATGTACCTTACGTTTTCACCAGCTACATATTCCACCTGTTTCTATCCTTTAACATTTCCTTTAATTTGGGAAAGCTCTCAAATTACAACACAAATACTGAAGTGGCCCATTTTTAGAGGAACTGCAAAAATAATAAGCATTGTATGTGCAATTAAATAAAATAAATCGTGCATTTAAGCATTAAATTAAGATGTTTCATACTCAAAGATTAAAATTAGCATATTTAATGATACACAAAAAATTTACATTCATTATATAATAAAATTTTAAAACAAAATCGAAATTATATTATACTTACAGGGATATTTTTAATGTAAGTATAGTAATTCGCTAATAAACGCTATTTGCTGGTTGATTCGAAGATTATCGAAATGCTATCGGTATGGTTTCTAGCAACGTTTAATTCTTTTAAGTTCTAAAAATGTGTCCGATGTAATTTTGGATTACGTCTTTCTCGATTTGAATTATATGGAAATTTTGTTGAGTTGAAAAAGACGCAAATTTATCAAAATTTCCTATAAAGTAACCTGGAAGTTATAACATATTATTTCGAACTAAAAAAGGTTTATCTGAAAGAAAATGCTGTTTTATTATATGTATGTATGTGATTATTAATCATAAAACTTACGAACCGGAAAATTCTATACATATGAGCTTTCGCTTCATTTAAAAGTAAAGTAGTTAAAATGTATTTAGCTATAAAAGTAATTAAAATTATAAGTTTATATATTTTAAATGTTGTATAGTGTTCATTTAGCCGTAGAGATGCACTACAATACAGGCAATTTTAACATTTTATGTTAAATTAACTATAGGCATATTCCATATTTTAATTTTGGACTATATACAATTTGATGTTCATTTATTTTTATTATTATAGATAAATTTCTGTTTTTGTGTTATTTTATGCATAAGCATTTTTACTATTAATTTTACTATTTATTACTAATTTTACTATTATTTTACTATATTAAATTATTTTTACTGAAATTTCCATATTTCATACTATATTTGTAATATTTATACTTTTATGATCTCCCGTTAAATAAAATAAGAAATATGAAAGGTAGTATACTTTTTTATGTGAAATAACGTCATAAATCTACTCTAAATCAATTTGGATCAATTAAAAAGTGTTTTAATAATAAACAAATTCAATATTTGTCTTAAACCTGAGAAGAGTTGCAATAACATAGAAAACATTCTTTAATTTCTGTATATGCAGATGGAAGAAGCACGTTTAAAAGTTTTCCTTTTGTAACATATTGTTACCTCTTATTCAATTGCAGCAATCAATTTGCTAAACTGATTAATTTTTTGAATTATTATGCTGAACCGATTGTGAATATTGCTTGAAATACCCTCTTATTTTCATCCACAAACCTAAACTTAAGTAATATCTAATAGAAAATTTATAGAAAACATTTGATCAGGCTTATTACATTATTTTTCTTGTAAGCAAATAGAAATAATAAATATTCATACAATTGAATTAATTCTCATTTTTTGTTTGACATGAAGCAATGTCCTCTGGGAAAGTTACGATTTCATTAATCATATATGAGTGCAAAATCCTTTTATCTTTAAATGAACAGAAAACAAAAATAAGTAATGAATAGAAAATTTGGTATTTATTTGGCGTATTCTTGTACAAATAGTGATTGTCAGAAGTGATAGAAAAGATTATTTATTTAAATATAGAAAACGTTAAAAGAAAATGCATACTATCAAACTTTGAATATGCTTACAATTTATTATTTGAAACAAGTTGTATGTGCAAGCAAATGAGACACAGAATAGATTAAATGTTTTAAAACTACTTTTTTTCAAAACAGATAATTAAATCTTTAATAAAGCAGACTTTTATTTTTCTTGCATTTTTATTATTTTTGGAGTTATTAATAAGAGTCTCAAATTTTCGAACAGTCACACTCTCAGAAATAAAAAACTCAATTTTGACGATTCGGCAATCCTTAAACTTTATTTCGTTATTTCTGACAGTCATTTCGTCCCAGAGTCACTTGAATTTTGACGAAACGCGAAACCTCAAATATCTGACGAAACTGTTTCCTCACTGTCAAAAATAAAACTCTCACTTTTGACGATTCAGCAATTCTTGAGCTATATTTTATCATTTTTGACAATCATTCCGTCTCAAAATTAAGTGATTTTTAATGACATGGAAAATCTCAAATATTTGACAAAACTATTTCCCCATTTACGCGGCCAGATTATTTTTTTTGTTACAAAATCGTTCAAAAAAAATCAAAATTTCAGGAGCTTTTTTTTATTTAGGAAATATATTCATATAACAATCAAATTTAAAATATGCATAACTGATCCCTTTCCCCTCTATAAAGAGTAACGTGTTAAAATCTTAACCCCCATCATCTTTATAATTTCTGACCAAAAAATAAGCTAGACCATATTCTAATCATTCATTGAACAAAGGAAATTTCTCTAATAAATTTTATTAATCAAGCTATATTCCAATTATTTATTAACCAGAAAAACCATAATAATAATCCAGCCTTATTAATTAAAACATGCAGAATTTATAACAGCACCGATAAAAATACAATGTACTTTCTAAAAAAATAAACAAACATCAACATCCTGTAGATACATTTAAAATCAAATTCACGCATAGCCCCGCTGGCGAAGGAGGCACCGCAGTAGTCTCCCACACCGAAGATCGCGCGTTCGAATCTTCTTGAAGACTTCAGAAACGCGTCCTAATTTTTACCCCTGTCAATTACAGATGCTTCTAAAATTGTCAATAGATGGCGCCACCTGCCCCTTTTACACTTTCGAACAAACAATTTGACGAAATTAATTTCCTCACTTTTTTGAGGATACAAATTTACTCCATTTGACGAAATATTCGCTCGGAGCATTCTTCAGGAAACAATTTCGTCAAAAACGAAGAAAATTTCGTGGATTTTGAGTACCCATTTCTGACAGTGCATCATCCCGAAAAGCATTGCTGTTGCTGCAATGCGTAAGAATCAAAGAAATCAACCGTGAAAAACCACTGAAAGTCAATGCGTTTCATGACAAGAATATGAACATGTCGTATGTAACAAGAAAGTTTCATGATTGTTTCGGAAGATAGATCTTTTGCACTTAGAGGAGGGCAGTGTAATAAAAGCTAAAATTTACTCTATTAATTTTTGTTATCACTTGCACACTTTACATACCTTCTAGTGAAGAAGCGGTACGCTTTTGTAACGAAAAATGTGTTAGCTTCCGGTTAGATTTATATACGCAAATTGACACATTAATATTTATTTCAAGATACTTTACGTTTTAAAAAACAAAATGTTGGACGAAAAAAAAAATCTTCTTTTCTTTTTTTTTCTTGTTGAATAAAATCGAAACTTAAATTGATTTTAATATTATGATACATTATTATATTTTATAGTTAAAATCAGGTAAATTTGGTTAAAAACTGAATATTCAGTTTAAACACATTAAAAATCATTGATAATATTCCATAGTAATTTTAACGAAACTGACTTTGGTATTAACCCTCTCCGGCGCGGAGTAAGTCTATTTGTAAAATGATGAAATAATGGACTGACACCAGAAATTACAAACGAATTTATTAGAAAATAAGAACTTGCTTATTTTCCGGTACTGAACAAAAGGAAAATTTTAATTAAATATTCTTTGTGCCGTTTGTCAGTTTTGGAATTACAATTAGGCGTCATTTTTTGTGGACACCACCCGTTAAAGGGTTAACAAAATATATTTTTGCCACATCGAAATTCTTATTTCGTTAATTTCAGCCATACTTTATTATAGCGTTTAATCCGGGCTACACGCAAATTATTATTTAATTACGGGAACAGCCATTTAATAAATAGAGGGTAGCATTAAAAAATATAATTCTGAAGTCACGAATCTTTGTTTTTAGAGTTTTTTAATTGTATAAAAAATTATTTTTAAGCGAAGGAAATATGTTTAAAAAATTATTTTCATTACTGAAACCGAATTTACCAATTTTTCGCTTTCCTAATTTATTTACACTTGACTTGCCGTAAACATGAAACAAATTATGCTATTTATATATATTTTTCTTTTTTCTGAAGATAGATGTTTAAACATATTTTTTAGGGTATTTTTAAACAAAAAGCAATTTTCTTAATTTATTTATTTTTCTTCTTTCTAAATTATTATTAAATATACCACTCACTTAAAATGTTTCAATTTGTTACAAATTATCTGCATTTAGAAAGGGCCCATTTTCCTTTCTTTTTTTTCTTTTAATTGAATGGAATGATTATTTGGGGAAAATTTGTCGTTTTCTTTTAAATAAGGTATTTTCTTGGATATTAAAATACATATTTTCAATTTTCAAAGGGGATAACAGGATTGAATTTAATAAAGCTTTGATTTTCAAAACTATCGTTTTTAGTAAATTCAGTTAATGATTACTTATAAAATGTTAAGGCGTCTTGTGACTTTTAAACACGACGAAAATCAACAAAAATATTTAAAGTTTGAATTAGTGTATCTTAAAAACCTTTTAATGTATACGTATGAAATTTTGACTACTGATTAATCATATTGGACTTTTTAGTATGCACTCATGTTTGTGAAAATTGCAACACCATGAAGGAATTGTCAGAAATAAATGAAATGTATTCCCCATATTACTGATAGCGGTAGAAATAAATGATGTCAGAGATTAATGAAACTTATCCCACATATTACTGACAGTGGTAGAAATAAACGAACAAATTTACAAGACAAAAAACGAAAAAAAAAACCGCCCAAAATTAGTACTTTGTGTACCCACCTCGCTGAGCAAAGAAAGCCTGTACACATCATGGCATTGAATCATACAGTTTCTGAATGTAATCCTGGGGAATGACATCCCAGATGGCTTCTACTTGAAGCCAATGTCATTTCTTGCTGTGTGCCCGTACGAGCTGTAAGAGCGAGTCGCCGACCAATGAAATTCCAGACATGCTTGATGGAAGATATATCCGGGGAACAAGCAGGCCATGGAAGAAGCGAAATCTGTTGTGCATTGAAGGAGATTTGTGCAGTCTAAGAAACGTGTGCACGGGCATTATCCTGCTGAAATACAGCACCCGGAATGCGTCGAAGAAGAGGGAGAACCTCTGACTCCACGATGTTCATTTTGTAGCGATTACTGTTGAGGTTGCCTGCAATGTGCACTAGATGTGATCGACAATTATACCCAATGGCTCACCACACCATGATGTCAGGCGTTTGTGCGGTATGACGCTGGATAACACACTGAGGGAGTAGATGTTTCCCTCTGTAACATCTGACGCGTACTCTTCCATCATTGTACTTCAGATTGTAGCGGGCGTCATAGGAAAAAGAAACTTGTTGCCACTGGACACTCCACGCACTGCGTTGCTGAGCCATTGAAGTCGGAAGCGTCTGTGATTCAGCGAGAGGGGAATCCTGAATAGAGGAACCCTTGCACGCAGTTCATGCTGCAGCAGACGGCGGCGAACTGTGGAGCTATTCAACAAAACACCTGTAGCTGTGCATCAACGTTGTGCTAAAACACGAGAGGACGCTGTACGGTCCGTCACAGCCATGGAGATGAGGTGTCTTTTGTCCCGCGCCGTTGTGCTATTGCGTGACCCACTGCGAGGTTTTCGCCTTGTTTGATTCTTCTCTATCCATTTCTTCCAAACACGCATCACTGTTGTGGCATTACACTGCGTGCGGGATACGATTTCTTGATACGAAAGTCCACCTTTTCGCATACCGACGATGCGGCCTCGTACGGAACTCCGTTAATTGTTGGTATGGTTTCCTCCGCTTTTGACGAGTCTTGTTGACGACCAATGAAACGTTTACCGCAGACAGAGGAAGATAAACGTATTTCAAAGCTTCTTTACTGTCCTTTATATTCTTGGAACAAGGGACTGATAAGTAGCTTTTTTCGTTCCTCGCATGCGCAATCGCTTTGTAATTCTAATAATTTGCATGTCTTACCTCATTTTTTCCCTGTACGTTTGGTTCAATTTGCATAACTCTTTCATGGTGTTGCAATTATCACAAATATGAGTGTACTATCATTAGAAACTGACTAGTATTTTACAAAATTATTGTATTCTTGAAATTAAAATAACTATTTTTTTCTACTCCGTAAGTCATTGCGCGCATGAAATCTTGATAACGTATTTATGGATTGTTATGAAATTTCAAACAGATAATAAGCACACATGTGTGTTTAAAATGATCTAATGTTAAGTATTTATAGCAATAAGATTTTTAGTTATGAAAATTTGTATTCATTAAAAAATGTAATTTTTTTCCTTTTTTTAAAACAAAAGTATTTGTTTTACATTTTTAATGAAGTAATTTTGACCTAGAAGTAGATCCTTTTAAATATACATATGTGCTTATTAACTAAATTAGATTTTATAACAATCCATGCATTCGTTCTCAAGGTATCATGCTCTAAATGACTTACGGAGTAAAAAAAAATGTCCTTCCGGTCTGTACCGGGAGGAAAAGGTAGTTTTCATAGTACATGTTTTTAAAAATTCAACTCATTTTACTCAAATACCCGAAGCTAAAATGCGTGGAACCCGATTGTAGAAGATTCAATCCCGGTTTTTGTTAACACTGAATTTGAATGTGAATTTCAGAATAACAAAAATCAGATTGTTTCAAAATGTCAGCCACCCTAGAATTTAAAACTGCCATATCTCAGCCATTTTTGAGATAAAGCCAAACAAATAAATTTTGGAAATCCTTGTATCACGATCTAACACATCACGGAAACATATTTATTCGATTCATAATTTTTTTGTACATCTTTTCGAATTAAAAATAAAATAAAATAATAATAATTGGCCGCCATTTTGAAAAGATGACGGATGAAATTGGCCAACGAACTCGGTCGAGACCTTGATATGTTCTGTACACATGATCAGTCACATTCATATAGGTTCATAAATACGAGAGTTACAGCATAACAAATATCAGATTGTTTCAAAATCTCAGCCAGCCTAGAATCTCAAACTACCATATCTCGGCCATTTTTTTAAGATATAGCCAAAACAAAGAATTTTCCAGAATCCTTTTATCACGTTCTAACACTTAACGGAAAATTGTCAATTTATAAATTTTTCGTATATCTTTTTGAATTTAATTGCCAGTTAAAAGTGTAAACTTTTTTTAACTGGCCGCCATTTTGAAACAAGATGACGGATGAAGCTAGCCAACGCTCTCGGTCGATACCTTGGTATGTCCTATACACATACTCTGTCACATCCAAATCTCTTCATAAATAACAGAGTTACAGCATGACAAATGTCTGATATATATATATATATAAACATTTGAACGGAGGGTGGTTTGGGGATCTGGGAGTCATGGTCGATGAAAAAATACCAAAATTTTCTGGAACTGCTTTTCTCCGAACGTCTGCAATAGGTAGCTTTTTGAAATAAAAGCTACCTAAAAGAGCTATTATAATTTCAACAATACAGAAATTTTGTAAAAGACTAGTCAGTTTACAGTGGTTATATATTAAAAAGCACAATCTGTTTAATCAATTGTCAAAATTCTATGTTAATGCATAAACGTTTTTGAAGACACACTAATTCAAACTTTGAATATTTTTGTTGATTTTCGGCGGGTTTAAAAGGTGCCAGACCCATAAATAGTTCTTTAATATTTTTTTTCTAAATTTCTAACACATATTCCGTTTTTTAATTAGTATGACTGCAAATTGCAAAAGCATTTTCAGCTATTTATGCTACTGCATTTGTGTGGTTTTTTTTTTCATATTTGCCGTTTGTGTGCTCTTCGGGTTCATGTATTTTTTCAAATGGACATTTATTATGACAGGAGCATTTTTACTGGTGAAGTAATGATAGAAAGGACGTATTATAAAAGTATAGTAACACAAAATAAAGAAACTTCTCGCACTTATATTCTTGTTATTGTAAGTACTAATTTTGTAAGAATTAAGTAATGAAGCAAATCATATTTACATATTACACTTTAAACTTATTTTTAAGACACCTTTTCTATATAAGCTCAATGAAAAACAAGTCTCTGTCGCAAATATCTATCGCACCACAAGTTATTTTTTAACTGTGATATTTGTGGCTACAAAAATGTCTGGTACACCACTATACCACATCATATCTGTTTTTATTAATCTCAAATATGAAAAGTAAACAGGGATATTCTTATGCATCACAACATTTATAGCAGATGTTTGATGCTATTCTTACATTGTGTTATAGACATGTATTCAGTTATGAAACAGAAAGAAAGGAAAGGTAAATATTGTAAATGGAAAGATATTGTTTATAACACTTCTTATTTAAGATTTGTGAACAAATTTATTGTAATTTCGTCAATATAATTTTATATCGATGGAAGTAATATCGTAATTAAATCGGTGTAATTTATACGATGCTTTGTACTGGTCTGCCCTGGCTTTAACCATAAAGATTAAGTTTGTTACCATAGCTGGGAGGTATTTTATTTTATTTTATTTCATTATTTTCAAACATACCAAAAGACATTTATATCTGACTAGTGGACATTCTACCTACGCAGATAAAAAAAAATATTGAACTGCTAACACTATACATTCCAGATACGTTTACTATGCTGCTAGTTTTATTTTTTTGTCTTGCTTGACGTAAGGAAAGTATTTAATCTTTCATCCTTTCAGAATGCGAAATAGATTAAACAATTTTTTTACAGTTTTTAAGACACTGTACATTTGTTTTACTGATGTCATAAAGTTATCTTAATTATAACACTCATCTGCTTCAATGTAAAGAATTAGCAGCAAAGTATCCGGTCATTCGACCGTTTTTATAGAAAACGATTATATAATCGTAAGTGAACAGATTTCTGACCATAATATGGACAATATTATGGTCAAAATAGCGTTAAAATACGGTTATGTAACCGCTTTCTATAAAAACGGTCAAATGACCGGATACATTGCTGCGAATTTTTTACAGTACACTGAATAGTTACCACTCTTTATTGTTATCTTTAATGCAATCTGCTACATAAGCAATTAGAATTAATGAATCATGACATCTGCTGTTGATTAGTCGGGTTTGAAATCTGTGATCATTACCAGTAGCCTATGGATTTTAATCTAAAATGACTTAATTCTGTTTGGAACATGTATGGAGAAATGTTCCACTCCATAACCACTCTGTCGAGTTTATGGCCTTAGATACTTGTCTAGTTTCTATTTTTAGAGTGGTAGTTTTCAGGCATGGTTCATCCGTTCACTTTGTGGCAAGCGTTATCTCCTTGAAAACACCATAATAATGTTATCGTTAACGATACATGCATATGTACTGTTAGTTTTAAAAAGGCTGTTTAATGTGTATCACAAGAACTTCACTTTCTACATTTCTTTTTTATTATTTACCAGCGGCCCGTCCCGGCTTTGCTCGGCTCCTTGGAAAAATGTCTTACGTAAAATATCTAATCAAAAATCGGCAATAGTTGCCTTTTTAGTCTAATCTTCCATAATAGAATTCATTTCCGATGTTGGCGGCGAAATCGCTAAAATAGCTGATGTACGTGTTTAACTATTTTTTTGCAGACTGGTTTATCTGAATTTTACGTATTTCACTGTTCTAATTTCATTGTTATAATTTCATTTTTGTAATTATTGTTGCGACTTAATTTTTGTAACTGTATTGTTGCAATGCGAAAACCTTTCGACACCCCCATTTAACCCCCTCAGGGAGTCAATTTAAAAAATCTTTGAAATACATGTTTAACCATTTTTTAATAGATTTGCTTTCCTGAATTTCGTGCTCCTACCTAAAACTGCTGGTGAGATATGGTGAAATGACCTAACACTTTCGATCTCCCATTTAACCCCCTCCCGGAGGGAATTTTGAAAAGTCCTTTCTTATTGCTTTTCTCAATCATAACAGCAGTCTGTTCATGATTTCGTGATTCTGACTCTAGTCGTTTCAGCAGGGCGTTGATGAGTCAGTCAGTCAGAAGTTCTCTCGTTATATAATAGTATAGTTACTAGCTAACCAACCCGGCTTTGCCCCTACCTGTCAAAGAATTGCACAAAATACAAAAAAAAATCTAAAAATTGCGTTGAAAAATCTGAAAAATACAAACATTGCTGCTTGAGTTCCGAATAAACTTCACTGAAAGGAGAGCAAATTTTACTACATCGGTCTAAAAAATAGAACCGGATTCCTTTTAATAACATTAAAGAAGTGAGTATAAAACGTTTAATGCTGTAATGTTTCATGGTGTAATCGTCCAGCATTTATATTAATATCCTTTTAATAATGTGGAAAAATCGCAGCTAAGCGCCAAAAAAGCCGGTTAAAAATGACATAAAAAATCACTAAAAATTCAAAAATCACCGAGAATAAAATTTACTATATTGGGCATTGCAACAGGAAGTAGCTAATGTCAAAAAAAGTTGCGGAATGCAGAAAACAACCCCACTAAATATCGTATTGAAAATCGCATTACAATCTTTTAAAATTTCAAAAAATGGTAAACATTCCAAAACTCTTGAAGGACAAAATTTACTTATGTTAGGCTAAAAGTTTGAAACTGAATTCCTTTTGCGAATTTCAAAACATAACCGCAAAACACGATAAAACTCTTAAAAATCACATAAAAAATTCCCGAAAAATTCAAAAATCTCTTTACGAATACCAAATAAACTATATTAAAAAGAAGATAAAATTAACAATATTGATCTAAAAGATTGAAACCGGATTCCTTTTACTAATGTGGAAATATAGCTACAGAACTCGAAAAAAAAACATTAAAATCGCATAAAATTTAAATTAAAAAGATCTAATAAAAAATTATAAAACTGCCTACGAGGTACATAACTTTAAACATACAGGTACTTACCTGCTATCTTGTAGCTCTGTGTCCAGCGGTCTGTTCAGAGCACATGAGACATACATACAGATAAACAAACTTATCTATTTATTATTATACATACTAAATCAAATAAATAAATCAAATCTCACATTTAGCTGAGAAAGTCTTTTGTATACATACTATTCTCGGCTGTTTAATATTTTATAATCTATCCTAATATTACGAAGAAGAAATATTCGTTTGTTCGTTTGATGTTAAAAGGCAATCTCTGGTACTACCGAACCGATTTAAAAAATAATGTTTGCAAGTTAGCGGTGACAGTTTCTACTCCAACATATTCTATGTCGAGAACCTTGCCCACAAACGGGTGCCACGGCAAAAAGTAATGTTCTAAACTAACGTTTCTTTGAAATTGTTAGTGGTAAAGATTTGAATATTGACATGATAGTTACTTTTATATAACAACAACTCACTAATAACGGTTTTCAAACAATTCGAAATTTGAATGTTGAAATAAATAGAAATCAATTCAAAAATCACAATTTCTCCGAAATTACTGAATCCTTTTCAGTAAGTTCTAACAGTATTATAATGGTAACTATATCTTCTTGAACATTAGGTTATTGTTTATCACAAAATCTGTGCCTCATAACGTCTCCAAGGTAGAGAAACGTTCTAAAATTTTGATTTCGTAGAAATTGTTAGGGCAAGAAACATGAAATTTGTCATTGTGGTTACATTTAAGTTATAAATGTCCGCGCAGAATGGCTTTAAAAAAATTTTATATTTAAAAGGGGTAAAATAAGCAGAAAGCTTTATAAAATTACAGTTATTCTAAAATTACGGAATTCTTTCATCATTTATAACAGAAATTATTCGTACTTAAACATAAGCTATGTATGTAATTTTTTTCGGTGCTACTGATCCCCAATTAAAATTATTTCTCTTCGAAACTGTTAAAGGTAGAAACTTGAAATTAGAAATGACGTTTATGTTTAAGACGTGCATACTTTCTACGAACAGTTTTTAAATTTTTAAATTAAAAAGGATGAAATCAGAGAAAAAGTATTAAATCATGATTATTATGAAATTACTGATCCAATTTCAACACTTCTTTCATTTTAGGTTAAAGAGCGGACGGAATTCACAAATACACATTATTTAATCCGTTTTACGCAATGATGGGAGAGAGGAGTAGCTGCAAATGGGTTGAAATAAAGATTATGTGTTTAATTAGTAGTATTTTTATTAATTGTCGCAACGTAATTTTCATGTCATATTAAAGAGTATTCAGAGTACATTTTAACAATGAGTTCAACGAATGTGTACTACTTCAACGCGCGCAAAGCCGCAAACTTTGCTAATCTATACTGTTAACGTAATGTTGATTGTAAGTCTGAAAATTTTGGTTAGGACAGGCCAAAACCTGTCCTGATGCGCATGATAATCATAATTTTAATATTTTTGGTAATTAGCCTAGATATCAATTAAAAATCCATTAAGCATCGCATCAAGCAATTCATTAAAATGCGCTTCGAAAATGGCCATTTTTATCGTAACCTTAAAATAAATTGCAGTTTTCATATTTCCAGACAATGACATATGCTCATTTTCACTCATCTTCAAAAAAAAAAAAAAAAAAAAAAAAAAAAAAAAAAAAAAAACTATTTGAGGTATCGATTTGAAACACACAGTATACACGTAGTTTAATTTTCTGATTCCAAAAATGCAAATGTTGTGAAAATGAGACTCTAACTTTTCTTTATTTCGGCCAAAAACAGACCAGACTTGATAATTGGACACAAACAGAAAAAAAGGTTAATATAAATGAAGGCTGCCAGATTGAAAGTCAACTCACAGTTTGGTAAATCTATTCAATTAAATAAAACTTGTACGTTTCTCGATTTGATAGCAGGCGCATAGACATAAAAAAAAGATCGCTATTTCAAAAAAGCAAAATTTATGAAAATCGATCAGTAAATTTTCGAAGTATTAATTAAAAACTTATTAATGAAAATTGAAAATGATTTTATTTCTATCTCAACAAGACAGATGCACTTGAGTTGCATGTGTTTTGATAATTCCAGACTACGACGGAGCCAGTTGAAAAAAATCCGAAACAGGGGTCGGTTTTCATTTCGTGGCCTATCCTTACATTTACTTTTCGAAAATGAAAGGAAATAATTACCAATTTTTGTAATGAACAAAAATTGAGATAACTAATTAAGATAGTGACTTGAATTTGAAGATGAGAAGGAAGGCATGTAGTTGCTATTTTAGGGTAGTTTCTTTCATTATGTTCTAATCTATACTAATATTATAAAGAAGTATAGATTGTTTGTTTGTTTGTAGGGGGTAACCTCTGGAACTACTGAAGCGATTTCAAAAGTGATGGTGGCAAATTGATGGTGACAATCCCTGCTCCAACATAGGCTATATTTTAAGTCGGTGCCATTACCCCAGGGGGGGTTTAGGAGAGAAAAACATTCTAAAATTTCCATTTTATTTATACTGAAGGAGCTAGAAACATGAAATTTGGCATGGTAGTTACTTATAAGATCTAAATGCTCTCTAAGAACAAATTCTAAAAAAATTAAAAGGGTGAGATGAGCGAAAAGCGTTCTAAAAACATTCTAAATTACAATTTCTATGGAACCTCTGGAACTACAGAACCATTTTCAAAAGTGATGGTGGCAAATTGATTGTAACAGTCCCTGCAGTAACATAAGCTATATTTTATGTTGGTGCCACTACCACATGGGGGTGCAATAGCGAAAAACGTTCTAAAATTTCGATTGTTTTTATACTGAAGGAAGTAGAAACTTGAAATTTGCAATGGTAGATATTTATAAGATGTAAATGCTCTCTAAGGACAAATTAAAAAAAAAATCGAAATTTAAAGCTGTGAGATGAGCGAAAAGCGTTCTAAACACATTCTAAATTACAATTTCTATGAATCTCTGGAACTACAGAACTGTTTTCAAAAGTGATGGGGGCAAATTGACTAGTAACAGTCCCTGCTGTAACATAGGCTATATTTTATATCGGTGACACTACCACAGGGAAGGGGGATAAAAGAGCGAAAAACGTTCTAAAATGTCGATGTTTTTTTTCGACATTAGTGTGGATTAATTAGTAATTTCTGAATTATCTGTGGCAGTAAAATTTCCTCTAATGAAAATAGGCCAACGAATACCAGTTGGCATTTTTCAAGAATTACGCGAGCAAAGCCGCAGGTTTTGCTAGTTATATATATATATATAAAATATTTTTTATTTAATGGTCGCGTTAATTTGGCTCATTCGTATTTCGTGTTCTGTAGGCTGTATTACAATGTGGTTGACTAATTTAATTTGTTTTTCACCTCTAATGTACATCGTGGTTTTCTTTAACTGTTTAAATGTTATATTTGCGAGAAAAAAAGGGGGGTTGCTAAACGACTTTTTATTAAATATCTCATTTACTGTACTTCACCGCGCGCTCCCTGGCGACGGTTATTTCGTTATTTGACACTCTTTTTAATATATACGTATCTACTGCTCTGATTTCGACAGAACTAATTCCATTTAACAAATTTAACATTTTTAGCTTCATCCGTTTAAATGCTGTTACCACTATTCTTAAATAGCAACTTCACCATTTTTATTTTATTTTTTTACTTTTTTAAGTTTCAAGCTTTTCTACGAGTTTTATTCTTTGAGCAAGGACTGCAGTATTCTTAATTAAGCAACATTACAAAAAACTGTCTCATCTCCTCTGCCCCCTTCAAGGTTTTTCTCTAACTATGGCCCGTTTCCATAACTCAGCAACTATCTTTCGGATTTCAACGAAACTGATTCCAAACAGTGTAACTAACTTAATAATAACCCTCTGTAACGATAAAATAAATGTATAAGTGTATATACCTCTCTTTTCGAAAAATAACTTCAGATACTTATTTGTTTTACCGGGTGTTCTATGGGCCCGATTACGATGGAGTTTCTCTCACTCAACTTAATATGGATAGCCTTACATATTTTAGTTCCAACTTCCCCCGCCAAGGGGTACATATTTTTCTTGCGTTCTATGGACTCGATTACGACAGTATGTGGCTCATTCGACTTGATTTCGATCGCTTATGATATTTTAGTTTTACTTTCCACCGCCAGGGGCGCATGTAAAATGTAAATAAATTGTAATTAACATTTCAATTAAATATAAATTATTAAAAAATAAATATATAGAGTTTTAAATTTATGAGTAAGAATATGGATCATACTTACACTTCTTTGTTGATGAATTACTGTTTTAAATGTCATTTAAAAAATAATTTTATTCAAAATCGCGTTAAACATATAAAATCAGAAAAACTTGAGGTCTGTTTTAATTTATTATCCCTGGCCCGGGCAACGCGGGGTGGTCACCAAGTTATATATAAAGTTGAACTTCATAGAACATGCTTTGGAAGCATTTCACATAAATTTATCATAGATGCAACTTATTTTCTTATCAGCGCAAAAATATCTTAGTTCTTACATTTAGGCGATATTTTTTTAAAAGATAAATACAAAGAATATGTTTTAAAGAAAGCAAAACGTTACCAGTCGTAGCACAAATTTCATAATTTTCCTTTCAAATTTAACCTTCATTAATGCTAAAACATTTTGATGAAATGTAAAAAAACAAATACTTATAATTCCTTGTTTGTTTTTTTAAATCACTTAAATAGTATTCTTTTTAAAACTCGTGAAAATCCCACGCAGCATATTTTACAGTTGACCTATTATAATCTTTTTAGAAATATTTATCTATTTTTTTTGCCAAACACTGTTGTAGTCTTTTTTTCATACATTTTTGTTTTTTTTCTTTTGTAACTTTATCGTTCATTCTTTTATTCTTATACCTTTAAGGAAAAGTTTTGCTGCGTCAGTGAAAACATATCGTGCTTATAACACTGCTGAAGCAACTTTAAGTGTTGTTTGCATCCTTAAATTTATTATTATTATTATTATTTATTTATTTTTTCTTTTTGCAAACAATTTTTTTTTTCATAGAAAGCGTCAAATTTTATTAGATTTGTATTATAATATGGTTTATCTCTGAAGTCTAGAATATTAATATTCTATGCACAATCGACTACAGAATATATTTAGTTTAGGTATTTTAGTTAGATTTCGATATAATAACTAAATATAAAATAAAATAAAAAATCGCATCAATATATCGAATATAAAAATATATATGTGGAAATAATTTCAAGGATTTCTATTTAAAATTTTATTGCACATATTCCTAATTAAAAAATTCCATGTTTTTAAATATTCATATGTACTATATGTAAAAAAATAATTATAATGAAATTATTATTATTAAAAAGTATATTTTGCGATTCATACACCTTCTTTTATATATGATATTTCTTAATTTAACTATTTGATATTATCAATGATATTTTCAATTCCACGTTATTTTGTCTATCCTCTCATCTTTTATTGACTACAAATTATAATTTTTTGTTGCTAGTTTTGTATACAAAACCTATCTTTGAAATTCAGAATCCACTTAAATATATAGGTACTCGTGTCTTAACTTGTAACGGCCATAATGTTGTACCAAGCCGTTCGGTATAGCAAAGAGAAAACAAATGTTAAGTTTTAAATTAAAACCAGTTTATTAAGTCCAATTTGGGCAAGGAGGTTGAGCGAGAACTACTCGTATTACCTAACTTAAAAAATTGTTTAGCCTTCGACTTGAAGCTGTATAAAAATAAAAACTATCCAATAATTAAAATAGAATTTATCAGGGAAAATATCATTCGCAGTCCGTCGACAGCGGAGAGTCAGTATGCAATTCGAGATAAGACAATTTCACGTTTAAATCCGGTGAGCTCTGATACAGGCTTACACCAGTTCAACAGGCGTGTAAAGCTATGCAGCTTAATCTTAGCTCCTCAGTACTACTTCTAAGTATCACTCCAAGTATCGATTCCAAGAACCGCTCTAAATACAGATTCTAAGCGAAAACTCGCAGATTATATATCCACAGTATCGATTGACTAGTTACAATAATTTGCATAAATATCGAACTAAAACAGCAGCTCACAATTTCCGAGATTCACACATCCATCGAAGGTTAGAGAAAAGAGAGCATTGATTAACGTTTACGCACATGGACGGTTAGTGGACAAAAATTACGATCGCATTCAAAACATCGCCTACTCACGTGACGAGAGTGGTCGACCTGTCACAAATTCTCCACGTGAAACATCTCATGTAATTTTGCATATCTTTAAAACAATAAAATGTTTGAAATACAATAGATATAATTAAAAATAAAACTAGATTTAAAACCATAAAATATGTTTTCCGTTTCTAAAAAAAATCTGGATGTCCACGTTATTTGTATGAGTAATAACCGTTAAATTCGTTAAACTCCTTAGTAACGTTATTCGTTAAACTCGTTAACCGTTAGTTCGTTAATAACCTTTAATTCAACAATTAACATACAAATAACTAATACTTTTCTACGTAAAAAGAAAATGAGATCAGAGCCTTAAGTAACCAAAGTGTGATAAGCAAGCATGGGATGCCACACTTATGGAACTGTCTTCCAGAACAAATAAAGCCATCTCAAAAGTTGAAGATGGTGAAACTAGATAAATAAATTGCAATACAAGTTTTTCCCATACCATTTTGCAGATGTAGTAAAAACCGATACCAGTAAGCGGAACTATTGTTAAGCAGCAACGTGCGGTAAAGACGATTCAAGCGTCGTAGCTTGCATTGAGTCAACTAACAATTTCCTAAGATGGATGTAATTACTTGCGCAATCTCGCTTTAAGAAAATTTCATCCTATTGATGACCAAAACTAACTGTTTCATTCACAGTGGTTAAAAAATACGAAAATAGGACAACCAGTCGGTAGGATGGTGCGCAACAAATCGTGTTATACAGTGTCATCAGTGGGTCATGTAAAAGGCAATGGATCAAGCAGTGGGCCATAAATGAGTCAAGCTTATCTTCTGAGAGATAAGATAATATTTTTGTCCCAATAACACAAAGTAGTAAGACAGGTATATACATCTTAATATTTTCGCCTGGAACGATACTGATTTGAGCTAATTGAGGTAAAACTTTTCAAGTATACCAAAAATGTTCATACTTTTTTTCTTGAGATTATCATACATGCTTGTAAAGAGAAGGAAAATTTACCATTTTGTTCTAGAAAAGAAGACAGACTAGAAATGAAACAGTCAAATTCTAGAATATAATTAAATATTCCAATTCTGGACAGATGTCTTCGTCAAGGATGTCAACTAACACATTTTTAAGATCTTAAAGAGTGTTTTTACATTACGCGGGATTATGCTTTCCTTCATCACATTTTCCAAGAAATTCCCAAAACGTGGAAAAAAAAACAATAAAATTGCAACTTCAAACTCAGAGAATATACACAAAAGCGAGTGATTACATAAATCAGTTATTTTAATAATGTATTAAAACATTATCACTGGAAAATACGCATGGTGAAAAATAATAAAATAGAAAATATTACATAGATACATTATGCGATTTAAGATAAAATCTGTGATGTGAAAGAAAGAATTAACATTGCATGCATGTTCAATTTTTCTAAAGCTTCATGAAAATTTTTGAAAAATAAGATTATATAACAAGAGATTAATTGACAATTAATAATAATAACAACAGGCAACAGCAGAAACAACAATAACATACTAATACTACTGGATGTGACGTACTACGTATATATATATATATATATATATATATATATATATATATATGTATATATGTGATATATATATATGTGAATATATGTGAATACTACGTATATATATATATATATATATATATATATATATATATATATACGTATAAATATATCATAATAATAATAATAATAATTTTAAATAATATCTATTGTTAATAATAACAACATATTATCAAGAATTATATTTTTTTACAGAAAAATGTCGTTTATAAAATGCACTATTTGTCAAATAAACCATTTTAAAATATTTTAGACATGTTGGAAAAACGATGACTCTTCGCTTACACCCGCCTACAACACTTCTTGAATTATTTTACTTTTCATAACTGACAATCGGAAAATAATTTAATGGTTTTAAAAGGGATTCAATACCAGAAGTCTGGAGGCATCCTTAACACCGGAAGCGGCTTTTACAAATATTGTCCACTCTCATTCCCAAGGCTTTCTATCCATAAAATATTAACGCATGAAGACATTCCAAATTGATGTTTTTTGCTAACATTAAGGATATTTTTTTCCCGAAAATATATGTTTTGCTTTTCTAGTATAGGTATCTGGGATAAGGCAATATCTTAAATTTTATTCGTTTCTTTTTATGCCTGAAAGAAAGATTACTTTTACTTACCCATCATACGTAGTATAGGGTAAGTCTTGTAATCGTTTTGAAAATCGAAAAATTTTTTTTGACGGATTTACACGTTTCAGACACTGGAGATTCCGAAAAACTTATTTTTAGAAAAAAAATTTTGCCGTCCGTCTGTGTGTCTGTGTGTCTGTGTGTGTGTGTGTCTGTAAACGCTCTATCTCCCGAAAAAATTGAGATAGAGACTTGCAATTTGGTATGTACTTAGTATGTAATAATGGGAAGAAGCCTATTTCATTTCAATAACCTCGATTAACCGGAACAATTTTTTTCGGACTCTCGAAATATTCGTTCTGATGAAAGGTATATAAAATTTTTCGAAATTGTATATTTTAAGAAATGAATATAAAAGACAATAAAAAAACATAAATTTTGAATAAAGCATGAAGTCGATCGGATAATTAGTTGCCGAGATATTTGGAATCCTGTTTCCCACACTCTTCGATTTTTCATGACCCTGTATTTCATCCAAATTTCACTTCAAAGATATATTTTAATTAGAAATTTGACGCCTAATCAGATGCAATAAACCGCTAGTTAATAGGATTATTAATTTTGGGGTTATAAGGAAAAACCTCTTTCAAGCAATTCAGTAATCGAGCCTTTAAAGTTTGTGACGTCATCAAGCCACGATTTCATTTGAATTGCAATGCATTTTATAAGTAGTTTACACATTTTTATTTTAATATTTTACATTATGCATATCCATGATGGGTAAGTATTACGGTGGCCCCCAACGACTAGTTTATTTATTTGTTTATCTTTTTTTATTAATTCATATAACCTTGTAGGAAATGAGAAAATACTCCTTCTCTACTGTTTCAGTAACAAACTAATTTAATATTTTTATCATTTAAAACTTATTTTCATTATAACTGAAAACAAAACCTCCTTTTCTTTTTCTAAATAAATTAAACACACGAGTTTCACATATGCTTTTGTTAATTCTATTTTTATTGAAAATATACCTGGAATACAGAGAATTAACCTCCGTGTAACATAAATGTTTATGTTTTCATTTCAAAATAATCCATGTCATATATTTTTTTAACGCTATTTTTTTTTATCTGTTAAAATATCTACTATATCAAGGGGAAAATATAATTACAGACGTTTTGCGTTTTGTAATATAGAACAACGAATTTTTCTGACGAATTAGGAATTTCCTTTTAAATGTCTACTTGTTGGGAATTTAAAATATGTAATTCAAAATTTACAAGAATATAAAATAAAATAAAAATAGAAATTCACCTTAGAACCTTAAAAACATTCATAACTTTAATATAATAGGATTATAAAATTACATAAAACTGACATATCCTGTAAAATAATGCGTTTTATGAAATAATAAACACTTAGATAAAACAAAAATATCTTTTTCATCAGAATAATAATAATAATAATAATAAAATAATAATAATGTATAAATTAATATTAAATTGTCAGTCTGCGCTAGTTTTAATTATTACAAATACACTAACAATATTTTTGCAATATCATGATTCATTTTTATCATTGAGATAGTACAAAAGCCATACACATTTGCTTAAATGTATACTTTTAATATAAAAAGTTTCAATTTTTCAAATATAATAACTGCATAACTAGAAACATATTCGATGTACATACACAGCGCTTATTTTTGCTTCAATTAAATTCAAGATTTGGTAATATATTGATCGTATGTAATGAAACGTGTATAGTCGTATGTAATTCAAAAATATTTGAAAAGATATATGTTCGTTTACAATACATTCTCGAATGATAGCTCTTCCTGAATCATTTATTTTCCTATTATGTATGTTATTTATGAAAATAACGAATTGCTCCGCGGGTTTCTAGAATAATCTTTCCGAGATACAATAACGTCAGATCTCATCATGGGAAAGGCGGAATGACACAGTAAGTATAAAAATAAAGTACAAAAATAAAATGCTTTGACAATGATAAAAAATAATACAAACGAGAGTAAGACGTAAAAGAGAATAAATAATAGAAAATTGTATTTGAAGTATGATTGAAAAAAACATTTCCCACTAATGTTAGTAGAAAGACTTTTGATCAGTTGAAGAAAAATATTTCATTTATGTCTCTTTAACGTATAGTTTGTTTTGACGAATACGTCACAATCGTTTTTTTTTTAACAACAGAATTCACAGTAAGACTTCACAGAAAATTCCTTTTTATTTCTGTGTGCGTGGTAAAATGCTTAATTTTGTTTATTGCTTTAAAAAATTAAATACAACTTTTAAAAATAAGAACTAAATAAAGTTTTAGAAATTTTTTAAGATAATAAATAGTTATTGTTTGAAATATTTGAACTAAACTGATAGTACCCATCAAGATTTGACAGGTACTATCCCTTTTTTATCATTGAGAAAGTACAAAAGTCATACACATTTATTTAAATGTATACTTTTAATACAAAAAGTTTCAATTTTCCAAATATAATAACTGCACAGCTAGAAACATACTCAATGCATATACACAGCGTTTATTTTTGTTTCAATAAAACTCAAGATTCGGTAATATATTGAGTCGCATGTAACTGAACATATTTGAAAAGGTATATGTTCGTTTACAATACATTCTCGAATGGTAGCTCTTCGTGAATCATTTATTTTTCTATTAGGTATGTTATTTAAGAAAATACCAAATTGCACCGCGGGGTTAAAGAATAATCTTTCCGAAATACAATAACGTCGGATCTGATCATGGGAAAGACAGAATGACACAGTATGTATAAAAATAAATTACAAAAATAAAATGCTTTGACATTGATAAAAATAATACAAACGAGAGTAAGACGCAAAAGAGAATAAAAGATAGAAAATTGTATTTCCAGTATGATTGAAAAAAGATTTCCAATTAATGTTAGTAGAAAGGCTTTTGATCAGTTACAGAAAAATATTTCATTTATTTCTCTTTAACGTATAGTTTGTTTTGACGAATGTTTTACATTTATTTATTTTTTTTAAACAACAAACTTCACAGTAAGACTTTAGAGGAAATTCATTTTTCCGCCCGTGTGCGTGGTAAAATGCTTAATTTTGTTGATTGCTTTAAAAAAAGAAGTAAAACTTTTAAAAATAAGAACTAAATAGAGTTTTAGAAAATGTGTAAGATAATAAATAATTTTTGTTAGAAATATTCGAACTAAATTGATAGAAACCGTCAAGATTTGACGGTAAACAAATTGAAAATTCTATTAGAGTTTTTTTAAAATTTTTAATTAGTTGCATTTAACTTAATTAAGTATTGAAAACTTGATGAATTATTAGATTGTATAAGCGATTCCTACACATATCAAGCGACAGATGACGCTGTCAGTCCCACCTACTCAAATAATGAAGTGGAATATTTTAAGCTTGTAATTTATAACCTACTAGCTGTTACCCGTGACTTCGTTCACGTAACTTTAAAAAAAGAATAAATGCATTAACTTAGTAAAACATTTCACTTGATAATTAACAACATATATAATTAACCAAAGCTTTATCACATTTTATAGGAGACCATACGGTATTTCTTTGCTATAGGGGCCTTGACATAACCCAGACTTAAAAAAGTGAAATTTCAAGCCAAATAATATATACAATCGCGAAAATGAAACTGCAACTAATGAAAAAAGGAAGACCAAGTAAAATCGTGAAAATCGAGGAATTCCTCTTCGTAAAACGAAAAACAACACTGGCAGAATTCTTCTATACAACAGTGCATTTTAGGTGGTATTTGGTGTACAATTTGTATATGTGTGCATTGCTAAATGGGCATTATTATATTGTTTATTTGCATAGACATATGTTATATATTTCTTACTACATTATCTTGTTTATGTATATATTAAATTAAGTGTTTCACGCTAAGTGGTGTAAATAGTGAACAAACTGCTTCTGGATTTTATACATTGATAGATATTTCACAAAGATATAACAATCTGGTGCGATTCTAAAATGTAAATAAAGGTTGCTAGAAAGTACTTTAAATTCTGCCCAATTTAACCTCGATATTTTCTCTATCGCGTCAAGAACACTATAAGCAAATAAATACCTACGACACAAATCTGATGATTTAAATTTACATACTTTTGTTAGTATATATAGGATTATTTTGATTTATTTCATGCGCTTGAAATTTTTTACGCTTTCTCTAGGGTTAGGTGTCAAACAAATGTACTTTCTTGTTATTTTATTTTGCCATTTCTATTTATTCTATTTTCCATTCATTCCATTTATGGATATTGATTTCATTTACATATTCGTGTCAAAGAATATTCTTTAAAGTTATTATCATGATTAGGATAAGATACGATTATGGTTAGGATTAGGAATAAAAATTGAACGACAATGACATGACCGATTTAGGTTTAAAGTATGAACCAGGAAGTCTATTTACATCATGAAGCAATAAGAAAATTAGAAAATTATCGGCTAATATTTTTTAATATGTTTTACAGTCATAGTTGGCATCAAAGGTGAGCGGGGAAATGATCATCTAAAATACCATTAAGTGTTTACCACGCAAAAAACAAATCTGGTTACAACAATGTATTTAATTTTGCGCCAAATTTCACTTGATAAAAAAAATCAAATTGACTATGGACCTAATTACAGACCCCTAACCTTCCTATTCTCAGAAATGTTCTACCTATATGTAAAAAAAATTCTACTGTATAGAACGCGCTTTCACGTTTATAATGTTATGAATTGGCACGATCGGCTTGTTCAAGTTTACACAATTCGGCTGGAAGAAAAGATTCATTACTTTTTTATTTCTTCTTTGCTTTTGCATTACGCGAATTTATTGGTAAAATCGATTTTCTTTTCGATAACATTGTTGTTTTTTAAGTTTAAAAAATATTGTAATTTTACATAAAGATTGCTTTAAAATCTATGCAATTTTTCTTATCCTGCAAGACGTTACAAAAATCTATTATGAAACAACTTTAAAAAAAGCTATATTTAAAAAAAGACAACAAAGTTTTTCCTATTTTAAAACTAAAAGAAATGTAAAATTAAATTCCGGTTCGAAATGACGATTTACAAATGTGTTTTCGATTGTGGGAAAATGATAGAGGAAAAATGCTGTTACTTCGACACAATCATATTAAATCTTTAGCTTTTATGAGAAAAGCAACTTTCTTTTAAAAAATATAGTTATTTTTATTAAGATTTTCTGATTTTCGATACGGATAATTTTGCGATGCATATCATTGACATTTGCCATCCAATATTTTTTTTTTTTTTTTTTTTTTTTTTACTTTTTAAAATTTAAATTAAAAATATGGTATCTTTATATCAGCCGTGTGCAGACGATAAATCGCCAACCTATCCCATCATTCGTATTGAATTCATTAAAAATATAAATCTTTTACTCATTTCATTTAAAACACAGAACTTTAATGTACAACACATACATTTAAAATACATATATTACGTACATTTAAAATAATTCCTTTCATGTGAAAAAGAAAAAGAAAAAAAAGAGAAATTAATCACAAATAATTTGATAACCCAAGATCATTTTATTTCAACATCAAAACAAATCTGTTTTATTTCTCTATATATGACATCATATTCGTTTGCTTTCCATACTTACTCGTATTTATGCACTTTGTATTATTATCAAATATTTGAAAGCGCACGTTTTATTTCTAATATGACATCATTTCATATTCTGTTTAATTCTTAAATAATTCATTTCCTTTTCATTTTTCACGTGGAAAATTTTCACCTGAAAATAAATTGTTTATTAAAAATTATTACTCAGGGGTTTTATTTTATATTGGCAACGATAAAGTATTAGCAACGGTAAAATAAATTTAACCATTTTAAAAAAAGCTGCAAAACCGGGCCCCTTGGGCCAAACTAACCAAACCAACCAACCATTTTAAAATAAACGAAAAAATGTCCATTTATTCTGTATGAAAATAACGAAAATTTTAATTTTTAAGAAAAATATTGAAATAAAATAAACGAAAACCAGCCTATATTCATTTGAGGGTTATAATCAACTTATATGCAAAGATACAGGATAATTAAATGCTTCATTTTGACGCTGGCTTCAGCCTAACATTTGCACACAATCAGATTTATAATATTATTAGGATTATGCTTGATTTTAAACAGGAGTTTAACTAAAAAAATTAATTGAGAGCATTTATTTTTACTTATGTTCAATGTTTTTTTTTAAATATCAGTATTTAATATTTTCTAATATTTGTAAATATCGCGATTTTAAAACTTTTCATTACTTTTATTTTTATCAGTCTGACTCCAAAACCCTGAACGTAAAATTTGCTGCTTGCAGCTAACTATTTATAATATATTTTTTGATTACATGAATTTTATTTTAAATTTTCGGAAATTATTTATATTTTAAACTGCGGATATCCAGGTGATTTCTTTTATAGTTCTTAAATGAATATTTTTCCTTCTTTCGTTTTTCTTTACTTTTCGCTTTTTACGGAGAATAGTCACATACTCTTCTTAGTATATAAACATATCTTCATGGTAATGGTCAGACAAAATATAGATAAAAGTTTAGATCAGTTTATTTAATTGATAACTACGAGAAAAATATTTTAATTTACATATTTTTAATACAAAATTAGTAATTTTAAAAAATATTATCGATTGTTAAATTTTATTTACTGTAGTGGCAATATTTTGAAAAAATAACAAAACAGAGTACTGCATGAATATTTGTAAAATACGTGACCTTCATTTATTTATTTATTTATTTATTATGAATCTTACTCTAAAACCCTGAACAAAATATTTGTTGCTAACGATTTATAATAGATATTTTTTAGATAAAAAATTAAAAATATGAAATCATTTAAAATGAATCACAATTTATTACTTATTACTAAATTACTATTATATACCATAACTATTTTTATTTAATTACTTGAATTTTATTTATTTAAAAAATATATGCTGTTGGGTGTTAAAATTTACTTAATTATAAAGCATTTGAATAAAGAAAAATTACAAGTTATACAATTTCTCCTGAAGTAAAATATGGCATTATTAAAATGCCATATTTTACTTAATTGCCATATTTTACTTATAATTATCTTATCGCCAATAAAATAACAAAAATCAGTCTGTCCCGAAAGAATATCCAACCCACGATCTCAACGCAAAACCGCAGCTTAAACCGGCGGCTTAGACCACTCCCTGACTTACTTCTAGTTTGCTCTAAAACTGGATACTTTCTAGATTTAATTTGACGCATGCCCAAAAAGTTCAATTTTGTGTACGTCTTACATAAATCCCTTTTCGTTTTAATATATATGATAGAATTTTAGAAAATTTGTAAGATAATAAATAATAATTGTTAGAAATATTTGACTTTCTCAATTTTTTTTCTTTGATAAATAAGAGATTCCATCATATATGGACTGGATTTCTGTTTTTTCAAGGGGCTGGATAAATAGAAGGATTGGCCATACAGACGTACTTGTTGGGGTATGTCAGATTAATTACTCATACATTTTCAAGACATTTTTATAATCGGCATTACAATGAGCGAACAGGACATGCATTATTTTTTGCGCAACGATAATTATGTTTGTAAAGGAAGTAGCAAAACTTATCAGCATTTTTATGAGCAATTAAAGCAGATTTCTGAGACGCATGTCACAGAAAATTTGTAAGATAATGAATAATAATTGTTAGAAATATATGAATTTCCCAATTTTGTTTCTTTGATAAATAAGAGATTCCATCATATATAAAGCGGATTTCTGTTCTTTCAGGTGCCGGATGCATAATAGAAGGATTGGCCTTACAGACGTGCTTGTTGGGGTACGTCAGATTAATTACCCAACAATGTTCTTTTAAGACATTTGTATAATCGACATTACAATGAGCGAGCAGGACATACATTATTCTTTTGCGAAATGATAATTATGTTTGTGAAGGAAGTAACACAACCATCCGACATTTTTATGAACAGTTAAAAACAGATTTCTAAAACACATGTCTGAAAAAAACTGAGCTCTCTATGATTAATATAATATCATGGAATGAGAAAAGATTTTTCATAGCGATATCCACAATTAATTCAAGTCTTGTCTTTTTAAAAGGAAGATTCTTTGACTATATTCTGTGATTTTAAGGACATTTAGCTTATTGAATTGATCTGAAATCGTCGTAATGTGACTACAGACTGTTACTGCAACTGCTTGACCTGAAAAAAAATGTGTAGCAGAGAAAAAAAATGCAGATTTTTTATCGGGAAATTTATCGTCTTCCATCACAATTTCTGACTTAAGTAAAATTTGAGGAAACGCCTTGACCAACTTTGGAACACTCTGTCTACAATACAGACTTGCGCTTGGGCAATAAAAGAGGCATTTGGTTGACATCTTTTTAATTGTTTACAATAATGGAGTTGTTCATGTGAATTTCACTGCAGATACAGCTGCTTTCACTTTATGATAATGAAAAATCGCATTATCTATGTGCTCTGAAACATTAGTTTTAAAATCCGGTATTTATGTAGTAATTATTCAGCAAAATGTTTGCATCTTATTCAGATAATTTTCAAAAAATAAATTCTTGTTTTTATTTGTTTGACCCATGTAGTTATACATTTTTGTTAATTATATTTTTTTATACTTATTTATTAATATACATAATACAAAAAACAAGTGTTTGAGTCTTGAAATATTTCTTGGATGACAATTTACGTTCTTAATAATGGTAAATAATTTATGTGCCATATATTCCTCATTACGTATAGTTAATATTTGATAGAAAATATTTCCAAAAAATATACATAGATATCTTTATTTTAATAATCTTATTTTGATATTGCATAAACTTGTCAAACATATGATAATGATACATGGGAAAATCTCTCAAAGAGTATTAAAACTATCATCATCGTAAAACTTATTAACTGTTTTCGAAGAAGTTAAAGTTTATTAAAGTATAAACATTATTTCAAATAATATTTTGACCATTACTGCTTATATTTAATACTAAGTTTCGAAACGAAAAATACTTTTATACTCACATATTTCGTCTAACATTAACTATATTAAATTTTGATCTCGTATAATTATATTAAATAAAATATTTTCAAAGCTTCTTATCTGAAATGAACTTAGTGAAGAGAGACATCCCTTCAAATCTCATAAAAGATAATCCTTGCTAAGATATTTAATAATGCGGATATATAGGAACGTCAGATTCAATTTTATGAAAGAAACTTTATGAAGATCCATCCCAAGCGAGAAATATGCTTGCGACATAAACAGATATAAATTTAAATGTCAGTGTAGACGAGAAGTAAAAGATAAAAATGCATCTGAATTATAATGTCTTGATAAGTGCAGTTTTGGCGGTAATTCTATAGATTTTAAAATGTCGGTGAGAAATTTAAAAGATCGAGAAAAAATAAAACATGCAAAACATTTTTTATACTAATAAATATATTTTTATCAATTTGAAGCGAATTCATTAATACCATATTATTATTATAATTATTATTTACTTTCTTATATCTATACATTAAGGATTTATAAACATGAAAATTCTCGATTTCTAGTTTTCAACGGATTTATACGTTTTAGATGTCCCATAACACAAATTTACAGTTTTTGGAAAATGTCTGTCTGTATGTATGAGTGTATGTATATCTGTAAATATGTGACACAATTTTTGTGGGCACTATAATTCAAGAACTACAGTGTAGAACAAATTCTGTAGATTTTAACATGTCGATGAGGTATTTAAAAGATCAAGAAAAAATAAAACATGCAAGAATTTTTTTATACTAATAAATATATTTTTATCAATTTGAAGCGAATTCATTAATACCATATTATTATTATAATTATTATTTACTTTCTTATATCGATACATAAAGGATTTATAAACATGAAAATTCTCGATTTCTCGTTTTCAACGGATTTATACGTTTTAGATGTCCCATAACACAAATTTACAGTTTTTGGAAAATGTCTGTCCGTGTGTCTGCGTGTGTGTATATTTGTATGTATGTGACACAATTTTTACGGTTACTATAATTCACGAACTGTAGTGTAGAACAGATTCTGTAGATTCTATACAGATTCTGTACATTTTAACATGTCGATGAGGTATTTAAAAGATCAAGAAAAAATAAAACATGCAAGAATTTTTTTATACTAATAAATATAATTTTTATCAATTTGAAGCGAATTCATTAATACCATATTATTATTATAATTATTATTTACTTTCTTATATCGATACAATAAGGATTTATATTCGTGAAAATTCTCAATTTCTGGTTTTCAACGGATTTATACGTTTTAAATGTCCCATAACACAAATTTACAGTTTTTTTTGGAAAATGTCTGTCTGTATGTATGAGTGTATGTATATCTGTAAATATGTGACACAATTTTTGTGGGCACTATAATTCAAGAACTACAACGTAGAACAGGATGAAATATCATATGAATTTCTATCTATATATGAACTAGTGTTTATTAGTTTTTGGGCAAAATTCCTCAGATGGGGGGGGGGGGGCATATCGATAATTTCTTCGATTTATGTGTTGCTTATATTTTCTTTTTATGTGCGCAGAATTCAACAAAACTTCAAATTTAGAATCCTCAAGTTACAAGTAAATTTGCCTTCAATTTCGCTTGTGTTTCACCAAAATGTACTCAACAAAACACGTTTAGTTGTTTTAATCAATTCCTTTTTTTGGGTGTATCAAAACATCCGCGACAAAGAAAAAAAGTTACACAATTAATAGGTTATTGGAACATTTTACCAACTTATAAAGTAACGATGGAACGTATTAGCGGAAAGAAACTGTTTTGCTCATCCCCAATCCCAAATACATTAAAATAAAGCACTGCACAAGAAAAAATACCAAAACAAAAGCAGTACCAAAAACGTTTCGTGTCTTTACGGGAAACATCACTGGTTTTTCGGTAACTATCCAAAATTCTAAAAACTGAAAATATCAAACCATATGCGACACAGGTGTTACACAATTAATAGGTTATTGGAACCTTTGACATAATTATGCAGTAACGATGGAACGTATTAACAGAAAGTCACTGTTTTTCTCATCCCTAATCGCAAATACATCAAAATAAAGCATTACACGAGCAGCGATCGTGTTAGAAGGCGAATTTAGTTTTAAATACTGGAAAACTAATTAAAAATATGCATTTCACAAAGTAATCTTAATGATATCTTACAATTGCAATAAATATCAGAGTTCTTCTAATAATGTTTCTGTAAATTTAGAGTTCTTTGCCACTAATATTGTTGCAAACATTAATTCCATTTTTAAGGTTTAACTGCATATAATATTACCGTCCTTACTTCGTCTTTCTTGAAACATGTTAGGGATATTGTTTTCTAATTTTATATATGGCCCCATATACATAATTTTGAAATAAGCAGAACTTTTTCAATTTTAAGGATGCAGATATGCATTATTTTGAAATGTCATTGTTGCAGCAAAAGAAAAAAATGCAATCAACCAATTTTTTGCAAAAGAGCCATATAAAAATATATAAAGTGCATTTATTTTAACTAATTGGAGGACAATTTCATTAATATACTCTTATTTTTTACCATATTTTGAAACATTTAAAATACACATTCCCATCCTATCTCCAACAGCAAAGCATTAAATTGTGTTTCAATCATTTATGACACGTATTATAATCATGATGCTACTACATGTATGAACGCCAATAAAAGAAGCTATTTTAAGTAACATTTTAGCAATAGAAACATGCAGTTTTAAATGTTAGCATTGGGGACCGATGTATTAAATTTGGGGCCATAGGCATACATGTTTTTACATCCCCAACCCCTAGAACGCTTCATATGTATATTATATATTTAGTGAGCCTATTATAGAATTTTAGGGCCGATTTCAAAGAGGGTGCCTAGGGAACGGGCGCGAAATGCCTTTGTGTAAATCACTTTCTGCTAACAAAGTTCGTTACCTGTTTGAATGACAAAATCTAAATTTCGATTTAGTGATATGCCTGTCGAAAGGTTTCAAAACTAATGATCTATTCTACTAACAAATGGTTACACAAATATTTAAATAAAACACATCTAAGTAATAAAATTAAAAGATGGTGATACATTTTTCAAAACTGAAAAGGATAGGGTATTTACAAAAAGTTAAGGAATTAGTTTAAAGCTCCAAATATTTTCAATAAATATTCAATAAATTGATATTTTTTAAGACCTATATTGAATTCATGGTATAGAAAGATTCTTTTAAAAATCTCTTTCTTAAACTACATAAACAATCAAAATTAATTTAAAAATCTATCGTTCCCTTAAGCTCTAATTTTTATAAATCGCATCTATTGAAATGAAAAAAAGAAAAACGGAAATTTCAATTTGGAAATGATATTTGTAATTTAATTTTTTTCCTGCATTTATTCAGTAGAAAGATGTCAAACATCATTTATTATGCAAGAAGAAGTCCTCAGAGACCAATTTACAAGAACAGAGATCAGGAAAAGAAGAAATGTGTTTGACATTTTTGAAAGTTTGTTGCCCTTCAATCTAGAAAAGTGCAATTTCATTAATGCGTTTAGGGAGTCTTTTTACAAGGTTAAAGTTGTCTCTAATCAATAATAGTACCATATTCGTTAAAAAGTTTTGTGTTTATTTGGGAAGGAATCTCAAACTTTTATTCATAACACTAGACTTTTATGAAATTTTCAATTACTGATGTGAATATTACCGTAATTATTAGGTTACGATTTTACAAAGAAATACATAATTTCTAAAATAAATTTAACTTATCAATACATTTAAATAAGAGTTTTCAGTAAATATATTATTTTAGACAAGATACGAAATTGTTTTAGATTTATAACTAGTTTACTATACATTGATGTGCAATATATATATATATATATATATATTATTAAAAATTATGGTTAATTATATGCATTATTTTAAGGTTTTCTTTCTCTTATAAAACAGTGCCCAAAAAAACAATGTTTTCTTAAATGTAACAAAAAGTTCTAATTTTATTGCTGAATTACTATATTCTGAATAGTATTGCTGATGTAATAAACTTTGATGGTGAAGTTAGTCACCAGCTATTTTGGACACTGGTTAAGCAAAGACGAAAATGATTTTAAAATGTTAAAATAATCAATACTAATAACATACTTTATAGTATTTACTTTAACTACACACACACATATAAACATAACGTAAGTTACCAAATTTCACTATCTATTAATACTATTGTTTTATCTCAACCACTATGAAGACTTGTATTTCATTATCATTATATACCTTTAAAATAACATTGTGAACAAAAATCAATCAAGTTATTACTTTTAATATAGTAATACTTAATTCTTAATGAATTCGGTGTGCTTAATAGATATATGACAAAACAAAAGCTGTACTGACAACACTGTTTAGCAATATATAGCTATAAGTATGCATACACACCTTTATCGTTCTATATATATTAAGTTATGGTGTGCATTACAATTACATTAGACTTTTTGTAAATAAATTCAATCAGGAACAATAAATGTAAATTTATATAATAAAAACAATTACAGTAAACAGGATCCCATCAAATGCATCGCATGTAAACAATTTATACATGTCTCGTGACTGTTTTACCGTAACAAATTCCGAGATCGTGTAAAGCCAAGTTTAGCTATGTTATTAACTTTTGAAATTTGCATTCCCAAATTCTCCCCTATTCTCTACATGTTTAGTTATTCATTATTTTGTGACTTGGCAACTACGCACAACGAGAATGTGACGTATATAATTAGCCTTGATCAAATAATCCCATCCCACAACATACTAACTATTAATTACTAGTAAGGTGTAATATCTTCCCTGTTCTGCGTAATTGTCAAGTTACAAAATAATCCTTAACTAAAGATATAGAGACAAGGAGTGGTGAATGAAATTTTCAAATTTATTAAGATAGTTAAACTTGTCTTTACACGATCTCAGAACTTTTTACGGTAAAAGTCAAGAGACTTGGCTACATTTTTTACATGCGAGGTTTTTGATGGGAGCTCGCTTCTTTTTGTAAGTAATGTTCATTTTCTTGACTTTGGGCTCTTTTTAAACACCATTCACTGGTTTTCGCCAAACCCACACCCTGTCCCTATTATTTGAAGGTATAAAAAATTTGTTGCTTTATTTACGTTTACAAAGTCCTCAAGATAAAAAGAAGTTTCGGGTTCCTAGGCAAGATCTAAGTCATGCGGAGAGGAAGCCAAAAGAATTCTAAATTGCCTCCAGGAAAGGTGCTATTGATTTGAGATATTACTCGAAGCCTTATATAGTTGATATTTGGCATCAAAGTACTGTTTAGGATCATAGAGGAGGGATGTATATCCGTACTCTACTTATACATTGTATAAGTAGAGTACGGATTCCATTGTTCCCCTGGGAGAATTTTGAAATGTACATCTTTCCGCTTTCTTCGACAAAATGGTGTCGTTTTTTGGCGTTAATCCCTTTCTTGGATATACAGTTCTTGGTGGGAGCGGGAATTCCAATGACAGATTGGCGAGAAAAATCAGTTTGAGCTCTATATCCCCACCATTACGTGAACGTGTGAAGGAAATGTTTGTTTGAAGAGAAGATTACCAATTTGTGGTATATTATATTATATGTTTGTCTATGTTTAGGATAAAAAGAAAGACAACATTAAAAATTTCGGAAAATTCCAACAAATTGAATTATTTTCGATTCTTTGATTTTTTTTTTTTTTTCAAATTTATAGATTTTTTTATTCTTTTTTTCAAAATTTCCGGTTTTTTAATTTTTTCTTTCTTTGTATACAAAACCTTACTTTATGCAAAATTTCAAGTTATTTGGACTAGAAAATCGAATTATTTGTAAACTTTTGATTTTTTGATTTCATTTTCGAATTTTCCGAATATTTTAATTTTGTCTTTTATTGAATCCTAAACACTAAGGTGGAGGAAAAAAATTAATGTTTAAATTTTTATTTTGGATAGCAACGAAAAGTTGCCTTTTAGTACCTATAATATATTTGCAAAATTTCATGAATTTTCAAAAACCCCTTCGGGACTCTACCAGTATCCTTATATTTTCATTGTTTCATACATTAGATTTTTATCATAAACTGTACATTTACAGTGTTTGTAGGTAATCCTGTCTGACATTTTTATATTTAAAATGTTTAATGTAACTTCCTTTATTATTTCTAAACCGTTAGTCTTTATTTTAAAATCCTTCAACATTTTATTGAGTTTTATAAATTGATTGAGGGCAAAATGAGTATGACTGGAGACAAATTGAAGTTTACTATTAGTAAAAGTGCAGTGGAATGTCTCATATTTTTTGCTCCTTCGAAACTACATGAAGTTGTTTTGCCAACAATAGCAGACGTTATAAAATGTTACTTATGTGCAAGACAAGAATTAAAACACAGCAGGAATGGTAAATATCCATCAAAGTCAGGGGTAATTCAAATCTTAAAAGAAAAGATTGGACAAATTTGGAACAAAGCATAAATTCCTGTAGTTTCCCAGAAGCGTATTGATCACATGATAGACAAAGTTTTTTCTGAATACGAGGACCTTATTCGATATCCCAAATAAAAAAAATTATAATTACAGGAAGAATGTTCAGTTTTTCATAGTTGAACCTCTAAGTAAAATTCTAGACATTTTGGCGTAAAAATGCAATGCAATTCCTAAGTGTACCTGTGAAAAATCAAAGGTACTTCCAAAAGATCAGGAATTTCTTCTTGACGAAAAATAAAAAAAAGGTGGTTATTGGCACAGTACAATTATTACATATTGTGACAGTTGTGATAAAGAAAGAAGTAGTAGTTCTGCATCAGGGTGTGAATATTTAATATCCGTATCACAAGCATCTACTTCTAAAGAAGAGTCACAAAGACAAGGTCAAGGTCAAACCGGGCGGGGTGGCCTTCCTTTCGGCTTAAGCTCAACTAGCCCCGCCCAGCAGGTTTGTTTACCTAATTATACTGAGCATTACTAAATTATACTTTGTGACATTGAGCAATAATTATACTATGTAATTCTGAAATACATATTCTGAAAATACAAGATTCCAAAAATACAAACTCTGAAAATACAATTTAATAATCCTACTTAGCAGTACTAAATACTACTATGTGATACTGAACAATAATACTACCATGTAATAATACTGTACGATGCTGAAGTAAATAATAATAAGGGATAGAAGTATGTAATAAATGAACAAAAATGAATGAATAATAATACTAGAGTAAACAATTATGAATTATGCTAAAAACATTAAAAACATTGTATGATGCCATTAAGAATAAATAATTGTTAAGGTTAGAGTTTATTTAGTGTGTAAAGTTCCTTATGCATATTAGAAGTCCACTTTATCCTCAACCTCCACTAAGTCCAACGGAGGCAGCATGAATAAGTATTGATTGCGTTCTAGCAGAAACATGCGATCTGTTATTTTTTGAAGCAATTTTAGTTGTTTCAGCACGTAGGCAAACCAGGCCGACAGATTTATTTGTGATGGCTTTCTAGTGCGAGGGTGGGCGGTCAGGGTACAATCTATGATATAATGTAAGGAGGTACCTCTTTTCTCACAGGTGCATCTAGGTGACGATGCCTTGCAGAATTTATTGAGATATTGAGGACACGGGCCATGGTCGGTAGCAAAGATGTAGTGGGGCCTACTTTGAAGTTGAAGATCTGTTGATACTGTTGGGATTAAGGCGTGAGTAAAGCGTCCCGTTGTTCCCATATTTCAATCCATTTGCCATGATCTTATTAATTCTGATGTTGTTATCTTCTTTAAATGTGATGGTGGAAATGGGTAGAATTTTTGCAAGATGTCCTGTGACGGTTTCGTTCAATTGCGGGCCACTTTATCAGCATGTTCGTTTCCAGCTATGCCAGAATGACCACGAACCCATTTAAAGAAAATGGATTTGGATGTTTGTTGCAAGGCTGTGATTATGTCACATACGTGTAAGTTGGAGGTGAATATATCTGCTAATGCCTGCAGGCTAGACAGACTATCAGAACTGATTGTGTAGCTTTGAAAATTATTAGAATTAGCCCAGTCTATTGTATCGTGTATTGCTAGTAGTTCTGCTTGGTATACACTATTTTCTTGGTGTAAGCGAATCAGTCTTGTTCCCTCTAAAACTGAACCTTTATATGCACAGAAGGCGTATGCAGTACCATCTGTTGTTTTTGATCCGTCGGTGAATATATCAATATCGATTATCCTCTCAGTTTCTGTTTGCTACTTAAAATATTCAATGTATGGAGGTATTATGCTTGTAGTTGATTTCAGTTAGTAATTCATCGGGTTATGTTCATCCACCGGGACTTCAAGTCGAAGTACCCTTCCGAGAGGGGATATTTTCTTCAGCTGAAATGCAAGAGGTGGAATTGCCGACAGTACGCAAAGAGCTGCAGTTGGAGATTTTTTATAGGCACACGTGACTAGGAGAAGGCATTGAGCTTGAATTGAGGAAATAAACTTTAGACCAAGTGACTTTTGAATTGGAGCAAACCATATCGATGCAGCATATGTGATTTTTTTCTCCAGGATATTATTATACTATACCCACCTGATGATGATGAAAATTATAAAAGGTTGTGTGTTACTAGTGTTATTTCTAATATTTTGTTGCGGAGATGGGGGAGAAAAGAGAGTGTTGCATCTAGGATGATACCCAAATATGGCAAAATATTGCTTTTTTGACAGAGAATAATTATCCAATTTATAAATAGGTGCACGTTTTAAATATCTGGGTCTTCGAAGGCTTAGAACTTTACACTTTCCATATGAGATAATTAATTTGTTTTCCTTTGTCCAGTCACTGATGAGATCCAAGGCCAACTCGCTTTTATATTTACTATGGTAGTCCTGCGTTGGGTCTGGGATCTTCGACCTGCGTCTCAGAGTTCGAACATAGTTACGTTGTTTACGGAGATCATTGGTCCACCATGTGAGTTTGGGGTATAAGTACTTTTCCGTTTTTTGAAGTATTTTTTGCATAGGTCTTGCATTATTTTCAAAAAGTGATCACAGCGGTTATCAAAGACCTCTGTGGTGTTTATCTGTTTAAATTGAAAATCATATTCTTCTATTTTCTTGAACAATTCTACGTCAAACTTCTGAAAAGAGATGTATCTTCTGTATCTTTGTTGTGGTAATTTAGGAATGGATGTCGAGAGCGTTAATGTTATTTGACGGTGATCTCCATAGTCTAAGTCATCGTCCACTGCCCATGTTGAAATTAAATAAAATAGTTGTAGAGATAATATAGAGACATCCGACCAACCCTTTAGATGTGTTGTTTCAAAAGTTGGCGAACAGTATGGGTCGTTTACAATTATAAGATGTTGTGCGCTCATATGATTTATTAAATGCTGACCCCTATCATCATAAGTGGGATAGGCCCACAATGGACGGTGGCCATTTAGATTACCCAGTAACAGGAATTTCGTGAACATACCTCCTCTGTCAGCCCAGGCAGTAAGAGCATCCTGTAAGTCTGCTGCAGGAGGCTCCGCTCTCCACTGCCGCGCATGTATATTACTGTTTATTACTGTTAATTTTACGTTATAGTACTGGCAGCTGAAATGCCAGTATTATACTGTAAATTCAAAAAAAAAATTCAGTACAATATGTGGTGCCATACCACAAGAAACGTAGTTTAAAACTGTGAACAGCGGTGTGCCTCGTCTGACGATTGTGCTGCTGAATGACAGACATAATATGCAAAAGTTGCAAGCTACTTGTAACTTGTAGGCGACTTTCTCCTTGTAAATCCTCGAATAGTCAAAGAAAGAACTATTCAAGCACTCGTTTTTGCTTTCGTCAGAAAAAAAGCGGCTTATTTTCCATCCATTCCTTTCAAACCGCAACTTTTTATCTTTTTTCGGGTTTGAATTATTACTTTTTAAGATATTTCCTGATTTTTGGATCAAAAACTACTTTACGGAATTAACTGTAATTTTGAATTCGTCTATTTCAAGCTTCTAGAAAAGGTTTTCTTAAAAGAAATATACGGGTTACGAATGTTATTTTCTTCTATTCTAATTTCAAGTAGAATAAATTTTGAAAACAATATTTTAACTTTGCGTATATTTATTTCCAAAAAAAAATGGAGGTTTTTAAATGGTGATACCCGTGTTTTTTGTGTTAATTGTATACATAATTGTACACTTTCATTTCAGAACCAGTTTCATTATTCAAAGTTAGTTACGAAATGGTCTACGGAAATATTTCGCTAGAGATAATTATTTAAAAAAAACAATTGTAATAAGAGATAAAATACTTTCTGGATATTGAATCGTAAATGTTATAGATTGAAAAGTGTTTCGTATTGAAAAAAAATACCTTAACAGCACAGAAAACGCTTTGTTTATTTTTCTGAATAAAATATATCCTGAGAAAGATATATATATATATATATATATATATATATACTGAAAGATTTAAACCGTGAATAAAAATAAAAAATAATTGTGTTTCATTTTTTAATGTCAAATTTGCGATTTTTTTTGTTGTTGTTCATAAAAAAAAAAAAAACATTTTCCAAAAAGAAAATAGTTATTAAGCAAAAAAGGCTTTTTAAAAATTTTTATTTTTAAGTGGCATTAACCCATTTAATCATTCAAAATTGCAATTACTCAAGGAAAGATGATCATAAATACTTTTATATTTAAAATACATTAGTTAACCATTCAAATTCATATTTTGAATCAGCATCAAAAGCTAAGTGTTAAAATGTTGATTTTTTTTTATTGTTTTAACAGCAGTCATTAGAAAGGAAAGTTACCTGGTCAATTAAGGTAAAAGACCATTAGAAAGCATTTAATAGCATATAAGACCTTTCGTAAAACTTAATAATGTTTGGCTTATATTAAGAAGAGATTTCATTGTTTCGAAATGGAAACCGAAATGTTAATTAGAAATATTACAGTTGTTATGTTTAAATTTCTGCTTTAAAATAAAAAATAAAAAATAAAATAACACGTGTTACATATTTTTATCACTTTGTACAACAATATTTTCTTTATTAAACTCAACACAAATATTGGGTACTATTAAAAAACTCAATTACTTTATTGAAAGCTAAAACTAAATATTTGCAATCAAAATCAGAAAAGTATTATCATAAAAATGTATACTAATCTGTTCATTTAAATTCTCTACCATTTTTGAAACCTTTTTACTTACGGAAAAGTTTTTTTAATAAGATTAATAGGATTTTGATGAGCAAGTTCTTGTTTTAACATGCTCTTAATATTAATGTTTTCCAGGAGTTTAATAATAATTAAATAAAAAGAAATTTGTTTAAATCTATCTCTTAAATCTTAAACGTAGATAAATGTTTTTATAAAACACTTTAACAATTAATAAAACTGAACATTTAGAATATTTGCTAAGCATATCTTTTTCTATAAATATAACTATATTTTAAAAGGACAATGTATGCAGAATTACTTTAAAAATCACTTGCTACCACATAATGTCTTTAAATTGTTTTCAAATAATGCCTAGTGTTCTTGTGTAATAAAAATATTTATAAGAATTTTCAGTTACGCGAAAAGTAATCAAAAACTAATTATTCCTTAATGGATTTATTCTAAAAATCATATAATGTTAAATTTTTCAAATTACAAAGTTTTTCTTATATTTACATTTAAAATCAAACAATATATATATATATATATATATATATATATATATATATATATTTCAATATGTTTACACCAGGCAGTTTAAGTAAGATACAAATAGCAATGTAATTTTAGTGAATTAAAAAAATAAATGTCAGACATTTGATACATGCCATATATAGTATATTTAATTATTTATTGATTGATTTATTTAAAAAGCGCGTGGGAGCAATGCTTTAAAAAATAATATTATATATATATATATATATATATATATATTTCCATTCACGAAAAAAAAAATCTCATTGTAAATAGTCCCCCAAGCGCCCCAAATTTAAAACGCCAGTGATAAAAAGAAGTGATATCTTATAAAAAGAATTGTTATATAAGTGCATACTCTGAGTGCCGTACAAAATTCAATCACTACTCATAATGTTTCCAAAGGACTCGCAGTGGGTATAGTATTTGATTGGTGACCTGCAAGACTGTATAATATATGTGTTCTCGTAAAAACCGATACATTTTGTAATCCTGCAAACACGAACTGTAAAAAGTTAAAGATTCTGTGTTGGCAAGACCATTTATTAACTTGTAGAATCGATTTTATTGATTTCATAGCCATTATTTGAGGCGAGAAACACCACATGCACGGAGAGGGTTTCCAAAGTGGGTATTTTGAGTAGGTAAATACAACAAAAATTTAAGATCACATGCACATTAGCATCAATGCACATAACAAAAGACGTTAAATAAACTGATAGATACTGCAGTAAAGCCTGCTTAAAACCAGTTAGTTAAATCACGGCCAAACTCCATCTTTCTCCCTTCCCTCATACGGCCTTCGCAATCACCCTTAGTTTCGGAATCGTTAAAGGGCTATTTTGGCCGGTAGATGGCGCGATATACTTACCATAAATAATGCTTATTAAAGGTTACTTCCGTACATAAAAATACAAAAATCTTTGCAATATATTCATTATAAAAGGTATATATAACATATGTATCTTTTGTTTCGACGCTTTCTTTACTACAAACAGGAAAAACTAAAAGATTTAGAGGTAATATAAATAAATACGATGCTTTAAGCAATTAAAAATAGTTTAAATAACACGCTACCACAAAATGCAAAACAAACATTATAAGTAAATTTCTATATTTATATAATTTATATACATTTAGATTCTTGATTACTTGAAACATTAATAATTCTGAGCGTAAAATACACAGTTAATAAATTTAAAAAATATTTACTAGTTTCACAATAATAAGAAGATTAAGCAAGTTCGCCAATTTCCGGCAATGAACTCCTATCGATTTTTTTTTCTTCTCAAAACATGGATTATTTTTACACGATTCTGAATTATTTAAAATATGTATAATATGTACATTCAAAAGAATTTTCAATAAATTTAACCATTATAGGTGGTGATCTGAAATACATAAGCATATAGAAATATAATAGAATTACATATAAATTTAAATATTATATTCTAATTCTGGAAAGTCATTGTATAAAAGTATGTATATATGATAAAAATAAAAAGATACTTACAGGTTTCATAATATCAAGAGAATAAGAAAACGTATTTCGCCAATATCCGGCAATCAACTCATATCGATTTTTTTTTTCTCTTAAAACATGGATTATTTAACAAAATAATAATATTTTTTACAAGTTTCATTATTTTAGAAAATGAACAAGTTTCTTTTTTTTTTTTTTTTTTTTTTTTTTTTTTTGCTGTAGCATTATGTGTTCTATTTATGAGAGAATAGTTTTTGTGTAAATTTTACAATATTGAGTGGTTACAGAAATTACAGAATATTTTTTTAGAATTTTAAAATATTAATTCATAAATCTATCCACCATACTTGTATATATAAATGTATCTATAGGTATATGCAGATTCCATTTCTTGATTAGACTTTAAACATTGATAATTTTTACAGTGAAATATACAGTAAATATTAAAATATATAATATATATTTATATAATAATAAATATATAATAATATAAAAATTAAAATTAAGTAAACTTTAAAAATTTTCTGGATAAAGAATTCTTACATGAGGATGAATTGGCTTCATTTGTAAAATTTCTTGCAATATTTTTTAAAATGATGGGCAAAAATTTTGCACATATTAATGAGCATATATTTGTTTTATGATCGTTTAACTCACATTCCAATAAAGGGTTTTTTATTACTCTCGGATATATTAATTCATATATAGTTTTGACGATTCCGTTTGTATTTAGGATTGGTATAATTTGCTCCATAAAGTCTAAAATTGTGGAAATTAGACTGATGAATTGTGGTTTGGGATAAGACAATCCACCTCTGTCCTGATTGGCAATTAATTGAAGTATGGGTGCATCACACTCATCTGTTTCTATGTTTGATAAGCAGGATTCACAATTAAAATTTTCTTTAATGACTCTTACGAGATATCCGCTAACAATGGCAATACTTGCAAACTTCAGATTAACTCTTGGTGGTGCTAGCAATTAAAAAGAAATTAATTAAGGGGTTTATAATTCCGATCATTAAAATTCAATTTAAATCTAAAAATAAATTGAGAGCAACAGTAATTTTATAGAGCACCTGTTTCGAAAATTTTGCTCTGCCCTTCTACTGATTTCTGGTGTATCGGTAATAAATTAATAAAATAATTTTAACAATTTGATGTAATTTTATAGTATTATTTTACATAAATATTTGTACACCAGTCAGTAAAAACGTGTGTTTACTATACACAAAATTTTTTATACGGTAATAAAATATTTCGCAATTTCACTTACGTTGTATCTAAGAAAACACAAGAGCGAAAAGCGAAGATAAGGAAATTCTCCATTTGTCATGGTAAGTAATAGCGCCCTCTACGTTCGTCCGGGGAGAATATCTGATTCCTCTTGAACAAAGGGAAAATGACTTTTTGTTACGGCCGTATAAGGGGAGAAGGGATCGAGTTTGGCCGTGGTTAAACAGACTGCGGACGCTGCGATTGAACCCCATCAAATAGACTGAGAACATCCGGAGCAGGTCAGGTTCCAAACCTAAGCCCAACGCATCATCGCCCCAAGTGGTGTGTGGCAACCCACAAGAGCAAATCTCACCATGGAGACTGGCGTGATACGTTCTCACCTAAGAATTACTCTTCCGGAAACTCGGAAGTCGAAGCTCTGTATGCACAGAAACCATTTTCATACCGAAGTAAAAATGTACAATATTCAACTTGATATGTGAAGTTAATAGGAGATTAATGTATTTTAACTCTATTTTATTCCAAAAACCTCATATCTAAATTCAATATTTTAATTGCTGATAGTTAGTTCAATAAATGGCATCTTTACCTTTAAATTATAAAAACTTCCTAATATTCACCTTTTAAAAAAATCCGCATTATTTCATTTTTATTTTTGTAAATTTCTAAAAAGGCTGTATTTGTTTTATTAATTTCAGATATTAAAAGTAACTCATAAAATCATAAAATCTTTTTCTTATATTAAAATGCAAAACATTTTAATTTAATGCCATTCTGGCTTTGATCCAAGTTCAATAAACCATTTTTATTATTTTCTTTTTCTTTTTCGTGAAAGTAAAAATCATTCCATATTCTCAAACCAGTAACTAACGATAATCAGTTAGCTTAAAACACTCTGGGTCACAGCTATTTTATCGAACATTATAGAATATTCTCGTCGCTTCTTTTGCGCCATTCTTTAGCGGAAACCATTTTGCCTCCAAATTTTGGCGCGTTTCGCAATGAATCCCTATTCTCCATTGGCGCACAAGCCGTCACGTGATCCTGTATCCATACTCTTTATGAAAATGATATACCGCTGCTCTTTGCTTCGGGTCGCAGTCGAAAAGAGAAGTGCTGAGACTGTGTTCGGGTTTGAGCTAAAAATAAATAGAACGCATACCTTGTATTGGTGATTATGACCAAATATTTCTTCCTGTGACTGCTTATCGATGGATACTTAAGGATAATACAACTACAGCCATCATGTGTGTTTTTATTGTAAATATATCGTGACTGTGATGAGGAACGATGTGAAAGAGATCTCCGCTTAAGTATTTTAAGCTTCAAATAAAACTTGGTTGGTGATTCGAAGGAGTTCTGATTTTCTTATACTCACATAATACTTGCTGTGCATATTCTACGAGTACAATGAAAACTCCTAGTGGGGAAACGCCTCGGCTAAATTTTGAAAAGAACCTCCAGTATTCGAGAAATCATTATTAAATAATGGAACTGCCAATGCACGCATCATATCTCGTCTTCAAATCGTCACACACATATATATAGAGAGAGAGAAAGAGAGAAAGAGAGAGGGAGAAAGAGAGTGGTGCTTGGCTAATTTCGTTTCATGTTTGCCGCAGTGGTAGTGGTTCGTGAAGTTATCCCATATTATGCTGCGGTTGCAGCGTTATGAACATATAAGAATGAAAGGTGCCAGGATAATTATCATCCGGTTAGCTCAGTTGGCAGAGCATCGGTGCACTGACCAAATGACCCAGTTTCGAACACTGGAAAGGATTCTTTTCACTCTGTTGTTTTTAATCTTCGTAAGCAATGTTAATTAAATCTACGTAATTACAAATTCGGATTTATGTATATACAGTACCCCCGAAAAGAAGCTTGTTTATCGTACATTTTGCTACTTGTGTGTGAATGAAGTATGATAAAAATAACAGAATATATTGTTTCCGTACATCTACAACTCGGGAATGCGATAGAAATGTGTAAACAAATTTAGTTTTATGCTTCGAGACATAATTGAAGGATTGTATCTTGACATTTTTACATTAGTTGTTTGTTTACTATCAAGAGCAGTCGTTTAAACCTGTAGTAGTGCGTCGTGTAGTGGGTCGTCGGTTCGATGAAAGGAAACTGCGTAAAATTATCTAAATAAACTTGCCTGAAAGTCAAAACAAATGCTCTTTTTTTTATTTATTGTAAAAACAGTTGTTTCTATTGTAAAAAAAAAAAAAAAAAAAAAAAAAAAAAAACAATAAAACAGATGTTATTTTGTTATTGTACAGTGCACTTGAAAATTCCTTACAATATACTGGTGTGCTCAGACTTTTCACAAGTATTGTATATATTTTAAATAATGCACAAAAAAAATCTAAACATGAAATATAAATATATCTCAATATAAACCATAAACAACATTATAAATATACAATAAAAGAGATCATTTAAAAAAATCTTTTAAAATAATGCAATGCATCAGAAATGATTTTGTTACCTATCTACTTAATTCCATTTTTAAGTTTTTACATGTATTGGTTAAATAAATTAGTCTATGTCAAAATCGATCATATATTTTCTCAATCATGCAGAAAACAAAATATAGTTTCACACACAGACAAATTTATTTTAAACTCTCAGTGGTATATCTCGTTGTCAAAAATTGAAGCTATCTCAATTGAGGACTGTTAACTTTTGCTTACACGCATTACAATTTTAACCCGTGATAGTTGAATGTAAAAATTTTCTTGTCACTTGTTTATTATCACTCGTACATAGTAACAAATATTATGCGTGTCATTAAACATGTGTTTAATATTGACACTCGATGATTCTTCTAACAAATATTCGAAATAGTAGGGGAATAAGCAAAATTTAATTGAGAAAGGTATTTTTCGGGTTATTAAAACAAGCACTGTTAGAAAAGCTAAATATAATAATAAATAAATAGATAACTAACTAAATAAAAAATATTTCATTATATATTTCCATATATAAACTAGTTTATAAAAAATAAAACGTTTCATAAATTATTTTAAAATTGGTTAATTAATATTTGTTTCGATTATATTTGGGTACATATATGATATTGTGATACTTTGCGACCCTCATCCTTAATTCAATAATTGAAATGAAGATCCCAAAATATAGCAATATCATGTCTACTTTTTAATATACGAAACGCATACTGCATACACATGTTACGTTTAAGAAGTTTAGAAATTTTCAATTTGATAAAAGTTTCAATCTATTGGCAATTTTCTGTGGTACAAAACCTTTCAGAGGAGTTCTGGCAAGGGTACGATAAATTTCTAAAAAACTAAGAATGTAATTAAGTACAAACAACAAAGTAAAACGCTTATTAAATTATGAAAACTGCATATATTTCCCTATTTATTCGTATAGATTTCTAATACAATGTAATATGTTTAACAGGATTCTTAACAGAGGATGACCGCCGTTACTGATACTATAATATTCTTATTGAAGCTCGTTGGTTGAACAGACCCATATTTTGCATAAAATATTAAAACTTATAAAATGTTGTCAAGATTAATATAATTATTTAATCGGAGATTGAACTTCAGGAAGCCAATTTATCACTCAAATTACAAGACATGTGGCATTGAATTTAGGGGTCACAATAAGTTTAAGATATAATTTTTAATATTAGAAATTACTGAAACCCTTTCTAAAAAATATTTAATTAAGCAAGTAAAATATTAATTACATAAGTTGCAATAATCTGCAATACATAAAAATAAAATATTTAAGCTTATGTTTATATCAAAACACATAGGGCGAAATGAAAATTTTCATCTTTCTTTATTCACAAAATATGAATATGAGATTCAAAAAGCCTCAATGTTGCTTATTAGGTGACATTTAAAATCACAAATAGATGTTAAAAAATGTTTAAAATGCTTAAAAACCCTCCAAGAACTTTTGGCCGGCAACCGCGAACACTCTCTGGGAGCGAAAATCCTTTCTACTGCCGTCTTACGCATCTGAACACTAGCTTCGTCTTGAGGTCTACTTTCTCACCTCAAGACGAAGCTAGAGTGCACAAACTTAGAACTCCAAAAATGTTTCCATCCTTATGTGTGTGACCTTGATACAAGCATTCCGGAGAATTTCATGTTTTGCCTCTATCTTAAACAAGTGGGTAAGTGTGATCGAAGATCGCTCAAAGAGTTTCGTTTAATATTCCTTTCAAAACACTTTATCCTTTAATTAATAAATCCAAATAAATTTCATATTCCATACAAAAATCAGGTTTTCGATGAAATAAAGTATCAGTCGATTTCTTTTATTTATTGAATTTCTTAAATATAATATGATTTTGCGCATATATATCAATTTTAAAATCCCTATCTTATACAGTTTTAAAAATTTTAATATACTTTCAAATTTGTGAGTATGGTTTTTAATTATTCTAATCATTGTTTACTTTTTTAAAATTTCGTATCCTAAAGTAAATGAAATTATAAAAAAATTTGGGCAAAATAAAAAGTTACCCGATTTTTTGAATTTCTTAAACACAATATGATTTTGCGCATACATAGCAATTTTCAAATCCGTATCTTATATAGTTTAAAAAAATTGTATACACCTTAAAATTTCTGACTGGAAGCTTTATGTGGCAAGCTCCTGCGGTTTTAACACTTTGAATGTGAAAATCTTGAGAGTTATCTAGCCTCTCTTTTAGGTCCAACTTATGTTACCCTTGATAAAAGATCCTGATCCAGGCAAAATTGATATCTAAGCTCCTTTTTCTTTTTCTTTCTTTTTTCTTTTTTTAAAGAACTGCTTTTTAATGAGATTTTTATTAAGATTTTAATTAATTTCTCAGATAATTACCGATGAATTCAAAATTTTATGATTTGTCGTGTGTCACAAGAGGTATTCAGCTGTACACAAAATTTCAAGTCTCTAAATTATACAGATTCTGAGTACGAACTCATCGATGGACAGACAGACAGACAGAGGAGTGAGACGAATAAGGTTTCACGAAATTTTAAACGAAACTGTAAAAATGGTTAAGATATGGCAATTTGAAATTCTGGGGTAGCTGATTTTTCCGTAACCAGATATCATTTATGAGCATTACAAAGCCGTGGTTTCTGGCACGTTTACGTTAATTGTAATCCTTATTATTGCTCTTATATGCTTAAAACTGCATAGTAATATCCACCAGCGTCAAATTCTCGTATAATTAGCAATAATTGGTGAAATATTGCCAAATTTAGCGATGAAAATAGTTCGCAATAAATGAAGCAAACTTGGTGGTAGCTAACTAATTTTTCTAAATTCCTATTGAAAAAACACTGAAAATCTTCTATAATCGAGATCTACGCATTTTACCTCCGTGTTTTTGAGTAACATTAGCTGAACTCTTAAAAACGATGAATAGAGAAAATACTTTTTCTTCAGCGTACAGGCCGGAAGGAATTTTATCATTTTAAAAGTGTTAGTTATAAATTCTATAATTATAGTTTTTTAAAAAAATATTCCAAAAATTTAAATTTCTTTTGAACAAAAAGTTGCCTTTCGGAAAATTTATTTGGTATATATGATTTTGTATATATGATTTGAATGTTAATCCTATTCATTATTGTTCTTACTTATCATTATTTCTTGGTTGAAAACAGAAACATCTCAAAATATAACATCGATAAAGTGCATTTAGGTACTGAATTTTTATCGATAAGAATATTTATTCTTTCACTACTAGAGATAAAGTCGTTATGTGTGGAAATCTTCTAGGAAATCATGAGATAAGAATAGGATTAATGTTTAGGATTAATGGTAATGTTCACTAACTTGGGTACCAGATCCAATATCCTTTCTTCATGGTTATCAAGGAGGCTATTGGAATGGCCTTATGAAATGAGATTTTAGCAGATAAAGATTGTGATTATCTATTTTGTGTTCCATTTGAACATGTTTTATAGATTTATCCCAATAATTTTATTTTATTTATTTATTTATTTTTTAGTGTCAAACGTGTGACTTTAATATTCAAGATTTATATTTTTAATTAATGTTAATGTTCAATCCTCCAATAAATATATTTTTTAAAAATGTGCGCGGTGCTCATTTCTGTAAGTATCGTTGTAAATCATATAAAATATGTTATTTTCACTTAAAGAAAAGATACCTGAAATGTAATTCACATAGCTCTGGAAAATATTGTGACGCCACTAAAGACTCATTTTAATGAAATGTGTTTAATTTTAATAACAGTTCGCAGAATCGATTGAAAAATTTCAAGGCCTTTATTTTAGATTTGGATAGTTCATTAAAAATTATAACAGTTAATTAAATGGGGTTTAAATTTTTCGAATATGAGTACATTTCAATTTTACCATTTTACCACACCTAAGAACTTTACTATCACATTTGAAATGTTTTAAGAAGTTTTGAGAATATTCAAAGGTTATAATTCTTGATGTTTTCTTAGATTCCTAATAAACATATATGTATTATATATTTTGGAAAATATTGCTGTTAAACGAAATCCTATACTGAAGTTTTCTGATTACATTATTACTAAGAAAACATTAAAAACGGAAATCAAAAATATATTTTTTTAATAATATGCATAGAATATAAATTTCGTCGTACATTTGGATATAGATATAATTTTCAGAAAACAAAATCAATTAATTATTGAAAATATTGTTACTTAAATGTGTATGTTGCAATATTTATATTATTTCACTAAAAACATTTATTTAATAATAATCAGAAATAAATATATGAAAAGTGTTTAATGTATTGTGTATATATAAATATATAGATATACGTATATTGTATGTGTTATATATATATATATATATATATATATATATATATATAGAAAATATAAAATATATAAGAAAAAAAAATAAGCAGATAGTTCGATATAAAAAAAATAGAAGACAAGAGAATCATATGAATAAATGTAATAGTAAATTTCGAAATAAAACTTTAAGTAGAACTTTAAAAAAGGGATGGAATGTTTTACTGACCTATACCTCGAATACGATTTTCCTACCGATATTGCATCAGTCTTTCAATTGATGACTGTACGCTGAATGCTACCTAAACAAGTATCGAATTAGTGAAAAAGTTTTTGTAGATTTTTGTCATTGTTCGATAAATTAATATTTCAGTAAGAACGCTGTAATTTTTCTCATTAACTTCGTACATTTTACTACACAAGAGTTTTGTTTGGTTACGCTGTTAGAAAAGCAAATTACCTTGTAATAATAATGAAAGAGTTAAGTTAAAAGCAGCTATTCATATCAATAGAAAAAAACATATTTTCATTAACATTTAGTGGCAAAATGATATACAGAAATATAGATTTTATCAAGGTAAGTACCATTTATTAAAGGTGAAACAATCATGATATAGGACAAGAAGACAAAGATTTAAAAAAAAAACTATCATACATATCATCATTAACAACAACCGTTTTCAATCCACTGCTGGATGTAGGTCTCCCTAAGATTTTTCCATTTTTCCTGTCTAGTGCTTTAGTCATCCAACTAAGACCGACCACTTTTCTGATTTCGTCACTACATCTTACTTGAGGTCGTCTTCTTGGTGATTTTACATCTCTGGGCTACCACTGTAGGGTGTTTGTGCTCCATCTATTTCTTCTTTCTTCTTGCAACGTGTCCAGCCCATGTTTCATTTTAGCCCTTTAATTCTTTCAATGATGTCAAAAATTTTCATGTGACTTCTTATCCAGTTTATTCTCTTCTAGTTATGACTAATATACATTTGTCCATGCTTCGCTGTGTTGTTTGTAATCTTTGTACCATCCGTTTTGTTAGCGTGCATGTTTCTGCTCCATAATATCATATTTAATATATATATATAATAATATATATATGTATATCCATATACTTAAAGCTAACCCGCTTTTTCGTTTTCTATGCAAAAATGGATTTTATACGCGTGCGCGAGCATTCAGCCAATCAGCTAGAGGCTTTTACTGTCCAGAGACAATTTGGATTTCGGGATGTTTCAGCCAATGAGATGAAGGCTTTTTCCTCTCTCTAAAAGCGTATTTGAATTACAATTCCATGTGGGTGTTGAAACTTTATGGATTTCTTTTATTAAGGCATTTTTTCATTTTACCGTATTTATTTTCTTTTTATGTCGTATGTATTTTACTACTTTGAATTTTTTATAACTAACCCTTTTTTTTTGAGAGAGAGAGAGAGATTTAGTGGCACGAAATTCCGCAAATCGTTTCCGATGTAAACAAACTATTAAGATGCAAGTGTAAAATTTCAGTTTTTTAAACTTTTCATGTCCTTCTGTACACATTTTAATATGTAATTCTGTGTGATATGATTAAATTCAGGTTTTCTCAGCGACCATCACAGTATTTTTACCAAATAAGTTTTGTATTAATCAAGCTTTTTTGGTTATTAAGCATAGCTAAACACGAAAGAAAACTTTGTTATTTTAAGATTTTGATGTGAATAATTTTCGTACATTTATAAGGCGAGTTTCACTGAATAATTCAAGAAAAAAAATTTCATCATTATACATATTTAGTTATGCCTTATTAATTATTTACTTGGCCTTTACTTTTAATATTTCAAACTTACAGCTGAATGTAACTATTAAAACATTTGAAATACTGTATTCGTAAAATGAAATTTCAGCTTAAACACTCGACAATTACTTTTAGTTATGGATTATTAATTATTTACTTGGCCTTTACTTTTAATATTTCAAACTTACAGCTGAATGTAACTATTAAAACATTTGAAATACTGCATTCGTAAAATGAAATTTCAGCTTAAACACTCGACAATTACTTTTAGGTTAAATTCAGGTTTTCTCAGTGACGATCACAGTATTTTTACCAAATAATTAAAAGTACTACATGCATGCATCTATCTATCTATATATATATATATACCCTTAAATCTGCATAGCTTAAAACCGGAGTTTATGCAGATTTTAGAATTTTGCAGGTTTCTGGTCACTGTTTTGTTTACATATTTTAAACAAAAATTTCAATTTAATAATGCACTGAAAATTATAATGAATGCTTACAATTAAACACAAATAAATTGTCTTACAAAAGCTCTCTAACCACATTGTTAACAAAACAAAAAATTTTACGAAAAACACATTATTTCCGCGATATTTTCCCACAACTAATCAATAAATTCCATGATATTTTATTGTGATTTTAAACCATGAACTTTAGTACTTTTCTGTTATACGGGCACTATGCCAAAATGTATGTATGTATGTAAATGTATGTATGTATGTTTGGCGACAATGGTGTCCGTATAACGGAAAAGTGCCTGAATTATTATTCTTTTATATATATATATATATAATATAAACATAATTGGCGATACAGCAAGTTTTCTGGATTTCTCCCTGTATTTGAAAGTCGGAGATGAATTTCATTCATTCAATGACCTTTTTAAAAGTTTCAAGTTTGGATTGAGTGCACATGAACCTAGAAACCAATACCTATTTCTATGTTCATGATTGAGTTATTTGGATATCTTTTCGTATAGCACAGAAAATCATTTCTCCCGCTTTCGTAATAGAGATAAATTCTGGTGTATTTTTTTTTCTTCTTTTTATATCATAAGTACTTTTCTACTTTAATTTTTTTTAACCTAATAGTAATTGTCGCGTTTCTAAGCTGAAATTTCATTTTTCGAATGCAGTATTTCAAATGTTTTAATAATTACATTCAGCTGTAAGTTTGAAATATTTAAAATATTAAAAGTAAAGGTCAAGTAAATAATTAATAATGTATAACTAAATATGTATAATGATCAGAATGACATATTAAAATGTGTATAGAATGACATATTAAAATGTGTACAGAATGACATATTAAAATGTGTACAGAATGACATATTAAAATGTGTACAGAATGACATGAAAATTTTAAAAAACTGAAATTTTGCACTTGCAACTTAATTGTAAATTTCATTGTTTACATTGGAAACGATTTGTGGATTTTAAGAATTTGCGGAACTTTGTGTCACCAAATTACTAAATCTCTCTCTCTCACTCTCCAAAAAAAAAAAAGGGTTAGTTTAAAAAATTTCAAAGTAGCAAAATACATACAACACAAAAAGGAAATAAATACGGTAAAATGAAAAAAAAATACTTTAATAATAGAAATCCATAAACTTTCAACAACGACATCGAACGAACGTATCTCATCGTTTGTTTCTGATGTTTGTGATAAGGAACGCTCCTTTGGCCCCCTCCGCTCATTGGCTGAATTGTAAAGGGCAAAATTGGGGTACAAAACGACTACAGCATTTCTGAGTAAAGAAAAAATCTGAAATTCACAGAAAATTTTCTGAAAGGTTTCAGCACAGGGAGAGAGGGTAAATGCCCTCTCGGCAATAATTATTTTTGTTGCAAGTTGGGTTAACTCTCTTTACGGTTCGTAGATTTCTGCAAGTTGGATTTGGATTAACCCGATTTTTCAAAAGTTAGTTCAGTATATTATTTCAGATTAAAACTATACCTATAATAATATGTTTGTGTGTATTGAGGTTTGTATAGATGTTTGTGTGTGTGCTGTTTTTAATAAAGACAGTTTCATTTTTCATACGAACCTTTCAAAAATCCACATTCTTTGCGCAATCCTTTAACGAAATTCGCATTTTTTTGTGATCCTTTAAGAAAATTCGCATTTTTTTCTGTATCTTTTTTTGTCGAGATTCACATTTTTTTTCAGCTATCCGTGACGTAATTCGTGTTTTTTTCAGTGATAATTTGACGAAATTTGTGTTTTTTCTGCAATTTTTATCCGCGAAATTTGCGTTATTTTCTGCGATTCCTTTACGAAACTTGCGTTTTTCTGTGATCCTTAGACGAAATTTTCATTTTTCGCAATCCTTTGATTATAATCGCGCATTTTCTCTGCTGCCTTTTGATGAGATTTATGATTTTTCAGCAATCCTTCGATGAAATTTGTCTTTTTTCAGTGATCTTTGAAGAAATTCGCATTTTTCTCGCGATACTTTAACGAAATTTGCGTTTTCCAGCGATTTTTTGATAAATACATTTTATTTCGCAATTTTTAGACGAAATTTGGCAAAAAAGCGCGTTCTTTTGGTGAAATTTCCTGTTTTGCGATTCTTTGACAAAATTTGATCATCTTTTGTGAGCCTTTTGCATAAATCATGTTTTTCTGTGGCCTTTTAACAAAATTTACGTTTTACATGATCCTTTGATGAAATTAGTGTTTTTCCCGTGATCATTTGACGAAATCTAGGATTTTTTCCCGCAAAGTTTGATTATATGTTTTTAGTCTGCAGGTGCCCTAAAAAGTTTGTGACGAACGTCGCTGCATTGCACACATTCTGCCACGGTGTATCAAACAAACAAAATTCATCCTAAAGAATTATTGTTTCGTTTCTGGAAATAAACAACCGTCAACTCATTGGCTGAATTATAAAGTGTGAAATGTATAGTCACTGAGTATCATCTATAATATTAATGTCGGTAAACGTCTGTCTGTGTGTGTGTTGGTGTGTCTGGCGCCTGTAAGCGCAAAACTCTGCATGCAGACGACGGACCTAAGCGCTTTTGGTATAAAAAAATTCGGAAGGGGAGTTTTTAAAATTCACAACATTTTGCGGGGTGAGAGGAGGGGTGTGAACGAATTTTAAAAATGTGTCCGCATCAAAAATTATGGCGGCGGGGGGAAGTATGTTTTGACCACACGGGGCGGAGACTTTTCTAAATTTTGCTGACACCACTCATATGATAAATCATTCGAAAGGCCTGCGTTAGTCAAGTTCAACTCATTGGGTGAATTGTAAAGTGCTTAATGTGTCAAACATTAGCGGAAAGAAAGTGCGCAATTTGTTCGTTCATGGAAAAAATCGTGAAATTCGTTAAACGATAGTCGATAAATTGCGAAATTCGTCAATCGATAGCGGAAAAATCGCAAAATTCTATAATCGACAGTTGAAAAATCACAAAATTTATCAACTGGTTTCGGGAGAAAAGTTTTCGAATATCGTCGAATGGCTTCGAGAAAAAAAATCACATCCGTCAATTTCAGGGAAAAAATCGTGGATTTCGCCAAATGGTTTCGAAATTTGTCGAGCGACATCAGAGAAAAGAAAACCTTTTTCCATTCAATTATAGCAATTGGTGAGTGTGACTATTATGTTTGATCAGTGGTGGCAATAAAGTCCATTGCCAAATTTTCAGTATTACTCGCTGTTTGGCAAGTGCTAATTTTTTCCTATACTTCAAAACTCTTTTGATCATCACATCAGTGTGCAGGACAATTTTTTTACGGAAGACCACTTGATGACTTTCGTGATTTTTCCGTTATCGATTGACCAATTTTACTGCTATCGATTGTTGAATTTTATAATTTATCAACTATTGATTAGCGAATTTTATGATTTTTTTCCATGAACGTTTGACGAATTGCACAAAAAAAATTAAGAATATCGTTAAATTGTCTTGGGTAAAAAAAAATAATTAATATTGTCAAATGCCTTCGAGAAAAAAGTTGCAAGTTGAAATGCCTGTGACCTTTTTTTCATGTTATGCATCTCTGGGATCCATCCCCCCACTCCCCCCCCCCAAGTGGGACACTTTTCTAAATTTTATACACACCCCTTATGTGATATATCGCTGGAAAAGTCCTTGACCGTTTATTCATGTTATGCATCTCCGGGGTCCATCCCGCCACTTCCCCTCCCCCTAAGGGAGGCACTTTTCTAAATTTTGTTGACACCCCTCATCTCATATATTGTTGGAAAAGTCTGTGACTGCTTAATTATATTATGCATCTCAGATGTCCATCTCCCCACTTTGCCCCCCCCTCAAAGGGTACTTTCTAAATTTTGCACCCAACCCTTATGTTATATATCATTGGAAAGGTCTGTGACCACTTAATCATATTATGCATCTCCGATGTTCATCTCCCCACTTTGCTCCCCCCCCCTCCCAAGGGATACTTTCTAAATTTTGTTGACACCCCTCATGTCATATATTGTTAGAAAGGTCCGTGACTGCTTAATCATATTATGCATCTCCGATGTTCATCTCCCCACTCTGCCCCCCCTCCCCCTAGGGGTACTTTCTAAATTTTGCACACAACCCTCATGTTATATATCATTGGAAAGGTCTGTGGCCACTTAATCATATTATGCATCTCCGATGTCCATCTCCCCACTTTGCCCCCCACCAAGGGATACTTTCTAAATTTTGTTGACACCTCTCATGTCATATATTGTTGGAAAGATCCGTGACTGCTTAATCATATTATACATCTCCGATTTCCATCTCCCCTCTTTCCCTCCCCCCAAGGGGTACTTTCTAAATTTTGCACACAACCCTCATGTTTTATATCATTGGAAAGGTCTGTGACCACTTAATCATGTTATGCATCTCCGGTGACCATCTCCCCACTTTGCCGCCCTCAAGGGGTACTTTCTAAATTTTGCACACAACCTCATGTTATATATCATTGGAAAGGTCTGTGAACACTTAATCATATTATGCATCTCCCATGTCAATCCCCCCTCTTTGCCCCCCCCAAAGTGTACTTTTGTTAATTTTGCACACACCCCTCATGTGATATATTGATGGAAAGGTCTGTGACTGCTTAATCATATTATGTTCCCCACTATGGAATTTGTCAAGTTAAAGCAACTATAAATTTTATTTTTATGGTACTATCAAGTTGTTTGCGGTCAAATTTTGATGGGTTCCATCTAGTAAAGTCCATAATATATATATGTATATAAAGATGCATTTTTAAAAACGTGGGCTTTTGTAGTTTTTGAAGTGACCGATTGAAATAATTAGAAAACATCGAAAAAGTTTGAAGGCGTATTGTGTTAAGCCGGTTGATCATTTCTAGCATTAAGACACTAAATGAGTCCCTATTGGCACAGTCGTACAAATATTGTGCATTATAATGTGTTTTACAATGAACAAATAAAAGCTCGATTGGGCAAATTACACAAATGAAAGTAGAGATTAATTGACTTACTTTGATCTACGTTTGCATCATCTCTTTTTAAGATACAACATGCTGAAGCCACGTCTATACAACCTGAAGTACTTTAAATCATTTAAAGGTACTTCTATGTATCTGGCTGTTGTGCTAAAACGTATCTATGCAAATGCATCTCCTGAACGCCGGCAATTTCATTTTGTTTGGGCATGTGCAATTCTAAGTATTGATAATGTTAAAGCAAAAACATGATTTTTTTTTTTTTCGTTTAAAGCGCTGAAAAAAAATTCCAAGGTATTACAACTAGATAAGTTTCGGTCATACAATCATGGAATTTTTTTATTGTTTTACTTGTTAGAGTTTCTACATATAGCATATATGATCCAAAGACCGTATAAGAAGTTAAATTCCATATTTGTTTAATAAAACATTTCTAATTTGATAAATGTATTTTCATATGATAAACAATAACATTTAAAAGAATTTGACATTCGGATTTCTAAAATTAAAGATGTAGAAACAAATAAATAAAAACCTCTTAAATATTCTAAAATATATATATATAATTTTATAAAATATTTGCTGAAGGTATTTAAAAGGGTGTTTGAAAGAGTATACTTTATATACAAAAGTGTATTTTCATATAAACCGAGCGCTTTCGAGCAAACACTTCCTCATCCAAAAAATTACAAACGAACACAAATACACAATGATAAAATCCAGTGAAACACGTCGTTTAACTGGTAGAATGGAACAAACCATTAAAACAAACCAATAGGGGGTGAGGGAGGGAGGGATGTGATAATCACATTTCATCTTGATCAATTCTTAAGAGTCTATTCCATAATTTAGGAATCATTGCATGTTTTACCCTTTTTACATAAACACCTGTATTTTTAGCTCACAGGCTATCAAAGCCTGAGAGCTAATGTGCCCGCCCGTTCTGTATGTATGTATGTACGTAACGCGATAACTCGTGATAGAATTATCCGTTTTGCTTCAAATTTTGTTTGCAGGTTCATTCTAATAAGGCGCTTCCCTGCTTAGTTTTGGGAGTTCATTGGTTAAGTATAAAGGGGAGAAAGGGGGGTTAACTCCCCCTTAATTTAGATAAATGGGTTTTTCATGCAGAAGTATCCGTTTTTCTTCAAATTTCGTCTATAGGTTCATTGTGATAAGGTGCATCCCTGATTATTTTTGGGAGTTCATTAGTTAAGTATAAAGGGGGGAAATGGGGGGCTAAGCCCCCCCCCCCCTTAATTTAGATAAATGGGTTTTTCATGCAGAATTATGCGATTTTCTTTAAACTTTGTATATAGGCTCATTGTGGTAAGGCACTTCCCTAATTAGTTTTGGGTGTTCATTGGGTAAGTATAAAGGGGGGTAAACGGGGGCTACTCCCCCTTAATTTAGATAAATGGGTTTTTCATGCAGAATTATCCGATTTTCTTCAAATTTTGTATATAGGATCATTGTGATAAGGCACTTCCTTGATTAGTTTTGGGGGTTCATTGGATAAGTATAAAGGGGGGAAACGGGGGGCTACCCCCCCCCTTAATTTAGATAAATGGGTTTTCCATGCAGAATTATGCAATTTTCTTTAAACTTTGTATATAGGCTCATTGTGATAAGGCACTTCACTAATTAGTTTTGGGTGTTCATTGGGTAAGTATAAAGGGGGGTAAACGGGGGGCTAATCCCCCTTAATTTAGATAAATGGGTTTTCATGCAGAATTATCCGATTTTCTACAAATTTTGTATATAGATTCATTGTGGTAAGGCGCTTGCCTGATTAGTTTTGGTTTTCATTTGTTAAGTATAAAGGGGGGAACGGCGGGGGGGCTTACCTCCCTTAATTTAGATAAATAGGTTTTTCAAGCAAAATTATCCGATTTTTTTCAAATTTTGTGTATAAATTCATTGTACTAAGACGCTTGCCTGATTAGATTTTGGGGGTTTATTGGTTAAGTATAAGGGTGGGAACGGGTGCTTATCCCCCCCCCCCTTAATATAGTGTCGATTTCTTTATTTTTCGAGTGGCATTATTCTTTGAAAAAATAGCATAATATACAATTAGTGTGAATAGCCTGTGAGCTCAATGCCCTCAGTTTAACTGGGCAGTTTTCTTTTTTAGCTCACAGGCTATCAAAGCCTGAGAGCTAATGTGCCCGCCCGTTCTGTATGTATGTTAGGGTGGAACGAAAATTCTTTTTTCACAATTTCAAAACCTACCTATGCGGAAAAGATGTTCTATCGTAGGGAGATTAAGTAAAAATTATTAAAAAATTTAATTTTAAAATTTAATACTGCCGCAATAAGGTTGAAATTTCTAAAAAAAACTGAAAAAAGACATAATTTTGGCTAGATGATTTTTGAATAAAAATAATTGTTTTAATATTAATAAAAAGCTACCTATGCGGAAAAGATGTTCTATTGCATGGAGATTAAGAGGAAAATAATTAAGAAAATTAATTTCTAAATTTAATACTGCCGCAAGGTCTTTGAAATTTATGTATTTGAGTATTTTTACGGTAAAAAGTCAAAGTGATTTATGTTAAATGAAATATACATTTCAGTAATTTTAAATATTAATTGCAATAAGAGGACACTTACTTGGTTACAAGAAAAGACGTCAGCTTCTTATTTACCAGCTTCTTTATTATTAAATAAAGAAAAACATTTAAAATCGTTGAAATTACAGTGGGCGATAATCACGTTTGGTGTTGAAAATTGGCATGAGGTTTCGTGATTCGATGCGATTTCTTATAAAACCGTCTCTTCTATATGGTCAACAAACAGCAGAAGATGCTTCCGTGAATGTTTTGACTATCCGTTCTGTAGCTTGAGTGTGGCACGGAAAGCCCATGATTTTAGATATTATTGCCGCCTACATAATTGTTGTATTTACTATTGCTTCTGAAATCATGTCATCACTAAATCGATCAGTTAGTGGAGGTTCTATCACATTTTACCATTTAATCAAATCAATTTAATCCATCGCACATAGTTCAAAAGCTGGTAAATTGAAGATACGGATATTATTTGTTGAAATGTTTGGGATTGCAGTAGACCGTTTGACTTCGCTCGCTTTTAGAATTCTTCGAAAGGCCAATTGCCTTATGTGAGTTTCATCGTCAGGTAACATCGATATCAGGATATTTTCAGGATGGCAAAAAACCCATTTCTCCTAATAACAAGGTCCTATTCCACCAGTGAAGCTTCTGGGCCCAGTCGTGGTTCCATCTACGTACGCGAAAAGATGACGTAGTGGAAGCTCATTGGCGTGTAACTGACACACAAACCATTGTAGTGGACGCTTCAGAATCAGTTCTAAATTTCGACTAACACCTTCTTTAACACATGTGTTAACAGATGTTCCGACGCAACAGATCGCAACCAACTTTGTTACATCTATATTGTTGTCAACGCAGGACAAAAAAATTACGATGTCTTTTCCAATGACTTGCACTCTCCCAGAATTTACAAATACGTGTCCGATGTACTCGGAACCAGGTTCTTTTACCAAGCTTACGTGTTCTTCTCTTTTATGACTTTTCTTCTGTTATCTCCTAGTGATATAGTCCTGTCTTTATATCCATCGAAGTATAAACCAAATTGGTCATGGTCAGAATCTTTCACAACTGACTGAGACTGTAGAGTGGTTCTTGCCTTTGTTCTCTCACGTCGAATTTTATTTCTGTCAACGATGTTCGATACATCGCTTTGTGAGATAATGCCCACATCTTGAAGCGCAGCTGACACGATGGTAGCGCCTGCTCGGTCGGAAATGCCAAAACGGTCCAATGTCTTTGCTACGGCATGTAATTTCGTCACTACAGATGTGACAGTGACACCGTCAGCGTTTTGGGCACCGCTTTCAATGACAGCTGATGATGAAGAAAAGTCAGTATGCTCACCAGGAGGATAGAGAGAAGGACAACAACGATAATGTTTCTACTTATGGAACTAAAAGCAGTACCTAGTATGGCGACGTTTCCGGTTTTTTGTGCATTTGGGGAGTGTAGCGCCCTCTAATTCCGGTTTCGACTGACAATTCTTTACCATGCTCAAAACCAAAATGCAGGAAGAGCAGACGACAATTTGTCATGTTTGACATGTCACATGACCGGCCTTTGGGAGCACCAGCGCCAGGAACCGGGTACTAATTTCCGGTCCATGTTCTGATTTTGAAAGCCTATCTTTACTGTTCTACTTCTTATTTCTATCTCCCTGATGCTCACATATACGCCGCGCCGCTTCAATTTGCACCCGTTATTCATATTCATATTCAAATATATTGAACTGGCAGAAACATCAGGCAGTGTTTTGTTTTTATCCACGTATCGCCCTTGCTTTAATTTTCGTTTCACGGCCTTAGTTATTTGTAAAGTGACTTTCCGATCCAGCGACCCGATTACCATTTTTCTTACAGTTCGCATGTCTAATAGAAATTCTCTCTCGTTCATTGGTACTTTCCGTTCTTTCTTACAGAAGCAACATTCAAATGATTTACAAGTTTACGCTCATATATCAAAAACAGCATTTGTGTTTTTCCGGAAAACGTCAATCTGCTTACAATAGCTTTTAATCCCTTTTCTGGCTTTGTCAGATTTAAGAAGACCGCGACATTTGTCGTGAGTAGAGAAGAAACAACGTTCCGGCCCCAGGAGGTGGAGTGTGGAGGAGGAGGGAGGAGGGCTCCTCCTCCCGAAGTGCCCTCCTCCTCCTCCTCCTCCCGAAGTGCCCTCCTCCTCCTCCCAAAGTGCCCTCCACCTCCCAAAGTGCCCTCCTCCTCTCAAAGTGCCCTCCTCCACTACTTAAGATAAGGGGATTAATTAAGGATTAGTGTTAATTAATTTTAATTGCGGGACTTAGAAATTTTTCGAGGCCATTTTTTTTTCGCGGAGAATTTTCTACTAGAATACGAGGTGTGTTTCAATGGATTTATTTTAGTGAATTAGAAATTTAATTAGTTTTAATTGCGAGACTTAGAAATTTTTCGAAGCAATTTTTTTTTTTTCAACGAGAGTATACAGTTTGATTATGAGTGTATGCAGTAGAAGTGAATGATTAATTAATTAAAAATATTAATTAAAAATAGTAATTAATTAATTTTAATTGCAGAACTTAAAAATTTTCGCGAGATTTTTTTTTTTTTTTCAACGAGAGTAGGGTATTCGATATACATGTTAGAGGAGAATTTTAAAAGTCAATAATGGTTTAATTAAAAATGGTGATTAATTTTAATTGGGGAACTTAGACATTTTTCGAAGCAAATATTTTTTCAACGAGATAGGCTATTTGTTATACATGTTAGAGTATATTACAGGTGAATTTTAAAAGTCAATAATGATTTAATTAAAAAGGGTCATTAATTAATTTTAATTGAAGAACTTAAGAAATTTTGGCGAGATTTTTTTTTCCCTCAACGAGAGTACGCAGTTTGCATGTGCAGTAGAATGGTAGATGCTAGTAATTAAAAAGGGTCATTAATTAATTTTAATTGGCGGACTTCAACATTTTTGGGGCAAACAGGCGCGTTTTAATGAATTCGATATAGGTTGTGGTAGGTCCCGCATGAATTATACTGTACTCAATTGAATAGCTCCCCCCTCCCCCTCCCTTTTTTACCCAGAGGGGGCCCTTCGATAGACTAACAATACACACTTCCAAAAGTATAGAGTACTATAAAAAGAATTTTAGCGTATATGTAAATAAACAAGTATGTAAAATCAGGCATAGTAGCATAATTCATGAATCACTTTCCAACATTATCGAAATGTTATGTGAACAAAATATAATTTTACCATCTAGTGCATTAGTTAATTAAAATAGTGAACAGTTACAGATCCCCTTTTTAATAAAAAGGCCCAAAGCCCTTCACAAAAAATCCAAAGAATTCAAGAAAAAGCTTTACCCAACTGATAGCCAAAACATATAGGATTCTTAAATGGATTGAAGTATACAAATAGGTTCTACAGGAATACATTTATTTAGGTTAGCATGTAAAAATAGTTAAAAGTTATAGGGAAGCCTTCGAATGGAGTGATTATACGTTTTGGGGACCCTTCAAAAGAAACTGGAAACAGTTATAGATATTGAACCCTTCACAAAAAATTGGACAAATCCCCTTTTTAATAAAAAGGGCCGCTTCACAAAAATTCCAATGAATTCAAAATATGCATAAATACTAGAACCCTTCATACATTCAGTTCGTCGATCCCCCTTTTTTTTACCTTTCGAAGTGTGAACTCGCATTAGAGTAAAGGGCCCCTTCATAAAATAAATGAGATACGTGCCCTATTCAAATAAAAACCACCCTTCACAAAAACTGTAGGGGTTCCCTTTTGGAATAAAAAAGCATCCTTCACAAAAATTCCAATTATGCATAAGATCCCTTCATAAAATCAGATAATTTACACTTTCGCCTTTTTTTTTTTTCAATTCAAGTTAGGCTAAAAGTACAGCTTGCGCGTCGATATGTTCAAAACACATAGTTATAGATATTAAGCTACCTTCACAAAATAAATTCAATAGATTCATGTTATATTATGGCGACAGAAATACAAGGGATACTCACCTTCCATGAAAATGCAAGGTCCGCTGTTTGAATGAAAAGGCCTCCCTTCACAATATACCCTGTAAAAATATTATGATTCCACAGATATTTTAAGAAATAGAGTACTAATCTCAAATGAATACGAATTCATGCAATGTAAAAAATAGGTTTTACACGAACACATTTTTAGTATAACGTTCAAAATATAGTTTTTAGAAAAAAGATTCATGTTTCACCAAATTTATCATACAAGTCTGTAAAATAGGGTAGATCATTTCATGAAAAATAATTGAATTTTCGAATGATTATGCTTTAAAATACATATTTATAACTGCAACTAAGATTTGAATGTTCCCCCTCAACATGCATATCGCTGAATCATAATGAGTCATATTATCAGATAAGCGAAGATCTTGCTTTGATTTCACCCCGTATGCGATAATGAGTCACTCCGCGATAAGAAATACCTGAGACTCGTAATTTCTGACACATTTTTTGTAGGTAAATGAACTATTTAAAACCGTCAATGTATACGAATTATTTCGTGTAGTTCTATATAGGTGCTACTCTTCATATATACATATGGTGATATATACTAAAATCTGTTAAGTTTTAAAAGGCTTCACTGTGTATTCATTGTAAAATAAGAAATATCCCTTAAGAATTTTGAGTATAAGAGACGGGTTTAAAGGAATTTGAATCTGTTTAAATGTACCTGTGTTTAAATGAACTTGATACAGCTTAGGGTAAAAAATATACAGGAGTCCCTATAAAATATAGGAATTAAATTTTAAATAATATAAAACTAAATTACATTAGTCTATACTTTTTTTGTATAGAAAAATTATACTAAATTGAGTTTTTAGTATTTTAACTTAAAAACTTCTTTTGAGGAATGAATAACTAACCTTTTGACTTTGTTTTTATAAAATATATATTGTACTGTTTAGTTAGGGCATTATTTAAAAAAATTTTGTTTTTAATATTGAAAAAAAATGTATCTTACATAAATATTTAAACCATAATGTACTGGAATTCATCCAAATTTGATCGACTGCATGCATGTCTTAAAAGAACTAAACGTGTTCGCTTATCTCTTAAAACCACGGGATATTATAACGTTATGGATAAAGCATAGGGTAGAATACAGAATGAATAGGTATTATAAAGCAGAATCATAAATTTTGCATACTTTACACTTGTAGTATGTGAAATGATTGCTACTATTGCCTATATGAGAAAATGAATCATCAACGAATCTTATTAGTGTATGTTATATTTAACCAACAGGCTTGAAATGCGTGAATTTTGACTAGAATTAATCATTGAATGTAAAAATGATTTATTTTTAGATCTAATATTTATATCGTTTAACATTTTAAAATATATACATAAATTAATCTTACCTTATTCACAAACTTGCAATCCCGTCTTCAATATATGACTACAGCATGAAAAAACATGCGTGCTACTTGTATAGCAACAGACCAGAAATGATTTCAGTACAAGTCCATTATCTTATCGTTAATCTATAGATTAGTAACATCACGTGACTGATTGCGATAACATTCTATATAAGATTTACTGATATGAATACATTTCAATTCATTTCTCCCAAAAGCAAGTGTATGAGTTGGTTGTGAGATCTAGGTAAGTATCCTTACTTTATATATTTAAAGTTATAATATATGAATAGATATAATATTAATGTATTTTTTCAATATGTATGGTAGGCAAAAAGGAATAGGTAGGCAAAAAGAATAGGTATTATTGCATGTTTCCTCTAATTTATTTTTAAAATAATTATTTTAAAAATACATACTAACAATTTATGCGATGAGTCACACAGCATGATGGGACGATATATGAAATTTATTTTTATATTATACAAGCTCCTATATACAATTCATATGGGTGAGCAAGATTATTTTTAGAATTTTTCACTCTTACCCTCTATAGGCTATACTTTTAAAATAGTAGTATTCGAATACTTGTAAAACGTAATTATAGCTTAGTAATTTTCTAGTCTTTTAACTATGCCGTTGAAGGAGTATTGTCATATTTAACTAACAGGCTCGAACATGCGTGAATTTTGACTAGAATTATTCACTGAATGTAAAAAAAAAAAAATGATTTATATTTAGATCTAATATCGTTTAACATTTTAAAATCCTATTAAAAGTATATACATTAGTATGCTTGTGAAAGGCCTATTGTTAATACGAAACGTTGTGTGAAGTGTCCTGTTTTAGGGTTAAAAGTTTCGTGAAGGGGTCTGTTTGAAGGAGCCTGTTTCGAAATGACTTAAGAACGCACAATTTATTCCTAAACATTCAACTCGATTCGTTATATATGCTTTATTAAGTATTCAATAAAAAATAATAACTAAGAAATAAAATTAAAAATAGTAATTAAGAGATATCCTTAAGAATTCTTGCGATAGGAGATTGGTTTTAATTAAATAGGTTAATGAATCTAATTCGATACAAGTCTTGTTAAAACAGAGATTATAGTTAAAATACACATTAATTATACAGCATTACACTGTATTACACAATGCGCTACCTCACCTATATTATCACAGAAATACCTTCGATAAAATTTAGACTAACAATACGCACCTAAAAAATATATACAGAGTACCCAGAAAATGATAGGAATGAATGAAAAATTTTAACGTAAATTATAAAATAGGATCTACAATAAGTGACAATAAATAAATATGAAGGAAAAATCATGAGTCATGGTATACTTTATGAAACACTTTCCAATGCTATGTGACTATCTTTAAGAATTTGAAATAAGTGAATTAGATTTAATAATTCATACTGGAAATGTATTTTTAAAAAAATTAATAGCTTCGTCTACTTTTAAATCATTCAAGACATATGATGAAGATTTAACCGCTGCAGAACGACTAAAAACTAGTATCTTAATGAATAGACCTATTTACGTCGGGTGCACAATTGTAGAATTATCTAAATTAGTTATATATGATTTTCATTACAATTTTATAAAGAAAACATACAAAGATCATGCAGTTTTACTCTTTACGGATATAGATTCCTTAACTTATCATATTCAAACACATAATATTTATAAGGATATGGAGCACCATCATGATTTTTTCGACTTTTCTGAATACTCGAAATCCCATCGTCTAAACCGCACAAGTATCGAACCCACAAACATATAATCAGACTTGACATTTTATAACCAGGACGCTAACCACAGGGCTAAGTGAGCCCCCGCTTATTTTATAATCACCACGCTGACTATTGGACTTAGTAAGCCCCAGGCTAATTTATATACACCACGCTAACTATTGGGCTTAGTGAGTCCCTGCTTATTTTATAGTCAACATGCTAACTATTGGGCTTAGTGAGCCCCAGGCTAACTTATACCAACCACGCTAACTGTGGGGCCTAGTAAACCCCCGCTTATTTTATAGCCACCATACTAACCACAGGGCTAAGTGAGCCCCCGCTTATTTCATAGTCACCATGCTAAGTATTAGGCTGAGTGAGCCCCAGGCTATTTTATACCCACTATGCTAACTAATGGGCTGAGTGAGCCCCAGGCTATTTTCTACCCACCACGTTTACTGGGCTTAGTGTGCCCCCGCTTATTTTATAGCTACCACGATAACCACAGGGCTGAGTGAGCCCCCGCTTATTATATAGTCCACACGCTAACTACTGGGCTGATTAAGCCCCAGGTATTTTATACCCATCACGCTAACTACTGGGCTGAGTGAACCCCAGGTTATTTAGTCGCATGAATATGATTTCCAAGGTATATGTCCTAACTTGATTTAGACCATTGCCTATAGTAAGATAAAGCTGGGAAGTAAATTGGTAAACTATGTACCTCGAAAACTCACTTGTATTTTCTTAAATATCTGCAGAAATCAGCATAGTTTATTAAAATTATATACATTCTCATTAGTTTATGAATCTACTAACTTATAATATCTATATGGTAACTTGGATTATTAGTATTCCCACTTAAAAATTTCTTTTGTAGATTTAATATGATAAACACTAACATGAGACTGACTAAACTTTTACCATTTTCATTTCAACTTAGTTTTAGGAAATTTATCTACATAGCTTTAAATTTTACTGTTTAGTAAGTCTATTATTTCAAAGTATTATTTTTTAGTTCTAATATACAAAACGTATTCATATCGTTTTACATAGTAGGTATCAAATTAATTTAAAGTCATATTAAAAAAATATATATATACAAATACTATTCTTACCTAACACACCAGCTAGCTAAGCACCCAACCGTCTCACACCAAGACTCTGAGAAAAGTGAATGCTTGTTCAGGGCCTTATCAGCTAATATAATCACTGATAAGACTTGATCACGTGACATGTGACGTCACTGTTTAAGTGATATCACGTGACCATGTGGTATCATTCAATACGTCACCAATGACGTCAGAGATCACGTGACTAGGTCATAAAAGAACCAATTGCTAATTGCAATTAACAATTTACCTTTAATTGATTTGTATAATATATATATATAGATAAATTATTACCTGATTTTTCTATGTATTATTTCGTAATACATAGCACATGTACCTTGTTTTACGAAATAATAGAAAAATCAGGTATTAATTTATCTATATATATATATTATACAAATCAATTAAAGGTAAATTGTTAATTGCAATTAGCAATTGGTTCTTTTATGACCTAGTCACGTGATCTCTGACGTCATCGGTGACGTATTGAATGATACCACATGGTCACGTGATATCACTTAAACAGTGACGTCACATGTCACGTGATCAAGTCTTATCAGTGATTATATTAGCTGATAAGGCCCTGAACAAGCATTCACTTTTCTCAGAGTCTTGGTGTGAGACGGTTGGGTGCTTAGCTAGCTGGTGTGTTAGGTAAGAATAGTATTTGTATATATATATATTTTTAATATGACTTTAAATTAATTTGATACCTACTATGTAAAACGATATGAATACGTTTTGTATATTAGAACTAAAAAATAATACTTTGAAATAATAGACTTACTAAACAGTAAAATTTAAAGCTATGTAGATAAATTTCCTAAAACTAAGTTGAAATGAAAATGGTAAAAGTTTAGTCAGTCTCATGTTAGTGTTTATCATATTAAATCTACAAAAGAAATTTTTAAGTGGGAATACTAATAATCCAAGTTACCATATAGATATTATAAGTTAGTAGATTCATAAACTAATGAGAATGTATATAATTTTAATAAACTATGCTGATTTCTGCAGATATTTAAGAAAATACAAGTGAGTTTTCGAGGTACATAGTTTACCAATTTACTTCCCAGCTTTATCTTACTATAGGCAATGGTCTAAATCAAGTTAGGACATATACCTTGGAAATCATATTCATGCGACTAAATAACCTGGGGTTCACTCAGCCCAGTAGTTAGCGTGATGGGTATAAAATACCTGGGGCTTAATCAGCCCAGTAGTTAGCGTGTGGACTATATAATAAGCGGGGGCTCACTCAGCCCTGTGGTTATCGTGGTAGCTATAAAATAAGCGGGGGCACACTAAGCCCAGTAAACGTGGTGGGTAGAAAATAGCCTGGGGCTCACTCAGCCCATTAGTTAGCATAGTGGGTATAAAATAGCCTGGGGCTCACTCAGCCTAATACTTAGCATGGTGACTATGAAATAAGCGGGGGCTCACTTAGCCCTGTGGTTAGTATGGTGGCTATAAAATAAGCGGGGGTTTACTAGGCCCCACAGTTAGCGTGGTTGGTATAAGTTAGCCTGGGGCTCACTAAGCCCAATAGTTAGCATGTTGACTATAAAATAAGCAGGGACTCACTAAGCCCAATAGTTAGCGTGGTGTATATAAATTAGCCTGGGGCTTACTAAGTCCAATAGTCAGCGTGGTGATTATAAAATAAGCGGGGGCTCACTTAGCCCTGTGGTTAGCGTCCTGGTTATAAAATGTCAAGTCTGATTATATGTTTGTGGGTTCGATACTTGTGCGGTTTAGACGATGGGATTTCGAGTATTCAGAAAAGTCGAAAAAATCATGATGGTGCTCCATATCCTTATAAATATTATGTGTTTGAATATGATAAGTTAAGGAATCTATATCCGTAAAGAGTAAAACTGCATGATCTTTGTATGTTTTCTTTATAAAATTGTAATGAAAATCATATATAACTAATTTAGATAATTCTACAATTGTGCACCCGACGTAAATAGGTCTATTCATTAAGATACTAGTTTTTAGTCGTTCTGCAGCGGTTAAATCTTCATCATATGTCTTGAATGATTTAAAAGTAGACGAAGCTATTAATTTTTTTAAAAATACATTTCCAGTATGAATTATTAAATCTAATTCACTTATTTCAAATTCTTAAAGATAGTCACATAGCATTGGAAAGTGTTTCATAAAGTATACCATGACTCATGATTTTTCCTTCATATTTATTTATTGTCACTTATTGTAGATCCTATTTTATAATTTACGTTAAAATTTTTCATTCATTCCTATCATTTTCTGGGTACTCTGTATATATTTTTTAGGTGCGTATTGTTAGTCTAAATTTTATCGAAGGTATTTCTGTGATAATATAGGTGAGGTAGCGCATTGTGTAATACAGTGTAATGCTGTATAATTAATGTGTATTTTAACTATAATCTCTGTTTTAACAAGACTTGTATCGAATTAGATTCATTAACCTATTTAATTAAAACCAATCTCCTATCGCAAGAATTCTTAAGGATATCTCTTAATTACTATTTTTAATTTTATTTCTTAGTTATTATTTTTTATTGAATACTTAATAAAGCATATATAACGAATCGAGTTGAATGTTTAGGAATAAATTGTGCGTTCTTAAGTCATTTCGAAACAGGCTCCTTCAAACAGACCCCTTCACGAAACTTTTAACCCTAAAACAGGACACTTCACACAACGTTTCGTATTAACAATAGGCCTTTCACAAGCATACTAATGTATATACTTTTAATAGGATTTTAAAATGTTAAACGATATTAGATCTAAATATAAATCATTTTTTTTTTTTTACATTCAGTGAATAATTCTAGTCAAAATTCACGCATGTTCGAGCCTGTTAGTTAAATATGACAATACTCCTTCAACGGCATAGTTAAAAGACTAGAAAATTACTAAGCTATAATTACGTTTTACAAGTATTCGAATACTACTATTTTAAAAGTATAGCCTATAGAGGGTAAGAGTGAAAAATTCTAAAAATAATCTTGCTCACCCATATGAATTGTATATAGGAGCTTGTATAATATAAAAATAAATTTCATATATCGTCCCATCATGCTGTGTGACTCATCGCATAAATTGTTAGTATGTATTTTTAAAATAATTATTTTAAAAATAAATTAGAGGAAACATGCAATAATACCTATTCTTTTTGCCTACCTATTCCTTTTTGCCTACCATACATATTGAAAAAATACATTAATATTATATCTATTCATATATTATAACTTTAAATATATAAAGTAAGGATACTTACCTAGATCTCACAACCAACTCATACACTTGCTTTTGGGAGAAATGAATTGAAATGTATTCATATCAGTAAATCTTATATAGAATGTTATCGCAATCAGTCACGTGATGTTACTAATCTATAGATTAACGATAAGATAATGGACTTGTACTGAAATCATTTCTGGTCTGTTGCTATACAAGTAGCACGCATGTTTTTTCATGCTGTAGTCATATATTGAAGACGGGATTGCAAGTTTGTGAATAAGGTAAGATTAATTTATGTATATATTTTAAAATGTTAAACGATATAAATATTAGATCTAAAAATAAATCATTTTTACATTCAATGATTAATTCTAGTCAAAATTCACGCATTTCAAGCCTGTTGGTTAAATATAACATACACTAATAAGATTCGTTGATGATTCATTTTCTCATATAGGCAATAGTAGCAATCATTTCACATACTACAAGTGTAAAGTATGCAAAATTTATGATTCTGCTTTATAATACCTATTCATTCTGTATTCTACCCTATGCTTTATCCATAACGTTATAATATCCCGTGGTTTTAAGAGATAAGCGAACACGTTTAGTTCTTTTAAGACATGCATGCAGTCGATCAAATTTGGATGAATTCCAGTACATTATGGTTTAAATATTTATGTAAGATACATTTTTTTTCAATATTAAAAACAAAATTTTTTTAAATAATGCCCTAACTAAACAGTACAATATATATTTTATAAAAACAAAGTCAAAAGGTTAGTTATTCATTCCTCAAAAGAAGTTTTTAAGTTAAAATACTAAAAACTCAATTTAGTATAATTTTTCTATACAAAAAAAGTATAGACTAATGTAATTTAGTTTTATATTATTTAAAATTTAATTCCTATATTTTATAGGGACTCCTGTATATTTTTTACCCTAAGCTGTATCAAGTTCATTTAAACACAGGTACATTTAAACAGATTCAAATTCCTTTAAACCCGTCTCTTATACTCAAAATTCTTAAGGGATATTTCTTATTTTACAATGAATACACAGTGAAGCCTTTTAAAACTTAACAGATTTTAGTATATATCACCATATGTATATATGAAGAGTAGCACCTATATAGAACTACACGAAATAATTCGTATACATTGACGGTTTTAAATAGTTCATTTACCTACAAAAAATGTGTCAGAAATTACGAGTCTCAGGTATTTCTTATCGCGGAGTGACTCATTATCGCATACGGGGTGAAATCAAAGCAAGATCTTCGCTTATCTGATAATATGACTCATTATGATTCAGCGATATGCATGTTGAGGGGGAACATTCAAATCTTAGTTGCAGTTATAAATATGTATTTTAAAGCATAATCATTCGAAAATTCAATTATTTTTCATGAAATGATCTACCCTATTTTACAGACTTGTATGATAAATTTGGTGAAACATGAATCTTTTTTCTAAAAACTATATTTTGAACGTTATACTAAAAATGTGTTCGTGTAAAACCTATTTTTTACATTGCATGAATTCGTATTCATTTGAGATTAGTACTCTATTTCTTAAAATATCTGTGGAATCATAATATTTTTACAGGGTATATTGTGAAGGGAGGCCTTTTCATTCAAACAGCGGACCTTGCATTTTCATGGAAGGTGAGTATCCCTTGTATTTCTGTCGCCATAATATAACATGAATCTATTGAATTTATTTTGTGAAGGTAGCTTAATATCTATAACTATGTGTTTTGAACATATCGACGCGCAAGCTGTACTTTTAGCCTAACTTGAATTGAAAAAAAAAAAAGGCGAAAGTGTAAATTATCTGATTTTATGAAGGGATCTTATGCATAATTGGAATTTTTGTGAAGGATGCTTTTTTATTCCAAAAGGGAACCCCTACAGTTTTTGTGAAGGGTGGTTTTTATTTGAATAGGGCACGTATCTCATTTATTTTATGAAGGGGCCCTTTACTCTAATGCGAGTTCACACTTCGAAAGGTAAAAAAAAGGGGGATCGACGAACTGAATGTATGAAGGGTTCTAGTATTTATGCATATTTTGAATTCATTGGAATTTTTGTGAAGCGGCCCTTTTTATTAAAAAGGGGATTTGTCCAATTTTTTGTGAAGGGTTCAATATCTATAACTGTTTCCAGTTTCTTTTGAAGGGTCCCCAAAACGTATAATCACTCCATTCGAAGGCTTCCCTATAACTTTTAACTATTTTTACATGCTAACCTAAATAAATGTATTCCTGTAGAACCTATTTGTATACTTCAATCCATTTAAGAATCCTATATGTTTTGGCTATCAGTTGGGTAAAGCTTTTTCTTGAATTCTTTGGATTTTTTGTGAAGGGCTTTGGGCCTTTTTATTAAAAAGGGGATCTGTAACTGTTCACTATTTTAATTAACTAATGCACTAGATGGTAAAATTATATTTTGTTCACATAACATTTCGATAATGTTGGAAAGTGATTCATGAATTATGCTACTATGCCTGATTTTACATACTTGTTTATTTACATATACGCTAAAATTCTTTTTATAGTACTCTATACTTTTGGAAGTGTGTATTGTTAGTCTATCGAAGGGCCCCCTCTGGGTAAAAAAGGGAGGGGGAGGGGGGAGCTATTCAATTGAGTACAGTATAATTCATGCGGGACCTACCACAACCTATATCGAATTCATTAAAACGCGCCTGTTTGCCCCAAAAATGTTGAAGTCCGCCAATTAAAATTAATTAATGACCCTTTTTAATTACTAGCATCTACCATTCTACTGCACATGCAAACTGCGTACTCTCGTTGAGGGAAAAAAAAATCTCGCCAAAATTTCTTAAGTTCTTCAATTAAAATTAATTAATGACCCTTTTTAATTAAATCATTATTGACTTTTAAAATTCACCTGTAATATACTCTAACATGTATAACAAATAGCCTATCTCGTTGAAAAAATATTTGCTTCGAAAAATGTCTAAGTTCCCCAATTAAAATTAATCACCATTTTTAATTAAACCATTATTGACTTTTAAAATTCTCCTCTAACATGTATATCGAATACCCTACTCTCGTTGAAAAAAAAAAAAAAATCTCGCGAAAATTTTTAAGTTCTGCAATTAAAATTAATTAATTACTATTTTTAATTAATATTTTTAATTAATTAATCATTCACTTCTACTGCATACACTCATAATCAAACTGTATACTCTCGTTGAAAAAAAAAAAATTGCTTCGAAAAATTTCTAAGTCTCGCAATTAAAACTAATTAAATTTCTAATTCACTAAAATAAATCCATTGAAACACACCTCGTATTCTAGTAGAAAATTCTCCGCGAAAAAAAAATGGCCTCGAAAAATTTCTAAGTCCCGCAATTAAAATTAATTAACACTAATCCTTAATTAATCCCCTTATCTTAAGTAGTGGAGGAGGGCACTTTGAGAGGAGGAGGGCACTTTGGGAGGTGGAGGGCACTTTGGGAGGAGGAGGAGGGCACTTCGGGAGGAGGAGGAGGAGGAGGGCACTTCGGGAGGAGGAGCCCTCCTCCCTCCTCCTCCACACTCCACCTCCTGGGGCCGGAACGTTGTTTCTTCTCTACTGTCGTGTTATAGTCGAACTTTTCTCAAAATGCTATAGTGGTCAATTATTGGGATTGAAGCTGGTTTCCAGGTCTCTTCTAATTTATTAGCAACTTCTTCACATGAGAAGGAAAGTGTAGATTTAGACAATGTTTCCTTGCTTCGGTATTCTTTTGAATGCCAACATACGCACTTTATTACGTTACTGTAAGTAGGAAGCATATTCGTTGGCATATCACAACCAGACCATTATATAGGGCAAATCATGTCTTTTCTTAACATCGCCATGGTGCAATAATATTCAAAGTACACTACCCAACACAATACACTTACAAAGAAATCTTACGCAATGAAATCTAAATTTATTTCACTTTGCGAGAACAGCACCCGATTCCGTAAGCCGCTAGCTTTGAACTGAATCAGCGAGCGGTGGGAACACGTTTATCCAGTATTATTCAGAGTAAGGCTCCTTTAACTATTATAGGAGCCCTAATTCAGAGCCACGTGGGCGTATCATATGACGTAGCGCTTCCAACTTATCAAGGGGTGGAAGGATAAAGCGGGAAAATGAAAAAACTGGAATTGCTCTTTTTTCGAAAATCCAACCCCCTTGCGGCAGTATTAAATTTTGAAACTATTATTTTTTATTAATTTTCTTTTAATCTCCATACAATATAACATCTTTTCCGCATAGGTATGTTTTGATTAAAATTAAAACAATAATTTTGAATCAAAAATCATCTAACCAAAATTAGGTATTTTTCCAATTTTTTTTCGAAAATTCAAACTCTTTGCGGCAGTATTAAATTTTAAAATTAATTTTTTTAATTATTTTTCTCTTAATCTCCATACAATAGAACATCTTTTCCGCATAGGTAGGTTTTGATTAATAATATATTTTTTTTCACCATATAACATCGATCCACCCTAATGTATGTATGTACGTATGTACGTACGTAACGCGATAACTCGTGATAGAATTATCCGTTTTGCTTCAAATTTTGTTTACAGGTTCATTCTAATAAGGTGCTTCCCTGATTAGTTTTGGGAGTTCATTGGTTAAGTATAAAGGGGGGAAAGGGTGGGTTAACTCCCCCTTAATTTAGATAAATGGGTTTTTCATGCAGAAGTATCCGTTTTTCTTCAAATTTCGTCTATAGGTTCATTGTGATAAGGTGCATCCCTGATTATTTTTGGGAGTTCATTAGTTAAGTATAAAAGGGGGAAATGGGGGCTAACACCCCCCCTTAATTTAGATAATTGGGTTTTTCATCCAGAATTATGCGATTTTCTTTAAACTTTGTATATAGGCTCATTGTGGTAAGGCACTTTCCTAATTAGTTTTGGGTGTTCATTGGTTAAGTATAAAGGGGGGTAAACGGGGGGCTACTCCCCCTTAATTTAGATAAATGGGTTTTTCATGCAGAATTATCCGATTTTCTTCAAATTTTGTATATAGGCTCATTGTGATAAGGCACTTCCTTGATTAGTTTTGGGGGTTCATTGGATAAGTATAAAGGGGGGAAACGGGGGGCTACCCCCCCCCCCTTAATTTAGATAAATGGGTTTTTCATGCAGAATTATGCAATTTTCTTTAAACTTTGTATATAGGTTCATTGTGATAAGGCACTTCCCTAATTAGTTTTGGGTGTTCATTGGGTAAGTATAAAGGGGTGTAAACGGGGGGCTAATCCCCCTTAATTTAGATAAATGGGTTTTCATGCAGAATTATCCGATTTTCTTCAAATTTTGTATATAGATTCATTGTGGTAAGGCGCTTGCCTGATTAGTTTTGGTTTTCATTTGTTAAGTATAAAGGGGGGAACGGGGGGGCTCACCTCCCTTAATTTAGATAAATGGGTTTTTCAAGCAAAATTATCCGATTTTTTTCAAATTTTGTGTATAAATTCATTGTACTAAGGCGCTTGCCTGATTATATTTTGGGGGTTTATTGGTTAAGTATACAGGGTGGGAACGGGTGCTTATCCCCCCCCCCCCCTTAATATAGTGTCGATTTCTTTATTTTTCGAGTGGCATTATTCTTTGAAAAAATAGCATAATATACAATTAGTGTGAATAGCCTGTGAGCTCAATGCCCTCAGTTTAACTGGGCAGTTTTCTTTTTATTTTTAAATTCTACAATATTCCCAAATTATGGAATAAACTCTTAAGAATTGATCAAGACGAAATGTGATTATCATATCCCACCCTCCTTAAAAGTAAAATCTTTTAAACACTTTTAGTAAAGTTTTTATAAAATGATATATATGTTTTTCGAACATTTATGTATGGTTTAGTTATTTGTTTGTTTTATAAGGTGAATCTGGATTCTGTGAGTATGTTTTTATAAAGTTTTTTTACAACTTTTATAAAAGGTTTAGAATTCAGGTTTTGGTCATAGGTAAGAACAGACATTCTGTATAGTTGTGTTTAAAGATCTACGGGGATATGTGTCCAATGTTTAATAAAGCCGAAAGTGCAAAGTGATATATCGCCAAATTTCGCTTTAAAATAAATGACGGCATAAAAAAAAACACAAAATGTCGTAACCTTTTCAATTAGCCAAACTTTCATCATTCATTTTACTGGCCGTATTTTTACAAATATATTTATGGATGATTAAGGAATTGATTTCGAACAAATTGATATTTTATATTATGAAACAGCTACAAACTATTTTCAAGTATTATAACTACCAGTAATAAAATCATCTTTTTCATTTTTTTCTGCTCAAACGTTTATTCGCTCACATATATGATTAAACACAGGTACGCATCACACGCATATATACACATGTATGAGTTCTACTTACACAATTACACATTCCCTATCATATTTACGGGTTATCAACAAATTAAATATTAATGCCTTTCAAACAACAAAAAGTTTTTTTTTTATTTTAAACTGAGAAAGAAGAGAGTTGAAATGCCAGGATATTTAACATTTCTTTGCAGTTTAAAATATTAATTTATATAAATAAATATAAACTATCACAAACACAGATGTTCCTGTTTTACAAGTAATTAAAGTTAAAAGGAAGGGTTATTCCTATTCGCTGCTACTAAATTGAACTAATAAATATTCATAAAGCTGTACTAGTTTTCATCCAGCATCTGTCGTTAAACATTTTCCTCTGGGAAAGTCAGTGTTTTGTATAAATATAAATAAACACAGAATGCTGAAATTTATATATCATGTTGGACTACAAACAATCTATGCAAGATTAATCTCTTGCTTGAATGAAGTCAACTTTAGAAATGTTTAATTACTGAAATGTAAAACCATGGAAATTTTACTTCAACATTTGTAAATATATATATATATATATATATATATATATATATATATATATATATATATATATATATATATATATATATATATATATATATATATATATATATATAATATATATATTATCTGATGATCCAGTTTCTCGGCTGCGACATGTATTTCGATGTGTAATTAATCTACAAATAAATTAATGATTAAAAAATGAAAAGATAATTAAAATGTTAAAAGAATATGTAAAAACGCATGGTCTGATATTATTCTTAAACTCAACTAAATCTCTTTTTGCGCCTCGGATAAATTTGAACATCGCAACTCTTTTTCCACTTTAATTGGGATAAGATGACTTATTCGACTAACATTAAATCACCACTTTCACTAATCATCTGAAAAAAAAAATGTTTTTAAAAAATGTCTGTCTGACCATATGCGTCATGTTTGTATCATCGAAGTATGTATGAAATTAGGCATAGAATTCAACCAAATTTCAGTTACAGATTTTTTACTATGATCAGCAGGCCCCACTTGAATTTGTGGATATTCCGCCGGAAGGGGGCGCTGTTACAGCAATTTTTGTCCCATTTTTATTATTATATCGTCGAAAGGTGTATGAAGTTATGCATATAGTTGAACAAAATTTTATATATATGTGATTGACTGTGGTCGCCCCACTCTAAAAAAAATCCGTGAAAATACAAGAGATTTTCCGTAAAATTTTACGGAGAAGTTTAATTTTTCCAAAACAACATTACAATTTCCGTAAATGACATTAGTTCCGTAATGGAGATTTCAAATCCGTAGATATGCAGAAAGTTTTCCGTAAATTTGATGGATTTTTTTCCAAAACAGGACAATGTCTGTATTTCCCCATTTCCGGAAATAACGTTCAGAGGTTTGTATATACAGATATCGTCTTGTTTGAAATGCGAATTAAGATTGTTGTATTTACTAGGGTCCAGGGTCTTCTAGGATCCAGGCCTAGACCGGTCCTACCCGTGGGCCTATTTTCTGTCATTAGACTGGGGCCAATCCTGGAACTCATTCTAACCGGCCCGTGTCTGGACATTAATTTTTTGGGAAAATAATAATGATATTTTTTATTTTTAGTGAAATCTTTAGAAATTTACTTTATTTATATAAATTACAGAAATTTTTTTTGTTTTAAATCTACTTTTTTTTTCTTTATAGTGCTTCAAATTATGAATTTTTTCACTGACATTTAAAAATTTATTTTAATTTTATTAACGTGAGGCAATATTAGGTTATTAAAGATTTCGTAAAATAATAGCTTTGCAAATTATTGGTATAGAACAAAACTGATTTGTCTTATAAATTTGTGAATTAACCTAAAGATTATTATTTTATAAATTAGAATTTCAGAAAGTTTATATTTTTTTCTTTAAATTTATAAAAATAATTAATGGTTTTTTCTTTACTTTTATAAAAAATGAAGTTTATAATTTTATAAAGTTTATAATATATTTAGTTAGTTTATAATTTTAGAAATTAAACTAAATTAATAAATCCAAATTTAAACATACTTATCCCAAGGTCATTAATTTTTTCTAAATTTTCGCTAAAAATCTTTTTTTATTTTTAAATATTTTTAAGGTTTCATAAAATAATATTTTTGCAAATTATCGGTATGTAGGTGTTAAACTAAGCTGATTTGTCTTATAAATTTGTGAATTAAACTAAAATTTATTATTTTATAAATTATAATTTTACGAAGTTCATATTTTTGTCTTTAAATTTATAATAAATAATTAACTTTTTGTTTACTTTTATAAAAATGAAGTTTATAATTTTATAACGTTTATAATGTATTTCGTTAGTTTATAATTTTATAAATTAAACTAAATAAATTTAAACTAAATTATCAAGTACAAATTTAAACTTACCTATCCTAAGTTCATTAATTTCAAAATTTTCTCTAAAAATCTCTTTTTTTGTTTTGATTTTTTAAAATTATTCAGTTTAACAGAATCGTACACAAAAGCTCTCAGTAAAGATTAAATATAATAATTTTAATTTATTATAAAATAGTTTATTCACATAAGTTTTTAAACTAAGAGATAAAGAAATTTTACTTTAATAGCATGTAATACATACGTCTACTTAAGATAATTATTGTTTTTAGAATTGATAAATAGGTCAACAGACAAATAATTTTAAAAGGTATATGTACTATTGCAAAAAGAAACCATCATTAGTCTTAATACAATGTTTTACACATATAATACATAAAAAGTTTAAATTTATCTGTTATGAAGCATCAAATAATAAATAAAGATATTAAAAATTATGAAAATAAAATACTGAAAAAATCCATCTAACTATAAAACCTTTAAGTTTTTGCATCATTAAAAGTATGTAAAATAAATAACAACATTTGAGGGGACGAGTTGTCCGGTCTTAGCGTACAGCCCGCTAGTTTACTACACAGAAGTTTCCGCGTTCGAGCCCCTTCGTGGCAAGTGTTGGTTATTTACTGAAAATTCGCACCCAAATGAAAGTAAAAAGTGTTATAAGATGTTTCTTGAGAATATGTTAATGTTTTTGGTCCTATAAAATCTATTTTAACGATATAAAAATATCTAAAAAATACGGAAGATATCTGTTAAAAAACGGAAATTTAAAAACGGATATTTCAGAAATCACGGAAAATTTCCTGCATGTTACAGATTTTTTTTCGTTAAAATACGGAAATAGTACTGACGTCTCGATTGCCAGTACAATTTCCGTTTTTTTCATGAATTTTTTTTTACAATGCAGGTTCCAGTTCAATATGTGGATATGTCGCCGGAAGGGGCCCCTGTGATAGCCACTTAAAGATTTCAAATTTAAAAAGATGCACAAAAAAATAGAAATCCTAAAAGTTTTTTCGTTACATGTTTAACCTTGATACATGGAATAAAGAACAATTTTTGTTTTGCCTCTATCTTAAAAAATGAAAATATATAGCAGTTTGAAATTTTAGGGTGGCTGACATTTTGAAACAAGACAGCAGGATTCCTCCATAAAAGAGTTTAATTTATGAGTTTTAGTGAACATGCTTTCTGGAAAATTTTCTATCATTGTCGTAACCATCTTTTCAACCCTTATATGCTTAATACTATATATTCATATTCACAAGAGTCAAATTCTTGCCAAGCTTGTCAACTCTTGGCGAACAGTCAACAAATTTGTTGACAAAAATAGGTTGCCAGAAATGAAGCCAACTTGTCTATAGTTGACTAATTTGTCGAAATTCTAATTCAAATTCAATATTATGAGAACTGGGAATGCATCTATTATAACGGGGTTCCACGCATTTAAACTTAGTATTTTCCAGTAAAATAAAGTAACGGATAGGGAGGCTGTCTTTTTCCACCGGTACTGGTCAGAAGGACTTTTCTTAGTCGTCTTGTACATCGGCTACTTGTGCAACGAAGGATCCTTCGCATCCATGTAACCCGACGATTTTCGAAAAGCGAACGTACAACAGATTGACGAAAAATATTGATTTATTGGCGATGTGATAGCAAATTTTGAAGTATTAACATATATGAGATAGAAGAAAGTTTTGGGATTTTCACAGCCCACTAGTTTGAGTATTAAAATAAAGAGCAAATATCAGTAACTGCTTTAATTAGTTAAAATGATATTAAAAAATTAATATGATTAACAAGTCGATAAGTATGTGCTTAATATTAGCTTTTAGACGCATATAAATGACTATTAAATACATTAAACCGATGTTTTTATTTAGCGACATTAACTTATTTCTTAGCAAAATTTTATTTTTTATGCTTATTAAAGTAACACTAATAATATAACAAAAGAAGTAATCGCTTGTTTATAAGAAAAAAAACTCTGAAAGTTCCGAACTGCATTTAACCCTTAGGTCGTTGCGTTTTCGGCTTTTGGTCCTTCCCCAGCGTTGTTTTTGTTTTTTGGTTTTTTTTAGATTCCATTTTGAAGGAACGTTCGAAAACGTCTAATTACTAAGCAAACGTCTATGAATGAAAATTAATAGATTTTATTTTGTTATTCATGACAGTAATTGTGCGTTAATAGCGCATTTAAATAAGGTAAATGTTTTTATTAAAATTTACTGGTGGAAGTTTGCCAAGTTGGTAATCAAGGTTTGAAATTCAGATAGATGCATGGAGCGTGCTCGTAACGTTGGGGGATCGATTCAGATGGACACCTTAAGCGCAATTGTGGCGGCCTAAGGGTTAAACACTGTTCTACTGTGCGATAGCAGATAAACAGAATTCTTAAGTAGACTTTATTTTATATGTATTGGAGAAGGAAGTGGCTGCAAAAATGGGCTGAAAAGTAGCTTTTCATGTGGATTCAAGTGCTTTGTTCACCAATGTAGTGCAAAAATGAAGTTTCCTCAGAATGTGACTTAATTAGGAGTATTATTTAAATTATCCACAGGAGTAACATTTCCCCTAATGTTAGTAGGTACATATGCATCACTTGGCATATATCAAAAACCACACGTGCAAATCAGCGTGTTTTGATAGTTCTGTATATTTATAAAACCAAAAAAATGAATAAATACAGGGTGATTATAAAAAAAACTATCCCGATATATGAGCCCCTAACTATCATTTCGTTCACAGAAACTGAATGAAACTTTTGTATAAAGTATTTTGAGGTATGCGCTCAAGAATCATATGCAAGACAATAGTTAAATTCTAACAGTTACGGTTACACTGACAAAATTTCGAAAATTTCAAATGGCAACACCTAATTTTTTTATTGGAATGTGATCTTCATAGTGAAAAACCATAAAAAGCGTTGGAACGGTACCTGTAGTACGAAAATCGCCGCCGCTAGACAGACTAAGAATAATAGTGAAAACAACCAATAAGGACAGAGAAGCAACAGAAAACAAAACATTTTATTGTTCAGTGCTATCCACCATCTGCCGCATGTAAAGTGTCATCGTGTGTAAAATGGAAAATGTATGAAACACAATAAAATGGTACCGTTCCAACGCTTTTTATGGTTTTTCACTACGAAGATCACATTCCAATAAAAAAAAAATAGGTGTTGCATTTGAAATTTTCAAAATTTTGTCACTGTAGCCGTAACTGTTAGAATTTAACAGTTGTTTTTCATGTGATTCTTGAGCGCATACCTCAAAATACTTTAGGCCAGAATTTCATTCAGTTTCTGTGAACGGTATGACAGTTATGGGCTCATATATCGGGATAGTTTTTTTATAATCACCCTGTATTTAAACTGAATATTTTATAAAATACATTTATTTGAAAAGTGTCTTTAATGAATAAAGTAACTTGAATTTTAAAGATGTCGCTAGACGAAACAAATGCATGAATTATAATGATAGAGGAAAAATGTGGTAGGATACCTATTATATAAATTAGATATGAAACAATATGGGAACAAATTATTTCATTAGTGTTAAAAAAAGTACAAACATTTCTTTAAAATGAATAAATATTTAAACTGAATATTTTATAAAATACATTTATTTGAAAAGTGTCTTTAATGAATAAAGTAACTTGAATTTTAAAGATGTCGCTAGACGAAGCAAATGCATGAATTATAATGATAGAGGAAAAATGTGGTAGGATACCTATTATATAAATTAGATATGAAACAATATGGGAACAAATTATTTCATTAGTGTTAAAAAAAGTACAAACATTTCTTTAAAATGAATAAATATTTAAACTGAATATTTTATAAAATACATTTATTTGAAAAGTGTCTTTAATGAATAAAGTAACTTGAATTTTAAAGATGTCGCTAGACGAAACAAATGCATGAATTATAATTATAGAGGGAAAATGTGGTAGGATACCTATTATATAAATTAGGTATGAAACAATATGGGAACAAATTATTTCATTAGTGTTAAAAATAAGTACAAACATTTCTTTAAAATATTCCAAAGTGAATCAAAGCAATTTCTGAACGTTAATAAATGAAGTTTAAATATCGTACAGTTTAAGTAAAACGTAATTATTTTTTCGTATTCATTCTTACCTTTTTTTTAAATACAAAGTAGCTGTTAAAATTAATATAAAACATTTTTAATACGTATTAGGAAACAGAACATACAACATTAAAATTCTACTAGTACATGCTTTCAGCAATACAACTCTTATTTTTAATCAAACTTTTATAGTTTTAATAGTGTGAAACAAAATTGAATATTATTTAATTGTGCAAACAGTTTGTTAAAAATAGTTTCTTATTTTAATATAAATAGATGAGAGTTACTCTTTTTTTCGGTTTTTCTACTTTTAAAGAATTCAGATTTTATATGTTTTATGTCACACATATGCACTGTAATTATGTACATTTTAAGCTTTTTTTTCCCCAAGAAAAACATATATTTTTTGCACTTTTTGAATTGTACTAAGTTTACTTGTTTAAAGATTTGAAAAAAAAAGTAATTTTAATTGGTATAGATCTGTTTAACATATGTTGTTACTTTGTTAAAACATCTGGTGTATGTATAATATTGTTTTTGATAGTTTATTTTAGAATGGCTTAAATTTCCGTATTAAAAGCAGCATTTTTTATGCTTTTGTTATCTTTCAATCTAACTCGCATTCTTTACACATTTGCATACTAAAAATTTTAAATATGATAATTAATGTAAACGATCCGTTATATTCCCTGAATTCTTCTTTATTATATTAAAAATATTAATGTTTTGATACAATGTTCCGATGACGTTTGTTTTTTAACTTCTTTTAAACACTTTTATATATAAAATTAGCGTTTATGTTGATGATGATGTTATTGTCGAAATTAAAATATACGATTATATTTTTTAAGCATGTTTACTTAACAAGTATTTGAAAATTATTAGTAAATACTAGCTTTACGTTAGATAATTATGGGAAATTACAGAATTTTAGAAATTTTGCACAATGTATGTTTATTACGATGTTTTAAAGTGATATTTAAAACATTATTTTATAGAATTTTACTGAAGATATTTTTAGTATTAGCTAGTGTATTAACTTCCAAATTCTGTTATTTTCTAAAAAAGTATGAAATACTAAGGACGTGAATTATCACTTTACTAAACAGCGTACAACCATTAGAATGAAAAAATATCCAGACCGGGGTTCCATCCCGAATCCCGTATAGCGCACCAAGTGCTTTACCAAGTGCTTATGTCGTCTGGATAGATTAATTGGTAAAGCACTTGGTGCGCTATACCAAGGGATCCGGGATCGAACCCCGGTCTGGACATTTTTCACTCTAATGGTTGTACGCTGTTTAGTAAAGTGATATTTCACGTACTTAGTATTGCATTAATTTACAGCGTAATTTCTGCTCTGCTGAAAAATTAATTAGTGTATAAAAAAGTGTATAAAAAAGTATGTTTTAATGGCAAAATTTTAAAAAATCAAATCTACATCATTATTTTTCAATTTTGCTCAATAGATGTTTATTCTGATGTTTTAAAGTGATATTTAAAACATTTTTTTATAAAATGTCACTGAAGATATTTTTAATTTTAGACAGTTTATTAACTTCCAAATTCTACTATTTAAAAAAAAAGAATGTTTTAATGGCAAAATTAAAAAAAAAAAAAATCTACAAAATCATTATTTTTCTATGTTGTATCTTTCTCTATTTTCCTTTATTTGCGTTCTGATACACATTTTCCACTTGAAATATATAATTAAACAATTATGCTGAATTTTTATTCCTTAAATAGAAATTGTAAAATGTATACAGTTAATTTTAAAATGGTTTTTCGAAACAATCTCATTAGGGACCGGCGTCCCACCATTTTGTCAGATTCTGTTGACGAGGTTTTTTATTAGAAAAAAATGTATTTTCTGTATGAAAAATAACGTTAGGTAATTTACGACAAAAATGGCAGAAATGTTTTGGCCCAAAATTTGAAGCTAAAGGTTTTTGCGAGAAATTATAAACAAATCTTGTGTATTTTTACGATGGCAAATCGTTTCACAAAAAGTATACAAACAAATTATTATATTTAAAAGGGAGTGGGGCAATCTACAGATTACCCTTTTTTCAGAAGCAAACAAATTAACAAGCAAAGATTTATTTTTTGTTCTTTATGATTTTTTGATCTTATTAATACTTTCAAGAGATTGGCTTCTTTGTTTTAGAAACGTTATTAAATAATGAAACCTCTGGACTTCTGAAGTGTTTGCAAACAAATCGAATGTCTTTCTTGTGTACTTGTCAATTTTTTTTTTTTTTTTTTTTTTTTTTTTTATAAAATTAGTAAATAAAATGTCAGGAATAATATTTCTTTCAAATTCTAATTTGTTTAAAACTCTCATATTTTGCTTATAGCATCTACGAGCCGTATTAATTCTTTATATGGCTCATGAATAGTTCTTTCGAGTTCTAATATAGCTTTTCAGTGAACAATAACTGGAATTCTTTTATTTTCAAATTTGTGTTCTAAAGCTTTAAATAATGGATGAAACGCACTTTCTGGAGTTTTTAACTGTTTCACTTAATTTATTTTTACTGCGGGGTGGTGGTAGGGTAATTTCTGACCTTCCGAAAGTTGTTCCTAATACTTTCAGATAAACCGAGGAAGTGGGATCACTGACAATTTTATCTTACAACTATTTAATATTAAGTGAGATTTTCTAGTTTCATTTACATCAGAATTTAATAATTGATTCAGACCTACCTTTAGCTCTCCTATGCATTCTTCTCTATCTATCTACCTATTTATCTATCCATATATATACATATATATATATATATATATATATATATATATATATATATATATATATATATATATATATATATATATATATATATATATGTATATATATGTATATGTGTGTATGTGTGTGTATCACCTCTTATCGTTGTCCAACATCTAATTCCTAAATCGTTTGCATTAAAAAGTATAGGTCTAATTTCAAATGTAGTTCAAATATTGTTCATCAATGAAACGACATTAAATCAAATCATACATATATTACGTAACACATGTTTTGAATTTCCACTAAACAATGCTTTTCGCATAGTCAATTACACGCACGAATGCAAAATGCTTTTCTTTCGCAACTTAACCAAAGTAAAATAAACAAGATCTCTCTCGATGTGTTGATTTGATCAATGATATGAGAATATACGAGGAAAGTTATTCGTATCCCACTAACAAAACTTTCCGGAAGGAAGAATGTAACCGTTGTGAAATTGTCTATAAATTCTCCGCTATGTTGGGGGAACATTCCAACGTAAATATTTAATTAAATGTTGCCGGTATATCTTATACTATGATATATATAAGCTACGTTATAATCTATATTTATGCAATGTTATTTATTCGAATCACTTTGCAATTTTTCACGAGATTTTTTTTTTAAATTCATTATTTTTACTTTTGAAATTTAGATGAAAGCAGATATTAAATTTTTAATACTGGATTTTTAATATATAAGTATTGACCATTTTATTTGTTTTTCAAACAGAAAGTAATTATATGCTCGTAATGAGAATCTCATATGCATGAATTCCCGAGAGAATTCCAGTTCTTGAAAATTCTTAAACCTTTAATAATAATAATTCCATTCCATACATCAATCTCATGCATGCGCATGTTGCAATGAAAGGTATTTGCTTTTTCACTTTTCAAATTCTTTTTCATAAATTCTTTTATTATAAATTATCCTGTTTTTCAAGATGATGAAAATTAAAAACTATTGATCATGTTTTTATTTTATCTAAAGGTACCGTTTTTTACTCTTGCACACGTAGATTTTTGATGAAAATATGATATTTATAATTTTTCGATAGGTGCCAGTGATATTTTATTAGATCGTGTAAAATGGTTTTCTGTACCTCGTATATTTAACAAACTTGTAATTAATTTATTGATAGATTTTGTATCTTTTTTTGCAACATCTCATTAGGCAATTTAGTCAATCAGATTTAATTTTTACGAAGTTTTACTGATAAGCTATGTTATGAAGATTGTCTTTAAGGTATAAGAAAACAGTTTTGTGAATTTTCGTAACATTTAAATAATACTTTTGTTTTACTTCTAAATGATTTTAGTCCAAGAAACGTTTAATATTTGAGATTTGATTATCAGTAACTAAAATATTTAACCAATTAATAAAAACAGGAACTCACAGAATATTATGTCGAATATATAATAATTTTACCATGTGAAATTTTTTTTAAGTTTTCCATTTTTCATTAAATATAGATAAGAAATTTCAAAACAAAAACTATTTAGAAACGATAAGTAACTCTTTCAATAAAGATTACATATTTTAGTTAAGTATGCTTCAATTGCAATTTAAAAATGAATAGTCCTTAATTTATTAAGCAAATTGTCTAAAAAATATGTGCGACCATAAATAATTCTTTTTTAGGCATTTTTTTATACTTCAAAGACACTCTTTAAATACCTTCATAATCAAAATAAATAATAGTAAAAAATTTTTATCTTTTGTATGTCTATATATTTATTTCATTCTAATATTAATTTCTAATATTAATTTTTAAAATTTTCCCATGCTATTGATACTTTATGTCAAAATTCTAAATTTTTGAAATTATCTTATTACGCCCGTGAAGTTTATAAATAAATAGCTTAGATTTAATTAATTGATGTAATTCTCTGATTAACTTAATAACATTAAAAATAAAATACCTTTTTTCTGTATAATCAAATAAATATATTTTTCAACTTACAATATGTTGTTATTATGAAGATAAATTTAACTTCTCGTGTATATTTAAGAGATAAAAATTACTTGCGTTATAATGTGATACTTTCTATACTCCATTTACCGAAAGGTTTATTTTTTTTTTAACCGAAAGTTGCATTTATTAAATATGTTTAAAATTTTACATTTGCTCTTATTCTAAGTAATTTGAACATACGTTGATAGTTTTTAAAACCCTCGAAAATGAGGTATTATATGAATATGCAAGTTTCTGAATTAACGCTAAAAATACCGGGAATATTACTCAAGTTGTATAAAAATATTTCACATCGGAATATTTGTTCAAAATTTCAGAATTATTTAATTTAATATAATTTTGTTTGATTTATAATTTATTTATTTTGTGAAGAAATTTTTGGTTCTAATTGATATATTTTCATTTGGTACCGCTGAAAAGACTAAAATATACAAAAAGGTTTTTTGTATATTTAGTGTTTTAAGAAAAGCAGTATATTATTTTACGGATATTAAAAGTAAGATATATATATATATATATGCAAAAGCAAGTATCATGCCAATGAACACTAGCTAAAATCTGTTTCTCGGAATCTCTGACTTAATGAAGGACAAATTTGTTTCAAAATAATGTGTTAATTTTTTTTTTAGAATTCTGCGTCTTCTTCATTATTTTTTACTTTCATCTCTAGTAATTAAAACAGCATAAAATAAAACTTCATAATATTTTGCCAAATATGTCACAGAATAAATATTTTTAATTGTATAAACATCTTTAATTGACAACACTTCTTCAGATAATGCAGAATTTTATATTTTTAACAATTTATAAAGTGTCCCTGTATTTCTTACAATGCTGTAGGAAATATTCTTCAATACCAGTTTTGGTCTGGGTCATTAAGTCCTATATTGAATAGGATATTTAAGAAAATGATGCACGACACAGCAGGGTTTTGAAGTAAGCTTAAAGAAAAAAAAAATTATAGGATCTCATCGTGGGGAAGACATGATGCCACGTTGGGCAGGCAGAAATGGAGAGAAATGGAAATGGTATCTGTAAAAATAATGAAAGAAAATTTAAAAATAAAGAGAAGAAATATAAAGAAAAATATAACCTTTCAAGGATGACTTAAAATATTTTATTTTAATTTCAATAGCATTTCCCTTTCGTTACAAGGAGAATTTCTGGTATGTCATTTTAATATTACGATTACACACAAAAGGGTGTATCATTATTTTTCAAAAATATTATGTTGCTCTGCAAGCATTCTGAACAAACTTCTTGTCGCGTTGCTACGTAACGAAAAATTCCCTAATTGGGAATGCTTGGGAAATTCTATTTTAATTTGTGTTTTCATTTTGTGTAGGGGAAATTATGTTTACAGTTAGATTACATATGTTGACTGTTTTCTGATGTACTATTCTAAAGCAGCAAATATAAATCTTATGAACTTACTTCCACGTTGAAAATGCATGATGATTCAAGTGTACAGTAAATTATTAATAAAATCGGAGTAGCATGAAGTTACAGGTTATGTAAATTTAATGTACACAAGCATACTATTATTAGTTACAATGTGCAAGATGTTTCAATGGGCATAGTTTATTTTAAAGTTTGTTATATTAATGATGTATATATACAATTATTGCAGAAAAAAGTTATTTCACGTGATATTAAATAAAAATAAACACTGTGCGATTTAATTGCAGTGAAACATTTATTTTACAAAAACATTGTTTATTAAATGTAGAAAAACTCTTTATATATTAAAGCAATATAACCTTTTTACACTTATAACATATTTGTGCATTTTTTCCATCTTATGTTTTATAAAAATAGACGTTTTCCGAAATAATAAGTGGATAAAACATCCGTATGATTTAAAAGTTGTAATACATCCAGTTCTCCAAGTTTTCTTTGCATGGGTAATAAAACAAACGTTAATATATTCCTTACTATAAATATCAATAAGTTTTCGTTTCTTAACAGACACACGTAACGTACCAAATGCTTCTTTTCTCTACAGTTATTGGTGCCACCCCAAAACATGCCACCCCGAAACTCAGGATAACAATAACTGTGGGGAACAAATTGCTTGGTAGATTATAAGGTCAAAAGCGTCTTTTTTGAAGGGATAACGTCTAGCCGATATTTAAATTACCCATCCTGAAATTGTTAAAGTAGGCGAGAGAGAGATTCCATACTAAAAAACTATAAGTATCCATAAACTATTTATCAACTAGAAAAATGCATTATATACAAAATACTTGTCATTAAAATGCTTGCAAGTAAAAGTATAATCTTTCATACGAAATCCAGCTATGAATCTTACATTCTCGTATATTTAAAGTTCATTTTGTATACATTTTTTATTTGTTTGAGGGGAGTTGCTCTTGAATCACTATATGTACAAGTCCATGCATAATGGCAAGTTACATATCTGAGCAAACTTAAGACATTTAGGATCGAAATATTTCTTAGATTAATTTTTATTATTTTCATTAAATTTGCTACATCTGTTATACAAAAAATAACACAGTGTTTCGGACCTCACACTCAGTATCAAATACAAACTTCCATCTGTTTGTTCAGTTCTCAAGAAGAGTATTGCAATTCATCTCAACAATTCACATGCTGCTGTTATAAGAAATATTTTTGCAGAATTGATTTTTTTCCTATGTTCTTTCCCCTTAGAGAAAGTGGTCTGGAGTGTGTACTTTACTCTCCGTCACATCAAATTTCTCTTTGTCTGAATAAAGTCAAAAGGATGACCATGTAAGTATTTGTTAGACTTTATTTTTCGGTGTGTTTGAATAGCGAACTTTTAAAGAATTGTTTGGATCAGATTGGGTATGGAATATTGCACATATTGTGTTCGTAAAAACAATAATATTAATAATAAAATATTTATGATAATTCCAATTCCTTACTTATTTTAAAAAGAATTAGAAAACCTTAAACTGCATAAAGTAAATAATTTCAAAAGTAAACAAATAAAAAAGTATATAAATATAAAATAATTAAATATATTTCAACAAGATTAGTACTCAATATATTCTAGAATACACTGATGTATTTAATTGTAAGAACATACATTTTATTTGTATTCATACTTTTTATTTAACACAACATACATGTGGGATTAGTAAATACTGAATAATTTAACCACCGTTTTTCAATTGGTATGGATCATATGTTATCACTTGGTATGAAGACGATTACAAACTTTTCGTATGACAGAAAGTACGTTAAAAAATAAACAATATGTGATTGAATAGTGGATTAACATAACTTAACATGATCATTTGCCAACTTTACAATCATAATATAATAGAGAAACACTTTTCTTTGTTTCATTAACCAAAAACAGAAAGTTTTCCAAAGCCTTGCATATAAAATGTACTACCCAAGTGGATACCATTCTAATAATAACATCACATATCATCATGTTGGCTCATGAATATTTATAATCCATCGAGTTGAAAGGTTGCACGTTTAAGCGCAACTCAATTTTCTCAAGATACATATAGAAGGCTTTCTTAAATATTTTCTTCAATAATTTTATTATATATAATATCTTCTAATTCACTGTAATGAATTCCAGAGTTCAACGAAACAAATCATTTTCAAAGGAAAATCACAATACGAAAACGTGCAACTTTGAAATATAACACTAAAAGTATTAAAAGGTTTTCCATTTCATTTGCAAGGTTTTTAAAGTTGCTGTTTCCTACTATGTGATCCTCCTATAGCTTATGTTTTGGCCCGAAACACAGTCGAATTTGCTAATATTTTATACCTTATTTTATTTGAGTAATGTTTAGTACTGAGCACTACACGATGTTTTTTTATACGATTCTTAAAAAGTGGATTTATGTAGCATTACTTAAGCTTTATTATATAGTTTGCAAATAAGGGAAGACTTAGAGTTGTAACATAAAAATTAGAAGTAGTAACTACATGGATAATGTGTTAAATAGTTCAACTTTTGTCTTATAAAAAAGGTTTTGTCCTTTTATACTGGTTGAAAGTCCACAGTAACGGGCCATATTTCTCATCAAAGTTAAAATGAGACAATTCGAGTAATATCTATTTCATTTATTTTAAAATAGAAGTTAAAAACAAATGTATATTCATATTCAATGGTTGGAGTATCACAGTTGAGGTTTTTTCAACAGAGCGAAAAATGTCCAGAGCAGGACTCGAACCTGGGTACACTGGCTTGCGGTGCCAATGCTCTTCCTACTGAGTTACACGAAAGATATCCTGGCTGACATAATTCACTCTTATTTATTTGCTCTTATTTGTTCCTTATAATTCACTCTTATCTTACTCGGCAAGCCGAGGTACTCAAGTTCGACTAAAGGCCCGGACATTTTTCTTCCTGTTGAAAAAATTGCAACTATGATACGCCAACCATTGAATATGACTTACTTAGTTGAAAATAAGACATTTCTCCCTTCATTATGACATAAATGTATAATTTTCAATATAATATCTCCACTTGGTGTTTAAACGTTGTTTGTCTGATCAACATTTGGTGGTTATTACACATGCTGGAACATATATGTCATCTTGAATATCCATAGTAACTTTCCATTCAAATCTATAATTAATGATCAGATTTAAGTAAAATTTACTAGACTGTAAATAGATTTTAATTAAGATAAAAAGCATTTTAATTCATATATAAATTCAAAATATTTATAAAGATTTGGTAACTCAGCGTTAAGTTAAACATTTAAAAAAATATAAAATTATTTAATCTGTTTGAATTCTTATCCTATAAAAAAGTAGGAGTTTTCATTTTTTGATACTCCAAATTTTAAAACTGACCTTTACATTTTTTTAAAAATAAAAGTGCTAATGCAGCAGAACAGCTATATTTTAGATTTTGTTTCCACTAAAAGTCCTTAACCTTTATAGAATTATATATATATATACATATATTGTTATTAACAAGAATTATATAATTGAAATACGAAATATTAATATTCTTTTAAGTTAAATTCAACAATATGTAATTTATATAAGATGAAAATAAACTTGTTAAACATAATTTTGTCCGCTGGTAATTATAAAGTGCAAATATTTGTTTAGACAAATTGTAAAAGATGTAGCTGAAACTTTTATTAAAACAACACTAATTTCGAAACACATTAATTTCTTCATTTTGTTCAAAGCTAATATCATTTTAGCACAGCGCAGGAAAACTTCACAATTTCGATTTTCCATCTAGCAATATATTTCAGTTTTCACACAACTTTGTGCATTCCACGGTTAAAATTATTTTATCATTGCACAATCTGTTACGAAATCGAAATATAACTTTCGTTAATTATGTTGCTTTGAAACTTTCAGTTAATATATATATATATCAAAATGTAACGTATTCAGAAATTTTTAGAGCATAAAAGATTTAGTGGTTTTAAAAACCTATTTATTCTAATTTAAAACTCAAGTAAGTTTTAATTTTTGATGATGTTAAATTAATACACACAAGGATGTTACTTGTTTCAATAATTATTTAAATGTGTTTATTAGTTTTAAAGAAACCGTAACATTTCAAAAGAATCGTTCATTTCATTGGAAGCGTGACAATGTATGTGCCATTTGCCTTGTTTCTACAATTATTTCGTGACGTATTTTTTTACGACAAATCGTCGATCTGCAGTTCAGGAAAATACGTTCTAAGATCATAGCATCCGTAAAGTGCAAACGAAGAAAGATAATGTTACCCAAAAATCGTCAGATTCTTGGCGGAATTAGAGCTGAATACGACAGCAAGTATCGTGTCAAGAGAACACGAGAACACAAGTAGAACACGACTCCACCTACTTTAAAACTCCATTTCGTGTTCCTGCTCTTTTCCAGACACTTCCATGTCCAAAATCAGAAGGGAGACAATCTCCTTTCTTATCTGTAAAGAGCATTTCACCTCATTTTTGAATCAACAATATTTGTATTTTAAACATCAGTAAACGCACTGTATTTCATTGGTGAACTTTACTGATACTGGCAAAACTGATCACCCACTAAATACACACTTGCTACCATGATCTGTACCACGGTAAATGCAATATTTCACAATCAGAAGTATATGTTGCATGAACCTTTTGAAAGCACTCACACTCTACGTAGGATCACATTGTGTGTCTGACAAAAGATATGTCGATGTATCTATAGCTGTAATTCTGCACGGGTAATCACTTCTATCGAATAAATCTTACAGACTTTTTAAACGCACTATAAGTTTTCCTTTGAGATGCAGTGTAAGTTTCTGACAGCTACGTGCTCCGGAAGTCTTTTGCCAAACTTGTGACAATTTGTTCAACTTCACATTTGATAATGAAACGTCCTGATGTTATCGATTGATTTTAATGAGAGGTCACCATCAATTATACAATACTATTACAAATTTCCCACTTTACAGTACGATTCGTATACCACCTTCGTATAAAGATTAAAAAACAGCGCTTTATCTTTTTAATGACAGCGCCATCTAGTGGTTTGACCCTTGCGATACGTTCATGTATTGTGTAACAAAAATTACTTCTACACATTTGTTCTATCACCCCTTAAAAATTTTCCCGTATATTTTGATTAGCTCTCAATTTCTCTCAGGGAATTTTGAACATTTTAAAATACCACCCCTCACTTTAACTCAATTGCTTGTGAAATAAAGTTGCTTTCTTTGCAGTTTTTAGTTTATTTCTTCTAGTTTTTATCAAGAGTAGCATTTTAGTTCGTAAGAATGCCCGCATTATTTAAATCAACAGTCATTTACAGTCATTTTCATTTATTATTTCAACAGTCATTATATTTGGTAGTAAATATGGTTCTATCCTTAATCAAAATCCACCCAGTGGTGCTTCGCTACATGCGTTACGGCCATGCATTGTGTGGGACTTTGAGTTTGTCTAAATAAGCTAGCGAATAAATAAGATAAAATAAGATAGAGTGTAAATAAGATAGATTTTTTTTACTAAAAACTCTAATAGATTTTTTACATTTAATAATTTTTCTTATATTGTCCCCTAACAACACCAAAGTGAGTTTCTATATGAAATATTTCAATTATATATTCAAATAAAATTTTGAAATTTATTAAAAGCGCTAATTCCGCATTGGCCTCCTGACAGAAGTTAATAGCCAAAGATATCGCTAAAAATTTTGTTATCTACAGCAGTTTTTTTATATTCTGATAATTTCAGCGGTTTTAAGCGGTTATTTCAATTACATGTGTGTTAAATTTGTGTTTTATTTATACTATTTTATTCATTGCTTAGTGAAGTTTTTATTTCGTTATTGAAGATTAGCTGGAAACAAATGCTGAACTTTTTATATTGTTTAAAGTACAAACGAATTAATATTTTTGTAATCGTCTACAGGCGATACAGATATATTTTTTTAGAAATCATGCTTGAAATTTAATTTAAATGTTATAAAAAATGAGTAAATTGCGATACAGTTTTCAAACAAATTGCATTTGAAAGTAGATTTTTTCCCTATAAAACGGTGTAAAAATTGAAAATATGCGATGTTTAGAAATTATAAACTTGCAGTAGCAAAAATCGTAAAACGATATTTCATCGTCAACTGTTGCCATTCGCAAAATGACGTCAGCGTTACACACGGACACGTTTGTCCTTTATAATATAGACTAGGGCATCCAACTCGGGGTTCCCGGAATAGAGAATATATGTGCAAACCATTTTTTTTTCTTGAAAATTCTAATAGATTTTTTTACATTTAATATATTTTTTTAGACTGTCTACTAACATAAGAGCATTTTTATATGAAATATGTCATTTTCAATTATATATTCAAATAAAATTTTGAAATTTATTAAAAGCGGTAATTTCGTATTGGTCACGTCTCAGAAGTCAATAGCTGAAGAAATCGCTAAAAACTTCGTTATCTACAGCATTTTTTTAAAAATTATTATTCTGATAATTTCAGCTCTTTTGACCGCTTATTTCAATTACGCGTCTGTTATTTTTTTTTTATTTATACTATTTTATTTATTGCTCAATGAAGTTTTAACTTCGTTAATGAAGTTATTATTATTTTTATTTATACTATTTTATTTATTGCTCAATGAAATTTTAACTTCGTTAATGAAGTTATTATTTTTTTTATTTATACTATTTTATTTATTGCTCAATGAAGTTTTAACTTCGTTAATGAAGTTTTAACTTCGTAGCTGAAGAAATCGCTAAAAACTTCGTTACCTACAGCAATTTTTTTAAAATTATTATTCTGATAATTTCAGCTCTTTTGACCGCATATTTCAATTACGCGTCTGTTATTATTTTTTTTTTATTTATACTATTTTATTTATTGCTCAATGAAGTTTTAACTTCGTTAATGAAGTTATTATTTTTTTTATTTATACTATTTTATTTATTGCTCAATGAAGTTTTAACTTCGTTAATGAAGTTTTAACTTCGTAGCTGAAGAAATCGCTAAAAACTTCGTTATCTACAGCAATTTTTTAAAAATTATTATTCTGATAATTTCAGCTCTTTTGACCGCTTATTTCAATTACGTGTCTGTTATTATTTTTTTATTTATACTATTTTATTTATTGTTCAATGAAGTTTTAACTTCGTTACAGAATTTTACCTGGAACAAATGCTGAACTTGTTATATTGTTTCAAGTGCAAACGAATAAAAATTTTGTAAGTATCTGCAAGCGATAGAGATAGAATTAAAAAAAATCATGCTTGACATTTAATTTAAATGCTATAATAAAGGAGTAAATTGCGATACAGTTTTCTAAAAAATTGCATTTGAAAATAGATTTTTCCCCTATAGAACGGTGTAAAAATTAAAAATATGTGATGTATGAAAAAAAAAAATTGCAGTAGCAAATTTCAACAAGTGTTGTCATTCGCAAAATGAGTTTAGCGTTGCGCATAGACATGTTTGTACATTATAATATAGATATACAGAAGCGATAATAATTTTACTCACTTCGCGATACATTGAGAAATATTGATAAATTCAGCATCAAAATATAAATAAAGAAAAAACTGCATCAACATGCTCCAAAACTGCAACATCCCTAAATTTTCCATCCAAGTTCCATGCGATATGGGACATTTTATTTATAATAAATTCGCTTATAACTAGGTTTTTTGTCCATAAATAATTTCGATAGATTATTACCACGTACAACAAAATTTCTACACTAATTAGTAGTGAAAGTAAATAAATTATTTTAAACTTTCGTATTAATATTTACTTTTATTAATTTTGCACGCGGGTACCGTCTCTTCCAATTGATTGATTATATTAGATACTAAATTTAACAAAACAAGGAAGTTCAAAGTCAAGTCACATAAATGTATTTACCCCACAAAAATAATTCTCACTGTATATGGTCTTTTCTATCGCTTTAACCTTAAAAAGCTATTTAAACTCAAATTCAAAACATAATTTAATCAATTCAAGTACTTAGTTCCAAATAAATACCTTCACGCTCCTACAAATTAATTAATAAAAAAAAGGAACGGCTCTGTGAACGAGAAAACGTCTTTATCTGAGAACTATAATAATTATGTTACCTGTATCAACTCCTAAAAGTAGGTCAATCATAGAAGAGAAAGATATCACTCAAATACGTATTGAATGGACTACGTGCTAAATAGCAATTGTGTAAATTGAATTCTTCTTCGTATCATCTCTCTTTATTAAAACCAAATCGATATCAGAAACATAGAGACTTTGATAGGATAGAGTATCATGTACGTTCATAGTGTTAGTTTGGAAGAAAATTACGCACCATTCTTTCCAAAGCCTCGCACCATTCTGTAAATTACAATGTACACAAATAGTTAATCATAACTAGTCGGATGTGCCAAACCCAACACTTTCTATGATCTCATACATGTTAATACATTAAAATCCGCTATCAGAGCGCAAATAAAATCAATATTTTTCGTCATTCTGTTGTACATCAGCTGCATGCGAATCACAGGTCTACCTGAATGCGAAGCACCCTCCGCTGAACGAGAAGCCGATGTACATCATAACAACGAATAATCGAGAAAATCGCACAAAATGCGCTATCACAGCATCCCCTTCCTGCAAAATAGTCTGAAATCCAACTGGAACCTGCAGGCCATATTCAAAAACATATATATATAATTTGGTTCCTTTCTATGCATAACTACATACAATTTTCAATGATACAAAGAGGACACACACACAGACAGACAGACATTTTATAAAAACATGTTTTTCTAGATTTCTAACCAACTAGAACGTGTAAATACGTTGAACACCAGAAATCGAAACACATTTTGAGTACAATACATTATTCTGATTATAGATAGAAGAAAGTACTTTACTTACATTTACTTACACACATAACTTTTTTTGGCATCATACATAAGGAGCTTTCATCTTCTGAGAAAAAGATATTTTGATAAGAACATATTTAATGCGTGGTTTTAAACCAAACAAATATGTGGTTTTTAATTTCACTTACAAGCACAATATTAAAATTCTTTTCAATTTTAAACATCTTAAACGCAGATTATTCTGCTTACCAAATAGATAAAAACACAGAAGAGATATTTAAGTTCCTGTTCGCTGAGAAGAAATTGAACTAATAAATATTCATGAAGCTTTATTAGCTTCTATCCAGCATCAATTGAGATACATTTTCCTGCGGGAATGTTAGTATTTTATTTTACCACTAATGCAGAATTGTGATATTTATACAACACAGCGAACACAAACACATCGTGTACAAACAATCTTATTTTTAAATAAGTTGTTTGTAAAAAGAATTAATTAATGAAATATAAAGCAGCAGAAATGAGTATTTAATGAATTATTTGAAAATAGGAAAAAAAAAAGATTGAATACCGCGCGAGGGATAATTAATTTTCATTTACATCTACGATTTCAAATGAAAGAAAACCTTCAACATAACTTTCAGCTTTTACTGACAAATTAGGATAAAATGATCAAAAAATTTTGTTTATATATATATACTGTGCTAGTTTTTTTTCTTCATTAAAATAATTTATTTTGTATTATTCAATCCTCCGTCTAATGCATTTATGTACATTTAAGTGTAAATTTGATTTTAATAATGTGGATAATGTAAAGTAGATTGCGATTTTTTCTTTTATATATTTTTCATATTATTCATGGTTAGTACATAGATAATATAGAAAACGCATTAAATATTGTAATCAAGTAGTGAAAGATTAATTTCCGTTTTCAATATCATGCGTATTTAACAAATTATATGAATTTCCAATATTTGTCACAAGAAATCTATTAACACTTATGCCTACTTTAAGATCCATAGTCTTACAATTAATTTATTTTCTCATCATTCCTTAAAAGACAGTTTTCCTGCTTATGTTTCGGCAGGGTAGGTAATCATGATGAATTTCCGTTGCTATATGTCAATATGATGTCTTCGGGTGGTATGTGATAATATTACATTTAAGTTGAACTTGAGCAACATGAATACTGATCAGAGTAGAATGAAAACATTTTTAATCAAGAAGAAGCAGTGTAATATAAATCTGCTGAATATTCATAATTACCATTACAAGTAAATATTTGAGAATAATTCATCGTAGATTAGCTTTAACATTATCCATGTTCAAAGCTTAAGTTACTTCTGATATCTTGCTTAAATAAGAAATTGTTTTGATATACTATTGAATGGCAGACATTGAATGTTAGAAGAAATCAAATATTAAGAGTGTTCAAGGTAGTTTCTTTCTAACATAAATGCATATTTGTACGTGAATTTTTTAAAGGAAAAATGTGTCAAGCATTTCATTTTATGGAATCAATGAAAAACATGCTTTTATAGCATAATCAAAACACTTTCTGAATGAAAACGACGCCCGCGTATTTCGATTTAAAATACAAAACACCGAAACAGTGTTGTAAATTGCCCGGGTATTTATTTTAAATTGTAAATACCCAGTTTTGATATTTACCTGGGTATCCATTCTTCAATTACATTGAATTCTGAAAAACACTCATACTTTCTGAATGAAAACGACGCCCGCGTATTTCGATTTAAATTACAAAATACCGCAAACAGTGTTGTAAATTGCCCGGGTATTTATTGTAAATTGTAAATACCAAGTTTTGATATTTACCTTGGTATCCATTCTTCAATTAAATTTAATTCTGAAAAACACTCATATTTCTATTAGTGACAAGAAATGTTCCAAAAGCTATGGTGAGTGTAATAATGTGAGAGAATGATGAGAGCATAATGATGAATGAGTGTAAAAGGAAAAAAAAATGTGTACTTTAGTCTTGCAACTTTATATTTTAAAGAAACTCAACATTTTACATTTAAGTATTGAATTTAAAATAATCTTATTAATTATAATGACGAATTTGAAAAAAAAAGTTAATATGTTTATTGATAAGCATTTTGTCAAAGAGATACCATTTTTAATAATTTGAAAAGAGAACATATTGATATAAAAATAATATGTAGAAATATAATATACAAGGAAAGCGCATGTCGTGCCTGTACAAAATTGATCTGAGCAAATTAATTTGCAAACATTCATTTGATGTTGTCAAAAAGAAAGATGGGGTAAGAGAATACAGTGTTTCTGTTTTTCCAGTAAGACAAAGAAGGGTAAATTTGCCATAATTCCTTGAAGCAACCATTGGTCCGTTGTATTGCCAAATGGGGTAGAATTCCTTTCTAGAAATCTCAGACGTTTTAAATTATGTAAGAAATTGCACGTGTGGATTTCTATTTAATCTTTTAAAATCAATTCTATAGAATTTATATTCTATGGTAATTTCACAAGGACGCGATTTGTGTCAGTTTTTTTTACGCGAACCATGCTGACCATGGTAGCTATCACTGTCCTGAAATTGATGGTTATCCGTCTAATAATTTAGAGGTAGCATCAAAAAGAAAAGCGTTTGAGTGGACACATAAGAACTGAGAGAAAGAAGACAATTACTGGGCTTAGCAAGACTCAGCAAGTTTAGTTTGAATGAAGCAGATCAATATTAGTCAAACACAACTTCCGAATCTAAATTTCCCAATTCATCGATTTTTAAGCTATCGCTGTTTGAAAGTAATTCTTCATTTACATGTTTATTATGATGTGGAGAATCTGTAATGTTTTCATTTGTTTTCTTTATATCTATTTTTTTAAAAAACAAACAGTGATACTCAGGCTAATTAATGATGCTTCTACTATTGAAAATTTGTATGGTGCCTTTTTGGCCGGCTTTTATTTTATTTTATTTTTTTTTTTTTTTATTTTTTTTTTTAATGTGGATTTGGAAGCTTATTGAATGCGCGCGCTAATATAACATATCTACGTTGAATTTTAATTGTACAGAAAATTTTGTTTAGGATACGAAAAATATCGATTAATAAATGCTATTCCACAACGAATTATCTTCGTTGGCTGTGCTTACTTTACTGTGTAGTACCTTCAAATTATAACACAAATACGCGAGTTCAGCTGCTCTTTCAGATGCCAAGCCACCGTTTTTTCATACTGTAGAATGATTCTTACACCGTAAACGTTTTCTCAGTCGCAGTAGTTGTAATAGTTGGATTTAATCTGTGCAAAGCTACTTCATCAATTGCATTAGTACCAAATGAGCTTCTCCATCATAGTACAAAATGCATACTATCTAACTCTTCCGTTCTTTCCCAGAGATCCTCGTTTTATCTGTAATTAAATTACAAGCGTTTTAGAATTAGGACTATCTAATCTTTTGATGAACAGCTTTATAAGGATAAATTATCATGTAAATCATAGGATTTTCAGGTTGTCCCTTTCATCACTTCATTTAAAATATCTACTGCAAGATAGTGAGGAACAATAATAAATCGTTTTCTTTTCTAAACTTTTTGTAGAATGTGTAACATGTATTTTATAGATTCCGGAGTGCAGAGCATTTATCGTTCATTTACAGATACACTAAAAAAGTTCGGTTACTCACTGAAAAAGATCGATACTTGTTAGAAGGGATTTTTCAACTGTGGTATGCATTTTTAAATTTAACTTATTTTTAGTATATTAGGTGGTGTGTATAAATTCTACAGATCGCATACAGGGATACGGTAAAACATTCAGACACATTACCGGAAGGGAAAAGCAATAGCTGAAAACTGATTTTTACTGAAGTATATGTTTTTTTTTTTTTTTTTTTTTTTTTTTTTTTTTTTTTTTTTACGGTAGATATAGCCTTTTATTTTGTGGGAAAATGAAATTTCATAATAATATTCTGTTAGTATTGGAAAATGTTTTATGATCTCTATCTGATGCATGATATTTTGTTCTTGTTTCTCCTTTTCTTAGATTGAAAAAATACGAATGAATGGAATCATTTTTTACACTTAAGGTTTGAGCAATATCCTTACATGTTCCTCGTAAATTGTTTACCAGAAAACTAATTTGAATTTTCTGATATCTTGAGAATGATTCATTTATGCCTTTAAGCACAATGATCTTTAAGGATATGCCTCTAAGGAATAAAATAAAGAATAATATAACAAATTCACTGAAATAGCTATAAGCAATGTACTCATTTTTGAGTAAGAAATTTTAATCAAATTTTTACTTTATCATACTTCGAGCATAAAAGTGTATCTCAAGGTCATAAATATAAATTTGAAATGCAATCAAAATCTTAGTACTTCCAGTTCCTTAATGTTATATTTGTGGCTGTTTTCTTCTTCTGTGTAATTTGAAAAATATAAATGTTTAAGCGAGAAAAAAATAATGCTTACATCATAGAAAGCGAAACAATAACATTACAGACTAAGAGGACATGAAGCAATTTTAGAATTAGAATTTATTCTTAGAATCTTATTTTTAAATATTAAAAACATGTAAATTTGTATCATTATATTTCTAAAATATATTTCAAACATACAGTTTATAAAAAAAAATATTCTTAGCTTTTTAACATGATTTTTAAATGGTATTTTTTTTAATTTACTTCGTTTTTCATAATTTGTTTAAATATTGACGTATTATTAATTCAGTTTGCCTAACTAGTGTGACAAGCTAATGACATAGAAAGTTGAAAGCATAACAATAGATAATTCACTCACGAATCAGTACCCATTTTTAAAGGACCAAATAAGAAACCCGGAATAAAAGAATACGTGGTGGATGGGATTCAGAAATGTAGGTGTTAAGAAAGATATAACTGTGTGTTAAGTTTAAAATGACTGGTAAACATAAATTTTAATTTCAAGAAATGAAAGATTCTACTGGTTCTTTTATACTTATATAAGAAGTAAATCTGTATTGTTGTTTGTATTAAAGTACCACTTTATGGTAGATTAAAAAACAATCAAATTCAAACATTTGGAAAGTGAATTTCTTAATAACATGTTTTCTACAAAATAAATAAACAAATACATAAATAACTCATAAAATCCTTTTTGGTAGAATTTTTTTTGTTACAGTTATGAAAAAGAAATAACGATAAATTCAATACACTAATGAATAGAAAATCAATATAATAACATTGAGATAGCTATTTTAATAGTTGAGAAATTACAAATTTAGTTTTGTTTTTCTGCCACAAGTTTTATTACTTCCGTTATTATATTATACTTATAGGAATTTTAAAATTTTAAGCTATAGATTAAATGCTTTGAACTTTTCTTTTAGATGCTTAATTTTTTTCACTAAATGCTCGCATGAATAAATCCAATGATACAATGTTTAAGAACATAATTAAAAATTATAGAAAAATAAGCTGATAAAATAGATAATGGTAATTTTTTTATGAAGATTAAATAATTTATTTAAAGATATTTTGAATATATTTTATTTTTCAATTATGGCAGTAAAAAAGAAAATTATAATTATTGAAAAAGAATATTTTAATAAAGTTATATGTGTGAAACTATACTTTATAAAATATCTATCTGGAATATATATATATATATATATATATATATATATATATATATACAGGGTGTCTCAAAAGGTCGTTTACAAACTTAACATGCAGGTCTGTCATATCATGATAAACAAGATTTACATAGGAACTTGTGTTCGAAAATGCAATCTGCGACCGCTAGAGGGCGATGAGCGCAGGCTTACGGGAGATTTGGAAGCGTAATCATTTCAGACGAGGACGTTGCAGGAAAAGGATGAATCAGTTTAGTAACGCAAAATTGACCGATATGCATTATTTATACGACGCCGGGATGGAAATGCACGAGCCGTGGTACGAATGTACCTTGAGCGCTTCCCAAGCAGACGTCATCCAAGTCATGTTTTGTTTGGACAATTGCACCGCAGATTGCGTGAAGCAGGAGCTTTCCAAGTACGTAGCCACATTGGTCGAGAACGCACTACACGCACACCTGTCGTAGATGAAACCGTGCTACTGGAATTTGACAGGAACCCGCAAACAAGTCTACGAGCAAGCGAACGCGTCATGGGTGTACATCGTTCCAGCATTATGCGCATACTGCATGAGGAGACGCAACGTCCTTACCACTTACAAAGAGTACAGGCATTGGGTGTTGACGATTATCCCCAACGCGTTGCATTCGCACGCTGGTATTTGCAACAGCTGGTCGCACAGCCGGATTTTCCATCGCGGATTTTGTTTTTGGATGAATCCTGTTTTACACAGGACGGTGTCCTGAACCTGCACAACATGCACATATGGGTGCATGAAAATCCAAGGTGTACACGTGCTCATGCACGTCAAAAACTTTTCGCCGTAAACGTTTGGGCTGGTATTATCGGTGACATGAAAATCGCCCTCTAGCGGTCGCAGTTTGCATTTTCGAACACAAGTTCCTATGTAAATCTTGTTTATCATGATATATGACAGACCAGCATGTTAAGTTTGTAAACGACCTTTTGAGACACCCTGTATATATATATACATAGTATTAAAAATATATTATCGCATTAAATGAAAAAAGGAAAATTTTGAAAAAATATTTCCATAATCTAAAGGTTTACGTTTTACTCAGAACTTTATATTTTTAATGCATATATATATATATATATATAATTAAAATGAAATCACATGTGTGGAAAACAAAGGAAGAGATATAAAAAGCAATGTAAAGGATTCTGCAAGTCTTAAACTTAATGAAAATTAAAACCAAGAATGGAATACTATGAATATCTTATGGATTCTTCATAAGGAGCAACATAAGAATAATTCATAGTAAATATATGTTATTTCCTCAAATATTGTAGGCATTAAGGCTACAAATGACAATATTATGCCCTTTATAACCTATAGAGAAACCAGTATGAGATAGATATGTTTAATGGAAAAAAAAATTGAGACCCAAAGATCAAATAACTAACTAACAAAATAAATAAACCATGATAGAACAGTGATATATAATATACCATAAAGGAATGGATATAGCTCAGCATAAAAACAAAGTGTGTCTGTGATGAAACATGATTGAAAATGCTTACAATCTCAAGATATATATATATATATATATATATATACCAATAAAATATCATGGACACAATTTAAAAATAATGACAATTTTTTTTATTACAGTGGTAATAATACATATATATATACTTATACTTAAATAGTGAAATAAATGTATTTTAATAAACATTCAATGAATTTTATTTGTTAATGTTATTAGTACATTATAAAAAATAATTCTATACTTTAAAATAATGATTTCTTTTATTTACATATTTGTTAATATTTCTTTTCATGCACACTTTTTCACAATTTTCCCTGTGAAGAAAAAAATAGACACAATGGAAAAATAAGGACAATATTTCTTTATTACAATGGCAACAATACATATATATACTTATACTTAAATAGTGAAATAAATGCATTTTTATAAACATTAAATCTCCATACGTTATTTTAAATAACACAAAAGACTCTTTCAATTTAATGAAAACAGTTTAATCTTGTTTGATCTTTGCCGTTAAAAAATTGCTTTAGGAGACATGCTGTCTAATGCAGATAGTTCTTCAACTTCCCCCCTCTTTTGTGTTTTCATATGCTCTTTGAATGTATACTGCCTGCAGACATTTGTTGCTAAAAAGGTTAAAGTAGAACCTAAAAAAATTATAAAGAGTTTGAATAAAGATTTTGTGTTGTTATACAATAAAAAAGTCATCCCTTATTAAATGATAAAAAAGCAAGTAAAAGCAATTTTTACATTTATTTTATTTATATTGCAATTTTAAACATCATTTTTGAAAACATTTGTTGTTGCAGTGTTATTTCTTTTTAGAATACACAAAGAAGAAATGTTTAGAAAAAGGCTTTTTGATTCATATTACTTATCGCATTTTTTAAAACTTTTATTTATTTATTCATTTGTTTATTTTTGCTTTTTGATATCGTATAATAAAGAAAATTTCTTTATAAAAAAAAGTATTCACCATCATATTTCACAAGTCATATCAAAAATTAGGAAATTATTTTTGTTAAAAATTTTGTATACCGGAAATTTCAAAAAACCGGGGCAAAAGCAAAATACTATACAAAAAGATCCGTGAGTCTAATAAAATTTTTGGTTTGCAGATTAATATTCAGTGTAACAATATATTTTCTATGATATGAGAAAAAACAGTTTAAAATCTTCTAGATATCCATGCTTCAAGAAGCAACACTTAAAGGTAATAATAATGAAATTGTAGACATTCTTTTGTATGATTAACAGTTATGAGTGCTGTACACGTCAATAATTATATTCCAGTACTGATTACAGTTGTTTTAGTTCTCCCGGTTGCAGAGGAAGTTTAAGAATACCTTCCACACAAATATATGTTTTTAGTTGGCCTTACTACCAGAAATCACACTCGATGTTTTGGCGTGATTCTAAATTTGCGTTGTATCCTGTATCATACATGCTACATCGTTACGGCATCACTTGGAGCCTCACCCTCTACTGTCAAGATTTTTAATGTTTTTCTTTAAATTTTTTGAAATACAAAATTCGTTTTATGGTAAATAGTAATGGGTCATTCCATGGTAACTTACGTTACATTTAAAATAATTTTCTTCAGTAATTTTCATAATATAACACCAAAAAATATTGAAAATGCAATGTTGATATGATTTGTTAATTATATCTATCCAAAGCGAAATTTGAATGAAAATTACCTACCTTTAGTGCTATTTTTTGAACACTGGTCATTATATTTATTATGGTAACTTACGTTTTTTTTGTCAGAAACGTAAGTTACCGTAGTAAATATAATTTTTGGCGTTCAAGAAATAATACTAAATTTAAGTAATTTTTATCCAAATTTAGCTTTGTATAGGTTTAATTAACAAATCATTTAAACATTACATTTTGAATATTTTTTAGTGTTATATTACTAAAATTACTGAACTCAATTATTCTAAATGTAACGTAAGTTACCATGGATTGACCCTAATCTGAAAACAGGCAGATGCGAAGCAATGTACACTAATGGCGCTTGGTGCATATACAATCTGTCGTGAGTGCAAAGTCCTCTAAGTTTCCTATGAATTATACCTCTGGATATGCCTAGTCAGGTGAAGGTCTCGTCACCTGATCAATGTTCAAAATTACGAGACCAATACTTTTCTGTTTTTCTGTTTTGCTTTTTTTTAAATCTGCAAATTCAACACAATTAAATAGAAACCATGAACCGGAAACCAGAGAAAAATGTAGCAAACCAATAGAGAGAACTGCAGAGATGACAACAAGGCTCTTGTCAGGTGGATCACCGCCATGCTGTGATCAGGGTACTATTACGGAAGATCTGCCAGATATCTTAATAATCACTTCTCTTTAAAAATGTGGGGTGTGGGGGAATATGCAGGAATACAAAAAATAATATTCCGATATGCGGAAAGTTTTGCGGTATTCTTCTGTTGATATAATGTTCAAATGATTGAACGTCACTAGAATTTACAAAAAAAAAAAGTGAATAAATAAAAAATTCAAAATAAGTAACAGCAGTTTCTTCACGTACATTATAAAAGCAAAGTTTTATTCCAGAAATTCTGTGGGAATGCGCATTTATGGATTCAAAATATATCAACAAACCGTAAAACTTTCCGGATAACCTAATATAAACAATTTATTTCAGCAAGCAAGTTTAATTTTAAAATGATGGCTTTTGTGATAGTAATAATGCATAATTGCTTAAATATCCGGTAGAATAATCCGTAATTCTTAACTTATATAATAGTGAATCTTTCTATCAGTGAAATTGATGCAATGTTTAAAAAAACTTAATGAATTAAAGAAAAAAAGAACGCGAAGTCTTAAACTGAAACATTCGATAAAAATAAATATTATTAAAAAAAATGTCACTCAGATTTTATTTAATGAAAAATACAGATGGTTTCTTTTTTATCTTGACGCAAAAGATAAATCGCCAAATATTTCTTCAATCGCACTCTGTGACATTGAAAAGTAATACAAACGTTGATTTCATGTTTACATTAAAACGTTTCCTTTTATAATATTATTTCTTATTAATTTTCTTTTGTATTTTAAATAAAATTATTAAGTCTCTTTTATTTTTTTATTTTTCGAGGTGTTTGTATTTTTTCCTAACTCATATAACTGTTTCAATTCTTTGAGCAAGGATAGGATAATACGTCATTGCCACGATGAAAAACAGCGACCAATGACGATCTTTGCGCGTGAAATAAGAGAAAGACAACAAATTTTGTTATAAAAAATCATAGCTATACCGGTATATTATACATACAAATGATCCCGGCAAAACGGTCTATGCAATTGTGTAAATTAGAAAAAAAAATCCATCTCTTAGTTTTTGAAATTAGCCCAAATATACAACCAGACAATTGTAGGATGTCTTGTTTTATAATATACAGGGTGATTTTTTTTTAAGTTGTGAAAGTAAAACCCTATAATGAAAGAACCACTGATCCAAATGACTGGAAATTTCACAAGTATGCTCTCAAAGCAATGGGAATTTTTTAGGCGTGGTAAAAAAAAACTTAAAATCTCACCGACAGAAGGCGCTGTATATGCAGTAAAGTCGGGAGAGGAGCTGGTGCAAGACACACGCACACTGCATACTCTTCACTCTGTTGTGGAACATACGGTTTTCACGTTTCCAACTCGTAGCAGAAAACATTGGACAGCACATTGAAAATCTTATGCGTTAGTTGCGCAGTTCTGTACGACTGTTTTACTCCATATTTTTATTTCGTCCTGTTTCTGCAGGTGGTTGCCCGTTCCTTTTCCCAATTACTGCATTCTGTATGTTTGTGATATGCGTAATAAAGTTTTCTTTTTCTCAAAGTACTGTCCAGTGTTTTCCTCCCACTGACGATATTCTTTGTTTCTGTTAACTTACAGCGCCATCTGTGAGTGCAATTTTAAGATTTTTTGAATCACGCCTAAAAAATACCCATTGCTTTGGAAGCATATTGATGAAATTTCAGGTCTTTTGGATCAGTGGTTCTTTTGTTAATGGGTTTTACTTAAAAAAAAAATCACACTGTATATGAAACACTTACAACAGAAATATAACAATACAATTATAAAAAGCTATTTTTTGAAAGATCTTTTACCAAATAAAACAAGAGTTTCATTGGATGTGTAATAAAATTAATCTATCGAAAAATCCTGGATAATATCGGAAATACTGAAGTTCTTTTTACTTTGGTATACTCCATATGACACAAATTAATTTAATAATATATTGGCAATCTAAGATTTGCTATTAATGAACGCTGCCTTCTTTTATTTGCCTTCTGTTTCTTTTTATTATTTTGTCACTATCTGATAAATTTAGAGAAATTTATTATTAGCGATTTTTTTTTCTTTTTTACAAATTATTCAATTAAAACAAATAGTACTCTGACTGACACAGTAAATGAAGTATTAATATTAAAGTTTTTTTCTTCGGGAGAATATTTTATTCATAATATACGTATACGATTGTATACCGCTTTTGTTGCTAAAATTAAGTCCTATAATTTGATTTTCATAATTTTATTTCAGGAAAATATAATTCTGTATTCATTATGAATCATATTGACAATATCTGTATCTTTTTTACGATGAGTGTATCATAAAATCACTTGAGCTTGAATGGTTTTATTGAAATGTCTATGCGATGACCGCGCAATGAGAAAGAAAACTAATGACATGTTTTATAATTAGCCTAATTTTATATGATAAAAATGTACTTTTTCTAAAAGGAGAATTTGTTCAGTGATGGTGCTAAAATATTATTCTCAATCAAAAAAAATCTATTTATTGTTTTCTAATCTTCTTGAAGCTCATCTACATGAAATAAGAAAGAAGAAATAGTTCTTATTAGTTATGTAAATGCGCAACTTATATATATATAACAATAAAATTCGAATATTTCTTGCCTTCAATGCACTAAAATTTTTAAATCGTAAAGTTCTAAAAGATGACAGTTTTACGAGTGGAATTTAACCAATAACATCATTCCAACCTCGCCATCTACTGATTAAAATAAGAAACATTTATCAAGTCGAATAAATATTGATCGATGCGCTACAGATAGAAAAATGATATTTACTGACAGTAACTAAGAAAATACTATTAAAGGCTTCAGAAACTTTTACATATAAACAGTTGAAAACTAAAATAATTTAAGCATTCAGATAGCGTTTGGATTTTTATGTATTTTTACAATACCTCTCATTCTAGTGATAAGCGTTATATGTAAATAATGTTTTTTCTTTATTTTAATCGATATTTCATTTTTGTGATATAGCGAATTGAGTTAAGAGATACAACATATTTTAAACAAACGAGTTTTTAATTTTGCATTGTTTTGTTTATTTCAATTTACAAAATTTATTTCATTTATTTCAAGCATTTCACTCTGATATCGCAGTAAGAATAAATAAATATAGGAGGTTCACGACTAGCCAATGATATATTAATACGTTCCAGATATGTGTACAAAATTTGCAAAGTACCCTAAATTTTCGTAATTTGGACCATGTAAGTTATTTGTCCCCACAATTAAAAACTGATTTTAAATCAGTCTTAAGTCTAATGTGTTTATCGAAAGAATTCATTTGATTCAACAAGAATTGTTGAATTATGTCTATATTCTCAACGTCAATACGGTAGGGCCAAGATTTAAAACTTTCCTCTTTGTGCATGCAATGACTTTGTCTAATTAACTCCAATTTATAGTACCAAAGTCAAGTATCTAATCCGCCGAAAATTTTCGTAAATTTGAAATTATTTCACATCAAACAACTCTTTTGTTAAAATAATACCTAGCACAAAACTTGAATATTAAGAAAATGTGAGACATGGATAAAATATAATAAAAAATATCAAATTGCTAGTTTTTTAATAGGATTTTCTTTATTAATTATTACATAAATGATAATAAAAATAATAATGAAAACAATTTTTTAATACAAGTGAAGAGCAAAAATTCGAATTGGAAATCTGAAATTATGAGCAATCTATGTTTTTAATATGTTTCCGTACATCAGATACGGTGAAACATTTCGCAATATGCTTGAAAATTTCGATCATAAGCTTGTATGCATAATTATTAATAACATGTTTGTTATCAAGCTTCTTTATTTCATTTTATACATCATTAAACTTTTGTACTTTAATAAAGTACTCTTTCTACAGATTTTCGGAGTGAAATTTGATTAACTCAACAATATCTTCCTTATTGGCTACTGAACTTGATTCCTCTATTATATTAAGTACAAGCAGACTACGCCCGCTGCGCTGGTCGGTTTCTCCAAAAGAACCTTGATTCAAACGAAATATATCGGTGAATTTCACTTTGTATTTTAAAGTAATCTGTACCTTTACTTGGAATATCCTAAAATAACATAAAAACGAATACTTATTTCAGTAAGTTATGTTTTTTTTTTTGTTTTTTTTTTTATACGGTTTACTATTACGTTTACAATATATTACCTACCGTTTTCCATTGATTCATGTTTTCTAGCTGCATTTTTAAATAACGGGAATAAACCTATATATTATTCACAACTAAAAAGAAATGGTGCATCTAGTATTTTTCGGGAATTAAATAAAAATCATGCACTCGTGACATCACAATTCACTTTTATATTTTAACAAAATGATACGGTTACTATAATTTGTGACTCGTGCTGACACATTGCTGTTATTATTTTTTTACGCGTGAAGTTTTCGCTATGGTACTCCATTGGAAAATTTGGTAACTTTTGAAATTCAATATTTAAAAAACGGCCTAATCATTAGATTTGAATTTTATATCAAGAAAAATACAATTTTTTTACCTTTCTAACGCAGTTTGTCTAACAATTTTATGACAAATACTTTTCAAGTAATTTATTTTTTTCAGATACTTCAAATGTTTCATTTTCCCAGATTAATCTGTGGCAACGATTAGCGAAATTCCCAGTCGTCAGCAACGCATACCTTTTTATTAAGGAGGATATTCCATTGCATTTTTTGAAAGTTTTTTACTGCATTTCTTACTTATTAATGGTAGATGGAAACAGTAGAGATCTTGCATAAAAGTAAGTGCGATGTTTAGATATCCTCTTTAATAAAAAGGTATGCATTGCTGACGACTGGGATTTTCGCTAATCGTTGCCACAGATTAATCTTAGAAAATGAAACATTTGAAGTTACTGAAAAAATTAATTGCTCGAATAGTATTTGTCAGAAAATTGTTAGACAAACTGCGTTAGAAAGGTAAAAAATTGTATTTTTCTTGATATAAATTTCAAATCTTATGATTATGCCATTTTTCAAATATTGAATTTCAAAAATTCCCAAATTTCACAATGGAGTACCATAGCGAAAACTTCACGCGTAAAAAACAATAATAACAGCAATGTGTCAGCACGAGTCACAAATTATAGTAACCGTATTATTCTGTTAAAATATAAAAGTGAATTATGATGTCACGAGTGCATCATTTTTATTTAATTCTCGACAAATACTAGATGCGTCATTTCTTTTTAATTGTGAATAATATAGGTTAATTCACGTTTTAAAAAAACATGTAGCTATAAAACATATAAATCAATGGAAAACTGTAGGTAATAAATTGTAAACGTAATAATAAACCGTATTAAAAAAACATAACTTAGTAAAATAAGTATCCGTTTTTATGTTATTTTAGGATATTCCAGGTAAAGATACAGATTACTTTAAAATACAAGGTTAAATTCACCGATATATTTCGTTTGATTCAAGGTTCTTTTGGATAAACCGATCAGCGCAGCGGGCGTAGTCTGCTAGTCTACTAATAAAAGTCAAACATTTAAATAAATTACGACAAAAGTACGCAAGAGTGATGTGTGCAAAATGTACGAAAATTGAGGATCACTTGTGTAAAATACCAATATATTTGTGGTGCAGAGATATTAAACAGAAAAAAAAAATATTTTAATTTTTAATTATCCATAAGAAAATCGTTGTTATTTTTTTTATTGTCTTGGTTGCACGTTGTAATAGAACTCGTTCTAATAATTTAAAGGTAAACAAAGGTAGTCTTTAAAATTTATGAAGTTAATTAAATGTCAAAAAGTCATCTTTGTTGTGCGTGTCTAGAAATTCACATTACAAGATGATGATTTCTATTTATTTTTTTAATTATTTTTAAAAGGACATAAGTTAATGAAACATAAAATAATTTATGATAATGAGCTTCTATATGATATCTGTTTCATTCAAACAATTTACTACTTCTTTGTTTAAATGTATTTTGCTTTTGTTATTATTTAAGATATTTTAAATACTATGAAAAATTTACTGTATTTTTAAATAAGAAGTGTCTGATGTAGCAAAATCTTATATATTAATGCTCAATTCAAAGCAATAATTTATTAATTGCTGAAAATTATCTTAAGTAGAATGTTAGGTTTAAAATAACACAATTTTTGTTAACAGTTTTGTATTTAGATAGTAGTTCGGAACTGCACTGCTGTAACTAAAAATTATTTTTGCTTATTTGTATTTTTAAAATTCCAGTTGTAGTTTTTAGGAATATAGTTAGGTAAGACACAATAAAATTTTATTATTAGAAAGGGAAACGTTAATTCAGTCGATAATATTATAAATGATTGAAGTGATTATTTTTTTTTTTTTGGTAATTATAAATGTGACATCAAATTTTCTTCTAACTAACAGAAGTTTGAACACAATCACATATTTCTTTTAACATATTATAAAACGAAAAAAAATTTCAAAACTCAATTTTCTTTGATTTTTTTATATATAAACAAGCTTTCGAAGGAAATAAACCTTTTGAAATATTTTTAATTGCGAAGTCTTATAGTACCCATTCATTTAACATGAACCTTCTGAATACTGTCAAAATTTTTCTGAAGATTTATGTTAAAATTAAAACTGGGAGAGAAATTCTTCTAAGCATATCAGAAGTGTGAAATATGTGACTGCTAAAGTGTAAAATTAATGGGCGTCTAGAGGTTATGCTGAAATGTAAAACGAGAACACTTCAACTTAACAAACAGAACGAGAAAATAATTATCACAAGCACCAAAATTAAAATTGCTTGAATTCCTCCTTGAAACGAATTAAAAATTTAATAACATCGTAATAATTTGGAAGTTTCGTGGATTCCTTCGTGGACGTTATAATATTCAGCAATATGCACTTTTGTTAAAGGATGTGATTTAATATTTTTGGTGGATATTTCTATTTGGGGTATTAATTACACTTAATAATGTTAACATTTATTCAATGGCGACATGGTAACTTTGACAACATTTTAAACATTTTCAATAGTAATCATTTACAATCTAATATAACTCAAACTTATTTACATTTTTTTAAATTTTTTTTATATAATATTTAATCATACGTTAATTGTAAATGTTGGTGAGATAATTAAAATAATATTTAATCTATAAAAACCTGCACAGTCAAAAGTATTTTTGATAAATATTTATTCTGTTTTAAGAAATCACCATTATACACAACTACTCTCTCTAAAATATGTCAAACATGCCGTTTTAGAAAAAAGAACTTAGTACATTTTGCAGGGATACATTTCATACGTCTCTGTTATAACTAAAAAAATGAAAAACTTGAAGTGTTGACTAGCCTTTCAGTAGTATAAAATCAAGCAAACATAAATTTTGCAGTATAATTTTCTGTATATCAATTTATTGCTATAAAATAAAGCCTGTCTCTTGTCTGAGAGTAAAGTGTACTTCGTAATATCAAGGGATTGTTTAAATTCTAAACTTGAACTTCAAATAAGAAATTGTAGATGGCAGCACTAATAACAATTGTATGTTCGGGTGCTAGCGACACCTATCTTTCAGATTCTTTGATTGTACTACATTACACATAGAATGTACTTACAGATCTGTTATATCTTTAATTTGTGATGTACGCATTCTGCTTTTGTGATGTTTATTAAATATGTAAAGCTAAATTTAATGGCTATTTAATAAGCTAAAAATAGCTTGACACATAATGACCCACTATTCGAATTTTCTCGAACATGTGACCTAGACCAACAGTCTTCTCGTGCCCGAAAATCATAGGATACAAAATTTAGTCTAAACAGTCTGAGCCGTTTTTTAGATAAAATTAGTTCGACCCACAGTCACCCGAAAATGACCAACTAGTCGAATTTTCTCGGACGTGTGACGTAGCCCAAAGATTTTATCGTGCCCGAAATTCGTAGGATACAAATTTAATAAAAATTGTTAGAGCCGTTTTTTAGATAAAATTAACTTGACTCGCGTTGACCCAAAAACGACCCACTAATCGAAAGTTCTTGAACATGTGACCCAGCCCAATACTCATCTCTTGCCCGAAAATGGTAGGATACAAAATTTAGTCAAAATCATTTGAACCGTTTTTAAATACAATTAGCTTGACCCTCACACATGGTGACCCAAACTGACTCACTAATCTAATTTTCTCGAACATGTGACCCAACCGAATGTTTTTCTGGTGCCCCAAAACGGTACGATACAAAATTTCGTCAAAATCATTAGAGCCGTTTTTAAGATAATATTTACATATATATATATATATATATATATATATATATGCTATATATATAATATATAAGCTATATATATAAGATATATATATATATATATATATATATATATATATATACCAGCGGGTACGACCGAACAATGCTCTGTCAACATTTGCTTTGTGTTCAACTTGTTAGTTAAATCATGTATGTCGGCTCCTATTGGAAATTTCTAGAAAATTATTTCAGATTCTAAAAGCCAACATTTTCGCCAAATGTCGCCAAGTGTAGCGACATTCTTTCATTTAGCACCAAGCATGCGTTGAGAAAGTTCTATGTACCCTGATTGGTTCAAATCTTTTTTCGCTAACGTTCCATGGACTCTGATTGGTTGAATTATGTATCTCGGCTCCTATTGGGAATTTCTAGAAAATTTCTTGAGATTCTAAAAGTCAAATTTTTCGCCAAATTCGCCAAATTTGACGATATTTTTTTCTTTTGGCGCCAAGCAAGTGTTTTGGCATTGGTAATCTTAAAAGTCAATTTTCCTTATCATATGTATCCTGATTGGTTGAATTCTGATTTCGAGAACATTTTACGGACTCTGATTGGTTGAATCATGTATCTCCGCTCCTATAGGGAATTTCTAGAAAATTTTTTCAGCTTCTAAAAGCCAATTTTTCGCCAAATGTCGCCAAATTTGGCGATATTTTTTATTTGGCGCCAAGCAAGTGTTTTGGCATTGGTAATCTTAAAAATCAATTTTCCTGCCAAATCCCGCCAATGTCGCTAACACTTTTTAAGATAAAAATAGCTTGACCCAGAATGACCCATGACCAAAATGACTCACTAATCGAATTTTCTCGAACATGTGACCTAGCCCAATTGTCTTCTCGTTCCCTCAAACTGTAGGATACAAAATTTAGTTCAAATCGTCTGAGCCGTTTTTAAGATAAAATAGCTTGACCCATAATGACCCATGACCAAAATGGCCCACAAATTGAATTTTCTCGAACATGTGACTTAGCCCAACAGTCTTTTCGTGACCGAAAACCATGGGATGCAAATTTAGTGTAAAAAATCAGAGCCGTTTTTAAGGTAAAATAGCTTGACCCATAGTGACCCATGACCAAAATGACCCACTATTCGAAATTTCTCGAACATGTGACCTAGCTTAATAGTCTTCTCGTGTCCAAAACCATAGGATGCAAAATTTAGTGTAAATAGTCTGAACCGTTTTTAAGGTAAAATAGCTTGACCCATAGTGACCCATGACCAAAATGACCCACTATTCGAAATTTCTCGAACATGTGACCTAGCTCAACAGTCTTCTCATGCCCGAAAACCATAGGATGCAAAATTTAATGTAAATAGTCTGAGCCATTTTTAAGATAAAATAGCTTGACCCATAATGATCCATGACGAAAATGACCCACTAATTGAATTTTCTCGAACATGTGACCTAGCCCAACAGTCTTCTCGTGCCCGAAAACCATAAGGTGCAAAATTTAGTGTAAATAGTCTGAGCCGTTTTTAAGATAAAATAGCTTGACCCATAATGACCCATGACGAAAATGACCCACTAATTGAATTTTCTCGAACATGTGACATAGTCCAACGGTCTTCTCGTGCCCGAAAACTACAGGATGTAAAATTTAGTGTAAATAGTCTGAACCGTTTTTAAGATAAAGTAGCTTGACCCACAATGACCCAGAAATGACCCACTAATCGAATTTTCTATGACATGTGACCTAGCCCGATGATTTTCTCACGCCCGAGGCTCGTAGGATACAAAATTTAATCAAAATCGTTAGAGCCGTTTTTAGATAAAATTTATTTGACCCACGTTGACACAAAAATGACCTACTAATCGAAAGTTCTCGAACATGTGACCCAGCCCAATATTCTTCTTGTGCCCGAAAATGGTAAGGTACAAAATTTCGTCAAAATCGTTTGAACCGTTTTTTAGATAGAATTAGCTTGACCCTGACCCTTGATGACACTTGATGACCGTTGATGACCCACTAATCGAATTTTCTCGAACACGTGACCTAGCCCAATGGTTTTCTGATGCCCGAAAACGGTAGGATACAAAATTTCGTCAAAATCATTAGAGCCGTTTTTAAAATAAAATTTGCATAACCACACACACACACAAGTTTTGCTAGTATTAGAATATATGATATATATATATAACCACACACACACACACCATAGAGCTGACTATTAAATTATGCATAAAGATCCTTGTTATCGTTCGCGCATGCGCAGATAAAAAATATTTTATACAACTGCCCATATTTCCTTAAATATTTAATATATTTACATTTCAATTGCACTATATTGTTTCTACTATATTTTGTCAATTTTTCTGAAACAGGCGTTAAATTTAGTTAAAAACCCTGTATGTTATAAGCAAAAAACATGCAAGAATTTTTTTAATTTTTTTAAAAAATCGCTATATCTCTATTACTATACATGCTATTCTTACACAAATGAATACACATATTGTACAATGTCTGCCTATGTATATTCTGTAGCGATAGATCATTTCGTACATTTTATTTTACAGGGTGATCCCAAGTATAATTTTTTTCTTTAATTTTTTTTGGCCCCCTAATTATACTCCTTATCAAATCGACGTTGATAAATATGAAGTCAAACCTGTTCTTTTCAATTCTAAAATTCCAGAAGAATCTGGCAAGTACATTTTTAACTATTCCACAAAATGTCTAAAATTGAAAGTTGCCGGTCATTAATGGCCATATAGTGTATATATATTGTACAATCAGTTTATTTCAAAACTCTTATTTATATTGGCAAATAATAAAAACATTATATGGAAACTTTCTTAAAGTTTATAATTTATTGAATATCTACGTTGAAGGCGTGTGCGGTCATTTTAATATTTCCAGTAAATACCATAAAAATAAAAAATATAAACAGTTTAAATATCGACTTAGAAATAACAAACAAATATATTGTTATAGATTACAGTAGCTATTCCTTGGCTCTAAATTAAACTGTTTCCTTTTTTCTTTTGCATCGGGTTTTTGAATTTTCAATGTTTTAATATATGTTTTTAAGAAACTTTACAAAAAATTATTACGAATTTCCATATGAAATGTTACTTTATGTACAAAATCATGTTAAAATTCTTATGCAATATACTTTAATAGTTCTTGTCTAAATATATTATTATTTATATTTTACATCATTATACAATATCTCAGCATACTATTATTATTATTATTAAATACATTATATTGCTTAAATAATTTTTATCTTTCGTATAATTTCCAGAGATTTTACGCTAACAGGTCATAAGCGGCATTAATAATCTAAATGTAAAAGAAACACTAATGACTTACATTTTTCTAAAAATAGGATTACATGTATATGTATTTTAAGGGGTTTTTTTTTGTTGTTGTTTGTTTGTTAAGATAATAATATTGAAATAATAATATCCGAAAATTAAGATGCACTATCGTAACTAATATATTTGCACAGTAAAATAATATATAGTTTTTATATGAACTATCTGTCCTGGCCGGTGTTGCCTAGGAGTGTGACAATAACCTCAACTATACCTAAAATCAGTGCTGAATGATTTTATTTTTAATCGAAAATAAATGCAAACGTACCTAGAGTTGGGTATCCCACTGGCTTCCGCAGCATACATCACATGTCATAGTACACCCCGGTCTTTTTTTGGAAACAAACCTTGAGTTAGTATGAATTTATATTTTTAATTTAAAATCGACGAACCTAGAGATGGACAGCGTAAACCCTCGAACGCGAAATGCATGACACATTTAACATTTAAAAATATATTAATTTTTGTCAAAACTCTTTGAAACTTTTATCAGTTACAAATTGTTCTTCACACGTGTGTATATTTTTTTGCTAAAATATAGGTATTTAATAAGTAAAAACATTGCGGTTGAAATCGAAAGAAAGTGGGGGAGGGAATAAAAATATATAAAGATTGAGCAGATTTTAAGTATTTTGGAGTACTTAGAATAGTTTAAAATGTGAATTGCCCGAATGGTTTAAAATGGGAATTCCGAATGGCTTAAAATTTGTATATGTGATGTAAATTAAGTGTCCGAAAACTTCGTAAAAAATTCGTGTAATGGTATTTAGTTTCTTTTCGCATAGAAAAATGTATGTCTTGAAAAGTTGCGAAGTTACTTCCAGTGAAGATGTTTTTGATAATGTTAATATTATTATTTTTCCGAAGATATTTATTTAAATCTAAATGTACGGTTGTAAAGTGTTTATATATATATATATAAACACATATAATGAAGAGTACAAAATATAGTAATAAAGATACCGGCAAGATACGGAATTTTATGAAATACCGTAGTGCCCGGTCGGATCCTGATTACATGGTGGGAATCGAATCGTTACAAAGCTACCATGCAAATAGTGTTTGCTGAGGTTCTGGAGTTTTAAGGAGTATTGTTTGTGAGGGTGATATTGAGGATGTTTGTGAGACGAGGGAGAATGAGGAGAGAAGCAGAAAAAAAAATACAAAAAAAGACACATAATGTTACAAAAATAAATAAAAATAGTTGTTTAAGTTATTCGTGGTGTGTAAACAGTTGTGGTAGTAAAAATAAAGGTGGGATGAGGTATAGGACCAGATATATTTGTAATCAAACTTTAATGAACAAGAAAAAATATGATAGTGATGGAGTAGGTAAAATAATAAAACATATTGGTAAAATATATAAAACAAGATGGTTTTATAATAGGTGTTTTGAGAGAGTGCATATTGGAGAAGGTCTTAAACTATTCAAATGTAGGGACAAAAGATGTAAAGTGTGTGCTTGTGCTGAAATAGAAAATGAGGGTGAAGTGTTTGAAAATAAATGTATAAAATTCTGTAAGGTATATAACTGTGTATATAAATTGAGGTGTAATGTGTGTAACCAGATGTATATCGGGCAAACCTCCACTCCAATAAATAAGCGAATTAATAATCATAAATCGGAAATAAGAAATCTTAAGACCAAAAAAAAGGACCAGGAGATTGAAATTACTCATTTTGCTGAGCACGGTGTGGAAAATATTAGAATATCTATATTGAAAATTGTCCCAAATAAGATAGAAAGAATGATTTGTGAAAAAGAAATGATGATTAGATATGGAACGGTATACCCGTATGGTTTAAATGTTATGTTTTATCAGAATGTCCTACAAAATTTTAGAGATAGGAATCTGGATGACTCTATTTATGACAAAATAAAACATGGTATAAGGAAAAAGCTTATCAGTAGTGATATTAGACAGAATATCAATTTGAATACTTCTAAAAATTTAAATACTAGTAAAGAAATAGAAAAATCAATATTTAATTGTGATAGTAATCGAAGAGAAAATGACATTAAGGGAATTATATTTAATATAAAAAAGAAATTGATTCCGGAGACTTTAACAACTTTACAATCTAGCACAAGAAATGTTAATAACGATTTGGGTTTGGATTTATTGCGGTATAGAATCAAGAAACAGGATCTACAGAGATATTGCAATTTAAAGAACTGTCATAAAAGTACTGAAAAAAGATCTATTTTATATTGGATTACCTGGGGAATTGCTATAAAGGAGTTCATTTTGATAAAATTTAAACAAGTACAATGATCTACTACCAGTGAGTAAAGTAAAAATAATTAAGGCATTTAAATATGATAAGACTTTAGGCCGTATTATGTTTAATTATAATGGATATGCAAAAGACCTAAAGAGGGGTATGGATGACAGTACATGCAGTTGCAATGACGGATAATTTATTAATTTTATAGATAAATATTATGGACATGTTATTACTGGTAATTTAGAGATTGTAAAAGATTAGGAGCTGAGAAAGAGGATGGAATATAGCACAAAATACAGAATGAAACGAATTATAACGAAAAGTGCAGCCATTAAACGGTTTACAACAAATATAGATATTTTTATACAAAAATTGACTTATAAATACAGCTTACCAAGTAATGTTTTTGATGAGTGGAAATTCTACATTTTAAGAGAGTTAAAGAGAGTATATGTTAGAGATTGTGACTGAGTGTCTCAAGAGGATTATATTGGGTTAACTAACTCTATTAAAGAACGTCAGAGTAAATTTATAATTACATATGTCGATAAAGCTAACACAAGTTATGCATTAATCTGTAAAAAAATTTATGGTGAAATATTAAATGAAAGTTATAATAATAGCGATAACTATCAGCTATTGAAATCAAGAGTTTCAGTGATGGAAAACAGGGTTAGGGCACTATATAAAAAAGTTAAGTTAAAGCAGAAAAGACAAAGTTTCCCATATCTTGTTCTAGTGCCAAAGTTTCATAAAAAACCAGTGAAATTCAGAATTGTAACTTGTGGGTATGGTTCATACCTAGAGTCTGCTAATAAGAAATTGTTGGGAGTTTTGAGTAGCGTGTTTGATAGAGTGTTGAGTACGGAGTCCACATTTATTATAAAAAACAATTACATTTTATTAGACAAATTAAAAAAAACATCAAAATATAAAGAGTTTGTTTGCATATGATTTTGCAGACCTATACAGTACAATTAACTTACTGGACTTACAGGAAAAGGTTATAGATTTTTATAATAAACCAGCAATATAGATAGCGATAAAGATTGGTTTATTAACTTGTTTCAGTTGGTAGTGCAAGAGAATTACTTGTATGAGGGGAGTAGAGTATTTAAACAGATCCGTGGAATCCCAATGGGGGGGGGGGTAGTTGCAGTTCAATTTTAGCTGACATCTACTTGCATATATATGAGAATAACAATAATTTAAATAAAGACATATTGAGTTATAGGTATATTGATGATGTTGTAATAGTTGGATAAAATAACGAAAATGTAAAACTAGATTTAAAATATTATCCAAATACTTTAAAACTAGAACTCTCCTCCCGGAATATTAAAAACATAAATTATCTGGATGTGAATTTAGTGTTGGAGAAAGATAATTTAATAACAAGGGTTTATGACAAGAGAAATGATTTCGATTTTAAATCTTTAAAGATATTAAATTTTGAATCGAACGTGCATATTTCAGTATTTAGAAATGTGTTTACAAACGGTTTAGTTCGTATTGAAAAATTGTTCAAGATTTGGCGAGGCAGTTGGCGAGTTCATGGAGTGGATTAACATGGCATTGATACAGGGTTACCCTGTGAACTTTGTAAGGAGAAACATGATTAATTTTATAGGTAGAAGTAAACATACAAATGAAATGAATTCATTTTTGAATGCTAAGGGTGGTCTAGATCAGTTGTTGGAAGAGTTCATATAGAGTTGGTTGCTGCTGAGTGTAGCTTGATATTTTAGTTGATAGTTTGAATTAATTTGGTCTCGGCAGGAGAAGGGGGACGTTGTTAACGTAGAAGCCGGTTTTAACCCTGCAGTGCATGTTGTTAGCCATGCCCTCCTGCCTTCAGGTTTAATTTTCCTGGTATTGTTTTTTCGTTAGTATTTTGAGTTTGGTTATATTTGTTTTATAGTTTTAATTGGTTATAGTTCAGTGTTCAGTTGATATATTGTTATTTGTTTTTGGCTATATAGTGTGGTTAATGTAAATGTATAATTGTGTTTTAGTATACATATATGTATATATATATATATATATATATATATATATATATTTGTATTTTTATTAAAAATGGTGGTTGAAATATGTTAATCAGTGGAAAAAAAATGCGAAAGGGATTTACGGAAACTATTTTTTTAATAAGTTAATATTATTACTTTTTTAAACTAGATACGTCTTTTTAAAGCACAATGTACACGAATTAAGTATGTATTTTGTTTTACTTATTCGTAATTTGATACGCGAGGATGCAGATTTTTTATTTCTGCTAAAAAACGCAAACCCCCGAAACGTCTCAGGTTAAAAATATTTTGAAAGGGTTTAGAATATTATTTTTTCGAATAGATCGTGTCGTTTTAAAGATACAAGTATGCTGGTTAAGTAGGCATTTTTAGTTATTCCGTATTTCAATTAGTTCAGTGGATGCAAGCTTTGAAAGGCGGAGGAAATAACATGAAAAGCGAAATTTCGAAAATAATTGTTTTGAAAGTGCTAACGTCCGTAGTTTTTTAACAATAGCGCCGTTAGCAAGTTTAAAGTACGTAATTTGGGGGATATATTTTATTGTTGGTGGGGACTTCGAAAGGCGCACAAAAAAAAAGGTACACACTCCATCATGAAGAAGAACAAAAGAAAGACGTTTGTTGAGTGTTTCTTGTAATTTTTAATTAATATATTGGATAATTATCAAAAAATTAAAAATATATGAGCATAAGGTGCATTAGGATATGCCTCAGAATATTCTCGTACAAATTTTCAGACCTCTACTTGCCGTAGATTTTATTAGTCATCCCTATCAGACACACACACGGAAACACAAATATCTTTCTTTTATTATTATAGATAATATTCTTGAAACGTTAAGTGCATTTATATTGTCAATTACATCTGCCGATTACATCATATATTTTCTGCGACATGATTTATGTACTTATTATAAATAAATTATTCAAAAATTCTTTTACATTGATTATTTTACTTACGGCAGACAAATGTACAATTTATTATATGTTTTCCCTATCAAGAGTTCTACCTATATTGTTTATTATCTTCTTTATATAGCTTTATGCGGATAATTATGTGCCAAGATTAATATTCACAGACATTCCTTTGTGGCCAATTATGGATTAAATTACAGGATCTCAACGGGACATATGCACTAACAATGTGGTTTAACGGATTTAATAAATTAAACGAAGATTCAAATTTAAGTATGTGGTTTATGATAAACGTCATAGTTAAGTAAACCTGCGTTTATGTTTAAATAAATGTATAAAAATAAATCCATCGAATAATGAAACTAATTACAAATTCATTAAATCGCATAAATCAGATACATAAAATTATTTATGAAAATCGTGAACATTTTTAGGTGGGTTCGTAATTATATAAATACATAACACCTATAGTCGCCGTATAGTCCGCCCATCCGTCTGTCTGTCCGTCTGTCCGCAAATAACAGCGCAAAACCTACCCAACCGAATGGTTTGAAATTTAATATATATAATCGTTGCAGAATGTTGTCGAGTCATTTCAATTTTTTTTTTAAATAAAATCAAAACTTAAAAAAAAGATATTAATAAAAGTTTTCTTTATTCTATTAAATCTTATCATACGTAATCTATATGATAAAAGGGCAAGTCATGTGACTGAGGAAAACAAATACGAGCTAACCACATCTTTTTCCATATGACAAACGGCCATTTTTATTCAAAATTAGTTTTTTGAATAAAATTGCGTAAAAGGTACATTTTTAGAAAGATAGTTAAAAAAAATTGTTTGCTTGAGAGATGAGTTACATTAAAAAATGTATAGATTCTGAGATAACTTCAGTGAAAATTATGTTAACAGCCAAATATCTCATTCCATTAGAATAAATAAACAGAATATTCATTCATCGTGAGTCATAGAAATATTAACCATGAGGTAATCATTCGCAAAGCAAGATCTCCTTGGTGAATTTACAGCTCTGTCTGGTTTTGAAAAAAAAAAATCATCTGTAAACATGGTATAATAATAAGAAAAACAAGAACGAAAAATCATGCGTGAAGCATAGATTATGTAGCACTTTCCAACGCTTCTAAAATAATTTTACAAATCATTACCGTTTAATAAGCTGAAAGATGACATCTAAGTAAACAATTTGGAAAACGCATAACATATTTAAAAACATAATTTCAGGAATTTTCAATATATACAATATTCGGAAAAATATCCGAATACTTTTATGTAGCCCTGTATATGATCTATAGATTTGTATATATACATAGGATGCTAAATTTTAGTTTAGTTAGGAAACGCGTAGCACCGTTTAAATTCTCCTTCTGGAGTTTCTGTCAATAAACGGAAATGTGTTCGCGAACTTTTGTGCTGCCCTGTATAGGATCTACAGAATTTATACACACCACGTAATAGACAAAAAGCTAGTTAAGATTAAAATCGCGTTTAGTAACTTAAAACGCACTTCCAGGAATTATTGTTAACAGACAGTAGAGAATTCTTTTGTGTGTCCCTGTAAATGAACGATGACTGCTATACACACACTATTCTGTAGTAAGCCTCTTGTAATGCACCTTAGTAATATATATAAACTTCAATGCGTTTAAAATAGTGGAACATTATTTAAATAAGCCGCAGACGATTTTTCTCCATAGACATAATGTAACGAAATTATTTTGACTGTCCCTGTAAAGTAACTCTAAGTGCTATACACCTACTATTCCATATTAAGCTTCTTCTAATGCATCTTAGTGATCTATATAAATTTCAATGCGTTTACAATAGTGAAACATTTTTAAAATAAACCGCAAATGATTTTTCCCCATAGACCGCAATGTAACGGAATTCTTTTGAGTGTCCCTGTAAGAAAACTATAAGTGCTACACACTTCAGTTGAAATAGGGAACGTGCCATAGATAACGACAATAACATATAAAAATTGCAGAGCAATCCGAGCATATTTACGGGAGTTAGAGCACGGACAGACGGCCAGACGGCCATCCGGCCAGACAAACCGAAGTCATAAGCACTTTTCAACTAGGTTGGAAAGTGCTAAAAAAGACGTTCATAGCAGACGATATAATTCATTTCACTGAAATAATAACGATGATTTTTTTACATTTTAAAACTAGTTATATCACGAAACGAACGCATCTCCTTTGTCATGTTTAACGTACAATTTCCAACTTGTTCTCTTTTGCAAAACTATAAGGATATTACAAAAACTTTGTATATTTACAGATCTTAAATGATATTTAATATTAAATAGTATTTCTATTTCTATTAGAACTCCTTAAATATATATTAATATAAATACATTAATAAAAAATGCCCATTATATCAAAGTTCAGACTCACGTGAAATCTTTGTTTCTTATTTATTGATTTAAATTTTCTTAAATACTCAACATTATAATTGTCGTCTGATTTAGAAAGCACAAAATATATTTTTGAAACTCAAAAAGCAATCTACGCTTTTCTTGTAAAATTTAATTTTTTACAAAACTTAAAGAAATGATATTTCTTAGATACATTTCATAAAAATAAAATTTTTATTTTGTGTTTAGCCATGATTGTTACCATTTTACTTAGGCATTACCTTAATGAAAAATTTCCATTACAGCAAAAGTCAGACCTACGTTACAACTTTGTTTCTTCTTATTTGGTTTTAATTTCCTAAAATGCTGAGCATTATAATTGTCTTCTTACTTAGAAAGCACAAAAAATATTTTTTTTAACCTCGAAAAACAATCTATGCTTTTCTTGTAATATTTCAGTTTTAACAAAACTTAAGGAAAGGTTGTGTATTAGATACATTTCATCAAAATGTAGATTTTTATTAAGTGTTCAGTCATAATGTTATATATTCAATAGCTTGGTCTTAAATATCCATTATATCATAGTTCAGACTCACGCTAAAACTTTGTTTCTTCTCTATTGGTTTTAATTTTTTTAAGTACTCAACATTATAATTGTCATTATAACTGATAGAGAAACACAGAATATATTTTTGTAACTTAAGAAACAATCTACGCTTTTCTTGTAAAATTTCAGTTTTAACAAATCTTAATGAAAGGCTATTACATACACTTCATCAAAATATAATTTTTATAAAGTGTTTAGTCATGATGTTATATCGTGGGCAATAACTTAATGAAATATTTCCATTACAGCAAAGTTTAGACTTACGTGACAACTTTGTTTCTTCTTATTTAGTTTTAATTTTCTAAAATGCTGAGCATTATAATTGTCTTCTTATTTAGAAAGCACACAAAATATTTTTTTTTAACTCGAAAAGCAATCTACGCTTTTCTTGTAATATTTCAGTTTTAACAAAACTTAATGAAAGGTTGTGTATTAGATACATTTCATCAAAATGTAGATTTTTATTAAGTGTTCAGTCATAATGTTATATATTAAATAGCTTGATCTTAAATATCCATTATATCATAGTTCAGACTCACGCTAAAACTTTGTTTCTTCTCTATTGATTTTAATTTTTTAAGTACTCAACATTATAATTGTCATTATAACTGATTTAGAAACACAATATATATTTTTGTAACTTAAGAAACAATCTACGCTTTTCTTGTAAAATTTCAGTTTTAACAAATCTTAATGAAAGGCTATTATATACATTTCATCAAAATATAATTTTTATAAAGTGTTTAGTCATGATGTTATATCGTGGGAAATACCTTAATGAAATATTTACATTACAGCAAAGTTCAGACTCACGTGGCAACTTTGTTTCTTCCTTAGTGACTATTATTTTCTGAAATGCTGAGCATTATAACTGTCTTCTTATATAGAAAGCACAAAGTATATTTTTGTAAATTAAAAAGCAATCTAAGCTTTTCTTTGTAAAAACTTCAGTTTTAACAAACCTCAAGGAAAGAGATTTACATAAATTTCATCAAAATATAACTTTTATTTGGTGTTCAGTCTTAATGATATGTATTAGTCAAAACCTTAATGAAAAACTTCTATTATATCAAAGTTCGGACTCATGTGAAAACTTTGTTTCTTCCTTAGTGACTATTATTTTCTGAAATGCTGAGCATTATAACTGTCTTCTTATATAGAAAGCACAAAGTATATTTTTGTACATTAAAAAGCAATCTAAGCTTTTCTTTGTAAATTTTCAGTTTTAACAAACCTCAATGAAAGAGTATTACATAAATTTCATCAAAATATAACTTTTATTTGGTGTTCAGTCTTAATGATATGTATTAGTCAAAACCTTAATGAAAAACTTCTATTATATCAAAGTTCGGACTCATGTGAAAACTTTGTTTCTTCCTTAGTGACTATTATTTTCTGAAATGCTGAGCATTATAACTGTCTTCTTATATAGAAAGCACAAAATATATTTTTGTAAATTAAAAAGCAATCTAATCTTTTCTTTGTAAATTTTCAGTTTTAACAAACCTCAATGAAAGAGTATTACATAAATTTCATCAAAATATAACTTTTTATTTGGTGTTCAGTCTTAATGACATGTATTAGTCAAAACCTTAATGAAAAACTTCTATTATATCAAAGTTCGGACTCATGTGAAAACTTTGTTTTTTCGTTATTGATTTTAATTTCCTTAAGTGCTCAACATTTTAATTGTCTTTTGATTTGAAAGCACATAACAAATTTGTTTAAATGAAAAAGCAATCTACGGGTTTTCTTGTAAATTGTCAGTTTTAATAAAACGGAATGAAAAGTTAATACATACATTTCATCAAATTATAACAATTTAATAAGTTTCAGTCATAATTCCTGTACGATTGCAAATATTGTCTATTCTTTCTTTCTTTTTCAGATTGCGTTTCTCGGAGAGAAATAAACAAAATCTACGTACACTGCAAAAAATAACTGTTGATTTTACAGTATAAAACTGGCACCCCAGCTGCCAGTATTATACTGTAAAATTAACAGTATTAAATAGTAAAATAAGCAGTAATACGCTGCCGCGCAAGCAGTAATACGCTACCGCGCATGCGCGGTAGCGTATTACTGCTTGCGCGGCAGCGTATTACTGCTTATTTTACTATTTAATACTGTTAATTTTACAGTATAATACTGGCAGCTGGGGTGCCAGTTTTATACTGTAAAATCAACAGTTATTTTTTGCAGTGTATGAAACGGATAAATTTTATGAAATGTTTAAATGTTGTTCAAACAGAACACAAACATTTGCATTTGAGAATGGTCTGTTATCGATTTGGAGGTTCTTTATACTGATGCATGAAAAATTCATTATAAACTGCATTTTCCGAAAAAAGAATATATACAAGGTGTGATAGAAAAGTTTTAATACAGGTGTCGCTACTGCTCAGTACGAGGATTTCAATTCAATGGTACTGTGCATCGTGAATATGCCAGTATCTATTGGAGGAAATAGTCAATTATAAAAGTGTCCTTGTGCATTTGCGAAAAAGTATGTGAAAGAAAAGGCATCCACTATAATATGGTTTTCAAAATATTAGACATCATGTAGTGTTAAAAAATATATAGAAAAATCTTCCACCACGCATAGAGTACTAGACGTTTTCCGAAGTTATGAGAATACCGATTTCGCAGTTATTACAAAATCTATTTTCAACTTATTTAATATTCTAGAAAAAAACTGGAATTTACAAAATATGCAATTATTTAAAAAATATATTATAGTAAATATAATACAATGCACTAACTTAATCACATAATATGCACCAATTCCATTGATACCTAAGTTTATTTAGAAAATATATTCCCTTGAACACAGTATGTAGAATTTTAGATAACTAGCCTATGTGCTGCAGATGGTCACTTTCTAGAATTCTTCATATGCGTGTTGTGAGCCAAATTGCTTTTCCAAGCTTGAAGAAAAAAACATTTCGAGATAAAACAAATTATAACCATAAGATGTGGTCGAAGAAAAAAAAATAGCCTTTTTAAAAAAAGTATGATGCAAATAATAAACTGAAAAAAATCGAGCTACAACTGTACATACATCGTGGTATATTCTAATATTTTTATAACCCTTTATAAAAACTCCAGATTTCACTCACACTCCATAAATTACAAGTATATAATTCAGCACGAAAAAGTAGGGCACAACAGAAAACGCACATGAAGCATTTGACGTTCTACGAAGCTGAATTAAGCAGCTGAATAAAGCAGCAGTTCAATGAAGGTAATGCAAAGGTGTCAACTTTTAAGCTTTTTTGGAATGGTATTCTTATTAGCATTGGCTAGTTTTTGTCATACTGCTATAGGAAGAAGTACCTTCTTCGAGAACTTTTGAGGAGAAAGTGAAGCGATCTTATACAAGTGTAACTCTGAAAACTTGCACAGGCCGCACTGGCTTCAAACATGGGAACACCATAAGCTTTTTGTTATCACTCTTTTTGAATAGAAATTCTTGCATTGTCTAATGACACAACTTCTGTGATTAAATTAGACTAATATATCTATTAGAAATGAGTCGGATATGAAACAAAATCGTAAAAATTAGCAGCTACAGGCAATGTATGTGAATACTCGATTTGGTTGCCACGGAGATTATAATAAATATGATTTAGAATTTAGACATTCTATCTGTTTCTTTATTTGTCTTAACAAAACATCAAATTGTAATGAAAGGTGGCATAACATAGCTGCATCACCACGATGTAAACAGTGCATGCTATGAAAGTTATGAAGCATTTTGGATTTTTTAAATTATTTTTTGGTTAGGATTTTTGGTTGATTTTTCGGCTAAAGATGAAGAACAAATTATTACACTTTCAAAAAACATAATTAATCTCATCAAGTTAACGAAATGCCATTTTGAAAGTACCAAATATGCAAAATAATTTCTGTAAGGAATTTTTTAATGTATACTGTTATTCAGTACTGTTTAAGAATTGCCAAATTTCAATGATAGTGTCATTACTACTATCTCAGATATGACATATGAATGGTAATTTGCCAACAACATTTCGTATGAGATGCAATATAATTATGTTCTTCTTTTTTACATTTAGAAGTAAAGCGTAAGAACAAACTTGATTTTCCCCCCTAAGGTTTCAAATATTAGCTTAATTTTTTTGCTATCATCAGTTTCTTTTCTTAGCGTAATTGTTTACTTAACAACTATTTTAATAGTCCGTTTAAAACGTTGTTTCTTTATAATGAAAATTTAAGTCAGAGCGATCGTATGCAAAATGTTATATATAGACATAAAACAATCTGTAATATTCCCAAAGAGGATATATCCTGACAGTTGAATTAATCATAAATATTAGTTAAATGATGCCTAAGTGCATTTTCAAGTGGTATAGTTTTTAATGAAAACAGCCTTAAAGGAAAAGTGATGTTTGGTAAAATAATACATTGTAAACTAATGCATTGTAATATAATGCACTGTAAAATAATGCATTGTGAAATAACTAATAATTTTTTTGGAAGTGAAAAGAGAAATACTCTTGTCTAATAAAGAAATATCTTTATAATTTTTTAAAGTATATGATTGTATGAATTAAAAATCTGATATTTCAAAATATATAATTAGAGTATCATAAAAATACAGGTACTAGATTTTCCAGAGACTATGTTAACCGAAATTTTTCTGGATTAGAAAAAATACTAAAAAATTGCGCTTATTCAAAAACCTTGTCTTAATATTATATAAATGTTTAGAAACTAATTATTACAAGAGGGATAAAACGCTACATTATGGTACTAGATAAATTTTAACACAAATATTCCAACTTATAAATAAATTATATAAGTTGTGATTTACCAACAGAGTAATGATCAATATGATTAGCTGGGTGAAGTATGTCCTCCAGATTCACCTGAGATAGCCCAGTTGACAAAGCATTGACAGCTTCAGCCAAGGGTCCTTAGTTCGAATACTGTCTCGAAATGTTTTCACCCAGTTGGAAAATTACAACTTGTTACAACAAGGTGTAGTATTTTTTACTTTCTTCTATCTTTACAAGCAGAAAGTAATGATTTCATGAAAATATTCGACTTCCTGTTATCGATGGATTTATACGTTTTAGGAGGTCCTGAACACGATTTGACTGTTTTTAGAAAATGTCTGTATATGACTCTGTCTGTCTGTCTGTCAGTATGTGACAAAAAATTTGTTGGCGCTCTATCTCAAGAACAAATGCACGAAAGTTAATGAAACTTTATATTCAGTTAGTCCCTAATATAAATTGGTATTGATTAGTTTTTGGTGAAAATCCTCGTATAATTTCGTACTGAAACGCTGTTGTACTGAATTTTTTGCGATTTCCGTAAAAGCTCTATCTCAAGATCTAATGCACTTATTTTCATCAAACTTCAGATTCAGTTAAACCTTTACATAAATAGACGCTGATTACGTTTTGGTGTAGATATCACAACAGGTAGCGCTGCTATACTACTTTTTTCAGGATTTTCACGATAGCTATATCTCAGGAACTAATGCACAGAATTTCATCAAACTTCAGATTCTGTTAGACCTTCACATAAATAGACGTTGATTATGTTTTGGTGTAGATATCCCAACAGGTGGCGCTGCTATACTATTTTTTTCGTGATTTTCACGATAGTTATATCTCCGGAACTAATGAACGGAATTTTATCAAATTTCAGATTAGGTTAGACGTTGACATAAATAGACGCCGATTACGTTTTGTTGTTGATATTTCAACAGGTGGTGCTGCTATACTATTTTTTTTCAGAATTTTCACGATAGCTATATGTCAAGAACTAATGCACACAATTTCATCAAACTTCAGATTCCATCCTCCCATTGAAAAAATATATATAAAGCATTTTATGAACCATTTTTTTTCTTGCAAATATATTTTTCTCTTTTTAAAAAGTGTATTAATAAATCTCTGAACAGTGCAAGGGAGACCGGTGCACCTTGGACCTATGGGTACAATAGACAACCCCTAATATTTTATTTATTTATAAATTTTTTAGATTCTCTTCTATCCTAATAGACAACACTGGAATGGTTATTTATAGCATTCAGAGCACATGTTTAGCTCAGAGTGAACCATTTAATCCTGGTTGGTTGTTTTAAGCTTCTAAAAGTAAAATTTTTCATCATCATATTTTTCTTTTTTTAGTAATTAAAGGTTGTAGATAAATAGGATAAAACAGCTATTTTGAAAAGATAAAATACTTGATTTTATTTAACGTTAAAGTTAATATGTTTAAAAGGAAGCTATAAACAATATTAATATGATTATTTATTGAACTTCAAAATGGGGCACAGTGGTCCACATTTCATTCTGCTCCTGTAATGTAGAATGATCAAAATATTTAATAATTGCTAATTTTCCATAAAGAAGTATTGTTTTAAAGTAGTTATTTAATTTTAAAATAAAGTAAACAAGGAAAAAGAACAATTTATGTAACATAGTAAGAAATATTTTGTTTTGTAATTACTGCTTTTGAAAAATATTATTGTAGCCCAATTGGTCATGATTCTATTCATGTATGATTCATGAGACGAAAATTAAATGGACATCAGTTTATTTTTCCAGAATCTGTAGATGAATATATTGTTGATGTTAGCTATCTGGTAACATTGCTCCCAGACCCAAAAGTATTTCATAAAAATTCCAGGCTCAATCGTACTCATAAGTATTTGGTAATTTCATTTGCAAATTTAAAAGTTCGCTGATTTATTATTTTTCTTAAATTAATAACTTCAACTTATTTGCTATGATTCCTGCATTTTAATCTGTTATTATTTTCAAAATATAAAAATATTTTAAAATAATTTTTTTGTTTTGTTTTGTATGTTTTTATTTGAAAATGTTACTTACAAATTTGTATTATTATGTTTGGTGGTAAAGGAGAAATACAGAAGAATTATATTAATGAAAAATAGATTTATATTTTATTTCAGATGATACATAACAGTGGACCACTGTGTCCCAGTGGATGGACCAGTGTGCAATGGTCCTGGGACACACTGGTCCGCTTTACGGGTGCATACAAATATTTTTATTTTGAAAAATGTATTGAAAACTATGTTCTGGGAAAATTTTGAGGAATGCAAAAAAGGTTTAAGGAATATTCAAAAATATTTTCAGGCAGATCGTTCTGTCCATTAAAGAGCAAAAACGTTAACTGAAAAAGTGATCCACTATGTACCATTCTCCCTTATTTGACAGAGTGATAATGTTTTGGAAAAATTAGAAAAAATCTCAAATATTACTGCAAAAGACAAGAATTATTTTCAAAACATTTAAACATTTATAAAAATCATTAGACTGCACGCAATATATATGTGAGAAAATATTTCAAAATTACATTGTAAGTATCGCAAATGATTTTTGTAATTATGTTTGAAAATTAATTGTTTTTTATAACTCAGTAGTTATTAGATTCCCCCCCCCCTAATTAATTCCTCATTGATTATCCATACCTTAGAAAATTTGGTTTACTAATTTCGTTTGACGTATTTATCATAAAAAATCTTATTTGTGTAAATATTTTTTTTACGAAATGTATACAAAAAAAAACCTCTCCGTTAATTATATTTTTGCATTCATTTTGTATCAAAAAACATTATTAAGAAGTGAATAATTTATACAATAAAAAATTTATTGAAAAGGAAAGTAAGAAATTCTGTTCCGATTAACATATTTACAGCAATTTAAATTTAGTATTTTATTCAATAAAAAGACTATGAAATCATGAACTTATCTTATAAACATAACTATATTTGATGCAACATTAAAAATACTTTCTTACAGATGTTTTTTATTTGATTTAAATAAAGTTACGGATTAAAAATAAATAAATTTAAAAATCTTTATTTTTCGCCAAACAAATTTATTATGTGACATGGCTTTAAAAATATCATTTAAAAAATTCCAATTAATTCTTATTGTAACATTTTCATTTTAAATAATTGAAAAAAACTTGGAAATAATCTGTATTAAGAAGTAAAATTTATGTGGTTGAGATTTAAAATTTTAATTACGGTTGATTCTTAAATATCTAATGGCATATTCTGAACATAATAATTAATATAGCGTTTGGATTACTTAATATATATTTTAGAATATTATATTACTTAATATATAATTTAGAATAATATATAAATTTATATATTTTCTGGAATAAAATTATTCATGTATTTTATACACATTTACCGTTTTTAACCTATTTAAAAATTTATTTCTTAATAATGATTTACAACAGTTTTATTTTCATCAATATCTTAACATCACTTTAGAATTAAAATTGTTCTTTATTTATACAAATATTTATCAAAAATAATTTAACCGCCACATTCTAATACAGCACATTTAACATCCTATCGTGGCCTCGGTTTTGAAATACTCGAACAGAATTTGCAGTTGTTCTACGCTAAAATCTTTAATCATTTTAGAACAGATATAAAAGGATTTATATTTAATGTATGCAAAAGTTCTTAATAAATAAACTTAATAACACTCAACAACGAAATTTAAACTCAAACAAAAATAAAACTTTTGTTTCAGTCTATTGTCTTAAAAAAAGACAATAAACTCAAACAAAAATTTTATTTTATTTAAATCTTATTGAATTAACAGGATTAATGTTTAAATTCATACGGTAAAATTTAGTTTCAACTTTTTATTTAATATCCTACAAAACTGTAATTAGAAAACTAAAATTAAATTTAAAAGTTTTTTGTTTGTCTTATATATTTTATTTTATTTTATTTTTTTAGAAATTAAATATCATCAGCAAAAAAATAAAAATATATATTTTAGAAACAATTAATTAAAGAAACCGAATTTTTAAATTTGATTTTTTGATTTTATGTTTATAAAAAAATTCTACGAAATTTTTTTTATTCTTTCAAAACCTTGCTATTTTAGTACATTTAGATATTAAAATGTTTTTTTTTTTTACTTTTTTTTAATGAGTAAAAATATAATTTGAGAATTGAGTGTATTGTTTTATTTTTGTTACAATCATCGAGGCTTGATAATTATTTAATATATTTTTTCTTATGATATTGTAACCTTTAAAGATGTCGGAATAGATATGATAACACATATATTTCGATTGCAACAGGCGAATGTTATTTGGATGTTTTTTTTTCTCTCTATGAACGTAATATTTTGGTTATATATATATATATATATATATATATATATATATATATATATATATATATATATATATATATATATATATATATATTACAATTGCAGTGTGCTGTGTTGTGATAGTAAATATATACATATTTCAATAGAGGTAGCATCGAATATAGTTGAAAGGACTTTGTTTAGATTCTCTGAAACATAATTTCTATTTGATAACATATTTTCCTCTCATAGCGTCTATTTTTACAATATATATATAAACCATTCTCACTTTTGGATGTGTTAGATATAATAACATGACAGAAGCATAGACAGAATGTTTGAAACTGCAATTTGCAATTTGATCACGTGTCTTTATTTATTTTAAGTAGAATTTCTATCTGTAACAGAACAAAAAATGCCTAAATATTTCTTTAAGAAATACATTAGCCATAATCCGTGAATGCAGTAGTATTGGAATTGATTCTTTCTCAAGGTGACCACTAACTTAAATTTTCCTGAAAATAAATCAATTTTCCATCAAATAATATTATTGTTTTCAATGTTTCAGTAAATTTATGACAAAAGTTACAATGTGACAACCACCAGTAACAAAAGTTACAATGTGTCAACCACCAGCAAAAAAAGTTACAACGTGACAAAACCCACGATAGTGACATAATAACCAGTGAAACTCTCGAAAGAAGACCAAGATTCAAAATGTGAAAACCAGCTCTAGCACAAGCTAGACGTAAAAATATATCAAGAAACAGACAAAAACCAATGAATGATAGACAAAAAACAATCCACAACAGGGGTGAGCCTATAAAAACGCCAAAAAGCCTTGACAGAGACAAATACAACAAGAAGTGAAATCAGCCCATAAAAGAGGCGATAAACATTACAGCGACAACCCACCATGAACGTGACAAGCCAACAGACATGGTAAATATGTAAATCTATGTACTCTAATGGCACCTGGTGCATGTAAAATCCGTCGTGGGTGCAAAGCCCTCCAAGTTACCTGTGAATTATACCTCTGGGGGTGCCTAGTCAGGTGAGGGTCTCGTCACCTGATCAAGGTTCTAAATTACGAGACCTATTAAATCTGCCAATTCAACAAATTTAAACAGAAACCTTGAACCGGCAAACAAAGATAACGGTAGCAAATCACAAGAGAGCAATCACAGCAGCGATGTGAACAAATCAATAGTCAGGTGGATCACAGCCATGCTGTGATCAGGCGATTTCCGCCCCGCACCCAGTTACTAACCCGTTAAGCTAAGCATTCATGCCGGGCAGGTAGGGGCCTGGTTAGCGGTATAAAAAAAAGAATTAGACCATAAAACAAAATTTTCAATTTCAAAGGTGAAATTTATTATTTTATGTACGTCTAAGCAAAACAAATGAAGAGTTGATTTTTTTTACCTCTCAATTACTCCACAATGGGGAAATGGTAGTATTTTGAAAATGCATGTTTTAAATTTTTTAAGTATTTAAAGGATTAATTCGACTTAAAGTGTATATGTAGAGTATTTTAAACCTTTTTTCATTAGTTATTCAAATTTAGAAGTTTTCTTCATTTTTATACCTAAGCGGCATCTGATTTACTTGGCATACTCTTATTAGGAGGGACATCCAGTAAGTAAGATTCTTGCGAGTCGTAAACAGAAACAAAACACAGTTACCTCAAAACATTTTTTAAAACAAATGCATCCCGGAATGCCTCTGGCATTCTGTAAACTTACAGCGATGGTTCTCCAGAATGCGTCACCATGCCTGTTCCACGAAGTCGTCTTCAATGAAGGACGCTCGACCACTTCACTTGTAGTCATGGACATTATCCGTACAACACCATCGACGTAATACAGTAAAACCTCTAAATAACGGACACCTCGGGAGCGCAGAAATTGTCCGCTATTCGGAGGTATCCGCTGTTGAAAACTTCAGAGATTCACAAAATCGCTAAGAAATGCTTAACGTTTCATTAATTGACTTTTATAAGTCCGAAAACTTCTATTATATGATAAATCAGAAATTAAAATTACTTTTTAAACAATAAAATTGAAATGAAATTGTACATACATTTTTTCATTGTTTATTACATTCTTAAGGAAATAATCTGTCACAGAAGTTTGCTTTTGCTTGCGATTACATGTAGTTAGTTTTTCTATGCGACGTTTTAAAGCTGTCAGTAGTTTTAATCCTTCTGAATCATCTTTTTTGGAAAAAGAAAAAAATATGTGTAACTGCTCACTGTGTTTTGCCGCTTCTTGGAAATTCTCGATATTGCAGGAAACATCCCCTGGTTTCAGTATCTGATTCATATCACTAATAGAGTCAGTTTTTGTCGAAGATTCTGAAGGAATATAATCGCCTACGTCAACTAATTCTTTTTCAGTAGGGCATCATCAATGTTGATGGACATTTCGGCATTTTTTCACTCCTGATCCATTTCATTAATTCACTTATTGCGATAGTTCTTCATTTCTATCGGAAATAAGTGTTTCATTTTCTTTTAACATAAAGACTGCTTTTCTGAAACATTGTCGTATGCATTCCGGTTATATGTTTTTTACAGCTGAAGAAATCCGAATTTGAAAGCATCGGGAACATTAACTAATTTTAGGCTTTTCTCAAGTGTATTCATAGAATAAAACTTCGAAAGAATATGGCTTAATAAAAGCTTTCTCTACCAGTCTTTAGAATTGGGTATAACGCCCTGATCAAGGGGCTGTCTTTGGGGGGGGGGGGGCAAAGTTTTAACATTGTCCAATTTAAAATGTTTTGTATGAGAAGTGGCACTGTCTAAAAACAAGAGAACTTTTATTTGTTTTTCATCATATTATCAAAGGAAGTTAACCATTTAATCACTAAAAAATTTGTTATACACGCTTTTTTATTCCCTCTATAACACCAATTTTTTTTAATTGGAAGTTCTTTGAGAAACACATGGGTTTCAGAGATTTTTGAACTATAAGAGGAATTTAAAATTCCCCTCATACATTGCAACATAATAAAATAATGATTCGCTCTTTTGTCCTTTTTTCGCCGATACAGCCATCTTTTTAAAAGCACAAAGTCTTATTCGAAAAAATTCTGAAAAAGAGTCCGCTTTCCTCGATATTAAAAATGTTTCCCTCCTCATAACCTTCACAAATTGATTGCAGTTATTCATGACAATCCTCCACTTTTTCAGAGCTACAGATTTTGCTTTTCCACATATTGTTTTGAAAGAGATGTTGTGCTGAGATAGAAACTTTTCCAGCCATCGATCCAAACCTTTAAAATCATATAATTCGAGTTCTTTGGCGACTTTTAAAGCCTTTTCCTGAATCAAAGGCCCACTGATAGGATTTTTTTTTTTTGAACGAAGTGGAGTAAACCAATTCATAAATATACAATTAATTTCAGAGGAATCAGTATACCTCAATTTCACATTTTTGGTTTCTCGTTAGAGTTAATAATCCACAAATACTTTATTTCGTAAAATCTCTCCCACATGTGTTTTACCTATTTCAAAACATTCGGCCAGTATTAGTAAACTCTATTTCTGTTTTTTCAGATTCACTTACATTTCCAATATCATTTTTTTTTCTTTTAAAGTTAATTGCTTTCGTTTTAAGGTCATTCTCGAAACATTAATCACAAACAAGACACTAATTTCAAAATATGCAGAACTCAATATATTCAGAAAACGATAAAAATGGTTTTAACATATTTTGAAGCTTTGAATATTGTATGTCAATTAAATCTGAAGAATCAAACAGTAATCGATACAAAATACATACGATATTGGAGGATTCCCCAGGCCATTGGGGATTTTCCGGAGACCACCCCCTACATTTATCTGTGGACAAAATATTTGTGACACATTGCCTTGATAAATTTCGAGGTTTTTTACTTTTTTTCCATTTTCTTTCTCGTTAAAAAATCATTTTTCATCCTTGAACGCCAAAACTACTGTCCGCTATTCGGAATGTCCACTATTCAGAGGTTAAACATACAAAAATTTAGATTTCGGTAGTGGGGATTTGAAAAGTGCCCGTTAAATAGAGGTGTCCGGTATTCGGGAGTGTCCGTTATGGAGGTTTAAATATGGATTACACGCAAAACAGCAAACAGCTGTATGCCATCTGTTTGCTCAAGACATCTAGACCACACACTAGACATAATGACGATAAATTTCGATCGGCTCTACTATGTATGCATTCAAAAACATTATTAAGAATCTCACCTACAGACTGTGGCAGAAGGAATGATAACCGCTACAAGAACGTGCATGCAAGTGACCGCGGCAGGGCGCACACTGACAAGACAGAGCGACATGTAGCGCAAGACACGAGACAAATTCTCGACAAAAGTAAATGTATTATATAAATAACAATAAAAATAAATTATTCTGAAAATAAAGGGATTCGATATCAATTATTCTGAATGCAAATATACTTAAAAAAATAATTGTAAGTGTTGTAGTTTGGAACGTTACTACCTATTTAAAATAATTAAAAAAACATTGAAACATGACAAATTTGAAAAACACGCCTACGTAGATTTCACTGTATTTTACAATTACCCAAAATAACAAATACATTATGTATTCTCGTTTAAGGTGAAAATAAAGCAGAAACAAAACAAAAATTGTGTTTTTATATGAGAAATTATTATTAATACAGAATCTGTATGGAGGATGTATACACACATTATATTCATTCTAATAAATAGGTGTGTTTTATTCAAGTTTCAAAACTATAGCTTTCGATTATCGGAATCTACTTGCCACATTTGTCTTGGAAAAAATAAACAAACGGAAATATTTATTATTGCAAACTTTTGTTTTGAAAAATCAAAGAATTAGTTCTTAAATTAATTTATTCCTTTCATATTTTCACTTAAAAGTAAATGTATTGTATAAATAACAATAAAAGCAAATTATTCTGAAAATAAATCGATCCATATCACGAAATCTTTTATTTTCTTTGATTGAATATTACAGTTGTCATTACTTTTTGCTTAAACATATTGAAAATAATAAAATACTTAAAAAAATCTTCAAATTTCGGGATAAATTTACCAAAACACTTGAAAAGAATAAAATATAGAATGAAAAATTGATTTTATTTTCTGCAGCATTTCATTTAGTGGTCACTTTGGGAACTTGCCAAGAGTTCGTGGTATACAGATATAATGCATCTCCCACAGAAATGTTTCGATATTTGTTTTCTATTGATAGAAGTTCTACTTAAAATAAATAAAAGCACGAGGTAATGTTATTACTATCTTAAAAAATATGTCAGTGCATCTATAATGATTTTCCGCATATGAGAGGGAGAAAATGGGAAAACTTTATTTTCTATCATGCGTGCTTTTAAAGAACAAATTTTTCTGAAGTAGGCTGAAAAATATAATTACTTTTCGAATTAAACGGATTATTTTTAATGATATTTCTAAAAATCCTCAATTTATGAAATCAATTTGCTGGTATGCCACAGAAGTAGAGGGGAAAAGATAGTTCGATTCCGAAGGATGTGGAATATGGAGAATTGGAAGGTGGAGTGCGTGGTTAAAGAAAGATGGAGAGGTGATAGACAGGTCACAGGTGGTAGACAGGTGACAGGTGATGCATATATGACAGATGATTGACAGGTGATATAAAAGAAGAGATATATGATTTTTTAAAAAGAAATCGAGGTTAATTTTGATTGAAATTATGTTGCAAAACTTCTTTTTTTTATTTTATTGCTGCCACCTCTTGATTATATTACAAACTGACAGTTTTATATATATATAAACTCGGTTTATGGCGTCAGGTGTCGCTATCCGATAAATCTACTATTCCATCCGGTCCAGGGTCCATTCTTCTTCCAGACCTCTATCTCTCATCGCTTTTTTATATCGACCATCCAGTTCTTTCGTGGTCTTCCTCGTGCCTTTTTTTGATTTGTTCTATGAATAAATGCGATTTTGGGGAGTCTTTCATGACTCATTATTTTAACATGACGATACCAGATTAATTGCTTCTTTTGGAGATTATCTAATACGGTTCCCTTTATTTTCATCAATTCTTTGATTCTTTCAGTTTTTATTTATTCTATTCTTGATATCCTGCATTATCATCTTAGGGCATCCATGTCCACTGCAGCTAATTTCATTCTGTCTGTCTCCATAATTATCCATTCGTCTGCTCCATATAACAATATGCTCTTTACAATAGAATTGTATATATTATATTTTCTTTTCCTGGAGATCTCTTCACCTCAGCGAGTAGAATTTAATAGTTTTACAGCCTTTCTGACCTGACAGATACGGTATTTAAATTCCTGTGAGTCTCTGTCGTCTCTATTAATGTCTACAACCAGATATCTATAATAACCACAGCTTTCTACTTTTATGTTATTATTTAGATTTCGTTTTGTCTCATTTCCTCCTATACATAGGGCCCCACTAGTGGCTGAGAGGTTGTGCTCTCGAAGCTGGAAGACGGGAGGTGCTGGGTTCGATCCCAATCGCGCCCGTCGGCCTAATCGTTCGGAGTTTTCGTGGTTTTCTTCGAGCCGTGGATTTATCCATGCGTAAATACGGATTAGGTTCCCTTAGAAAGACCCCCACGAAGGGCACCCCCCCGGGCCTATATCCCTAGTGTAGATAATTGGCCGTCAATAATCAACCCAACTCAACTCAACCCTCGTATACATAGGTATTTGGTCTTACTAACGTTCATGTGAAGTCTCCATTTCTCATATTTTTCCTTAATTTTATAGTATATTTCTCTAAGTCATTTTTACTTTATGAAATTATACCTTGGTCATTTGTGAATTTCAGAGTCAAAATTGAGGTTCCATTCACATTAAGTCCCATGCCATTGCAATTGTCTTTCCAAATTTTTAATGCTTCTTCAACATAAATTATAAAAAGTGTTGGGCAGACAAAACATCCCTATCCGAGTCTTTTATCTGTTATTTTAATTTTAGGTATTATATTTTCAAAGATATCGTCGAAAATGCACCGCAAAATTATGTCCCTCCCCTTCTATTTCCGAATCTATTGAAACTAAAATTATAAAATATTTACCGAAAGATAAATTTTTTTATCATTCGGTATTCATTGAAAAATGAATTGAATATGCATATTTTCATTTTATATGGTTGATAGTTGAAGAAATATATTTCTTGTAAATATGATTAATTTTGAATGTGCGAGTTTTTGAATGAACAAGTGCTTTAACGAATTAAATGAAAGGTTTATTATTTAAATGAAACATATATTGAAAAGGAACAATTAGTTTAATTATTATTTTTAACTAAGAATGGTTATTTTTTTAATAAAATAAAGCAATTACATTTTGTTAATGAAGGAAAGGATAATTTTTTAAAGAGAATAGGCAAGTTCTAAACGAAATTCTGTAATCAAAGTGAATAGAAAAAAATGGCTTATTATTTATATAAAAAATGAATTAGAAAATACTAATAAATTGGTTATTTAAACTGAATCATAAGGAGTTTAATAGAAGAAAATAAGGTTGAAAGCATGAGTTTGTGAATTTATTCACAACTTAAAATATTAATTTTAAATGAAAAAGAGGGGCGTCCTCTCTCCGTAAGAAATGTATTGAAAGATTTGAAAATATATTTTTATTTGAAAGTTTTAGCTCGAATTAGAACCAACGACAAAATAGTCTCATGGTTTGATAATTTGTTAGGAGCTTAACCCCTTGGAGGGCAAGCACGTGGTCTAAAAATGCTACATATTGCGATGTTTCGACACCAGTAAATTTTAATAATGAATTTTTACTTTCTCAATCTGCAAACAATATTACTAAAAATGTTTGTTTAATAATACTGGTGGCAAAGTTATATATTAAAAAGTGGTATACATTATATACCGGTGCCCCTCAAGGGGTTAACCATTAAACCATGAAACTACATTTCATATTCTTCATTTAAGACGTTTAAAAAAGATGTCAGTTAGACTTTTTTAAATGAATGAAGTGAAATAATTTAATTAAAGTCTTTTAATGAATGAAACTTTTCAGGAACAATCAGTTTTAATAATTTTTATGTAAAAGGTTTTTGTTGAAATAAAGAATTGACCATTATTATTTTTTTATTATTAAGTCTATATTCTTCGTTTTATTGAACACTTTCTCAAGCATTTTCTAAACCACCAGCCTCAGATATATGATGACAGTTTGTTCTAATTGCAACCGTTAGCTTACACATCACCCTTTATTTCGTTTTCATCTGACGTGATAAGGTTTAAAGCGCTAGCTAGCAGGAGCAAGACACCTGATTTGCTCCTGTTTCAAAGTAGTTGCACGTCTTCTTTGCGCCTGACGAAGAAATACAAAGTTCTTTTGAAAGGCTTAGCACATTCCTTATTTTAAAGGTGTTATTAAAAAGTTTTTTTATGCTTTTAATTTAAAAACTGTTTCAACATTCCTTCCCATTAAAATCAATTTACCCATAGTGATCCCAAAATATCCCACTAATTGAGTTTTCTCGAATATGTGAAATAGCTCTGTAATATCATGACAGCCGAATGACGCACTGATTCTTCTTTTTAAAATTTAAATACAGAGTTTATTAAATATGAGAGCTGGTATTTACAATGATATACACTATATACATTTCCAATAATATTCATAAAAATTTCACCAAACCACATTACTTCTTAAAACAATCAAAATATACTCGGATGCATTCCCACATCCCGATCTTCCGAACAAACCACCATTCCTTCCGTCTTCTCTTCACTTCTGTTTACTTTTTTTAAAAAAAGGTTTGGAAGGATGTTGGTTGCATGACACCCCCCCCCCCCCGATAAGATTGTGCTACGCAGAAGCGAAGCAAAATCTGACAAATAGCAACCATACAACTATACAGCATAAAATATATATATATATAAACACAATTCAAAACAGATGTATAGAAGCCTTGTTATAATAGTTATAATGAATATATAATAAGCATATAAAAAAACACTAACAACTCAAAACAGATGGAAAGACGACTTGATATAATACTGCATACCAAATTAAACACAAAAGAAAGTATCACTTAAGTAATTCTTATAAAGTAACTAGTCGTGACAGACTGTCTGCATTTTTTAATTTTGCACCTGGGCAGTGAGAAATATTTATATTATATCTTTGTAGAGATAAGGCCCATCTTTGTAATTTTGCAGACTGGGGTGCAGATTTCTGAAGATATATTAAGGGATTGTGATCAGTTATTAGTTCAAGCTTTTGGCTAGAAAAACTAATAGGACACAAATTTTCTTTCTCATCCCTTTGCGATAGACAAGCACCAACTCCATAAGAACTGGCATCACTTTGAATAGTGTAAGGCTTTTTAGGATCTGGTGTATACAGCTTAGGAGCTTCACACAATAAACGTTTTAAAGTTTGGAAAGCCTCTTCTTCAACCTCAGACCACGGAATCATCTCTGGGATTTTCTTTTTTGTCAAGTCGGTTAAAGGCTTGGCGATTTCAGCATAATTTCTTATGTAGTCACGATAATAATTAAATAAGCCCAATGCACTTCTGAGAGCTGTTTTGGTTTTAGGCGATTCTATTGTCTCAATGACACGTAACTTCTCCGGATCGGGCTCATGTCTACCTCCTCCTACGACATGACCTAGATACTTGATTTGTGGCTTTACAAAAACATATTTTTTAACATTCACCGTGAATTTCAGTTCAGTTAATTTGGATAAAACAGCGTCAAGATGTTTCAGATGATTTTCCCAGTCATTTGAAAAAATAGCAATATCATCCAAATATGCTCGACTGTACTCACGATGTTCATCCAGGGCATTGTTGATCGATTTCTGGAATGTGGCAGCCGCATTGCGCAATCCAAAGGGCATGACTTTCCATCGGTATTGAGCACGATAGGTTTTAAAAGAAGTAAGATCTCGACTCTGTTCTTCTAGAGGAATTTCCCAATACCCTTTTAATACATCTAAGCATGTAATTATGTTAGCACTTCCTATTTGATTAATTAATTCAGTTGCATTTTCCATAGGGTAATCAAAAGGTTTTGTCACTGAGTTCAATTGACGAAAATCTATACGTAAGCGCCTGCTACCGTCTTTCTTTGCGACACATACGACCGGATAAGCTATTTCAGCTTCACTTTTTTCTATAAGTCCTAGATGCTCTAACTCTTCTATTTGTTTATCCACTTCATTTTTTAGCGATTCCGGAATTTTATAAATATATTGTTTCTTTCTTTCCGCACCTGGTAATAAACGAATTTTGTGTGCTCCAACATTGGCAACTTGAATTTTGCCTGTGAATAATGGTGCATGTTTTTTAGAAGTTTACTTAACTCTAATTGTTTATCAACCTCCAGATGACTAAGGTCTACTTCTATATTATTTTCATTCGAAGTATTAGCTTTAATTGGTGTTGGGTGAATTTCACCAAATTTTACATCGTCTTCAAAAATGACCCCAACAGTCTGTACTCTTACGTTAAATTTCCTTATTTTATTCGCATGAACATGTGTGACACCCCCATCAGGTAATATCACTTTATACGAATGTGGTTTTATTCTTTCAAGTATTTCTCCAGGTCCTGTCCACCTAGCATACAATTTATTGATAGAATCAGGGATGCGTAAATATACTAAATCACCTTTTTCAAATTCTTTCATTCTACTTCGACGATTGAAATAGCGAGTGTAATTTTCTCGTTTTTCTGCAGCAGTTAGAGAAGCAATGTCAGCGGCTCTTTCCAAATTTATTTTTAATTCTAAATAGTCTACTACTGAATTACTAAGATTCAATGGTAAGTGGATTTCACCTGACCATGATGACTTTAATACTGCCAAGGGACCTCTAGCTTCTCGACCATACATGAGCTTAAACGGTGATACTCCAGTTGTGCAATTTGGCACCTCATGGTAGGCAAAAAGCAAAAAAGGAATATGTTTATCCCAATTAATAGGATCCGTACGAATTACATGATGTAGCATTTGTTTAAACACACGATTAATTTTTTCAATTAATCCATTCGAGGCGGGGTATGATGGAGTTGAAAAGTGAGGACATGCCCCTAACCGGTTCTCAAATTCTTTAGTCAGTTTAGATTTAAAATTCGTGGCCTGCTCTGAACAGATAACTTCAGGAATTCCGGTGCACATAAAAATATCTAATAAAGCATCACATGCCGTTTTCGCAGAGAGACTCCGTAATGGTACTGCTTCCAGCCATTTAGAATTTTGATCAATTAAGGTAAGACAATATTTATGCTTTCTTCCTGACGGCGGAATTATTTCACCTATACAATCAATATTTACTGTATGAAATGGATATGGTGCGCGGACAACAGGTGTTATCGGAATTTTATCTGTTTGTTTCTCAGGGATCTTTAACCGACAGTTCTTACATGTTCTACAATAATTTTCTACATCTCTTGAAATATTCGGCCAATAAAAAGATAATTTAATTCTTTCTTTAGTTTTTCGCATCCCTGAATGATTCCCAAAAATTGAATCATGAGCTAATTCTAACACTTTACTTCTATAACTTTCCGGTAAAACGAGCTGATATATTTTATCACCGCAAATACTTTCTTTATGATACAATAAATTATCCCGTATCTAAAAGTTATTTTTTCCTAATCTAGCGTCCTTGAATGAATTCTTTAAAGTGGCGCAATCTTTTTGTTCTTTACAAAACTTATTAAACTCTGAAAATTCATCGTTTCGATCATTTCCAAATGTATGATATTTGTATGATGTTCATTTTGTTCATTCACTGTAGAAATAAAACAAACATTCAATTTCTCTTTCGCCAGCGCGGGGTCTGAGCTATTTTTAGCTTCCTGACCTTCGAACTCCTGCAATTGACTATTACACAACTCTTCATTTTGAAGTTCAATCAAAACATTATATACATCCGGAGTTATTAAACACGGAACATTTAAGTTTTCAGTGAAAGCAAAAAGCGTATTTAAAGTCACATAAATTCCACTGTTAGGTAATTTATAATGGATGGGTATAGTAGCCAAATTTACTTGTACTTTTTATTTGAAAGCGGATTGTAACAAAATACTACCTTTAGCTTCGATTTTCAGATTGGGAATTAATGACGTATTTAAAATACTAATTTGGGTACCTGAATCCAGAGTCGCTTCTATTTCGTTTCCTTCTATATAAATAATGATTTTTTAAAGGAAAAGGTGTAACTTCGTTTAATTGATCATTCATGTGTAAATGCATGGAACTAACATTAGTAACTACTGCATTATTATTATTTTTCGGATTCAATTTATTTGTATCTTCTTGCGTTTTAGGTTTTCTCTGGCTCTGATCATCATTTTGAGTATAAGATTTATCATACTTATTTCTTCTGTTTAGGCAAAATTTTGCTAGGTGTAATGGGGAATTACAAATGTAACAATCACGGGATTTTGGGAAGTGTCTGTTCTCTTACGTAACTTGATTTTTCCTTAGTTTTGGCGGAACATATTTAGTATTTTCATTATTCACTTCACGATAAATAGGTCGTTTCTCAAATTTTGTTTCCTCGAAAGACCTGCCTTTTGCAGTAAAATAAATGTCACAGTCTTTTGATAACTGATCGGGCAAAAGCCAAATTTCTCCTTGTTTGACAGCAATGTGAGTTGCAAGCTCACCATCCAAAGTTTCAAAAATGTTATCTGATATTATTAAATTAATAAGTGAGTCGAAATCTTTAACATTTCGAATTCTACAATAATTTAACCAACAGGATCTTAATCGGAAACCGAACGGTTGATGGGTTTCACCATGTAATCTTTTAGCGTTTCTAAGATTTTGTAAACAGGTAAATGGAGACGGTTCATATTCTTTCAAAATTAAAGATTTAATTTTATCACAATCGGCTAACTCTTCATCATCAATATAAACAAGAATATTTCCTGCTTTCTCACCTACTAATTTCAGTAAAATTTCCGATTTATATTCCTTAGGAACATTTTTGTTCTTAAACGCTCTTTCTAAAGAATCAAAAAAGAGATTCCATGTTTCATTTTTCTTGGGCACTGGAATTACCAAAACTTGAACTGCTTTAATTAATTTATCTAGTGATAATGACGTACTATTTTCCCCTTCGTTATGGGTTAAATTCTCGCTTCTCATTTGTTGTTGTAAACGCAATCTATTAACTTCCTCACCCTTTTTTCTTTCTGAAACTGTAGTCGATAAAAATTCAGTTACGAAATCTTTATCCTTTAAGTATTCTTTAGATTTCAAAAACAAATATTTTAATTCGGGTACTCTCTTACTCGAATCAGCTTCTTCGACAATTTCTTATAGAACAATAAGTAAATCAGCTTTAGTTACGTTTTTAAACAATTTCGAATACAGTTAACAGTATCTTACTACACAATCAAATGATAAATAAATAGCTCACCTCTATTTTATAATCCAAACACTGCGATCCAAACCACATATTTTATTATTTTAAATCGTATAAATAGCTCTCGTTCTCGTAAGGAGAGCTTGCTGTAATATCATGACAGCCGAATGACGCACCGATTCTTCTTTTTAAAATTTAAATACAGAGTTTATTAAATATAAGAGCTGGTATTTACAATGATATACACTATATACATTTTCACTAATATTCATAAAAATTACACCAAACCACATTACTTCTTAAAACAATCAAAATATACTCGGATGCATTCCCACATCCTACTCTTCCGAACAAACCACCATTCCTTCCGTCTTCTCTTCACTTCTGTTTACTTTTTTTAAAAAAGGGCTAGAAGGATGTTGGTTGCATGACAAGCTCAATGGTCTTCTCCTAACGCAAAATATTTAATACAATTTTAATATATATATTCAATAAAATAATGTGTGAAAAGTCTGGAAACTGTCGAATAACATCAGAAATATACATCGCATTAAAAAACTGAAAAATACGTATTCAATATTTTTGATAAATCTTTTTAGGGATCTCCCGCCCCAACCCTCCGTCCCTAGGGGAAAGGAGGAAACTTCGAAACTTTAAATGATAGCACCATTTTTTCATTGCATTTTCAGATTCTACGAGTAAAAATACGTAACTTTTGTATTTAACATTTTCATTGGAAAATTGTAGATGACGCTGTAATCGAGTAAAATACAGTGAGAATGATATATTTTGAAAAGTCTGGAAATGGTCGAATCTCGAGAAATTACAGCGGATTAAAAATCGGAAAAATATGTGTTCAACATTTTAGAAAAATCTATTGATGTATATCAAAGCTGCCCCTTGAGGGAGAAGGTGGTGCAACTTTGAAAGCTTAAGTGATAACTCCCTTTTTTAATTGTAGATTCGGATTCTACGGGAAAAAATACGTAATTTTTGGATTTAGCATTTACTTCGGAAAATCGTAGATGGAATCGTGTAAAATACAGTGACAATCATTTCCATTGAAAAGTCTGGAAATGGTTGAATAACTCGAGAAATATACACTGAAAACGGATTGAAAAACAGAAAAATGGGTGTTCAATTTTTTTTTTTTTGATAAATCTATTTAAGGATATCAAAGCCGTCATCCCAAATGTGCCCCCCGGGGGTCAAAGTAGTGAACTTTGAAATCTTAAATTATAATCCTCTTTTCTATTGCAGATTCATATGCTACGGGAAAAAAACGCTTAAATTTTGTGCTTAATATATATTTTTCTTTTTGTGAACAAACAATTACGGAACAGATCTGCAATCAGAACTCACGTTTTTTTGGCGACTTTCTTTTATCATTCTTTCTGAGACCGTGCCATACTACTGTATTTTAATACACTACCATCTTAAAATCATAGGAAATACAATATTTATAAATCACGATGTATTACAAGACACTGGAAACCGTATTTTTAAGCTACATCAAAATATTATTTTATACAACATAAATTTCATATAAATTGGGCAAACTGAGTCATTTACAGTGGTGGCTAAAAGTTTGGACATTATTGAAAGTTTCATGTTTTTCAACTTTGTGTGCTTGTAGAATATATTAATTTTCACTTAAATACAAATGTTTATATATAAAATTGAAGGTAATTTAATGTAAAATTTAATAATAAAAAACAGTATTACAATATGTGTATTACAAAAAAAGTTATGCTCATTTTAGTAGAACAAACAAACACAAATCGTTTTGAATAAGGACGTGTTTTGTAATAAAAGCGTACTAGTCAATCACAAACACTGTTCTGAGGACCAATCAAATTTCTGTAACTATAGTTTAGGTTATTTAGATGGTAAAAGAGTTATTGTTGTGGAAATATTTTGCGGAATGATGCATAATATTACAATTAAATAGAGTATTGCTGTTTTTGAATATTTAAAGTCCTTTTTTTAATTAACCTAATTTTAAATAATGTCATCAACAAGAAGAACTAATTGGACATCTACAAAAAGAAGCCGAATTGTCATATTGAGAGAAAATGCCTCTCTTATTCTGAAATTGCCAGACAAGTTGGTGGTTCAGTGACTTGTTCTGGTGTACGAAAGTTCTGTTTACAATATGAAAAAACGAAATCAGTGGAAAATAAGGCCAAATCAGGCCGAAAAAATGCACAAGTGCTTACTGCCGATAGAAAAATTAAACGGCTATGCCTTCAAGATAGAAAAATTTCATCAGATGCCATTAGATGTGAAATGAATGCAGCGGGTATTGCAGTAAGTTCAAGAACAATAATAAGAAGGTTATCAGGATTTGAACTACAAGCTAGAATTCCAAGGAAAAAAACATATTTAAATGAAAAGCAACGCAAAAAACGAGTTAAGTGTGCAAAAGAACACATTAAATGGTCAGAAAATCAATGGAAGCAAGTAATCTGGAGCGATGAGAGTAAAATATCGCGTTTTGGTAGTGATGGTAGAAAATACGTGAGACGTAGAGTAGGAGAAGCACTTCATCCTGATTGCATTGAAGCAACTACAAAAAACCTAAAAAATGTCATGATTTGGGCATGTATATCTGCAGATGGTGTGGGCCAAATTCAAGTGATTGATGGCATCCTGAATGCTAAAAAATACATCGAAACTGTCCTGGAACCAAAATTGATATCTCCCATCAGGGATCTCTTCCCCAACAACGCACCATTTATTTTTCAGCAGGATTAAGCTCCATGCCACACAGCAAAAGTATGCAAAGTATGGTTTCAAAATAAAGGTATAGATATATTACCATGGCCAGGAAACAGCCCTGATCTCAATCCAATTGAAAATTTGTGGCGACGTTTGAAAATTCTTGTACGAAAAAAACGTCCATCCAATAAAATACAACTTATTGAAGCTATAATTGATTCGTGGCACCATGTGATTACGAAAGATGAACTCCAAACACTCGTTCACTCGATGAAAAGACGCTGTGAAGCTGTCTTAAAAAATAAAGGTTATCCTACTAAGTATTGATTGTGTAAGTATAACTTTAAACAAATGCAAATCTAAGATAGATCTTACTTTTAGTTGCATAACTTTTTTTGTAATACAGATATTGTAATACTGTTTTTATTATTAAATTCTACATTAAATTACCTTCAATGTGATATATAAATGTTTGTATTTAAGTGAAAATTAATATATTCTACAAGCACACAAAGTTGAAAAACATGAAACTTTTAAAAAATGTCCACACTTTTGGCCACCACTGTATATCTTTTAAACTGCCCTGCTATATCTGTGTAATTATTTCAAATAGCGATTTCGCTACAACTTTTAGATAAAATCATTGCGTCATATTAAAATATCGATGTTCCTTCCAATATCAGAGTAGCTATTGGTTAATACTGACAAAACCGTCAAACCTCCACCTTGAAAAATGACAATTTCAAATTTTCATCTATCCATCGCTGCACATATCTTATGTAATAAATCATACGACAATTAAAATCTAATCAACAACAAAGCATTGACCCAACGATTATACAATTTTTTCTCTCAACTTTTACAATTCCATTATACGCCGCAAATTTTTCTCTCACCTTTTACGGTTCCATAATACGCCGCTCTATAACTAACCAATCACGGTCAGTCGAACTCTGTTACTGTAGAATAGTCTTAAGAAGCAAGAAGGAGGATCTTAACTAGAAAAAAAGAGTAAGATTGAGTGACAACTATTGCCGGAAATGGGAAGGTGAAAGAAAAAAAGCAAGATATACACATGAAAAGTCATAAAATAGTCATCATTTAAATTTTTCCTATCAGTTTTAAAATTGCTATGTATAGTAATATGACCACGTACTTGTTCGTACATTTAAAGCAAGTTGCGATGAATTCATATGTGCGCAATCTAGGAGAGAAGGACATTTTTTACCCTATGGGCAAGTTGAAATTTAGAGTGAAAAGTGTGAGTTCGAAAATTCAGAGACCATTGAATTTAAGTAACAACGGTAGGTTTCCTCCTCGTAGGTTTAGAACTTAGAAATTATCGTCCCGGCAAGTGGGCGCTTTATGCTCTTTTCTACATCATGCTATGGAATATAACTAAGGATACTGCACTAACGGGACATATCTATGAAAGTTAACAGATTAATTTCTGATTGGCAGAACGTTATTATGTAGGATGCCATTGCGAAGGTTGAGTGCCGCTTTTGTAAACCTTCATAATTACTTGTTTTGGAAAATTTGAAATCTATCAAACTGTTATTTTAAGCCGAACGGAATATCGCTGATTAATAAGTGATGATCGGTCGGATCATCGGTTTGTTTAAGTTTTGTCTTAACAGAAATGATTTGAAGCCGATAAACAATAGAAGGCTTTGACGGACTTATTAGCTTTATCCACAGTTTCTGTGATGTGCTTGCACCATGTAATCTCATTCCATTAAATTATTTTATTTCGTTTTAATATTCAAATAGTAGCAGTTTGCAAGTGTTTTGAACATTTGTTACATTTCCCTAAAAGTACAGTCAATTATACATTTTAAGTAATATATACACTATATGGCCAATGATAACCGGTCACTTGCGATTTTAGACGTTTTGTCAAATATATAGAAAAATACATAAGAAATTATCCTGAAACTTCAGGCGTGTAAACAGCATAGTCAACGTCATATATGTCGGTGAAGATTTTTTCTCTAAACCCCATAGGCGGCCGTCAAAAAATTGAAGAAGAACGAATATCTTATGGATAACCCTGTAAAAACTAAAATCGCAAAAGCGTTGAAACGGTAGCACATGCTTAGGAGGCTTTTTTTAATAAACTATGTTCATTCTTATGAGGATAGCACGTATACTCGTGGAGAAATTAAGGTTTTTATAAAAACAATCCCAAATTTCACCAAGTTTGCTTATAATTTTCAGTTCTTAATATAAAAAAATGTTCTTTTCAGGAACGAGGACAAACAACATTATATACAACAACCTGCAATCAGAATTTAAAAATAAATAAATATTGGATGAAAAATAAGTAGGTCCATTAAATATTGTTTCACTGCGCATGCACGAATGCAATCAAAACATATTGTGCATAATATATCAGCTAAATGTGTAGAGCAACATTTGTGAATGTTTAAGAAAATAGCTTGAAAGTTCTGATAGTGATAGTCGATAGAATAAGCTTGAAATTCGCTGTTCCCCAAAGGAAGCAAAAAGATGAGGGGCGATATCCAAATATACAAGGAGAGACACTTCATTCTTATTATGTCAACTTTCATAAGCTAGTAAATTTGGGTACAACCCTTCATCTTTTTGCTTCCTTTTGGGAACAGCGAATTTCGAGCTTATTCTATCGACGATTACTATCAAAATTTTCAAGCTATGTTTTTGAAAATTTCACAAAAGTTGGTCTACACATTTAGCTAATATATTACGCATAGCCTATTTCGATTGAATTCGCGCATGCGCAGTGAAACAATATTTAGCAAACCTGCTCATTTTTCATCCAATATTTATTATTTTTTAAGTCTGATTGCAGGGTATTGTATATAATGTTGTGTGTCATTGTTCCTGAAAAGAACATTCTTTTATATTAAGAACTCTGAAAATTATAAGCAAAACACTTGGTGAAATTTGGGACTGTTTTTATAAAAACCTTAATTTCTCCACGAGTATACGTGCTATCCTCATAAAAATGAACATAGTTTATTAAAAGAAGCCTCCTAAGCATGTGCTGTCATTACCAACCGTTTTGCGATATTAGTTTTTACAGGGTTATCCAAAATATATTCATTTTTCTTCAATTTGTTGACGGCCCCTTATGGGGTTTCGTGAAAAATCTACGTCGAAATATATGACGTATATCATGTTGTTTACACTCCTGAAGTTTCAGGATAATTCCTCATGTATCTTTCCAGATATTTAACAAAACGTCTAAAATCGCAAGTGACCGGTCATCATTGGCCATATAGTGTATATAAGTTACAAGAGACAGGTAAATCAAGGTTTTTGTGAAAATAACTGTGAATAGAAGTGTTTTTTTCTGTTTGCAACTGCAATTTTTTTTTTACTATGTTTTTTTTTATATACGCTTTAAAAAAAAAAAACTTTCAATGAAAATAAGAATATTGTCGCATTTTAAAATAAATTAATTTTATTAATTTAAACTGTTAATGCACTTTTAAAAGTAAATTTTACACCAAGCATGTTAAATTCTGTTTTGTAAAAAATAAAATAATGGTTACAACAAAATTAACCTGCTGCTTATTTAATGAAAACCTGATTTTTACGCAATAATAATAAAAAAAAAAAAACATTAACATATTTTTATTTGTACGTCCTTTTCTTATTAATGGCTTATGCGAATGATTCTATTTTTTACAGTTTAATTGCGTTAAGTACATTTTAATGTGTAAAAATAATAACAGTTAAATTATAAAACAAATAATGTAACACATTTAATGAGATGTTTTTCATTAAAAATAAAAGAATTCTTTGTCCGCAATTTTTAATTGTTTTATTTTATGAAAAGTCTTTCATTTCCTATCTTTTTTTATGCGGTCAATTCATAATTGTAATAAAGAATTTATTTTTTTATGTACGTCTTTCTTTTGTTTGCTTTTTGTTTACTTCTTACGTAGCATTTTAATGGAATTTAACTTCATTCAATGGAATGCATTTTCTGCCACACATTTAGTTAATAGCGTTAAAGAATTTAGGTAGAAATTTAAATAAAATATTCTTCTAACTAAGAACCGTGGAATTGTAATTTGTTTTTTATGATTATTTAGAATACACACATAGTTTGAATTATCACAGCACTTTTATTAAATAGTACATTATTTGAAATACACGTGTAAAAGTTTGGAATATAGTTAGAAACGGCTGAAAGATAATTGTTTTTTAAATTTAAATGTAAAAATATATGCAGCTGAAATATGTCAATTTTTAAAAATATCTAATATACGAAAATTTTAAATTGTATTCAAAGTATGTTTTTTTTTAATCCTTTTAAAACATTGTTACACGATTATTATTTTTTGATAAAATTATCAAACTAATTTGGTTTTATATGAATATTTTCTACATGTATAAAATAAATTCACCGTGAATTTGTTATAATTAGGTATACTGTATTCGACCTATTTTGTTATAATTAGATATACTATATTCGCCGTATTTTGTTATAATTAGGTATACTATATTCGTTTTTGAAAAGAATGTATGAAAATTCCGTAAAGAGTATTAATAAAAAGTAAAGTGCCCAGTTAAAGTGATGGCTTTGAGCTCACAGGTTATTCATACTACATGTAAATTATACTACTATTTCAAAAAATAATGTCCTCGAAAAATAAAGAAATTGACAATAAATTAAAGGAGATTAGATAACCCGTTCTCACCCCATTATAATTAACCAATGAACCCATAAAATTAATCAGGGATGCGCCTTTTCACAATGAAACTATACATAAAATTTGAAGCAAATCAGATAATTCTGCATGAAAAACCCATATATTTTAATTAAGAGGGATTAGTCCCCGTTTCCATCTTTATACTTAATCAATGAATCCCAAAAACTAATCAGGAAGCGCCTTATCAGAATGAACCTATATACGAAATTATAAGCAAATCGGATAATTCTGCATGAAAAACCCATATATTTAAATTAAGGGGAATTAGGTCCCGTTCACTCTTTATACTTAACCAATGAACCCCCAAAACTAATCAAGGAAGCACCTTATCAGCATGAACCTGTAAATAAATCGCGCTACGTAAATACATACCTACGTACATGCATAAGTACGCACGTACATGCATACAGAACCGGCGCGCACATTAGCTCACGGGTCATCAAAGCCTGTTAGCTAAAAAGCGTATTAACTAGAACAAACATAAAGAAAATACATAATGATGACATATTCTACAGCAAGTTATATCTGCTTGAATTCTCCCAAAGCTTTTGGAGTCGTATTTTCGTTCATTAAAATAATCATGTCTGCTTCTCTTGCTCATTAATATACAAATATCAATTCTTATGCTTAACTTTTAAAGTTTCATTTTATAATCGGCATATATTGCGCCATTTGTAAAATTTTACAATTTTTCTTGTTTCAAATGTTCGCGTGATACAACGGAATATATGGTTAATTAAATATCATAACTAAAATGATGTGAAATATTTAAATAAAATAAAAGCAAAATAGACATAAACAAGAACGAAAAATCATGCATCAGGCATAGATGCACATAGATGTTACATAGATGAATCACTGTCGAACATTATCAGAATATTGTTATGCAATATTTTTTTTTTTTTTTTGGAAATGAGAAGAGATTTATAAACAAACAAACAAACAAAGAAAAAAAAACGCATAACGCACTAAAAAGATAAAAAAAAATTAGTTTTCAAATCATTATGTTAAAAAGATAAAAATAACTTAAAAGGATCTAAGTATAAATTTTAATTTTACTTAATATTTATAATTAGGAAAGTACATAAAATATCTATATGTTTTTACACTGCTCAAAACAATTAAAGGATATTGAAGTTTTAGGTGGATTTTTTATCTGGGAAACTTTTTAGCTGATTGACACATGGTCGACAGACATAGTAGGTTATATGAGAATAAATTACACATGTTTGGCAGAAAAAAATGCATTTTATTGCGCATTTGTGTACAAAAGGAAAAAAACACAATTTGTGCATATGAGAAAAAAAGAATAAGAAAAGGTGTTTTCTTCAAAGAAAATCATTTTCAGTAGGGGGTATGGTTTCCACGGGCGGCCAGCAACGTTGAACACCTTTGAGGCATGGACTCAATGAGGCTATTAATGACGAGTTGGGGTATTCTGCCCCACTCTTCCAGAAGAGCTCTTTCCAGTTCTTGGAGAGTTTGTGGTGGTTGTTGGCGGCCAGAAACTCGTCTTCCTAGAGCGTCCCAAACGTTCTCGATTGGATTCATGTCTGGAGAACACGCTGGCCATTCCATTCGAACGATTCCTTCCTCGAAAAGGAAATCCTCCACCAGGTTTGCACGATGTGGCCAGCAGTTATCGTCCATTAAAATGAAGTTATCGCCGATTGCTGCAGCGTAAGGGACTACAATAGGTCTGAGGATCTCATCCCAATATCGGCGACCAGTCAGAGCTCCATCTCGAATGATGTAGAGGTCAGTGCGCCCGTCAATGGAGATGCCACCATACACCAACACTCCTCCACCGCCAAATCTGACACTTTCGTGCACGAACGCAGGATTATTCCTACTGCCACGGTCCCTCCAGATGAAAATACGCTTATTATCCGGATGCACAGGAAAACGGGACTCGTCAGAAAACAGAATATTGCTCCATTCATTTCTCCTCCAGTTGACATGCTCGGTTGCCCACTCCCTGCGGTCGCGACGATGCCTTGGTGTTAATCTAACACATACCATCGGTCGGCGAGCATACAGACCTACAGCATGGAGCCGGTTTCGGACAGTCTGAGTTGAAATCGTGGTGCCTGTAGCCGAGCGAAGGTGTTGTTGGAGAAGAGTAGCGTTCAGGTTTCGGTGTCTCCGAGCTGTTAACACTAAATACCGATATTCATTGGGCGTTGTTGCCCGTCTACGACCTTGCCCTGGTCTTCGGCCTGCACATCCACTCTCCAAAAAACGGTTCCAGATCCTGGAAATGACACTTTGTGACACTCCAATGGCTGGCGCTACTTCGGCTTGAGTTTGGCCCCCTTCTAACTTACCAACAATTCTCCAAGCATCTGAATCTGTCAAATGACTTCGCTGAGACATCGTACTCATCGAAACAAAGCAATCACTGAATGCCGATCATCCTTGTCTTCATTCTCTTTTATCCAGTTGAAAGTCAAATTTCATTCGCTGCCGCTGAAGCGACGTTTTTGACGTCGAACTCAAAATTTGCGTACTCCACAGTTTGAAAACCAGAAAAATTTGCATTTGTGATTCTCTTCTTCTATTTTCGGCAAAAAAAAATTTCGTTTATATCTTTATTTTATATAAAACTTCAAATATCCTTTAATTGTTTTGAGCAGTGTATATAATATGAATTCATACTGTTTAAGAACTACGTCAAAGTAACATAAAAAATTCATATATATATTTTTTTCGTAAATTTAGTTTATAAACAATTGGATTAACTTAGAAAAATATCAATCTTTATTTAAATAATAAATACTGATTTTTTACATGAGCATTAGTGTTTTCTAGATTCAGTTTATTATTTTGTAATTAAGTTATGTATATCTCTTATTTTCTTTTTTAAGGAAAAAAAAATGCCATGTTAACTTTTATCTACAAATCCCTTAATCAAAGCACTTTATACAGAGCATTAATAAACAAATCAACGAAAACAAAAATAAATTAGAAACACTATAAACAATGGATATGCAAATAAAATAAAGAAAATCGCATGATTGACTTGGCCGTCATTTGATATACATATTTCAGACAAAGGTAAATCTGATGTAAAGAAAAGTGGAGTACATTCGTCGATGTATCACTTCAGTGGCAAAGAAAGAAATATGTAAGCGAAAATTATTTTAAAAAATTTTCGTTAACAATTGCTGGCAAACTGATGGGATGTGGTGAATTACTATTCTTAGTACCGCGCTTTCAGATGAGTATTTCTATAAGGTTTCACGCATTGTAACTTTCCACCCTATTTCCACAATATGTGTTTATGATAATAAGCAGGAATGGGGAATAATTTAGCATAAACAAGTTGGAAATTGTACGTCAAACGTGACAAACGAGGTGCGTTCGTACTGTAGCTAGTTATATAAATATTCAGACCTAGATGATTTTTAATTCTGTGAAATGAATTATATCGTCTGGAGATTAATTTCTGTAATAAAATAAGTATATCGGTCGCTTGACGATTTAACGTCCATCGGTAGCTCCTCTAACAAGAAAGCACCGATTAAAAAAAAAAATCGAATTTCTTAATAAATATTTTTATTAATATCTCCTGAAGTTTTGATTCGATTTTAATAAAATTTGAAATGTCTCGACAAAATTCTGCAAAGATAATATATCTTAAATCTCAAACCATTCGGTTGGGTAGTTTTTGCGTTGTTATATGCGGACGGACGGACGGACGGACAGACGGACGGACGGACAGACAGACGGACGGATGGACAGACAGACGGACGGACGGACGGACAGACGGACGGACCAAGCGACGACAATAGGTGCTACGTATTTATATAATTACGAACGCACCTAAAAAGGAAGAAAAATTGTAACAGGAAGATTCAGAACTGAATAATTTGTAGCGTCTTGAGAGAGATTCAGTAAAATTCAAGAAATTTTAAGAACAGCTTTTATTTAACATACAAATTATGTTTAAAAAATGGTTTCTTATATATCCAAAGAAACAAGTTAACTATAATAATTTAACTAAAATAAATAAAGCGAATTAGCTACTAATGAATTTTGCTCTATTTTATTAATTTAAGGTATGATTTATCCGCTGTAAATCCGAAATATTATTCAATGATCCTCTCTTAAAATGTAATTTATGAAGAAGGCTGTTTCAAACATAACACTACAAGTCTCAATTATTTTTAGCGTTTAGCCTACCTGACCGACAAATATAAATATTATGTTAAGACTATCTTTATTAAATTAATTATTACATTAAACAAGCAAGAAAAATCATGCGGGAAACATACTTTATGTAACACCTTTCCAACACGTCCAAATTACTGTAATGAAACTTTTTCCTTAAGTAAGGTGAAAGAAAATAAGTAAGTAAAAAGGTTAGAAATGCGTAACACATTGTAATAATTTCAATAGTAATCGTCCATATTCGGAAAAATAGTCGAATTCCTTTGTGCAGCCCTATATAGGATCTATATATTTGTATTTATACTACATAGTATGGTAAAATGTTGTTCATTTAGAAAAGAATTAACACAGTTGAAAATTAACATTCAATTCCCACCAATAGGTGGAAATACACTCGAATTCTTTTATACAGCCCTGCATATTTTCTACAGATTTTTATGTACATCATATATTATGATAAATTTTAAGTTAGGTAATATATGCATAACAGAAATAAAAACGCACATCCAGCAATTACCATCCATAGACGACAATGTATACAGTTCTTTGCAGCCCTGTATATGATTTTATATTCTACAAACGTCTCTTACTGTACCAGTTCAGCAGGAATATGATTATACGTAAATAACAACCTTAAGCATTTCACACATAGACAGTAATACTTAGGAATTATTTTGTGCGGCTCTGTATTATCCTTAGAACGTTTTATTAAAGTAATAAATTCTATTTGAAGACGCTAACACTCTCAAATAACAAGATAGCATAATGAAATTCACCCTGAAGTTAAAGTTTACTCAAGTGCTTTGTAATTTCAAATGAAAACTCCAAGTGCTTTGTCTATTGCTGGTCTTTTAATAATTCACATTCATAAATTGTCGATTTAAAATGAAAATTGTAACTTTGCTTAACAGTTAAAACTTTATGAACGGAAAACCGTCTATTATCTGTAGTATATTAAGAAGTTAGATCTTCACTACCCATATTTCCAAGATATTTTCTAGATTGACGATGATTAAGCATATGCGTACGAATATAAGATAAATTTATAAGCACTATAAGTTTTTTAGCACATATCCGACTTTTATAAATCTATCTACTATATATAAATCTTTCTGGCAATAGTACTTATGCTTATATTATTTTCAAATTTCGCTGACTGCACTTGAAATAATTTCTTCAATTTCGTAGTGACTGATTTCGACTCGCGGGATATTTAATGTAATAAAGACAATAATTAATGTTTTTTCTTCAATAGGTTTGGTGAAAGCACTTTGATTATTTTTTAAGAATTATCAGCTTCAATTCCGAGAGTTTATCTTTTCGATGTTTAGCGAGATTTTTTGTGAATTTTCTTTATACTTCGTGCAGTAGCACCTCTTAATGTAACATTCTTTCCAAACTACAACAGTGTTTACATATCATACATAAATTTTGTTTCCTTTGCGTAGAATGTTATTGTAAATCACCTTTAAAAAAATCTACGATGTTCATTTATCTCCAGTTTATCATATTTATTCAAAGTGGTAAATAACTCTAACATATTTTTTATATAAATCTAGATATGTATGAGAGTAGGCCAATAAAATGTCTGCATATCAATAAAAAATGAAAGAAAATAATGAAAGATCACGCAGGATTAATTAACAGAGACACAATTACTAACCTAAGTTGATGGAAATAATTAAAGAGCATAAATCCAGTATGTTCGACTAAAGCCCAAGTGAAGAACCTGAATGACATATTCGGGGTTTTGAGTCAAGCCCAAAAGTGATAATTTTTGCCACTTTCAAAATGACTTGTTTAAAGCTATTTAATTGTATACTTTGAGTTTTTTTAATTTTAAATGTTCTTAATTAGCGCCGAATTTTATCAATTTTACAAAACATTTCTTAATATCTAATAAATAGAGTATATTATTTTGTAAAGTGGTAAAAATGGAAGAGAGTTGTAAAATTAAGTATCATTTTCGATATAAAACAAATAAAAATTATAAGTAAAACACTGTACTAATTTTACAAATCTTTAAATTTTCAGACTCAAGATCCCGCACTTTGGTACGCTCCGATTGGTCATCTTTGTATCCTCAATTGTTTTGTGCTAAAATGTAAAATATAGTTACATCTGTCTATATACATCACTGTTGAGCAGGATGAGCGGGATTTTTAAATTCAGAATGCTACTACATTCTGAAGAGAAATTTTCCTCTTTTTAAAAGACAGAATGAATAAAACAAATATTACCGTTAAAAAATATTGGTAGTAACTAAAGTAAACAACTAAAGTAAACACGGGACAGGTAAAATGTCAAAGCCTTCGCGGGACACAGATAAGTTGTCGGCGGGCCACGTGTTTGACATGCCTACAGTAAATAAACGATAAATGCTATGCACACTATATTTTACAATGGGTATCTTGTGGTGCACATTAGAAATGTAATATCAATTTTATTATTTTAAAATAGTGTAACACTATTAAAATGCACTTCAAACAATATTTTTCCATAGACCATAATGTAACGAAATTCTGAGCGTCCCTGTAAATGACCTTCAAATGCTACACACTGATGTTTCTATAGCGATTATGCTATGAAAAAACTTAACATATGCATGACAATGCAATCAGAGTATATTTACTAAGGTTAAAGCACGGATATGCAGCAGACAGACAGAGAAACGAAAATCATAAATATTTTTCCACTATGTTCAAATTGTTAAAAGCAAATCAATCCTTTGTAATCTGAAAAAAAGACGGCGATGTATACTTTATAGTTAAATAATAAAGATAAATTTGTTAATATTTTTCTGTTAATATGTGTTAATATTTTGTTAATATTTATAATATATGGTTTCTTTTCGCCTTCTCTCAAATGGCGAGTCTTCTGTCACGCTGCAAGAGAGGACAGTCCGCACAGCAGATGGTCCCTGGCATGCTTAACACCCCCCTTGGGGAGAATTCTTTTTTTGTGCGTTTTTTGTTTCCAAACATTTGAAAAGCAATAAAAAAGGTCATAACTACGCCACAGAGTATTTGGAAAAGAAAGCCCAGAGTAATAAATTATGACTGTCGTCGCGGGGTTTGATATGCACTTAGCTTTAACCCTTTCGGCACTGGCGGTCACATATGTGTTCCTTACTTTTATAATGCTGTAAACTATAAATAACGACTTGCAGATACGTAAAAACCTCATAATCACATATTTGCATTCTATATTTTGACTATTTAGTGGACAATTAGCACCATCTAGCTTTAAAATAGTAAAAAAACAAGGGAAGTTGACAAGAGTTTTAATCTTTTTGGACTTTAAGAAAAAAGTCAGGGCCGAAAAGGTTAACGACTGTCTTAAAACCTCCATTGGTGCCGATGTGTCTTTCTCTAGGTCTCCTTCTGGAAATAGTTGAAGACGCTTGGCACCAGTTCTGGCCTGTAGGCCGGATGGAAAGAAGAAACGTTCCTAAGCAAAGATACATTATCCCAATATACATTCCATACACCATCCCAGTCCATTATGGAATTTAGTACGAGCACATTTATACCGCAACAAATTACTCACATTGTGCACGCCTGTTCTCCAAGCAATGTAAAGTGTTGGCCCTCTCCTTACGATTTAGATCGTACGTCACCAAATGACGTAGTAAAGACTCTGGGAAAAACGGACGATTTGCTTGTCCTAATGCTTTACGGTTTATCGAAAAAAAAATTAGATTGATTTACTTTATTTTTTACTAACATTCATATGTTTGATTTTCATTATGCTTCTAAGTTCTCTAGTAACGCATTCATCAAACATACTGATTTCTTTCTATAAATATAATTATTTAATTTTAAACTAAGTTAAAGTTATATTTAGCTAGTTAAATTTTAAAATACAGATAAAAATAAGTATCCCAGATTAAACTTTCATGAAAAAATTATATTAGTTAAAATATTGTGAAAAAATGTAACTAAGTTAAACTAATGTAACGCAACATTTTGCGGCTTTAAAAAAAAATTATATATTTAAAACAAAAATTCAGATCTTTAAACGCTTTAATTAAAACAAATATATATATATATATATATATACATATATATAAAACATTCAAAGAATTTACATCCACCAACAAATCCTCCCTGCTTAAAAACGCAACGAAAAAATGCGAAAAATGCTATTTTTCTTATAAAGAACAATGTACTTAATAATTATAAACATTATATTTTCATTTTTTATTTTATTTTTCAAAAACTTGAATAAAGAGCAACATTTTTATAATAAAGAAAAGTTTAACCTTTTTAAACGTAAAAGATGAGATTTAAGATTATCTTAAAATATTCTTTTATACAATAATTATTTTTTTTCAATTAAAAAAAAAAAGAAATCTTCTTAAATGGTTTTCTCTGATTTTTTACATAAAACTGAAGCTCAACGACAAAATTAATGAATGTTTTCTTTAATCTCCTTTCAAAATAGCTAAGCTGCTTGAACTAAGCTGTAACATTTCATTAAGTAAACCGAAATGCATTCCTTATTTTTAAAGAACTACTTATTTATTTAAATATCAATCTGAATTTAAATCAAGCGATTTCTTCTAAGTTATTTATTCAGAGATTATGCATTATTGTTCATGAATTACAACTGTTTAATGAAACTTATGTAAGAAGTAGATTTTTTTTTAAATCGAAGTAATATTAATAAAAATGATAACAATAATAATAATTATTTTATTTTATTAAACAATAATTTATTCCAAGTTTTATAATACAGAACACGTCCTGTTTTTACTTTTAAGTGGTTTCACAATTTTCAATGTTATTAAGTAAATACAATGCGTCTTATAAATATAAAGACACTGATATTTTCTAAATAATATTTTAATAATTCAGTATTCAAAAATATGTTTATATATATATATATATATATATATATATAACAAAAAGCATATACTAAATAAACATTTTACAGTAAATTAAATTAGAATTAAATAATTTCAACTCGAAAATTGATAAATGGAAACAAACTGGCTGTATCATAAATATAAAGACATTTCACATACTTTTGAACTATCGTCCAATAATAGATCCATTTTTATTAATGACATCCAATATTATTGCTGGCATGCTGTTTATTAAGTTGTGTAAGTATTCTGGCATTATATCAAACCTAAATTGTTTCGATTTCTTTTTTCAACTCAAGGACGTTTGAAAACTGTCTTCCGGATGCATATACACTTCAAACGAAAATGACCCAAAGATTCCCAACTGGATTCAAATCAGTGCTACGTGCGGGCCACACCATGACATAAACATTGTTATCAGCAAACCATTTTTCGAGAGTCTTGATGTGTGAATCGATGCATTATCCTGTTGGTACAAATAATTCCGACCACCAAGAGTTTCAGCAAAGGGCAACAAGTGCCAATCGAGCACTCCTATATACTCTTTAGATGTCTGTTTACCTTCCAGAAAAGCAATATCTGTAGTTCCATTAACATAGAAGGCACACCAACCTATCACAGAACCTCCCACTTTCTGCCTACTGAAAAGGGTTCGAGGTTGACGTCTTAAATCGTGCCAGTGGGAATTCCAACCACCTGGGCCATCCAGGTGAAATGTCTTTTCACCTGAAAAAATGACTTGCATCCATTCGTCCTCAAATGCATATGATCTTCAGCCCAGAGTAGCCTCCTTTCTTTGTTTTCTATTTTCAGTAAAAAAAATCTGCAAATATGCCGACACACAATATTTTTGCTTTCTTTTATATGACGATATACTGTGTCTTTTGAGACAATACCATCAACTTGTTGAGAAACTTGTCGGAGTGACAGTTTTTGCGACGAAACAAGTTGCATGATCTTGTGATTGAATCTTTCATTAGTATTTCTCGGTCTGCCAGATCGTTTTCTCGAATTTAAATTATAAGTCTTTGATAAAACTTTATAAATTGCAGCTCTGCTTGTCCTTGTTTCTTACATATTTAAGAGACTGTTAAGCCATTAGCTTTAAATCCACGTATTTTGCAAATCTCATCTTTAGAAATTTCAACGCTCAACGGCATCGTTCCAATTGAAAGAAGTCAAATAACTTTGCTTGTTTGGGTAACTTACAGCGTATTTCTGCGCGTGCAGATTATTTCTGTACGCGCGCAATAGAAAAAAAAATTGCATATGAAGCTGTTTCAAATTTGTCTTTATATTTATGAGACAGCGTATTTAAAAAAATATATATATTATTCGAGTCGAAATTATTTTATTTAAATTTAAACCCTGATAACAGATTCTTTTCTTTGGTCTTAATATTAGGTACAAAATTTAATTTCTTATACTGACAATATAATAAAATATAACACCTTGTAATAATATATTACTTTTAAATGCTAAAGGTGTAAAATTAACAACTATAATATAAATTAAAATAACTTTTATTAGTTGTTTTACATGTTTCGACTCTTCTGAGTCATTTTCAAAAACAAAATGAGAATATTCTAAAGCTGCACGGGCTTTGAAGTTATTATTTACATGTACTTTTAAAAAAAAAATTACGCACGTTATCTATTATTTTTTACTTGATTGTTTATTTTCATATCTCCACTACTCCATGCTCAAAGATATGAAAATAAACAATCAAGTAAAAAATAATAGATAACGTGCGTAATTTTTTTTAAAAGTACATGTAAATAATAACTTCAAAGCCCGTGCAGCTTTAGAATATTCTCATTTTGTTTTTGAAAATGACTCAGAAGAGTCGAAACATGTAAAACAACTAATAAAAGTTATTTTAATTTATATTATAGTTGTTAATTTTACACCTTTAGCATTTAAAAGTAATATTCTTATACTAAATTAATAAAATGTAATTTCAAAAACATCTGCTTCTTTATATTTATGAGACGCACTGTAATTATGTTAATAACACTTTCCATCTAAACTAATCTTTTTTTTGTCTTCTATCAAGTGAAGTAAATAGATCCGATGACGAAATAATGCTTTCTTTTCTTTTTCTTTCTTTAGTTTAGTTAACGCGAAATTTTAGATCTATTATTATCAACGATGACGTGTAAAGTAGAAGTGGTTTAGTCATATTATCGCTGTTTCTATTTACTTTGCTTCAGACAAAAAAGAAAGAATTCAGAACTCGGAGAACAATAACAAAAATCATTAATCTTTCAACAATGAACAATTTACTGGATCAGCCGGATCGTTTAGCGATTCTAGTTCTGACTGAAAAATAAAGTGTTAAAAATGGTAAACAAATAGTTTTTTTCACTTCGGGACGCTAAAAAATAGTATAAATACCTTAGTGTTAAAGTTTCGTTATAGACTTTGTCATTTTAAAAAAATGTCGGAAGAAAGAAGGAGAAATCTATCTTCTAATCACAACATTTATTTATTTATTTATATATTTAAATCTAAGGCTAAGAAAATTTTTATTTAGCAACGAATTACATTAGTGAAAAATAAACCTTATTACACACTTTAAAAATAACGATTATTTTAATTGTATGACTGACGTTATTAGTTTTATTAATAAAGAAGTAAAATTTTAATGATTCCTTTAACATATTTTCATAAATTAAAATTAAATGTTACTATGTTTGACTGGAACTCAAATAATAATTGATGAATTATTAAAAAATAAAACTTCACACGCAAATGCTATCATATTTTCTACTGATTCAAAGACATTTGTGTGATGACGACATCTCCTAGAGCATCATTAAACTTTTATCAGCACGACTAATAAAAAGTATCTCAAACATAACGGATCTCGATTTAAATATAAATTGAACCCCCTCTAATCTTAATTTATAATATATTAATCCCTTTCTTGTAAGTTGGACCAAGCTTACGGCATGACTCTAAATTTCCCGTGGCCTGTTCGTTCCTGTAGTAGAGCCCATGTCACGGAGGTTATCTAATATTAAACAAACAGCCAAGCTTCTACATCACGCGCAAAGATAATATCGCAATATCTATTTTCTATCCGTAAGAAATATATTAAAGAGAACACTTTTCTTTTTCTATGCGGATTTTGTTTCTGAAAATATTTTCTTTTGTGCTTTTCGATGACAAATATGTAAAATACATTAAAAAAAATTTTAAAATGTATATATATATAAATATATATATATATATATATATATGAAAGATTCGTTCTATCAATCACTCAGGACGACATCCCCCGAACCCAATGAAATTTACCGGATGAGAAGTTAGATGTTGGCACAGTCGAAGTCAACGAAAACCATTTCATGACATTTGTAGATGGTATTATTTAGATTTACTTAAACGGTGAAGACAAATCTCTGAGTACAAGCCACATTTGAAAAAATGTAATGTAGGTGCAATCGCAATTGAGCTGAGTAGAGGCAATGATTTCCAGAAGAGTTTTCCCAAAAGCAATGAGAAAGACATGACTGACGAGTAATAGTTTTATTCGACAACATATATGAAGAGCAATTCCACGTAATTTCACTTCATTAAAACTTGAAACACATTTAGATCTATTGAAGAACAACTACCGACGACCAATTTGGACAATCCCAGCGACAGCATCTAGTTGACAATAATAATTCGTGTAAAAAGTCTCTCTCCAAAGCCAGCGCAACCGTATAAATATTACAAGATTTTGCTCAAGGTTACAGAAGCGCGTAATTGCTAGCCCAACGACAGCAATGTTCGGTGGGAAACAAGGGGGTAGAAAAGGCGGGGCTTGCTGGCTAATGGTTGAAATAATGAGGCCAAGAGGGTGTGTACCTGACGTAATTTTCAAAACTCTTTCTTTAGACGCAGTATATTAAAAAGGTAAAAATCCTTGAGCGGGAAGACGCGAGGGATGATGGGATGCCGAATGATAATATTAAATAGAAATAAAAAAATGGTATTACAAAATGTTCCAAAAGAATAAATATTCAATGTCTCAAAATAAGAAGAAATTAAGCAGGTGCTTTTTAGAAGCAGTGTTGCATTTAATAGATTGGGTTGGGTTGATTATTGACGGCCAATTATCTACACTAGGGATATAGGCCCGGGGGGAGTGCCCTTCGTGGGGGTCTTTCTAAGGGAACCTAACCCGTATTTACTCATGGATAAATCCACTGCATTTAATAGAATAAGGTTTTTACAAATACGTGTAGCTTTTAACAGATTAAGATATTTATTATGATAATTAAAAGAATATTTTGATTAATCTATGGAATAAAATATAAATCAGATTTAAGAGATATTTTAAAAGAGAGGGAAAAATTAGAATTGTAAGAATTTGGAATAAATTAATTAAGGAAAAATGGCAATTTTTTTTATTATTACACATCCCCCCACCCAAAAAGACGAATGAACTGGTAGGTCATATGACCTGCAAGTTCATAGTAGGGAAATGTTACACGGACTTGGATTACAATTCGTCAACTGGCTGGAAAAGGTCAAAATAAGTACATTTCCAAAAAATTTCATAAATGTCAAATAACATTAAATTTAATAACTATAACGCGAATTAGTGGAGTTGTTAATAAAAATACAATTACAAGATATTAATCTTGTTAACAATGACATAAAAAGCTTTAGAAATATTAAACAAAATAAGAAAACTATTGCAAAATTTTAAAATAATATATAACATTCTTCAAGAATATTATATTACAAAATTTGTTGCAAATTGCTTGTAGAATTGTTTGCTTAATTTTTTGTTCAGTCCTCTTATGAGTGGTAGTCCATCCAATAAAGTTTTATTGCATACCTCATTAAACTGAACAATTGACAAATAAAAAAAAAAAATCCTTCAAACTTTAGACTTTACTGATCTTACTTATGAAAGTCTATTTTCAGAATTTAAAGTTCATCTGAAATGCTTGATCTTTACTAGCAACAACTCGAAAATAGTAATAAGACTAATATTAACAACAGTAAAACACAATAAATAAAATAAAAAAATAATAATAATAGCAAGAATAATATCAACAAAAAAAATTAAAATAATAATACTTAACAATAACAAAAATCTTAAGTGCAATATTTGAAAATTCTGAAAACTCTTAAGGAATTTTTTTTTTTTTTTTTTTTTTTTTTTTTTTTTTGTCATGGTATATTTTGTCTGGTATAGTTTGGCCTAGTTTTGACAAATGGTAATTAATTTAATAAGGTAAGTAGGTAACGTAAGCAGTATAAGATACCTATCAGGTATCGAGTGAGTCCAGAAAATCGTTGCATAGATATTTAAACTCATTCTCAAAACTAGACTTTTTACTTTAACAACATCAATTTTACTATTACCATTATTACCTTTATAACTTCCATTACCTATACTACTTTATTACTTGATTACTTCTAGAAGTAAAATTTATATATCTCAACATATTCAAACTCAAATAATATTCAATTTCAAGTAATATTTAATCTCAAGTATCATCACCCGCATAGCATGCATGATCACAGCGACGTACATCTTTAATTGTATCATATAAATTATCTGTATTGTTAAAACAATTCAAAATATCAGTAATGTTCACTAAACTGCATTCTAAAAAACTTATACAGTAGATCTCAAATCCGATTGTACGATATACTATGTATTATGGTATCAGAATCACAGAAAATGTTACTGTGGTTCTTGCCCTGGAATCCAACATCAAGCCAGATAGATATCATGTCATTGGTGTCATCATATATTACTATCGATGAATTGTAAATTATTAAAAAATTGTACAATTTCTTCACATCAGATGCTAAATAGAGTAGCTGCGGTGCAGTGCGTTATCAACAAAAAATGATCGGTGTTTCCAAAAAATAATCTATTGCAAAACTTATTATTTAAAAAAGATAGCAGTTTCATAAATATATATATAATTTTTAAATAGATTAAGTTTTTTTTTTTTTTTTTTTTAATTAGCAAAAAATTGTTCTTATTTTTTATAGTTATCATTTATAGATAAAGTAATACCAGTCAAATACTGGAGTAAACGTAATTAAAACACATATAGTATTTAAAATAGAGGTCCCATCCATGATTTATAGTATATCTTATTTTGAAGGTTAAATTTTTGCTTTTCTCTCATTAAAAATGTAAGATACTGTTTAAAATATATTGAAATATTTGATAAAAGGTATTTTTGTAAATTTTAATGTTTAAAGGAGAGAAAAGACCCCCCCCCCCAAAAAAAAAAGGGTGGAGGGCAAAGTATCAGTTTTTTTTTTAAATTATGAACTCAATTACATAATATATAATTTTTGAACGTGGTTTAAAATGGTGGATTTACAATTTGAAAATTTCGTTGCTAGTGGAGGTATCGCGAAATAACTTTCTGGTACATTTTAAATAATTGTGACAATTTAACGCATTAAAAATTTATTTGTCAATATATGTCAACATTACGTGCATAAAAATAATCAATATTGATAAAATAATAAAATAATTATTCAGTTTAGGTAATTTTTCCAGTTGTGTTATCAAATTTTTTTACCGTAAAAATTTATATTTAAGTTCTGCATTTAGTGTTCTATCAAAAACTATAAATGAAATAATTTGTAAAGAAAAAAATATATATATGTATTTTTTTTTGCGTTTATGATCTTAAGTTTTAAATTTCATTTGCTTCGAAAAATGTTTTACTGCTTGATACAATGTTTATTATTTAATAATATCTCACAATAGATAGATCTATTATTTAAATGGATTTCTAACATAAATATTTCACAATGCTTATTTTAAAATCCATATTTATATTTTTATTAAAGTTGTTCTCAAATCCAAAATAACTAATTTCTGACATATTTCTGAATTAATTTTTATTCGGAAACACATGAAATTGTCAGGTGTTCTTAATCAGAATATATTTAATAGAATGGCGTTTTCCTTTTTTTGGTAGCGGCAAAAGATGTTTCAGAAAAAATTATCAAAGTCGGTGTTTTGAACCGAATTTCCGACGCGCAGCGTGAGAAACGGGAAAAACGTGACCGAAATTGATCTTAAGTATTTCATTTATCTAAAAATAGAAAACGGTATTCATTCCAAATCGCTTTAATAATCAGGCATGCAAGTGTCATACGTTTAAAAAATTTTTCATAAATGTGTCAGAAAGTTTCGTGATACTGAGAGAGGGGAAATATGGCAAAGTATACACATTCACAAGACTTCAATAACATAACAGCAAAATAGCATAGTTTTAATTGTTGTCAATATTTTTCGTGGTTACATAAAACAAATGGAAGTAGAAGTTAATTTAAAATGTTGTTATTTGCACAATAGAATTTCATATTATTGAAATATTTATATATTCGGAATATTTACTTTTATTAAAATTCTTAATAGATTCACCTATTATTTTTAATTTAGTTTGCGTTTTTTACATTTATAATTTTCTTGCTTAACGGCTACATTAGCCGGTTTCGCAATCAGATGCAAAGTTTTAATTTGAATACGAATTGCATTAATAACAATTATTGGCGATCCAATCCTTATCGTCTATCTTATCCGGATTTGGTAAAATCTTGTTATCCGAATCTATGCAAAATCATTTATCAGGTTCTGTCGGGTTGTGGGCCTACAAATTTTGTTGTTGTTGTTGTTGTTGTTGGGTTAGGGTAAGAATATGGGTTGAATCGAAATATAATTTCAGTGAACCATCATTCATGTTCAAGTCGACATTCAACCATGTTCAAGAAGTATCTAACCGGATTCGTGCATGACTCTATATCCGCGTATGCAAGATTCTATTAAGAACAAGACTTACAGTAAAAACATTATACCCGACTCGGGTCAGATCGGGTTCACGAAAATCAGGTTACCCGACCACTAATCCAAATCTATTCTGTAGCCAAACAAATCCAAAAAGATCGATCCGAACTTTCTGGATTGGATTCGGGTAAAATCTGGTAACCCGACCCGGTGCAGTGTCGTCACAAACGTCACAAACTTGTAGCATAAAAAAATGTCGATCCGAACAATCCGGATAGGATTCGGGTAAAATCTGGTCACCCTATCCGATGCAGATTCGTCACATTTTTTGCATTGAAGTCGCACGGTGACTTTACAAAGTAGTCACATTGTGAGGTCACAGAAAGCCTTGAAAACGGCCATAACGACCTCACATTTATAGCACAGTGACTTCACATCGACGTCACTTGTCGTCATGACGACGGTCACAAAGTCACAGTGTGACTTCACACTGACGTTGCCGTGACGTCACCATGCCTTACGGGCAGTATCAAGTTAATTCATCTTGTTTATCACAGTGATCACTAGTGTTCTTCATTATAATTCTCTCTCAATATCAAATGATAAATAGTATAACTAATAATAATATTCAACAATAAGTTCAGCAATAACAAGCACTATAATTCAAAATATCACACACTTTCTTTAATTACTTTCTTAAGTATATAATTAATATCTCATCCATATAATATTGAATGAGGCATGAGAATATACTCAAATAAAATATATAATATAAAATAAGGAATAAATAAGAAATATTTGTGAAAAACAATCATTATTTGTGTAGATGATGGTTATGTAATTAACTTGCTTTCAGTCAAAAAAGAAAACATAAGTTGTGAAATGAACAAATGGGACCTTGTAGCATATTAAGAAAGGTTGGACAATTCGCAATTATTATTAAGATATCATATTTGATTATTTTAATATATAATTTAATCCAGTTTATTTTATTAATTTAGTTAATACTGTTTAATTTATTATTCTAATCTAATTCAATTCAGTATAAGAAACTCCTAACTTAAATCAACTAAATTACGCCTGCATAAAAAGTTAACTCAAATGGAAACCTCAGCAGTAACACTCTCGGGTGCACAATCCAAGAACATCACTGTTACACTAAAAAGAATTGAGATTAGTTAAACATAATTTATTTTATTAATTTTAATTAGTTTTATGCCTATTATTTTTTTAATTAAGCTATTAAATTGATATCTATTACATGATTATTGAGAAAATTCTATAAAAGAAAGAGTCTAAAGAATAAGTTTAATTTATGCAACTAAAACCCTAAGAACAAAATTTAGATTATATTTTATCAATAATATCTGGCAAAACAATTCATAATTCTTTACCTTTTCTTACTGAATCAGAATGTTATAAGAAATGTTGATAAGAACTAAAGTCTGATTCAACCAGAAATCTTATCCAATAAAATACATAAGAATCTATTAAATTGTATTTACTATAGTAAAAATTAATATATTGCACTGATTATCTTAGAACTTTTTCATCATAGTAATACACACAGCAACAATAATAATAGTATCATCAATAGAAAGAATAAATAACAACAGCAACAACAACAAAATTTTATTTACATAACATCAGAAACATTTTGAATGCACCTTACCTAAACTTTTCAATTTCTCTCTTTAAATACTTTTTATTTTATTATCATCTTTATCTTCCCTTTAATTCTTCATCATCATCAAGTATTTAATCATTACATCATATTTAGTTTGATTATTCCATTCTAGTAATATCATTTATTCAAAATTTCCTAAATATACACAATGTTTTCCAAATGATCATTACCTTTCAACAATCATGGGAGCTTGTTTCAATTTAGTAAATTTATTAATGCTAAAGATCTTGGCAAATAATGAATTTATTTTTACCCAAGCTATGGACAAAAAGAAGTGTAATCCCCATTGGTCAGCCTAAGATTTATTAAAACTCAAACTTACCTAATAGAACAATTTACTACAGTAACATAATGCTAATTTCTTCATCATGTCTCAGTAAATTAACTTCTACCTGATCTAGCATTTTGTTAAATAATTATCACCATCACAAATTCTAAGTCCTTATATTAAGTATTTAAGTAATTTGGTAAGTGCATCATTTCACCTAACATTTAATTCAAAATAAAGAACATAAATAATATATTAAAAAATTTTAAGTTATATTTACATAATTACAATTTATACTCAAGGTTTTTTGGTGGTAAATTAAGTTAATTTAAATTTAGTTTAATAATTGAATTAATTTTATTTACATAGTTAAATAAAAATACTAAACAGTAATTTAATTTAATTTAACTTAACTGCCTAAGAAAGTGGTAAATAGTAATTTGCCAAAGGAAGAAATTATAATAAGTTGTTATAGATGATTGATCATACCATGATGGCTAAGACCAAAAAAGGAACTGTTATACATAAGAATAAATAATAAAGTTATTAATGGTGCACCTTTAAACACAATAAATCATGAAATCAACAGACATCCCTGCATGTCATGCCAAAACCATTCCTTTAAACCAACAAACAACATACAGAAATATAATGTCAGTTCCTGAAAATTAGCAATTAATCCCTGCAGTAGAAAAACTACTAATATTGTTCAAAAGTAACAACATAGTATCTATGAAAATAAGTAATTAAAATTTATTAAAATTAAATTTAGATGGTTACAGAAATGCATATAAAACCAGAATTTGTAATAAAATTTCAGTTATATTTATTGTTAAGCTCATTATTCCATACTCCATTTTCTGTAAATTCCTAGTAAAATCTATCCTTTAGTCATTATCCCTACTGAATTCTATGATTATAAAGATTTAAGACAAAAATAGACTTACACCAGAATTTCCATTCAATAAAATATAGAATTCAAAGTAAGCTCAGAATTATAAAGTTCAAATTGAATATTTGCTTAAGTTTTATCTGAAAATTTGTAATTTTTAACAAATTTACCCATTTACCATTAGTTTATTAGTAAACACCATATTCCAATTTCAAAATACTGATAGACATCTCTGAAAAATCTTCCCTACTGAATTCAATTAATTATAGAGATTTGCAACAGAAATAATTCTACATAGTAAATGAGTCAGCAAAACATAATATTTACTTATAAAATTTAGAGTAATTTAAGTTTATTTTACTAGTAAAAACCTTTTTTTTTTTTTTTTTTTTTTTTTTTTTTTGTAATCTATCTTATAACAAATAATAATAATAATATTAATAATATGTAACATCAATTCATAATATATTAATCTTTAACTAACAACAGCATAATAATCTTCAATCATATTCTAATAGTATCAATAATAACAAACTTCAATCACATTCTATCTTTCAGTGAAAACATAAATTTTATTCTTTATTAAAGTTTTATAAAAAGTCCCTGTCAATAAATCAGAAAAAGTTTTGAAATATTTTTTTATTCTCTACTGCACATCTGCAAATTACATGTACCCTCAAATAAAAAAAATAAAAAAAAATCCTCAACATAAAAAATATAAAATAAAAATGAAAGTCTGGGCAAGGAAGCAAAATAGCAGAATTACGCAATAACTCATTTCATTTGAGTAAGAAAATTGAAAGCATTAAACTCTCAATAAGATACATTTAATAATACACTTTTTTTTAAACATTTTCAAATCATGGTACCAGGTATTAGCTTGTAATAATTCTAAAATTTCATACCTTTTGAGATATTAATCTACGACAATTTACACATATTATTCATTAAAACCTCAAGTAATATAGAAAAATAATAAATAAATATCATAACAGTTCAAAATTTTTCGGTAAATACTTGTGAGCATAATAAAATAATATCAATGTTACAACAAAAACACATAAGAAGAAATATTATAATTCGTACTTTTTAATTGTTCGGAATAAAAGGAACTGCAGTATATTAAAATATTCCTAGAACAATTTTTGTTCTATAATGGACGTATTCGTAAATAAGTGTCCAAATTCTGTAAGTCAATATTCTAAAGCGATGAAAGTATTTTATAAATAAGAAATCAACAAATATTGTAAATATTAACAAAAATAAAAGAATAAATTAACTTACAGATAACTTACAGGAGTAACTTCCGGGATAAAAAGTCTATATTTTAAGTATAAAGACGTCATTATACTATTAATTATCACTTCTCCTTATAAGTGATAAAATGGCAATTGGTCGGTAGAGAACTTCAATGTCACTGGGAAGTCCTGAAATTAAGAGACATCAGTACGTAAACAAGAGTTCCTTTACGTTCTTTAGTTGTCACATTTCAGCAAATGTCATCACTCCAAAATGCTTGTTACACAGATCCTGGCGGACTTTTGAAACGTTCGTTCTATCAGTCACTCAGGACAACATCTCAGTCCCCGAACCCCATGAAATTTGCCGGATGAGAAGTTAGATGTTGGCACAGTCGAAGTCAACGAAAACCATTTCATGAAATTTGTGTTGGTATTATTTAGATTTACTTAAACGGTGAAGACAAATCTCTGAGTACAAGCCCCATTTGAAAAATGTAATGTAGGTGCAATCGTAATTGAGCTGAGTAGAGGCAATGATTTCCATAAGATTTTTCCCAAAAGCATTGAGGAAGACATGATTGACGAGTAATAGTTTTATTCGACAACATATATGAAGAGCAACTCCACGTAATTTCACTTCATTAAAACTTGAAACACATTTAGATATATTGAAGAACAACTACCGACGACCAATTTGGACAATCCCAGCGACAGCATCTAGTCGACAATAATAATTCGTGTAAAAAGTCTCGCTGCCAGTGCAACCGTATAAATATTACAAGATTTTGCTCAAGGTTACAGAAGCGCGTAATTGCTAGCCCAACGACAGCAATGTTCGGTGGGAAACAAGGAGGTAGAAAAGGCGGGGCTTGCTCGCTAATGGTTGCAAAAATGAGGCCAAGAGGATGTGTACCTGACGTATTGTCAAAACTCTTTCTTTAGACGCGGTATATTAAAAAGATAAAAAGCCTTGAGCGGGAAGACGCGAGGGATGATGGGATGCCGAATGATAGAATAGAATAGAATAGAATGACGAATAGAAATAAAAAAATGGTATTACAAAATGTTCCAAAAGAATAAATATTCAATGTCTCAAAATAAGAAGAAATTAAGCAGGTACTTTTTAGAAGCAGTGTTGCATTTAATAGAATAAGATTTTTACAAATACGTGTAGCTTTTAACAGATTAAGATTTTTAGAATGATAATTAAAAGACTATTTTGCTTAAGCTATGGAATAAAATATAAATTAGATTTAGGAGATATTTTAAAAGAGAGGGAAAAATTAGAATTGTAAGAATTTGGAATAAATTAATTAAGGAAAAATGGCGAAATATTTTTTTTATTATTACATATATATACATTTTTTAAATGTTTTTGAATGTATTTTACATATTTGTCATGGAAAAGCACAAAAGAAAATATTTTCAGAAACAAAATCCGCATAGAAAAAAAAAGTGTTCTCTTTAATATATTTCTTACGGATAGAAAATAGATATTGCGATATTATCTTTGCGCGTGATGTAGAAGCTTGGCTGTTTGTTTAATATTAGAGAACCTCCGTGACATGGGCTCTACTACAGGAACGAACAGGCCACGGGAAATTTAGAGTCATGCCGTAAGCTTGGTCCAACTTTCAAAAAGGGTTTTAGAATCGTAAATTTACTCATATGATTATAACATAAACATTATTCATTTTAGAACGCGCGAAAATAAATTTGTTATTAAATTAAATTGTTAGACATTTATCATCCTGCATTATATTTATCTTTAAAAAAACTCGAATGCATTTCTTTCTCTTGCCTTGGGTATTTTCTCAATCCATCAAAGGCGTTTAATTGGAGAGAAGTACCTTAATCTTTAGTGTGTTAAAACAAGTATATGATTTATTTTAATATTTTTTTTTAATTTTTAAGGTGATAATTTGATTTTTATTGTAAAGTAATAAGAATAATCTTGCACAAATGTTTAGAAATCTTCCGAAGAAAAGCCCCCCGTACATGCATTAAACAAATTAATGTTATAATTTGTTTTAAAGCTACGCGAAGTATTTCATTTCACTCAAAAAATATTTAGTAACTTACGACACCTGAAATTTATCCTAGAATGTCATAAAACGTATTTTGTGACATTTTCAGTATTGGATATGCAGTAGTTACCGACAAATTGATTTTATATGTGTTTACTACCGTATAAATATTTTTCATTTAATCGAAGTTAGGTGCCTTAAATACATCTAAAAGAAAATGAAAGACATCTGGTTTACAGAATTTCACCCAACGAGGTAGGATATATAAGATATATTCATATTTTAATCTGGTACATTTAATCATAAAACTGTTTTACCAGAGAAAATAATTCAAATAAAATTTAAATGGTAAAAATAAATGCATCATTTCACTTTCCGGAATATGTATTAAACCGTTTTAAGCGAGCGTTACTTAATGCATTCTGAAATTTTAAAATGTGCGGAAGGTCAGTAATTTATGATTATTCGTTGGGTAATGAACAAGTTAAGGAGTTGTAGGCTGTAATATTTGAAAAAAAAAACATTATAATAATATTTTTAAACAACGAAGAGTATTGATGACGCATAGAAATAATGTAAATCTTAATGTCTTATGAATCCGTTCATTATTGACTGAAAAAAAAAATGTTTCCTGAACAATTTATCAATTATGTGATCATAAAACCGTATACATTATTTTACGTGAAATTGGTTAACAGAAGTTTAAATTAACCGATTATTAAATAAAGTAGTCGTTGGAGGCCACCGTAATACTTACACATCATGGGTATGCATAGTACAAAATATGAAACGAAAACATGTGTAAACTATTTATAAAATGCATTGCAATTCGAATAAAATCGTGGCTTAATGACGTCATAAACTTTAAATGCTCTATTACTGAATTGCGTAAAAAAAACATCCTTATAACTCCAAACGTGATAATCATATTAACTAATGGTTTACTGCGTCGGATAAAGCGTCTCATTTTCAAATAAAATATATCTTTGAATTGAAATTTGGATGAAATACAGGGTCATGAAAAATCGAAGAGTGTGGAAAAATAGGATTACAAATATCTCGGCAACTCATTATTCGATTGACTTCATTCTTTATGCAAAATTTATGTTTTTTATTGTCGTTTATATTCAACCCTTAAAATAAACAATTTCGAAAACTTTTATATACATTTTATCAGAACGAATATTTCGAAGAAAATAGTTCGGATAATCGAGTTTACTGAAATTCAATAAGCTTCTTCCCATTATTACATACTAAATACACACCGAATTTCAAGTCTCTATCTCACTTTGTTCGGGAGATAAAGCGTTTACAGACATACAGACAGACGGACGGCAAAATGTTTTTTTCTAAAAATGTTTTTCGGAATCTCCAGTGTCTGAAACGTGTAAATCCGCCAAAAAATTCTTTTCGATTTTTAAAAGGATGACAAGACTTACCCTATATTAGATATGATGGGTAAGTAAAAGGAACCTGGTATTTAATATTTCTCTTAATACAGGTCGAAAACTTTACAATTTTGAATGATTTTTTTATTTTGTACAACATGGTTTATTTAAAATTTTCGCTTCCAGATAAATTTAGCAATTATTTTCTAAGTTAGATAAAAATTTCACGAAACATTAAGCATTATAAAATCAAAAAGGATCTGAAAAATATAGTAAATTTCTAAAGATGGATCGTTGGAAAGTATTAATAAATTCTACTCCAGAATGATATTTACTAAAATGTTCCGTGCTCATAGTTTACATGTTTAAAATGACGAAAATTAGAATAAGTGGGTGCTTAAATAGAAATATTTCTCAGCATAATTTACTCCATTGCCATATTTCTGCACCGCATTGAACATTATGATTACATTCTGGATTAAATTAAATTAGAAAGAATGCTCATCTTTAGGTATGTGGCTGATCATTCATCATGTTAACTTCTTGCCAAGTAGAGATGCTTTGTGACAACCACCAGAGTGAAGATAAAAATGTTGTCAAAGACTTAAGAAATGAACTGGATATATTTTTTGAAAAGCATTTTTTTTTTACACGTAATAAGGTCATTCTTTAATCCATTATGAATATATTTCATATAAAATTAAGCTTTTTCTTTTGAACACTATTCAATGCACACTACAATAATATAAATACTAGCTGTTTAACCCGTTCTACGCACGGGAGTTCATGAATTTAATTCTAAAATGTGAATAAAATGAATTTAATTCCCCTGTTAAAGTGTTGAGTTGTTCAATAATCAACTAAATCAATACGATTTAGAAAAAAAAATACTTCTGTGCATTTTTTTTAATGAAACTTAATTTATGTTGCTATGGCAGCAGACGATAAAACGATATCTTTGGAATAAGGGAATAAATAGAATAAAAATGTTGTTGCCGTTTGTGATAAAATGTGTTTCTTTATTTAAAAAAATGAAATAATGAAGCGCAATTAAATAATCTCTAATTATTTGCATGCGAGGTAAAAGAATTATCGTAATACCCGCTACAGCTTGTTAGTATTGCAACATGGTGTCCGTAATATGTATATCTCACATTGCAGTAAAGGGGGGGTACCGGGAGGAGGGGATGTTCAAGTGTCCTTCAGAAAATGACTAATTAATAGGACCACTATGCATCTTTTAAAATTTGTTCGTCTGGTTAAGCTATGAACTTAATTACAAATTTGGCTTAAACTATTATTCGGAAATAGTAGTAACTACTACTCATAAATTTACTTTAATGTTATAGAGGGTGATTATGAAGTTAATTATAATGTTTGTAATCCGTTGCGTTGAAATCGGAAAGATAGTTGCTGAGTTATGGAAACGGGGCATAGTTAGAGAAAAACACCTTGAAGGAGGTGCCGGGGAGGAGCGAATGTTTAAGTTCACTTCAGTAAATTACTAATTAGGATGACCACTATGCATCTTTAAAAATTCGTTCGTTTGGTTAAGCTAGGAACTTAATTAGAAATTTGTCTTAGACTGTTATTCGGAAATAGTGGTACCCGCTACTCACAAATTTATTTTATATTATTATAAAAAATTATTATAAATTATATAGATGTTGATTATTAAGTTAAATATGATGTTTGGAATCAGTTGCACTGAAATCGGAAAATTAGTTGCTGAGATATGGAAACAGGGTACAATTAGACAAAATCCTTGAGAGAGGGGCCGGGAGGAGCGGATGTTCAAGTGCCTTTCAGTAAATGATAAATTAAAAGAGCCACTATATGCATCTTTAAAGATTGATTCATTTGGTTATGCTAGGAACTTAATTTGAAATTTGTCTTAGACTCTTATTCGGAAATACTGGTAACTGTTTTCTAGAAGTACACCCTGAAGCTATGAATGCTGATTTTTATGATAATTTAGCAAAATGGAACTGGTTTGGAGAAGTTCGGAACATAATTACCTGAGATCTGGAAATAAAGCGCAGTTAGAGAAAAAACCTTGAGGGAGGGGCCGTGAGGAGGCGCGTGGTCAAGTTCTCAACCACAAATTACTAACTTTGATCGTTGGTATGCATCAACTGAATACGGATTCTGTACTTTTATTAGGAACATAAATTTAATTTTTAGGAAAATTGTTATTCTAAAATACCGGTATCATCTATATAAAACAGCGATTAAACGTTACGGGTGAATTAAAAAAATGTTAAATTTGTTAAATGTAATTAGTTTAGTTGAAATTAGAGCAGCAGATTTGGATTTATTAATAAGAAGGGTCAATTAATGAAAAAGCCGCCGCCAGGTGGCGCGCGGTCAAGTAAAAAATATCAGATATTTAATAAAAAGTCGTTGACCCCAACCCTGCCCATCCCCGCAAATTTAACAAATAATCTGTTAAATAAAGATTTCTGTATTAATCTTTATCATACTCATCTCTATCACACTAATATATGTCATGTAAAAAAAAACCCTTAAACCCAGCTAATTATCATTCATTAAGTCGATAAAATCTTTTAAAATTAAGTTTTTATCATTTGGCAACGGTCAATAATTAAGTTGATCGTCTACATCTCTTATAATCTCTGATCCATCGATTTTAAACACTCGACTGGGAATTGCAATGATTCATGCCTTGATTTATTTAATGACTCCTGCGGAGATTTTATACAACCAACCAACCGAAAATAGAAAAGCGTATTTTTGAATTTTTGGTGAGATGTCTTTGTAGATGGATTTTAATTAATATTTAATCTATCAAAAATCTATTTAAAATTTTCGAATTTTTTGCCCCGATCGTTCATGACCGCCCTACCAGCTACCCGTGTGCAAAATTTCCTAGTCTTGCGCCCTGTGGTTTTCGAGTTTTTGAGGTTACATAGATAGATACGCGAACGGCTTTTAATAGTATAGACTAGCTGTTTAACCCGTTCTACGCACGGGAGTTCATGAATTTAATTCTAAAATGTGAATAAAATGAATTTAATTCCACTGTTAAAGTGTTGAGTTGTTCAATAAATATACGATTTAGAAAAATATTGTTCTACTACTGTGCACTTTTTTTAATGAAACATAATTTATGTTGCTATGGCAAAACGATAAAACGATATCTTTGGAATAAGGGAATACATAGAATTAAAATGTTGTTAACGTTTGTCATAAAATGTGTTTCTTTAAAAAAAAAAAAAAAAAAAAAAAAAATGAAATAATGAAGCGCAATTAAATAATCTCTAATTATTTGCATGCGAGGTAAAAGAATTATCGAAATACCCGCTACAGCTTCTTAGTATTGCAGCGTGGCGTCCATAATATGTATATCTCACATTGCGGTAAACATTTAGAACTGATTAGAACTCGCAAGATTACGGGTTGACATAAAAAAGGCAAAAATTCGTCAAAAACATTAAAAAAAATCTGTTTAATTTTTTTGAATTTTTTGCCCCAATTGTTTATTGGCTCCCTACCAGCAATTCGTATGCCAAATTTCGTAGCCCTGCGCCCTGTGTTTTTCCGAGTTTTTGAGGTTACATCGATAGATACGCGCACGGATTTTAATAGGGTAGATATTATTCTAGCTGACCCGCCCGGCGTTGCCCGTGCAGTGTAATAAACTTAAATCTCTTAAAAAACGAAACTCTGTCCCGGATCTCCGATGGCTTTGGCACCGTTTACCGGGCATGCCATACGCTCCGGAAAATCTCTTATTTCCACCTTCTACCGCCAGGGGAGCATTATGTTTTAAACAAACCTCTTTCCGAACGAACATCTGACACAGATTCCTGTTTCTTACGCAACCGTAATAGTAGATGTGCGGTTTGGAGAAGATGGGAACATTATTCGCCGAGTTATTGAAATAAGGCACAGTTAGAGAAAATAACCTTGAGGGGGTGCCTGGGGGAGGGGATGTTCAAGTGTCCTTCAAAAAATGACTAATTAAGAGGACCACTATGCATCTTTAAAAAAATTTTCGTTTGGTAAAGCTATTAACTTAATTACAAATTTGGTTAAACTATTATTCGGAAATAGTGGTAACTACTAATCATAAATTTAGTTTAACGTTATAGAGGATGACTATTAAGTTAATTATAGTGTTTGTAATCAGTTGCGTTGAAATCGGAAAGACAGTTGCTGAGCTTTGGAAACGGGGCATAGTTAGAAAAAAAACCTTGAAGGAGGAGCCGGGGAGGAACGGCTGTTCAAGTTCACTTCAGTAAATAACTAATTAGGAGGGCCACTATGCATCTTTAAAAATTTGTACGTTTGGTTAAGCTAGGAACTTAATTAGAAATTTGTCTTGGTCTGTAATTCGGAAATAGTGGTACCCGCTACTCATAAATTTATTTTAATGATATGGATGTTGATTATTAAGTTAAATATGATATTTGGGAATCAGTTGCGCTTCAATCGGAAAATTAGTTACTGAGATATGGAAACAGGGTACAGTTAGACAAAAAGCCTTGAGGGAGGGGCCGGGGGGTGCGAGAGCGGTTGTTCAAGTGCCTTTCAACAAATGATAAATTAGTAGACCCACTATATGCACCTTTAAAGATTGATTCATTTGGTTGATCTAGGAACTTAATTTGAAATTTGGCTTAGACTATTATTCAGAAATACTGGGTAACTGTTGTCTAGAAGTACACCCTGATGCTATGAATGCTGATTTTTATGATAACTTAGGAAAATGGAACTGGTTTGGAGAAGTTCGGAACATAATTATTTGCGTTCTGTAAGTAAAGCACAGTTAGAGAAAAAAACCTTGAGGGAGGGGCCGCGAGAAGGCGCGCGGTCAATTGCTCAATAACAAATCACTAACTTTGTCTGTTGGTATGCATCAACTGAATACGGTCTCTGTACTTTCATTACGAATATAAATTTAATTTTAATCTAAAATAGCAGTATTATCTATATAAAACGTTACGGGTAAAGCTAAAAATGTTAAATGTAATTAGTTCTGTTGAAGTGAGAGCAGTATAGATTTGGATTTATTAATAAGGAGGGTCAATTTATGAAAAATCCGCCACCAGGTAGCGCGCGGTCTAGTAAAATATATGGGATCTTTAATAAAAAGTCGTTTACCCTCACCTCTCCCCATCCTTGCAAATTTAACAAATAATTTGTTAAATAAAGTTTTCTGTAATAATAATCTCTATCGTACTAATATATGTCATGTAAAAAACCTCTTAAACCCTGCTAATTATCATTCATTATGTCGATAAAATCCTTTAAAATTAAGTTTTTAGCATTTGGCAACGGTTAATAATTAAGTGGATTGTCTACATGTCATATAATCTCTGAACCATCGATTTTACAAACTGGACTCGCAAATTGCAATGATCCCTACCTTGATTTATTTAATGACTTCTGCGGAGATTTTATATAACCAACCAACCGAAGATTAAAAAGCGTATTTTTGTTGAGATCTATTTGTGGATGGATTTTAATTAATATTTAATCTATCAAAAATCTATTTAAAATTTTCGAATTTTTTGCCCCAATCGTTCAGGACCGCCCTACCAGCTATCCGTGTGCAAAATTCCGTAGCCCTGCACCCTGCGGTTTTCGAGTTTTTGAGGTTACATAGATAGATACGCGAACGGTTTTTAATAGTATAGATAATGCATATATACAGGGTGTCCATAATTAAATGACCCTACTTTAAAGTTGGCTACAGACGAAGGAATTCTTTAATGTTCCCAGAACACACTGTGGTCAACTGTGGAACATGCTACCTAAAGTTTTCAGATGGGAGCTGAATGATGCCCGTCATGTGAAACATGTTTTGTTGCAATAAAACATATGAACTATCGTAAATGAATGCTGAATGTGTAATTCATTAAAAACGAGATCTGGTGGAGAAATTTTGAACTATTTTTTTTTCACTTAAACAAATTCACATTCTTTCATTATGTCCTTCACAAAATTTCATAACTTTTTGACCAATAGTTCCGTCTGTAGACAAATTTAAAGTAGGGTCGTTTAATTATGGACACCCTGTATATACTGTACCTGCCACACCCTCGAAAATAAGGTTATTTATTGCACTTTTTGATACTTGTGTATGAATGCACTGTAAAAAATGACGAATGTTTCTGAATCTACGAAAATATAATATAATGACGAATAAATTTATAATATAAACTCATTCTTGTTAACCATGATTCTGAACAGTGTATCTTTATCTTTAGAAACCTCAGACATCAATGGTATTTCGAGATTGAAAGGATCATTTAGAAAAACAAAATTTTTCTACCTGCCCGTCATTTTCAGAAACGTTTACGAATAGCTTTTAAAGTGTATTAATCAGTTTTCTAAGCCCGGAATATAGTTTTTTCCGATGCTATCCATTCTCAAGTAAACATTTTCATGTTCAACAAATATGTTTAGCAGACAAACATGCAAAATTAACAGCGTTAACATTAACATTAAAATTAATATTATTTCTTTATTCTTTCATGTATAAATTAACTTATGCAGCTGAAAATGTTTACTTGAGAATGGGTAACATTCGATAAATAGGTATTCCAGGCTGAGGACACTGATTAATACACTATAAAAACCATTCAGAAACGTTTCTAAAAAACACGGGCAGCTAGAGAAATTTTGTTTTTATAAATAATTCTTTAAATTTTGGAAATGGATTGGTTTCTGGTGATTCAAAAGACAATGAAACACGCTTTTTGGAATGTCGGATAACTCAGAAGATTATATTATATTGTCGTTCGTGGTTATAGTATACTTTCATAAAATAAGAAACATTGATCATTTTTTACAGTGTGGAGTATGATAAAAATAACACAAAATAAGTTTTCGGTACTGATTCAACCCGGGAAAGCGATAGAAATGTGTAAAATAATAATTTTATACTTGGAAACATAATTTTAGAATTGTATTTATCACGCTTTCCTCGGAGTTCCATCTATACGTTGCCATATAGCAGAAATTCCACCTTTAGTTTTGCTTTAATTGTTTGTTTACTATCAAAATTTGCTTTAAAATCAAATTTAAACTTGCAGTAACGTGTAGTGTAGTAAGGGTCGTCAATTCAGCGAAAGCAGAGTATCAAAAATTGCCTAAATAAACTTACCTAGTACAAACAAGTACTTTTTTGTTTGTTCATTCTGAAAACGGTTGTTTATATTGTGAACAAAACCAGTAAAACAAGTTTTATTTTGTTATTGTACACTGTAAATGAAATTTCTTTAAAATATACTGGTGTACTCAGACTGTTGACAAGTACTGTATATGTGTAATAAAACGTTTGCAATTAAAATAACTTTTTAATCACAAAATAATCGACACAGCTAAATAACATGAATCCAATATTCTTAAAAATGCACAGATTAATAAATCGGAGAAGAAAAAATCCATACATATGAGTTAAGTTTATTACAATAAGAAAACACGAAATCTTATATGGTTAAACGCATTATCTTTGCCAATAATCCACAACATAAGGCAATTGCACACTTACATATCTCCCTATCTATCTATCTATATTATAAAGGACAAACGTGGCCGTGAGTAACGCTGACGTCATTTTGATGTTAACATCACCAAACGATTAAAGCTAAATTTAAGCAAATTTTTTGAACTTCTAAACATCGCACATTTTCGATTTTTATACCGTCGAATAGGAAAAAAATGCACTATCAAATGCAATTTGTTTGAAAACTGTATCGCAATTTGTCATTTTTTTCAACACTTTCCAACACAGTTGAAAAGTGTTTATAACTTCTGTTTGTCTAGCCGTCTGCCGCCTAGCCATCCGTTCGTGCTCTTACTCGCGTAAATATATTCGGATTGCCCTGAAATTTTTGTATGTTATTGTGGTTACTACAGCATATTCCTTATTGAAAATAACTATGTAGCACTTATAGTTTTTTACAGGGACAGACAAAAGTATTCCGTTACATTACAGTCTATGGGAAATAATCGTTTCAAGTTCATTTTGATGGTGTTGCGCCATTTGAAACATGATGAAATTGATATATATATATTTAAGGGGCGCATTACAATATGTTTTTTTGTAGAATAAGGGGTACAAAGCATGTATTATTCATTTACAGGGTCAAATGTAAGAATTCTGTTACGCATTGTTCTACGGAGAAAAATCTTGTGCAGTGTAATTTAATGATCTTTCACTATTTCAAACATGATGAAAATTTCATGCATTACTGAGGTGCACTATAAACTGCTCGTTTAAAAGTATGGTGAGCATTGCGTCTATCGTTCATTTACAGGGGCACACAAAAAATGGTTGCAGTATATGTGCGATTACTTACAGTCTATGTGTGATAAGTGAGTTTTCAACTCGGTTTGCGGTTTTCATAGTACGTGGCGTGTATAAAATCCGTTGATCATATACAGGGCTACACATAGGAACTCGTAAGTATTACAGACTATGGAAAAGAATTGCTTAAGAATAGTTTTTATTTGTGTTACGCATTTTCCTGTTGAACTGTATTTAGTAGACTAATAGAAGTTTGTGGAATATAAATAAAATTCATATACAGAGCTACGCAAAGAAAAAGATGCATTGTTGTTTATTGTTGGTAAACGCTGGAAGTGAGTTTTGAGTTGCGTTATGCTATTTTTTCCTGAATGGGTTTTTTACCTTCTAGCTTGATATATAGTGTGTACAAAAGTCTTTAGATAATATACAAGGCTGAATAAAAGATTTCGAGTGCGTTTCCATCAATTGGTGAAAACTTCTCAATTTGAGTTTTCTAACTGAACTAAGGTTTGTCATGCTATGTAGTATATATCCAAATCTATTGATCATATACAGGGCTGCACAAAATAATTCGACTTCTTTTATGACAATGGAAGGTAATTTCTAAAACTATATTTTTCAATGGTTTTATTTTTCTAATCTGTTTACTTATTTATCTTATTTCACCTTATTTAACTGTCAAATTCTGTTACTGTTTTCTGGATGTGCTGGAAAGTGTTTCATAATCTATGCTTGGCGCATGATTTTTCGTTCTTGTTATGTTTCTAAAAATAATTGTCAAGAATGAATTCTTTTAAAAATTTATCTCTATTGCGTGCAGACTAATATGAAAGATAAATCCGTTTGCACTTAAATTCATATAAATAGCTCAGTATTTCTTTCCAGCTTATATTCTATAACGAAATTAAAACTTCATCAATAAATAAATAAATAAAATAGTATAATATAAATAAAACACAAATTTAAGACATGTTATCGAACTATGTGCTTAATCCACTGAAATAATCAGATTTAAAAAAAATGCTGGTGTAATTAATAGTGATTTTTGACGATTTCTTCAGCTGTATATTTCCTCGCAAGAAACTAACAAGAAAGTATCCCTTTTTATAACTTTCAAAACTTTATTATAAAACATAATAGCTATTTTTCATATAAAACATATTCTTGGTATTTTTAGTGGCGATTCTAAAAAAATATATTGAATGCAACGAATCGATTAGAGTTATCAGTTAATAATAATGGTTTTCACCTATATTCTCTAACCCGGGAAGCCCGAGTTGGATCCCCTAGTATATATGAAATCCTAACTTTTATGAAACGATGAATTTCAAATCTTTGGGACCAAAAGCATTGGTACAAAAGGTTTCCTTTCATAAAAGTGTTGATCTAAAAATGACCGTTAAAGATTGTGAGCAGGTTGTTAACAGAGCGCCGATAAATCGTAGGGAAGAAATTAGAGGATTATTTTATGCAAATGTTCAGAGATATGTTAAGAGAGCATACAGAAAGAATGACGATAAAGAGAGCATATTAACAGCTAAAGTTGCATCCTACCTATTCCGTCATACCTACAGACAAATCTAATTAATAAACTGGCAGTTTTATTAAATACTGATTATATTGAGAAAATGGAAAAGTGTATTAATGATCTGAATTGTTCCGTCCTCAAAAAGGACCCTAATTCATCCATTGACAGGAAATCACAGGATTTAATTAAGCATGGAATGTGGTCCGATTACATGAAAATTGTTTTAAAACCGAATAAAACGTGAATTACCCCTCGTCTATATGGTAGGTTAAAAGACCATAAAATAGATTTCCCATTAAGATCAATAGTTTCAAAATACACAGCTCCGACCTGAAAACGCGTTCGTTCCGTTTTTAGTTTCTGTTCGACCCCCCCTTAACAATATGTGGTCAAGTCAACAGTGGAACTTATTCAAGTTATTAAAGATATAAAACTTGGCGAAAATTGCGTCCTTGCTAGTTTAGACATAATTTCCCTCTATCCCTCTATAGATGTATCAGGAGTCCAGCAATACATTGAAAGCATGATAAACAGTAATGAAGAATTTACAGACAAGATGAAGAGTACCAATAAATCAGGCTTGAAAAAAACACAAATAACAATGTTTTCATATTTTACAAAACCTACTATATGCAAACAGAGGTGGCCCCGATAGGGTCACCAATTTCGGGTTTATTAGCAAAGTTTAAACTTAGACCTTTAGAAAGCAAGATAATTTCAAATTTCATTCTTAAACCGAGCTTATGAATCAGATTTGTTGATGATAGTCTCATTATATGGGATCATGGGATTCCAGCTTTTTTAGATTTTCTTGACTAGGTTAATAATAACGACAACAAAATAAAATTTACTTTAGAGTTAGAGGAGAATAAGTCGTTACCTTTTTTAGATGTTCACTTAACCAGAAATGAACTATCTCTGTGTATTGACAGAATAGTTTGCAGGAAAGCATGTCGCTCAAATATTACTATCCCTTATAATACGTATTCCCCGTTCAACTATAAAGCTGCTGCTTACCGCTTTTATATAAAGCGTGCTTTTGTAGTTTGCTCTGGATGAATGCACCTTCAGGATGAATTAAACAAGATTGAGGTGATTGCTAACAATAATTGCTTTTCCAGTAGTTTTATTAATAAGTTAATTTACAAGTTTAAGTATCTGAAAGTGACAGAAATTGAGAAAAACAGTAATAATAAAAATGAAGTTAAATTTGTAGCAATAGATTATATCCCTCATTTATTTGGAAACTTAAAATATATTCTTAATAAATATAATATGATTTTAGTAGCCAGACGTGATGCTAAATTAGTAAACATAGTACAGACAAAAATAGATCCAATTGATATGCACAATAGGTCAGGTGTTTACGTGATTCCTTACAAAGATAAGGTTACAAATAAATAAGTAAATTATGTAGGTATGAGCAGTAGAATGTTCAAAATAAAAATCAATGAACATATTCAATATGTTAGCAAAAATAGACCCCTATCTAGATTATTCCAAACAACTGATATTGAGATATTTTCCATAAAGCAAGAATCATTATGCGGGCTGCCGATTTTAAAAGTTGTGTAATATTGAAGTCCCTAGAAATTTTATGGCAGGCAAGCAACTGCTGCAATGATGTATTATCATAACACATACAAAGCATTTGGTACGAACTGCTCCGAGTTACAGAAAAGTATGGTCTCCCGAAAGAGTCGTGATATGTATTTCCCCCTCACCAACAATGGGTCCATCCACCGATGGATGTCTATAATGGGTTTCCTGTCACTTTCAGTTCTAGTCTTAAACTACATCAGGACTTTGGTCTCCGCTGATTGAAATCCTTGATAATGACTTAGTTTAGAGCCGAAAGAGCTAGGAAGGTGTTCTGTACTATTAATATCTTGTGTTTTAAAGTTTTTAAGACATTGTACACATGTTTTTATGATATGTCTATTTTAGTAATGTGTAAAATAAATAATTTTTCATAAAAATGTTTTTCTTATTGTGGACAAGCAAAGGCGAATCTTTCGTTGGCGAAAATATATTATAAGAATAATGGAAATGCAATGAATGGAACCAGAGGTAATCAATCTGGCCATTATTTTTTAATGGCCAGATTTTAATGGACATTATTTTGTATTAAAAAACACATTTTTAGTTACGAAAATCTAATATAAAATTGGGAGATCAATACTTTTAACATATTCAATAGGAAATAGATATAAAATTTTAATGTATATTAAAAAATACTAGAAAATTGAAATTTGCTTTTTTCGTTGACAGATTTCAGTTTATTGTTTAATAGTCTTTCGTAATCGAATCCACACCAAAATCGCGTAGTATTTAAGAAAATGTGATTTGGCGCTATTGTATTGTTCAAAATCTGTAGAGGTATTTTTATTCATTTTAAAAGACATTGTAGGCGTGGTAGCAACACCTGAAAAAAAAACAATGACTTAAGTTTAATGTAAAAAAGAAAAAAAAAGAAAGAGATAAAATGGTTTTTAATTTGTTTTAGGCAATCAATTGCCAATTGTGAAAACTCATCCGTTAATAGATTATTTTCATTATTGTAAAAAACCAATGTCCATTGTTGTTATGTATATCACCTATAATATATACCACCAGCATAAAATAAGACCTATGATGTTATGTGAATTTTTTCTATCAAAATATTAATTTCACCGAGGCAGAAGATTATTATGAAGATTTATTTTTAAATAAGTCAATCGTGGAATATCAGTTTAAATCAAATTTATTTAAACATAGTTAATCTATTTCCTCCCAGGTAGCGCTATAAACTCAAAAAAAGTTTTTTGAATCAATACTCAAAAATTTTAAATTGAAGAATGGTTGTCCAATTAGAAAACATAAGTAAATCCATTTTAAAATTTTAGATATGCAATTTCTCACAAGGGGGGCTATGAGCTTAAAAAAACTATCATATAAAAATTTGTATCAAAACATAAATTAAACCGTGAAAAAAATATATATATATAAAATATCAAATTTATTTTAATTTAGTTACCATGTTTCACACCATGGGACGCTATAAACGCAACAGAAAATTGTATTGAATCTATAATACTTATTTTTAACATCAGCATAATATCATTTAGTGAAACATAAAAAACCTGTTTTAATTAAATTAGATTACCCTATTTCTTCCCAGAAAACGTTATCAACGCAAAAAAAAAAAAAAAAAAAAAAAAAAAAAAAAAAAAAAAAAAAAAAACCTTGTAATACCTATTTTTACCTCGGAGCATAGTTGCATGGAAAAATCCATTATAAATTTTAGTTATGCAATTTTCCGCTAGTGGCGCTACCAGCGTGGGATATTTTTATCAAAACATAAATTTCACCGTGGCAGAAGCTTTTCTGAAAACTTATTTTAAAAAAAAAACATTTTTATTTTAATTTAGTAACCCTATTTCTCGCCAAGGAGCGCTTAAACACAAAAGGAAACCTTTTCTATCTGTGCCACATACGAAAGTTTATTTAGTATAGCTATCAAGCAATAAAACAAAAAAATAATAAAATATTCTGAAATTTTACCTTATTTACTCCAAGGGGTGCTGTAAATGCAAGAATAAATAGTGTTGCGTCAGTACTACGTATTTTTATATTGAAGACGGCCATCATACAGTGAAAAATACTTTTATTTAAGTTTGGTTAATATATGAGTAGTTCCCGCTAGGGCTCATTATGGACATAAAAGAAAGTTGAGTTTAAATCACTCTCTCAGATTTCAACTTGGAACATGGTTGCTATATGTATCCCTTATAAAATATTAGTTATGCAATTTTCCAGCAGAGGCGCTACCAGCGTAAAAATACTAATGAAAAAAAATATTATCTATATATATATATATTTGACAATGACTGAAGCTTTTTCTGAAGATTTGTGCAAATTTCGTTCGTGGTAAGTGAGCTTAAAATGTGTTCGAAAAAGTTAGTTGAAGTCACATACACATAGAGACCATGAAGCATGGTAAGTTAGATAAACGTCGTAGAAGATATCTCTTGCAATAACAATTGGCGGTGTGTTGCCCTGTAAAAGATCTATAAATGTTACACCCCATTTTTTTTCAATGGAGACCATTTCGCAATAAACTTTATTAACATATGCAAATTTCAAAGAGTTTCAAAAACCATAATGACACTAAAGTGCATTCATTTTGAGTAATTACCGACCAAATACGTAGTGTAATCGATTTCTTTTGTGTGGTTCTGTACAATAACAATAAAGGTTATATACAGCGTCTTTAAAAAGTAAAACTCTGTAGGTGACTGTAATAACATACTAAAATTACATTACCACTCACGTTAGTATTCGTTTCATATATTCGTTTTTTTTTTTTTTTTTTTTTTTTTTTTTGTGCAACCTTGTAAAATAACTATAAATGGTATTTACATAAGTTACTATTTGACATAATACATTTAAGAAAGGTTTCAGATGTCTTAGAGATAAAATTCTGCGAAATAATTTCCAAATATAGCAGCATTCGTAAGGTTATGTTTAGGCAGAAGAAATCCCTTTTTAGGTGCGTTCGTAATTATATAAATATGTAGCACCTATTGTCGTCGCTTGATCCGTCCGTCCGTCCGCATATAACAACGCAAAAACTACCCAACCGAATGGTTTGAAATTTAAGATATATCATCTTTGCAGTATTTTGTTCTGACATTTCAAATTTTATAAAAATCGAATCAAAACTTTAAGAGATATTAATAAAAATATCTAATAAGAAATTTGAAAGTTAAAAAAATCGGTGCTTTCTTGTTATAGGAGCTTTCGAAGTTTAATGGTCAAGCGACCGAGATACTTATTTTTTTGCAGAAATTAATCTGCAGACGATATAATTCATTTCACAGAATTAAAAATCATCAAGATCTGAATATTTATATAACTAGCTATAGTACGAACGTACCTCATTTGTCACGTTTGACGTACAATTTCCAACTTGTTAATTTATGTTGTTAGCCGTGAATCTACGTATTGGCATTTGTCAGTCATCTTTAAAATAGTTTCACAGAACTCGAAATGGTCAACAAATTTGTATATACTCTATTGTTTATTTAAACCGTAAGAATCATTCGTTTAACAAAATAAGTTTTCTAATTCCTATACTTCAAGCGTATTTTAAGATAATTACTTTCAGTTCCATGTCTTAAACTAAATAAGCATGGCATTAAAAAACAAAACATTGTGTTTTTATATCCGCGGAAGATGTATCTTGCGTTATAATATTACTAAGGAAACTACCCACTAAAGCTTTAGAAAACCGTATAAGCACAAATAATGAGAAGACTAAACGAATAAATCTTAAAAGTTAAGGAAAATGATATATGTATATAATTTTTTCTTCTGTTTGAAATTTCAACTTTTTTATTTTTAAGTATGGAAATAATTTTTTCTATTCGGGGGCTTCTTTTCAACGTCAATTTAAGTATTTCAAAGTCTTAAATACGGAATAAAAATTTGTTCAAAAGTTTAAACTTCGAGGAAATTTTAAATTCGTCTTGAAAATATAAATTGCCGATTTGTGAAATAACGTTAATTTTTGGTTGGAAAAAATATATATTTTTTCGATACGGAAGAGGTAAAAAAATACTCATGTAATTGATTCTTTTGTGAATTGATTTTAGAAGAAAAAATAAATTTGTAAGAATATCTTCTTAGACAAGTGTACGACATTTTATGGCATTTATAATTTGTGTCTTCTATCTTTTCATTCTTCTTCTCAAACAAATAGTAACCACTTAAATTATTTAAAAAATATACTAGAGGAAAAATAATTTGTTTGATTCGCATGGATTAACAGCTTTCAGTTAAGTTACTGCTTGTCGACAAATCTCAAAATCTATTTCTATTGCTCACATAAGTAAATAATTATAAACTTTCCCGAACTTTTAGTAAATGAAAAAAGTACAGTTCTTTTAATATTAATGCGTTCACCGAAAGGAATACGGAAAATTCAGTTTTAAATGGGATGGGATTTATTTATTTTAATTTTATGAATAACATGTTTACTGGCGATTTGTCAGATATTTTCTTATAGAAATATAATTTAAAACTTCTGATTTTAGTATATTACTGCTATAAGAAACAATGATTATAAGTTTTCTGTAAAGATTTGATGATTCATACTACTAGCTACATATCGGAAACTAGTCAGATGTCCCAATCCCAAAACTTTCTCAAAATCACATTACTGCTATAAGAAACAATGATTATAAGTTTTCTGTAAAGATTTGATGATTCATACTACTAGCTACATATCGGAAACTAGTCAGATGTCCCAATCCCAAAACTTTCTCAAAATCACAATACTGCTATAAGAAACAATGATTATAAGTTTTCTGTAAAGATTTGATGATTCATACTACTAGCTACATATCAGAAACTAGTCAGATGTCCCAATCCCAAAACTTTCTCAAAATCACATTACTGCTATAAGAAACAATGATTATAAGTTTTCTGTAAAGATTTGATGATTCATACTACTAGCTACATATCGGAAACTAGTCAGATGTCCCAATCCCAAAACTTTCTCAAAATCACATTACTGCTATAAGAAACAATGATTATAAGTTTTCTGTAAAGATTTGATGATTCATACTACTAGCTACATATCGGAAACTAGTCAGATGTCCCAATCCCAAAACTTTCTCAAAATCACAATACTGCTATAAGAAACAATGATTATAAGTTTTCTGTAAAGATTTGATGATTCATACTACTAGCTACATATCAGAAACTAGTCAGATGTCCCAATCCCAAAACTTTCTCAAAATCACATTACTGCTATAAGAAACAATGATTATAAGTTTTCTGTAAAGATTTGATGATTCATACTACTAGCTACATATCGGAAACTAGTCAGATGTCCCAATCCCAAAACTTTCTCAAAATCACAATACTGCTATAAGAAACAATGATTATAAGTTTTCTGTAAAGATTTGATGATTCATACTACTAGCTACATATCAGAAACTAGTCAGATGTCCCAATCCCAAAACTTTCTCAAAATCACATTACTGCTATAAGAAACAATGATTATAAGTTTTCTGTAAAGATTTGATGATTCATACTACTAGCTACATATTGGAAACTAGTCAGATGTCCCAATCCCAAAATTTTCTTCTAGCTCACACCGGTTTCGCATACATTAAAAGAATTAGCACCAATTTATATCAAGGTCTAACTGAATCTAAAGTTTTATTAAATTCCGTGATTTAGTTCATGAGATATGACTATTGCTAAAATCGTATAAATCCTGAAAAATGCAGTATAGCAGCGCCATCTGTTGGGAGATTTAGACCAAAACCTAATCAACAACAACTTATGTCAACGTTTAACTGAATCTGAGATTTGATGAAAATCCATGCATTAGTTCTTGAGATATAGTTATCATGATAATAATGAAAAAAGTAGTATAGCAGCGCCATCTGTTGGTCTATTTACAACAAAAACATAAGCAGCATGTATATATGTAAAGGTCTAATAGAATCTGAAGTTTGATGAAAATAAGTGTATTAGTTCTTGAGATAGAGCTAATGCGGAAATCGCGAAAAATGCAGTATAGCAGCGCCACCTGTTGGGCAATTTTCACCAAAATCTTATAAGCACCAATTTATATCAGGGACTAACTAAATATAAACTATTATTAAATTTCGCGCGTTAGGTCTTGAGATAAAGCGCACACAAATTTTTTTTTCATATACAGACAGTCAGAATGACAGAGTCACAGAAAGACATTTTCTTAAAACAGTCAAAACAGGACCTTCTAAAACGTATAAATCTGTCGAAAGTCGGAAGTTGAAAATTTTCATGAATCCAATACTTTCTTCTTGTAAAGATAGAAGAAAGTAAAAACATCATTTTCATACACTCGGGATCTCAACTGGCAACTTCCTATTGCTAAGATTTCCCAGTAATGTACATCGGAATAAAATGAATAACAACAAAGTTACAAAGCAAATAAAAACTCAATAATTAAAAAATATATAAGTGGCAACACGATGCAGTTGACATAAAAAAAATGTCATAGATTATTCAGTAGAAAATTTTAGCACTCTAGCAATCAAAAAGCTGCTGCTTAGCAATGTTAAATCTTTTCGTCCCGGAATACAAATGAAGGGCAGCCACTGGCGACAATTTTTATATTCGTACCACTATTTTTGAAAGGTAAATTTTGTGCTAAATTTATATTGCACATGCTGTCAAAATATATTGTAAAACATTTTATATATAGAAAGTGGTACGAATAGAATTAAAAAAAAATTGCACCGACCAAATGTAGCTGGTACATATGCGTACCACTCGGGACGAAAGGACTAAGCCATCAATGTGACAGTAATAACAGAAAAATAATATTTTTCGATGATCTGCAGAGTGTTTTGCTACATCTGGTATTTTGCCCCTTATTCTGGAATAATAACATCCATCAAACTAAACATTCTACATCCTAGTTTACTATGAGTTCTTACTTTTCCTAGGATTTGTTACCTCATGCATTAAAAAATATATGAAAAATTTTATCCATCTGATACCAATCTTGAAACAAACTGGCAAAGATCATCTTATTTGTTTCAATACATAACACCAGTAGTTTGAAATCCTATCTTAATTGACATTGCCAAACCAAATGACATGTTCGTGTCATTCTAATCATTTACTAACATTCGCTACACTCGTGTGAAAGAAAGTTATGTAACAACAACGTAAATGAGTTTTACTGCCTTTTTCTTATTACCTGTCTATTACGTTCATAATTAATTGAACAATTACGACTGCATTATATTTTTGATTAAATTATTTTTCCATTGATATATGGTTTTATGCTATTTCTAAAATAAAATGCACTTTTATGAACCATCCCCTTTTTTCCAAAATGCTTCCATAATTTTGTTCACATGTGTATATATATATATTAAATTACAAGTATTCGTTTCTGTTTTACATTATATTTTTTTCAATTTTAATTTACCTTCTATATTAATCTTAGAAAATATTTAAAAATCGATATTAAAAGGTTGGAATCAGAGAAAAATGCATACTGTGGGGCAGCCACTGGCGACAATTTTTATATTCGTACCACTATTTTTGAAAGGTAAATTTTGTGCTAAATTTATATTGCACATGCTGTCAAAATATATTGTAAAACATTTTATATACAGAAAGTGGTACGAATAGAATTTAAAAAAAAATTGCACCGACCAAATGTAGCTGGTACATATGCGTACCACTCGGTACGAAAGGATTAAGCCATCAATATGACAGTAATAACAGAAAAATAATATTTTTCGATGATCTGCAGAGTGTTTTGCTACATCTGGTATTTTGCCCCTTATTCTGGAATAATAACATCCATCAAACTAAACATTCTACATCCTAGTTTACTATGAGTTCTTACATTTCCTGGGATTTGTTACCTCATGCATTAAAAAATATATGAAAAATTTTATCCATCTGATAACAATCTTGAAACAAACTGGCAAAGATCATCTTATTTGTTTCAATACATAACACTAGTAGTTTGAAATCCTATCTTAATTGACATTGCCAAACCAAATGACATGTTCGTGTCATTCTAATCATTTACTAACATTCGCTACACTCGTGTGAAAGGAAGTTATGTAAAAACAACGTAAATAAGTTTTACTGCCTTTTTCTTATTACCTGTCTATTACGTTCATAATTAATTGAACAATTACGACTGTATTATATTTTTGATTAAATTATTTTTCCATTGATATATGGTTTTATGCTATTTCTAAAATAAAATGCACTTTTATGAACCATTACCTTTTTTCCAAAATGCTTCCATAATTTTGTTCACTTGTGTATATATATATTAAATTACAAGTATTCGTTTCTGTTTTACATTATATTTTTTTCAATTTTAATTTACCTTCTTTATTAATCTTAGAAAATATCTAAAAATCGATATTAAAAGGTTGGAATCAGAGAAAAATGCATACTGTGCGGCAGCCACTGGCGACAATTTTTATAATCGTACCACTATTTTTGAAAGGTAAATTTTGTGCTAAATTTATATTGCACATGCTGTCAAAATATATTGTAAAATATTTTATATACAGAAAGTGGTACGAATAGAATTAAAAAAAATTGCACCGACCAAATGTAGCTGGTACATATGCGTACCACTCGGGACGAAAGGATTAAGCCATCAATGTGACAGTAATAACAGAAAAATAATATTTTTCGATGATCTGCAGAGTGTTTTGCTACATCTGGTATTTTGCCCCTTATTCTGGAATAATAACATCCATCAAACTAAACATTCTACATCCTAGTTTACTATGAGTTCTTACTTTTCCTGGGATTTGTTACCTCATGCATTAAAAAATATATGAAAAATTTTATCCATCTGATACCAATCTTGAAACAAACTGGCAAAGATCATCTTATTTGTTTCAATACATAACACCAGTAGTTTGAAATCCTATCTTAATTGACATTGCCAAACCAAATGACATGTTCGTGTCATTCTAATCATTTACTAACATTCGCTACACTCGTGTAAAAGGAAGTTATGTAACAACAACGTAAATGAGTTTTACTGCATTTTTCTTATTACCTGTCTATTACGTTCATAAGTAATTGAACAATTACTACTGCATTATATTTTTGATTAAATTATTTTTCCATTGATATATGGTTTTATGCTATTTCTAAAATAAAATGCACTTTTATGAACCATCCCCTTTTTTCCAAAATGCTTCCATAATTTTTTTCACTTGTGTATATATATATTAAATTACAAGTATTCGTTTCTGTTTACATTATATTTTTTTCAATTTTAATTTACCTCCTATATTAATCTTAGAAAATATTTAAAAATCGATATTAAAGGGTTGGAATCAGAGAAAAATACATACTGTGGGGCAGCCACTGGCGACAATTTTTGTATTCGTACCACTATTTTTGAAAGGTAAATTTTGTGCTAAATTTATATTGCACATGCTGTCAAAATATATTGTAAAACATTTTATATATAGAAAGTGGTACGAATAGAATTCAAAAAATTGCACCGACCAAATGTAGCTGGTACATATGCGTACCACTCGGGACGAAAGGTTTAAGCCATCAATGTGACAGTAATAACAGAAAAATAATATTTTTCGATGATCTGCAGAGTGTTTTGCTACATCTGGTATTTTGCCCCTTATTCTGGAATAATAACATCCATCAAACTAAACATTCTACATCCTAGTTTACTATGAGTTCTTACTTTTCCTGGGATTTGTTACCTCATGCATTAAAAAATATATGAAAAATTTTATCCATCTGATACCAATCTTGAAACAAACTGGCAAAGATCATCTTATTTGTTTCAATACATAACACCAGTAGTTTGAAATCCTATCTTAATTGACATTGCCAAACCAAATGACATGTTCGTGTCATTCTAATCATTTACTAACATTCGCTACACTCGTGTAAAAGGAAGTTATGTAACAACAACGTAAATGAGTTTTACTGCATTTTTCTTATTACCTGTCTATTACGTTCATAATTAATTGAACAATTACTACTGCATTATATTTTTGATTAAATTATTTTTCCATTGATATATGGTTTTATGCTATTTCTAAAATAAAATGCACTTTTATGAACCATCCCCTTTTTTCCAAAATGCTTCCATAATTTTTTTCACTTGTGTATATATATATTAAATTACAAGTATTCGTTTCTGTTTACATTATATTTTTTTCAATTTTAATTTACCTCCTATATTAATCTTAGAAAATATTTAAAAATCGATATTAAAGGGTTGGAATCAGAGAAAAATACATACTGTGGGGCAGCCACTGGCGACAATTTTTGTATTCGTACCACTATTTTTGAAAGGTAAATTTTGTGCTAAATTTATATTGCACATGCTGTCAAAATATATTGTAAAACATTTTATATATAGAAAGTGGTACGAATAGAATTCAAAAAAATTGCACCGACCAAATGTAGCTGGTACATATGCGTACCACTCGGGACGAAAGGATTAAGCCATCAATGTGACAGTAATAACAGAAAATTAATATTTTTCGATGATCTGCAGAGTGTTTTGCTAAATCTGGTATTTTGCCCCTTATTCTGGAATAATAACATCCATCAAACTAAACATTCTACATCCTAGTTTACTATGAGTTCTTACTTTTCCTGGGATTTGTTACCTCATGCATTAAAAAATATATGAAAAATTTTATCCATCTGATAACAATCTTGAAACAAACTGGCAAAGATCATCTTATTTGTTTCAATACATAACACCAGTAGTTTGAAATCCTATCTTAATTGACATTGCCAAACCAAATGACATGTTCGTGTCATTCTAATCATTTACTAACATTCGCTACACTCGTGTGAAAGGAAGTTATGTAACAACAACGTAAATGAGTTTTACTGCCTTTTTCTTATTACCTGTCTATTACGTTCATAATTAATTGAACAATTACGACTGTATTATATTTTTTATTAAATTATTTTTCCATTGATATATGGTTTTATGCTATTTCTAAAATAAAATGCACTTTTATGAACCATCCCCTTTTTCCCAAAATGCTTCCATAATTTTGTTCACTTGTGTATATATATATATTAAATTACAAGTATTCGTTTCTGATTTACATTATATTTTTTTCAATTTTAATTTACCTTCTTTATTAATCTTAGAAAATATCTAAAAATCGATATTAAAAGGTTGGAATCAGAGAAAAATGCATACTGTGCGGCAGCCACTGGCGACAATTTTTATAATCGTACCACTATTTTTGAAAGGTAAATTTTGTGCTAAATTTATATTGCACATGCTGTCAAAATATATTGTAAAATATTTTATATACAGAAAGTGGTACGAATAGAATTAAAAAAAATTGCACCGAGCAAATGTAGCTGGTACATATGCGTACCACTCGGGACGAAAGGATTAAGCCATCAATGTGACAGTAATAACAGAAAAATAATATTTTTCGATGATCTGCAGAGTGTTTTGCTACATCTGGTATTTTGCCCCTTATTCTGGAATAATAACATCCATCAAACTAAACATTCTACATCCTAGTTTACTATGAGTTCTTACTTTTCCTGGGATTTGTTACCTCATGCATTAAAAAATATATGAAAAATTTTATCCATCTGATACCAATCTTGAAACAAACTGGCAAAGATCATCTTATTTGTTTCAATACATAACACCAGTAGTTTGAAATCCTATCTTAATTGACATTGCCAAACCAAATGACATGTTCGTGTCATTCTAATCATTTACTAACATTCGCTACACTCGTGTGAAAGGAAGTTATGTAACAACAACGTAAATGAGTTTTACTGCCTTTTTCTTATTACCTGTCTATTACGTTCATAATTAATTGAACAATTACTACTGCATTATATTTTTGATTAAATTATTTTTCCATTGATATATGGTTTTATGCTATTTCTAAAATAAAATGCACTTTTATGAACCATCCCTTTTTTTCAAAATGCTTCCATAATTTTTTTCACTTGTGTATATATATATATTAAATTACAAGTATTCGTTTCTGTTTACATTATATTTTTTTCAATTTTAATTTACCTCCTATATTAATCTTAGGAAATATTTAAAAATCGATATTAAAAGGTTGGAATCAGAGAAAAATACATACTGTGGGGCAGCCACTGGCGACAATTTTTGTATTCGTACCACTATTTTTGAAAGGTAAATTTTGTGCTAAATTTATATTGCACATGCTGTCAAAATATATTGTAAAACATTTTATATATAGAAAGTGGTACGAATAGAATTAAAAAAAATTGCACCGACCAAATGTAGCTGGTACATATGCGTACCACTCGGGACGAAAGGATTAAGCCATCAATGTGACAGTAATAACAGAAAATTAATATTTTTCGATGATCTGCAGAGTGTTTTGCTACATCTGGTATTTTGCCCCTTATTCTGGAATAATAACATCCATCAAACTAAACATTCTACATCCTAGTTTACTATGAGTTCTTACTTTTCCTGGGATTTGTTACCTCATGCATTAAAAAATATATGAAAAATTTTATCCATCTGATAACAATCTTGAAACAAACTGGCAAAGATCATCTTATTTGTTTCAATACATAACACCAGTAGTTTGAAATCCTATCTTAATTGACATTGCCAAACCAAATGACATGTTCGTGTCATTCTAATCATTTACTAACATTCGCTACACTCGTGTGAAAGGAAGTTATGTAACAACAACGTAAATGAGTTTTACTGCCTTTTTCTTATTACCTGTCTATTACGTTCATAATTAATTGAACAATTACGACTGTATTATATTTTTGATTAAATTATTTTTCCATTGATATATGGTTTTATGCTATTTCTAAAATAAAATGCACTTTTATGAACCATCCCCTTTTTTCCAAAATGCTTCCATAATTTTGTTCACTTGTGTATATATATATATATTAAATTACAAGTATTCGTTTCTGATTTACATTATATTTTTTTCAATTTTAATTTACCTTCTTTATTAATCTTAGAAAATATCTAAAAATCGATATTAAAAGGTTGGAATCAGAGAAAAATGCATACTGTGCGGCAGCCACTGGCGACAATTTTTATAATCGTACCACTATTTTTGAAAGGTAAATTTTGTGCTAAATTTATATTGCACATGCTGTCAAAATATATTGTAAAATATTTTATATACAGAAAGTGGTACGAATAGAAATAAAAAAAATTGCACCGACCAAATGTAGCTGGTACATATGCGTACCACTCGGGACGAAAGGATTAAGCCATCAATGTGACAGTAATAACAGAAAAATAATATTTTTCGATGATCTGCAGAGTGTTTTGCTACATCTGGTATTTTGCCCCTTATTCTGGAATAATAACATCCATCAAACTAAACATTCTACATCCTAGTTTACTATGAGTTCTTACATTTCCTGGGATTTGTTACCTCATGCATTAAAAAATATATGAAAAATTTTATCCATCTGATAACAATCTTGAAACAAACTGGCAAAGATCATCTTATTTGTTTCAATACATAACACTAGTAGTTTGAAATCCTATCTTAATTGACATTGCCAAACCAAATGACATGTTCGTGTCATTCTAATCATTTACTAACATTCGCTACACTCGTGTGAAAGGAAGTTATGTAAAAACAACGTAAATAAGTTTTACTGCCTTTTTCTTATTACCTGTCTATTACGTTCATAATTAATTGAACAATTACGACTGTATTATATTTTTGATTAAATTATTTTTCCATTGATATATGGTTTTATGCTATTTCTAAAATAAAATGCACTTTTATGAACCATTACCTTTTTTCCAAAATGCTTCCATAATTTTGTTCACTTGTGTATATATATATTAAATTACAAGTATTCGTTTCTGTTTTACATTATATTTTTTTCAATTTTAATTTACCTTCTTTATTAATCTTAGAAAATATCTAAAAATCGATATTAAAAGGTTGGAATCAGAGAAAAATGCATACTGTGCGGCAGCCACTGGCGACAATTTTTATAATCGTACCACTATTTTTGAAAGGTAAATTTTGTGCTAAATTTATATTGCACATGCTGTCAAAATATATTGTAAAATATTTTATATACAGAAAGTGGTACGAATAGAATTAAAAAAAATTGCACCGACCAAATGTAGCTGGTACATATGCGTACCACTCGGGACGAAAGGATTAAGCCATCAATGTGACAGTAATAACAGAAAAATAATATTTTTCGATGATCTGCAGAGTGTTTTGCTACATCTGGTATTTTGCCCCTTATTCTGGAATAATAACATCCATCAAACTAAACATTCTACATCCTAGTTTACTATGAGTTCTTACTTTTCCTGGGATTTGTTACCTCATGCATTAAAAAATATATGAAAAATTTTATCCATCTGATACCAATCTTGAAACAAACTGGCAAAGATCATCTTATTTGTTTCAATACATAACACCAGTAGTTTGAAATCCTATCTTAATTGACATTGCCAAACCAAATGACATGTTCGTGTCATTCTAATCATTTACTAACATTCGCTACACTCGTGTAAAAGGAAGTTATGTAACAACAACGTAAATGAGTTTTACTGCATTTTTCTTATTACCTGTCTATTACGTTCATAAGTAATTGAACAATTACTACTGCATTATATTTTTGATTAAATTATTTTTCCATTGATATATGGTTTTATGCTATTTCTAAAATAAAATGCACTTTTATGAACCATCCCCTTTTTTCCAAAATGCTTCCATAATTTTTTTCACTTGTGTATATATATATTAAATTACAAGTATTCGTTTCTGTTTACATTATATTTTTTTCAATTTTAATTTACCTCCTATATTAATCTTAGAAAATATTTAAAAATCGATATTAAAGGGTTGGAATCAGAGAAAAATACATACTGTGGGGCAGCCACTGGCGACAATTTTTGTATTCGTACCACTATTTTTGAAAGGTAAATTTTGTGCTAAATTTATATTGCACATGCTGTCAAAATATATTGTAAAACATTTTATATATAGAAAGTGGTACGAATAGAATTCAAAAAATTGCACCGACCAAATGTAGCTGGTACATATGCGTACCACTCGGGACGAAAGGTTTAAGCCATCAATGTGACAGTAATAACAGAAAAATAATATTTTTCGATGATCTGCAGAGTGTTTTGCTACATCTGGTATTTTGCCCCTTATTCTGTAATAATAACATCCATCAAACTAAACATTCTACATCCTAGTTTACTATGAGTTCTTACTTTTCCTGGGATTTGTTACCTCATGCATTAAAAAATATATGAAAAATTTTATCCATCTGATACCAATCTTGAAACAAACTGGCAAAGATCATCTTATTTGTTTCAATACATAACACCAGTAGTTTGAAATCCTATCTTAATTGACATTGCCAAACCAAATGACATGTTCGTGTCATTCTAATCATTTACTAACATTCGCTACACTCGTGTAAAAGGAAGTTATGTAACAACAACGTAAATGAGTTTTACTGCATTTTTCTTATTACCTGTCTATTACGTTCATAATTAATTGAACAATTACTACTGCATTATATTTTTGATTAAATTATTTTTCCATTGATATATGGTTTTATGCTATTTCTAAAATAAAATGCACTTTTATGAACCATCCCCTTTTTTCCAAAATGCTTCCATAATTTTTTTCACTTGTGTATATATATATTAAATTACAAGTATTCGTTTCTGTTTACATTATATTTTTTTCAATTTTAATTTACCTCCTATATTAATCTTAGAAAATATTTAAAAATCGATATTAAAGGGTTGGAATCAGAGAAAAATACATACTGTGGGGCAGCCACTGGCGACAATTTTTGTATTCGTACCACTATTTTTGAAAGGTAAATTTTGTGCTAAATTTATATTGCACATGCTGTCAAAATATATTGTAAAACATTTTATATATAGAAAGTGGTACGAATAGAATTCAAAAAAATTGCACCGACCAAATGTAGCTGGTACATATGCGTACCACTCGGGACGAAAGGATTAAGCCATCAATGTGACAGTAATAACAGAAAATTAATATTTTTCGATGATCTGCAGAGTGTTTTGCTAAATCTGGTATTTTGCCCCTTATTCTGGAATAATAACATCCATCAAACTAAACATTCTACATCCTAGTTTACTATGAGTTCTTACTTTTCCTGGGATTTGTTACCTCATGCATTAAAAAATATATGAAAAATTTTATCCATCTGATAACAATCTTGAAACAAACTGGCAAAGATCATCTTATTTGTTTCAATACATAACACCAGTAGTTTGAAATCCTATCTTAATTGACATTGCCAAACCAAATGACATGTTCGTGTCATTCTAATCATTTACTAACATTCGCTACACTCGTGTGAAAGGAAGTTATGTAACAACAACGTAAATGAGTTTTACTGCCTTTTTCTTATTACCTGTCTATTACGTTCATAATTAATTGAACAATTACGACTGTATTATATTTTTTATTAAATTATTTTTCCATTGATATATGGTTTTATGCTATTTCTAAAATAAAATGCACTTTTATGAACCATCCCCTTTTTCCCAAAATGCTTCCATAATTTTGTTCACTTGTGTATATATATATATTAAATTACAAGTATTCGTTTCTGATTTACATTATATTTTTTTCAATTTTAATTTACCTTCTTTATTAATCTTAGAAAATATCTAAAAATCGATATTAAAAGGTTGGAATCAGAGAAAAATGCATACTGTGCGGCAGCCACTGGCGACAATTTTTATAATCGTACCACTATTTTTGAAAGGTAAATTTTGTGCTAAATTTATATTGCACATGCTGTCAAAATATATTGTAAAATATTTTATATACAGAAAGTGGTACGAATAGAATTAAAAAAAATTGCACCGAGCAAATGTAGCTGGTACATATGCGTACCACTCGGGACGAAAGGATTAAGCCATCAATGTGACAGTAATAACAGAAAAATAATATTTTTCGATGATCTGCAGAGTGTTTTGCTACATCTGGTATTTTGCCCCTTATTCTGGAATAATAACATCCATCAAACTAAACATTCTACATCCTAGTTTACTATGAGTTCTTACTTTTCCTGGGATTTGTTACCTCATGCATTAAAAAATATATGAAAAATTTTATCCATCTGATAACAATCTTGAAACAAACTGGCAAAGATCATCTTATTTGTTTCAATACATAACACCAGTAGTTTGAAATCCTATCTTAATTGACATTGCCAAACCAAATGACATGTTCGTGTCATTCTAATCATTTACTAACATTCGCTACACTCGTGTGAAAGGAAGTTATGTAACAACAACGTAAATGAGTTTTACTGCCTTTTTCTTATTACCTGTCTATTACGTTCATAATTAATTGAACAATTACGACTGTATTATATTTTTGATTAAATTATTTTTCCATTGATATATGGTTTTATGCTATTTCTAAAATAAAATGCACTTTTATGAACCATCCCCTTTTTTCCAAAATGCTTCCATAATTTTGTTCACTTGTGTATATATATATATATTAAATTACAAGTATTCGTTTCTGATTTACATTATATTTTTTTCAATTTTAATTTACCTTCTTTATTAATCTTAGAAAATATCTAAAAATCGATATTAAAAGGTTGGAATCAGAGAAAAATGCATACTGTGCGGCAGCCACTGGCGACAATTTTTATAATCGTACCACTATTTTTGAAAGGTAAATTTTGTGCTAAATTTATATTGCACATGCTGTCAAAATATATTGTAAAATATTTTATATACAGAAAGTGGTACGAATAGAAATAAAAAAAATTGCACCGACCAAATGTAGCTGGTACATATGCGTACCACTCGGGACGAAAGGATTAAGCCATCAATGTGACAGTAATAACAGAAAAATAATATTTTTCGATGATCTGCAGAGTGTTTTGCTACATCTGGTATTTTGCCCTTTATTCTGGAATAATAACATCCATCAAATTAAACATTCTACATCCTAGTTTACTATGAGTTCTTACTTTTCCTGGGATTTGTTACCTCATGCATTAAAAAATATATGAAAAATTTTATCCATCTGATAACAATCTTGAAACAAACTGGCAAAGATCATCTTATTTGTTTCAATACATAACACCAGTAGTTTGAAATCCTATCTTAATTGACATTGCCAAACCAAATGACATGTTCGTGTCATTCTAATCATTTACTAACATTCGCTACACTCGTGTGAAAGGAAGTTATGTAACAACAACGCAAATAAGTTTTACTGCCTTTTTCTTATTACCTGTCTATTACGTTCATAATTAATTGAACAATTACGACTGTATTATATTTTTGATTAAATTATTTTTCCATTGATATATGGTTTTATGCTATTTCTAAAATAAAATGCACTTTTATGAACCATGCCCTTTTTTCCAAAATGCTTCCATAATTTTGTTCACTTGTGTATATATATATATTAAATTACAAGTATTCGTTTCTGTTTTACATTATATTTTTTTCAATTTTAATTTACCTTCTTTATTAATCTTAGAAAATATCTAAAAATCGATATTAAAAGGTTGGAATCAGAGAAAAATGCATACTGTGCGGCAGCCACTGGCGACAATTTTTATAATCGTACCACTATTTTTGAAAGGTAAATTTTGTGCTAAATTTATATTGCACATGCTGTCAAAATATATTGTAAAATATTTTATATACAGAAAGTGGGACGAATAGAATTAAAAAAAATTGCACCGACCAAATGTAGCTGGTACATATGCGTACCACTCGGGACGAAAGGATTAAGCCATCAATGTGACAGTAATAACAGAAAAATAATATTTTTCGATGATCTGCAGAGTGTTTTGATACATCTGGTATTTTGCCCCTTATTCTGGAATAATAACATCCATCAAATTAAACATTCTACATCCTAGTTTACTATGAGTTCTTACTTTTCCTGGGATTTGTTACCTCATGCATTAAAAAATATATGAAAAATTTTATCCATCTGATACCAATCTTGAAACAAACTGGCAAAGATCATCTTATTTGTTTCAATACATAACACTAGTAGTTTGAAATCCTATCTTAATTGACATTGCCAAACCAAATGACATGTTCGCGTCATTCTAATCATTTACTAACATTCGCTACACTCGTGTGAAAGGAAGTTATGTAACAACAACGTAAATGAGTTTTACTGCCTTTTTCTTATTACCTGTCTATTACGTTCATAATTAATTGAACAATTACGACTGCATTATATTTTTGATTAAATTATTTTTCCATTGACATACGGTTTTATGCTATTTGTTAAATAAAATGCACTTTTATGAACCATCCCCTTTTTTCCAAAATGCTTCCATAACTTTTTTCACTTGTGTATATATATATTAAATTACAAGTATTCGTTTCTGTTTTACATTATATTTTTTTCAATTTTAATTTACCTTCTATATTAATCTTAGAAAATATTTAAAAATCGATATTAAAAGGTTGGAATCAGAGAAAAATGCATACTGTGGGGCAGCCGCTGGCGACAATTTTTATATTCGCACCACTATTTTTAACAGGTAAATATTGTGCACATTTATATTGCACATGCTGAATACTGTGCATTCAAATTGTTTGTATAAACAATTAGTATTCTTTGATTTGTAAAAGTTCCACATAATTCCATAATGTGATAAACTTTATAAAATATACTCTCCTCTGAAATAAATGGATAAGAAATATATATATTCACAATTCTTATAAATTAAATAAATTGTAAATAATTGCATTTAAATTTCTTTTAAGTTAATATATAATTTTTAAATATATATATTTATTTTTTCTCAAATTTGAACTAGTTTGTTTCTAATAGAATAATACACCTGCTTACAATTTCTGGAAAGAGATACAGAATGTAAGTTAAACTGCTTGCTTTATTATTATTAATTTAATGGATCAAAACTTCATATCAGAAATTAAATGAGCAAATCTTATCATTGAAATTCAAAGAGAAGTTTTATAAAACATAATTAAAAAAATCGCTGAAAACCCGTTCAATCATGGATACATTTTAATTTTGTTCCTGTCTTAATTTCTTGAATATATGTAGTAAATATTTATAGAATTCTTTAAAAACACATATTTTAAATCTTTCTATTCTACATACATTTTTTGATAATGTGTAAAATACCCTATAGTATCCCCTTATACGTTACAGATATTTTAGAAACAACAATACATTTTACAATATGAAACACGTCTAAAAACATGAAATATCTTTTTTAAAACTTTTTGAATATTCATATTAAAACATTCATTTTCAATAACTAATTTATAATTTTCCTTAACTCCATCGATTTTCTTCTGTGTTTCCTGACTGCATATTTGTCTACCAATTTGTGCAGAGAATTGCAATTTCATAGTAGGCATTGAAACTACCATGAACATTTACTATTAATGAATGAAACAGAAAATTTAATCTAGAATATAATATACTTCAAGAATTTTAGAACATCGCATCATGAAGGCTGTTTCAAATAGACATGCATTTTTGCAGATCATTGCATTACATGTTGTATAGAATTAGGTTCAGTGAAGCGTGTTTTCCTGATTTTCAATTCTTACTAACACATTCCTAAAGCCTTTAAATTTGAAACAAATTTATCTTTTTCAATTTTAAAACTATAAAATATATATTAAATGCATGTGTAATTTTTCATATGAAACTTTACTGAAATGAAAATATTTTGATATTATGCACACCATTATTCCCCAAAGACGACTAAAACGTAAATCTTTTAAATATAAATTACAGAAAATTAACTTATATTATATTATTATATTGATTAACAAAATTTACTTTATGTTAAACAAGCAAAACCCGCGGCTTTGCTCGCGTAATTGTTTACATATGCCAATTGGTAATCGTGAGCCTATTTGTATTAGAGGAAATTACACTGCTATCAATTAATAATTAAGTCACATTTTGAGTAAACGTCATTTTTATACTGCATTAGGTTAATGCGAGACTTAAATGAATGAGAAAAGCTAAAAATAATTCGAGTTAAATGGTAATTTACAATATATTTTGAAGGTTTTCTGCTCATTTAATTTTTTATTTAAAATTTAGAAATTTCCAAAAACTGTCCTAAGCAGGTTTACATCTTAAAGGTAAGCTACATGCCGAATTTCAGGCATCTAGTTAAGCAATCATATATCACAACTATATCACAGAAATCACAATTTCAGAATTTTTTGTTCCTGCACATATTAAAATTTCAAATTATTAAAACTGTTCTGTGAATGAAATGTCTCTAATGTAACATCCGTGTCAAATTTCGAGTTTCTCTCCCTAACAATTTCAGATAAGTCATAGTTTAGACGGTTTTTAAAACATTTTCTGCTCCTTTCAACCTTTTAAATTTTGAATTGTTTTAGAAATTGTTCTTAGCGAGCATTGAAATCTTAAAAATAGCCACCATGCGAAATTTCACGTTTCTAGACCAGCAGCATCAATAAAATCTCAATTTTAGAACTTATTTTTTTGCTTCTGCACACTTTTAAATTTTGAATTTTCAAAAAACTGTTCTGTGCAATCATTTACATCTAAAAAACACGTATGTTAAATTTTAAGTTTCTATCCCTAACAATTCTGAATAAACCATAATTTAAAAAGTCTTCAGCTCATTTTACGCACTTAAATTTCGAATTTCTAATAAATTGTTTACAGCGGGCGTCTGCATCTTAAAAGTTATCACTATACTAAATTTCAAGTTTCTAACCCGAATAAATCCAATTAAATCATAATTCAGAACGTTTTTAAAATGCTCTCCGCTCATTTCACCCTTTTAAATTTCGATTTTTTTAGAAATCGTACTTAGCGAGCATTTGCATTTTAAAAGTAACTACTATGCCAAATACCAAGCGTCTATACCAACTGTACAAAATTAATCACAATTTTAAGACTTTTTTTTTTTGCTCCTGCACTCTTAAATTTCGCATTTTTAGAAAACTCTTCAAGGCGAGCATTTACGTCTCTAACGTAACAGTCATGCCAAATTTCAGGTTTCTAGCCTTAATGGTTCCAAATAAATCGTAATTTAGAACGTTTTTTGAACGCTTTTCACGGTTTCACACTTTTAAACTTCAATTGTTTTTTAAACTGTACTGTGCGACAGTTTACGTCTTAAAAGCAATAGCCATTTTGTGTATAATTTTTTTTGACAGATGGTATAAATAAAATGGAATTAGCTCTAAAAATTATTTTACCATATCATATTCTAATTATGAATTGTACCTGAAAATATGACAATATTTTACTGAAACGATTGCGTTAGCGAAAATTTTAGAGTATGACAATTTTGTTGATGAAAAATGGTTGCAATATTTCAGGTCCCTTTTCACGTAACAGCTTTCTAGTCTCTTGTAAAACATACGATATCCTAATAAAGTGTCAAGAAATCGATAACATAGAGTGTTTCTCAATAAACAGGCAATTGTTCTAAATTATCAAATATATATTCTCGAAATATATAGAGTCATTTTAACATTCATTATTTATCCTTCACAGAAACTTTTGAACGAAGTGCATTGACGTCATTTATCAAATATGACTTATGTGAACAAGTTTCAATTCATTGATTCTACTTTTTGTAAACATGTGTCTTTAGAAAACATTTGAATGTTTTTTTTTTCGTCTTGCTAAATTACCATTTATATTCCTGTTTTTTGTCAGTCAAAAGCATTTTTGAAATTCCAATAAGTACATTCGTGATGTTTTGGTAACTATGACTCAAAATTATTCTATGGGAAAATACCCAAATCAAATGTTTCATTAACAAAATTTCGTAATTTGGAAAATTAATATGTCTCCAAACCCAATTTTATGTCCCACAAATCCACAGAAAGCGTAATTTAGAACGTTTTTAGAACGCCTACCGCTCATTTCACCATTTAAATTTCGAATTTCTTTATAAACCATTGTTAGCGAGCATTTGCATCTTACTAAACGTAACCGCCATGCCAAATTTCATGTTTCTGTTCCTTTCAGTATCACAAAAGTCGTAATTTACAGCTTTTTATTCTTCTTCACCCTTTTACTTCACGTCTTTAAAAAAATTGTTCTGTGTGTGCCTTTGCGTCTTAAAAAGTAACAGCCATGTCAAATTTCCAGGTTCTGTCCTTAACAATACCATAGAAATCGTAATTTAGAACGTTTTTAGAACACTTTTCCATCATATCTCCTTCTTAAATTTCTTTTTTTTTTAGAAACTGTTCTCAGAGAGCCTTTACATCTTATAAGTAATTACCTGGCAACATTTCAAGTTTCTAGTATCCTTTAGTATCACAGAAATTGTAATTTTAGAGCATTTTTCGCTGCTACACCCCTATCTGGGATAGTGACACCGACATAAAATATAGCCTATCTTAGAACTATTACCGTCAATTTGCCACCATTACGTTTTAAATGGTGCGGCAGTTTCAGAGATTCCGTAGAAATTGAAATTTAGAATGTTTTAAAAGCTTTTCACTCTTTTCACCCCTTTAAATTTCGAATTTCTTAGAAACTGTCCTTAGAGAGCATTTACATCTAATTAATAACTACCATGCCAAATTTCAAATTTGTAGTCCCTTCAGTAGCGAAAATTGTAATTTTAGAACGTTTTTCGCTACCGCACTACACTGGGGTAGTGATACCGGCATAAATTATAGCTTATGATAGAGCAGGGACTTGACGCAATCAATTTGCCACCATTATGTTTGGAATCGGTTTTGTAGTTCCAGAGACACCACGCCAAACTTCAGGTTTCCAGTCCCTACAGTATCACAAAAATCGAAATTTTAGAACATTTTTCGCTTCTGCATAAAATATACCCTATGTTGAAGCAAGGGCTGTCACCATCAATATCCCTTTCAAACAAACAATAATACAAACAAACGTTACTTCTTTATAATATTAAAGTAGAAAATTTTACTAAATGAAAAAAAAATAGAACTATGTCGACAGCAAAATGATATTATTCATTTAGAATATTAATTAACGATTCAAAAAATGGATCGATAAATTTTTTTTTCTCTGTAAAACTCATTACGTTAATGAAATATTTAAAAGTGCCCTAGACCTCAACTAACTGACTTTTCAACTGAAATAATGAAATCATTTAAAGTTAATGAAGAACAAAGATTGCATCGCAAAAATGTCACGATATTTCACACTTGAAAATAGATTTTAAAATGAAGTGATGGATTCTGTCCTCACTTAACGAGATTTTATCTATTTAAATTTTGAAAATATTTCTAAAATGTTAAAGTTTAAATTTTTTGAGTGTATTTTTATAAGTAATACACTGCATAAGTTAAAAGTTATTCTCCAAAATTGCGAAAACCACGACAGCTTTCAGAAAAATGATGAACAGATTGAAAAAAAAAATCCATAATACAAATATTACTTTTAAAGTGTCTTTCTTGTTTCACAAAAAATGATAGTTTTTTTTTTCTTTTTTTAAACTATAATTTTGAATTGCAGCATATGATGCAACGGCTCAAATTGTGTCTGTTTTTTGTGTCAAATTGTGTCAATTTTAAACAAGAACGAAAAATCATGCGTCAAGCATAGATTATGTAACACTTTCCAACGCTTCCAAAATAATTTTTCAAATCATACCGTTTAATAAGCAAAAACATAACATCTAATTAATCCGAATACTTTTATTCAGCCCTGTATAGGATCTATAGATTTGTATATATACTACATAGGATGTTAAATTTTAGTTCAGTTAGGAAACGCGTTGCACAGTTTAAAATTCTCCGTCTGGAGTTAAATAATACGGAAATGTGTTCGCGAACTTTTGTGCGTCCCTGTAAATGAACGATGACTGCTGTACACACACTATTCTGTAGTAAGCCTCTTGAAATACACTTTAGTGATATACATAAATTTCAATGCGTTTAAAATAGGGAAACATTATTTAAATGAACCGCAGACGATTTTTCTCCATAGACGTAATGTAAGAGAATTCTTTTGACTGTCCCTGTAAAGTAACTATAAGTGCTATGCACACCCTATTCCATATTAAGCTTCTTCTAATGCACCTTAGTGATATATATAAATTTCAATGCGTTTAAAATAGTGAAACATTTCTTAAATAAACCGTCAATGATTTTTCCCCATAGACCGCAATGTAACGGAATTCTTTTGAGTCTCCCTGTAAAAAAACTATCAGTGCTACACACTTCCGTTGAAATAGGGAACATGCTATAGATAACGACTATAACATATAAAAATTGCAGAGCAATCCGAGCATATTTACGGGAGTTAGAGCACGGACAGACGGACAGACGGCAGACGGCCATACGGCCAGACAAACCGAAGTCATAAACACTTTTCAACTAGGTTGGAAAGTGTTAAAAAGTCCAGAATTATGTAGCAAATTTTAATAAGACAAATAATGGAAATGTCAAAAACATTTTATTTAATTCAATTTTTAGAAAAAAATATGCATCAGAGAAAAATATCTCATGGATATGTTTCGAGAATTCAATAAATAATCATAGCTTTGAAAAACCTGCAAAATTAATATTGAATGAAAAATGTGTTGTATGATTATCAGATGACAACAGTTATTATTATGTATGTTCGATAAAATATAGTAAATGACAAATGAAAAGTTTATACTCAAGTTTAGTACTTAAAACTTTCATAAATAGCTTTCAAATGTATTATCTTTCATTGGACACTACTTTTGCTTAGGAGACTTTTCTCTCTTTTAGTCTTAAAAATGAAAGTTGTATTAATCTTGTGGCGTACCTCTCGAACCCGACCTCTAAGTGGGTAGCCAGAAATTAAGACAGAATTTAGAAAGAAATTAAGATAAAACACAAATTTATTTAAAGTTAATAATAAAAAAAGGTCAATAATGCAGTGGTGCTGAGAAACTCTGTTAACGATGATCAACTTAATCTCAAGTAAGAAACTGATTGAAATTCACTAGATTCCAACTCAACTCATGTAACAATCGCTACTCTATCAGTTCGCAGGAACCAAATGAAACACTCACGCCAAATTACTGAAAAATCTGTAAACATTCATATGAAAATTGTTACTTGCAAAACACTGAAACAGCACTAAACAGAATTCCATTGTCAAATATTATATGGTTGTGCCAATTATCTTTATCTGTGTTATGAGCATAATATCTGAATATCTACAGATGTATATTAATTTTGACTGATTTTTAATACATATTTATAGGTAACATTAAAGCAATTACATTAAGTCTTACTGTGTACTAAAAAAACTTAAGAAGGGATATCATGTCGCTTTCAACCACATTAAAATATACGAAGAGTAATTTTCCAACTGGACGAAAAATGTCCGGGCCAGGATTTGAACCTGGGATCGCTTGGCTGAAGCCGCCACGCTCTACCACTGAGCTATCCCGGTCGAATCTGGAGGGCATAATTCATCCAGTTAACCTTATTGATCAGAGAATCTGGTCTGATATTTTAATCAGCTCAACAGAAAAGATCGCAGGTAAAGGAACTCCAGTAAATGCTGGATACGTGATTACACTAGATTAATTTTAACACAATTATTTCAAATTGGTAAATAAATCATACGAAGAGTAATTTTCCAACTGGACGAAAAATGTCCGGGCCAGGATTCGAACCTGGGATCGCTTGGCTGTACGAAGAGTAATTTTCCAACTGGACGAAAAATGTCCGGGCCAGGATTCGAACCTGGGATCGCTTGGCTGTACGAAGAGTAATTTTCCAACTGGACGAAAAATGTCCGGGCCAGGATTCGAACCTGGGATCGCTTGGTTCAGCCAAGCGATCCCAGGTTCGAATCCTGGCCCGGACATTTTTTGTTCAGTTGGAAAATTACTCTTCGTATGATTTATTTACCAATTTGAAATAATTGTGTTAAAATTAATCTAACATTAAAATATAGGCTGTCAGCTGAAATCTGAACTAGTCTTCTTAACTTAAAACTACTGCAAAATTATATCACAGATAATAAATTAAATTGTAACGTTGGTATTCTTCCTTTTAATATTCTTACACAAAGGTTTTATTTGCTATTTGTATATATGTTTGTGTCAGTTTATTGTCAATTCTGAAAACATACCACTGTGAATGTCTTTATGAACTTCAACAAGACCATCGACACATATGAAGGACCATTATTAAATTGACCAGTAATATTTTCTATAACATATAAACGTTCTATGTACATCAGCTTATAATATTTTCCACATTTATATTAAATAAAATATATTGTTAGTTATATTTTCAATAATGTGAGTAATATATATTTTGTATTGTCAATGATAAATATATGAAATTTATTTTATATTTATTATAGAATGAGAACGTTGTGCAGAAGTCTTAACTTACTTATTACAAGCAAGACTAATAACAATACTCTTTATTTATACCTAAAATATTGTTTACTATTTATCACACAGACTGTTTCTCTGAAGAGAAAATTTATAATTCATTGAATCATTCAATATATTTAATTTTTTATGCAATTTCTTCTAAAGTAGTTGTTATGTATACATATTTCATATGAATTATGTAAAGATAAACCTTACTAAAATTAATAAATAAGCCACAATCACAAAGACAAAGTTATATATCTCCAAAATATTCATATATCCCTTAAACTGTTTACTAAATAAAACAATTCTGAGCAAAAACATTCGGAGAATCTATTTCCTGTCTTCATAATAAGAAATATGTTGTGCTTGTATTTTTTTCTAGAACTCAGGCATTTTTCATCAGAATTTGTAATCTAAAGTAAAACTAATTCCATATATTTATGAAACTCTTTGAAAAAAAAAAAAGAAAATATCTTAATATGATATCATTTTAAAGTTTTCGTTGCAGTTACATTTGCAAATGTTTAAATATAAAAAAAATTGTATTGAGCAGTAAAAATTAAAACGTAACACACTAATCTATGCATTTGTTATATTAAGAAATATGTAAGTAAAATTTTTGCATTTAATTTTAATAAATTAGAGATGAATTATTGAAAAATATATAATATTTCAAATTTGTTTCAATACATTTATTTTTTTTTACTCTCAAACACATAATTAAAATAAAAGAACATAAGTCTTTATTTGAGAAGAAAATGCGCATTTAGAAAAGTTGCATGTGACATCTGCGGATTTGTACTTAATTAAAAAAAATAATACAACAATCTAAATATGTGTTTGTTTAATTTTCTTTCTTCCTCCTAAGTTTAAAATCACAGTTTGACTTAAAATTGTCTTACGGTTACAAAAAAAAATTAATTAAACATTCCAGTGTATGCGTGGAGGAACTTAATTGTGGCATACTAAAGTAACGTGTTTGGAGGAAGAAAGCAGGTATAGGCATTACAAGCCCTGCTACAAGATTACATTTTTTTCAATTTTCTAAAACTTCGAAATGGGAAAAATAAAGTATTTAATTGCTAAAACGCTCTATTAAGAGTTATTACTGCATTTTATTAAACACACGTGTTTTTACTATTGTTTCTTATTAATTGAAAATATTTCTTAACTGAATATTTTTTCCTCCGATTATTTTAATTTGACACAGCTGATATATCTGGATGTTGAAGACATTTTCGTTGTCAATTCTTATTTCAATATTTTTATTAAACTGTAATCGTATAAAATAGTCTTTGTTTTCATTGACCAATTTTCAATATTTTTCATTCACAAATATTTTCTTTTACATTATAATGTGAAATTTCATGATACGTCTTCTTGTGAAATGTATATTTATAATACTATTATTAATACAAATGTCATTTGACTCTTTTATTGTAACAAAATAGTTTAATACCAGTGGCGGATGAAATTATTTACATGAGCTGCTTGCTGTGACCTCAAACAAAATTAAAATTAAAATTAAAAAATCACCTGTTTAAAAGTTATTGAAGATAAGTAAAAAATATAATTATAAACAGCATGATTTGAATAATTAAGTTATGCTATACATATTGAAACTTAGAGAAATTTAAAGTTCATAAATTATCATTATCATTATGGCATTATTATAGATAATATTTTAAGAAACATTTTTTTTTACAGTAAAATATATGTGGATTTAAAGATGAAGTTACACTGTGCTAAAAATAATAAAATTGATTGGAGAAGAAAACAGTACATTTTGTGAGTTATCTAATTTGAAAGTACTTAAATAATGCTCATGAATGAAATAAATTTTAAAATTTGGATTTGGAGATTTATATATTGTAGTGAATTCTATCAAAGCAACTTTTGTAGCAAAAAAGTACACTTTAAAAATATGAGGCTTCGTTAAAATACCAAAATATTTTCTACTTGTCGATATAATAATGCAAAAAGCATCAGAAAAACACAATAAAAATTAAATGTTTAAGCATTTAACTTTTGAAATAAAAATGACAAAAGTAAGAAATATTTCGAAAATATTTTGTTGTCTAGAGTCAGTGTCAACTTTGCTGAGAAAAAATCAATTTTATAAGTAAACTAAAAGTTCTCATAGCTTAATCATCAGTTTTAGTTGGCCTAAGTATAGGCATGCGGTTTCTTTCCTAATACTGGGATTTTTCTTTCACTATTGCCGAAGGAAAACTACGGAATTCCAGAATGATCTTTATTAAAAGTCATATACTATTTTTATGTTATGTTTAATTAAATATTTTTTTTTCAAATTACATAAATTACAAAATAAGAATTCGTATTAGTTGAAACTTATTCTTTTGTCTTAATCAATTTGACAAAATTGATATCTGAAATAAATTTTTCTCATTACGTGCCATTGCAAAATAAATGAGTTTTTGGTAATGTGGCCTGTGAGGTATATTTTAAGAACTAATATCATAATAGTCATAACAAATAGTAGTAGATATTATCAGAAATATTGGAAATTAGGCTATTTAATTTCGTTTCATACATCATTATTGACTTGAATGTGATTTTAAGCCCAGAAGAAAGACAATCACAATTTAATCCTATTGTTATTTTGAAGTTCCATATTTGAAATTCGTTACTTCTTTGAAATATCGACAAAATCTAAATTAGATAGAAAAAAATTCTCGTCACAACTACATGAATTATATTTTTATTCTACTTCCTTGCAGGTTAACGTTAAAAAAAATGGCATAAGATTCTTTGTCGTAATATCTGCCACATGTGCATGTCATTTTAATGACTGTTTGTACTAAACACACCTGATATTCGTGAATTTTATTTGACATTAAAAAATGTTGCAAACTTAGAAGCTTACTTCAGAAGAGATAATCTGTTCAGAGCATTTAACTTTTTTCAGAAACGAGATTAATTTTCACAAATAAAGCACGATCGGAATGCTTAAATTAATTTTTGTCAAATTAAAAGAAAATCACACGAATAACATGTGATTCCATTACCTAAAAGATGACTAAAACATTAATTAGATTTTACAACATTAAAATATATCGAACACTTTCTTCTGCGAACCCAGCCTTCATCAGGATTTATAATTAAAACTGGTGTTAAGACAAACGTCCAGATCACATTCTTGTAAACAGTATGCCACTGCATACTGTTTACAAGAATGTATATTATTCATACATAGGCGTGACAACTCGAAAATTAAAGAAAAGGATTACAGAACATGCAGCTGATATTAAAAAGAAGGTACATTATCCATCGCTCTATCCAGATTAAATCAAGCTAAAGAAATTGATGTATTTTTCAATAAGGCTGAAATAATTGCACATGATTCACAATATAACAGTTGCATAATCAGAGAGTCCCTGGAAATTTTGAAAAGAGGTGGTAATACATGTAATGATGTATTGTCTTATCAGATCCCACGTATCTGGTATAATGGGCTTGTTTTCACTGTTGTTTTTGGATTTTACTGACACCCCCCCCCCCCTCCAGCTTTTAGCGGTATCGTCACCTCTTCTTTCACTGCCTCCATTTCATAGTTTGTTGGTTTCGCCCTTTTACAACCTGTCCAGTGCAGTTCTTCAGAAATGTGTTTTTTGACTGAGTTTTTATCCTCTGATGATGGTAATATTTGGCAGAAAGCGCTTAGTTATTGTGACATCTTATTTTACATCATAAATAGTTTTTATGCTTTAAATTAGGGTTTCGTTCATCTCACGAAACCCTATTACTCCCGCTCCGTCGTCTGTCTGTCACAGAGCCATTCTCAAAAACTATGTAACTTACAGAGTTGAAACTTTGTGTATATAGCTGAATAAAAGCTATGAAGAGCTCAAAATATTAAAATTTAAAAAATTCGTATTATTTTAATAAATAGAGATAAAAAACCAAAATAATTCTAACAGACTTTTACTTCTTAATTTAAACATTTTTCGTTATAGCAGATGCCAAAAAATAAAAATCCACGATTAAATTCTTTCTACAATAATTAATTTTCTATTGAAAGATTTCCACGTGAAAATTGAAAATGAAATAAAAAGTTTCACCAATTGAAAAAAAGATTAATATGAAATAAAATTGATTGACATCATAGTGGTAATAAAACGGAAAGATTTCTCAATACAAGGAGTATGAGTATGAGTATGTACAGAAAGCAGATTAATATCACGTCATTAGAGAATTAAAAAGAAAATCTGACGTCATATCGGAAGTTTAACGGATTTTTCAAATGTTTTAGAATAATACAAAGCGAGTATCGATATGAGTAATAGAGAATAGTAAATATATGAGTTTGAGGAACGTATTGAATCATGATAAAAACCCGATTATGGAAATATTCACATATTTTAACATTTTGAAGGTGTACAACATGTTTAATTTTGAAATTAATTTTTTTAAAATATCGCATTAAGTCCACATGACAGATATTATTATGACAGAATATAATAGCGGACTTCGCCCGCTATCGGGCTGGTTTAGATATTCGAAAAAACGCGAAAAATAGACCGGTAAATTTTTACTTTAGGTTGCTAAATGAAATTTATTTGGATTTATTAAAGAAAGGATAAAGTGTTTTGAAAGGAATATTAAACGAAACCATTTGAGCAATCTTCGATCATACTTACCCTCTTGTTTAGTATTTGCACCTATTATAGAAACAAATAAATTTTTTATGAATGTGTTTGCATTGTGTTTTTTTCCCAGTTTAAGAACGTGAATTTGACGTTTTTACTATATGGAATTTTCTATATATTTTTAATTAGGGTGCGCATTTATAATTACTCTACAATTATTTTACATTCCTAAAATTAAAAAAAAATAATTTTCCAATTATTGACTTTTTTCTATCAGTATATGTTTATGTTATATAAAAAAATTATGATATATATTAATGTGATAAAGTTTTTATCATGCGCATGCCTTTCGAAATATTGATTATAAATCAACTAGATGAACTAAAAACAGCAAAAGCCTGGTGAAAAGCATATCTTCATAGTCTCTGTGTGAAAGTACAAAAAACAGTTTATTTGTAAATAAGAAAAAAACATTGTCACGTTTAATAACCAGATTTAATAATCATAAGCTAAATCATAAGACTAAATCACAAGCTAAAAATGCAATTATTATTTATAAAATATCTTAATTAGATCTTTCAGTTGCCGTGCCGTGCCGTAAATTTAATAAATTTGTTCACAAGATTTTGAGTGATGAAAGATTGGTTCATTGATTTATGCTCTTCGGATTTTACTGTTTTCTGATAAACTATTTTAGATATCGAAATACACAAAACTGCATATTGAAACCAATACATTCTTTATCAGACACTGGTAAGTTTAGTGTCAGATATGCAACTGTTTGTGATCCTATTGCGAACAAAATAGACAGTGAGACGCAATTTTAATGTTATTTTTTAATTCCTACTATTAGTTCACACTCTCCCTATATATATTTAGATATCTTGTTCAAATTCTCAATCGTTAATAAAATACTTTTTATTCATTCACCCAAGTTCAAATATATTTTTTTTTAACTTTTAGTGGCTGGCACTTGATGTTAATACAGTTTTTTAATAAAAAGTAACTAAAATAATATTTTTCTTTGTTGACATAAGTAGGAATTGATTTATTTACTGTTTTATATTACTCGTTATCTATAAGCCTTCTAACTAGCCGAATGAACTTAAAAATAGATATTTTTCAGAAAATCATAGTCATATATTCTAATTGTATATAATTGTATAGATAATGCAAGAGCGATATTTATGAATGCATTAAATCAAGATTATTTTTAGAGAAAATTGCACATATTAAATTTCTTTCCTACGAGGAATGGAAGCATTATTTTAAAGAGTTCTATGAATATTTCAATGCTTATTCAAAAGCAGAATATAAATTCCAGATTTAATAAAATTTCAAGTATGCTATTTCATGTTTTTATAAAAGTATTAAGTAAATCTTTTAAGGAAAGTCATGTATTGAACTTTCAGGAGAAACGAACAGAAATCAGAAATCTTACGAAGAAGTATTCGAAATATATTAAATATTTAATATAACTTCAAACAGTAGAAGGTTTAAAGGTTTCATATTGTTTGTATGGTATAGTTATTGGTGGATAATGAAATATTTTACTTTTACATTCTATATTGATTTAAACAAATATGATTAGCTTCAAACGGATCGGTTCAGTATTATTTAATTACAAGAAAAAAATAAAATGTAAATATATATATTTTTTAATTTTGTTTTGATATTATCACTAGTAAGTGCACGAAAATTGTAATTTCTAGATTTCTTATACTTTAGATTTCCACTGAAGATATCTCAGAATCTATACACTTTTTAATGTAACTAATCTCTCAAGGAAATATTTTATTGAACGATCTTTCTAAAAATGTGAATTTTATGCAATTTTATTCGAATAAATAATTTTTAATAAAAATGGTCGCTTGGCATATGAAAAAAGATGTGGTTAGCCCGTATTTGTGTACCTCAGTCACCTGACTTGCACTTTTATTATATAGATTACGTATGATAGGATTTAACAGAATAAAGAAAACTTTAATTAATAACTTTTTAAGTTTTGATTCGCTTATCATAAAATTTGAAATGACTCGACAAAATTATGCAACGATTATATATATTAAATTTGAAATCATTCGGTTGGGTAGTTTTTGCGCTGCTATATCCGGACAGACGGGCAGACGGACGGACGAACCAGAAGATGACTACAGGTGCTACGTATTTATATAATTACAAACGCACCGAAAAATTAGAAATAAAATCAACAAGAACGAAAAATCATGCGTCAAGCATAGATTATGTAACACTTTCCAACGCTTCCAAAATAATTTTACGAATCATACTCTTTAATAAGCTAAAAGATAACATCTAAGTAATCCGAATACTTTTATTCAGCCCTGTATAGGATCTATAGATTTGTATATATACTACATAGGATGCTAAATTTTAGTTCAGTTAGGAAACACGTAGCACAATTTAAAATTCTCCGTCTGGAGTTAAATAATACGGAAATGTGTTCCCGAACTTTTGTGCTTCCCTGTATAGGATCTACAGAATTTATACACACCACTAATATACAAAAAGCGATTTAAAATTAAAATCGCATTCAGTAACTTAAAACGCACTTCCAGGAATTATTGTTAACATACTGTAGAGAATTCTTTTGTGTGTCCCTGTAAATGAACGATGACTGCTATACACACACTATTCTGTAGTAAGTCTCTTGTAATGAACCTTATATAAATTTCAATGCGTTTAAAATAGTGAAACATTATTTAAATAAACCGCAGACGATTTTTCTTCATAGACGTAATGTAACGGAATTCTTTTGACTGTCCCTGTAAAGTAAGTATAAGTGCTATGCACACACTATTCTGTAGTAAGCCTCTTGTAAAGCACCTTAGTAATATATATAAATTTCAATGCTTTTAAAATAGTGAAACATTATTTAAATAAACCGCAAATGATTTTTCCCCATAGACCGCAATGTAACGAAATTCTTTAGAGTGTCCCTGTAAAAAAACTATAAGTGCTACACACTTCCGTTGAAATAGGGAACATGCTATAGATAACGATTATAACATATAAAATTTGCAGGGCAATCCGAGCATATTTACGAGAGTTAGAGCACGGACAGACGGCCAGACGGCAGACGGCCAGACAAACCGAAGTCATAAACACTTTTCAACTAGGTTGGAAAGTGTTAAAAATGACATTTCTACGAGAAAACTTGTATTCAAAATAAAAAAAATGTTCTTCAAAACATTTAAACATATATAAAACTTTAGGAAAACACATAATTACTTAAGTTATATATATATATATATATATATGACTAAATATTTCTGAATTATATTACACAAATTGCAAATGATTTGTGTAATTAAATTTGAAATGTAATCGTTTTATTTAATTACTCATTAGTTATTATATTTCCTTCCTAATTAATTCTTCGTCGATTATCCATTCCTTATAAAAATTGCTTTATTAATTTTTTATGTATTTATTATAAAAAATGTTATTTACATAAAGACTTTTTTTAAGAATTTATAGATACAAATTCTGAATTAATTACATTTTTGCATCAGTTTTGCATCAAAACACATTAATTAAGAAGTCAATAACTATACATGAAGAATGTATTTGAAAAATAATCTAATTTCTATTAACATTTTTACAACAATTTAAATTTTGTTTTTTTATTGAAGAAAAAGAGTTTCGAATTTTGAAGGTATCTATAAAAAAATAACTTTATTTTGTGTTGTTATGTAAGTACTTTCTTATAAGTCAAACCTCGTTAACACGAACACGCTTAACGCGAATTTCTTTTAGCACGAACTGTTCCCGATTGCCCTGTCCTGTTGTATCTAATGTATTTAAGTTCGGATAACACGAACTACTGTTAACAAGAACAAAAAAAGTTTCCCCTTGCGTGTTCGTGTTAACGAGGTTCGACTACTTGTTTTTATTTGATTTAAATAAAGTGAGTGATTAAAAATAAAAAGATTTAAAAAACATATTTTTCAGACAAATATATCCTTTTGTGATATGGTTTAAAAATGTTTTTTTTTTAAATTCCAATTGAATATTATCGAAATATTTGAATTTAAATAATTGAAAAAAATGGAAGTAATTTCTATTAAGAAGAACCTGTTGTTTTTACTTTCTTCTACCTTTACAAGAAGAAAGTATTGGATTCATGAAAATTTTCGACTTCCGGTTTTTGACGGATTTATACGTTTTAGAAGCTCCTGAACACGATTTGACTATTTTTAGAAAATGTCTGTCTGTGACTCTGCCTGTATGTGACAAAAATTTTGTGGGCGCTCTATCTCAAGAACTAATGCTCGGAATTTAATAAAACTTTAGATTCAGTTAGACCCTGATATAAATTGGTGCTGATTAGTTTTTTGGTAAAAATTTCCCGGCAGGTGGCGCTGCTATGCAGCATTTTTTGCGATTTTCGCAATAGCTCTATCTCAAGAACTAATGCTCGGAATTAAATAAAACTTTAGATTCAGTTAGTCCCTGATATAAATTGGTGCTGATTAGTTTTTGGTAAAAATCGCCCAGCAGGTGCCGCTGCTATGCAGCATTTTGCAGGATTTACACGATTTTAACGATAGTCCTATCTCAAGAAATATTGCATGGAATTTAATAAAACTTGAGTTTCAGTTAGACCTTAATATAAATTGGTGCTGATTCTTTTTAGTGTATGCGAAACCTGAGTTTGATAGAAGAAAGTTTTGGGATTGACACATCCGACTAGTTTTTATTGTTGCACTTTAAAACTGAATTATAGTTGATTCTTATAGATCTAATGGCATATCTTAAAAAACTAAATTCAATTAACATATTTTTTGGATTGATTAATGTATAATTTGAAATAACATACTTACTAATATATTATTTGGAACGAAATTATTCCTGTCTTTTAAATAAATACACTTTTCGTTTTTAAGCATGAAGAGAAGTGTATAAAGAGTTCTCTATAAAGAGTTACGCGAATTTTATTTTGTGCAATATCTTAGCTTCACATGACAACTATAATTGTTCTTTATTTACACAATGATGTATCCGAAATAATTTTACGGCTTCTTTTATAATGCGCTGCATTTTAGAAATCACTTTTGTCCTCAATTTTAAAATACGTCTACGGAATGCACGTTAAATGTATGTAATAACTATAAACCAGATATAAAACAAGAACGAAAAATCATGCGCCAAGCATAGATTATGTAGCACTTTCCAACGCTTCCAAAATAATTTTACAAAACATACCGTTTAATATGCTGAAAGATAACATCTAAGTAAACAATTTGGAAAACGCATAACATATTAAAAAACATAATTTCAGGAATTTCCAACAGATACAATATTCGGAAAAGTATCCGAATACTTTTATTCAACCCTGTATAAGATCTATAGATTTGTATATATACTATATAGGATGATAAATTTTAGTTTAGTTAGGAAACGCGTAGCACAGTTTAAAATTCTCCTTCTGGAGTTTCTGTCAATAAACGGAAATGTGTTCGCGAACTTTTGTGCTACCCTGTATACGAAATACAGAATTTATACACACCCAGTAATAGACAAAAAATGAGTTCAATTGAAAATCGCGTTCAGCAACTTAAAACGCCAGGATTTATTGTTAACAGACAGTAGAGAATTCTTTTGTATGTCCCTATAAATGAACGATGACTGCTATACACACACTATTCTGTACTAAGCCTCTTGTAATGCACCTTAGTAATATATATAAATTTCAATGCGTTTAAAATAGTGAAACATTTTTTAAATAAACCGCAGACGATTTATCTCCATAGACGTAATGTAACGGAATTCTTTTGACTGCCCCTGTATAGTAACTATAAGTGGTATGCACACCATATTCCATATTAAGCTTCTTCTAATGCACCTTAGTGATATATATAAATTTCAATGCGTTTAAAATAGTGAAACATTATTTAAATAAACCGCAAATAAGTTTTCCCCATAGACCGCAATGTAACGGAATTCTTTTGAGTGTCCCTGTAAAAAAACTATAAGTGCTACACACTTCCGTTGAAATAGGGAACATGCTATAGCTAACGACAATAACATATAAAAATTGCAGAGCAATCCGAGCATATTTACGGGAGTTAGAGCACGGCCATACGGCCAGACAAACCGAAGTCATAAGCACTTTTCAACTAGGTTGGAAAGTGCTAAAAAAAGATTTATTTTTAATTAATGAAAAATGTTTTTATTAAGACAATAAACTCCAACGGAAATCTGTATGTTATTTAAATATTGAGTAAACATTTTTTTTTCAATTTATAAGGTAATAGTAAGTTTAAAGTTTCCGTTTAATACCTTATTAAAATATAATTAGAAATTTTTAATTACATTCAAAAGTTGTCTTTTTATTTCAGATACTTCATTAAACATTTGTTATAAATTAAATATGTTTTATCAGCAAAATATAAAAATATATTAGAAAAACTAATTAAGAAAATCGATTTTTTAAATTTTTCTGATTTCTATTAAATTTATAAAAAAAAAAATATTTTTTTTTTTTTATTATTCTTTCAAAAATTTTCATGATTGTCTGGTATAGTAACATTTTTTTATAAAAATGTTTTATTATCTTTTTATAATTAGTAATAATGTAATTTGAGAACTCAATGAATTAATTTATTTGTGTTTCAATTATCGAAATTTATAAATGATGTATGTTTTATAAGTCTCGTTTTATAAGTCATTGTTATTTTTTCCCCTTTTCATAGTATAATCTTGAATGAAGTTGTACTAGAGTAACAGATCAAATTAAATTATAACAGGTAAATGGTACGCAACATTTTGAAAAAAATAATTAGTTTTAAGTTAAAATTACAGTGATAGTATCTACATGGTGGTCAGATAGGCTAAATGATGTATGTTTTATAAGTCTCGTTTTATAAGTCATTGTTATTTTTTCCCCTTTTCATAGTATAATCTTGAATGAAGTTGTACTAGAGTAACAGATCAAATTAAATTATAACAGGTAAATGGTACGCAACATTTTGAAAAAAATAATTAGTTTTAAGTTAAAATTACAGTGATAGTATCTACATGGTGGTCAGATAGGCTAAATGATGTATGTTTTATAAGTCTCGTTTTATAAGTCATTGTTATTTTTTCCCCTTTTCATAGTATAATCTTGAATGAAGTTGTACTAGAGTAACAGATCAAATTAAATTATAACAGGTAAATGGTACGCAACATTTTGAAAAAAATAATTAGTTTTAAGTTAAAATTACAGTGATAGTATCTACATGGTGGTCAGATAGGCTAAATGATGTATGTTTTATAAGTCTCGTTTTATAAGTCATTGTTATTTTTTCCCCTTTTCATAGTATAATCTTGAATGAAGTTGTACTAGAGTAACAGATCAAATTAAATTATAACAGGTAAATGGTACGCAACGTTTTTAAAAAATAATTAGTTTTAAGTTAAAATTACAGTGATAGTATCTACATGGTGGTCAGATAGGCTATACACGATTTGCTGATATATGAAAACCTAGCGTTCACTCTGTTCAACTAAAAGAATTAAAATGTAAGGTATAGTTATTTGAAGGTGCGCACTTATGATTGTGATGAACGAGAAAGAAAGGACCTGCACAGTTACGGTTGAAGTGAAAACTTTTCGAAATTTTGGAATGGCAACACCCAATTTTTCCCATCGTAAAATGATTAGCGCACACGTTGGAACAGTACAAGTAGGACAAAAAACGGCAACGTAGAACACATGCAAAGAACAACATTGTAAATAAGCAATAGGAACAGAGAGAGAAGCACGCAAGCACGCACATCTTCATTTATGAGAAACCTTTAAAAAGCAGTGTGCAAAAATTGTAATTTTCTTAGAACTTCTTTTGCTCTCATATCTGTTGCTATTGGCTGTTTACAATGCTATTCATTTCATGATGCCTTTGTCGCCCTTTTTTACTTCACATGTACCGTTCCAACGCAGTTTATGGTTTTTCAATAAGCTGATTATTTTATGATGGGAAAAAGTGGGTGTTGCCATTCAAAATTTCTAAATATTTTTCCTGTACTCGTAACCGTGCAGGCTTCATTCTTCTTTTTCAAATAATATCAAGCACATACCTTCAAATAATTATACTATATTACATTTAATTTCGATAGGTTGAATGGAGCTGTTCCTAGGGATTCATATATCGTCGAAGTCCTTGTATATACATCGTTAAATAGATATAACAGTGAGGACACTAATAAAGACTCCGGATAGATACTTTTGTGTTAGTACTTTTTATTATTATTATTTCCTCTCATAACTTCCGTTTTTACAAAAGTAATATGTTATATAGTATATAGTATTTAATTTTATTTCAACCCTTCTGACTTATGTGTGTCTTAGGTGCAAAAACATGAGAAATGCAGAAACATAATTTAAAAAAAAAATTGTTCTTTTTTTTTTTTTGCTGAAAGACGCATTCAAGTATTTCTTTGGGAGATACAATATACATAACCAACTAATTAATACATTCCCAAGGTGACCACTAAATGTAATGCTCAGTTTTCAACCATATAATATTATTATTTTCAGTGTATCGAAAAATTAATTTATGAATTAAACCACAAAAGAAAATTTTCAATTTGAGAGAAATTATTTATTATTCTGTATATGTTTAAGCAAAACAAATGAAAAAAAATTTTTCTTACCTCCCAATTTCTCCACAGCGAGCGGGAAAATTGCGATATTTTCAAAAGTCATGTTTTGAAAATTTTGAAATATTTGAATGTTTAATCTTATTTAAAATATATATGTAGAATACTTTTAACCTGTTTCCATTAGTTATTGAAATTAAAGTGTTTTTTTTTATCTTACCTAAAATGCTTTAACTAATTTGATTTTTTTTTTTTTTAACTTTGCTTACCTGTATTCTGAGGGCAGTCCAGACATGGTGTTTTTTCCGTGTATCGTAAACAGAAACAAATTATATTTATCTTTAAATTATTTTTGGATATAATACAGTAATCTTCCAGCTATTTATCAGTACAATAACCATCGGAATTGTAACACTTTTTATATTGTGGTGGGATCATTTTTTGTAATCATTTTTTATAGAAGTCTGTCGTCTGGAAATGGAATCCATTTGATTGTCTTCGTCACTGCCATATGTTGCCCGGGCAGGAAATTCTTCAGGTGTAAGAAAAGATGGAAGTCGCTGGGAGCAATTTGAATAATTTTTATTAATAGAAATACTTTTTATATTTAATAAAAATGAATCTTTTTTAACAAGAAAAATAAACTGCAATATTAAAGACCAAAATGAAAAAAAAAAAAAAAAAAACAAGAACGAAAAATCATGCGTCAAGCTTAGATTATGTAACACTTTCCAACGCTTCCAAAATAATTTTACAAATCATACCGTTTAATAAGCTGAAAGACAACATCTAAGTAAACAATTTGGAAAACGCATAACATATTTAAAAACATAATTTCAGGAATTTCCAACGTATACAATATTCGGAAAAATATCCGAATACTTTTATTCAGCCCTGTATAGGATCTATAGATTTGTATATATACTACATAGGATGCTAAATTTTAGTTCAGTTAGGAAACGCGTAGCAGAGCTTAAAATTCTCCTTCTGGAGTTTCTCTCAATAAACGGAAATGTGTTCGCGAACTTTTGTGCTTCCCTGTATAGGATCTACAGAATTTATACACACCACGTAATAAACAAAAAGTGAGTTAAATTTAAAATCTCGTTCAGTAACTTAAAACGCACTTCCAGGAATTATTATTAACAGACAGTAGAGAATCCTTTTGTGTGTCCCTGTAAATGAACAATGACTGCTATACACACAATATTCTGTAGTAAGCCTTTGTAATGCACCTTAGTGATATATATAAATTACAATGCGTTTAAAATAGTGAAACATTATTTAAATAAACCGCAGACGATTTTTCTCCATAGACGTAATGTAACGGAATTCCTTTGACTGTCCCTGTAAATTAACTATAAGTGCTGTGCACACCCTATTTGATTTTAAGCTTCTTGTAATACACCTTAGTGATATATATAAATTACAATGTGTTTGCAATTGTGTAACATCATTAAAATAAACCGCACATGATTTTTCCCCATAGACCTTAATGTAACAGAATTCTTTTGAGTGTCCCTGTAAAAAAAACTATAAGTGCTAAACACTTCAGTTGAAATAGGGAACGTGCTATAGATAACGACAATAACATATAAAAATTGCAAGGCAATCCGATCATATTTACGGGAGTTAGAGCACGGACAGACGGCCAGAAAAACCGAAGTCATAAACACTTTTCAACTAGGTTGGAAAGTGTTAAAAAGATCCCAATTATAGGTTAATATACTACAAAAAGGATTTCCAACTGGTACAGAATCGTGCGATCAATATTTTTAGTCGGTCTTTATACTTGGCATTTCGCGCCTTGATATGGTATTTTTGTAAAATATAATCAAGTGTTACGCTGTCTAAATAAGTAATACTTTCTCATTTGCTTTTAATTAATTAGACAGGAATTGATAGTAATGAAAAAATAACAGTCGAAAAGGAAAAAAAATTGAACATTAATTTATTTCTAAAATTTAATTAAGATGGCGAAATAATACACGCATTTTTTCGAAGAATCCTTCAGTTTCTGGTTATGAGGAGATATTTTTTAATGTATGTTTAGTAACATTATGCATAGATGCTAATGCAGAGATGTTTATAGCATAGAAGCTAGAAACACATCAGATATGAAAAAAGAAAGGCAAATGTATCGTTTAAATTATGCATCTCAGATCATATTTTAGAGGAAAAACAAACGATTTTAAAACTTATCTTTTCGGAAAATTTAATCAAGTATGAAATCAAATTTAAAACAGCTCTCCCATATGAATATCTCTACTAACTTTATAATTTTTCTAGTTCACTGAATTCAGTGATTGTATCATTTTTTCCCGTGCTCCCCTTTTTAAACTTTTCTGTTTATTTTCTGAGACAAATGATTCTGTAATTTTTGGATATGAAACAGCAAAAATCGTTCAAGCATGTATTTAGACGCTGCAGTTTCGTAACGTTATTTGAAGAATAGAAATCAATTCATATCATAAATTACAATTATTTATCTTACATAAAGTGATTTTAACTCAATATTTTTAGATAACCTAGATTTTATAATTTCTTCTAAATAATATAAAACATGAAGTTTTAGTATCATACCATTTAAATGTATGTGTTTTTGTTTTTAGAATATTTCAATACAGTGTATATAAATCTGCTTTTAGAGACCTTCGGTTGGTTACTTTTTTATTTTTTTATTACATAAATGTATTGAAAAATCCATTTAGAAAGTAATGTTCAACAGGAAACTACTATCTTTCTACAATATCGGAACTGGGTTTCTGCAATCTGTTCCATAACGGACATAGTTTTTACAGTTCGTTGCATTGTAACATATGATATTGATTCCGATCAATCTTGACAAATCGATTTCTTGTTTTAACAAACACAAGCGAAACTACTCTCGAAATGAAATGGGAAGCAAGTGCACATGAAATAGATTTTGTAATAAAAGATAAATACAAAAGTCGTTTGAATTTTGTTTTTACTAAAAATATCCTGCAAGCCTTCGATATTTAAAATTTATTACCAAATAATTTAAGGCAGTTATTGAAGATTTCCCGATTTATTAACATTTTTTTTGTGTCACTTATTTTTATTCAGATATTTAAAAAAATCACAAATAATGGCAGAGACTGTTATAGTAGAAATTGCAAAATTTATTCTAAGAAGAATTTTTGTTTTGTGACAAAAAAAAAATATATATATATATATATATTCAGTTGAAATATCTTCCAATTGTTGGGCGCTTCATGCTACCACGAATCAGCAGAAATATGCAAATGAACGCCGTCTAAAATGCACGGTGCAAAACGGAAGATTTATCCAATAAAAAAGTTAAAATTTCAGTACAAATTCACCTTGTATAATAATTAAAATTCATAAAGATACAAATGTAAATATATTGCATGAAGATGCGTAAAAACCTACATAAAAACATTTAAAAGCACATTAAAGTACTTTTAAATTCAATCCGCTTTCAACCGAACTTACACGGTCATCATCAGTGAAAAACTGATTTATTTATTTATTTATTTTTACTTTTTCAAAAAATGTTCTTTTGTCCTTTTCATGCATAAATAAGCTTTACCACTAGAGTGGTAATAACTCCTCGACGTGTTACCAGTCACAGCCTTACTATAGTTTTGGATGCAGAAAAATATGTGGAGGGGGAAAACTCCAATGAATCCTTCCAGATTTATCTACTTCATATGACCACGGCCAAACTCGATCTTTCTCTCTCCCCTCATATAAGAGGAAGGAGAACGATCGAGTTAGGCCGTGATATGACATTCCGAAGTGACAAAAGTGCACGATTGCTCTCACAAATTTGCAAAATCTTTCCAAATATTTCATAAGTACTTTTATTGCTTCATAAATGAATACTTTAAGACAAAAAATTATTTATGACTACTGCTGCAAAGTCCTCTGTCACAAAAAGTGGGACAAGGAAGCAAATATTTTTGGACAAAGACATCTAAATTGGAACATAAAAATGCAGTAAATCCTATGAAAACGGAACCTGTCAATAACAAATAACTGTCTAAAACATAACAAATTCATGATCTCTATGGAAAGATTACAATACAATTACACCTACTAAGACTGAAACCTGTCTAAAACGGAATCTTTCGGAACCACATGAAATTTCGTTTAGTAGGTTTCACTGTATTAAATAAACACTATATTTAATACTATACAATTTAATCTGCGAAAGCAGAATTGCTAAGAAACGAAACAAATTCTATTTTTGAAAGGTTTCAGATTGTACAGTTGTGTGGTGTTCCTTTCTTAGGAATGTGAAGTTTTTACGTTTAAAATAGGATTATGTTATAAATAAATTCCCTTTTCACACGTTTCACTAAACACAGTAGAATAAAACCTGTAAAAACAAATTGGTAGGGAACGGAAAAATATTCCGTCTTACAGAGGTTCTTGTCTTAGCAGATAGATTTGAACGCTATTCCATTCGGTGGAATAAAATGCAAATTCACTTTTAAATGGGTTCTCTTTTTACAGTTTTTACTGCAACAAGTTCCACTTGACGCAAACTATCAAATAGCTAGGCACGAAAGGATATTTAAAAATATCTGTGCATCCCTGAAAAATCGGTATTTTTGGCGTCACGCTATGAGGTTATTATACGGGTTATCTCGGAACTTATGAAAATCGGAACGTCCCACGCAAATTGGGACACCTGTCAACACCATTTATGATGTAAGTAAAGAAAGCCCAATTAAGAAGTTTTGTAAAAATCCCAATTTCAAGAATATATTAGTAAAGTATATTAGTAAAGCCTATTAGTTCAGTATATACAACAGTATACTACTATGACAACAATATATTACTAAAGTATATTAGTACAGAATATACAACAGTATACAGTTACTATAACATTATTTTATTATGTGGTGTACGTATATGTGGTGTAAGTATATGTGGTGCAAAAGTAATGATATTTTATACGTTTCTGGGAGACTAAAGTAAAAAAAAATTTCATAAAATATTCTTTACAAAAAATTACTTAATGAAAAATTATTGAAAAGAAATTACAACATAAAAAAAAATTATATAGAGTCAAATATATTTTGTTTAGAACATTACTCCATTTCCCTTATATAGTTATTCAACAACAAAATAATTTTCGCTGTTAAATTCCATAAATTATGAGGAGTGAAATTGTAATCGATTAAAATGACGATTCTAATAATAATAATTAAAAAACAGTCTTCATAAATGTCAAAAGAACATATGTGATTACGTGAGCATTACGTGATTTCAAAATGTTCTGAATTGATGCCTTATTTAAAAATAAATATGTTGCTCTAATTAACCAGTTTTTTTTTTTTCGACCATGACTCTTAATTTTGATAGTTTGTATAATACTGTATCGAAATAAAATTCCAATACACATATATTTATGAATATAGGCGCAGTTAAGCATCTGAATTTATATTAGTTAATTAAAACGTAAACTTTCTAAAAGTCTATTCATATTTTAATGACTTTGCATTACTGAATGAATAAGTTTCGAATTTTAGGAAGCAGATAAAAAAATAATAATATAGGCGTAACATCAATTTTAACATTTAGTAATATATCGATATTCGGAAACTAAGAATATGATATAAATATGTATTCTTATGATATAAATATGTATTCTTATGATATAAATATGTATTCTTATGATATAAATATGTATTCTTAGGATATAAATATAGTTTGGAAATATAGTCCTATTGTTAAATTCAAAGTGGGAAAAAAAGAATGTTGATAAATGAGAAAATAAAAGAAAAGACTCTTTTGATTCCTTTAAAATTAGTATTGCATGAGAAATTTACAGAATATACAATATTTACTAGATTAACATGAAATCATCTGTATGGAAATTTTTTTAAACATTTTTGATAAAGAAACTAAATAATTGAAATAGCTCTTACATAATAGACATGTGCAATAACTACCTAGTCTCTTTCGAGATAAATTCTTCAGCATGAGTCTTAGGCTGGTTTGTCAAACCATTAAACATCAAGGTGTCATGCAAGTTAAATGTTCTTTTGGCATGTTTTCAAACCGGAATTTTATGTCAACATAGTTTTTCAAGCTAGCCTGTCAGAAACTTTTGAAAGAAACGGAATCCCGATGTTATGATGTGCATTTTTATTGTTTATTTTGGACGATGAATGTATATCGGAAGTTTGATAGATTTCAGCTGTATTTAAAGCGTTCTCAGGCAAAAATATGATACGACAACGTGTTAATAAAACATTAGTGCTTATTTAAATACCGTAAAATAGCATTTAGTTGACATGAACATGGATAGGAATGTTAGAAAATCTTGCAATCATTCTAGGCATACTATAAGCTTTTTTTCTTTGTTACAAAAATGGCTTTATATCGAAATTTTAAAGTACAATTAGAAAATGAAATAAAAAAATGCATTATTTTTGTAATCTACCATATATATTATATGGATATATATATATTTTTAACACTTAAAGGACTTTTAATGATCTACAACATTTCCATTAAAGTTAACTGGGCAAAAATATTAAATTAATAAAACTAATGTTTTATTAACACGTTGTCGTATCATATTTTTGCCTGAGAACGCTTTAAATACAGCTGAAATCTATCATACTTCCGATATACATTCATCGTCCAAAATACCCTTTAAAGGAAATAGTCTGACCGATTATTCTGAGAACATATTTTTAATTATAACTTATGAAAAAGGAAGAAAATGGCATGCTATCTTTAGTTAACTGTTTGAGGATATATATTAAAATAATGAAAATAAGCAAAATATAAATGTTAGAATTACAAAATATTACATAAATTTCGATATAATTTTATCTTTTATTAAATCTTTTGTATTAGTAATCGTTGTGTTATGTTGAAAGATATTAAGTTTTTGAAAAGGGTTTTTTATTTATCATTAATAACATTGTATTATAATTATTACTGTCATTCAGATCTTCTATGAAACTCTTCTCTATATAAAATATTCTTATAGGGCTTTAAAAAGTTGGAAAAATTAGCAGAAGTTTCCAGTAGCATATCGTTAATATATTTGTCTCTGCTGAACCCACACAAACCAAACTTGTTACTTCATCTCGGCTACATTATAAAGCATGGTTAAACCTCGTGACATATTCTTGGTAATAACATGTACCAAACTTATTAGAAATTAAGATCTGGAAAGCTTAATGTCTGGAGATTTAATTGTTGTGGTAATGAGAACAATTGGGATTAACGTGTCTTTATATTATGGGTCTTTGTTGTTATTAAATTCTACCAACACGCAAAGATAGAGACTGGGTGACTTATAATGTTGTATATAATATTTTTCATAGTTCTAAGAGAATCATTTATCTGGATAAATTTCAGTCTAGATATTCTTACGGATCATAACTCAGCATCCAACGGATATGTATAAAATTTGATGTAGTTGCTGGATAAGATCATCCAGGGTTTAAGAGGCGCGTCTAGTGTTATACATGAGCAGTGATGAAGGCAACTGGGTGACCAGATGAGGCTAAGCACTGCTTATTGTAATCATGAAATAAATTTGTTTTCAAAATTAGTTTGATGCATAGCCACCAACTTTTGCTATTTATTTCTTATTACTAAACTTTAACAGCTATTTTGCCCTTTATAATAGCGGGAATTTTAGATATATATTACAGTAATATGATTGATGAAATATTTTAAAATCTTTCCTTTAAAATCAAAATATTTTTGTGTCGTATATTAGTCTTCGCTTTGCTCAGCCAATTATAAGCAACTTTAAAATTAAAACTACGCTGAAGACATTCGGCATAGAACAGTATTTTGTAGAGATATTTTTTTTTCAGTAAAATTTTATTTTTGAAAAATGCGACACTATAAAAAAAATAGAGCAAAATAATTAAAAAAAAAAGAAAAATAAAAAAAAAAAACATATTGCCAAATAATATTAATGCTGTTAGAGTAAAAAATCAAAAAAAAAAAAAAATCATGAAAATCGTTTTACAAAGTAAATTATTATTTACGATTTCAAATTAGAAAGCATTAAAAAAAAAGGAAAAACTTTTTATTATTATTTTAAAGAAAAATTTGCAACAGAAGAGACATAACTCTGGGAAGAAATAACTTTGCGAACACATCGGACGTTTCAGTCTTGTTGAGACGGCAAAAAAAAAAAAAAAAAAAAAAAAAAAATAAGAATACCCTTGAAGATATGGCAGAAAAGATTCGCTTCCATACATTTCCATTGAAAGTATGGAAACGATTCCATTCTGTAAAATAACTGTGGAAAAAGAAACTAAAAACATTTCAAGCCTATCCATAATTAATAACAAAAGTTTTCATCGGACGTAAATGTGTTGTATTATTTTTCTCCTTTGTAATTTGCATTTAAAATCATTTAACGTATTTTTGTTTTCAGTCAAAATACAGAGAAACAACCGTCATCGTGAATTTTATAAACGAGTTCACCCGCAAAAAATCCATTACGAAAACGGAAAAACGAAATTTAGTAACTCTAGTAAGTTTTTCAAGTAATTCATAAAAACGCATAAAATCACTTTGATTTATTTAATCACGGGAAAAAGCAATGGAAGTGCTTTCGATATGCCTGTAGGTTATTAAATTTTATGAATGAAGTTTTCAAAACTACTCTTATTTTCAAAGGATGGAAACAATTTCTTTTCATGTAAAGCATTTTTAAAATAATTTACAAGATACTTTAAAGTGGACTAAAATAAAGAATAACTGATTATCAAATAAAATAATTTTCTAATACATGTGCATAAAATATTTGTACTATTTAAAGCTTTCTCTTTTAACCATTTGTCGTGTTTTCAAATTTGTATCACGTTTACAATGGTTCCATTAAAAAATCATGTCCGATTTCACACTTAATTTTGTTATGATTCTTAATCAATGAAATTCGAACTTGAAGATTAATAGAAGTTGTAAAATATCAAAAGTTCCACGCAGGTCTAATAATTATTCGTATGTATACACACACACACATATATACATACATATATATATATATATATATATATACATATTCTTATATCAGTTATTACTCTGAATTCTTTAAGAAATTATTGTTTTCAGTGATAATACCTCTTTCACTTTGATGCATTTTTGAAATATTTTAAAATTCTATTGGATAAATTTAAACCACATTTCTTATTTGAAGCTGCGCAATTTATTTATTAAAATACAGATATTTAGAATATAATTTACTTTGTATTTATAAGCATTATTTAGATTTTATAAACAAATAGAATTTGTAAATACAAAAATAAAAATAAAAATGGCATAGACACATTTAATAAAATTTTAATTTAATTATATTTATAACCACATTTTCTGATGCAACTTCGCATTTCAGTATCACGTTTTTCGGGGAAAGATAAAGGTAGGATTTTTCCAGCACCGTAAAAAATATATATACCAAAAAATAGACTAGTACAATTTTTTAGATTTTAAATTTCAATACACTCTGAAAGTGTGGAAGTCTGGAAGAGTCAAAAGTTGACTCTTGAGGACTGAGAGACATTTCAACTCTTTCTTTCTCTATTTCGATTTTCATTAAATTTTAAATTACTCGACAAAATTCGACAACAATAATTTATATTAAATTTCAAACAATTCGGTTGGTTAGTTTTTGCGCTATTATATGCGGACAGACGGACGGACCAGACGACGACTATTAGGTGCTACGTATTTATATACTTACGAACGCATCTAGAAAAGTGGAAATCCAATAAAAAATAATTACATTTTAAGCGTGGAATTTGAATTTCGTAACTACTTGAAATACAAGAAGAAAAACAATGTATATAACATACATAAATCCAAACATTAGTTATATGAGCCCTAGTCAAATTGTAATCACATATACTTCTTTAAATATAAACATGTTTCACTCCTGCAAATTATTTCTAGTATTTTTTTTTTCAAATTACAAAAGTGCATTTATATTGGTAAATATAAACAACTAATAAATTTTTACTATTCATTTTGATGGAGAGAGAAAACGTTAGAAATTTAAAACTTAAATTAATTAATCTTATGTTTTATAATTTGAAATTAATGAAAATCTCATCTCGTTAAAAACAAAAGTGGAAGTTTCTAAAGAATAAGAAAATTAAAAATTTGCAAGTAGAGAGAAAATGACAGTCCGACCCCAGGAGGTGGAGTGTGGAGCTGGTGCAAGGTGCAGCACCTCCTCCTCCTCCCGAAGTGCCCTCCTCCTCCTCCTCCCAAAGTGTGCACCTCCTCCTCCTCCCAAAGTGCGCACCTCCTCCCAAAGTGCAGCACCTCCTCCCGAAGTGCCCTCCTCCACCACCTAAGATAAGGGGATTAATTAAGGATTAGTGTTAATTAATTTTAATTAGGGAACTTAGAAATTTTTTTGAAGCCATTTTTTTTTTCGGAGAATTTCCTACTAGAATACGATGTGTGTTTCAAGGGATTTATTTTAGCGAATTAGAAATTTAATTAATTTTAATTGGAGAATTTAGAAATTTTTCAAAGCAATTTTTTTTTTTTTTTTTTTCAACGAGAGTATGCAGTTTGATTAGGAGTGTATGCAGTAGAAGTGAATGATTAATTAATTAAAAATATTAATTAATTTTAATTGCAGAACTTAAAAATTTTTTTTGCGATTTTTTTTTAAAAACTAGAATAGGCTATTCAATATATATGTCAGAAATAATGATTCATGCATTAAAAAAGGTATTAAGATTTTTTTTTCTTTTAAACCAAAAATAGAATTTAGAGTTAAAATAGAATTTTTAGTTTAAAAAATTGCCAAAAGTAGGATTTTCAACTGAAAGTAATCTAAGCTATAAACTCTCAACTGAAATGAATTTTGCCTTAAGGTGTGAGCTTTTGGCTAGAAGTGACCTAGAGTCAAAACTTCCTGGTCCCAGGAATCACCACGGGGAGGTAAATCACACAATCGATTCCCAAAAATTTGTTTGGAAGATTTTGATATCTTCCTTCTTTTTTTTTTTTTTTTTTTTTTTTTTTTTTTTTTTTTTTCTAAAGATTTGATTTTTTTTTTCTAATTATCTTGGAATTTTATAATGTCCGTAAGCTAGGCTACTTACTCCATCTTCTAGCAGGTAACGCTTGTCGTCAAAGGGTGACAAACACTTTTTATTTTGTTTAAGGGTGTAAAGTATGTGTGATTGCTGCCCTATTCTTGACTGTTCTTCAAAGGTTGTAGCTTGTCTTTCCAAACATTTCACATAATCTTCATGTTTCAATTTATTTTTAACTATAGATGTTGAGACCCCCTTGGCTCGCTTTTTTTCTTCTTTGGAGGATTTAATCGAATACATTTTCAACTTTAAACCTACAAACTGATGAATAGGCACGCCATTTAATTCGTCTTTAAATTTCCCCAAGACTTTCTTATTCGTGTTAGAATAAAGGGGATGTTCTTGGGGGTAATCTGAAAAATCAAATCGCGACCTATTGAGATACATCTCATTTTGTAGGTTTTCAGTCGTGATGAGATAGGTTAAAGAATCAGTATCCGTGAAAAGCAGAATTGAACGATTTCCAGGATAAATTTGTTTGATAAATTTATAATGGAATTCGTACATGAGCACCTTTGATAGCTCTAGTATCGAAAACCCGACGTAAATAGGCCGGTTCATCAAGATACTGGGCTTCTGCCTCTCAATAGCTACGAGATTCTCATCGAATATCTTGAAATTTTTGAAGTCGGGAGAGGCGACTAGTTTCTCACATCTTCTTTCTTGGTTAGATAACTCTATATTTCGCCTCTTTCTCAGATTTTCGATGCACTTGCCATAAATGCTGTTATTTAGTAATTTGAAGAAATCCTTCTCAAAGGCACTAGTTGCTTGCTTGCGTTTTTCCGTGTTAAATTCTATATATTGTTTGAGCCAAGGGGACTGTTGGAACTGGAGAACTCTGTGAATTTTCGTTAGCTTTAACCCCAATTCAATGTATAATTTAACGTTTCTATAATGAGAAATATATTTGACTTTTCTCATCAAGTTGGGGATGAGTTTCGGAGTACCTCTGAACCCCTTCTGTAGAAGATTCTTTGCGTAGTCAGACAGCATTTCTTCTTGTACGGTGAGTCTTTGCGGGGCAAGAGGATAGTCGTTATGGTCATCGTGAAGGGATTCAGGGTACTCAAAGTCCACCTCGAAAATGTAACCAGTACTTGAGTCATCTGGTATCTGTAATATGCTTTCTTCTGTGAAGTTGGAGCCATCACACCACTGGAACCCTCCATGGGGCATATACTGGGACATCGCCCAACCGTAAAGATTGTTGGCATCCCAGTACATGATATGGGATGTTTCTTCACTGGGGACGTGATTTGGAACATCTTTATTATTGGCGGTCGCAAACCTGTGGGAGATCTGCGACACACCCCCGCGTACGCCTTCTTCGATAAACAGCAGCATGTCCACATCGGTCAATAATTCCAACTCCACCTCAGTCATTTTCAAACAGGCCTGCCAAGACAAGCCTGGTGAAGTGACGAGGTGGGATGGGTCAATATTATAATATTGACTGCAGAGACGTCTAAAATTTTCGAATACATCAGCTAGTAGAAGCACATCGGTCTTTAAATATAGATCATGATATTCCCCGAGATTGTTTATTCTGAAAGTATTCCATATATTTTTCGCATGTGCATAGTCTGATTCTGTGATATCTTGATTCGATAATGTGTTGTGGAAAGCAGAGGGTGGAGGAAGCTGGGTTTCTTGAAATTTTTTAAACGAATTCATATATTCGTAGGGATAAATACCTTTGCGATATAGTAGTTCAGTTCTTGTATTTTGAGCAAAGTTTTCTCTTAATATATTAAAGTCGCGTGGTTTCAGATTTGATGTTAATTTGTCCAAGGAGGCCGGGAGGAAGAGCAGTGAGTCAATGAATGAGAATTGAATAGAGGAATCATATTCTTGTAATTTAAATGTGATGTAGTCTTCTATATTGGCAGCAATCACACTTATTTTCAGCTGTTTAAAGCAACCTAGCTTACGCATTATATGATGTGCGTCATACTTTTTAAGATTGTGAAACACGACAGGAATCACTTTACTCTGCTTGAAGTTAATATTACAAGAGGGGTGGGCAGCTCCCCTATACTTTGAAGAAATGTGATCGTGATCCCTGACGCGTTCCTTGCCCAATGACTTATGACATATCCAACATTCTGTGGCTTGCTGGAAAGCTTCTTCCTCTTCGTCACTGAGATTCATCGGGGCGATGGTTAATAATTTCGATGTGATTTACACTTTGAATTTTAGGATGGCTTTAATAAATTCTTCTGCAGCATTCTCACCACGATACACTTCTATCTTCTTATAGGTGCGTCCGTCAGAGCCCACAATAACGAACGCAAACCCACAAGCCTCGTGACGAGCAGTCTTTACTTGGTAAGATGACTTATTGGAGGGTTCAGTAGTGTGAATGGGTACGAGCAGGGATTCGAAATCTGCATAGATGACGTAGGGCATAGGAGCTTGCAAATGGATTCCTGTAAATGAGAGTATATTTTCACCGGGTTTTGGCATTTTAATTACTTGAGGGGTGTGGTTACTGCAATAGGGCTTGTGATCTTCTAGTAATTCAGGTCTTGTGAATCCGTGTAAGCAGGTATAACAATAATAGGCAGCACTTCTATGACCACTTCGATGTGACATGAATCTTGAAAAGTTCCTTATAAGGGTGTAATGAGTATTCTCACCATCACAAAGAAGAAGTAAGTTAATAACATCCTCGTTTGTTTGATTAGACACATAGAGAATGTAAAGTTCGCCCTCCTCGTACCCGAAAACATTGATTCTTAAATCATTCATTGATTCAATTAGAGGAATCTTCTGATATGGTACAGGATAGGATATGCCATTCATGTTGACTGTATTTTCGAACGGTTGGTACTTGGTGACTCTGTTGGGATTTTCCTTACGATCTAGGTTTAATTCGTGTGCCAGGACGCACCAGAGAAAACATTTCTGATCTTCGAAGTTTTGGATATTAAGTATGGCTTCTTTACCTTTCAAGTCTTTTGGGAGTTGAAGATAGCTGCTACCTTTCAAAGGGGAATATTTTCCCATTTTAAGTTCAAGATATGACACTTCCTTGAGAAGCCATCCGGACCCCCTTTGGACAAATTTTTCGAATGAACTGATAATTTTCCGATGTGCTTCTTCTAAATTTTCTTCAATGGAATCATTCGTAAATTGTTCGTAAGTGTCTGAGTGGAAATACGTTGAGAGTAGCTCCTGCTCGCCTTCTACAGATATTTTTTCAAGTATAACCTTTATCATCACATGCCACTTGATTGCATCCCTTTCTGCAACAGCTTCCTCCAGAGCCTCCCTTAATTCTTCACGAGCAGAGTCAAAGAAAACTGTGATGTCATGGTGAGTGTCCTCATCAGAATCAATCGTGACTACTTTAAAAACATTTAAGGCTGTAGTTTCTTTTCGAGGTCTTGTACTGGATCGTGTGGTTGTCCTGGGTCGCTTCACCGAGACGTATTTGGATGTGCTGCTATGCTGCGTGCGTATATGCTGATTTAAATTTTCTTTTCTTGGGAATTTTCCTCCACATTCAGGGCATCTATATTGAGGGTTTTCATGCGTTATTAAATGCCGTTTTAAGTTATCAGCCCGGGTGAACATTTCTTGACAAATATCACACTTAAAACAGCTTTCATCCTCTGAATGGCATTTCTTGTGGCGTAGAAAACTGTCGAATCTGGTAAATGTTGATTGACAAATTTCGCAGGTGAATAGACTGTCAGATGATTTTGTGTGGATAGCACGATGACGTCTCAAATTGAAGGCATTGGAGAAAGATTTTTGGCACACATCGCAAGTGTGAACATCCTGAAAAGAAGAAAAAAAACCCTCATTTAAAATTTTATTTAACTTTTTTAAAGAATTAATTTTCATTCAAATTTAAGTCTTCATTAAATTTTACATTTTTTTTTAAGAATTAATTTTTTATTAAAAAAAAAAAAAAAACCCTTCATTAAGCTTTATTAAACAAAACCTAAAGTTAAACAGAAAATTTATTTCAAACCCTCCCAATTTTCTAAATGATACTATTAAAAAAAAAACTCTTTAAAACTATTTAATTTTTCTCGAGGACTAACATTAAAAAAGATCTGAAAAAGACAAAAAAAATATATTTAAAGAATTACCTTAGAGGACTCCACGTTTGACTGGCCTGCGACGGAAGGGCGGGCACTAGACGGGCCTGCGACTGGGGCAGAAGGGTTCATATTTGATGCACCTCCTCTTTGTTTTGTGTGAATCAGTTGGTGTCGCTTTAAGTTGTCCTTACGTGAAAACGATTTTTGACACAATTCACATACATGCTGATCCTGAAAAGAAATACATACCCTAGCTTTATAAACATGGCTATTAAAAAAAAGGTAATATCAAGATTTAAGAATTAAACTTTATCAACATTTAAACTTTGTGCTTTAAGAATTGAACTTTGAGATATCAAGAATTAAACTTTGCGTTATCAAGAATTAAACTTTACGTTATCAAGAATTAAACTTTATCTTATTAAGATTTAAACTTTGAGCGTTAAGAATTAAACTTTACGTTATCAAGATTTAAACTTTATCTTTTCAAGTTTGAAATAGGCAATTTTATTACAACTTATAATTATTATATACTAAAGAAAATATACCTTAGGAACATCAGAATGGAGTTTTGCCGTGGTTGCTTGAACCATACTGGGCAGCTTACGCTAAAAAAAAAAGAATATCCCCTATAAGCTTTTACCAGAAAAAAAAAATAATTTAAACTTTAGTTGTTTTATAAAGTTTTAAAAAATACCTTCAGAGACTTCATCATTTGATTTTTTTTCTCTCTCTCACTTCTATACATCTTCTCAACTTGGTCGATAAGATTTGTTTGGTTAGACGTGAGGGAAAAATCCATGTCCCACTTTAAAAGAAAATTCTCGTTTACAATTTACATTTATTAAATTTTTTACACACTAATAATAATAAATAATAATAGTAATAATATACCAGAGAAGACTCTTGCGTTGAAGGTGCTGGGGTTTTTTCAGCCATTTCCTTCAGAACTCTTATTTCTATGGCGTCGATTTTTCTGGGACTGATGTTTAAATCAGATTCCCACTAAATTAGAAAACATAAATTATTTTTCGAAAAGGGTTCATCAATAATATGTTATAAAAAATTTCATATAGAATAGTGCTAGGGAATAATGACTTTGTTTATAGTTTAAATTAAGTTAAAATTTCATTCACTAAAATAACTATACATTTAGCACACATACAGATATTAATATCGAGATCAAAACAGAAAAGTAATATCTTTCTAAAAGAACAATTTTTTCTAAATAGAAGTTTTTCAAGAAAATTAGTATCACAATAGATAGGTATTTGAATAGGTTCATTTAGAGAGTTTCAAAAATAAGTCGTTTAGCAACCAAATAACATATGGAAAACTCTTAGGTTAAAATCATTTAGAAAGGAAAATAATCTTATAAAAAAATAGAGAATGATACTAAACAGTTTTTCAACTTACTTGAGTTTGAATTTTTGAATTCATCGTTTATTACTTTTTCAAAAAGATTAATAAAGTAAAATTGCTCGGAGTACTAATTATAGCGTACAGTCTCTAGGACAACTACTATAAGAATGAACCCACCTCAGCGCGCTTATCTATTTAATCAGATAAGAGAATCTTATCTATGACCTCATCGGTTTTTCCCAAGTATGACGTCATGGGATTTCCCACAATGAGTCATTACAAGATATCGCTACTAATTAATGAAGATTGTTTAATTAGAATACTTAACGAGTTAAAAAAAATTTGAATACTGTTTTAAATATTCAAGTAAAAGCTTTAAATAAAAAGGATCTATTTTAAATATTCATGGCTGACATTATAAACTAACTTTGCAATATTCTAATGAAGGTCCACACATTGGATTAAAAATTTGTAATAATAAGAAAAACTGTTTCAAATAACTTTTTCCCTACTACATATAAATTTTATAATAAACATATTTACTTGTGAGAAGTATTGAAATGTATATAAAGTTCTTTTTAAACTAACAATTTAAAAATATAGAGTCCTAAAAAGTTTTCCATATGAATAATATCATTTCACAAAACTTTTAAAAATATTGAGAGATATTTCCACAGAATAAAATCATTTCCATATATATTTCCAAATTATTTAGAACTAATACATTATATTGGTATGAAAATAAATTACAAGTAGCATTATTAAGATATATACACTACTAAGGTGAAATATTTTAAATATACATTAAAAATAGTTTAAATATGTATTAAAAATAGTTACCCTTAATAAAATCATTACTATACTTAATCAATCTTATATTTCAAAAAATTATAATCCTGTCTCGTAAATAAAACCTTCATAATTTTAGAATATACGGATCCCTTCATAAAATTTGAAAATAGATTTTGTCATGCTTTAGGCAAAGTAAAATATACTCCTCGGGTAAAAATTATTCATAATAAATATATATATAACCCCTTCATAAAATTTGAAAATAGATTTTGTCATGCATTACAGTAAAATATACCCCTCGGGTAAAAATTATTCATGCTTTATACTAAGTAAAATATCACAGCTTAGAATAGTAATTTTAGAATATACGTAACCCCTTCATAAAATTTTAAAATAGATTTTGTCATGCATTACAGTAAAATATAGGAATAATCACATTTTAGAATATACGGATCCCCTTAATAAAAATTTGAAAAATAGATTTTATCATGTTTTACAGTAAAATATACCAATAAATAATGATCACAGCTTAGAATAGTAATTTTAGAATATACAGAACCCTTCATAAAATTTTAGTTTAGTTAAGTAACTCTATTTAATATACCCCTCGGGTAAAAATCATGCCTGTTTTAGGCTAAGTCATTTCACAAATTATTTAATAAATTTGCTGAATTAAAATTAGTTTTGAAAGTACATTATATAATAAAAAAATATATATTAAAATTCACTTACTTCATTATCAAAGTTTAAAGACATTTGCTGTTGGTTAGATGAATCCATATTATAACTTCAGAAACTCAAACACACGCACACAAGTAGAAAAATAAATCCAAGAGCTAAGGTTTGTAATGCTACAAGAAACGAAATCTAGAATAGACTAAAGTTTACCCTGAAAGATCTTGCTAATATACAACGCATATGATTCATAGATAAGAGGATCTGATAAGGGCGAAGCCGATTAGTGGTAGATAGATATGAATCATTCATAGGAAAACCCCTTAACGATTACTCATGACAGATGCGTTGTAATAAGAAATTTTAACTCATGAGCAAATAACCTTATTTAATTTTCCTAAATAATATTAATTTATTTTAATTGTAGAACTTAGACATTTTTTTTTCCACATAAAATATTTCCCTTTGTAAAGTTTCAATTAAGTGAAGAATGTTTCAGTGTTTTTTTAATGAACCGATACTATTTTAAGATAGTTCTTAACGCGAAAAATTCTAACACATTTGTGAACAAATATTAAATTTAAAAATGTGTCAGAAAGTATACTTTTTTTTTTTTTAGAAAAATCTTAAAACCTTTTTTCTTAGTTCAAAACTACTTTTCATGACTGTTTTCTACATATCTCAAATTTGAAAAAAAGAAACACTTAAAGATATGAAATAATCACATAGAAATTATTTAGGGGAAAAAAAATATTTTTATTCAAGCAAATGTTACAAACATTTTATAGTTTTAAAAGACTTCATGGGAATTTACAAACACAGTTTCTAAATAGTTTACATAAAAGTTTGAATTCAAAGTATCAAAAAATGCAGGTGTATAGTGACAAAGACAGTTTGCTGTGAGATTCTTCACAAACTGATAGACATTAAAGTTTAATAATGCACTATCTCTATACAGAACAAATTTTTCTCTTAATGAAGTATTTAAGCAGTCATGGTCTAATTGCGATAACTGGATAATGGTACAGGCATAACAAGTATATACTTGATTAAGAGATCTTTCTAATTCTTGGTCAAAACAAGAAAGGAAATGCTTCTTCGCACTATCCTCATTAGTGTGTGTCTGAATACACTTTTTTGATTTTCGTAATACAGACATAGGAATCGCTTTTACAAGAAGCATATCAATCATGCAGTCGGTAATTTCAGGAATTGCTTCACGTAATTTTAAAAATTGATCTATAGATAAACGTATTCCTTCTGGTTTAAAATGAAAGCTATGTTGGTTTGCCTTGAAAATCTGTTGTAATATGCAATGTCCTTCATCAGAAAATGCTGTTAAAAGTTGATTATTGGACACGTAACTGTCTTTCACAGAATAAAAGTTGAACTTGATCATATTTTGTTGGAAATGATCAAACGTTAAAGGTGTCATTACAATGCCATTTTTGGTTGGAAATAATTCGCCGCGTGCACCTTCTTTAAAAATTCTTATATGCAGTTTCAAATTACAGTTTTTATCCATTTCAATTTGAGCACAGGTATTCCATTCAAGATTCCAAGGAATTGAGAAATATCCATCTGATTCATGAAATGTATGTGTAGACAGTTTCTCTACAGGTCTGTTTAATGGTGAAGCATATTCAGACGTGGTAGGTGGAGCATAGTCAGCAAACAAGTCTAAATTCAGTTCAGGATCATTCATCAAGTCCAGTCTTGGCTTTTTCAAATCAAGAGGATGAACTATTAAATGTCGAAAAGTGAGGCTAATTCGAACGTCTTTAATAGCAGGTTCTGCTCCGATACCGTGTGTGAATAATTCGTTGGTAGGTGGCAACATGTTGTAGAAGGATCCATGTTCTAGCTTGATAAATGTCGAGGGTACACTAGGTCTCTTGAATTCAATAGTTCTTTGAGCACCAAAACTGAGTACTGTGATAGGGAACACAGCATTTAAGCTGGATTCATTATCTTTGTGGTGACTGATATAGGTAGTTCCATCCTGGTACAAATTAAGTAGCACATAGTTAAAAGTACAGGCTGTTTCTCTTTCCACTTTATCACGAAGTTCAATCATAAGTGAAGTCCAAGGTTTGGAGGGCACGCTTGTTCCACTGAAAGCATAGCTGGTATTGAGATCTCCATAAGCTAAAACCAATCGCTTAGGTTTCACATCCTTTCCTCGCAAATGAAAAGTAGGTCTGTAGAATGGTAATGTTTTTAACTCCGTCAAATAACGATCAGCATGGGCTTTCTCTATAAAGTCACTTATATATTGGACGTTCAAGCCATTATCCGAAAAGATGATTGAAGACATTTTTACAGGTTGAAAATCACTGAGCAAGCAAGTCAAGGAATAATCACGAACTAAGCAGGAACACTGAGGCAGGAACAATGATTCCTCACGATATGTTCGACCTTATATAGGGGTTGTTATCTGATAATCTTATCACTGATTAGATAAGCTCGCGCATGCGTAGTGATATGCCAGGTGATGTCATGAAGGCACAGGATAGGATGATCTCACTTGTGGGGATTCCCCATTAGATAAGATGAACAGTTTAAGTAGTGGTCAGTACAAGACATGTTTTCTTCAATCTGGTGTGTAAGTATTTTTTTTCATTCATTTGTATTGTAATTCAGTTTATTATATTTTAATCAAGTTTATTGCCTATATTTTAAACATGTATTTTATAGAAATAATGACACAGATGTAAAATCAAGATAGTTTATTCAAACAATACGCTTTTAAAAGTTTGTACATTCAGGTTATATAAAAAGTGATCGCTAACAAAATCCACTTTCTTTAAAAACATGGATAGTACATCATCAAAATTAACCAGCATTAAAATTATATCTCCAACCTGTTTAAATTTTTCACGGTTGTTAAATGTAAAACACGAATGCAGGCTAACACTTGGATGTCTAAAAACACATCCCGTACATTGATAAATTTCATTAAATATACTTATAATATTATTCTCGATGTAGAAAATTAGTTTAGACCATAACACAAATTCATTTTCTTGCGTCATTGTAGCCTGTTTACATTTTTCTTTAATAAGTTAGGTAAATGTTTTTCATACTGGTGATGAATCAATTTTTTATTCAGTTTATAGGCTTTTTCTTTTAATTGTTCTAATTGATAATTGTTTAATTTGATATGAGAATCGTTCGTTAAACTTTTAAGACACATAACAGAATTATCCTCATTTAAAACTAACATTTTGTTATTGCTAACGAAGGAGGAACTTTTGTATCTTAAATTAAAGGCAACGATTTTATATTGGAACTCATACCAAGTCTGTATATCCATAGTAATTCCATTCTGGCTGGGAATTCCTTCAGACGTAAATTCCCTTATGTGGATAGAATAATCAGTTTTCTGTAACTCGAACCCTAAAAAGATTGAGTTTCCAAGTTCTTTCCAAAATACAAATGAGTCATCATTCGAAGCATGAGCATTTGATTCTTGTAGTGGTTCTTGAATGGGTTCTTGCAAAGATTCTTGAATAAGTTCATGGGATGTCGTTGGGGTAGAAGGTTTTGCAAAGTTAAAGTCAATGAAAAATTCATTCAATATATCCTTGGTGGGCTCACAACAGGTGTCCGGAAAAGAGGTTGTTTCATCAATGTAGACAAGGCCTTCAGTGCTTTCAATTCTTGATACCAAAGGTGAATCTACACAAGAACGTTTATTAGGCAAATTCACTTGTTCTTCGTGATTTCTTTTTGCCATGATACAATCTTCTTTAAAGTTTATACAGAATTAGCTGAGGTGTTTGGATCCATTGCTTATATAGGTTTAGAAATCAGTCTCAGTTACAGTTAAAAGGCTTAACCCAATCATATAACTCGAAAAATAGATGACGTCATAAGTTACTTTGTTTACTCATAGGAAGCACATACTTGTTGCAATAAATTACAAAGTCGATTAATCAGTATTCTACGCTGTTCATCTTTTTGCTGTTTGGAAGACTTAGCCGTTTTCTTCGGTTTGGAAGTGTTATGAATCTTCTTGTGTTTATACAAATCACAATATCGTGGAAACATCATATTGCACAGCTTACAATTATATGTCCTTGAATGAGTCTTAGCATGATTTCGTAAATCATATTTCCAAATGAAGGTTTCTCCGCAAACACCACAGGTAAGAACTTTTTCATCTGAGTGATGAGTCATGTGTCTATTAAACGCAAATTTTGTAGAATAGCCTTTCTTGCAAAGTTCACAAAATGGGGTAACTTGATCTCTCCTGACGATGACGGTTTCACTTCAATACTCGAAACAGGTTCCTCTTTGGGGGTAATGTCCATCGTTAGAGGTTCTTCTTTGGGTATCAGGAAGGATATTTGATTTTCTACACTAGACATTTTTTTAAATCGAGTTCCACTTAAATCATACAACCTTACACATCAACGACAATGTAATGAATAATGTAATGAACAGGATTCACATCAATTTATACCAATCTAGGGGGGGGGGGTGCGCATGATTATAAAAACTCCTGTGTGATTGGTTCGTGAATAAATAGTTATCATTGGTTAATAATCTACAAAAATAATTCGCACACTAAAAACGTATGACCTGCACATATGATGATATCACAGACCTCTTCTTTTAAAATACATGAAATCATAGCACAATGGTTAAGATAACGCAAATCAGTGTGCTATGATTTCATTTTGTGAGGGTTCGATCCTCAGCCAGACTTTTCGTAAAAGTACTAAATTCAAACGATAGATGGCAGCACCAAAAATGTATTGTTATTTTCCATTCAACTCTAAAATTCTACCCGCTATTATATACTCTAGTTGAAAAAAAAAATTGCTTCGAAAAATTTCTAAGTCTCGCAATTAAAATTAATTCAATTTCTAATTCGCTAAAATAAATCCATTGAAACACACCTCGTACTCTAGTAGGAAATTCTCCGCGAAAAAAAAAATTTTTGCTTCAAAAAATTTCTAAGTTCCCTAATTAAAATTAATTAACACTAATCCTTAATTAATTCCCTTATCTTAGGTGGTGGAGGAGGGCACTTCGGGAGGAGCTGAGCTGCACTTTGGGAGGAGGAGGAGGTGCACTTTGGGAGGAGGTGCGCACTTTGAGAGGAGGAGGAGGTGCACACTTTGGGAGGAGGAGGAGGTGCACACTTTGGGAGGAGGAGGAGGAGGTGCACACTTTGGGAGGAGGAGCCCTCCTCCCTCCTCGCACCACACACCACCTCCTGGGGTCGGATCCCCATTTCTTCTCTACTTTTGCAAACAAATCTGTATTCATTTATTAGATAATTTGTGGCCGGAAACGAAAACCTGAAATCTAGAGAGTTTAATAATTTAATAGCTCTTTGAATTTATACTTCGTAACTACTTGAAATACAAGAAGAAAAACAATGTATATAACATACATAAATCCAAACATTAGTTATATGAGCCCTAGTCAAATTGTAATCACATATACTTCTTCAAAATATCATTAAATATAAACATGTTTCACTCCTGCAAATTATTTCTAGTATTTTTTTTTTTTTCAAATTACAAAAGTGCATTATATTAGTAAATATAAACAACTAATAAATTTTTACTATTCATTTTGATGGAGAGAGAAAACGTTAGAAATTTAAAACTTAAATTAATTAATCTTCTGTTTTATAATTTGAAATTAATGAAAATCTCATCTCGTTAAAAACAAAAGTGGAAGTTTCTGAAGAATAACAAAATTAAAAATTTGCAAACAAATCTGTATTCATTTATTAGATAATTTGTGGCCGGAAACGGAAACCTGAAATCTAGAGAGTTTAATAATTTAATAGCTCTTTGAATTTATACTTCGTAACTACTTGAAATACAAGAAGAAAAACAATGTATATAATATACATAAATCCAAACATTAGTTATATGAGCCCTAGTCAAATTGTAATCACATATACTTCTTCAAAATATCATTAAATATAAACATGTTTCACTCCTGCAAATTATTTCTAGTATTTTTTTTTTTTTTCAAATTACAAAAGTGCATTTATATTAGTAAATATAAACAACTAATAAATTTTTACTATTCATTTTGATGGAGAGAGAAAACGTTAGAAATTTAAAACTTAAATTAATTAATCTTCTGTTTTATAATTTGAAATTAATGAAAATCTCATCTCGTTAAAAACAAAAGTGGAAGTTTCTGAAGAATAACAAAATTAAAAATTTGCAAACAAATCTGTATTCATTTATTAGATAATTTGTGGCCGGAAACGAAAACCTGAAATCTAGAGAGTTTAATAATTTAATAGCTCTTTGAATTTATACTTCGTAACTACATGAAATACAAGAAGAAAAACAATGTATATAACATACATAAATCCAAACATTAGTTATATGAGCCCTAGTCAAATTGTAATCACATATACTTCTTCAAAATATCATTAAATATAAACATGTTTCACTCCTGCAAATTATTTCTAGTATTTTTTTTTTTCAAATTACAAAAGTGCATTTATATTAGTAAATATAAACAACTAATAAATTTTTACTATTCATTTTGATGGAGAGAGAAAACGTTAGAAATTTAAAACTTAAATTAATTAATCTTCTGTTTTATAATTTGAAATTAATGAAAATCTCATCTCGTTAAAAACAAAAGTGGAAGTTTCTGAAGAATAACAAAATTAAAAATTTGCAAACAAATCTGTATTCATTTATTAGATAATTTGTGGCCGGAAACGAAAACTTGAAATCTAGAGAATTTAATAATTTAATAGCTCTTTGAATTTATACTTCGTAACTACTTGAAATACAAGAAGAAAAACAATGTATATAATATACATAAATCCAAACATTAGTTATATGAGCCCTAGTCAAATTGTAATCACATATACTTCTTCAAAATATCATTAAATATAAACATGTTTCAATCCTGCAAATTATTTCTAGTATTTTTTTTTTCAAATTACAAAAGTGCATTTATATTTGTAAATATAAACAACTAATAAATTTTTACTATTCAGTTTGATGGAGAGAGCAAACGTTAGAAATTTAAAACTTAAATTAATTAATCTTCTGTTTTATAATTTGAAATTAATGAAAATCTCATCTCGTTAAAAACAAAAGTGGAAGTTTCTGAAGAATAACAAAATTAAAAATTTGCAAACAAATCTGTATTCATTTATTAGATAATTTGTGGCCGGAAACGAAAACCTGAAATCTAGAGAGTTTAATAATTTAATAGCTCTTTGAATTTATACTTCGTAACTACTTGAAATACAAGAAGAAAAACAATGTATATAACATACATAAATCCAAACATTAGTTATATGAGCCCTAGTCAAATTGTAATCACATATACTTCTTCAAAATATCATTAAATATAAACATGTTTCACTCCTGCAAATTATTTCTAGTATTTTTTTTTTTTCAAATTACAAAAGTGCATTTATATTAGTAAATATAAACAACTAATAAATTTTTACTATTCATTTTGATGGAGAGAGAAAACGTTAGAAATTTAAAACTTAAATTAATTAATCTTCTGTTTTATAATTTGAAATTAATGAAAATCTCATCTCGTTAAAAACAAAAGTGGAAGTTTCTGAAGAATAACAAAATTAAAAATTTGCAAACAAATCTGTATTCATTTATTAGATAATTTGTGGCCGGAAACGAAAACCTGAAATCTAGAGAGTTTAATAATTTAATAGCTCTTTGAATTTATACTTCGTAACTACTTGAAATACAAGAAGAAAAACAATGTATATAATATACATAAATCCAAACATTAGTTATATGAGCCCTAGTCAAATTGTAATCACATATACTTCTTCAAAATATCATTAAATATAAACATGTTTCACTCCTGCAAATTATTTCTAGTATTTTTTTTTTCAAATTACAAAAGTGCATTTATATTAGTAAATATAAACAACTAATAAATTTTTACTATTCATTTTGATGGAGAGAGAAAACGTTAGAAATTTAAAACTTAAATTATTTAATCTTCTGTTTTATAATTTGAAATTAATGAAAATCTCATCTCGTTAAAAACAAAAGTGGAAGTTTCTGAAGAATAACAAAATTAAAAATTTGCAAACAAATCTGTATTCATTTATTAGATAATTTGTGGCCGGAAACGAAAACCTGAAATCTAGAGAGTTTAATAATTTAATAGCTCTTTGAATTTATACTTCGTAACTACTTGAAATACAAGAAGAAAAACAATGTATATAACATACATAAATCCAAACATTAGTTATATGAGCCCTAGTCAAATTGTAATCACATATACTTCTTCAAAATATCATTAAATATAAACATGTTTCACTCCTGCAAATTATTTCTAGTTTTTTTTTTTTTTTTCAAATTACAAAAGTGCATTTATATTAGTAAATATAAACAACTAATAAATTTTTACTATTCATTTTGATGGAGAGAGAAAACGTTAGAAATTTAAAACTTAAATTAATTAATCTTCTGTTTTATAATTTGAAATTAATGAAAATCTTATCTCGTTAAAAACAAAAGTGGAAGTTTCTGAAGAATAACAAAATTAAAAATTTGCAAACAAATCTGTATTCATTTATTCGATAATTTGTGGCCGGAAACGAAAACCTGAAATCTTGAGAGTTTAATAATTTAATAGCTCTTTGAATTTATACTATTTATAAGGGAATATTTATGACAAATGAAAGTGGCATTTCTGTAATAACTCCGCCATTTGAAGAGAAAGATGACTGCACATGCTTCTATAGAGGGCACAGACTGTTGGGAATGCATGCGATATCGTCAGATCCTGCTAAATGCGTATGTGATAGGCATCAAATCACATCATGAATGCCTCCAAACGGTGTCAACTCGTGGTCATGCAGTTTTTAACAGCGGAAAATGTGAACGCTAGTGAAATCTATCGTCGAATGCAACATGTGTATGGCACGGAGTGTATGTCATGCAGATCGGTATTACGATGGTGTAGGGATTTTCGTAAGGGCGGCAATTCCGCTGGGAGTTTCTCGAACATCCCCCTTACAGCCCAGACCTCTCGCCGTATGACTACCACATCTTCGGTCTACTCAAGAAAGCTCTGAAGGAACGAAGATTTGCCGACGATAATGAGGTCCAAGCTGCCGTTGAAAATTTGTTCTACAATCAACCAGGTAGCTTTTTCACCCAGGATATCCAACGTCTCGTTTACCACTGGGACACTTGTTTCAGCCTACAAGGTGACTTTGTCTAGCTTATCTGTTACGTCAGTATTACTTCTTTCTTTTGTATACTAATTTATATGAATACCATTAAACCATTTCTCAAACCGACTGTAGTGCCACTTTCATTTGGGCGACCCATATAAATTTTCAGCATTCTCATCCAAATTTATCTCCTATACTTTAGTGCCAGACTGTAAAAAATATATTTTAAAAAATAAGTATAGCATTAGTTTAATTGGAATTATTTTTTTTATTTGCTTTCTGTTGTGTGTGTGCTTCTGAAACAAAGTCAGAACTTTTCTAACTTCATTATGTCAATAATTTTCGTTTTCGAGATTTCATACATACATACAATGAAATATATTAAAAAATTGTTTAGTTTCATTACTTACCCATCATACGTAGTATAGGGATCAAGTCTTGTGATCGTTTTAAAAATTGAAAAATATTTTTTTGACGGATTGACACGTTTCAGACACTAGAGATTCCGAAAAACATATTTTTAGAAACAAAAAAATGCCGTCCGCCTGTGTGTGTCTGTAAACGCTCTATCTCCCGAAATAATTGAGATAGAGACTTGAAATATAGTATGTATTTAGTATGTCATAATGAAAAGAAGCCTATTGAATTTCAGTAACGCTGATTATCCAGAACTATTTTTTCGGACTGTCAAAGTATTCGTTCTGATAAAATGTCTGTAAAAATTTTCAAAATTGTTTATTTTAAAAAGTGAATGTAAAATACAATAAAGAAACATAAATTTTGCATACAGAATTATGTAGATCGGATAATTAGTTGCTGAGATATTCCTAATCATATTTTCTACAATCTTCACTTTTTTCATGATCCTGTATTTCATTCAAATTTTAATTCAAAGATATATCTACCCTATATATATAAAATCCTAATGAAACGAATTTTTGAAACGATTTTATGAAAGGAATTTATGAAACGATTTTATGAAACGACTGATTAAACGACTGATTATGTTTCAGGGCTATTTTTAATAAAATATTAAACGCTTGATGGTGAAATTAATACCAATTGTCCATAAAAATCTGCGGATGTCAAAACTGGTAATAGAATTTTGAAATTGGAATTAGTTTTCGAGATATTAATTTTTTTCTAATTTTGATGACATTTCTGTAATGATGGCAACTAATTACTCAGTTTTTTTGTGACAAAAAAGGGAAAAAAATCGAAAAGGATCCCGATAGGGATTATTGATTTCTTTTTAATCGTCATTTTCAAATTGAAATTGAATTTATCTTTCATTTCAATCGATAATGAAGACAAGATTGTGATTAAATTATGTTTTTCAGGAAAATTTGAAAAAAAATCACATTTCTATCGTCAGGATTCAATCGCCTGTCAGTATTTAATTTAATTTATAAATTGAAAATATTTTGAATAAATTCGTCCAAATGACGTCATTTATGTAAACGCAAAAGAAAGGGGAGGAAAGGAATTAATAGTAATTATTATTTATTGATATCATTTTGTTATTTTTTTGTAAAATTTAATTAAAAGAATTTATTTATTTTTATGTACAAAAAGAGGCAAATTGAAAGACAATTATAAATAAATTGTATATATACATATAAATACATGTATAAACAAGCATAAAAGTTCGGTGCTTTTCCAGTATATGGGGCCTTGACGAAACAGAGAAAATAGCCTTGGCGGAAAAGGAAATTTGGGAACATACTTTCCGTCAACCTATTCACTTTGTCATTTCGTATACAGAAGCATTTTTTCAATATTTATACAATTTGTCTAGCGTAGAATGTCATTTATCCTATTTTATATATAATCAGAAGTAATTTGTATAGAAAAAACAATAATAATATACGTATAATTAAAATACGCATATAAACAAAAAATCATCGAATTTGTTTCCATGGCTGCTTATGTCATTTGGCACCAAATCTCACTTTCTAATGCCGAATTGCGCTAAGCTTTTTAAAAAAGCGTCAAGACCCCCTATAATAGAAAAGCACCAAAAGTTCATTGAGTTTGTTTTTATAACTTTTGGCAACAAATGTATGTATATTAACGAATCTATCCATTTTTGAAACTCGAATTACGCCAAACCTAAAAGCAAAGGATCCTATACTGAAAAAATACCCGATTTTCTTATGGATATTCAAGTGACATAACATGGTGTAAAATTATCGCGGACAGCAAATTTGTTTAAATATCTCAATTGATGCCGAATAAATGCAGGCATGCATGCACAAAATATTTAATTAATTTTGTATGATAAATAATTATTAGAAAATTCATATATATATATATTAATTAAAATAAATAATTTACATATTTAAAATAACATGAAAATATGCATGATGGTGCACTAAAATAGAGAGAAAATTAAAACCTGTTACAGAAAATGTCTATAACATAGTACTTTTCAATACCGTGGTTCTTAATGTTATTCACAAACAGATGTAATTGTTTTCATCCTTAAACGCAAAGGAAGAATAGAATACAGATCGTTGTTATAAAAGTCCGAGAGGTAGCCACAATTTAAACCTAACCATTTTATACAAGCTGGTTTTCAAGGTGTAATTGATTATACTTATCAATCCCGAAAACAGTCGTCAGTTGTTGCAACAGTTGTATATGAGGCCATGATAATAAAAAAATGCCCCATTAAAACGTTAAAAGCATGGCAACCCAATTACAGATTTACCAATATTTTTAAAACAAAGCACGCTGTCATGTTTTTAGAGGCCTCGAAGTCTGAGCGGGGGTTGGCGAGCGTAGCTCGCAGGGGTAGGCCCCCTAGTTTTAATTTAAAATGAGAATATTAATCCGACGCAGCAAACTCTTAGTTAATATGATTATCTTTTTTGGAGGCATAAGGATGTTTCTTTTACGAAATTCAGTAATGGAGTATTTGAAGTTCATGACGTCATCCTGCCTTGATTTTATTCGAATTGCAATGCATTTTATAAATAGTTTACACATGTTTTATTTTCATATTTTATATCATACATAACTAGGATGGGTAAGTATTGCAGTGGCCCCCAACGACTAGTTTTAAATATTCGTCGAATATTAGATTTACTGAAATCCGCTAATAAAATAAATTTTATATTCAATGTTCTAAATTTAGTATGTACACTTTAAATAGGCTGATATTCAGTATTTAAATTTTAAATTTATCTGTTCTATTAATAACATTTATCTACGCATTTAAAGTAAATGTATGTTAAAAATATTTAATATATATATATATATATATATATATATTGTATGAAAATAGTCTTAGCACGTTCCATACATGAATATGATATATGAATGAATATGTTAGAAATGCATGAATATATTAGAAATATTTCATACTAGAAAAAGTTAGGAATTTCATATATAATCAATCAATTTAATTTATTTGAATTTTCAACAATAAATTTGGAGAAATATATTCAAAAGGAATTTAAATCTATTAGACACGTACTTAAATAGGCTTTATGCAAATATATGTTCGTTATATAAATTAAAAGTTAAAGTAAAATCCTAGACATTTCTATATTAATGCATAAACCTTAAATTGTTGGCTTGTTTTAAATGAAAGATTTGGACATGGATTAAAAATATATATATATTGTTTTCAAATAAAAAAAAAAACTTTTATGTATTAAAAAATTAGCTGTACTTCGACAAATTGAAAAGAAAAAAAAACTTAAATTTTGATGAAAGTTTTTGTAAAAAAATGTATTAAATTTAAAAGTTGAACACAGTCATGAAAATATCACAAAATAATTAATATATAGAATTAATTTATATTTTATTCTATACTATTTATATGTACTTAATACAGTAGAAAATATTTTCAAAGAAACTTCAGTGTTCAACAATTTTTTGCGTTATTAAAAATTGTCTTTTCCTTTAAATTGGATTATCTATTAATCATTTGTTCGTTATTAATTTGTTTATTCATTATTTTCAAGTAAAAAATGCAATTGATTATAAAACTATTTTCTATGCTGTAAATCCCTTCGTGTTTGCTATTTTTTTTAAAGATATCCATAAAAAAATCAAACTAGTATTTTTTTACAAACAAAAACATTTACTTTGAAAACCAAGGCTTTAGATGCATGTAAATATTTCTTTTTTTATACATTATTTTTTAATTTTTGCCTAAAACATTTTAGTTTATATAAAAAATAAAGAATAATTTATCAGTGTTGAATTAAATTATATTAGAACTTGAAGGTTTTTTTATTGATGTACGAAAGATATATTTTTAAGAGTCTCAAGTTTAATTTTTTATTGAACAATTATAAAAATCTCTATCATTTTTTTAAAATAGACCACTTTCTTTAATGCATGTTACACTGGATAAGTCTTCAAAAATATTTGTTTTTGTTAATTTTTCTGTTTTTTTACTTATTTTGGCTTTAGAAATTATTCAAAAATTGTTTAAATTTTTTTTTATAAATAATTATAATTGACATTTGTCTGTAGAAAAATCCATATACTTTAAGTTCATGTAGGAAAGTTCTTATAATTTTCGTATACTTTTAATTAACTAAGCTCGATAATTATTTTTAATAAACATTACATAACAGGTTTATTGTGTTTTATGTTTAACTTTTAGGTTGCTTGTATTTAAGATTCCTGTATATAATGTTTAGTTAACTTTTGCATAAAAATAGAAATACGGTTTTTAAATTTAGAAAAAATGAACTATATAATGTACATGCTGACAAGACATAAGAATAGTTTCTCTTCAAACTAAGAATTACTATAATAATAAGACTTACTTATGTATTTATATCTGTACAGGTTTTGTTGTTTTTTCTGCTTACTAATTTATTAATCAATTTAATAATTTAAAAATATATCTTAATTTCTATGAATCTGTAATGTGTACATAACGATTTTCTTTAAACTTAAACGTTTTATTAAATACATTCTTCCGTTGTTTGAGTTAGTCCATTTTAAATATTTACTTCATATTCGTAAGAAAATTAACAGTTCCCATCAAACTCTTGGAATTACACACACACACACACACACACACACACACACACACACACACACACACACACACACACACACACACACACACACATATATATATATATATATAATCTATATTATATCCTTCTATTTTATCCTTTTAATTTACCAGTCTCTCTTAAAATTTAAATTCTATGGGTTTTTTTATTAATAAATTCTTATCCTTCCGGACTTCCTGGCATTTGCCAGTGAAACTCCCCGCCTTCCTATTTTCTGATTGGTCGCTAGTGTAGCTAGTCCGAATTATAGATATTTCCTATTCTACTTATCATTTCGACTTCTCTCTCTATAAGATGAAGACCTTTTCTCATCTTTTTATCTCTATATTTTATATTTTTATTGTAGTTCGTATATTGTACTACGGTTAGTCTCTTTTTTTTTTCAGGGCTCCTCTAAGATGTGCTACAGAAATTTTCGTTTAAATGGATTGCAATTGCTCTATAATTGGGTATCAACTGAAAGCAACTTCTGTTTATCTATCGCTACCATGTCAAACTCGTTTGTTACCGAATGCCAAATTAACCATTGTATACAAAGCCGTGGATCACATTATACGAAATAAATGGAAGAAAATTTATTATATTATCATCGCTCAGAAGGAAATTTATATAAAAAATACAACCTTGTTTTTTTAAAAAAGAAGAAAAAAGAAAAATTCAAAAGTTATTAAAAATAAATAAATAAATAAATAAATAAATAAATAAAAATTAGCCACTGAAAATTTTTAAAATGAATGTTTATTAAAAGAAAAGACATCAATCTTTTATTATTATGTAAATTTGAAAATAGCAAGAATGTCGTATAAATGTGCGCTGCTGAATATAGATATAAATAACTTCGTATAAAAATAATTAAAAAAAATGTTTGAACACATATCTTGGCATTTAAAAATTTAAATAAAAATAAAAAATAAAAAATAAATATTATTAACCCCTTCGCGACGAGCGTCTTTTACAGAATTTTTAATCTTTTACCACCGGTTTTTCGAAACAGAAATTTTCGCTTAATTGAATCGCAGAAATGCTGAGATTTAATAAGTCAGAGCTTACAATAAAAAATAACTAATGGGAATAATAAAAGATTCTGAACATCTTATGCGTCACGTATACGTGTCGCTCGTCCCCAAGGGGTTAAGCATATTACTCTAATCTGTGCATTTTCTGTTAACTTTTAATTTGCCTAGCTATGTAAAACCAATCGTTGCAAAATCACTATCATTGCAATATAAATGTACTTAACGACAAACTTTATTAAATAAAAATTTTCATAATTGAGTCCAACTTATCAACCATAATTATTGTATCGAGCGTGGGAATTATTTCCCGTAGCTCCTCACCTTTTTAAGTACACATATGTCTGCGAATAAAAGTAGACAACTGGGTGGAATTTCGTTTTCATGAAATTCAATTGCAATAAACAAAATATATTGAAATTATAGATTTCATTTGATTATTTGATATTTCTGGTTACATTATGAATTTTTCTAGCAATGACATTTATATCATTTAGCTTATATTATTTTCAAATTTCTTTACCTGCTCTGGACTGTGTTTCTTCTATTTCGCAATGAATGGTTTCTACTTAAGTGCATTTTAATGTTTTTTTTTTTTTTTTTTTTTTTTTTTTTTTTTTTTTTTAAGCAGATGCATAATCTTAAAAAATATTCATTAATGCACTTTTTTAATGAAGTATCTGTTTCAAATATAACAATTTATATTTCGTAAATTTTTATAGATATTGTTTTTTTTAGATGTTTTTTTAAAGATATTTTAGAGTTTTTATATACTTTGCAAATTCCAACAGAGTTTCTACTTATCAAACATAAAATTTCAGATTTTATTTGAATAAAAAAGATAAAGCAAATGGATTTTTGTAAAACTGTGATGGTCAACTATAATTAATCGTGTTTATTCACACTGTTAAAAAACTTTGCATAATTTTTAAAAATCCTAAAATGTACTCGTATTATTACTACGCATATGTCTTAAAGAAAAATAAAGGAGATAAACATTACGTAAGGCTAATTATTTTATTATTGACACGTTTACTTATATACAATTAAAATAATTAATGAGCTGAAATCCAAAATCCTCGTGTTCGACTATATATGCGTCATGTGAAAAGCCATGGTAATATTTTTAGCTTTTTCAAAAAAATAGGACGAGAATTCTTGTCACTTTCAAAGCTATTTATTTAAAATCTATTTATTTACTTATTTTACTTGTTTATTATTGTTGTTTAGCGCCGCATTAAAAAAAGTTTTTGAATACACTTTTAGTACCTAATAAATACTGCACATTTCATTATAGTATTTAATAAATACTTTTTTTTCTTTATATAATCCCGGAATGCCTGCCATTAAATAAACCCAAGATTGGTAATCTGAAATAGTGGTGAAAATTCTGAATAAAATTAAAAAATCTCCGACTTTGCAACATTGCAGCCACAGTTAGTGCAAGTGTCTCTGTGCAAAGCGTATTTTCTGATTTTAACGTGAAAAGAATCTTAGGGAATATGCCAAATTCTTGGCAGACCACTGACAAGTTGTCGATGGGCCAAATATGGTCCACGGGTAACTTGTTTGAAATGCCTAATCTATTGTACAGTTTGTTCATTGTGATACATGTTCATTACAGTAAAGAATTTTAAATTCATAAAGTGGTATGATATTACATTACTAACAAATTCGTATTTTATAATTTTTATAATCAAACTTTTGATACACAAATAATAGAATTTTTTTTAATTCAATTATTATTATTATTGTATTTTTAAGAATAAAGAAAGATTTTTAAAAGGGAGAACATGTTATAATACAATTTTTCTAAGTCAAAATATTTTGTATTATATTAGGAAAATGGTCAATTTCCTAAATTTTAACGAAATAATACGCAAATGGGATAATATTCTAAAGAAATATGATATTTGTATTCATTTCATTATTTATTTTGTTTAAAATTTAATATGTAAATTTACAGAAATATACATATACAAATGAATCCATTACAGTTAGAAAGATATATTAAAAGATACATTGGAAATTTCTTCAGAAGATTGACAAATATTGACAACTAACAAACAAGGAAGATTAAAAAACAGTATTTCGCTTGCAGAATGAGATATTGTAAAATAGGTTTTGCAATTATGCTGAAGAATGACTAGATAAAACTTTCAAAGACGACAAGCTTTCCACCCCAGTGTAGTTTAAAATAAAATGTTTATCATCCTAGAGTGCAAAATATTATAACTTGTAAGTAATACTTTCTGACTCTTACTAGCATATATAATGAAATAACAACATATATAATGTTAAAATATACAGATCACAGACACAAAAAATCACTGAACAAGATAAATATATCTATGAGAGAAATAAATAGAAAATATATTTGTTATATAGATTAAAATACCAATCTTTTATTCGTTATTTTTAATCATATTTATACAATCCTTTAAAAAACGGAAATATTTTTATATTCGGATATTAAAAAAAATCATTGCTATTACTTATAAAGTATCTTTCATTTCATTTCATTTACATTTTATTTAACAGATGAAATTAGTACTAGTGGATTCAAGCTCCTTTTGGATTCGGATTTCATCATTTTATCAGTTTAAATGCAAGAAAATGGTGTAAATTGTTTTGCAGAAATAAAGAGAGTAGAATAATGTAACCAAGAAAACGAAACAAAAAGATTTACCCTCTGAAGACGCAAATTTGAATACAAAAAAATGGTGAAGATTAAATAGAATACCTGGATTTAAACTCGCCTTATTATTCACAAGAAAAATTGTTTAACAAAATAAATAACTGAAATGAAACGAGAATAGGGCCAATTTTAAGAGGACACCGAAATGTTCATACTAAAGTGAATTTTGAGGGGATTATATATAGGAGTATTTAGAAACTTTTGTTTATTTTTAGATTAGTGTCAGTGAAATAAGTGCTATACCAAATTGAGATCTTAACATATAAAAATTATCAATAATTTTTCAAAAACTTTCGATTTCAGAAAAAAAATTATATTTTTTAAATTTCACATTTTACATACATTGTTTGATAATGTGTAAAATGCGCTGTAATAACTACTAATGCTGCTTTACAGATATTTTAGAAACAACAATACATTTTACAATATGTAGCCCTTCCAAAAACATGAAATACCGTTTTTAAAAATGTTTGAAAATCCCCATTAAACTTTGATTTTCAAGTAAAAAAAAATTAATTTCCATACCTACATCGATTTGTTGTTATGATTCCTGACGGTATATTTATGTACTTAATTGTGCAGATAATTCAAAATCCATAGAAAACATTCAATCGAAAACGATAATTCACTAATAATGAATGAAATAAAAATTTTATCTAGAATAAAATAGATTTTTGAACATTTCATTATGACATTCGTTTCATATAGGCAGACATTTTTGCAGATCATTGCATTAAATATTTTACAGGATTAAATTCACTGAAGCTTACATTTCTGCTTTTCAATACTTACTAACAAATTTTAAACATTTAAATTCTAATCAAAATACAGACATAAATTTATGTTCTTAAATCTTAGAACTATAAAATATATATTAGTTGCATGTATAATTTTGCAGATGAAATTTTATTAAAAATACATTTTTTTACAGGTAATTTTGACAGAATTATTTCCCACAAACGACAAAAGCATAAACCTTTTTTACATGTAATTTGCAGAAAACTATGTTATATTATATAAGAAAAATTAACTCAATGAATAGTATGTTTTTGAAAAATACGAAATATGTCCACAAATATAGAAATAAATTTATCTTTTTTTTAAATTTAAAACTATAAAATGCATGTATAATTAATTGTTCAATTGAAACTTTACTAAAATGAAATTATTTTGATATTATGCACAAAATTATCGCCCACAGACGACTAAATGGTAAACCTTTTAAATATAAATAGAAGAATACTAACTTATATTATATTGATTAAAAAAATTACTTTATGTTAAATTTAGCTGAATGAATCAAAAATACGAAATATGTCCAACTCAAAATTATTTATTTAGTCTACTAATTACAGAAAAATATAAAAAAGGGTCGATTTTTTTTCTCTGTAAAACTCATTAAGTTAATGAAATATTTAAAAGTGCCCTAGACCTCAACTAACTGACATTTCCACTGAAATAATGAAATCGTTTAAAGTTAATGAAGAACAAATATTGCATCTGAAAAATGTCACGTTATTTCACTTTTGAAAATAGATTTTAAAATGAAGTGATGGAATCTGTCCTCATTTAACGAGATTTTATCTATTTAATCTGAAAAACATTTCTGAAATGTTAAAGTTGAAATGTTTCGAATGCATTTTTATAAGTAATACACTGCATAAGTTAAAAGCTCTTCTAAAAAGAATGCGAAAATTGTGTTATAGTATGTTAGAAATGTAATGAAGAGTTTGAAATAGAATCCATAATACAATGCTTACTTTAAAAGTATGAGTAAATTTCTTTTTCATGAGAAATAACGTTTTTTTTCTAAGAAGTTGGCCAATATTTTTATATAATTTTAAATAGTAATAGATAACGCGTTGGTTCAACTTATATCTGACTTTCAATTAAAAAATCTCCATAATTATGTAGGAATTTGGAATACGACACATAAAAGAAATGTCAAAAACGATTTATTTATTCGAATTTTTAGTGATCAATATGCATTAAAGAAAATTATCTCATGGAGTTTTTTTGAGATTTAAATAATTAATCATAGCTCTTTAAAATCTGGAGAATTATCATTGAGAGTAAATTATGTTCTATGATAGATAGATAACAACACATATTCTTCTTTATGCTAGATAAAGTATATTAAAAGAAAAACGGAACTTTTATAATCATGTTTAGTATTTAATATTAAAGTTGTCATGAAAAGCATTAGAATGTATTATGTTTTACGGATGATTAATTCTGCATAGGAATAGTATTTTTCATTTATGAAAATGAAGGTTGTATTAAAGTTATTGCAGACCCCTGGGAGTTGCCACGAAAGCAGAAATTAAGATAAAACACAAATTTATTTAAAGTCAATAATAAAAAAAAAAGTTAATCCAGTGGAACTGGGAAACTCTGTTATTGATGATCAAGATTAATCTCAAATAATAAACTGAATAAAATTTACTAGATTCCAAACATTTGTCTTTTTTAGGTGTTTTAAATTTTATAAGATTACTCTATGGTTGATATATTTTAAGAAGAGGGAAATAAAACTAATTTTTATTTATATAATTTCTATGGTTGCTTATTAGGCATTTGTTTCTGTAAATTTATGCTATATTTCACAATTCAGTGTTAAATTATTTTGATTGATATAAACCGATTATTATTTCTTTATATTTGTAAAAATATTTAATGTTAAACTAAATATTTTTTAATTTTTGCTATTGAATTTCATATGAAAATGATCTTACGCTTAAATATATTTCGCTATTTCATTATGATTGTTAAATAATTCATTTGCTTAGCAGTTAATTTGACTGATTAAAATTTAAAGACATTTTAATGCAATTTTTACATCACCTGATATTTCAACTGTTCATATATATATATATGAATGGTTATGTCGTTCATATATATATATATATATATGAACCTATGTCACAAAATGTACAAAAATATATATTTTATAAGGACACAAAAGCATAAATTGTATTCTATTGAAATGTGTCTTTAACTGGCATAAATACTGTGTTATCAAAGCTATTTACCTATATAATGCATATATATTACGCATGCTCTAAACTTCAATCTTTTACTCAGCTAGTGATAAATATTTAAACTTAACGTATTTTAATTTTTTTTCTTAAAATGATAATTAAAATGGGCAGTATTTTAAATATGTTGTATTTACATTTCTTACATTCGTTGTATTCCTTATATTTTTTACTAAAAACGTTTAAATGTTTAAAGTAAACTTTAAATAAATTACGAAGATAAATTGTTAAATAAATATTATAAAAATACTAAAGAAATAAGTTATGATGCGTCAACTTACTATTACACCAGCTTTTAAATTTTCGTAATTCATCTTTTTTACGAGATATTTTATAAAAACCTTTTTATAAACGAAACGATATATTCTAATACCAGCAAATCTTTTGTGTGTGTGGTTATATATATATATATATATATATATGTGTGTGTGTGTGTGTGTGTGTGTTAGTTATGGGGCACACGGAATCGATTGGGATAGGTGACACGTTCGACAAAATTTGATTAGTGGGTCATTTTGGGTCACCATGGGTCAGGGTTAAGCTAATTTTATCTAAAAAACGGTTCAAACGATTTTGACTAAATTTTGTGTCCTACCATTTTTGGGCACGAGAAGAGTATTGGGATGGGTCACATGTTCGAGAACTTTCAATAAGTGGGTCATTTTTGGATCAAAGCGGGTCAAGTTAATTTTATCTAAAAAACGGCTCTAACGATTTTGATTAAATTCAGTATCCTACGAGTTTCGGGCACGAGAAAATCATTGGGCTAGAGGTCACATGTCCGAGAAAATTCGATTAGTGGGTCAGTTTTGGGTCACTGTGGGCCAAGCTAATTTTATCTAAAGTCCAGCACAGACTATTTAGACTAAATTTTGCATCCTATGGTTTTCGGGCACGAGAAGACTGTTGGGCTAGGTCACATGTTCGAGAAAATTTGATTAGTGGGTCATTTTGGTCATTGGTCATTATAGGTCATGCTATTTTTATCTTAAAAACGGCTCAGAAGATTTGAAATAAATTTAGTATCCTTCAGTTTTAGGGAACGAGAAGACAATTGGGCTCGGTCACATGTTCGACATATTTCAATTCGTGGGTCAGTTTGGTCATGGGTCCTCCTACGTGTTTCGGACACGTGAAGACAATTGGGCTTGGTCGAGAAAATTTATTAGTAGGTCATTTTGGTCATGGGTCATGATATTTGAACTCAAAGCTAATTTTGACCGAACAAAGTTCTGGCTTCCCAGCTCGTGTTTTGTGATTAAGCAAGCAGTTTTGTTTTAGTTTTGATGTTCATAAGATCTTTCTACATACTATAGTCATAATAATGGTCAGACAGCGAATTCTCTTTAACGTGCTCTGACTTATTTATTGAGGTGCTTCACAAGATTCCAAAAACTGAGATAATTTGATCATTTCCATGAATGTAGAGCTGTTGTTAGCTCTATATCTTGCCCACTTTTTTTTAGATAAAGGTCTGCTGCCGCATTAAATTCTAATATAAATTCGTTCATGTTTTGTTCCGGTTTTTGTTTCAGATTGAAAAATTTCTTTTGAGCTCCTAGAAATGTGGTTTTGGGTTCGAATAATTGTTTTAACTTTGTTTTGAAGGTTTCTAAGTTCTGTTCCACGAACAAATTTTGATCCCTCATCAATTTATCTTTAGCAGGTCCTACAATTTTTGCCTTTAATATAGTTAATTTAGAATCATTATTCAATTCAGTTTTATTGATGAGATTGTCAAATTGTAAGAAAAAATGGTTAATATTTGCTTCCTTTTTTCCATCATAGTATGGAATCAGATTAATTAGGCTATCTGCATTTGGGGTGTCCATTGTAGTAATTTTAGGAGTAGCTTTTTCAGAATTTATAATTTTCTTCTCTTTCTTTTTTTTCTTCTTCTTCTTCTTATTATTATTATAAATAATATTATTGTCTACAGTTTGATTATTTGATTCGCGTAATTGTTGTCTAGTTTTGACACCAGTATCTATTCTACTAATTCTTTGACTTTTACGCTTATTCATCCAATTAAAGTTCAAAAATCATAAAATAGAGAGAGAGCAAAAAAAAATTGTTTAACATAAAATAAAAGATACCCAATGGTGAATTGTTATGCACTGTTCGAGACATTAATTATATATATATGTATTATTATTGTTATTTTTTTTACAACAGTTGTTGAAAACAAGTATATAGAAATATATATGTCATTTCAATATTTGAGCATTATTATGTATTTATTTTATATTTGCTGCTGTTGCAGTATATGTAACACAAGTCATATTTTCAATTATTTTGTTAATACAACTCAATCCAATAACACTTATTATTATTTAATATATCATTATATATTTAGTGAGGTACCCAAAAAATTTGCCAAGTATATGCATGTTACAGAGTGTATATGAAGATTCCCCAATGAATGCTTAATTTTTTTTTTTTATTAGTTGTTGAAAAGAGAAAAAAAAATTGCAAAAGAATTTTAAAATTAAGAACATTTATGTTAGCCAAAAAAAAAAAAAAAATTTTTTTTAGTCTTAATATTGCATATATATTTTTATATTTAAAAAAAATATACAATAACCTAAAGTTCTATTTCTAAAATTAAATTAATATATTAAAATAATTTAGAAAGAGGTAACGGTACCACTTATAGTTCTGTAAACCCTATGATGGAATGCTACAGAGTGATCAATTAAATTATTTGAATTTAAGTCTGACTGCATAGGATTTACCACTATATTGCTGTTTATTTATTAATATGAGTATTTTAAATTATCCGAGATGTATAGTATTTATTTTGCACCTATGACTCTAAGGATCTGATATAATGATTTATACTTAGAAAATTTTATTAGACAAATTATCAATTAATTATAGAGAAGAAAAAGTTGCGTTGTGAATTATTTTTGAAGTTCGGATCCTCTTTGAGCCAATTACAATCATCAAAGGTTACCTGCAGAGAGTTGTATAACATTAAATAAATAATGGCTTATTTTAAAACCTAGATTGTAATATTAAAGAAAACATTTCCTAAAATAAAAGAATTAATATTAATTTAATAAATTAAGTAAACAAAAGGAAAACTGACTAAAATTAATTGAATATAATATTGAGTTTATTTACAAGATAATTATAAGCATTTAATTAGAAAACAAACATAAATGTTTTTTTTTTTTTTTTTTTTTTTTTTTTTAAACATATTCAATCCTAGTTGAAAACTGTATTCTCAACATTTATTTTCTGAGCATTACAGTTTATCTTACTGAATTAACAAATTCAATTTTGAAAGGCAGAGTTCCATATCCTAGAAGTACATTTTTAATTAGCCTTTTTATGTTTAGATCGGGGTAGGTTCTTCATATACACGTAAGTTCATATTATTAAAAGAATATAGCTTAATTAAATAAAATGGAACAATGGTGAAGGAAGATTGTTTGTTACCTTATATTACTAGATAACGTTGACAGCATGAGGTGATGGCTGACGCATTTTCGCTTTTTCTTAGTGCACACATTTCCATCTATTGGCACACACAATCAAAATCTGTTTAGTTAAAGAGCAGTCAACCTTCTACTTTTCCATCTTTTTTTAATCTGAACTCTCAAAAAAAATCACATTCTTTTCGTGGAGAAATAAAAGGATGGAATCATTTTTCCCTTTTCATATAAAATTAAGGCCTTATACATTTTAACTTCTTGAAAATATGCATGTTTCGGCCATACCTCTAATTTTAGAGAGATGACCATTGGCAGGCGGGAGAAATTTGGTACTCCCCTTGAGTGTTTCATAGGCCAATCGGTACAATAGCGATTCCTCTTGACGCCGTGCTGTGTCTGGGAGGTAAAGATGCTCTGACTTGGGAGGTCTTCGTGCCTATTTAAGCTCTCATAAATAAATGTGTCATATTATTGTTCTGACAATTTTCTCCATGACATTTTTATTAGGTGTAGTTAAATCATTCGTGGGAACAGAAAAACAAATATTTTCTTGACTGCCGTGGTTCACTTTGTTCCACAATTATCTACCTGTATGCGCTGATCCTAAAATGGATCTTTAATTTGTATTGTTCACTGTTCACTGATTAAAATGATACCAAATACTCTGCTAATATGCATAAAAAAAAACAAATTCTTTTTTTTTATAGTGTGTGCTAGTTTAGATATAGATGGTGGTATTTCTCACCATCAAATAATAATAATAATATTAATGATAATAATAACTGCACGTATGAAAAAAACTAAATTTTATAAAAGAATAGAATTCGTGATAGTGAATATTAATATCTGGTAATTTTAGATATTCTGAGTATATGTCATTGCAACTATCATTTTCCACGGGTGAAATCTTATCAGAATATAATAAATCCAACAATCCAGAAAGTAATCAAAATAGAGATGCATGCTGTACTCATCTCTAAAGAATAACTACAAAAATCATTTATCATTTTACAGGAAAAGTATTTCAGAACGATATTATGTCAAATTTAAAAATGTTACATTTGTCAGTACGATTAGTTTTAAAATATATTTTATTATTTATAATAAAACTGCTTATCATATGCTAATACGATCAATTCAAAGATATTCATATACGTAAATAAACACTAAACAGCCTCCTAAATATGAACATACAAAAGTCATTAAAAATGACTAAACAAGAAATAGGTCTGGAATAGTTATATTCTTACAATTTGCGTATTCTTTATTCGAACAAATCATTAAAACAAGAAGTTAACACATAAAGCAGTTACAGTTATCTGTTTAAAAATACTTATTGGAATACGAATATTATTTCACGATAAGTACTTCTGAAATATTCAAATAAATATGTCTATCAGTGTAATATTTGTATTCTGTTTTTATTTCCCATCACTGTAGGAAATATTTATCTATATATGATTTTGTTTTAGTTTCTGTTTCAAATTTTTATTCAAAATGAAAATTTATAAATAACATTTATTTCACACTTTTAAATGTTTCTTGGATATTAGTATGCAAAGCCTTAGATAAGACATAACAGGCATCCTGCATACATGTATTTTTTTAAATATATGTGAGCGAATCATCATATCTTTGGATCAGTTTATTTTCATTTCTGCAAACAAATCATTTTAAATATTTTTATAGACTTTAACAAGGCCATCGATACATATGACGGACCATTATTAAACTGACTACTAATACTTTCCATAACATGTAAATATTTTTGTACAGCAACGTGTCATATACAGTAGGTAATAGGTTAACGAACTTAATCCGTTCCAAAAAAATGTACGCTAACCGAATTGTTCGTTAACGTATCATAGAGTTAGTATACATTTGTATTGGAATTCAATTAATTCGTTCTTGAAAAATAAATAATATATTAAAATTAACATAAATCTCCCTAAATTTATTAAAATGTAATAATAATAAATCATACATAACATACTTACAGTCTTGCCCTTCCTTCAGTCATTTTTTGAGTGTTTGTGGGACATTAAATATCTGTCCAAAGTCAATTTCTTTTTTTCTTCTTCGGGATTTTTATTATGAAGTGATTAACAGCAGTTTTGTTGTAAATGTCCCCAAACCTATAAACATCAGCTTTTTTTGGGTGCCATTTTGAGACCGTTACTCTGACTTCCTCCCACTTTGTTAAAAGTTCTTTTATAACAGATGTTTGAATTGGTCTTGTTCATATCTATCAAAAGTCAATGCATCCCGCAGAGCTTCTTGATTTTCTTCATTTGAGAGTTATTGGAGTTCTTCGATCACTAGTTCATTTTCATGTTGCATTACGAGCTCTTGAATGTCATCTTAATTCACTTCAAATTGCAGTTCATTAACTGTTGAGACAATTTCATCCACAATTTGACAAACATTAACCCCATCTTCCTGGATCCAGGATGGATATAGTTTCGCCAAGCACAGTTTAACTGTCGTTGAGTGACTTCTGAAGATGCTTTTTGAATGAACCGTAACGCTTCAAGAATTTCAAAATTCTCTTTTCAAAACTATTTTAAAGTCTTTGTGATGAGAACCCGCCTGTTTCAAAACACCGAAGAAAAAATGCGCAAATGTACAATTTTTTGAAACCCACAATAACTCCCTTATCCATGGGTTGAATTAATGCAGTGGTGTTTGGAGGCAGAAAATTAACTGTCAACCAAGGAAAATCGTCAAGCAATTTATCTTTCAGCTTATCAAAGTTTTATGAGTGTGCATTGTCCAGTAGCAACAGTGCTTTCAATGGAACTTGGTTGGTCTGAAGGTAATCCTTGATGCTTCAGAAACTTCAAACATTCATTCTATCAAAAGAACTTGCGTGGCTTCCATTCAATCTCCACATCACTGGTAATTTTTCTTTATTTATAGAATTTTTCTTTTAATATTCTATGGAAAGAAGTGGCTGTAGCTTAATTTCACCACTAGTGTTATTTTCCAAAAATAATGTCAGCCTATCTTTCACGAGTTTTTTTATGCGCAGGAATATTTTTTCATCCTTCGTAATATAGGTACGTTTCAGCATGAACTTCCAAAACAAACCAGTTTCATCACAATTAAACATTTGTTGTGGACAATATACTTCTGTTTCAATGAATTTTTGAAATTCTAGACAGAACTGTTCATCTTCTACTTTGTCTGCACTTGCAGTCTCGCCGTGCATTACTTCCTATTTAATACCAGTTCGTTCTCTTTTTAAGTTTCACAAACCATCCAGTAGGATACTTAAATTCTAAATCTTCATGTGATTCATAAGGGGTTTGTTTGTTCAGTTCTTCAAAATTTTTTTTTAGCTTTCTCTTGAATAATAGCCATACTGATTACACCTCTTTTCACTTCCCTTTCCTTTATCCAAACAAAAAGCAATATCAACATTTTCTGATGAATGACACACCTTTGTTTTTCACATGGAATTTACGTTACTCCTTTAGTCGCTTGAGTATTCTTAATTAAATGTTTATTAGCTAAGATTGTCCCTATAGTAGATTGTTTGAAGCCATAATGTCTAGCATTATCAGACATTTTATGCCCACTTTCTACATTAGCTATAATTTCATGCTTAGTTTGTATGGTGAGGATATTGTTTTATATGTATGCCCCATAATATTATCTGTTTCTTTTAAAAAAAAATAAAAGTTCAGGAAAGCAATTAAAGAAAAATACTGAGAACAGAAATCACGAAGTACACAAAATGTTGTAGCAAAAAATTATTTCCAAGAAATCGGCGTGTATACCACTTGTGGTAAATAACAAAATGTACGACCACTGTAACACAATCAACGCGCTCTTTCTTGTCAGGGCAGATAGAAGTCACGTAGCATAATATACGAAAAATTTTTCTTAAGCTATTGCCATTTTCATCACTCCGAGAAAAATGTCAAAATACACGGAGTGTTGTATCACGTGACAGCTCTCCTCACACATATTCTCCTTGCCGCAGATAATAGCGCCACAATTTTTAATTAGAATAAACAATTTAAATTTCAAAATATTTCTTCATAAATTTACACAAAATACAAAAATTAATGTTTGTAATCTGTTCATTCTACTTTGGGAGCCCTAAAATGTAGGTCCCGAATCCCCGGTAGCCCACGAATTAATTGGACCATATGTATACAACTGTTAAATTGTTCTCTAATTTGATAATAGATGCAATTAAATACAGATCTGAAAATCTGAAAATCAGAATTGCTTCTTCTTGGCTTCGTTTTGTGAGGCGTCCGTTAATCGAACATGTGTTCGCTATCCGTATACATAAAATCTCTCATGAAAGTGTTCGTTAATCAATCTGTTCGTAAACCGAACAGTTCGTTAACGATCACCTAATGTATTCTACATTTATATTAAGTAAAATATTTTTTTAGGGAAATTTTCAAATAAGATAGTATTTTGTATTTGGTATTGTTAATGATATAAATTTCAAATTTATTTTACACTAATTATCAGTTCATTCTACAGATTTTGTGTTTAGAAGTCATATCTTATTTATTGCAACCACTAGTAATAAAAAAAAACTACTCTTCATTCAATTTTTGATAATATTTACTATTAATTGAATATAATTGATTGAATCATTCAGCATATTTTATTTTTGATACACATTCTTCTAAAGTATAATAAATATCTTCTAAAGTTAAATGAAACGAATTTCATATGAAGTATATAAAGATAAACCTTATTAAATTTAAGTGATATGCATTAGTCACAAGGGAAAAAAACTATATATTTCAAATATATACATATATCCTTTAAACTGTTTACAAAATAAAACAATTCAGAATGAAAAGTTTGGAGAATACATTTATTTTCTCCATCGTAAGAAATATATTGTGCTAGTATTTATTTTTTATAGAACTCTAGGACTTTTCATCAGAATTTGCAATCGAAACTAAAACAAATTACATATACTTATGAAACTCTTTTGAAAAAAAAATCTGAATATTATGTCATATTAAAGTTTTTGTTAGTGTTACAATTGTGAATGTTAAGATATAAAGAAAAAGTGGTATTGAGTAGTAAAACATGAAACGGAATACATTACAATATATATTATTTTATATTAAAACATATGTAAATAAATTTTTTCATTCCATTTACTTTTACAATTTTAATGAATTAGAGATCAATTTTTAAAAAAAAGTTTTTTCAATGCATTTAGTTTACTCACAAAGGTATAATAAAGAACATAATCCTTTATTTCACTCAGAAAATACGCATTTAGAAAATGTGCAAGTGGCATATGCAAAATTGTTCTTAAGTAAAAAAAAAAAAAAAAAAAAAAAAAAAAATCTAAATATGTATTTGTTTAATATTTTTTCTTCCTTTTACGTTTAAATCACAGTTTGACTTAAAATTCTCGCACGGTTACAAAAAAAGTTAATTAAAAATTCCAGTTTATGTGTGGTGGAATTTAATAAAATTGAAATAATGTGTAAGGAGGAGGAAAGGGGCTGTAGAGCGTGTAGTCATTACAAGCCTTATTACAAGATTTCTTTTTAATTTTATAACTTCGAAACTGGAAAAGAATGTATTTAATGCTAAAACGCTCTGTTGCGATTTTTTATTGTATTTTATTAAACACATGTTTATAATATTACTGATTATTAATTGAAAGCTTTTTTTTAACTTTTTTTTTTTTCATATTATTTTAATTTGACCCAATTCATGTATATGTATGTTTAAGACATTTTCGTTATCAATTCGGATTTAACTATTTTTATTATCTTAGAAAATAATCTTTGTTTTCATTTATAAATTTTCAATATTTTTTTCTAATTTGTAATGTAAAATTTGATGTTACTTCTTTCTTCAGAAATGAATGTTTATAATACTTTTATTAACTAAAATATCATTTGAAAAGATCTTGTTTATTGTAACAGCATATGAGGGGGTTAGAATGACAGTGGAGGATGTCAATATTTAGTAATTTGTGAAATGAAGGGTTTTGTGAAACTTGTTGTATTGCCGTTGTACTTGTTTTGCCCTCTAGCGACTCCCTAAACGAACTAAGACTTATTTTACTGTCAAACTGAACAGAAATTAATATACGTTCAGTAAAAATATGTTTATCTAGATTTTTAAAATTTTGGAATTACTCCACAGTCATTCTAACCCCGTCACATGTGAATACCACTGGCGAAGGAAATTATTTTGCACTATTTACATGAGCAAATTTCAGTGCTCCGAAACAAAACTAAAAAAAATAATAATAATAACTGTTTAAAAGTTATTAAAGATTAGTCAAAACTAAAATAATAAGTAGCATATTTGAATAATTAAATTATATTATACATACTAAAAGTTAGAGTAATTTATATTTACGTACTGTGCTATGCTATATCGTTCGTAATTGTTAATTAATGAAACCTTAAATCGTTTCATTATGCCCAATCTCTGCGAATTTAAAACTCGGAAGAAAATCAACTATTATCGCTTCTTTTAAGAATTAGACATTAAGAAAATAATTTAGTTTAAAAAATTTTCAAAAGAAATAGCTCTATTAGTAACATCGAGTAAATAATTTCGTAAATCTGTTCAAATACACTTCCTATAGTTAGATGGAGTCATTAATTTAAACCAACTCATTTCGAGGTTTTTCTTTCCTCTTATTTCAAACCCATTAAATGAGCTTTTACTCTTAATGGGGATTTTACTGTTTTCTCATTTAGTGGTCAGACACACACACACAAAATAATATTATTTTCTGTTTGGTAAATTAAATGACTTTATTTTTTCAAATTTATATGCAAATGAACGGTCATAGTTATTACAATACATACTAAAAGTTAGAGTGATTTATATATACGTACTGTGCTATGCTATATCGTTCGTATATGTTAATTAATGAGACCTTAAATCGTTTCATTATGCCCAATCTCTGCGAATTTTAAACTCGGAAGAAAATCAACCATTACTGCTTCTTTTCAGAATGAGACATTTAAGAAACATAATTTAGTTTTAAAAAAATTTAAAGAAAAATTTAAAAGAAATAGCTCTATTAGTAACATCGAGTAAATGATTTCGTAAATCTATTCAAATACATTTCCTATAGTTAGATAGAGTCATTAATTTAAACCAACTCATTTCGAGGTTTTTCTTTCCTCTTATTTCAAACCCATTAAATGAGCTTTTACTCTTAATGGGGATTTTACTGATTTCTCACTTAGTAGTTACACACACAAAAAATATTTATTATCTTCTGTTTGGTAAATTAAATGACTTTATTTTTCCAACTTTATACGCAAATGAACTGTCATAGTTTATTTAGTGCACAAGCAATCATACTTTTATATTTACTGATTTTTTGTTTTTGTTTTTTTAACGTAGATTTATTTAAAACGGAACACCATGCAATTTAAATATTCCAATCTCCAAATTTCTTATTTAACATTGGAACGTCTGTATATTATTTAATTTCTTTATTCACGTAATTTGTTTTTCAATCTGTGTAGAAACACATGATTTTTAGACTTTCAAATGTGGAAATTTTCGAATTTAAAAAATGGGATTTATTTTTCAAATAAGCTACATTCATATTCTATATAAGATTGCAGCAAATAAAAACAAATTATGTAAATATGAAAAAACAATAATGAAAGATGAATCCCCTAATTAAGACACAACTCTTTAAAAGCAATGCCATTTTGCTTTTAAAATATGAAACTGCGTGTTTTTCGAGCAATGCAAACTCACATAATTAGACATCATCTACAAAATGAAGGCATGGGATACGTCTGTATATTATTTAATTTCTTTATTCGCGTTATTATTTTTTTACAAAAAATCTGTAGCTTTTTTTTTTTTTTTTTTTTTTTTTTAAACGTAGAATTTCTGTAAAACGGAACACCATGTACTTTAAATATTACAATCTAGAAGTTTGTTATGGCAACGAAATTTGATGACATGGGATATGTCTGTATATTATTTAATTTCTTTATTCACATAATTTGTTTTTCAATCTGTGTGGGAACACATGATTTTTAAAATTTCAAATGTAAAAATTTTCGAATTTAAAAAATGGGATTTATTTTTCAAATAAGCTATATTCATATTCTAAAAATAAGATTGCGGCAAATAAAAACCACTTATTGTAAATATGAGAAAAAACAATAATAAAAGATGAATCCCTTAATTAAGATACAACTCTTTAAAAATAATGCAGTTTTGCTTTTAAAATATGAAAGTATGTGTTTTGCGAGCAATGCAAACTAACAAAATTAGACATCATCTACAAAATAAAGGCAGATGAAATGTTCAAGTGATGCTGGAAACAAGTTCAAGAAAATGCAATGTTGCGACAAATACTGTTCGTAATAAAAATACTGTTCATTGAAATATTTTAAACAAACTTTGGAATGATTGCAAAATTGTACAAAATGTTTTCAAAATACATGAATATGAATACATTAAGATACTGTAGTCTCAGACAATCGCTTTCTGTACAAAAATACCAGATCCCATTGATCAGACATTTAGAAAATTATTTAATAACTAGCTGACCCACCCGGCATTACCCGGATACATGATGATAAACTTAAATATACCTAACTTTTGTGTTAAATTATTTTATATTAATAATTATTATCCAAACGAACCTAAAGTTGAGGAACAGCACTGCCTTTAGTAGCTTAGTACAGACGTGCTAAGGTCTGAATTAGCAAACGAATCTCAAATTTATGGGATTGTATGCAAAAATATTTCCGAACGAACACAGTGCCCCCCCCCCTCCCTTCCATTATAGTGATTTCGATTAAATTTTTGACAATTAGATATATTAAACTTTCAATTCTGACCAAAAGTTCCTAATAAAACGTAAATAAGGTAAAACGGGTACCAGCCATCAGCATTTAAAACAGAAAATGGGATCTTTCAGTGTATTTTTAACAACCTGTGTTAAAAATGTAGATGATTCCCTCGTGATGCAATGGATTCCCTCCGCAAAATGTACTAAAGAACAATTCTGATAGAAGAAGCAATGATATCTTGAAAAGAACTGTGAGAAAATTAAAAAAATATATCTTTCGAAACCCTGAAATGACTTCAAGATAATAATTTTATCGGAAAAGTAAATATTAATATTTTACGAAACCAGAGATACCACCAGAGAAAAAAAAATACGTTGAATATATGAGTACTTTTTTTCTTGCCGGGATGCGGATGTAGCAGTTTTAACATTTGGAACAAACTTTAAAAAAAATTCCGAAAACAGCGGAATCAAACTTCGGAAAATATTTTTTTTTAAATAGAAAATATTAATACACGAATCTTAAATACACCGTTAGAAAAGGAAAGGTACTTCGAATAAGAGGGTGTTTTTATTTATTTTTTCTATTTCAATCCGGGTAGCGCATGCGATTGTTTCAAATTGCAGAAGAACGGAGAAATTGAACAAGTGGGTATGTGTGATCGAAGATCGCTCAAAGGGTTTCGTTTAATATTCCTTTCAAGACACTTTATCCTTTCTTTAATAAATTCAAACAATTTTCATTTAGCAACAACAAAAAAAAGTCATGTTTTTTTATAAAGTAAAAATTTTACCTTTTTTATAAAGTAAAAATTTTCGAGATTCCAAACCAGACCGATAGCGATCGAAGACGGCTATTATATTCTATCATAATAATATCTGTCACGCGGACTAAATGCGATATAAAAAAAATAATTTCAAAATTAAGCAAATTGTACACCTTCAAAATGTTAAAATACGCGAATATATCCATAATTGGATTTTTATCACGATTCAATATGTTTCTCAAACTCATATATTTACTATTCTCTATTATTTATATCGATACTCTTTGTATTATTCTCAAACATTTGAAAAATTAGTTAAACTTCACATATGACGTCAGATTTTATTTTTAATTCTCTAATGACGTGTATTAATCTGTTTGTGTACTTACACATACTCATACTCCTTGTCTTATTGAGAAATCTTAGACATTCTCCGTTTTATTACGACTATGACGTCAATCAATTTTATTTCATATTTATCTGTTTTTCAGTTGGTGAAACTTTTTATTTCATTTTCATTTTTCACGTGAAAATCGTCTGATAGAAAATTAATTATAGCAGAAAGAATTTCATCGTGAATTTTTAATTTTTGGCATCTGCTATAATGAAAATTGTTTAAATTTAATAAGAAAAGGCTGTTAGAATTTTGGTTTTTTATCTCTATTTATTAAAATATCACGAATTTTTCAAATTTTAATATTTTTAGCTCTTTATAGCTAGTATTCATCTATATACACGAAGTTTCAACTCTGTAAGTTACATAGTTTCCGAAAACGGCTCTGTGACAGACAGACAACGGAGAAGGAGTAATAGGGTTTCGTGAGATGAACTAAACCCTAAAAATGATGCGAATCAGGGATGTAAAAATGTTTTTTGAAATAATTAACATTATTTATTTTAAACAAAAGATACCGTTAAATCTAGAAATGTAAGGCAAAAATGTTCGTATTTTTCAATATATCTACGGGAAACCTGGCGATCATGATACAAATTGCAGAATTAACCTAAAGCTTCGCTTTCGTCTGCGTGAAGGTCCGAAGAAAATCGTAAAGGACAGGAAAAAACGACACAACGAATGAAGCTCGCCATTTTTCGATGTTCCTTATGGTTTTTAATTAATATCTCGTCTAATTATTAAAAAAAATCTAAAAACTTCGATGTGCGTAATATAAGAAAAACACAAACCATCCTGCCAAATATTGTAGCTCTGTGTGTAGTGGTCCATTCAGAAAGCACACACACACAGATAGAGAAGGAGAGATATCTAAAATTCTATCTTTATTAAACTTCTTGTTTCTTCTCCTTCTCACTTCTATCCTTATCGCTTTCGCAAGAGCTGGTACATGCAAACTGTCACGTGCAACAAAAGAAAAAAAATATTTACATACACATGTTTATTTATAAACTAAAATCAGTTCTGCTTTAGAGGTTTATATTACTATATAATTTATATATTTTCGGAATTGTCAGAGTGCATTATTTTTCACAGATAAAATTGAAAAGTCAAAATGTTTATGTCTTTTGCGCAGTTGAATTCAGCATTAAATTAAATAATATTAAAAAATTTATATTTTAAGTAATTATAATTTATAATCTTTTTCATATTTTAGTCAGAGCACCATATGAAAATTTATCGTGTATTACTTTCTTCAAAGAAATCTTCCGAAATGTAAACAAAAAGTCATCGCCAACCACGGATGGCAAAAACTGTCAACTGCCAATCTTTTAGTATCGAAATTATATACAAATTTTGCTCATTTACAACACAAAAATTTAAATAAAAATGACTTTTTGAGTTTAAAACAACAGCAACAGAACAAAATTGCTTTATTTCCATTATACATTTGGACCGTTGTTATTATAATGAAACTGTCTAAATTTGATTTTTTACATCACAATTGAACTAGAAACATTTAAAGAATTTTGCAAAAAAGCAATCCTAAATATTAAAAATTATCTCTAAATAAAAATAACTTATTAACAGTTTAGCACTGTTTGACGTAATATTTAAAATGTTGTATCAATTAAAATACGCTAGTGCGGCAATGTCCATTCTCTCTCAAATGCAGGATACCTAGTTTTGTTTAAGCTGGTCGCGCCCCTAGTGGAAAATTACATAACTAAATTTTTCTAATGAATTTTTTATGTTTTGTCACATGACCAACTTAATCCATAACAAAACCTGTACGACAGTTGCATTGAAATTAAAAATTCGCAGGACAGATTATAAAAAAATTTCGTTTCGGTTTTTATGGCCATCCCTGGCAAATTTGGGGTAACGAAATATACATAAATCTGATCATTTATGTTACAGTATGAAAATGTAATGAAGATAAAAGTAGGTTATACAGATTCTACAGAATTTTAATTTCTTTATAGTGCCCCCATGAGCTTGACTAAATTTAAATAAATTAGATTTTATATGTTATTTCAATATTTCTACAGAATAAGCTACAAAGTGCAATTTATGGCTTATACTAAAAAAATCAACAAAGCTGTTACAAAAAATAGCCAAACGCAAGATAGATGCAATTATTCTTTTCTACTCTAAGACTTAGGAACGGTTAACTTTTCACCTTTTATACTAGTTTTCCATTTTAGAATACTCATTGATTATAAAGGATATCATTTCATATTGATGTTAGTTTTCCTTCTAAGTGTACTCACTGATTATTAAAATTGCAGATTAGATTTGATTACTGATTAAAATATGCCTATAAATTTATTTATTTTTTCGTATAGTAATGCTGATTAATGACTGTTGTCTATGATTTTATCAAAAGATTTAGAACTCTTAATCAATATTATAAATACAATTTGTATAATTTTTACTAATGGAAATATTTTTTATATTTAATACAAATGAAATAATTTTCTTTACAAGTAAAATAAATTGCAATAATTAAAATGAAAAAAAGGTACGAATAATATACGAGGGCTATCCAGAAAGTAGATTACGTTTTGGAATAAAAAATAAACAAAGTATAGGAAACAAATTTTATTATATACAGATGAAAGCCACACTCAAATACTACTTTTCTACATAGTCACCATACAAATTAAGGCATTTATCGTAGCGATGTACGAGCTTGGAAATGCCTTCGTCGAAAAATTCGGCCGCCTGTGCCTTCAACCAACAGTTCACGTGTTTCACCCATGTTTCGTCACCACTAACGATGCGATCGAGTAAAGAGTCACCATCCCTATGGTAAGCGTCCAAAAAGTTCAACGCTGCAGCCATTCGCTGATTTTTGTGGTCCTCTGTCAAGATTTTTGGAATCCATCTTGCACAAAACTTGTGGTAACCAAGCTTTTCGCTGATGATTTCGTGCAACAAACTTCGCGAAATTTGTGGAAAACTCAAAGAAAGTTCCGTTATTGTGAACTTATTACTGCACGCACCTCGCAGCTCGCGGGATTTTCAATTAACGCAGACATTTCAAACCGTCACAGTATCTGAACGGAGCACAGCACGAACCTCTCACTAGCACGGCCAGATGTCGACTGAGCTGCGCAACGCTCTGACCCCAAGATGGCCGCGCTAGCCCCGCCCCTAGCGGACACAGACGAAAACGTAATCTACTTTCTGGATAGCCCTCGTATTATTACACTAAAAAAAGGATTTCCGACTTGTATAGAATTGTGACGAACTATATTTTCAGTCTGGTCTTCATATTTGGTATTCCGCAGCTTGATATGCTATTTCTGTAACATTTAATCATGTATTATGTTGTCTAAATAAGTAATAATTCCTTATTTTTAATTAATTAGAAAGGAATGGATAGTAATACAAAAGAATAATTGAAAACGAAAAATTAAAAAAAAATTAACATTAATTTCTTTCTAAAATTCGTTTAAGATGGCGCAATAATACACACATTTTCTGATGAAACATTATGTTTCTGATTATGAGAAGATATTTTAATGTATGTTCAGTAACATTATGCATAGACGCTAATGCACAGATCGTTATAACATAGATGCTAAACATACATCAAATATAAAAAAGAAAGGCACATATATTGTTTAACTTATTCGTCTCAGATCATATTTTAGAGAAAAAAAGTCCTATTTTAAAACTTAGCTTTTCTGAAAATTTAATCAAGTATGAAATCAAATTTAAAACAGCTCTCCTAGATGAAACATTTTAAATGATAAAAGACGAACTAACTTTATAAATTTTCTAGTTCACTGAGTTCAGTGATTGTATCATTTTTTCCCTGTGCTGCTTTTTTTAAAACTTTCGTATTTATTTTCTGAGATAAATGATTCTGTAATTTTTGGATATGAAACAGCAGAAATCAGTCAAGCATATATTTAGATGCAGTAGCTTTGTAACATTATTTGAAGAATAAAATTCAATTCATATCATAGACTACAGTTATTTTTTTTTAGATAAAGTGACTTTAACTCTATACTTTTAGATAACCTAAATTTTATATTTTCTTCTAAATAAAATAATGCAGGAATCTTTAGGATAAGCCACATTTGAGTGTATGTGTTTCTGTTTTTTTTTTTCTTTTTTTAATGGAATATATAATGATGTAGTTTTATAGACCGTCGATTGGTTGTTTGCTTATTGTTTTTAATTGTAGCTTGTTTCAGAGAATCCACTTATATCTTTCAAATGTTTCCATCTACCTCTTTTTGTATATTTGTGTGTAATATGTTTCTTTAATAACTTTTTAAAAAGCAGACATAAACATTCTCAATTGAGCAGAATATGCTAAAGTTATACAATGAAATTTAGAAACACACATATACATTTTTTATGGATCTTGTGACTCTTTAATTGTATAAAAATGCTAAAAAACGTGGTAATATATATGTGTGTAAATGAATTTTATAGATATATTGTTTATTATAATTATAATTCCTAATTCATTGCTAAGTAACATGAGATGATGTCTGACAGTACCTACGATGTTTCATTAGAAAGAAAGGTGAGATAAATAAAAAAGTAAAATCCGTTTTGTTAAATTTAGCAAAAAGGTATTTGAATGAGGCCTTTTGCAATTGCTGTCGAAAATCGATGTATAGTATTTATTTTAAAACGCTTTAATGTGCGTATACATGTTAAAAACAATCTCTTTTAAATATAACATTAAAAATGTTTAATTAATTTTCTAAATAATAAACATACTAAGAATAATATTTCATTACTTGCGACGTTCGTTGTCTAGAAAAAAATATTACTTTAACACTTACCCCTCACACACACAATTTATGAAATTTAACAACTATAACCAAATAACCTTTTTTTAAAGTTATAAAACTAGAATAGTAGATTTATATAATATTAACGTAAAATGTGAAAACAATTTTTTTAATCACAACTAATAAACTTAAGCGGTACTTTAAGTATTGTCTTGTTGGATCCGGGGCAATACAGCTGAATACATTTCACAAATTTGAAAAACAAAAATTATACAATATTTCATTGGACTTTTCCTATATCATAAATAACGGGATACATGTATCCGTTCTTGACGAAAATCACTAAAATATGTATTTTTTTAATTTAAGCATAAAAACACATTGCACGTCAACTAAATTTTTATGAGTAATTATTAATTACACCAGCCTGATTATATATGATTTTAAATTTCTTTCTGCGCCATTCAAGGTATTTCTAAAATTTTTCGGTGCGATTAGTTAAAAAATGTTAATTTTTTTTTTTCATAAAATGAGGATGAAAATCCAGGATAAAAGCAGAAAAGATAAGCATAGTAAGACAGCTGAGTAACAAAATGTGAAGAAAAGCTTAAAAAAGACCTCAAAAACCTCATTAATTTGTTAAATTTGTCTTAAGTGCCTAAAAGTTAAAAGTATTGTCTTCCTATCGAAAAAAAGATGTCAGCCCCTCCCTCCTGGCCTTGTGAGCGGTTTGCAGCCGTTTCCTATTCAGTAACCAATATTTTTCTGAATCATATTTTAGGAACTTGTGTCATTGTTACAAAAATGATTAATTATCATTTAGAAACCGGATTCTTTATAACTAAATATATAACTTTCCACAGATTTCTATCAAAACCACATGTGATGAAAATTTTTGAGTACGAGGGCAAGTCAGGAATTAGGTTACAAAAGCCAAACAAAAGGAGGGGAACCAAGATACGTACTTGAAAAGCATGTTTATTCTCTATGTAATCGCCATTTACATTGACACATTTGTCCCATCTCTTTATGAGTTTTCCAATACCTGTTGCATAAAAATCTTTGAACAGAACTCTCAGAACACTATGTACCTCACATTCAACATCTGCATCATTAGCGAAACGCTTGCCACCCAGATGCAATTTCAGCGGACCAAACAGGTGAGAATAGCTTGGAGCTATGTTATGGGCTGTAAGGTGGATGTTGAAAAAGATGACACCGAAATTCTTCAATTTTCTCCTGGTTTATTCGAGCTGTATGAGAGCTTGCGTTGTCCTGATGGAACAAGGTTCAGCTAATCAATTGGCCTGGACGTTTGCTTCTTGAAAGCTTCGACAGAATGTTACAGTAGAAGGCAGTAGTAACAGTTTCACTCCTTTTCAGGAATTGAGCAAGCAAAACTGCTTGAGAATCCCGAAACACTTTCTGCATAATATTACCAGCTGACGGCACGACCTTGAATTTGTGTCTTTCAGATAAAGACGGATGCTTCTATATCATTGAGGATCGCTTTGATTCGGGTTGATAGTGATGAGTCCATGCTTCATCCCCAGTAACAATCCTGTTAATCATGTCTTTGTCTTCATCGTCATACCGAAATAGATGCTACATTAACATTCCCATTCGATTTTTTTTTTGTGTTCCTCAGTCAACTGTCTGGGCATCCAGCGTAAGCACACATTACGAAAATGCAAGCGATCATGCATGATGAGGCTAAATCATCTGGATACCCTATTGCAAATGCTACGATGTCCGCTATTGTTCGCATATCAACTCTAACCATTTCTTCAACCTTTCGTACTGTTTCTTCTGTAGCAATCTCAACAGGACGACTACTTCGTTCTTTATCACAAACTATTGAATGTCCTTCAGAAAATTTCTGGACCCAATTGTAGACCACTTGACGGGTCAAACTATTTTCACCTTAGACAGGAAGCATTTTCTTGTGGCTATCCTTTGCCGGAAGTCCCTTTACCCACAATAAACACACAACACTTTTCTGCTCTTCTAGCGTACTCTCCTCGAGCACAATCCCCCTTTTCAAATGCAGTTGCTCATCTTGTACAACTGTTGTCTCATAAATTAAAAATTAACATCTTACAGTTGGATAGTGCTGCCACCTATTGGCATTTTGGAAACAATTTACTACTAATTTCCGTCCTCTCATACCGGTTTGTAACACACTTACTGAGTTATATTCCCCGAAATGAGCATAAAAAATTCATATGAAACAGCCATTACTTTGAATAATATAACTACATTTCAGGCATGTGTTATTCCTTTATTCCTGAGCTCATAGCAAAATTGAAGCTAAAAAGACAGACATAGGTGGGAAAATATCATTTTAAAACATTTCTGCTTTGAGGAACAAATAACGCTGTCTATCGCTGACAGAGTGAAGTATTAACAACTAAAACTGCAGCCTACAATTGGAATTGAAAAATCAATTATTTATTTATAAGAATAAGATCGTATTTTATAGTACCGTTGGGGATTACAAGTTCAAAAGGTGTACAAAATTGTGTAGATGGTGCTAGGCAAAATTTTCTTTACACTCGTCCATATATAGCTGATTGAATCCCTTAATAAAAAGTCTGACAGTAAACGACACTGATAATGTGGTATAAATAATTATAAAACATATATATAATTTAAACACAAATAAAAAATATTTGTGGAAGTATGCCACTAACTTATTTAGAAGTTTCTCTAAAGGGATTAATGACATTACATTTATCTTGATCTGCATTTAACAAACATTCGTATATGTCACGTGTAATTATTTTATTCTGGCATTTCTTCATGTATATTGGTATCTAAAGAATTACTCTTCCATCATAAATAATATCTGACACGTAATTATTGAATCAGCGCCAGCTAAAAAAGTCTTGAGAAACAAAACGATTTCATCCTTTTTGTTTTAGTATTCTATACTTATTCAATTACCCATCATACGTGGTATAGGGTAAGTCTTATAGCCGTTTTGAAAATCGAAAAACAAATTTTGACGGATTTACACGTTTCAGACACTGGAGGTTCCGAAAAACATATTTTTGGAAAACAAATTTTGCCGTCCGTCTGTATGTGTGTCTGTGTGTGTGTGACTGTAAACACTCTATCTCTCGAACAAATTGAGATAGAGACTTGAAATTTTGTATGTACTTAGTATGTGATAAGAAGAAGAAGCTTATTGAATTTCAGTAACCTCGATTATGCGGATCAATTTTTTTCGAACTCTCAAAATATTCGTTCTGATAAAAAGTATATAAAAATTTCCGAAATTGTTTATATTAAAGAGTGAATATAAAAGAAAATAAAAAAAAAACAAATTTTGCATAAAGAATGAAGTCGATCGAATAATTAGTTGCCGAGATATTTGTAATTATATTTTCCGCACTATTCGATTTTGCATGACTCTGTATTTCATTCAAAATTCAATTCAAAGATTTATTTTAATTGGAAATTACAAACTTGAATTTACAAACTTGAAATTTTGTGTACTTCTAGCTGAATACCTACTATGAAGCTGAAAATCATAAAATTAAAAAAAAATCGTATTATTTTAATATAGAGAGATAAAAAACTAAAAATCAAACAGCCTTTTCCTATTAAATTTAAACATTTTTCGTTATAGCAGATGCCAAAAATTAAAAATCCACGATGAAATTCTTTCTACAATAATTAATTTTCTATCAGACGATTTCCACGTGAAAAATGAAAATGAAATAAAAAGTTTCACCAATTGAAAAAAAGATTAATATGAAATTAAATTTATTGACGTCATAGTGGTAATAAAACGGAAAGATTTCTCAATAATACAAGGAGTATGAGTATGTGTATGGACACAAAGCAGATTAATATCACGTCATTAGAGAATTAAAAAGAAAATCTGACGTCATATCGGAAGTTTAACGAATTTTTCAAATGTTTGAGAATAATACAAAGCGAGTATCAATATGAGTAATAGAGAATAGGAAATATATGATATAAATGCTGGACGATTACACCATGAAACACTACTATATTAAACAGATGAGTATAAAACATCACAAATTTACTGAATGGTGTATACAAAACGTTTGTATACACCATTCAGTAAATTTGTGATGTGTTATACTTACGTCTTTAATTGTCTGATTGAACACGAAGACTCATACACAGCGCAGTATTACTTTGCCCCATATATAGCTACGATGGATATTAAAACCTTTCGTCAAGCATAACCCAAAAAATATTTAACGGATTTCTTTCAAATTTTTACAGCAGCTACCTATAAAGGTGAAAACGACGCCTATTTATTACCAAAAAATATGTCAAACCGTTTGGAAATTATATTAAAAAAAAAATAAAAAAACACAATTAAAGTACATACGTCGCGAAAATTTAGTGCTTACGTCATTTTCACTGGCGGAGATTTTCGTAAATAATAGAATTTCAAAAGTTCATGAAGTAACACGTAGAAAAAAAAATATGCACGCACAGTGTAATACAATATCAGTACGATGATCAAATCAGTACAATAAAGCATATTTCCATTTAATAAAAATGGAAAATTAATCTGGAATTTTTTCTGTTTGAAAGAATAAACTCCGCAATAACTTAGTATTAGAGATTTGACGCAAATCTCACCATTAACATTTTGTAACAGCGTTTTTTTTTCGCGTGTGTAAATCAAAAATATTTCTTTGATGTTTAAATAAAAGGTTTTGATTTGTGGAATTATTTATTCTTATTTTTTTTTCCTTTTGAGAATTTTAAATGGAATTAGTGAAAGGCATGTATTTTAAATTAAATGAGTAAAATACATGTATTTTTAATGTATGTATTTCAAGTGAAATGAGTGAAAGGTTTATAGTTAAATGAAATTAATGAAATATTAAGATGTTATGAAAACAATATTTGGCGATTTATCAACTGCGCCAAGTTAACATGAAAGTACCAATACATATGTGAAATGAAAACAAGGCACAGATGTTCTATACACACCACGTTGGCGCGATTTTTCCCCCGCCAATGTGGCGAAAACTTTATTTTTGAATATTAGTTACAAATTAGCGTGCAATAATAGCACGTGAATTTTTATTTCAATATAAAAATAAAATAACGTAATAAATGAAATAGCTTCTATTATTTTAAAAAAGGAAATAAAAATAAATAAATAATAGTTTTATATAAATAAATATTGATATACATATAAAAATAATCTATAGAATTAAAATAAAAAATAAAAGTAAATAAACATAACAAACAGTTTTCGCCAAATTGGCGAGGAAATAAATCGCGCCAACGTGGTGAGTATATGACATCTGTGCCGGGATTTTTACCCTTTTATCTGTGCTTTCGGAAATATAAAAAAAAAAATACTCATATCAGGCGTATAATGTTTTGCATTTTTATATGGATCACTTCTCCATTTTAAGATTTTAAATACTATTTACATCACATATTTCTTTCCTGAGATTCCCACAAGTTATTTTCGGTAATTTTTTAGTTCGCTTATTAATTGTTTAGAATTACAATTTGCTTCCCTGACAATAACAATTATTTATCACAAAAATGTCTCTTAGTTTAGTTAAATATGTTTGTTATGTATTTTCATTACTTGTTAAAATATCAAAAATTGCAATAAAATTTTATTTTAGCATCGTACTTAATTTTTTAAGATGGCACAAAAACATGGTTTAATAAACTTATATTTGTAAATATTTGAAAAACATGTTTTCCACTCTCTAAAAAAATTTGGTAAGATGCTAAAACTGCCTGTTATCACCATATTTAATTGTTTCCCCAATGGCGCGAACCAGCACATGATACTTTTCCCCACTCAGATACACAGGCAAGGCTGTTTCTTAAACAAGAGTAATGCTAGCATCAATATTTTTTTTAACTCTATAAGAGTTACAAACAATAATGACATTAAATTCTCCGATGAGCTTTGGGCCCGATTACGGATGTTTCTCCTACAAAAAAAAACTGTAGTAGAAGTCTTTTACATTTGTTTCGAATGAAGCTCTGTCACCAAAGTATTAATTTATAATACAAGCAACATTAATAGTAACATGGGGGCAAAAGTTTGAATTTAAGTGTAAATATTTGGAACCTCCCCCCCCCCCAAATAATAATAATAAAAAAAGTTACATAAATTAATTTAAAATGGCGTTAAGTCACGCTTTCTGTCATAAGAAATTGGCTGCGAACCCGATTGCGAAACTTTCACTTAACTTAATAACATGTATCTAATAGCCCTGAGGGTACTTTCCCTTCACAGTTATACGGAGCTTGGGGCTTTTTTAAAAATCTTGACGCAGTTCGAGTTTAAGAAGCTGATATTTACCGCCAAATGACATAAATTACTATGAAAATAAACCTGATGAATTATTATGCTGGTTTATGTATGCATTTAAAAAGTTGCATCTGATTACTCTTATTAGGTAAATTACTCCTATTTGCATTTAATAGCAGATGAACGGCTTCTGTATACTAAATTGTTTAAGTATTGGGATGAGGTGGCGAGAGGTAGAGAGACGTGTAAACAAACAGGTAGACAGACGGGTAGAGAGACGGTTAGCGACATAGATAAGCTAACGGGTAGCGAAACGAATAGACAGGCGGGTAACGAGACAGCTAAAAAAGAGGGTTTGACAGAGGGGTAGCAAGATGGGTAGGGAGACGGGTAGCGAGTCGCGTAGTGAGACCAGTAGACTGGATGTAGAGGGAAAGGTTGCGAGACAGGTAGCGTGGTGGAGAGAGAGACGAGTATAGAGATGAGCCCAGTGGCAGAAACACCGCGACACGGCGACATAGTCGCGGACAAAGAAAATTTCTTGCAGACAGTTTCTGTCTGCACTAATGAAATTAATTTAAAACATTGTCCGCAACTTTCGGGGCGCGGAATCGCGGTAAAAACACACGAATTTCGACAAAGGAGACCTTTAAAAACACGCGAACTGCGGCAAAGGATCGCGGTAAAAACACGCGAATTTCATCAAAAGATCGCGGTAAAAGCACACGATGAATCGCAGCAAAAAAACGTGAATTTCGTCAAAGGATCGCGGTAAAAACACGTGAATTTCGGCAAAGGATCGTGGTAAAAACATGCGAATTTCGGCAGAAGATTGTGGTAAAAACACGCGAATTTCGGCAAAAGATCACGGTAAAAACACGCGAATTTCGGCAAAGATCGCGGTAAAAACATGCGAATTTCGGCAAAGATCGCGGTAAAAACACGCAAATTTCGGCAAAAGATCGTGGTAAAAACACGCGAATTTCGGCAAAAGATCGCGATAAAAACACGCGAATTTCGGCAAAAGATCGCGGTTAAAACGCGCGAATTTCGGCAAAAGATCGCGGTAAAAACGCGCGAATTTCGGCAAAAGATTGCGGTAAAAACGCGCGAATTTCGGCAAAAGATCGCGGTAAAAACACGCGAATTTCGGCAAAAGATCGCGATAGAAACACGCGAATTTCGGCAAAAGATCGCGATAAAAACACGCGAATTTCGGCAAAAGATCTCGGTAAAAACACGCGAATTTCGGCAAAAGATCGCGGTAAAAACACGGAATTTCGGCAAAAGATCGCGGTAAAAACACACGAATTTCGGCAAAAGATCGCGGTTAAGGGAAAAAAACGTTATTTTCATCAAACGATTGTGGAAAAAAATAATCGTGAGCATAGACAAAATTTACTGCATAAAAATACTGCTAAAATATTGAAACCCAGTTCCTTTTACTAATGTCTAAAGATCGTCACAAAACTAGAAATGCTAAAAATTGCCAAAAAATTCAAAAATAGATGTAAGAATTTCGGATTCCTTTTACTAATGTAGCAAATTCGCTTGCAAAAAAAAAAAATAATAATAAATAAATAAATAAATAAATAAAATAAAATAAATAAATAAATAAAAATACATAAAAAAATAAGAAAACTAGTCCAAAAGTGGGCTTTGAAGTGCATAACTTCAGACAAAACAACACTTCAGACTCTTCCTGCCAAATCTTGCAGCTCTGCGCTTAGCGGTCTCTTCAGAAAACATCTATGGAATACATAATTTTTTTAATCTGAAACAATATACAGAACCAACTTTTAAAAAATTGCGTTAACCCGAACCCAACCTGCAGGAATATAAACTCAGCTCGAACTGAAAATAGAATTAACCCAATCTGCAGCTGATGCAGGACTTCAATTAAGACATTTTTCTTCAGAAGGAATTTCTGTAGCTGTGTCAGGAGAGGGAAATTTCTCTCATCCTCCATACCTCCCACCCTGGATCCTTTCAGAAAATATTCTTTTTTTCAGAATCACCCTTGGTCTCGGGATAAGCGTATCTTTCCTATTTTAGAAATGCTACAGAAAGTGAGATGATGAAACAACATGTAACATCAAAAGTTATAAGCAGATTTGATGAGAACGCATCATGCTTACCATGTTTTAAATAAAATGATGAAAAATCCCTAGTTTAGTGTATTATTCATTCATTAAAATTACACGCAAAATTTGCAGACAGATTATGAAATTTTAAAAGCTTGTCGCAGACAGCTATAGAACTTTCTGCCACTGGGGAGATGAGTACAGATACGAGTTGACAGACGGGTAGAGAGAGGGGTATATAGACAGACAGACGTGTCGAGATACGGGTAGTGAAACGGGAAGCGAGACAGTTAGAGAGACTGATAGACATATGGGTAGCGAGACGGTTAAAGAATAGGGTAGAAAGACAGACGGATAGTGAAATGGGTATACAGATGAGTAGAGAGACAGTAGACAGATGGGTACGGAGAGAGACACGGTATAGAGACACGGCTAGATATACGGGTAGTTAGACGGGTAGACAGACTGTCAGAGAAACAGATAGGCGGGTAGTGAGACCAGTAAAGAAATATACAGACATGTAGATAGATGTGTAGAGAGAGAGTCAATCGGGTAGAGAGATGGGTAGAAGAACGGATAGGGAAACAAACAGATTGTAGAGAGAGACAGACAGGCAGGCAGAAGAAAAGTCTGGGGGTTGAAGTAGTAAAAGCGCAGGGGGAGAGCCTCCTAGAAAATAATCAAGAAGTATTATCTTTGAAATATATTTTTTTTAATTTCGCCAATATGGAGATTTAATGTAAAATTTATCTTTACAGACGTCATCAAAATATTTTTTATGTACTTTAGTAGGAATTTAGGCTGCAATTTGGTAATCAAGCTTGTAGAAAACCATGTTATCAATGTGGTTTGAAGTGTACGAGTTTCTATAAACAGTTATTCAAATAAACAAGGAGGAATATTTTTTAATTCAAATGTAAATATTTGCTACAAAGAAAATGTTGCATCATTGAAATTAAATTTGCGTTAAACTACGTTTGCTAAAATACGCTCTTTGCTGCAAATCAGATTACGAAACTTTAAAATCTTGGCGTTTTAAAAGACCTGGCTTTTTTTTTTAGAACTTTTGAACTTTTGAACTTTTGAGCAATTCCTGCTTAAGAAAATGAGATGCTTTGCCAAATGTTATAAAAAAATATACATGAAAACATAACAGTATATATGAATTTATATATGATATTTTGTAATTCTATCATTTAATTTGCTCTATTTCATATATTGTATCTTCTTTATATCGTAATTGTTAACCCCATGTTCTCAGCAATATAACTCAGACTAATCCTTTTGAGGGGAGTCCTAGTGTAGCAAATATATGAGTTTGAGGAACGTATTGAATCATGAAAAACCCGATTACAGAAATATTCGCATATTTTAACTTTTGAAGGTGTACAACATGTTTAATTTAGAAATTATTTTTTTTTTAAATATCATATTTAGTCCACATGACAGATAATATTATGACAGAATGTAATATCGGGCTGGTTTAGATATTCGAATAAACGAGAAAAATAAACCGGTAAATTTTTACTTTATAAAAAACGACTTTTTATGAAATTTATTTGGATTTATTAAAGAAAGGATAAAGTGTTTTGAAAGGAATATTAAAAATGAAACACTTTGAGCGATCTTCGATCACACTTACCCACTTGTTTTGTTGTTTTTGCTGATAAAAGCATGAATTTCGACCTGGGTATGGCATTACAAAAGCATCTCTTTTCTTAAAACTGAGGCATCTCATGTTACGATAGCTGAATATGCTTAGATCAAATTGGTGAGTTTTTAATAATAATCCATTTTTAATTCCCAACATTTCTTTTTCTTTTTCAACGTAACAAGCTTTTATTATGGCGACTTCTTCTATTTCGAAAGTATGTTTTATTTTGTTTGTACTTAAGATGTAAAAATGTAACTTACGATGTGATTTAAGATTTAAGATACTTCTGTGAAGTTGTTTGTAAATACAATTTCATGTCATGAATAAAATGGTGATTCATCATATACTTATATATGTCTTAAATTACAACATTATTAATGCTTAAGTATAAAGATATTAAATATTTTTACACGCTTCACTGAAATGGATTGAGAATTCTATTTGGAACGCAATATTCAGCAGAAAACTCTGAGCTTTTTGGAATAACTCTTTTCCATAACGGACATTGTTTTTACAGTTCATTGAATTATAATATATGATATGATTTCCGATCAATCTTGACAAATTGATTTCTTGTTTTGAAAAACCCAAGGAAAAATACTCCTGAAATGAAATGGGAAGCAAGTGCGCTTGATATAGATATTCAAGCAAAAGATAAATACAAAAGTCGTTTGAATTTTGTATATAGATTTTGTAACAAAAGATAAATACAAAAGTCATTTAAATTTCGTTTTTATTAAAAATAGCATATTTATAGCAGAACTGCAAGCCTTCGATATTTCAAATTTATTAACAAACAATTTAAGTAACTTACGTAAAATTTCCCAATTTATTAACACGCACACATATATATGTATATATTATTCATGTGTCCCATATACTTTTAAATGCTTTTAAAAATCACAAAAAAGACAGAAATTGTTATAATAGTACGCGTAAAATTTATTCTAACTCGAATTTTTGTTTTGTGAAAAAAGTATATTCGGTTGAAATATTTATTAATTGTGGGCGTTTCAAGCTGTCCCGAATTACAGGAAATATGAAAATGTGCGTCGTCTAAAATGCACTGTGCAAAACGGAAGATTTACTCTTGAACTAATTTATTTTTTCAAAATTTCATTATTTTCTTATTTTAGTGTTTACATTGGATCAGAAAGCTTTACCGTTAGAGTAGTAATAACTCCTTAACGAGTTACCAGTCACAGCTTTATTGTAGTTTCGGATGCAAAAAGACATGTGGAAGGGAAAAACCCTTCTTCCAGATATATCCATTTCATACGACATTACGAAGCGACAAAATTTGTACGATTGTTCTCCCAAAGGTGGTAAATCTTTCTAAATCTTTCCTAATTCTTTTGGTGCTTCAAAATGTATATTATATTTCGAAAATTCATTTATGATTAGTGTTATCATGTCATCTGTCACAAAATGTGGGACAGGAGACAAAAAATATTGGTTAAGGACCTCTAAATCGGGACAAAAAAATTAAGAAAATCCTATAAAAACGGAACCTGTCTATAACGGAATCCTGTCTTAAACGTAAAAAAATCGTGATCTCTATGAAAAGATTACAACAAAATTACACCTATTAAGACGGGAAACCTGTCTAAAAAGTATATTTCTCCGCTCATTTGAAATTTTGTCCTAATAGGTTTTACTGTATCGAAAAAAACCCATTATTTAATCTTATACAATGAAATCTGTGAAAACGTAATCGCTAAGAACAGTTTTGTAGAAGTTTCAAATTGTACACCGTACAGTTCCGAGGTATTCATTCCGTACAGAGTACGACAATTTTAAATTTAAAGCATGATTCAGTTATAAATGAATTCCATTCTCACCTGTTTCACTAAAAATAGTGTATAAAACCTGTGAAAACAAAATCGATAGGCAGCAGAAATTATTCAGTCTTAGACAAGGTTTTCGTGTTAGCAGGTAGATTTGAAATGTAATCATTTCACAGGAATCAAAAGCAAATTCCATTGTAGACGGGTTCTGTTTTATAGGTTATACTGTCTCAAATTCCTCTTATGCAGACTATCGAATAGCATGATACAAAAATAATTTTAAAAATATTTGTGCATCCTGAAAAATTTGTACTTTTGGCTACAGCGATGTGGTTATGCGGGATGAGTCTTGGAACTCCTGAAAGTTGGAACGTCCCGCGTAAATGGGGACATCTGGCAACACTATTGATGATATATCTAGAGAATGTCCAATTTAACTTTTTTAAATCCCATTTTCAACAGTTTATCTGTCAAGTATATTATTACAGTATACACAACAGTGTACAATTAGTACAGCAGTATATTAGAAAACTATATTTGTACAGTATATAAGACAGTATACAGTTAGTACACCAGTATACAGGGTGTTTCTAAATGAATATCGGGTTTTTAACGCTTGGTAGTATTTATTACATAAAACTTAAAATTATAATTAATACATAAAATGAAAGAGCAACTCAAACAGTTTTACCTACAAGCTTAAAAGTGTTCAATGTGAACACCTTTTGTCACACGGCACACATCAAGTTGATAGCTCAATTCTTCCCAGACGTTAATTAGTGTTTGTGGGTAATTGTTGCAACAGCTGCCTCAATTTGGGGGATCACATCTGAACTTTATTCAGAACGCACGTTGCACAGTAACTACAGATTCGGTCTTTGCAAACTGCAGAACATAAAATGCTTTAGTGCACGAAAGTGCACTAAAGCAGTTTAGTGCTTTTAAATGCACTAGTCGCCATTTTTGCTACTAGCGCTGGCTAACAGATGACGGAAGAAACATTGTAAGTGCATGCGAATGCACAGGTGCCAACAAACTGTTTGAGTTGCTCTTTCATTTTATGTATTAAGTATAATTTTAAGTTTTATATAACAGATACTATATAGCGTTAAAACCCCGATATTCATTTAGAAGCACCCTGTATTAGTAAAGTATGTGTGATTTAAGCTTAATGATGATTTACACTTTTCTGGAAAACTAAACTAAAATATTTTTTTAAAGAACATTCTTTATAAAAAAATTATTTATTAAAAAATTATTGAAAGGAAATAACAACATATTACAAATTTAATACAGAGTCAAATATATTAAGTTTAGAACAGTTCTGTACGTCCTTCATATAATTATTCACCAAAATATTTTTTTCAGTGTTAAATTCCATAGATTATGTGTGGTAATATTCTAATAGATTAAAGTGATGATTCCAATAATAATAATTAAAAAACTGTCTCCATATATGTCAAAAGTGCATATATCATCTGTACGTGCTTTCAAAATTTTCTGAATTTTTCTGCCTTACTTAAAAATAACTATACTGCTTTAAATAACCAGTTTTATTCGATGAAGTCTCGTAATTTTGATAGTTTGTATAATACTTTGTCGAAATAAAATTCCAATATACACATATTTCTGAATATAGATTCAGTTAAGTATTTGAATTCATATTAGTTAATTAAAATGCAAACTCTCTAAAACTATACTCGTATTTCAATAACTTTACATTACTGAATGAATGAATTTCGCATTTCAGGAAGCAGATAAAAATATATTAGTATATGCATAACATCAATTTTAACATGTAGTAACAAATCGATATTCAGAAACCAAGAAATTATATACATGTGTATTCATATGATATAAATATTCTTTGCAAGTATCGTCCTATTATGAAAATCTATTATTAAAATAGTTTACATAATTTTCTACTTATGTCCAAATACAACAGTGAAGGTTTAATTTATTTATTTTTACAAACAATTAAGGAATCATCAAAAATAAAAAGTGAAAAAATAACAGCTGAGATAAGAGAAAATAAAAGAAAGAAAATTATTTTAGAGTTATTACTCTAAATGAATTTTAGAGGATGTGAAGTATTTTGTAGATTAACATTTAGATCATCTGTATAGAAAACGTTTTTGAACATTTTAGAGGAAGAAAATAAATAATTTAAATATCTATTACATAATAGACATGTGAAATAACTAAATAGTCTCTTTCAAGATAAATTCTTCCGCATGAGTAATGCTTCCATGTCAAACCATTAAACATCAAGGTGTCATAAAAGTGAAATGTTCTTTTGGCATGTTTTCAAACTGGAATTTTATGTCAACATAGTTTTTCACGCTAGCCTGTCAGAAACTTTTGAAAGAAACGGAATCTCGGTATATGATGTGCATTTTTATTGTTTATTTTGGATGATGATTGTAAATCAGGCGTATCATAGATTTCAGTTCTTTTTAAAGCATTTTCAGGCTAGTATACGTTAAGATAAAGTGTTAGCAAAACATTTGTCCTTAGTTAAATATTGTAAAATAGTATTTCTTTGACATGAACAGGGATAGGAAGTTAAAAAAAATCTTACAATATTTCTAGACATACTATGTGTTGAGTTTCTTTCTTACAAAAATTTATTTTAAAAAATTAAAAAAAAAACCGCAAAAACAATTGCATCATTCATCGCATCTCTCGTAGTATGAGTACACCCAGAAAAAGGAATTGATTAAAACAACAAAACATGTTTTGTTGAGTACATTTTGGTTGTTTTAGCAAAATTTTTAGTTGAAATAAAAAAATTGGATTTGTTGCTTGGACAAAAAAATATTGTTAACACTCTTACAAATTTTTAACAAAATTTCATCAATTTTACTTGAATTAACAAAACCTGTTTTTTTTTTTTTGTTGTTTTTTTTTTTACAATAATTTTGTAATTCCAGCAAAATTTAAATTGTTGTGTAGTAGTCATAACTCTCTCACGTAACTCGATTTATTTGACTTATATAGCTATATAATTAAAGGATTAACATAATTTTTGAATAATTAAAACTTTTTTTCATTGGGACGGACCAAGGTAGTTTTAAAAATCCCCCTGTCCCATTGATTACTTTCTTCTATCTTTACAAGAAAAAAGCATTGGAATCATGAAAATTTTCGACTTCCGGTTTCCGACGGTTGGTTGATTGGTTGGTTGATTTTATGATGGCCGATTATCAACACGAGGGATATAGGCCCTGTGAGAGTGCCCTCCGTGAGGGTCTTTCTAAGGGATCCTAACCCGTATTTACGGCAATGTTCGAAGAAAACCACGGAAAACTCCGAACGGTTAGGTCGACGAGCGCGACAGGGGTTTGAACCCAGCTACCTCCCGTCTACCAGCTTCGTGAGCAGAACCTCTCAGCCACTGGTGGGGCCCCGGTTTCCGACGGATTTTAGAAGGTCCTGAACACGATTTGATTGTTTTTAGTAAATGACTGTCAATGACTCTATCTTTCTGTATGTGACAAAACTTTTGTGGACGCTCTATCTCAAGAACTAATGCACGGAATTTAATAAAACTTTATATTCAGTTACTTCCTGATATAAATTGTTGCTGATTAGTTTTTGGTGTAAATCGCGCAACAGGTGGGCTACTAGGTTGCATTTTTCGCGATTTCTGCAATAGCTCTATCTCATTTTCAGCAGTGAATTACGCCTGTAATCTTTGAATAATAATCAGTGAATTTTTATCCTTCTTTTTGCAGGCGTAATTCACTGCTGAAAATGAATTAAAAATTAACTATGTATTGCCGTATGCTGGGCTTTGTATTGTCGTTCATGTTTGCCATAGAAATTTGCGTGCTCTTGATGACATTTCCATATTGTGCTGCGGTTGCAGCCGTTCCGACATATATAAGAGTGAGAAATGCCGAACTCAGATATCGTTCCTTGTAGCTCAGTGGAAGAGCCTCAGAGCGCTGTTCTGAGAAACCGGGATCGGCTTGGGTAATTTTCACTTTCTCGGTTTGCGCTTGAAATAAAGCAGGATAAAAATTCGCTTGTTATTATTCAAGGTTTACAGGCGTAATTCACTGCTGAAAATGAATTAAAAAATAGTTAGATTGGTTCATTTAACAAAAGCTTTTGTAGTATAAACAAAACAAGTTCGTAATATAACATATTTCATTATTTAAACAAACAAAATATATTTTGTTGAAAAAAGAAAATAGATTGTTAAAATAACACATAGCATATACTATCTATGTAACAAAGATAATTTTGTTAATTCAAGTAAAATTGAACCATTTTATTTGAATTAACGAAATATTTTTTTGCTGATGATACAATTTTTTTTTTGAATTGCAAAAAAAAAAAAAAATCAACAATATATTTTTGTTGATTCAAACAAAATTTCTATTGACCCATATTTAAACGAAAAGTTTTGTTGGGACAACCAAACTTTTGTTGATTCAACAAAACTTTTTTCTGGGTGTACCATTTTTTGTTTTCGAACTTAAATGGCATTTAAAGATCTACAACATTCACGGTTAATTTTAATTATAAGCAATTAAAAGTTTCATATGCAGATACATAATTTTAAAATCATCATTGATTAGTTAAATGTTTGTTGATATTGAAAGCTTTTACAAAATTTGACAGAATACACGCAGCTTAATTAATGTTTATAGAATAGGTTATATATTTTCGATACATAAAGCATGTTTAAATTGAGATAGAATAATTCAGTAAAATAAAGAAATTTATTATAAAACAATTAAATGTAATTGGCATTCTAAAAATTATTTTAAATAATTATTGTGAAATCTTATCTAATAGCGTCATCTTATTTCGTAGGTCTTCTTTTGAATTAGTTATGAATTTATATGTTTAGAAATGTTTAGAAATACATGCAATATACTTCAATATGTATAAAATTACACATATGCGTTTGCGTATAAAACACCCAGAAACATTGAAAATAAAATTTTTCCAACACAAACAATGGAATATAATTTCTCAGCTTATGTAACACGACTTTCTAATTATATGGGCTGCAGCACATAAATGTATGGAGATATATAAATCACACTATGAAATATGTTAAAAAAATTAAACAATGTCATGAAAATATTGAGTTTTATTAACAATAAAATATTAAGCAAGGATTTTCTTTTGATAATTGGCAATTATCAGAGTTAAACAGTATTTTACAGCTTCAGAAATCATGAATATCCGCTTATGAAATATCGACAACATTTTATTCTTTTTACAAATTTGGTCGTGTGTCCTAGTAATTGATTTGAACACAAAAAAATATTTTTTATCATCTGCAATTAAACTTTTTTTAAGTTATAAACAGCAGAATTTGTGTTGATTATGGAACATATATTTTTATGTAGAGATATGTAATTAAGTTGTGGTATTATAAATAATTTTCCATATAATATTATTTTGCTTTTCTAAACATTTTGAATTTTGTAATGTGCTACATGGTAAGCTTCAATAAGTAGTTCTTTCTTTACGAGGTATACCAATTTTATATACTATAGAAACGAAAAACTATGTAATATATTAATACTAGTGGGACCCGTGCGAGGTTTTCGCACTGCAATCCAATTTTTTTAGCCTTTTAGTATTATATATATATATATATATATATTTAAACTTCTAAAGAAAGATTAAGAATAAAAATACCTGTAAACTATATTGGTTCAGATGTCGCAAACGCACCGGGGTTTCTTTTTGGCGCAAAAATGGCGATTTTTTGCCTGGCGGGGTAACATGGTGGCTTTTGTTTTCTATGGCAACTTGGTATTTTATAATAAAATGAAATGTGTATGTAAATAAATTAAAAATAAAATAATATAATAATAATAAAGTGTTTTAAAGTATAATTTTAATACAATTTTATTATAACATGTTTTCGCAAGCTAGGTCTAACAGGTATTCGTAAATGGGGTTTTCTCGCCAAAATAGCACCACAAAAAAGTTGCGCCAACACCGTTCCGTCTGCTGTATCTGTTCCTTAACATTAATTAGTCAAGCCAGAATATCAGCTCATTTATTGCATCAAACTTACAAAAAGGCATGCGCGAGAAAAGAAAATTAAGAATCGTATTTTAACTGCATCGAAAAAAAAAAAAAAAAAACATGGGACAATCCATGGTATATTTTTCTCCTAAACATTGCAATTTCAATTTTGATTTTTAATCATAAATAGAGAATAAACACATGCGGAGATGTCACACTTTAACTTTTTTTGTGCTATTTACTTTTTTATAATCAGGGTTGAGCGTGATTTAATCCGTAATTTTATTTTTGTGGCAACATCAATTTAAGGAAAACCTTTTATTTCATTTATGGATTCAATGCCGATTTAATTTTTAATTATCAGCAAATTTTAATCAAAAAACATGTTTTAGGGAAATGTATTTGTACTATGTCAGAAGCCTGTTCAAAATCCTTTCATATTTTATCTCATTCGTCGTTCTTCGTTTCGTATTCTCGTAGAAAAAAGGATGTTGACAGGAGAAATAATATATACGATAATCGATTATTGATAAAACAAATTAGAAAATTATCATTAATATATTCTATGATTTACCTTACGCGAGATTAGAAAAATTACATTGCTAATATTTAGAAAAAAAAATAGGATGCACATAATTGCGTACTTTCGTTATGTCCTCATGTATTTGTGAAAATACAAATCAGGATTTTCTAAGTGCGAATTGCGCCTGCTTGTATGGGCGAATTTTAATTTATTCTATTAACGGAGATTTATATTGGATTTTTAACACTTTCCAACATAGTTGAGGAGTGTTTATGAATTCGGTTTGTCTGTCTGTCCGTACTTTAACTCGCGTAAATATATCCGGACAGTCATGCAATTGATATATTTTATTGAGGTTTACTATAGCATGTTCGGTATTGGAAATGAAGTGTGTACCATTTTACTTTTTTTACAGTGGCACTCAAAAGTATGCTGTTACATTATGGTCTACGGTGAAAAATTCCTGTCAATGCATTTTATTGATGTGACATTATTTTAAATATACTGAAATTGATATACATCTCTGAAATACACTAGAAGATGCTTAATTGGAACATGGCACGTCTAGCACTTATAATTAGTTTACAGGGAAACTGAAAATAATTCCAATTCAATATGGTTTAATGTTGAAAATCGCTTGCGGCGAATTTTAATCATGTTACAAACATAACGAAACAGATATAAATTTCTGTGATACACTAAGACATGTTATCTGTAGAATATGGAGTGTAAAGCTTTTTCTTTTATTTACAGTGTCACACAAATGTATTGCTTTACATAATGATCTACGTGAGAAAACACTGTTTGCAGCGTATTTTAATTATGTTACGACATTTCAAATATAATGAATTTGATATACATTATTGAGTTTTAATACAAGATACTTGTTATGTGCATAGTATTTATCGTTCATTTACAGGGACACACAAAATATTTCGGGTACTATACTGGGTCCGAAGTAATATTTATAAGCCACAATTCGAAGTGGGCTTTTAGTAAGGTATGCGTTTAACTAAATTTTTGAAAGATATGAGGTATGTGTAAATACTACAGATCATATACAGGGCTACACAAAAAATCGTAATCATTACAGTGTATCAGCGTAAATTTAATAAAATAGGTTTTTCATCGTGTTATGCATATTGAACGAGAAATAAATTTAGTATACCAAGAAAGGTTTGTAAAATATAAATACAATCATATACAGGACCATACAAAGAACTGAATACATGGCTCTGTATGATAATTTCTGGAAGTGTGATTTCCGCGTGTATTTGCCTGAATTAAACTATAGCTTAATATGTGGCTTGTATAAAATGCTTAAGGTAAGACACAGGGCTGTATAAAATAAATCAAGTATATTTTCGTCTATTGGTAGAAACTGCTGAAGATGAATTTCCAACTGTGTAATGTGTTTTATTACTAAACTAAATTTTAGCATACTATAGAGTATATAGAAATATATAAATTATATACAGGGCTCTAGAAAATAATTCGAGTACTTTTTCCGGCTGTGGACGGTAATTGCTGAAATTTGGTTTTCAAATGTGTTTTGTGTTTTCTTAAATGTTTACTTAGATACTTTATTTACCTTATTAAACCGCGATGGTTGGTTAAAGTATTCTGTTAAATTATTCTGTTGGAAAGTGTTTAATAATCTATGCTTTGTGCATGATGTTTCTTTCTTGTTTCTCATTGCATCTTGTGTATTTTTTTTTCTGATCGCGAAACTCCTACGTTGTATAATGCTACTTCATGCTCTTTTCTTGCATCCAGATAATTGTATTTTATTGGTTTCTTTGTGCGCATATGTGACACAGAGTAACCATTCCGACTAACTCAGTAACCTTTCTTCTTCTTCTCCGTGCAACCATCTTTTGTCTTTCTTGAAATAGTGTAGTTTTAATAACCAATAGTCTAGATTTGTAAGCATGAAATTATCAAATTCAATATGATCAAAATTATAAGTATAACGGTGCTTTCTGCAGCGAGAGTTTAAAAGTGTAATTTATGTTTGGTTTACATTTCGGCTAAGCCTAATATCTATAATAAAAAATAATTTTCTAATTTTGCGAGATAAGAGAGAATACCGTATTCGTTGAGGATCGCAAAATAATACAACATTTTCAAGATAAAATTTAAATAAATAATAATTTTTTTTTTTTAAATCCCCTTAAGAAAAGTTGACAGTGATTTTTTTCCATAATCTATCTGCAACAAATGGTGAAGAAGCTAGTTGCGATCCAAAAGTAACTAAAATTCATCGTGCTGCTTGGTTATATGTGTAAAATTTCGTAAAATAATGTTTCCCTATTCGCAAGACAATTCCGAAAATTAGTAATTTCTTCTTAAGCGATTTTTAATTGTGCTTACAAAATAACAATTTTAATTTTTTTTAGGAAATATTTTTAATGTATGTGTAAGAGACTCCTGTAAAATCTTCCATTCATATTAATTTGAAAATATTCCCGCAAAAATAAAGTTCACTCATTGTGAAACCTACACAGAAGAAATCAGTTAACGGTCAGGCAAAGTAATCAAGCTTAAAATCATTCGTTTTTTTTTTTTTTTTTTTTTTTTTTTTTTTTTTTTTTTTTTAAGTTGTTATAAAAAAAGTTATATCTGAACTATTAAAAAACAGATATTCAGAAATGCAAAATATATAATAAATCAATAAAAATATTTTGCAGAAAAAGAAAATAAATTCACTGGAATTTATTATAATGCAGTAATGCATAATGTTTTGAATAAATTATTTCTAATTCATTTATTGTATTAAAAGAACATTCTAAAGACAGAAAGAAGAATAAAGTAATACCAGATTAAACAGGTGGGTATAAAAATTTAAGAAATTACATTACATATGGCAAAAAAATGCTACAAAACTGCATAAAATTTAAATTACTATTGCGTAAATTTGTGTCTGCATTTTTGTAGTTATAAATATTTCCATTATCATAATATTTTAAAGGAATTAGAAATTTTTTATTTTCAAATATGCAAGCTTTTAATAATATATTATTCGTAATTTTGGAATTACATCAAATGTACTTCTATTTTCGGTTTTCAAATATGCTTAAATTAACCCGAGAGTAGTCGCGCCTTTTTTTTAAACACTAGTAGTCGCGCTCGGTCCATTTGCCGCTGTTACTAGTAGCTCGAAAACAGAGGGGAAATCTGCCGGTGTTACCATATGATCGAAAACGGAGAACATAGGGGAAAATACTGATTGAATTTGAAAAGATACATTTTACAGAAACTATTATTTAAGAATATATTCAGATATGTTTAAGAATATATTTAAGAACTATAATTTAAGAATTTTATTTAAGAATATATTCAGTTCAAATTTAAATAAATATTTTAATATATATATATATATATATTTTACAAAATATACAGGAGTCGATGCAGGTTTTTTTCCTTGGGACCCATTTTGTGAAAAATAAAAGTTATTTTGTGAAATGTATCATATTTTTGCGAAATTTATTATATATTTTGTGAAAAAAAAAAAATTTGTTATGAAAGAAAAAATCCAGCTACTCAAATTCAAACCAAGCATTTAATAATTTCGTTCCTTCTGCTAAAGTTCTCGTTCCTGGTGAACTTGTTTTATTGTTAATGACACATTTTAAAACCTAAAAAAATAAAAATTATTAATGGAGAGTATGTTTTTATGGAGTGGAATTTTGTGAAGGTTCTTATTTTATCAAGAGGAATTTTGTGACGGGTTATATTTTATCAAGAAGAACTTTCTGAAGGACCTATTTTATAAAGAGGAATTTTGTGCAGGGAACTATGTTATCAAGAGGAATTTTGTGAAGGTCCAGATTCTATAAAAAAGAATTTTGTGAAGGAGCCTGTTTTATTAAATGGATTTTTGTGAAGGGGGCCTAAATAGGCCCCAAATTTTTCCTGTATCGACCCCTGATATATTAAAAGAATAAAAATTATTAAATAATTTGATTGATGTTATAAAGACACAGTCAATTACTAATTAGAATAAATTTTCAATTATGAATTTGAAATCGTGTTAGGGATAAATTATTTTTAAAGTCAGAACCGCAGTAAGCTGGTTTTTGACAGTGTACTGGAACTAGGAACCAATTGAACTTGAAAAGAGACAGATTACATTATTCATTTATGCAATTTAAATAATCATTCAATCGTGTATTTCAGGACATGTTATTTATAACCAGGGTATTTATGCCAGGGATCCAGGCAAAATTTGGGACCTATTTATTTTTTATTCACAAAAATCCATGTAATAAAACAAATCCCTTCACGAAATTCCTCTTAATAAAACAGGATCCTTCACAAAATTCATCTTAATAAAACAGGTCTTTCATAAAATTCCATGTAATAAGACAGATATTCTTTACAAAATTCGTCTTAATAAAACAGGCATCTTCACAAAATTTATTCAATTAACACATAACTCTTCATAAAAATAAAAATAAACCCTTCACAAAATTCCTCTTAAAAATCTCTTAATACACCAAACCCTTCACAAAATTCCTCTTAATAAAGCAGGCCTTTGATAAAGTTCCATCTAATAAGACAGGTTCCTTCACAAAATACTTCACAAAATTCCTCTTAATAAAACAGGCCTCTTTACAAAATTTGTTTAATTAACAAAGGATCCTTCATAAAATTAATAAAACAAGACCCTTCACAAAATTCCTGTTAAAAAAAGTCCCTTCGCAAAATTCTTCTTACAAAAGCAGGGCTCTTCACAAAATTCCTGTCAAAAAAGGTCCCTTTGCAAAATTTCTTTTACTAAAGCAGGACCCTTCACAAAATTCCTCTTAATAAATAGGTCCCTTCATAAAATTCCATGTAATATGACAAACTCCTTCACAAAATTCCTCTTAATAAAACATCGTCCCTTCACAAAAACTCTGTTATTAACACAAAAGCCTTCATAAAATTAAGAAAACAGGCTCCTTCGCAAAATTCCTCTTAATAAAATAGGTCCCTTTGCAGAAATCCTCTTAATAAAAGAGGATGACCTTCACAAAATTTATTTTATTAACACAAGCACCTTCATAAAATTCCATTCTATAAAAACATACTCTTCATTAATTTTTTTTTTGTTACGTTTGTAAATATGTAATTTTCAAACTAAACAAGATCACCAGAAAGAAAAACTATAGCAGAAGGACTTAAATAACTTATTAATAAATTATTGGTTAAAATTTCAGTAACTGGATTTCATCTTTTGTTACAAAATGTTATTTGTCACAAAAATATAATAAATTTCACAAAATTAATTTTTATTTTTCACAAAATGGGCCCAAAGTAAAAAACATCTGCATCGACTAACTGATATCAATATCCTATTTTATTATTTTTTCTTACAATATATCTATATAAAAATAATAATAAAGATAAAACTCCTTACTCTGAAATTATTAATATAAAGGCAGCAATTTTTTTTTTGTGTGTGTGTGTTGCTGTCTGTGTGTGTATGTGGTGCGGGGGGGTTGGCATTATTAGCGATTTTATGCTTAAACACCCTTTTTGAAATGAAAATTTACGAAGATCCATTTATTACTTATTTCAGGATAGAGGCAGGCCTCTTGAGTCACACACACCTCTTGTTAGAAGCTTCTTATGTATGAAGTAAATAATGATCGTATATATGAAGTAAATAATAATCGTATATATGAAGTAAATAATAATAAATAACAGCTTATTCAAAGAAAGATGAAAAGAAGAATGAAAGAGCAAACTAGAATCGAACCCTTCCCAGAAACTTTATGCCGAGAAATTCGCGGAAACGGGAATGAAGAACTGGGAGGGGAAAAAATTACTTGAACCGCAGTGCTCGCGCCACGGTCTTTTAGACCGATTTCAACTTTAGAATGCAATAAATTTCTGAGAAAACGTTGGAATGCCTTGCAACTTTAGTACACAAAAGAACCAACGGTCAAGGTCAGCTGCACTGCATTTCATTATTGTAGCTTTAAGGGGAAATGAGATAAAGGAAGACAGCGAATTTCGGCGGGGAAATGACCAACGCGCGACCACTGCCGGGTTAAATAAAATTTTTGAATCTTATAATGCAGTGTTTATTTCCAATAAATTTTTGATAATATGAAACAGGAGATTATCGGACATTTTCTATTGCCAAACAAAGGAGAAGGATTAATAATAAATTTTAAATTTTTCACTGATTATTTGAATATATATATATATATATACGTTTAAAAATATCCTTTGCTTATTAAGCGCCACTTAATTTCACTTCTAATTTACAGTAATACATAAATATATATATATATATACATATATACGTACACATGCATATGTAGATAAATTTTTCATTTAAAAATAATGATATTTATTTGTTTTCTTTAAATTTTAGCAATAACATCTATTATTTACTTCATAATGAACAATCAAAATTGATATCTGTTTCATATTTCTATTGAATTATATCTCTACATATACCATTTTATAATGAAATATACTTGCACATCGATAACACATTTTCTTGTTTTAAACTTTTTTACATTAATCAACTACAACGTCAACAAAAATATAGACTGATAAATATCGTCTACTACTCTCTCACTGAAAAGTTCATAAGTATTTTAAACAACCAATAATACAGTCTGAAAAAATTGGTAATTATTTTGTTCAACTGTGTTGCATTTGTAATGTTCATGTAACTGGTGATAATTGGTTTTGTTCACGTACCTATTAATATTTTATTTTACACACTTTAAAACCACTTCACTCCCAGGCTTAATTTCGCTGGTGACGGGCTATATACCAGGCTGTGCGGTGCAAAACGTTTGTGTCATAAATCATTTAATAACTTCCGTGATTTAATAGTAATGAATGTAAGGTCGTGAAATGATTTACAACGTTATCATAATACGTATAAAATAATATATAAAACTTGCACATTATATACATACACTGATATACATACATACAGTATATCAGGGTGGTTAGTGGTCAGGGATAAATACAGTCAAAAAAAGTGATAAACACCAGTATATTCTTATAGAAAAATTCATGTTGATTATTTGATCGAATAATCAACATGAATTTTTCTATAAGAATATATTGGTGTTTGTCACTTTTTTTACTGTATATTTCCCTGACCACTAGCCTCTGTATATACATAAAACTTAGGATTTTATTTTCTTTCTATTTATTTTCTTTTATTCTTTCTTATAATGACGTAAGATGTATAGTGAACGTATTGGTGTACGTAATGTTCATTGATTACTGAAATGAGAAGACGTATGCAGCGCACGTCCTGGTCGCTGATTACTGAAATGAGAGGGCGTACGTCCTGGTCGCTGATAGCTGAAATGAGAGGACGTACACAGCGTGAAGAGGTTAAAGTGCCCAAATTTTTCATGTCACCTAAATTTGTCCCTCTTGTTAATCTTTATGAATATCATTACTACCTCTTGGCAAGCTTGTGAAACATTTCTGTGTATATATATAGTATATTCTGTATATATATATTAGAAAATTCCCAATGGAGTGTTAACAGTGACAGAAAACATAAATATTCTCTTTAGCACTTGTATGCTTTAATAATTGTTTTAACAAAGACTCTTTATTGTTTTTTTAACTTCACAACCTTATTCTTATGTTTTTTGTACGTATGTTTGCCCTGGGTAATTTACATTTATAGACTGGAGTATTTGTTATTACCTTCAACCTCTCCATGGGCACTTGTGTGCAATAAAAATTTTGAGTCCTAAATATTTCCCGTTAAGTCTCTTCCATTCGTCCCCATTAAATCCCATAATAAAATGTTCAAACAAAAGTTAACAGTACAAAAAATTCAGAAAATTACAACAATCCAATATTACATTTCGGTTAAAGCAGTTGCTACATATTTATTTTCTTTAGACAGGATTTCTCTACAAGGTGTCACTAAAAACCTGACAAGAGGGAAACCAACATCAGAAAAAGCTACTAAATTTTTAATAAAATTAATTTATTTGTATATGGTACCTGCCTCTTTTACAAACAATCATTCGTTTAAATAATGCACGAAATGTTAATTTAAAAAAAAAAAGGCAACAGAATTAGAAATTTTTCTACCTAAAAATATAGTTACAGTCATTTTTGCTTACTCATCGTTAAATTCAATTAATTCCGCCCAGTTATCTAACTAGCTAGTGTTGATAAGTAACAGAGACGCTTTTATTAGGTTTTGGCGCTTAATTTAAAAAATGAAGATTTTTTTTAGTGGGACAATACATTTTTTTTTTCAAAACATTAGTTTTTCATATTTAATACTTTGGAAATTTTTCCATAGAAAATTTCTCACGCTATACGCCTATTAAGCAATTAAAATTTGATTATTAGTTTTTCATTCATAATAACTATAACTTCACACATGCATTTTAGTAAAATTTATAATTTTTTTTTTTGATTGACCAAAAACAGAAATATAAAGGCTATTTTAGTACACGTACAAAAGCATTTCATGTGTTTTTAAAAAAGAATATTTACCAAAACCACAATCAAAGCATCAAGCACTGTTTGAATCAGACATATTTGACAAATGGCGTGAGTGCACTTCATTCAAAAGTTGCTGTGAAGGATAAACAATGAAGGTCAAAATGACTCTATGTATTTCGAGAATATATATTCGACCATTATGAACAATTACCTCTTTATTGAGAAACGCACTATATTATCGATCTCTTGAAATTTTAATAGGATATCGTATGTTATATAAGATACTGAAAAGCTGTTACGTGAAAAGGGTTGTGAAATATTACAACTATTCTTCAAGAATAACACTGACCTATTCTAATATTTCTACTAACTGAATAGTTTATACAATATTATGTCATTTATTTGGGTAATATTCCCAGTGCGTATATGATGCGGTAAAGTAATTTTTAAAGCTATTTTCATTTAATTAAAAAATGAAGAAAAAAATACGACAGCATTTTTTTTTTTTTATATAACAAATGTTAATCGGCTTTCTTTTTAAACTGGCGCATTAAAAGCAATATTTTTATGAGATTAAGTTAAACAATAGTTCAGCGAATTGCAAAATTTTGAACTTTTCGTAATTATATATTTTTTGACAAATAAAACTTTTAAAAAGTAAATATTTATGTAAACTACGCTAAAACGTTCAGTATAGAACATCGTTTTGTAGAGATATTATTTATCTATTAAATTTTATTTTTGAAAAATGCATTGCAAATTATAGAAAAGATAGAGAATACTAAAAGTTATTTTTAAAATAAATAAATAAAAGCGTATTCCCTAATATTAGTAAAGCAGTTAGAGTAAAACAAAAATAAAATCAAGGAAAATTTTTGAGAAAAATATCAATATAATTTATGATTTTATATTAAAAACCATAAAATTAATGAAAAAAAATTATTGCATTGAAGATTGTTACAGAAGAGGCATAACTCTTGGAAGAAATGGCTTCGTTAACCCGTCAGAAGTTTCAGTGTTTTTGAGAGGGGGGGGGAAACATTTAAGAATACCACGGCAGAAAAATTTCTATAAATTTCCATATTTTTCCATTGTAAGTATGGTAACGATTGCATTTTGTAAAATAATTGTGGGAAAAGAAAAAAATATTTCATCCATGCATAATTAATAACAAAAGATTTCCTCGCACGTAAATAAGTTGTATTATTTTTCTCTTTTGCAATTTACATTTAAAACCATTTAACTTCTATTTATTTTCAGCCTAAAATATAAAAAAAAAAAAAAAAACAGTCATCATGAATTTTATAAACGTGCTCACATCACAAAATCCATTACGAAAACAAGAAAATAGAATTTATTAAATTATAAGTAAATACATGTTTTTTCAAGAATTTCATAAAAACACATAAAATCACGTTGAATTATTTAATCAGGTTGAATTATTTAATCACGGAAAAAAGCAATAAAATTTTCGGCTATGCGTGCAATTTATTATCGAATTTTATGGATGAAGTCTTCACAACTACTCTCATTTTCAAAGTGTAGAAAAATTCTTTTTTTCATGAAAAGCATTTTTTTAATCATTTACAAAATACTTTAAGTTGCACTAATAAAAATTATCACTCATTATCAGATAAAGTACTTTTTAAATACCAGTGAATAGAATTTTTGTACTCTTTAAAGCTTTTTTTTTTTTTTACATTTGTCGGGTTTTCAAATTAGTATTAAGTTCACAATGGATTCATCAAAAAGTCATGTCTGATTTTCGACTTAATTTTTTTAGATTTTTATAATCAATGAAGTTCGAACTTTTAAATTAAAAGAAGTTCTAAAATATCAAAAGTTGTACGAAATACTCTAAGTCTATTTAAAAAATTACTTCTAGCCGACATTAGAATATATATTCGTATTTATATAAATATTTTTTTCTTAACTCAGTAAATTTGAAATGTTCTGTTTATTACTTTTGCTGCTTTGAGAAATTATCCATTTCAGTGATAATAACACTTTCAACTGGATGCATTTCAAAAATATTTTAACATTCAATTGGATATTTTAAAATTATATTTCTGATTTCAAAGTGCGCAGTTTATTTAAAAAGTACTGATATTTATAATAAAATTTTCTTTGCTTTTAGATTTTAAATTAACGTACTCGATTTGTTAATATATTGAAAAAGATTGCTTAGACATATTTAATAAAACATTAATTATATTTATAAGCAAACTTTACTTTCTGATGCAACTTCGCATTCCCGCATCAATTTTTCGGTGAAAAGAGAAAGATTTGATCTTCCAGTAACGTAAATAAAAAAAAAAAAAAAAAAAGGTTAAAAGCTGGTGTGAAAGAACAAAAAGATCTTCTTAAAACACCATAAAAAACTTTTAAATGCGCTAGGCCTTTCGAAAGAACTGAGTCTTTCTTCGTCAGGCTAAAAAAAAAGACGCACTATGAAAGCAGCAGCAAGACTGAAGTGAGAGATAAGGGAAAGGAAAGAAGCTGAAGAAACAGGCAATAGGAAAGTAGAAAACAACAGCCAATATTAAAACAGAAGACAACAACCAATCGCAGAAGACAATAATCGAAACAATAGAACACAAAATAGAAATACAATAAGGAAGAAAATTTAAAAATAAATAAATAAAGTAAATAAATAAAGAAAATAAAATAAGTAAATAAAAAAATATATGTTATCATATTAATTAATACAAATCACTTATATTAATTAATAAAAAAATAAATTATATGGTAGTACTGAAAAGGTTTTTCCAAGCAGCAGAGAGCATTGTAGAATCAGATTTATCATTAACAATAACTTCATGATTAAGATAAATGGCTAAATATTCAAGAAAGTCCAATTCACAGATACTATTGGCATTAAAGATAATTTTAGCATTTTAAAAATTAAAACAATGGCCAGAATCCCAAGAGGGCTTGGCAATAGAAGATTTAGAAATTTCTTGATTAGTTAAATAACGAGAGTGTTCTTTTAATCAGATTTCGAGATTTTGCGTCTGACGAAGAAAGACTCAGTTCTTTCGAAAGAGCCTAGCGCATTTAAAAGTTTTTGATGATGTTTTAAGAAGATCTTTTAGTTCTTATTGATTCACACCAGTTTTCAACTTATTTTCTTTGATCGTGCTTCTTCTGGCATTTCAACAATTTTTTATACTTTTTCACCCCCCTTTTTGTATGTAAGTACTTTTTTGTCTTAATTTTGCATTGTTTATCTTCTTTATTTATCTTATTGATTAATTTATTTGCTTTTTTATTTTTATTTTTATGTCTTATTTATAGTTTAGTATTCTGTAACTGTATTTTGTTTATTTTTTGTGTTGCTATTATGTTTACTACTTAATTTAACAGATTTACTAAACTCAGACGTAGGCGTGTGAACTTTCTTAATTACTTAAATTTTCTTCAAAATTGCAAGAAAAATAATGTTATCCCTAAATTTATTCAACTTAAGTGTTCTGTTAGTAGCTCTGTCAGAATTTTAAAAGCTATGGCTCGTTCACATTTTATTATTTTAAGAGCTTGTATTCAAGATGTTTGGCATACTCTCTCCAAAATTGAAGAAGGGCTTTATGACCTTCATTTGTTCCTTAATAAAAATCTTGACAATTTCTGTGATACTGAAAATAAATACTGGCCTTCTCTGCTTTCTTTCAAAACTGCTCATCAAAATAAGCTTGATCTAAAGTTTTCTTCATTTTGCAATAAACAAAAAAAGTCTCAATTTTCAAATAAGGATCTATCAAATGAGAACTGCATCATTAATCTCTCCACTCATATCTTAACTCCTGAGCAAAAAAGTATTTTATATCTTGGTTTAAATTTTTTGCAGTCTTGCAAACCTTCTCTCACCAAATTGATTGCTCCTATTGAGTCTTCCTTTAAACATAATAAAGTCACTCCTTTTCATACAGAAACTCTTCGTCACATCCTTGCTGAGACTATTTCTTCTGATAATTCAAAATATAAACTTGATCTTTCACGTTCACAATATATCGTTCTGAATGAGCTTAAGTCCAATGATAATCTTATTATTACTCAAGCAGATAAAGGTGGTCAAATTGTTCTTATGGATAAAAAATATTATTCTGATAAAGTTTATGCTCTCTTATCTGAAGGTCCTTATGTTGAAGTTAAAAAAGATCCTACTAATTCACATCTTTCCACTTTCAAAAAATCTGTTAAGAATTCTGTTGTTTGAAATGACAACACTAAACATTGTATTATTCCTTCGTCAGCCATCTGTGCTCTTTTTTATGCATTGCCGAAAGTTCATAAATCCAATGTCCCCTTAAGACCCATTGTCTCTAATATTGGTACTGTTACTTATCCTCTTGCCAAATTTTTAACATCCATTTTTTCTCCTTTATGCATTTCTAATTCTCATACGATAAAAAATTCTTATGATTTAGTTAGTAAATTAAAATATACTAACTCATCCAATTGTTCTATACTTTCTCTGGATGTCAAATCTTTATTTTCTAATGTTCCGATTGAAGGTGCTCTTTCTTGCTTCGAAACAAGATTACGTGAATTTCATTTATCTGACATTGAAGTCAAAGATTTTGTTAATTTGAGTAAAATTTGCATCTCTCAAACTACTTTTGAATTTTATAATAAATTTTTCAAACAATCGGACGGCTTAAGTATGGGTAATCCTTCATCTCCAATTCTTTGTGATATTTATATGCTTTATTTTGAAGAAAAATTATTAAATCTGGTTAATTTTAAATGTTGGATGCGTTATGTCGACGATACGTTTGTTTTAGCTGATAATCCTTTTGATATTTCTACAATTCTTCAAAATGTCTATTCTATCGACCCACATATTAAATTTACTTTTGAGTTATAAAATTGTAATAAACTTCCTTTCCTTGATGTTTTAGTTATAAAAAATTCTTCTTCTTTCAAAACTTGTGTTTATAGAAAACCTTTTTCTGTCTCTAACCCACCTCATGCTCTCTCAGATCATCCTGTCAACCAAAAAATCGGTGTTTTTTACACGTATGTAAATCGTGCTCTCAAAATTTGTTCCGACTCTGCACCCCTTAAGGATGAACCTAATTTCTTAAAAACTGTTGCTGTCAAAAGAGGTTTCAATCCTTCTGTTATCAATAATGCTGTGAAGAAATTGAATAGACCGTCTAATAAATCTACTCTTTCCAAGTCTGTCAAAAGCAAACCTGATAATTTGGTTGTCCTCCCTTTTATCCTCCTTTATGTTTCAAATTAGCTAAAGTTTTAAGACGCTTCAATTTTAACATTATCTTTAAACCGGTCAACAAATTCAAATTCCCCGCAACTAAATCTCCTGTTCCTCATCTTCGTAAATGGGGAATTTATAATTTTCTTTGTAATGGCTGTGATTTATCTTATATTGGTCAAACTAAAAGAAATCTCGAAATCCGGTTAAAAGAACACTCTCGTTATGTAACTAATCAAGAAATTTCTAAATCTTCTATTGCCAAGCACTCTGGGGATTCCGGTCATTGTTTTATTTTTAAAAATGCTAAAATTTTCTTTAATGCCAATAGTATCTCTGAATTGGACTTTCTTGAAAATTTAGCCATTTATCTTAATCGTGAAGTTATTGTTAATGATGAATCCGATTCCACAATGCTCTCCACTGCTTGGAAAGACCTTTTCAGTACTACCATATAATTTATTTTTGTATCAATTATTATGAGTGATTTTGTATTAATTATTATGATAATATATATATTTTTTAATTTACTTATTTTATTTACTTTATTTTTATTTTATTTTTTTCAATTTTCTTCCTTAATCCCATTATTTTTTGTGTTCTATTGTTTCGATTATTCTCTTCTGCGATTGGCTGTTGTCTTTTGTTTTAATATTGGCTGTTGTTTTCTACTTTCCTATTGGCTGTTTCTTCAGTTTCTTTCCTTTCCCTTATCTCTCACTTGAGTCTTGCTGCTGCTTTCATAGTAGAAACACGTCTTTTTTGCGCCTGACGAAGAAAGACTCAGTTCTTTCGAAAGGCCTAGCGCATTTAAAAGTTTTCGATTGTGTATTAAGATGATCTTTTAGTTATTATTGTAAAAAAAAATATATTGAAAAAAATACTATATATATATCTATAGCTATATGTATATATATATATATATATATATATATATATATATATACTAGCAAGCTACGCCCACTACGCTGGTAATATTTACTTTGCATTTGACCAAGTGTTTTAAAACCCTATAGACCTTTACTTGGAATGTACTTCCGCATTGCTGGAAACGACAGGAACTCCATTACGCTATTATATTTTTAATGTGTCAGACACCATTTAGGCTGTTAAGGACCAACTCTTTAATTTGTTCAGTACGATTTCGTAAAGAACGATTAAAGGGTATGCTATATACTAAAACCATCCTTGAAAACTTATCTAACTATCAGTGAAGGTTCCATCGAAGCCCGTTCGGCCGAATCCTTTTAAAAGGCAAATCTTTCATAACCAGGTTCATCTGATTATAAAACTTTCCACCATAATTCTACAACTGAGCAACGTAGGACAATATGTGAGATACTAAAACCATCTCTGATAAGTTATTTGTGCAAGTCCCGTAAAAATCCATTCCACATAACTTAGTAAACATTTCTTTTTTTTTTGAATGAGCGGAAAATGTAAGTTATAACTTAATAAATAAATATTCTCGATTAAAAAAATTGTAAATTAAAAAGTTTTGCATGCTTACGATTAAATAATAATTTTTAGAATAAGAGATTCGCGTTTAATAAATAGCCAGTCGCAATGCTTGGCACGGTTTGCAATTAAAAAGTTTCACACGCTCAGGGTTGAAATAAATGACGCATTATCACACATTTTTGGCATGATGTTGGTACAACGTAAAAGTACCAAAATGTATCCAAACAACTTTTTTTCTAATTACGCCAATTCTCTGTAGACTCTATTATGGAATATGCCAGCTTTAAAATCATAGAATCAGCTTAACCTTCATAAAGTTAATTATGCGCCAAACCACGCCCAGTAACATACGCCAATTGTCTGTAGACCCGATTATATAATGTACCTCTTTAAGTAATGCATATCGTACAAACTACAACTATTTTCCAATCAGGATCTGTAGTTACACCTAGATGTAAATATGTGTGTCATTCTTGCAGTATTTTGATTTTACCTTCAAAATATTGACTTAATATTGAATATTAGCAAAATTTCAGACATTACACCCAGAAAAAGGAATTCCTTAAAACAACAAAACATGTTTTGTTGAGTACATTTTGGTTGTTTTAGCAAAATTTTTAGTTGAAGCAAAAAAATTGGTTTTGTTGCTTGGAAAAAAAATATTGTTAACACTCTTGCAAAATTTTAACAAAATTTCATCAATTTTATTTGAATTACCAATATCTGTTTTTTTTTAATTTTACAATAATTTTGTAATTCCAGCAAAATTTTGTTGTGTTTTCAAAATTTAAATTGCTGTGTAGTAGCCATAACTCTCTCCCGTAACTCGATTTATTTGACTTATATAGCTATATAATTAAAGGATTGACATAATTTTTGGATAATTAAAACTTTTTTTCATTGGGACGGACCAAGGTAGTTTTAAAAATTCCCCTGTCCCATTTATTACTTTTATCTTTACAAGAAAAAAGTATTGGAATCATGAAAATTTTCGACTTCCGGTTTCCGACGGATTTTAGAAGATCCTGAACACGATTTGACTGTTTTTATAAAATGACTGTCAATGACTCTATCTGTCTGTATGTGACAAAAATTTTGTGGGCGCTTTTTCTCAAGAACTAATGCACGGAATTTAATAAAACGTTATATTCAGTTACTTCCTGATATAAATTGTTGCTGGTTAGTTTTTGGTGTAAATCGCGCAAAAGGTAACGCTGCTATGTTGCATTTTTCGCAATTTCTGCAACAGCTCTATCTCATTTTCAGCAGTGAATTACTCCTGTAATCTTTGAATAATAACCAGTGAATTTTTATCCTGCTGTTTCACTGCTGAAAATGAATTAAAAATTAACTATGTTTAGTCGTATGCTGGGCTTTGTATTGTCGTCTCATGTTTGCCGCCGAAATTTGCGTGCTCCTGATGACATTTCCATCTTGTGCTGCGGTTACAGCCGTTCCGACATATATAAGAGTGAGAAATGCCGATCTCGGATATCGTTCCTTGTAGCTCAGTGGTAGATCCTCAGAGCGCTGTTCTGAGGACCCGGGATCGACTCCCGTCTAAGGCAATTTTCACACTCTCGGCTTGCGCTTGAAAACAAGCAGGATAACAATTCACTTGTTATTGTTCAAGGTTTACAGGCGTAATTCATCGCTGAAAATGAATTAAAATTGCATATTTAGATTGGTTCATTTAACAAAAGTTTTTGTAGTATAAACAAAACAAGTTCCTAATATAATATTTTTTATTATTTAAACAAACAAAATATATTTTGTTGAAAAAAGAAAAAAGATTGTTAAAATAACACATATCATATATCTATGTAACAAAAAGAATTTTGTTAATTCAAGTAAAATTGAACCACTTTACTTGAATTAACAAAACATTTTTTTGCTGACGATACAAAAAATTTTTTTGGAATTGCAAAAATAATCAACAATATTTTTTTTGTTGATTCAAACAAAATTTCCATTGACCCATATTTAAAAGAAAAGTTTTTTTGGGTCAACCAAATTTTTGTTGATTCAACAAAACTTTTTTCTGGGTGTATTAAGAGCCCTTGGAGGGGTCTTTTTTTTTGCCTACAATATATATATATTTAATTATTCTTGTAGTTGGTTACTATAACAATTGTAAGGAAAAGCGGTTCTTTTATGTTAACTGGGAGCAAGTGATAAATACCAAAATATTGCTTCGATCGCCATTATACCTACTGCTCTTATTTCATTTAAAATATAAATCTTTCATTGATTTAATTCGCAATACATACATGTAAAATACACATATTACATACATTTAAAACCTTTCTCACATTTAATATTACACAAATAATACTCTAAACCAAAACAGTCTATTTCAGCATCAAATTATTGTTTCTAATTTACATACGCGAATAATAAAATCTGTTGTTGCCGATAAAAAAGGCTATTGGCGATATTTTTGCCTGGCTAATTTAAAAGTACGGAAAAAACTCATCATGTTGCGGGTTTCAACGACATTGGTAAGATAAATCTAAAGCAAAAACATTTTTTAGGAAATAATTATGGTCATAAATGTACCATTCTGACGCCTATATTAGTTATGTAGATCTACGTTTGGCATATAATATCTATGCATTGATTGGTTGGACCCAGTTACAAAAATTTCCCCGAAAATCGACGATGGTAGTCAATTAGTGAAGCTATCAACCACAATCTGTCATAAACAGGTTTCCCAATTATAGAACTTTCTCTCATTGCTCTATACCTGAACAATGCAGAACAATATATTATATATTAAAAACTATCTTTGAAAAATTACCAAACTTACAGTCAAAGTCCCATCAAAAACAATTTATTATAACTTTTTAAAATGGTTTCCCCTAAAATTCTAGAACTAAGCAACGTAGAATGATATGTTATATAATAAAACATTCCCTGTACAATTATCTAACAGTGAATATGCCATTGAAATCCATTGGGTACAATCTTTTAAAAAGGCGGTTAATCTTTCATAATCGCGGGTTCATCTGATTATAGAGCTTTTCATCATAATTCTATAATGAATCTATGTGGAACGATATGGCATATATTATAACCTTCCCTGAAAAATTATCAAACAGTTAAATTAAATTATTTTACACAATAAATAAATGTGTGGCAGATACTTACGTTAAAATTTAAATACTTCATCCCATTTTTATAATATTACATTTGGATATAACCTCTTGAGACCCAATCTCGTATTTTTTACTCAAATTTTAAAATAATTCCGATTATTGCTTCATTTGAGACTAGAAAGCAATATATATTTTAGTTTATTTAATATACTTATATACATATTGTTTTTTAGCGTGTCCAATAAAATGGACATTGGGTCTTCGCCTAGTAACAAACATATTATTGAATTACATGAATTTGAATGGACAATTCTTAATATTGGATAAAAAATAATGACACAAAATTGGATCAGACAAAAAATGACACAAAATTCAATTAGACAAAAAATAATGACAAAAAAGTTAATTAGACACAAATTAATGGTAAAAGAATTTAATTAGACACTAAATAATTATAAAAAATTTTATTACACGCAAAAAACAAATTGATGAACTTAAAATTCAGTACTTTATGAATGTGCTTCTGAAAAGTAAGCCTTTTTGGTAGTTAAACAGATATACAAATTGCATTTCGTGCACATAAATTATTATTTTTTTATAACAAATTTGATTTGGTATCTTATTGCATTTTGTTTGTCCATTATTTTAGATAACTGTTGGACACTCTTTTTAGAAACGAGTAGACTCAATACTTGCATCCGATATTTTACGTTTGAACGTGGGTGCTAGGTGGGGAAGTGTTGGAATATGAGTTTTCGTTATAACTTGAAAAACTCAACTTCGATAGCCTCAAAAGCTGATCAGCACTAAGCACTTTGAAGTTTAATAATTGCATGAATTTGCATGAATTATATTTCTTTGTTGTTTTACTACTCCTTGCCGTCATCACTAATGTTAATATCTGACACGTTACCAGTCATTTTATTGCTTCTAAAATTGTTTCAATAACATTCTTTAGATCTAAATAACGTCATTTTCTAAATATCTCTCTAAAAAAAGAGATAAGCCTCAAAAATCAGATTTTTTGCGACAAAGTCCTGTTTCTTTTACTCTAAATTTTTCAGTCGTCAGAAGTGTTTTTTGTCACTAATCCATCACTTCTAAGCATCGCATAATTTCAATCACCAAACAGAAAAAGAGTACATCACCAAACAGAACAAGCGTAGATCAATTTAGTAAACTTTTAAATAATTTACAATTAGAATTTTGTTTAAAATATATCTGAACAACAACCCTTTGTTTTCTAGCATAATAATAATTATTAGTGGCACAGCTACCACAATCGGCAAATGAATGCCAAGTAGAAATTTAAAATAAATTAAAAAAGAATTTCTTATAATCTTATATTGTTTTCTTTAATTATATTTTATTTTAAATTTTGTTATTTTAATTTGATTATGATATTAATTTAATTACAAGCAATATACAAACAGAAACATAATACAAAAAATCTTGCAATGAGTAATAAAGAAAACATATTAAAGAAAAGATGAATTATAAATCTCTTTATCTACTAAATATTGCAAAAAACACTTTTCACTAAAATACAAATTTAAACAATGTACTAATTTAGAACAATCATTTTATCTGTAGAATTACACATTTCTTGGATAATATTTAAATAATTATTTAATTATCAATAGAAATGTATATTATCTACTTCTTTATTAGTTATTTTTTCACTACAGTATGAAATTTTGAGTAAAAACCAATCTTTCCCTTCAGTATACAAAAAGAGCTAGCTTAATATGAATGCAAACAACTGATGAAGACCCAACGTCCAATACAATGGACATAGATAAAAACGTGTCTATCCTCCGAAATGTACATTCCATTACTTAAAGTATGATTTAAATTCATTAATACAACATTTAAAATTAAAAATATATTGTATTAATATCAAAATACTCTTCCAAAATATGTGAAAGTTGAGTTAAAACTGTGTACTTAACTTCAACTATCTTTCATCTGTTCGCAACCATTTTCAAATGATTAAAATACACATTTTGCTGCAATTTTTTTACCTTTTCGGTTTATAGATAGTAGCACTAGACTATCCAATATAATGGGCAGCAAGTTGTTACAATTTCCAACTAAATTAAGGATGTTATACGAAAAATAGAAATTTTCAATAGGACGGACGCGGGGTCTCAGGAGGATAAAAATTACTCCAAAAATGCTGTTATTCACTTGAAAAAACGCCATTATTGTAAACATCGCTTGGACCAATCCCACGTTTATACCTTTTCGGCTAAAATCAAATTGTTTGGCGGTAAAAGTAAAATCAAAATCGTAACTAAACAAATAACATGTAACTCGCATGTAAAGTCATTATTATAATTAAATCTGCTAGTTTCCTCACATGATGAGGGAGTTAAATATAAAAAAAGAAGAAGAAGTAAAAAAAAAAAAATGTTACTCAGATTTTATCTAATCAAATTTACTGATGCATTTTTTTAAAATTTGGTGCAACAGATAAATTGCGAAACATTGCTTCAATTGCAATCCTTCACACTGAATATTTTTTTTTTAAGAATTAAGAACATTCCTTTTCATGATTACATAAAATATTTTCTTTTTATAATACTATCTATAGTGAAATGTATTTTTTTTCCTTCCTAAAAATATATATTAATTTTTTTTCTTTATTTATCTGTCTTTCTTTCTTTATTAATAATTATTTCTGCTATTTATGTAACATTCCTTTCAATATAAAAAAAATACTCCGAAAATTCTGTCGTAAACTTGAAAAACACCATTATTGTGAACATCGCTCGGACAGATGGTCGTACCTTTTTGACTTAAAATTAAACTGTTTGGGACAAAATTAAAATCAAAATCGTAAAAAAACAACTAACATGTAACTCACAAGAAGAGCCATTTTTATAATTACATCTGTTGTTTCTTCTGTAAGTCACATGATGGAGGAGTTAAAATAAAATTTTAATTTAAAAAAAGAATGCCACATACTGTTTGAATTGCAACCTTGAAGAAATTACTTCAAAAATTCTGTCGTAAACTTGTAAAACACCATAATTGTGATTACAGCAAACTGAATGTTTTTTTAGCATTACAAAAATCCCCTTTCACGTTTAAATTGAATATGTTTGTTTTATACTATTATCTCTTATCAAAAGTGTTTTTCTTTACCCCCCCCCCCTTCTATTTTGGATTTTAAATAAAATTGAGAAGAGTATTTTATTTTCCAGGATTATAGTCGTTTCAATTCTTTCAAAAACGATAATGGTCGCCAAAAAGAACCAATGGTAACCTTTTCGTCCAAAATAACAGAACTTTCCATCATAAATATATAACTAATGTGTAGAACAATATGTTATATACTCAAAGTTTCCTTGAAACGTTATCTATCTAACAGTGCTAGTTTCATCAAAATCCATTTAGCAGAATTCAAGTTATACGCAACCCGAACAAAATTTCTATTTGTATTTTATATAAATACTAGCAGACTATGCCCGCTTCACTGGTCCATTTTCCAAATGGACCTTGAGTCAAACGAAATGGTGAATTCGACCATGCAACTTAAAGTAATATGAACTTTCACCTGGAAATTCCTTCCACATTGATAGACACATTGCGATAACCTTTCCGCTATCATCTTATGCGTTACACAAAATTCAGGCTATTAAAAAGCAACTCTTTTATTTGATCATTTATAGCACAGTTTGGTTGAGAAATGTGTCTGTTATAACCAATTGAAGTTAAAATGTACTCTAGTCTTCACTCTACTAAAAAAGGGAGTTTTACAATCATTGCAGAGATTGACCATTGAATTTAAATAATGATCGAGTTATTCATTTTCATGTGTTAGTTCTTGAATTCCGGGCCTCTCATCTTGGTGCTGTGTGTGGTTCTGGTAGCTTAAATAAAATCGCACCCTACGTTACATTATATTTCGTAATATACGTCATCTTCTGGCAGGTCTACTATAGGTTTTTTATCTTTGTATTCGAGCAGAGTAAATACTGTGAAAAAAGTAATACATTATTTGAACACGAAGAACAGTATTTAACTTCCGTATTTAAAAGAAATGTGAATCGTAAAAAAGTGGGTTTTTAAAGCTGAATTGATTGAGTAAAGTTAAATTAACGTTATTTTCAATACCTTTTCTTTTTATATACCAGTTGAAATAATGTAACCATTAACCTGGAGAAAACCTCTATAACTCATTCTGATTTTTTTTAAAAATATTATCTAGTTTGCATTAAATAAAATCTTCAAGTCTTCCGTAATCGGGTCGACAGCCAAATTTGAAATCAAAGATTAGAAGTTTTTGCAGCAATATGGTTACGAATGTACCTGAGTTAGCTACAAAACGAAGTTTTGTAAACGTGCCAAACTACGTTCCATTAAATAATGTCAAATTGCTGTTAACTAAATTATAGATATTTCACTAATAATACTACTTGAGAATGTTAAATGAAGTTAGTTCTGCAAAATTTTTAGTTATTGTCATTTCGGTGAATACTTGAACTTAAGCTTTTTTTGCATTTCTCTAATGAGCATAATAACACAGAGAAATAAATAGTCGTGCTATTTTTTTTATTTTCAAGATTAGATTATTCTTCAGCCTGTTGTCTAAATAAAACCCATAATCAGCGAAATTGTTAATTTGTCACTAAGTTTCGTGGCTAGGGTTATGAGTTATCCAAAATTCCTTTGTAATGATCAAAATTTTATCTAATCTGAATTCCAGGTTTTTTTTCTTATCCAGGCTAAAATTATAAATAAGCAAATATTGTTCCGTGGCCACAATTGGCATTTCGAAGATGTTTTCGTACATTCCAAGTATTGCTTGATTAGTGATAGTAAAATAACTACAGATGAAAAATAAATAATAGTAAATCTTCTTTTCTCTGTTTCCTCCACAATGAAAATCGATAAACTTACTAATCGATGGGAGAAAATTGCGTGTAATCTTCTGCAATCGGATTCACCGTCCAAAGTCTTCTTCAAATATAAATGAAATTTCCAACAATATAGTAAGTACGCGAATTGGTGGGTAACCCCGATTACAGAAGATTAGTCCAATATATTTTTAAAACCTTCAAAAAGAAAAAAAAATATGCAAAGAAAACTAAAAAGAAATTAATGGGAAATTTTTGTTTTTAATGTGTGTTATAAATTTTTATTTGGCTGACATTTACACTAAAATTTAAATATTTCACTCAATTTTTACATATTAACAGTTATTTATATAATTTACATTTGAATATAAACAATTACACAAAAAATTCTGTCGTATACATGTAAAAAATCAACCAATCGATTAATCAAAAAATCGATCAATCAAATTAATCGATTTTTTAAATCCGAGCGATTTTTTAAATCGCTCAGACCGATGTCACCCTTATGCGTTTTTAGCTTAAAATCAAATTTTTTGGCGACAAAAGTAAAATTTAAATCGCAAGTAAACAAGTAATATGTAACTCACAAATACTGTCTTTTTTATAATTACATCTGCTAGTTTTTTTCGTAATTCACATGATGGAGGAGTTAGATAAAAATATAAATAAAATTTTGAAAAGAAGAACAAATTAAGAACAAAATTGTTACTCAGATTTTATCGAATCAAATTTTCAGATGCATTTTACTTAACCTGACGCAAACGATAAATCGTCAAATATGGTTTCAACTGCAATTTTGTACATTGAATAACTTTTTAAGCATTACGAACATTCCCTTTCATGTATAAATTAAATATTTTCGTTCTACAACATTATTTCTCATCAAAACTGTTTTTCTTTTTGTTTTCATTTTTTTATTAAGGCAGTAAGTTCTTTCTTTTATTTTTTGAGATGTGCATTACTTTGTTAATAATATAGCAGTTCCATTTTTTACACCAGTTATAATGGTCATCAAAAATATCCAATGGTAACCTTTTTTGCAAAATAACAGAAATTTCCATCATAATTCTATAACTAATTTACGTAGCATGATATTTTATATACTAAAACCTTCTCTGAAAAATTATCTATCGAACAGTGCAAGTTCCATCAAAATACATTCCTTAGAACTCGGGTTATAAAAAGTCGGAACGAAATTTCCATTTGTATTTTATATATATAATAGATAGTAAATATATTAGATAGATAAATTTATCTTTCATAATCATCTTCACTTGGTTATAGAACTTTCAGGGATGTTGTGTTAAAATTTACGATGGTATTCGTCGTCTAGCTTTTGTAATTTTTAGTAAAATCTGCATATCCCCCGTAGCTGTACTCTCTAGTATATATACATGTACTCTCTAGTATATATATTCTGGGCTTGTAGCGTATACCCTCTGGTTTTTTACGACTACACCACTGACAACTTTCTTCCGTAGCTCTATAGCAGGCATGTCAAACACGTGGCCCGCGGGCCACACCTGGCCCGCCGACAACTTATCTGTGGCCCACGAAGCCTTCGGCAGTTTACTGGTGTAAAAACACTGAATAAGTTCTTCATTTGGACTTTTGTCAAACATATGAATTTTGGATTTAAGCCCTTTATTTATTCTCATTTCTTAAGATACTAATTGGTGTCATTGAATAAAGCCTGTATGATCATTCTTTCTTATCTTTTATTTTTTACTGATAGACACATTTTATTGACATACTCTTATGCATTCCTGGATTTATATGAAAAAAAAAATTCTAAAGATCTTTACCACTATGAATAAATATCATAAACTGACAATGAACATCACATAATTTTTTAAAAGTTGATTTAGAATAGAATTATATTAAAAAGAAAACTAAAATTTTATGTTTGATAAGTAGACAATTGGTTTTTTGAAATAATGTAACATTAAGAAAGGTGCTACAGCACAAAGTATAAAGCAAACTCACAAAACTCTGGCTGGCTAAACATTGAAAAGATAAGCTGTCAGAATTTTAACTGCTACTTTTAAAAGAGAATCAAAGCGCTTTCACCAAGCCTATTGGAGAAAATGCATTTGCTTTGAAAAAACTAATTATTGTCGTTATTACATTTCATATTTCGCGAGCGGAAATCATGCACATGCTTATTCATCGTATATTTATAAAATATCTTGGAAATATAGATATGGTATAAATGGAAATAAGATAAACAGATCTGCCTTCTTATAAAGATATTTGATGGCTTTCCATCATAAAGTTTTAACTGTTAAACAAGGTTACAATTTTAATTTTAAATCGACAAATTATGAATGTGTATTATTGAAAGACCACCAATAGGCAAACTACTTGGAGTTTTCATTTGAAATTACAAAGCACTTGAGTAAACTTCAATTTCAAAGAAAATTTCATAATGTCGTCTTGTTATTTGATAGTATTAACGTTTCCAAATAGAATTTATTTCTTTGACAAAATAATTTTTTTTTTTTTTTTTTTTTTTTTTTTTGCCAGGCATTATTACAAAAATCGCCGGAGTAGAAAAAGTTTAAAAATTTATTAAAATTTGAATTTAAAAGAGGATTTTTGAATTTCAAGAAATATGAAAATCAACTTAATTGATTTATTTCATCTCTAATGATCGATGTTAAAATTATTTTTTAGGATCTATTACTACAGTTAATCCAAATTCAGTGCGATTTAGAGCTAAAATATGTGGAAATGGAGTTTCAAAATTTCTGTAATTACTCATCAATTGACGGATATTTAAAATTTAGTGTGCAACCTTATGTTATTTATCAAGTAAAATAAATATAATTTGAACCAAGAAATGCACCTAATAAATGAATTAATATAAGTAGCGCGTAGATACAAGACACATTTTATTAACCCCTTAATTATCGTACCCAAGATATTCACGGCCTGTGTAGGCTACTTTATTAAAATTACGATTCTTTGATTACCACCAGTTTTTAAAATAGTGTAACTGGCTTTATATTCGCAATATTTTATTTGCCATTAAATAAGATGAATATTTCTACTTCAAAGATTGGTAGCAATCAAGCAATCTGAATTTTAAAAAAGACACCAACACTTAAGGGGTAAAATTAATTTTTTCTGATTGAAAATATGTTTATTTTTATTTTTTACTTGAATAGAACACGGAAGATTGACAGCTATGCCTTTGCTAGATCAAGATTAACAGACCAGCGTGTATAATATTTTAATTTAAAATAAACACAAATTTAGAAGAGTGACTTTTATAGATTTGGTTGATGAAAAGTAATTTTGAGTATTTTTTCAAGAAATAAGATAAAATAAACCATGGATAATAATAAATTTGGAACTTTCTTGGCTGTATTGTGTACGAACAAATTTTATTCTGTGCAATGGTAATAGTATTATCTACTTTTTTATGTGGCTGCGGCTTCGTACGTAATTCTTAATTTGGCCCGTGGCGGTAAACGAGTTTGACATGCCTGCTCTATAGCTATACAATGTTGAAAATCAGTCCCTTAAATATTGTATAACTAAATGTGACACTCTGATCAAAATCTGTTCAGAAAAAAATGTAATCTTCCATAATCGGTCTCACATAATTTTAGAACTTTCTCCCGTAGCTCTATAAATAAGCAATGTAGAACGATGTTCAATATTTTAAAACCTTTCAAAAACAAATTACTTAACTAAGAGTGAAATCTTATAAAAATATGTAATGTTTGTGATCCTATTGCGAACAAAGAGATGGTGATACAAAATTTTAATGATATTTCTATCTATAAGTCGTCTAGCTAGCCGAACGAACTTTGAAACAGATATTTTTCAGAAAATCATATTTATATATTCCAGTTTTATATATATGTATAGATAATGCATGGGCGATATTTTTGAATGCATTAAATCAAGATTATTTTTAGAGAAAACTGCATATATTAAATTTCCTTCTTACGAGGAAAGGAAGTATTATTTTAAAGAGTTCTATAAATATTTCAATGCTTATTCAAAAGCTGAATATAAATTCCAGATTTAATAAAATTTCAAGTATGCTATTTCATGTTTTTATAAAAGTATTAAGTAAATGCTTTTAAGGAAAGACATATATTAAACTTCCTGGAGAAACGAACAAACAGCTGAAATCTTAGGAAGAAGCATTCGAAACATATTAAATATTTAATATAACTTCAAACAGTAGATGATTTAGAGGTTTCATATTGTACTGTAAACTTATTGGTGGATAATTAAATACTTTAGTGTTACTTTCTATATTGATTCACATAAATATGATTATCTTCAAATGGATAGGTTCAGTATTATTTAATTACAACAAAAAATATAATATAAATAGTTTTTCAAAGTTTTTTGAATATTAGCACTAGTAAGTGCGTGAAAATATCAATTTTTAGATTTGTTATTATTACCACTTTGCCGTCCGGCGACACCAACAGCGGTGTCGTTGTAAAGTAACTTAATTTTATTCCTTAAATGCTACATTGGCACCAGAATTTTGGAATGAAACATTCCCTTATGAAGAAAAGATTTTACTTATTTTCGAATAAATTTGTTTCTAAATTCTGGTGTCAATCAATCATTTCAATTTTAGGAATAGGAGTATTTTTATGCGATATGCGGACGGCAAAGTATTTATATTATGCTTACCGAAGTACATACAGCGTAGTACAGTAGAATATCTTTTAATCGCATATAGCTAAAAAGTAGATAGATAATAGATTTCGCCCTCGATTATTACCTCATGGCAGTGCAACAAATAAATTTTAGAAAGGTTGTTAAGTTGTATATGCCCTTTTATGCGCGTGAATTTTGTTACGTTGAATTGATATATTTTCTAATCGAATGGCCATTTTCGTTTTTTTCTAGAACAAATTAATGATTAAAATGTATCGGATATTGTCTTTCTTGGGGATAACTCTACATGTATTATCAGTCTATATATGCAAAATTCTATATTTAATCCCTTTTCTACTTAATTGATGATTCATAGAAAAATAATGATCTGGATATTGTATTTTTAATTTAGCATATTTTATTTTAATGAATTTTTACAATAAATCTTATCAATCTCTTTCAAAAAATCACATTTTATTTTATTTTTCGAAAAATCTTGCAATATAATTATTATGGCTAACTAAATAATTTCATCGATACATGAGGAATTTAATGAGTTTTAAAAAAGTAAAATAAACAGATTAATATCTACAATGAAATATGAATTCAGGTTTGAAAATTTTCAAGGATTCAAATATTTCAGCCCTGTTTTTTTCTTCCGCATTTAATTCATATCATTCATGTCTTTCCCTATTTTAAAATAATTTCTATGAAATATAAGACTACGATTTCCGATGCCTTTTTTAGGTGCGTTCGTAATTATATAAATACGTAGCACCTATTGTCGTCGTCTGGTACGTCCGTCTGTCTGTCCGTCCGTCCGCATATAACAACGCAAAATCTATCAAACCGAAAAGTTTGAAATTTAAGATATATTAGCTTTGCAGAATTTTGTCGAAACATTTCCAATTTTAAGAAAATTGAATCAAAACTTTAGAAAATATTAATAAAAATATTTATTAAGAAATTTGATTTTTTTAAATCGGTGCTTTTTTGTTATAGGAGCTTCCGAGGTTTAATCGTCAAGCGACCGAGATACTTATTTTATTACAGAAATAGACGATATAATTCATTTACCAGAATTAAAAATAAAGATATGAATATTTATATAACTAGATATAGTACGAACGCACCTCATTTGTCACGTTTGACGTCCAATTTCCAACTTGTTTATTTTTTTTTAAAGTAACAAAGTCTTATGCTTCTCAAAAATTGGGTTTGAAGGGATGGGAGAGCTTCCTTCGCAATACAATGATAATGTTTACGGCACAATATAAAACTTATGCTCAAACTTTCGCCTACAGTGTATAGAATTACTTTTAAGCTATAGTCTTTATAAACATTTTAAAAAATTACTTTGATGCATGACTTGTTATTTCAGATTATTATTGGACGAATTTTATATGCAAATAATTTATAACAAGTGATATATATATAGTTACACATTTTAAACTTGAACGTTCGAATTTTAATGGTAATTTTTTTTTTTTTAAACGAAGATGTGAACTGCAAAATCCACATTAAAGTAATGATATGTCATTATTTATCCCATATTCAAAAATATTTGAACTAATTTATTTATCAAAGATATTTTTAATTTAATGTTAATAATTTTTTCTTTGCAATATCCAAGTTAATTTCCTAAACTTTTAAGTGGGTTTACACTGAGAAAATCGTTTATATTATATTCTTATGAATATTTATATTAGTCTTAACCTAAAAATTTTTTTTTTGCTTTGGCGTTTTAGATTTTTTATTATAGGAAATCACGCAGAGCGCAAACACAACATATCCTGGATTTTTGACTATTTTGAAAGATATTGAAATGTTAGAAATATTTTTTCGCAGCTGTCATTCTCACTTTATATTATTCTTTTTATATATACACAGGAATAATGCAGTGAAAACGGAAATATAGAGCATTTTTATTAAATATAACCTAAAATTAAATTTTCATATGTGCTGTTTTTTATAGATTTTAAAATTTTCACAATAGTTTAGTAAGATTTTTTAAAAACTTTTGGGAGCTATTTAGAAGATTTATATATTTTTTACAGTTTAAATACTTATTATATTTTAATGTATTACATAGTTTTCAATTGTGGCTAGTAAATATTATTCTATTTTTGTGGCGAACTATAGCTACAACTACTTTATTGAAAATGTAGTTAATTAGAACGACAACTACTTGTTTTAAAAATTAGAGCTGCAAAGTGCATTTTAAAGAAGTTGCTACTTCGCTACTTACATATTTCTTCAAATGATTCAATCTAAACATGAAATTAAGGACAAGGACATGTATTGAGTAATACTATGGCGTCTTGTTATATAGCGTTTGCGGGAAAATAATCAAATAAATTTGATATAACCGAGGACAAAAAAAATTAAGAAAGATAACATACAAAAAACTGTTTTGTGTTATTCTATCAAATGTTAGTTAATGTTAGCACATACTACTCGTTATATGACTACGAGAGCAATTCAATATTAATTTTCTCTGTCATAATATCAATAATTATGATGGCCTTTAAAAAACTGCTTTCTTATTTTTTTGTATGTTTCTGTTTTATGGCACTTTATAGAAAATAGTAGGGTTCAGGGGTGAAAAAATCTAGGCGCCAATAGGCCAATTCCCACCACTAAATTTTTAGTATTCTTCGCCTAATAAGAATACTGATAAAATTTACGCGAAGTATACTAATAAAATTTGACGAAGAATACTAATAAAATTTAGTGGTGGGAATCAGCCCATTGGCGCCTAGATTTTTGCACTCGTGGTAGAGCGTGGTAGAGTGTGCCAGTGGAAGAAGATTATGGAAGAGTAATGGATTTAAATGATAATTTCGCCAAGTTAGCGAGCTACCGCCAAGTTGGCTTCATATATGGCAAATTATTTTTGTCGCAAAATTTGTCGATATCTCGCCAAGTTGGCTGAAATTTGACGCTATTTTGGTAACCCTGTTATTAGTACTTTTCAACAAATACTAATTGTATTCAGATGTATTCATCAATACGTACTCATTCATATATACTTCATATAAATGCTGATGTCGTCGTAATGATAAGGGCAAAAATGTTATTAAAATGTATGAATGTTGCAAAAATGGAGCTATTTTTTTCAATAAATATTAAACAATCGCAACATTATTTCTACTGGGAAAATACAAGTTTTGGGCCGACGTTGCCCCCCCCCCACACCGCCGCCACCTTAGGGATCAAATTTTAAAAAATCAATGTCCAATTAATGTATTGCCTCGAGGAATACATATATATTCCAAATTTCAAAGCTCTATGTGAACAGGAAGTGGGTGAAAAATGCGTAACAAGATTTGACTGCTACAGGTATAATTGTAACCTAAAATAAAGCATGTAATAATTAGTAACTCGACAAGTGTTTTTAGCAATAAAATTATTTTTTTCGATTTGGATTTATACACTTGGATTTACCAGCAACTGTCAAAAGAGAAATACATGATGTCATATGATATGATCCTAAATGCTGCAGCTGAGTTGCTGATTTTTGAAAATTGTTGAGAAGCACACATTTTGAACAAAAGGAGCAATTTACGATCACGTAATTAGAAGAATATTCTTCCTGAATTAGCGTTAAAATTAGCGGCAGTACTCGCTACAAACTACTGATTTATTGTACCGTGTTGCTCGCTACATTACATTTTACAAAATGTACCGCGTTACACTACAAATTACTGGAAAGACTAGTGTAGTTTCACAGCTTGTAACTCGCTACTTGAAGATATTTAAGAGAATTGTGTGACACAAAAGCGTCCAGTATAGCTCAGTTGGTAAAGCACTGCAGAAATCCTAGTTTCGACTCCTACTAGACACCCATATTTTCACCCATTTGAATAACTAAGTTCCCTAGTAAATATTTTCTGTCTTTAATTTCGGAGTGCTGCTGACAAATCCATGACAAACGGATGTTTAGTAAATTATCAAAATATAGTTTTTATGATCGTCCATAGATGGCACCATGGGTTGTTAGGAAAAGGATAGATGAATGTTTTCAACGGATTGACTGACGAAGAAGACACATAAGATCAGTAACTGAGGATGCCTTGAGAACAAGAGGTGAAAATATTTACAACTTTTAATATATTGACTAGTTTTGTGTAATTATAAAAAGTGTTTTTTAAGCTCTTGGGCATGTACACTGCTCTTTGATGTCTGTTTAAATGTGTAGTGAAATAATTATTGTGTATCAAAAGATGCTTCATTTCCAATCCAGTGTTATTTAACTATTTCTAGTTTCAGTCCATCGAGTGAGCTTTGTGCTTATAAGATATTTCTTTCAACAAGCAACAGACGCAAGACTAATAGGTGAAATAAGAAGTGGCTGGTAGTAGAGTAGCATGTGTGATATGTAATCATTTAATATAAGTATTAGTGGTTGTTATCAAGGATTTCCATCTTATATATTTCTTTTACGATTTGTGTCTATTTCATGATGTAATTTAACATTTTAAAGACTTTTGGAACGAGAAGTGGAATTTCTTATGTAAATATATGATGTAAAATACTCTTTCGTATGGTATGATGAGTTAATTTTAATGTTTTAACAGATTTCTTTTTAATTCCATATCGTCATTGAAACCTGGTACAATAATAAACACTTTACTTAATTATCGCACAATATACATATTGTTGGATATCATTTTGAAATTTTTGCCGAATGTAAAAATGAAGATTGACAGTTTTTACATTTTACTTATTACTGCTAATTACTTCTCATTAAGAAATATGCGTATAAGTTGTATGCGTTTTGCGACCTATTAGAACTAGGAAAGATGAAAGAGTCTCTTCGAAAATTTCAAAAGGTTCTTTATATGTGGCATTTTGACAGAAGAGGTAAGTTTTGCTACATTATTTGCATAATATTTGTAAATAAACGGGTCGCTTGATCCTTCTTTCTTGAAGAATTATTCATTTTTAATTTTTATATTTGTGTGAACGACTTGCAGCTTCTCCTATATAAAATAATAATTAAGTGAAAGTGCACTTTGCTAAAAAATACCTTTTGTATAAAAATGTATGTTTCTTCATTTTTTTATGCTATGGAAAATTTGTTAAAAATTAGTGAAAACTAATCACTAAGAATAAAATAAAATATTTATTGAGTCAACTCTCTGTCAAGTTCTATTTGAGCATACGGAATGTAATGATTACAGCAAGATTGAAAAATAAACTGCATTTAAAAAGGAAAACTATAAATAAAAAGAAGAGTTTATGAAAGTTTTAACTTATAATCAGATTCCTTCTTTCGTTCAATAATCTTCAATAAATACTTTTGTAAAATACACAAAATCATTTTAAAAGCAGGATCAAGATAGAATTTTTAATGACGTATGCGTAATACATCCCTGTTGAACTTTTCAGAGTCGGTCCATATAATTTCAACAAATTTTGTTTTGTTATTTATATAATCATTAATTCTTTCTTGCTGTACCATTTTTAATTTTGTCCATACTTTGTATGTGGAAACATATAGCTAAGCAGTTAAAACACAATTGATAAACATTATGCCTGGAAATTTTATTAATTAAATCGGGTTTAAAACTAAGATTTTCCTAAATTGAAAAGTTTGTAAAATATTGCACATTTTTTAAATTATTAGGGATGAACAAAAAATTTAATTATTCATTCAAAATTTGAAGTAATAAGTGACTTTTCGCCTTCAAGCAATGTTAAATAAAAATACCAAAAATGCAAATGTATTAGAAACTGTTATTTAAAAAAATGCGTCAAACGTCAATTTAAATTAATTAGAACAGTTAAATAGTCACCACGAATCATAAAAGCATTATAAAGATTATTATAACAATGCAGCTACCGCTTAAAACATATTTTGGAAATCACGAAAATTATTTAGTTATATTTTTATCTTATATAAAAAAAAAAAAATTGAAACAGATTTTTTGTTTCACCACATCGTTTAAACAACCTTTCTAGCTCGCTCGACAATTTTTGAAATCTTTTGATAATGGAAAACATTAGACCTTTTTTTTTTAAGTGTAGGAGCATTTAAGAAGAAGAATTTTAAATACTTAAAGGAATTTACCAGAATTTAATTAATTGTATTCGAAATTAAAAAAAGAAAAACATTTATTTAATTACAAACAAAGTATAATTTCGAATAATTTTATACATTTTAATGTTTTTAAACTTACCGAAATATGCATTGTTTTTAATTGGCTTTTTATTAAATCCAATATGTTAAATATTTATTACTTTTTTTTCTTATTTTCTTTGTTTTTATTCGATTTTGCAAAGCTGGATTGATGGTTTTTTCTTCTGCAATTAAGATTAATAGTATTAATGCACATTACATAAAATTGAAAACTATTGTTTAGTATACCATGAGAAATAAAGTTTTCATTTTTGCAAACTTTTCTTAATATAATGTATCATTTTGAAGACTTTCTAACCTAGTTGAAAAGTGTTTATCACTTCGGTTTTTCTGGCCGCATGGCCGTCTGTCCGTGCTTAAACTCCCGTAAATTTGCCCGGATTGCCCTGCAATTTTTATATGTTATTGTCGTTATCTATAGCATGTTCCCTATTTCAACTGAAGTGTGCAGCACTTAAAGTTTTTTTACAGGGACACTCAAAAGAATTCCGTTACATTACGGTCTATGGGGAAAAATCATTTGCGGTTTATTTTAATGATGTTACACAATTTCAAACACATTGTAATTGATATATATCACTAAGGTGCATTACAAGAAGCTTAATATGAAATATGGTGTGCATAGCATTTATAGTTACTTTACAGGGACAGTCACGAGAATTCCGTTACCCAGAAGGAGAATTTTAAACTGTGCTACGCGTGTCCTAACTAAACTAAAATTTAGCATCCTATGTAGTATATATACAAATCTATAAATCATATACAGGGCTGAATAAAAGTATTCGGATATTTTTCGAAATATTGTATATGTTGGAAATATATGTTGGAAATTCCTGAAATTACGTTTTTAAATATGTTATGCGTTTTCCAATATGTTTACTTAGATGTTTTCTTTCAGCTTATTAAACGGTAATGATTTGTAAAATTATTTTGGAAGCGTTGGAAAGTGTTACATAATCTATGCTTGACGCATGATTTTTCGTTCTTGTTTAATTATAAAAAGGATTTCATTTATCAAACTTTTCACAACAAGAAAAGTTACCACACTTTCACTTTTTATGTAATTAATATGATGACACAGTATATACACAAAAGTGTACACTTCATATTAATGGAATAGCGTATAAATACAGCTCTCATGTTTGTCAGAGATTTTATATGCATGTGCAACAAATAAAAAATCTTTTTTCTGCCTTCATTCGCATTATGTTAGATAACTGAGCAAAATTACAAAATATGTATTTTTCCAAAGTTTGATATAAAATCTGAAGTTTTAAGAGTTGAGAATCTTTTAAATTTAATAAAAATGTTTGAACCGATCAAAAAAAAAAAAAAAAAAAAAAAACGTTATCGATTTTAACTACAATTTCCTAAGCTGTATGAAGAAAAAATATTTCCTACAAATTTATTTTTTAAATAGTAAGTATTTGTGAAAGCGACTTATAAATATATTGCTTTATTTTAATTGTTTTATTTATAAGAATATTGCGATCGATTTAACGTTAATTTTTCCTTCCTTCAAAAAGTAAGTCACGATTTGTTTTACATTTTAGTATTCATTAAATTTTATTTATACTTGAATAGAAATCAGAATTTGCTCATCTTTTTTGTTTCTACAAACAATATTTATCCTGCCCAGTTTATCATTTTTGATGAAACAATTCATAGAAGTTCTTATTTTTGAATATAGAGTATAAAGACATTGTAGTATATATTCATTTTAAACTGACAGATGTGCGTTATAAAATTATTGTAAACATGCAGTAATAAGGATGATTTTTTCCCATAAATTTACCTAATTAATTATTTATGAGGCACTTGAGTCTGAAATTTGTTAAATTTTCTGTTATTCTCAAGCAGTTTATATTATTATTAAAAATTAAGTATACATACATTAAATTTAATTCATTCTGTTTTCGTAAATTTCACATTTGTGATATTTATCGATTATTCAAAGCATCTTTTTTTTTAAGCTTATGTTTGATTTATATATTAGTAACACACACACACATTTTAATCTCTCAAAAGAAACATTATTTCATAAACTTACCAGCTGATACAACCGGCTGCGTTGCCCTGGACTACAATAATAACATAACACATTCCTAAAATCAGTGTTCAATTCAGATATTTTGCCACATGAAGGATTTATGGAATTCCGGCGATACAATGTGGAGTTGGGTGCAAAAGAGAATTACACTTTTAGACCATTAATTACCTTAAAATAAAAAATCAAATATTGACATTTAACGGTAAAAAGGCTCGAAAGAAGTGTAACGGGATGAGGAAGTGTGGGGGGAAGAAGGTTGCCGATTAAGCTTATAAAAATATACATTTCTTATCGTCCAAACTCTTTAAAAATTCTATAAGTTATAAATATAATGTTTCAAAATCCTGCGTATAATTTTTGTGGAAAAATATTCATATTTAGTCGTACAAACAGGAACAAAAGTCACCTGCGTGTTCACGTTCTGAGCAAGTATTGAGAAGATGTTATTTAAAAAAAAACTTCTTATTGTACAAGCGTTTCAAGATTTTTATATGTGATGTAAATTTAATGTCAGAAGACTATGTTAAAAAACGTGCGTTAAAGTATTACATTTAGTTCCTTTTCGATTAGAAGAAAAAAGTATCTCCAGGAGTCGAAAAGTGACTTCCAGTTACGAAGTTTTTTGAGATAGTTAATATATATATAAGGGTTAACATTCATATTTTTTCAAACGTAATGCACCGTTTGAAAGAGACATCAACTTGCTTGTGTTTTTTTTTTTAATTATTTTTTTCGTATTTTGATTTTCTGAGCAAGTGCAGATTTGTACACTCTGCAAGAAATAGCAAAAACCTCGAAACGTCATGCAGAAACTAATTTTTCTGAACAGGTTAATAGTCGTATTTTTAAAAACAAATTTCACCGTAGTAGAGAATCCCCCAATTAAGTGGGTATTTTTTAATTTCCCATATCATAAAAAATGGAGCCTTTGCGGAATTCGAAAAAGTGAAAAACACGACATTGAACATTTTAATTTTTTTTTGAAAGAGTTTTATATTCGTGTATTTTAAACAGATTCTGCCGTTTGAAAACAAAAAGTATGGAATATAAGCAAGTATTTTTTTTTCGTATTTTGAACGCTTTGGCTGGAAGCAGGGACTGAGGAAGCGCTGTCACGCCACCGCCAATTCGCAGGTACAGATTGTCTTTTGATGATTAATATCTCGGCTAATTAACAAAAAATTAAAATCTGTGATTCAGAGGCATTCCGAATGGCTCTGAAAACTATCCTCATTCAAATTTTGACACCTCTACGTGCTGTAGTTTTTCTTAGCCATCGCCTACAGACAGACAGATTCTTTCATTACTGTAGAAAATTGGAACTATGTGGATTTGTCCATATTAACCATAAGGACCTTCCGTGTAAAATATATAAAACTGCAATAATGCCGTGATCACAATAAAGGAGCTATGTGCATTCGCGCACGTAACTAATTAAAACACAATCACAAAAGATAACGCACCGTGCATATCCCAGACAAATTTGTCCTTGATAGCTTAGTTGGAAGCTTAAGCCAAGGTCAAGGTTTCAAATCACAGCCTGGACACTTTTTCAGACAATTGGAAAAATTACAACTCTTATGATTTCTTTACCATTCACTTTGATTGCGTTTAAATAATAAAATGGAATTACATATCCAGTGTTTATTTGAGTTTCTTTAACTGCGGTTCATTCTGTCGATACAAGATATCTTTGCCAAAAGGTTATCTTAATGAATTGTGTCAGCTGGATTTGTCCAGAATATCTTAGTTGGCAACTTAAGCCAAGGTCATGGTTTCAAATCACAGCCTGGACACTTTTTCACTCAGTTGGAAAGTTTTCAAATTATATCATTTTATTACTATCATTTCATTAAAATCCGTAAGAAACAAATTTGAAATAAAACTTAAATATATAAAAAAATTAAGAATGCTACAAATTCATTAGTTATACTTACCGCCTATTTTTATTAACATTTTGATATTATATGTTTAATGGATGTTTTAAAAGCAGTTCTGAAAAATATTTAAAACACTTTTCATCATGGGAGATAATGATAATTTCTTACAACATGGTATTACCAAAATTTTAGTTTCCGCTTGATTGTAATATTACACAATTATTACGAAACAACATCTATAAACTGTTTACAGAGTTGGACTTTTTAGGTTTACAGGAATAGTGGATTATTTTTTTCTTCTTGGAATAAGAGATAGTTAAGTTACTCTATTTTCTAATATCATAATAATGTTTGTGGAGCTCTAAAAACTAAAAATTGTTCTAAGGCTACTTCACGTGTTCACTTATTTATTTTATTTTTTTAAATTTTTCTTGAATACGAAATCATGTTAAATTAATGAACATACACTTCTTTTTTCAATTTGATGTAATTAATGGGAAATCAACTATGTTCCATCATGTGTTTCTATATGTAAAATAACAATAAAAAAATAATGATAATTTCAATACAAACAAGAACGAAAAATCATGCGTCAAGCATAGATTGTGTAACACTTTCCAACGCTTCCAAAATAATTTTACAAATCATTACCGTTTAATAAGCTGAAAGATAACATCTAAGTAAACAATTTGGAAAACGCATAACTTATTTAAAAACGTAATTTCAGTAATTTCCAACATATACAATATTCGGAAAAATATCCGAATACTTTTATTCAGCCCTGTATAGGATCTATAGATTTGTATATATACTACATAGGGTGCTAAATTTAAGTTTAGTTAGGAAACGTTTAGCACAGTTTAAAATTATCCTTCTGGAGTCTCTGTCAGTAAACGGAAATGTGTTCGTGAACTTTTGTGCTGCCCTGTATAGGATCTACAGAATTTATACACACCACGTAATAGACAAAAAGTGAGTTAAATTTAAAATCGCGTTCAGCAACTTAAAACGCACTTCCTGGAATTATTGGTAACAGACAGTGGATAATTCTTTTGTATGTCCCTGTAAATTCACGATGACTGCTATACATACACTATTCTGTAGTAAGCCTCTTGTAATTAACCTTAATGATATATATAAATTTCAATGCGTTTAAACTAGTGAAACATTATTTAATTAAACCGCAAACGATTTTTCTCCATAGACGTAATGTAACGGAATTCTTTTGACTGTCCCTGTAAAGTAACTATAAGTGCTATGCACACCATATTTCATATTAAGCTTTTTGTAATGCACGTTAGTGATATATATCAATTACAATGTGTTTGAAATTGTGTAACATCATTAAAATAAACCGCAAATGATTTTTTCCCATAGACCGTAATGTAACGGAATTCTTATGAGTGTCCCTGTAAAAAAACTATAAGTGCTACACACTTCAGTTGAAATGGAAAACATGCTATAGATAACGACAATAACATATAAAAATTGCAGGGCAATCCGAGCATGTTTATCGGAGTTACGGCACGACGGCAGACGGCCATACGGCAGACAAACCGAAGTCATAAACACTTTTCAACTAGGTTGGAAAGTGTTAAAAATATACATATATAACTTCAAGATAACAATATCGTTTATCTTTTTTCATGAATTTCTAAAATAACGTATATCGAAAAGTGCATTTCTATCTGATTTCAGTTTATTTTATCACAAAAACAAGTTATGAATTTAAAGCAAAAATTGAAAAAAAAATCACATAACCTAATATCTTATTTACACGCTATCTATGAAACAATTTCGAAGGAATTTCTTATTTATTATCTTCTTGATATCAAAATCTCTTCGATCATATTCAACTGTCAAGTGAATAATATAAACGATCACAAAATACCACTTTATTTTTTTACTATTTAAAACTCTGTATTGAAAGTCCTTTCAAACCTGAATTTAAAATTCTATGCCAAATAAACTGAAACATATTTCTATGTTCAAGATGTTACAAACAAAATGTAAATAACTAATATTGTGCATATGATATTCAACATATGTAGCATATTAAATATTTGTGAGCATATGTATAACTAGGTGATACTTTGTGAGCATTTGTATAACTGGGTGACTAATTAAATGCATTTGTAATTATGCTTTCAACGGAGTTTTAAATTATATTTTTACATTAAAAAATTTGTAAATTTCACATGTTAAAATGATTTGTGTTAGTACTTATTCTGTCTAGAGTTTCTGCAAAAAAAAGGCGAGCTATCGAAGGGATACGGAACCACGCATCCTTCCCAATGTGAATTGTGTCGCAATTAACCGGGTTTCGTTAGTATTATCCAGTAGGTGCGGGGTTCCCTAGACTTATATAAACATTTTTGTTGTAAAATACAATAGTTGTTCAATCATTTATTGAAAGACATGTATGTTCAAGCTTGGTATTGTTTTGTAAAAAATTAACAAGTATTTACAATATGTGCAATTTATAAGTGATTTTTCATTTCTGTAAGACAAATTAGCATTTTTAAGGAAAGATTACTTTGGCAGCTTCCCTTATAAAAAGTAATGAGCTACCTGTTTGCAGCCATGTTCATTGGCTAGCTTGATTTGCCATCTTTTTTGCAAAATGGTGTGCATTTAAAGATTTTAAATTCAAAGATATGTACAAAAGCATTAAAAATTTCAAAATGTTTTCCCTTAAGTTTTCGGCCTGTATACAAGAATGCTCTAGTATTTCTTGTTTTTGTTCCATCTTAGAAAATGACTGATAAATAGCAGTTTGAAATTTTAGGGTGGCTGACAGCAAGACAACAGATTAAAAATAAGCAATACCTACGTAAAACAAATTTAATTTCAGAGTTTTATCGAACGTGATCTGTCGCAATTTTTTTTAACGATTGTTCCAGCTCTCATACGCTTAAAACTAGGTGGCACGTACTTGGTGATATTTAATAAAATAACGCCAAATTTGGCGAAAAAATAGGTTGCCATAACTAAAGTCCGCTTGGTGATAGCGGACTAACATTTTGAAATTCCCTCTAAAATAAGATATTGATGGAAACTAGGAATATTCTATAATCGAGTTCCGCTTATTTAAGTTCATATGTTTTCGTAAAATTGAGTAATAAAAATAAAAAAGAATTTACGTTTTCTTTATTAGATTTATGCATTAAAATTTTCTTTAGAACAAATATGATTTTAAAGATTTAAAAATCTGTAAATTTCTCTTAATCAATTAACTTATGTAATTTTTATGTTAGGAGTATCTCTCATTAATAACTGAAATCTTCTCAAGAAAGAACAATTTTTCAAAATTATTTTTTTCTATACAATTAAACAGAAATATGAGCAGAGAAAAAAAAAGATTAAAATTCTTGCGATAAAATAATACAAATAAATAAATAATACAAATAAAACGGTATAAATTAAATATACCGTTAATACATATCCCACAAATGTTGTGAAATGTAATGCTTTAAATAGTTGACTTTTATCAGACTAAAACACTTATTTTTACTGTGTAAACTGAAGAAAAATTGGTTTTTCTACTAAGATTATATTGTTTTAGCATTACAATGTGTCCGAGACTTGAAGGCGGAAATTTCAAAGTTTGAAAATCTGAGACTTTACATGTTATGTTTTTCGAAAAGTTTGTTTTGTTTGCTTAATCATTTGATGAATTATATTTACTATGCAATTATTGCATGTCATTCCATCGGTATAATTCATCCGTCATTGCCAGATGCAAGTATTTTTATATAGCACACATTTTTTATTTATAATTTATTGAACACTAGCTGAAGTACCCGGTCTTGCCTGTGATTTTAAGAATGTTTGTTTAATAAAATAAAGTTTAAAATTAAACATGATGTATAAAAACATAATAAATGAAGCATGCGAAATATTATACATATGAATCAAATGAAAACCCATCATAAAAATACCTAAATTTACATACTAAATTCATCAGAAATCAGCTATCTGCCAGTCATCATTGGAGCAATAAAAGCTAAAAATTCAAAACTGCAGAGATTATTCAACTGTAATATTGCATATAAACGAAGTACATGTGTTGTCATTCTAAAAATAGTAACGTTTTAATTTACGTTTTTATTTTGAATTTTAATTTGCGTAATTTTCACTTATTTTTTGTTTAATTCGGATGATAGATTACCTACTTAGTAAATAATCTAAGGTCCGGATTGAGACCGAGATTAAATGAAAAAGAAAAATTGGCAATTACAAATATTCTATGAATTTTATTTTTTTTTGTTAAATCTGAAATGTTTATTTCATTTCTTCACTAAGAATTAGCTCTGAAGTCCTAAACATCTGTGAACATTCTAATGTACCTGGAATAGATGTGGAATAGATTTAAAATTAGGACAGGCGAATTCAAAAGACCTCAAAATATTAAAATACGCCAATATTTCCATAATCGGGTTTTTATCATGATTCAATACGTTTCTCAAACTCATATGACGTTATATATTCACCTGAATTCTGTACTAAACTCATATTCATACTCCTTGTATTATTCTGAGCTCTTTGATAATCTGGGTTATACCTCTAATATGACGTCTTATCCATTTTCATTTTAATTGTTGAAACGTTTTAGTTAATTTTTAAAACTTTCCAACCTAGTTGAAAAGTGTTTATGACTTCGGTTTGTCTGACGTCTGGCGTCTGTCCGTGCTCTAACTCGCGTAAATATACTCGGATTGCCCTGCAATTTTTGTATGTTATTGTCGTCTACTACAGCATGCTCCCTATTTCAAATGAAGGGTGTAGCACTTATAGTTTTTTTACAGGGACAGTCAAAAATATTCTGCTACATTACAGTCAATGGGAAATAATCGTTTCAAGTGCATTCTGGTGATCCTACGCCATTTGAAATTTGATGAATTTGATAGATAGTTGTTCCATTGTAATGGTCTTGCAAACTTCTCGTCCATTCGACGGATGACTCCAGTATGCTTCCCCGTATTCACAGGACACCCATCACAACCCAAACATGAGAGGCTGGACAAATCAATATTTTCATCTTGTGAAAACTTCCATATGCACTTAAAAATATCTTTTGATGCTCCAGATGAGGAAGTTATGTGCCCCAAATATTTGGGTTGGGTTGGGTTGATTATTGACGGCCAATTATCTACACTTGGGATATAGGCCCGGGGGGAGTGCCCTTCGTGGGGGTCTTTCTAAAGGAACCTAACCCGTATTTAAGCATGGATAAATCCACGGCTCGAAGAAAACCACGAAAACTCCGAACGATTAGTCCGGCGGGCGCGATTGGGATCGAACCCAGCACCTCCCGTCTACTAGCTTCGAGAGCAGAACCTCTCAGCCACTGGTGGGGCCCCAAATATTTGGAGCCAGGCTCTTCTAAGATAGTAACATGTTCTCCTTTCATAATTCTACGATACGCAATATTATCACTTCTCTTTTCTATACACATTGTGCCATCTTTTCCGGAGTTAAAATACAAGGCTCTAACTTCTATTTTAAGGTTATATCTGTTCTTTACGTTGAGACGGATGAGCTAATTGGCGTTCACGCCTTACCTTGCTTCTGTCTATAATGGATACGGGTACATTATGTTTTTCAGTGTCATTTGCTGCACGCACATAATCCTGGAGAACCGCTGAAGCAAGAGCTGCAGCAGACCGATCAGAAATTTCATAGAAAAAGTTTCAAGCTTCATTCTATTTTCGGTATTTGAGGATGAAGGTGGGAATTAAATGGTATCTATTATTGAATTATTGCATGCTGATTAGTTTTCTACAATTTCACATGTAGCATCTTCTAATTGGAGTGCTTCTTTATTTAATCTTCTTTCTATTAATGTTTTTTCAACGATTCGTTGTATGCTGAACCAGAGTGGCAACGCCCCTTTTTTACCAAAAGTTGTCAGTTTTGCTCCAGTTATACAGAATAAAAATATCGTTTTATCGTTTCAATATTTTAAATCTTTATTAATAAATGTTGAAATGACACTTTTAAATCATAACTAGTTCAACAGAAACATTTTATGTTTTTTGAAAAATTGTCAAATTTTACAAAAAATTTCGACATTTGGACCAAAACCGCAGTCCCAAGCCTTTTTTTTTCAGTGGTAAAATTACAGACAGTTGATAAACTAGCATAAAGGCAACTTTTGGCACCTACCTGTTTTTTGTAAAAAAAAAAAAAAAAAAAAAATCGCTCTACCCTACTGTACGTAATTCTAGCTTCTAAACTGTGGATTTGTATAGAAATACAGACAGACAGACAAATTTTCATGTTTTTATATTAGATTGTTGTATTTTAATTAATCATTTCCTTTACCATTATTTAAATATTTAGTGCTTCTTTATATCAGTCCTTAACCATTTAGAGAAAGTAAATTTCAGTGAGTATTCTGTTGTCTTTTGTAAGATCTTTAGGGCTTTATTAATAAGCATTTATTTTCATAAAAGGTGATAATGTTTGAAGTTCTAAAACAACACTTAAGTTTTAAGTCTTCTCTGATTTCGTAGCATTTGTTTTAAAATACCACCATTTATTTTATTATTCTAGATTCAGATAAGCTATAATTTGATGAATGTATTCCTTAAATATCCAATCCCATTAATTTGCTTATTATTATAATAATACAATTTGATTGGTTCTTTCTAATATTGCTTATAATATTAAACATATGGCTACAAATAGTTCTGCTGAACACTTTGATAACGTTTCTGAATAAATTTTCGAATAAAATACAAAAAGCAGTAAGAAAGATAAATCCTTCTTATTTATCTTTTACAAAAGGAAAAAGAAATGCAATCACTTTCTTTTTTAGCATATCAAAAGTCGGGAAAACAGAAGAAATAGAATAAATCTAAAAGAATCAATGTCCACAAAACTCTTGCTTTTTCGGGTGGAAACCAAATACCTTTATATATAATGTTCGAGCATTTTTGAAACAGGATCAGTATTGGGCAGCTTTGTTCTTTTTCGTAATAGAACGATCTATTGAGATTTCATTGATTTATTTTTACTTGTTTAAATATTCTAAAAATAGTTAGCCACATTTTAAAAGCTGATACAACTAAATATGTTAGACATTTTTAATAAAGGATTTAGTATTTTTACATTACTAAAAGATAAGAATAGTTAGAAATTTCAAATATCATTATCCAGTGTGTCCTGTATTATTATTTAAATAAGTAAAATGAGAATTAATTTATTCAATTAGAAAAAGAAAATACATAACATGTTCATTGTAATTCTTAAAAGATCAATTCCAATCTATTTAAGTTCTTCATTATTCCATCAACAACAAACATCTATAAATTTAATGCATTTGCGTTTCAGTATATTTATATTTTAAAGTTTCTTCTTTTTCCAAAAAAATCATTTTTCAAAATTATGCTATTACATATCTGGATTTTTTTTTTAATACCAGAATGTCTAATTTTGTAATATATTTTTCCAAGCTATCCTAATTTGAAACTTTATAGTATGCTTTAATGTTATTTCCGCTATTAAATACTAATAATTATTTAAGTAAAATTAATAAAATATATAAATGAAAATATATTTTATTGACAAAAAAGTTTAATACAATTTTATTTCACAAATAGTTAGTCCTTTATCTCATGTTTCGAAAATTTTGTGTGTCAATGGCACTCATCTCATTGAAATGACATGATTGTGCTATTTAACGTTATTTCGCAATTAAATATTATTGATTTTAGAAGTAATGTTAATGTAATAGAAATGTAGTTAATAGATAATGTGCTAAAGAGGTTGCATTTAATATTAATTTAGGAACTAACATTAGTTTTCCTTAATAATCATAATTTACAAACATGAAAGTCACTCATTCCAACAAATTAATACATAATGTTGAATTTCACGAGTTTGTGATTAATTGGTAATTTACTGATTACATAATACTGAAAACGTATTTTATTGAAATTTTTCATGTCATATTAATAGGAATATATATCGGACATGGCTTAAATTTGTGGCTGTATATTTTTATCTAGCGAAACAAAATCTTTTCTTGCACTACCATCTTTTGCAAAGTTATCTGAAATTGTTGTCCACTTAATATTAAAAATGTTTCCTAAAATGTAGTTCGGCATAGCGATGTCACAACGAGTGTATCAACTCCAATCTGAATTAAAAGTGTTAGTTATTAACAATTTCTCTAAAAAAGAGTGATGAATAAAACACATTAAAATTGTTAACGAATCCTGCTTAAAATGATTTTATTTTTAAAGAGTAAATTTTAAAGCATTCGTTTTTATATTTTTAAAGAATAAAATCTAAGTTTTAATTAAAAATCATGAAAAAATCCATACAAATATATAAATTCGACTGATTTATTGCACAAGAACCTTTATAAGGGTTTTAGTTTGAAAAGATGTATGTGCTCTATATGTAATTTAAATTACATTTAAAGTGAAGCGTAAGTAGTTAAAATTATCACCCAAATTATTACATTTAAATTCTAATTACATTTAATTAAAAATATATGCTTGATAATCAGTTAAAGCAATCGCAAAATAAAAGTGTAGAAGTTCCTATGTATTCTATTTATGAAGATAGTAAAGGGTCGAAAGGTTTGTTCAGCTTTGTATGGGAAGATGCCGTCCTGATTCTAAGATTAATGTGTGAACGAGACATCACTTTTGTCATTTCTTTTACTTTATCAAAGTGTGGTTCAATCTCTAGGAATCTGATCGTCACGGTTATTTTACGCAGTGATATGTTAATAAAGTTTCTGTGGTCTACTAGATAGTATAAATACGGCGCTAGCAGTGAGTAGAGACGGTTTCTGTTGGATCTCATCTTTTGATGAACAGCAATACAGTTTCTGAGCTTTCATCAAGCTTAGAGCTTTTATCAGTTACTTTAAATTTCGTTTGAGTTAAAATTAAGAGTATTCCGCTGAGAAATTTGCCTAGGTGGTAAGGTCTTGCGTTAATTACTTCAAATAAATGGATATATTAATACACGGTGTCCATTTTAATTACTGAATTTTTTTTACAAGTATTGTGAATTGTTCATTCAGAGTTATTAAGTGGCGTTCTCATAATAGGTTTTATTATGTTTTGGAATACAAACCAGGTACAAATCTTGTTTTGAGTTGGTGTTAAAATTAGAAATTATTTTGGATAGATTACCCCCTTTATCATTATTTTAATGTATGAGCTTTTGATTATCTTCGTTCATTTTACTACCCTGCTCCACTGCCGTAGTGTTTTACTATTGATTTTACTATTTATTGAAATGTTATTTAACAATTTCCAACCTAGTTGAAAAGTGTTTATAAATTTGATTTGTCTGGTCGCCTGTCTGTCCGTCTTTTCCGTGCTTTAACTTTCGTAAATATATACTCAGATTGTCATGCAATTGATTTGTTATTGAAGTTTGCAATGACATGTTCAGTATGGAAAATGAAGTATGTAGCACTTATATTTCGTTTACAGAAGGGTATTTAAAAGAATGCCGTTACATTATGGTTTATGGGGGAAATTATTTGCAGTGTATTTTAATGATGTTACACTACTTCCAATATATTGAAATTGATTATACGTCATTGGAGTGCACTATAATTTGCTTACTATGGAATATGGTACGTCTAGCATTTATAATTAGCTTTCGAGGAAACACAAAAGAATTATCTTATATTAAAATCTATGGGGAAAATTGTTTGCAGTGTATTTTAATTTTGTCACACTATTACAGGCTTGACGAAATTTATATCAATTTCTGAGGTGCACTAAAACATGCTTTCTGTAGAATATGGAGAGAAAAGCATTTATCATTCCTTTAAAGAGCCACACAATATTATTCGATTACATAATGGGCTACGGGGAGAAAACTGTTTGCAGCCTATTTTAATAATGTTACACTTGTTCATATATAATGTAACTGATATACATTACTGAGGTTTACTACAAGACACCTGCTGTATAATATGATGTGCATAGCATTTACAGTTCATTTATAGGGTCACAAAAAATATTTCCGATACGGTACTGTATCCAAAGTAGGGGAGACCGTGGTAATGGTACTACCCTGTTTATGCCGGTACCCTGCCTAGAATAAAAGCCAACGGCAATTTGAGATAGTGAATGCGCCTGCACTCTAGCGTCCAATCATATAAACAGTGCGTAGAATGAGAGTGGCTTTGCTGTACGCCGTTTGTCTCAAACTATTCTAAACTGTCTACTCAAACTGTCTAAAACAGTTCTCAACTAGTCGCTTCTTATTTTAGAGCTTCAAATGAGTAGAGGTATATTTTATTGTATATTTAGGCATTTAAGATACTATTACACATAAGCTACATGTATTCTCTGACATTTTGATGCAATGTGTTGAACAAGTTTAGTTATTCTTTCGGCTTTGGTTGTGCGTCATGTCCACTCGTGGTTATGACGCCAGCGTCACTAGGAGATAATGCCGCCACCAAGGCCAAGAAAGACCATGACGAAATGTCATGGAAAGTCAAGGATTTCTGACCGAAAGTCAGCTGTAAGTGTGGTTGTACTGCTTAAGTTTTCACGATCTAAACTCCACGACAAACGTAAAAGTAACAATGCTTCAAACCCGTGAATAGAAAGACTTGGAGTTATTATCAAAGAGTAGGGAGCAGTTCTAGCTAACAGAGTTATCTCATTAGCAAATCTGTTTTATAGTGTTACAATAACAAGTTTGTGATGCCTTGCTTTCGAAGTATCAGAAAAGTTGAACATAATTGGAATGGCCGGTGAAAACTAGATTCCAGTATTCAGAAAAATAAATCCGGAAATATCACTGCGGAAACCTTCTGCAACATGTATCAACATAGTAGTTGGTTTTAACAAAAAAAAAAAAAAGGTCGAGCTATTTTTTATCAATTTAGAAACACTGGTGGTCAAATATAAGTTCGAACCAACTCTATTTTTTATTACTGATGAAACTGGATTATCCAGTGTGCAAACATTTGTACAAATTCTTGCACCTAAGGGAAAGCAACAAGTAGGAGGGATTACCAGTTGGGAAAGCGGACGCAACATTACTGTGGTATGTTGTATGAATGCCTCTGGCTCATATGTTCCATGGATGTTTATTTATCCAAGACGCAGCATGTCACCGTTGCTTGCGCGTGGCGGACCAGCTAATTCACTGTACAGGAGAAACGTGTGTTTTATTTATTTTTTATAAGGCTGGTTCAGGGCAGATACAAAAATTAGGAGTCATAGATAATGAATGTAGAGATACCTACAAGTGTTTGTGTTTGTCCTAAACGAAGAATGTAACGTTATAAAAAGTATATAAAACAAGCATACCCAATTTCCAATATTTAATCCTTATACAAATATTATGCATTGCATAATATATATTTCGTGTGCATCCTGTTTGATTTGAAATTAAAATTATTTCAAAAAAGCTAAAATCTCTGAAATTTCAGAAAATTTCATATGTAGTATTATTAGAAATTCTAATTCAAACATAATTCCCCAAGTTCAAAACGTCTAATTCTATATGCGAAATTCCCAATAAGCATGGTTAAGAGAGGCAGATGATTTTCGATTAATAAAATTCATTTATTTAAATACAACATTTTCCTTTTACCGTTTCTTAAACTGTATAATTTGTTTAATTAAAAGTTTAACAAAATTTAGCTATCAACCACAGTTTCGAGCGTCATTATTCTCTATTAATATAATATGTTCATCAATAATTCAGATAATAAGTCAATTTCTAAACTGTATTGCATATTTTAAAAATGTTTAAAGTTTGAAAACACCTTACCCACAAAGATTTAAGTGTTAATCGGCTTTCAAAAGTTAAATCCTTTACAGTTTACAGCCTTGAGGTGTTTCAAATATCCTTGGCTGAATCTGAAATTCTTTCTCTTCGAATAATAAACCCGTTCAATTTATTAAACTTTAATTAATTCAGTAAACTTTGTGAAATCAATTTGTAAGTCACACTGGTGTATTTTTAATGTTAAGTGATTATAAATAGTTTGCCTCTTTATGAGAATGGTGACTTAAGGGATATATAATTTGATTGGTCGAAACGATTTTGTAGAATTCCGAATCACCAAGTATCTTGGCGTTCCTGCTGTTATAGTGAAGCTTATATGCTTGTCTCGATTGTCTAATCGAATTCGTCCAGGCGAGTATCGTCAAGTGGTAGAATGTAGGTTTGCCATAGTCTGGAAAAAAGTATCTCTCTAAGAACACGCATTGTGCGTATGTCGCCACTCTGATAAAGAAAACATTAATTATATTTATCAAGTACTTAAGTGTCAGTTAAAATATAGTCGTGATATTTTAATAGATTGAATTAAGGAAAACATTTTCAAAAATGTTGTCTTTATAAATCCTGAATTATATTTTATAAATGATATTAAGATTTGTACGCATATTTTGGGTTTACATATACTTATGTCATTTAAATGGAATGTAATGTCATCATAATATATATATATATATATATATATATATATACATTAAAAGTTTATTTAATGTTTTTATTTTACTGCGAATTCAAATTTTAAATTTTCTAATCTCAAAATATTATATCTATTACGTAATACACAAAAATATATAATATTCGACAGTACTCAAAATTTAATTTGCATAAAGGATTATTTCTAAGTACAACCATCTTCACAAGTACAGACTGAAAAGTTTTAAAACAAAATACTGAATTTAAGTGTATTTTATATAATTATTTCTGTTAAACTTTATATATCGTAATGATACCATAAAAAAGTTTCAGTTGAATTTGATGGTGTTGTTTTATTGAGCTCTGAAGCTGAATTATTTTAATTAAGGACAAGACACTAAAAAAAGAAAAAAAAATTAGAAATATTATCTTCTTTCGAAAGTTAGCGATATTTCTAATAAACTTTCATTGCGAAAATAAAAGATGAATGGTTACAAATCTTATAATAGATAATCAGTAATTCAGATTAATATTAAGAAATAATTAAGCCTCATAAAATATAAATCAAATTGCATTGCTGAAAACATATTGTATGATGATATCATTTATGAATATTCATGCACAGTATATCTTTCCATGTGTATAAATATATTGAAAGAATTTGCAGCCCAATGAAAATATTTTCAAACGGGGAACAATATTTTACTAATGATAACAAAGCATTATTTCTACCAGCATATAACAATAACTGCTCTTAGTTATGAAATGCAGGAAATCACTTTTTAAAAACACTAAATTTGAGATTAACATGAAATATATATAGATGATGGCTGAGGGCAAAACAAAAAAGTCCTTCCGGCCTGTACCGGAAGGAAAAGGTAGCTTTCGTAGTCCATGTGTTTTAAAAATTCAATTCACACTAGAATTTCAAAATGCCATATCATCTCAAACTGCCATATCAGTTACAGCATGATAAATGTCAGATATATATATAAATCAAAATTTGAACGGAGGGTGGTTTTGGGGTCTGGGGGTCATGATCGGTGAAAATATAACAAAAGTTTTTGGAATTGCTTTCCTCCGAATGACTGCAATAGGTAGCTTTTTGCAATGAAAGCTACCTAAAAGTCCTTCCGGCCAGTACCGAGAGGAAAAGTAGCTTTCATTGTCCATGTTTTTAAAAATTCAACTCATTTTACCCAAACACCTGAAGCTAAAATACTTGGACCCCGATTAAAGAAGATTCAATCCCGCTTTTCGTTAATACTGAATTTGAATGCGAATTTCAGCATAAGAAATAAAAGCATAACAAAAATCAGTTTGTTTCAAAATTGCAGCCACCCTAGAATTTCAAACTGCCATATCTCAGACATTTTTTAAGATATAGCCAAAACAAAAACTGTTCTAGAATCCTTGTACCACGTTCTAACACTTAACATGAACAAATTTTTCAATTTATAGTTTTTTGTGCACGTTTTTGAATTTTTTAAAATTAAAAAATTTTTAACTGGCCGCCATTTTGAAACAAGAGGGCGGATGAAGCTGGCCAACGAACTTGGTCGAGACCTTGGTATTAACTGCCCGTAAGGCATGGTGACGTCACGGCGACGTCACTGTGAAGTCACACTGTGACTTTGTGACCGTCGTCGTGACGTCACGTGACGTCGATGTGAAGTCACTGTGACGTAAATGCGAGGTCGTTATGGCCGTTTTCAAGGCTTTCTGTGACCTCACAATGTGACTACTTTGTGAAGTCACCGTGCGACTTCAATGTGAAAAATGTGACGAATCTGCATCGGATAGGGTGACCAGATTTTACCCGAATCCTATACGGATTGTTCGGATCAAAATTTTTTTATGGTTCAAGTTTGTGACGTTTGTGACGACACTGCACCGGGTCGGGTGACCAGATTTTACCCGAATCCAATCCAGAAACTTCGGATCGATCTTTTTGGATTTGTTTGGCTACAGAATAGATTTAGATTAGTTGTCGTGTGACCTGATTTTCGTGAACCCGATCTGACCCGAGTCGGGTATAATGTTTTTACTGTAAGTCTTGTTTGGAATAGAATCTTGCATAAGACCGAGTAACCAGATTTTATCAGAAATTGTGTTACGATACAATTTCTGATGTCGGCTCGGATCTAGAGTCATACACGAATCCGGTTATATACTTCTTGAACATGATTGAATGTCAACTTGAACATGAATGATGGTTGACTGAAACTATATTTTGATTCAACCCGTATTCTTATCCTAACCAAAAAACAACAACAACAACAAAAAATCTGTAAGCCCACAACCTGAACGAACCTGATAAATGATTTCGCATAGATTCGGATAACAAGATTTCACCAAATACGGATAAGATCGACGATAAGGATTGGATCGGCAATCATTTTTATTGATGCAACTCGTATTCAAATTAAAACTTTGCATCTGACTGAGAAACCGGTTAACACGAAACTTTCTGACACATTTATGAACAAACTTTTAAACGCATGGCACTTGCATGCCTGATTATTAAAGCTATTTGGAATGAATAGCGTTTTCCATTTTTAGATAAATGTAATACTTAAGATCAATGTCGGTCACGTTTTACCCGTTTCTGACGCTGCGCGTCGGAAATTTGTTTCAAAACACCGACTTTGATAGTGATTTCTGAAACATCATCTGCCGTTACCAAAAAATGGATAACGCCATTCGATTATATATAGGGTAGATGTGCCAGTAATGGACACCCTTAAGGAATTTCTTTAACAATTATTTTTTAATTAATAGTTATAATTGTTATATTCAACATTTTTTAATATTATATTACTCTACCAACAATATTTAACCATGCTCATAGTCACATTTCCCAATGTGAATCTAAATTTAATTGTAAATAACAGAAATAAATCAAAACACCCTAAACTCCAGTAATGGACACCTCACAAAAAGTAATAGATAAATGATATTATGATTGCATTTAAAACTAGTGCTCGCGATTATACGTTTATATACGTTTAAACGTATACGTAGTCAAGCCTTTTTTCCATATGATTTCCATTAAAAATCGTTACCGGTTACAATACGTTTTATACGTATTATACGTATAATCGCGAGCACTATTTAAAACTAGAATTTAAAGATAGCATATTAATGAAATAAATAAAGCTGAATTTTTATTGGTTATTTTTTTATAAACCAAAAACATTGAAGGTGTCCCATTACTGGAAGGCGGTCCATTACTGGCACATCTACCCTTTTCTGAATAAGAACACCTGCCAATTTCATGTATTTCAGAATAAAAATGAATTCAGAAATATGCCAGAAATTAGCTATTTTGGATTTGAGAACAACTTTAAAGAAAATATAAGTATACATTTTCAAATAAACATTCTGAAAAATTTATATTAGGAATCAATTTTAAATAATAGATATACCTATTGTGCGATATTATTAAATAATAAACATTGTATCAAGCAGTAAAACAGTTTTCGTTGTAAATGAAATATAGAACTTAAGATCATAAATGCCAAAAAAAAAATTATATATATTTTTTCTTTACAAATTATTTTATTTATAGTTTTTGATAGAATACTAAATGCAGAACTTAAATATCAATTTTTACAGTAAAAACATTCGATAACACAGCTGGAAAATTACCTTAACTAAACAGTTATTTTTTTGTTTCATCAATATTTATTATTTTTGTGCATCTAACATTGACATATCTCGACAAATAAATTATTCAATGCATTAAAATGTCACATTTTTTTTTTCAAATATACCGGAAAATTATTTCTGGAAACCTACACTAGCAACGAAATTATTAAATTGCAAATCAAATATTAATAGTTTTAAAAATTGCAATGTTTTTAATTATAATGAATAACTATGAAAATTGAACTAAGAAACGCAAAACATTAAATAAATGCCTCCTTTTACATAACACTTTACATTTAGAATACATATTGTTAGTAAATTCTTTAAGTTTTTTTCCAAATAGTCTATTTAAAAAAAATTAAAACATTAAAGATAAAATTTAATACAAGTGATTTTTTAAAAGAAAATTTAAACATCTTAATTTTTAAATAATGCAATATTAAATGTACTAGTACTAAACATGCACTATTAACAAAACTGCGAAGACATTAAAAGTTACCTGCTGATCTATAGGTAAAGGTGTTATTGTTGAATGCTCCTTATCTGCTTCCCTTTCATTGAAAAATTAGAATGTAAATCCACTACAATAATTTTCAAATTATTCCAGCAGAGAGGTGTGTTCATAGATCTGAGAAATCAAATATCACTCAGGCCTTATGAATGCACCCGGCTAGACACAGGGATATGTTAAAATGGATGGTTTACTTAAAAATGGAGATTGATCACTTTAAAACGTTAATTTACTTACACAGTATAAATCTACAAACTTCAAAGAACCCAACACACGCCAATCCTAGCTTCGAATGAGAAAAAGTCATCTGCCTTCAATATGCGCGCGCAGTATTGTTTAAACACAACAAAATAACAGCTAGCAGATGTTTCCAACTTTACCGCAAATGATATAGGAAGAAAATAATTTAAATAAAGACATTTCAAAACCTTTATAATTTGTATGGCTGAAAAATGAACTTCTAATGATGCTATAATATTCTTTTTTTATATGAGAGATTTTTGTTTTCTTAGAAATAAGCTGTGAAAATTTACATTTTTATATATTTTTTAATCCATTGCATTTGCTTTAGACGTCAAAAGTAAAGATAAATTTTAAATAATAATTGATTTAATAGGCTTTATAAAGTAATTTCGATATAAATTTAAATTGCAATCAAATTTCCTAAGTACAATTTTTTTATTTTTTACACTCTATCGAAAAGAGCAATATATTTAATAGAGGTGACATCTTACTAAGCACTGGCCAGTTTTGGATAAATTGCTGTAGGAATGACATGTTTTTAATTCATTTTTGCTCGGAAATACACGAAATTGGCTCGTGTTTTGTTCAGAAACTATGTTATTGAAAAACCTTTTCCATTTTTTGTTAAAAGCAGAAGATCTTTCAGAAAAGAATGTCAAAGTCGTCGTTTTGATTTGAATATCCGACGTGACAGTGAAAGACAGGAGAAAAACTGGTCGTCACGTGACACGAATTGCTTATAACTTGATAAATAACTAAATTTCTATTTAAGGATTTTTACCTGTGTATTATATAGTATATTTTGTTAAATTTCATGAAAATGGTAATGAAAATTGTAAAACATTATCTGCCTCATATATGTAGACAGATATTTATTTATTATTTTATTTTGGAAATACTCAATATATTTAAATAGTGTGTGACAATATTTTTATTAATGATTTAGGTACATGACATAATTCAAATCTATATTTTATGAGTTTTTTTTTCCAAATTCACTCTCCGATCACACCGTGAAGTCACAGAGTGTTGGCATTTTGGTCATAGTTTTTACGTGACTTATGTGACTTGCAGTGACGTCATTGCAACGTCACAAAAATTTCTAAAGCTGTCAAAAAGTAATTTTCTTTATGTTATAAGATGTTCTAAAGTTTATTTTAAGTTTTCTTTAGATCTCCAAGACGTTCACATTTTGGTCACAGTGTGACGTTACAAAGTGGTGGCATTTTGGTCACAGATGTGACGTGACGTACGCGACTCACATTGACGTCACAATGACGTCACTGTGACTGTGCATGGTATGCGGGTGTACACATACTCAGTCACATCCAAATCAGTTCAAAAATAAGAGAGTTACAGCACGACAAATATCAGATATATATATATAAATGAACATTTGAACGGAGGGTGGTTTTGGGGTCTGGGAGTCATGATCGGTGAAAATATAGCAAACGTTTTTGGAATTGCTTTCCTCCGAACGGCTGCAATAGGTAGCTTTTAGTAGTGAAAGCTACCTAAAAACTTATAATATTCACAAACTAGTTATTTATCGGTACATCACTATCCGCAATTGAACAACATTTCCTCAACTGTGTTTTTCAGAAGTCTATCTTTACTTTTGCCGCTATGAACGTGAATTTTCGAAGTTTGGTACTCAATCGATGCAACAATATTTTTTGAATTTGAGCAGAAAAGTTTTTATTAATGTTATTTTAGAGCAAAGTAATTGGTTTTATAGAACTTTTAATAAAATATATATTTTTATGAAACATATATTTATATTAACTATGCAATATCCTTTACAAGTATTTGCTGGTCAACGTAGGCACACGACGCCTAGAATTTTCAATTTTATTTTCATTATAGCATATTTTTTATACATATTTTAGTTACAGTAAGCGAAATTATTTATTGTGTTTAATTTTTTTCTACATATTTTTGTTACATAATTGGAATAATTATTTTGCGTTTTACGTTATTTATATGTGAATATTAGTATTTAAAAAAATTAATAGAAAGAAATCATTGCTTTTTGTTACATTTTTAGAGTACGCAAGGGAGCTGTGCCTTGCGATGCCTGATAGGCTACATATTTTTTTATACTTTTTTGCATATCTCACCTTCCGAAGAGCTAGGAGCTGATTTCTTTTAATTTTTGTTTATTGTTTTCAGTTTCTATATACCAAGTTATATATATATATATATTTGGGTAGACGCCAGAGTATGGGGGATGGGAAACTTGTTTTGACATATGTAATTCATTTCGTAATTTTTAAATTATATAGAATAAAACCTATAAAAATAAAACAAAAACACCAAAATATAAATAACAGGCTTTAAGTCAGAATCTAGCGCAAAGAGGATGATGGTGTTGTATGACAAATTAATACGCATTAATAAAATAATGAATTTATAAATATATATATAAGATAATTGTATTTTTATGCATGATAAAATAAATACTTCTCTTAATACTATACTTGATTTTGTAACATCTCTTTCTATAATAACACCAATAGTTTTTACGGTTTTTTATCACTGTATCATTTTTGTTTAATTTATTAATTATTAATTAAATTTTTTTGTGTGTGGGACATTGTTAAAGCATTCTTCACTTCAATTCATCCATCATCTTATATTTATATACGTAAATGTATTTTGACCTCTTTTACAATTAAAATTTATATTCCTATACGCTCCTCTTTTCGCTTTATTTTATTTTATTTCTATAATCATTTTTATTTAACCACTAGTATGTAACCACGTCAAAAATGACGGATTGTTGATCTGCGTTTCATTTCCATAAGACTTCATACAAACAAACAGCATGGAGATTTTATTATTGAAAGGTTTGTAATGTAAAAAAGTACATATTAAAAATGATGAGGAATAGTTCAACGATTGTACAAAACATTCAAATTAAATATTAACAAATAATCCATGTGCGAAAGTTTTTGTAAAAAGTTGAGTTTCAAAACAGCAATCAATGAGTTTCTAAACAGCTTGACTCACCACATAACTCAGTGTTGATTACATAAGCAAAATTAAATGCAAATTACGCTGTACATTGTATTCCTTATATTTTAATTACGTTTCATAAGAAATAATTTTTTTTACGATGGAAGCAAAATTTCAATATCCACCGGTAGATGGCGCCAATATACTGGATCAATCACCTCAAATCCTCCCTATGGAAGAAATCACCGCTATTTCTGAAAAAAAAAAGTTCTTAAAGATTTTTTTTTCTTTTTTTTTTTACGGAAATTTTGATATACATGTTTTATATGACATAATTTTTAAAGGTTTTAAACAAAATTAAAATATTTGAAAGCTTTAATATGCTTTTTCAAATATTTTAACAGCAGAATAGGATGTAGCATAGGTTTTTTATTAAGCCTGACATAGCGTTTAAATATGGTCGATTCGCAGACGAGAGTGGTCGCGCCCGGAATCGTCACAGCCACTTTTTTGCCTTAGGATTTTATTATAGGTAGATATTTTAAAATCATTGAGAGAAATGACTTATATTTCTTCTTTATCCTGTTCATTTTAGCTGCGTTCGTAATTATATAAATACGTAGCACCTATAGTCATTTTCTGGTCCGTCCGTCTGTCCGCATGTAACAGCGCAAAAACTACCATACCGAATGGTTTGAAATTTAATATAAATTATCACTGCAGAATTTTGTCGGGTCATTTCAAATTTTATGAAAATAGAATCAAAACATAAAAAGATATTAATAAAAAATTCCTTTATTCTATTAAATCCTATAGTACGTAATCTATATAATAAAAGCGCAAGTAGGAAAACAAATACGCGAAAACCACTTATTTTTTCGTATGCCAGGCGGCCATTTTTATTAAATTTTTTTTCGAATAAAATTGCATAAAATTTACATTTTCAGAATGATTGTTGAAAAAAATTATTTGCTTGAGATATGAGTTACATTCAAAACTGTATAGCTTCTGAGATAACTTCCGTGAAAATTAGGTGAACAGCCGACTATCTCAATCCATTAGAGTATATAAACACAGGAGATTCGTTCATTGTGAGTCATAAAAATATTAAACCATGTACGTAATCATTCGCAAAGCAAGATCTCCATGGTGAATTTTACAGTGCTGTCTAGTGTAGAAAAAAATCGCATTTGTAAACGTGGCATACGTAATAAGAAAAATAAGAGGCATGTTCATTCCGCTCGTAACAGACTATATAATTAATTTTGCTCAAATAATAAGGATGATTTTTTTTACATTGTGAAACTAGATATAAAACAAACACACCTCATATTTCAAGTTTAACGTAAAATTTACAACTTGTTATTTTATCTTTCTTATCTTATTTTATTTTAGATTAAGTACGATTATCTAACATTTATGTTTCTTCAATTTTGTTATCAATAATGCGTAGCTGTTTTTGGATTAATTCCAACTCATTCCATTTATAGGTGCGTTAGTAATTATATAAATACGTAGAACCTATAGTTGTAGTTTCGTCCGTCCGTCTGTCCGCATTTAACTGCACAAAATCTATCCAACCAAATGGTTTGAAATTTAATATTTATAATCGCTACAGAAGTTTCTCGAGTCATTTGAAATTTTATGAAAATCGATTCAAAACATAAAAAGATATTAATAAAAATATTTATTAAGTAATTTGCATTTTTCAAAAACCAGTACTTATCGGCAAGCGACCGAGATGTATGGCCAAGTTATCAGACATATAGGACGTCTATGATATTTTATAACCTCTATGACGAAGTTATAGTCACGTTCTTAATTCTATTAAATCCTGCCATACGTAATTAATTCAATTATATCCCCCGACAGGCAATGATTCTAGGTTTCCATGGTGATTACGTCCTATTTAAGATGGAGTCATACTATTTCCGTATTACTGAATTTAAAAACCGAATTTGTATATTAAAATTGTTACTTACCCATCATACGTAGTATAGGGTTAGTCTTGTTATCGTTTTGAAAATCGATTTTTTTTTACGGATTTACACGTTTCAGACACTGGAGATACCAAAAAACATATTTTTAGAAAAAAAAATTGCCGTCCGTCTGTGTGTCTGTGTGTCTGTAGATCTGTAAACGCTCTATTTCCCGAACAAATTGAGATCGAGACTTGAAATTTGGTATGTACTTAGTATGTAATAATGGGAAGAAGCCTATTGAATTTCAGTAACCTCGATTATACGGAACTATTTTTTTCGGACTCTCGAAATATTCGTTCTGATAAAAGGTATATACAAATTTTAGAAATTGTTTATTTTAAGGAGTGAATATAAAAGACAATGAAAAAAACACAAATTTTGCATAAAGCATGAAGTCGATCGGATAATGAGTTACCCAGATATTTGTAATCTTATTTACCACACTTCGATTTTTCATGACCCTGTATTTCATCCAAATTTCACTTCAAAGATATATTTTAATTCGAAATGAGACGCTTAATCAGACGCAATAAACCGCTAGTTAATAGGACTATTATTTTTGGGGTTATAAGGATGTTTCTTTTAAGCAATTCAGTAATCAAGCCTTCAAAATTCATGACGTCATCAAGCCACGATTTTATTCGAATTGCAATGCATTTTATAAGCAGTTTACACATTTTTTATTTTAATATTTTACATTATGCATATCCATGATGGGTAAGTATTACGGTGGCCCCCAACGACTAGTTTATTTATAGCAATCATATAATCTACCGACAAATTTTTGGATAGATGTTTCCGGAGAAATAGATATTAAACGGAAAAGAGTCTAAATATGGATTTCATGTTCTGAAATTTTCAAAGGTAGGCTTAAATTTCCTATTGTAATTTTCAGTAAATGTCAACAAAAGATAAAATGTTTCCAACTTAAAATGTACTTATTTTATTACGGAAATCAATCATATCATAAGAACAGACGATATAATTCATTTCACTGAAACTAGTTATAATACGAACGCACCTCATTTGTCACGTTTGACGTACAATTTCCAACTTGTTTCATTTGTAATTTATCTTACTAGATTGCAGCACCATACTTTATCTCATTCAAATATTTCTGGCGGCTTCATTTCTTTTATTTATTATTCTTTACAGTTTTTTCGTTCCCTTTAAAAAATCAACCAATAAATCCACAATAGTAATTCATTTTATTTTTTAGATCATCTTGAATGTTTAGGTTTTGTAAGGCATCAATCATATTGTTATCATGCAATTTCAGGATGGCTTCTATCGTCTCATACCCCCTGTTCTGAATTGTGTTCGCAAATTTTGCTCATTTTACAATTTCCCATTTTCTATCCATTTTTATTGGTTGTTTATGTACTATAACACAAATCTTGCAGTTTTTGTTGCTGCTTATTATAGCTTGTGCAAGAATGAAATAATACATGTTTTGTTGTATTTATAGTAATTTAGAATTGATAATTATACTATATAGTTTTCGCATCTTTTTGAAAATTTACATTTTTGGATAAATTATCTTTATAGGTATGAATTTCATCTTTAAATTTTCCCAATTTGTATATGTTGAATTATAATGTCGACTATTACGATTATATATATATATATATATATATATATATATATATATATATATACATATACATATATATATATATATATATACATATAAAAACCTTAATATAAACCATAGTTTTTGTTGCTACACTGTTAAAAATTTGCAGCAAACTGTCCGGTCATTCGACTGTTTTTGTAGAAAACGGTTACATAATCGTAATTTAACTATATTCTGAGCGTATTATTGCTCATTTTATGGTCATAATATAGTTAAATTACGTTTATGTAACCGTTTTCTACAAAAACGGTCAAATGACTGGACAGTTTGCAGCAAATTTTTAACAGTGTACTTATTATAGCTTATGCAAGAATATATATATGTATGTGTGTGTGTGTGTGTGTGTGTTTAATACTGCAATTTAAAATTAAAGAACTCATTAATAATTATTATTTTTCTGTTCTGTTTTTTCTGTACTTTTCATTTAAATACATTTTTTTTTCAAATTACTTAAAATCTGGTATACATAAAAACAAAATGACAACTTGTATAGAACAACTTGAATAAAATAAGCAAGTAAAATACATCAGTGACTCCTGTACTATTTACTTATACTTGGACTAGATGTTATCTACCTTTTTCGCACTTGGTGATTCAAAAAACCTCTATCATATTCAGCTGTCAAACACACGAATAAGAAAAAAAAATTCTTTAGAATTTTATCACATATTTTACCTGTCAGAAAATATTTTATTCAACGGTCGAATGTTCGAAGATATATGTTAATAAAATATTAAAATATATGTGGGAGAAATTTTTTTTAAATTGTCGATGAGAATCAGATTTTTTTTTTATCCTAGTGAAAAAGTATGCATTATATTTTATTTTACGAGAAATCGAAAAAAAACAAATTTTTAGACATTATATGATTGTCCATGTAACTGCAATACATATTCTCAGCGCAACTTCCAAATATAAATAATATTTGAAAATTATCTTTTTTATAAGTCTTAGTGTATCAGAGTTTGTTGAGTAAACATAGAGAGCAAAACATAGGTTAGCAAAAACATCTGTGCCAAAATATGTAATAAATAATGTGTGTCGGGAATTTATAGTCAAAAAAGAGAAAACAAAATGTTTGTCAGAGATGAAACAACGAAGGCTTAAAATATGTGAAAAATTAAATATCGCAGATTAAGGTTACGTCAATAAAATTAAATTAAACGGTAAAATTATTAATACTAAAATTTCATCAAGTTTATTTCACAAAAGAAAGTTATTCATTATTTAACAATGTAAAATGTACAGGTTTCATAACCGTTGACTGTGGTCTTTCCGTGTTTCTATTATAGTAGAGTAAACCCACCTCAAACTATTAACAAAATAATTGGCGGAATGGCATCTAACATGATGGCAGAGCATTTTAAAATCATGATACTATCACCCATGATACATTTGTTTTGTAATGTATGTAACAAAGCTTTACATTGGATGCAATTTAAAATGAAAAATGTTTTATTGTAAATTTTATGATGCTTTTGAAAATAATTTTAACCAAAACATAAATCATTTAAAAAAGGAATAGTTTTTTTAATTACATGTCTACATATATAAAGCGCTATAAATACGCGATCAAAACCAATACAACTATATCTACTATGTTTATAAAATACAAACGTAAATTTCGTTCCAACTGCTTATAACTCGAGTTCTGCTGAATGGATTTTGATGGAATTTGCCCTGTTAAATAGATACTTTTTCAGGGAAGGTTTTATATATAACATATCGTTCTACGTACATTAGTTATAAAATTATGATGAAAAGGTCTGTTAATTTGTACAAAAATGTTATCATTGGTCAATTTAGGTGACCATTATCGTTGGTGGAAGAATTGAATCAGTTATATCATTAAAATGATAAAAATACCTCAAAAAGTAAAAGAAAAACTTACTAATTTCATTTAAAATTTAAAAAAAGGAAAAAAAAAAGAAAAACGACGACAGATAAAGTTATAAAACGAAAACATTTAATTTAAACTTGAAAGGGAATGTTCGCAATTGCTTAAAAAATTATTCAATGTGAAATGTTGCCATTTAAACCATATTTGGCAATATATCATTTGCGTCAGGTTAAGAAAAATGCATCTGAAAATTTTATTAGATAAAATATGAGTAACAATTTAGTTTCTGATTTTTTTTTATATTATTATTATTTAATTAAAATTTTATTTTTATCTAACTCCACCATCGTGGCTTACATAGAAGAAACTAGCAGATGTGATTATAAAAATGACTATATTTGTGAGTTACATGTTATATGTTTATTTAAGAATTTGATTTTACTTTCGTCGCGAAGTAATTTGATTTTAAGCCAAAAAGGCATAAGAATGACATTGATTCGAAAGACGTTCACAATTATGTTTTCAAGTGTACGACATCCTTTCTGGAGTTTTTTTTATATACAAATGTAAATTAGACAAATAACGGTTAGTATTATAAAAAAATGAGTTAGATATTAAAATTGTAGTATAAATGACTGCCACACTCAAATTATTAACATACATTTAAAAAAAAAAAACACCATTCATTTTATTTTAGTTTTCCTTGCATGTCGTATATTCTTTTGGAAGGTTTTTAAAAGATATTGGACTAATCTTTTGAAATCGGTTCAGCCGCCAATTGGCGCATTTAATAAGTTGTTGGAAATTTCTATTTTTTTTTAAAGGGAACTTTGGACTACGAATCCGATTGCAGAAGCTTACACGAAATTTGCATTCGGTGATTAGTAAATTTATGAAGTTTTTCATTATGAAAAGAACGGACAAAGAAGATCTACTTTTATATATTTTTCATGCGAAATTATTATACTATCACTAAAAAAACAATGTACGTGCAATGTACGAAAAAAATTTAAATGCCAATGCTGGCCAAGAAAAAATATTTGCTGATTTATCATTTTTGCTTAGATAAGAAAAAGAAATACCTGGAATTCAGATTATATAAAATTTCGATCATTATAATGAAATTTTGGCAAACGCACAGCCCTAGCCGGTAAACTTAGTGATAAGTTAACGATTATGCCCATTATGAGGTTTATGGGGTTTATAAGTTCGTTATGGTGTTATAACAGACTGAAGAATAATGTAATCTTGAAAATCAAAGAAATAGCAAGCACATTTAGTTCTCCGTGTTATTATGCTCAGTAGAGAAATGCAAAAAGGTCGTCTGTTCAAATATTCACCAAAAATATTATTACTAAAATTTTGCATAACTAACTTTATTTATCATTCTCAAGGAGTTTTATTGGTGAAAGATCTATAATTCAGTCAACAGCATTTGACATTATTTAATGGAACGTAGTTTGGCGCGTAATTAACATCATTTTGTAGCTAACTCTGGCACATTTGTAACCATATCGTTGCAAAAACTTCTAATGTTTAACTTCAAGCATGGCTGTGGACCCGATTACGGATATTAGAAAAAATTTATTGGATGCAAACTGGAGGATTATTTTCCTACCAGTATCAGCCATCGAGATTTTTTCCAGGTTAATGGTTACATGATTGCAACTGGTATATAAAATGAAAAGGCAGTGAAAATGACGTCATTTTAATTTTATTCAAACAATTCAGCTTAAAAAAACCTACTTTTTATTATTCACATTTTTGACAGTGCGACTCTGCTGGAATCCAAAAATAGAAAACTGTAGTAGACCTGCCAGAAGATGACTATATTACGCAATATAATGTAACCTAGAGTGAGATTGTATTTAAACTGTCAGAACCATATATAGCACGAAGCTGAGAGGTTCGGGAGTTTTAGATGTTTTAGATGTCAGAACTAAGAAACGAAAACGAATAACCCGAATATTATTTAAGTTCAGTTGGTTAATCTCTGCAATGATTCTAATGCCCTCTTTTTAGTAATGTGGTGACTAGAGAACATTTTAATTTCTTTTGGTCGTAACGGCAATATTTCTCTATCTAACTGTACTACAATTATAAAATAAAAGAGTTGCGTCGTAATAGCCCGAATTTTGTCTAACGCATAAGATAATAGCGCAATGGCATTCGCATTGTATTCCGCAATGCGGAAGAACTTTCTAGATGAAGGTCCATATTTTTTTAAATACTTGGTCGAATTCACCATTTCGTTTGATTCAAGGTTCATTTGGAAAATGTACCAGCGCAGCGAGTGTAGCCTGCTGATATTTAATAGAATGAAAACTTTTCTAAAACAAAAAAACATACAAAATTCATACTAAACATCATATTTTATTTGCTTAGATTTGATATATATCGACAGAAAAATGAAAATATGCATGATTCATGTAATTTTGAAAGGAAGTTGTACATTCTGTTGATGAACACACATACATGTCAATCGGTTCGTTTTTTAAAATGCTTCTCCGAAAGAAGAATAATAAAAAAATTGTTTGTATGGAACTTCCTTCCTCCATATTCGTAATACTATAGTTTTCCGTGTTGTTCACACAAAGAAACATAATGAAACTGCCCAGAAATAAAATTTAAGAAGAGTATTTTTCAAAAGAAAAATATTTCTTTTCTTGTAACATAAAATGTAACGTAAGTAAAACATACACACTGCAAATTCTTAAACACAAAAATAAACACATTTAAGAACACTTTTTTGTCACCAAATTAACAACACAATTTTTGTGTTGTGTTTGTATCCTTAATATGTTGCTATCTAGAAATGTGTTCTAAAAATAGTGTTGTTAGTTGTGTTGAAATAGTGTTGCAAATAGTGTTGATGAAAATGTGTTCTTGTACTAGTGTTGTGTTGTATAACACTTTGTCACCAAATTAACAACACATTGTAAACACCACACACATTTAGCACACTATAAAACAACATATTTAAAACGTTTTCAAAACTCTTTCTACAGGGTGCCCTGAAAATTACAGAGTTTTATAAATGAAATAAGAGACAGTTTGCTTTATAGAAAAAAAAAATTGTAGTAGATCACTGAGTGAGTTGACTAATTTTTACCAATAAATATCAATAAATTAATTTCTGGAAAAGTTATGAAATTTGCTTTTCTTAGGCATCATCTATATACCCTCTCTTCTGTCATTGTAGAATAATTTATTTTATTTAATATATAAAACCTGGAAGATGTATAAAAATATTACATTTTTTACTTTTTTAGAAAATATTTTACCTGCCCAATCTAGGTGCTAAGAAAAATTAATAACTTCATGCATTAATATCCTGGAAAACAATTACTTTTAATAATTATGGGCATTTGTTTTTCATTTTTAAAGCTGTCTTTTCAAGACACCCAGTAAAACAAAGATTAACTGTGCACTGTTAAAACTACAGGGGACACATGGCACCCCTTAGGGGTGAAAGGCTTGTCTCACTGGTGACACCTCTAGGGGAGCCAGAATGGCATACCCTTAACTAGGGTGAAAGGATGGCACTCCTAATACAGGGTGCCCCAAGGGGTAAAAGGATGGCACCACAGGGGAGAATAATGGCACCTCTACTCCAACGTTCCCAGCGGCACCCCACAAATGAAAGCATCTCCCCCCCCCCCCCCCCCCAACACACACGCACACTTGTCTAGCAATTGTATTAAAAAGAGTTTGAAAATTCTCATACTTAAAAAAGGAGAAAAAAAATGCTATACATATATAATTATAATGCAATCTTTAACTTTAGCTGTAATAAACTGATAAATACTTCATTTTCTCTGTTGAAATTTATACAAAGTTAAAAGTTGATCATCTCCTGTCAAGAGTCGATACAGGCAAAATTTGGGACCTATTCAGAGCTCCTTCACAAAAATCTATTTAATAAAACAGGCTCCTTCACAAAAATAAATTTAATAAAATGGTCCCTTCAGAAAAATCAATTTGATAAAATGAACCCTTCACAAAATTCCTTTTAATAAAACAAGGCCCTTCAAAAAATTCCTTTTTATAAAATAGGTCCTTTCACAAAATTCTGTTTCATAAAACTTACTATTTTTATTAATTATTTATTATTTTGTTATGTTTTAAAATGTGTAATTTGTAAACAATCAAGTTCACCAGAAGGGAAAACTGTAGCAAATAGGACTTTAAAAAGTTTTTGTTATGTTAATAAATGTTTGGTTCGAAAGATTGTTTACAAATTACACATTTTAAAACATAACAAAATAATTAATAATTAATAAAAATAGTAAGTTTTATGGAACAGAATTTTGTGAAAGGCCTATTTTATTAAAAGCAATTTTCTGAAGAGTCCTATTTCATTAAAAGGGATTTTGTGAAGGGTTCTAGTTTATCAAATAGATTTTACTGAAGGGACCCAATTTATTAAATTTATTTTTGTGAAGGAGCTCTGAATAGGCTCCAAATTTTGCCTGGATCGACCCTTGACATGAGATGATCAACTTTTAACTTTGTATAAATTTCAGCAGATAAAATGAAGTAATGATCAGTTTATTGCAGCTTAATTTAAACATTGCATTATAATTATATATGTATAGCCTCCCCCCCCTTTTTTATAAGTATAAGAATTTTTAAACACTTTTCAATACAATTGCTAGAGAGGGGGAGGTGGGGGGCATTTTGTGAAAAATATAATAAATTTCATAAAAATAACCTTTATTTTTCACAAAATGACCCCCCTTCCCCTCCCCGCCACAAAAAAAAAACTTGAAATAAAATAAAATAAAAACCTCCTGCAAGTCATTTTACTTGCAACTAAATTTGGTAATAAATATTTTCAACTTGTAACTCCCAGTCTAAATTGTGAATAGATACTTTCAGCTTAAAAATAAAAAAATTTGTTACCTTCAAAACTGGTTAGTATTTATTACCATTTTTATTATTATTGTTATTTTAAGTTATATGTAGTACAGATATATTTATTTATCATTATTATTTTAATATGAAAAAAAAAATATTTTAGCTATGCGAGTTAAATATATTTTCATAAATCACTCAATCATCTAAGACAATCTTACATCCAGCCACACTGTGAAATGCTCCAGTGATTTATTATTATTAATATGTTATAGTACAGGAGACTCACAAAACATTTTTCAAGATAAGACACATGTATAAATGTCAAAATATCAATTTAGGAATTACGATTTATTTATTTTGTTAATAATTCATAATGTGTAATGAGGAATATTTTTAGTTCATTTCATGATCAAGCACAAGCTCTAAAAATTTCGATAGTAAAAAGTATTTGATTAATAAATATATTTGCAGAAATTTATATTTTATCAAGTTTACTATTTCTTATGTATACATATTATCAAATCAACTAATTTAAAATTGTCAAATACTCAAATTAATACGTTTCAAGTTAGTAAAAATCAATTCTCGGTAAAACTTGTAAATTCTTCGATTGTTTATAAATAGTTTGTTTAAATTTCAGAAAAATAAGAAATTAAATCAAATATAACAACCTATGTTTCAACTTTTTTTTATTACAATGCATCATTAAATTTATTTATGGATGGTAAGCAAAAACTACTGTGCGAGAAAATTCATTAGGTAAAATATGAATAAAATGAAATTATTATAAGCTCTACATAAATAATTTAAAATACAAGCAAATAGATGAGGCGATATTCAACTTTCACGAGATAAAAATCTAAACATTCGACATCAAGATTATGACTTAAAATGTCTTATTTTGAAAATAATATATTGAGCCACTTATAATACAACATATAAAAATTTATTTAATAATAAAACATGATATAAAATATACTGAAGCATTTCACATACCTGTATTTAAAGTGTATTCCCATAAAGTGTATTCCTGTATATTTCCATCGTTTATTTATTTGCCGTAAATGGCGTTATTTAGTCTTTAAATGGCGCACGTGGCATGCGAGTGCGATACACTAGAACCCAACGACAGCCATTACAATTCTTACTTGTACAATCTACCTCTCCCGTCCCTTGTGACGGCGAAGTGAAAATGAGGGAAAACGCATCACAGCGCATGCGCAAACGCCAGATACCCTCTAGGGCGTCAATACTGAGTATGTGTTTCAAAAGTGTTGCATAAAGCGTTTAAAATCTGAATGTGCTCTTAAAATAAGACGACAACACAATGTAAACACATTTTCTTCTCTAGTAATTTTTAACAACACTTTTTGCACAGTCTTTTCCCTAGCACAACACCTTTGCAACACATTCACAACATAATCCATACGATTTTAGTTAGAAGTGTTTATTATTATGTTCAGGTAGCGTTGCAAAAGTGTTTTACGAATTTGCTGTGCAGAAATTGTATAAAGTAATTTTGAATTTCGTAGAAAAAAGTCTCTTTTTTAAGAATTAAAATATATTGTCTCGATTAGAGCGTATATAAAATTACTGAAAAAATTTGTGTATTCAATACATATATATTAAACTTATTTCCTTAATATTTTTTAGATAATTTTACAATATTTCATTATATCTATACTAATAAAAGAAAGTTTCGCTCTGTGTGTGTGTGTCTGTGTGTCTGTTGGCGATGGCTAGGGAAATCCAGCCCATCTAGAAGGCTGCAAATTTAGATATAGGTAGTCCAAACCCTCTTCTGGTGCACCATTACGTCAGAATTTTAATATTTTGAAAATTAAAGTTGTTATTAATTAAAAACTGATCAAAGATCACAAATAAAAACGCCATTATTCAACAGCTAGCTAGCGCATGTGCAGAAATCAATATCCGTATCTTCCGGAATAGAAGAAAGAAAGCACAACACATTCCGTTTTTGTTTTAAGTTTTTCTAAATTCGCCATGGGCAAACGGTTAGAAATACGAAAAAACCGTCTACATATTCTGAAAGAAAATACTTTTACGTCTCAAACGATCTGGTTAGTTTGAAAATTTTACATTTAACCCTTTCAAAAAAAAATAATCAAAAAGCATCGAATTCATGTTTTTTATTTTCTCCCGTTTTCCGAGCCTTGCATCGACCGAAATACAAAAAATACAGAAAAACGAAGGTCACCAATTTAAAGAACTGACTTTGCCCTTTCCAAAGCCTCCTTTGGTTTTAAAAAGTACAAAAATTAACTCTTCTAAAAAGTATATTATCTGTATGCCGTTTTGTAATTTTTGCGATTTTGGCAATTTTTAAAAATTCGCATCGGCAATTCAGAGAAAGGTACGAAAAACTAAAAATACCAGACAATATCTGCATTTACTCCTTTTGCGACATCTGTATTTATTTATGAAAAATACAAATATTAACCCTTCAAAAAAAATTCGTGCGCAGGACTCTCTTTTGCGAATTCTGATTTTCTATGATATATAAAATCTGGCATCGGCTTTCTAAAATAACCAAACAAAAATCAAACACATCTAAAGACATCTACGTTCTGTCGGATTTAGGCAGAAACCTTTAGTTTAAAAATAAAATCACGTTAACCCTTTCGAAAGCGTTTTTTACCGTAAGTCAATTTCGCTTTTTTAACTATTTCCCCTATCTTTAAAAATCCGAATTGGCGTTTATAAACAAGATACGGAAAACTAAAAATACCTCAACTAATCTACATCCCTTTGTTTTTTAAAATCTGGTATCCGTTTGGAAAATTTTTAATTTTAACCCTCCAAAAAAAAAAAATCCTTTCCAAAACTCACTCACGCGATTTTCGTTTTTCGGTCCAGGTTTAAAAATCAGCATCGACTCAGAAAATGTGAGTACGGACAAACAGTAGACTCCAGATCATAGACGCGTTCATTTTCTTCAAAACGCATGATTGGGTTTTAAAAAATATCTACATTAACCCTTTAGAAACAGATCGATTACGTAACCAACTTTCGGGATTTCCGCTATTTTGGCAATGTTTACCCGTGGTTAAATTTCAATTCTACTAGGAAATTTGGTTGGGTCGAGTGTTCTGAAAAGGCCTCTTCCAGAACAGACTGCGCTCCCTGGCGGTGGAAGGTGGAACTATGGACCCGATTACGACGGGGTTTGGTTTAAGTTTCGTATAGATTTCGTAACAGATTATTAATATTTTTGGCCCGTGCAACGCCGGGCGGGTTAGCTAGTAAATATATATAATTATTTATTTATTTTATATACTTTTGCTTTTTTAAAAATAACTTTAATATTATATAGAAAGGAAATCAATGTTTTTAAATTATAGATTAATAACTTCATTCTGCGTATACGTGTTTGTGTGTCAATACTTGATTTGCAATTAAAATTATCTCTTTTTCAAGACTTTTAATAAGAAACAAAGGAAAGCATAATTAAAATGGAATGCTTCATTTCTACTTACCGATTATACGTAGTATATTACTTACCCATCATACGTAGTATAGGGTAAATCTTGTAATCGTTTTGAAAATCGAAAACAAATTTTTTTGACGGATTTACATGTTTAAGACACTGGAGATTCCAAAAAACATATTTAAAAAAAAATTGCCGTCCGTCTGTGTGTGTGTAAACGCTCTATCTCCCGAAGAAATTGTGATAGAGACTTGAAATTTGGTATGTTCTTAGTATGTATTAATGGGAAGAAGCTTATTGAAATTCAGTAACCTCGATTATCCGGAACTATTTTTTTTGGACTCTCGAAATATTCGTTCTGATAAAAGGTATATAAAAATTTTCGAAATTGTTTATTTTAAGGAGTGAATATAAAAGACAATAAAAACCCCCATAAATTTTGCATAAAGAATGAATTCGATTGGGTAATTAGTTGTCGATATATTTGTAATCCTATCTTCCACACTCTTCTATTTTTAATGATCCTGTATTTCATTCAAATTTCAATACAAAGATATATTTTAATTGGAAATGAGACGCTTAATCCGACGCAGTAAACCGTTAGTTAATATGATTATCAAATTTGGTGTTATAAGGATGGTTCTTTTACGCATTTCAGTAAAAGAGCATTTAAAGTTTATGACGTCATCAAGCCACGATTTTATTCGAATTGCAATGCATTTTATAAATAGTTAACACATGTTTTTATTTTCATATTTTATATTATGCATATCCATGCTGGGTAAGTATTACGGTGGCCCCCAAAGACTAGTTTTTCTGTATTGAAAAGAAGGAAGTATTGGATTCACAAAAATGTTAAATTCAAGTACAGGAATAAACTGTATAATGTTTGACCTATTTTTTTTGTAAAAGGTTCTTCTGGTTTCTCTTTGTTTGTTACACAATTTTTTGGCAGCAATATTTCGAGACCTAATGAACGATATCTCGTGAAAGTTCATACTGAATAGATATTGACATAAATTGTTGCTGAGTAGATATTGATGTGCAACAATTAAAAAGTGGCACTGCTAGGACACGATTTTTCACAATTTACTTTTTAGCTACATCTCAATATCTATAGGTCACAAATGCACCGAAATTTACATGTTAGATGTTTGTTATTAAAAAATACTCTCATTCAATTCTCGTCTTCATCACTTTACGGAAAGTTTTATTATGAACAAACTTCGTGCCAAATTTTAGTTAATTATATGCGTAACGAGAACATATGCAATGAATCAGCCTTTTTTGAATTACCTAAAATCTGGCACAAGGTATTGTTCAATTTTAAAAAATCAATAAGAAAATTTTAATTTTCACATTTCCAGTTGACTATTTTTAAGCACCTGCTTTTAGTGCAATGATGATCTGGTGACTTATGTTTTTCAAGTTTGTTTTCAAATATTTTTGCGAGAATAGTTTGTTTATCATGTAAATCTTGATACTTGTGCCGTTTATGCGTTCGAAACATGTCGATAATTATATTAAAATGTTTTATAAGCCTTTTTGTGTTCTACTTTTATCACTTACGCATTTAAATCGGTATCTTAATATTTGAAAATTGTTATAAATTGTCCGTGCTCTAAATCTCGTAAAAATGCTCGGAACGGCATGAAATTTTTATATGTTGTTGAACTTAACTATAGAATGTCCTATATTGAAAATGATGTTTATAGCTTTAATAGTTCATATATGGGGAGGGGCACACAAAATAATCTCATTACATTATGATGTAAGGGGAAAAGTAGTTTGTGTCATATTTTATTGATGTGACGATATTTCAAACATTATTAAATTTATATGCATTTCTGAGGTGGACTATAGCATGCACTTCAGCGGAATATACAATTAATTGCATTTATAGTTGAATTACAATGGCTAACAAATAACTCATTTATGATCTAAGGGGAAAAGAAGCTTTTAATGTGCATTTTAAAGATGTCATGATACTTGAAACATAATGGAATTTGAAAGGATCACTAAGGTTCATTAAAACTTGTTTTATATAGATTATGGAGTGCGTAGGTTTTATAGTAGGCGTTTAGAGACGCACAATGGAATTTGGTTAAAGAGCTGACTATGATCGGTATCTGCTGGAAGTACTTTTTTCGCTCTGGTGTGCAATTTTATGTAATTTTTAGTGTGTTACGTGTTGTGCACAAATTCTATCGATCACAGATGTCCAACCCGGCGGCAGCAGGAGCCATTGTGTTTTTTTGAATTATTTCTTAGAGCCCTTTCGAATGTTTTCTGTTACAAGCTTGTTTAAATATAAAAACCATTTACAAAAAATTCTTTACATCTTTAATGTTTTCATGATATTTATATTGTAGGCAGCATCAAAGTTTTTGGCTCTTTACCCTACAAAAGTTTTCCAGATGAGCCGATTTCAGGGAAATATAATCCTAAATTTACAATTACTTATATTTCCACCGCTATTTGTACATGAGCATGATTATCCGTGTGAAATGTATGTGCATAGCATAAGACATGTGCGTGTCTTTTGAATGTTTTATGTTACTATATTTTTTTAAGATATTTTTCGACCATATTAACATTTTCATGATTTTGTATTGTAGGCATCATTAAGGGTTTGTCCCCTTATCATACAAAAGAGTTTGAGATAATCCTCTCTCAATGAAATGTAATTCTAAATGCACTATGATTTATAATTGCGCTGTAGTTTATTTTTACATGGGAATAGTTAAAACTGTGAGATGAATATAACAAATGGCAAGCATGTGTCGATAACTCTATCAATGTGAAATAACATTGTATGTTTCCACTCATGGGGATAACGGCACCATTCATTGTATGACAACACCTTAGTTGCGGCCCCGCTTACTGAAAGGTTGGAAAAGATTGCTATGGTCATATACAGGGATGCACGCAAGATATGGACAGCAATACCAAAATGGATTTATCATTTATGTGTTTTTTTAATTGCTTGTCTCATTTCATCGTATGAAATAATTAAATTTCCTAATAATATTCTGTTAGTGTTGGATAGTGTTTTATATTCTATGCATTCATACGGATGCATAAACCTTAGTTGTTGTTGTTTTGTTCAGAGACGCATATTATTTGAATTCATATAGCTTTAAGGTAAAGCCAGGAGAGATGGCGTGGTCGGAGAGATTGCGCACACAGAGGTTCTGGGGGAAGGAGTAGAGTGAGCGCACAGTGACTCAAGGTAGTTGTACAACAGCAGTGGTGGAGTGTCTACTTGAAAGTGCACGTTGATTGTTTTGAGCGTCCAAGATAAAGCACTGCTCTTTTGTTTTGTTTTCCCAAAGTAAGTGCTTGAATTTTCATAGCTATTAATCAGAATTTCTATACAATGTCAGTAGTAAAAAATATTTTAAACTTAAACGATTTCTCATAAGCTACTAATCTAGACTAACAATGTGAACATCAACGGTTCGTTTTAGTAGCGGCAATGTTTATATAAAAGGCGCGCAATCTCTCCTATCGAAATTGGAGAGTTTGCGCATCTGCTACTTGGGAGAGATGGCGCATTTTCCCCATTAGTTTCCATGCTAGGAGAGATTACGCAGCTTATTGGTAAATTTGCATAAAAAATGAAATGGGACTAATTTTAAGTTAAACGTGTTATCAAATAACTTAATGTTATTTTGTAATCTTATCTGAACTTGCTTTTTCTGATTCTTTATTTTTTTTTCCTTTAATTAAAATTTATTAATCGTTTTTAAAATTATTTCCTTTTTCTCATTCTTTAATCATTAGGTTGAAATATGCACTCCTAATACAATAATATTTGTTCACAAAAACCTTACAACAATGTCATTTAAATGTAATTATTATAGTTAACAATTTAATTGTAGTTATTATTAGTAACAATCTCTCCAACCCATGTGCGCAATCACACCAACCCTGTAAGGACAGATTGCGCAAAATAACTTTGTTGGTTTTATTACAACTGTTGTGTTAAATTGCAACATAACAACAAAATAGCAATGGAAATTCATAAAAAACAAATGAAGTAAAAATTATTCATGGATAGTTTAGCAAAAAATTAATATTTAGACTTTTTATTGTTATTCTTTTGAATTGTCGCAGGCTCTCCTAGCTTTACCTTATATGTAACTGTACAGTTTAATTCAATGTATTAGAATGTTATAATAAAACCTTTTGTCTTGGCATCAACTTGGTTTCTGAAAAGAGGTAAAAGAGTATATCTGTTAGTAGGTTAAGTAGTGATATTCTTTATACACGTTTTCTAGCCGGTTTTGTGTAGTTTTATAAGTATAATACAAAAAATGTTACTTATTATGGATAAGTTCTATTCTTTTCCATTTATTAAAATTTAACACCATCTTAACAGTTTTTCTGATTACTTAAAAAAAAAAGAAGAAAAAAATGCGTTAAATATCGAAATCTATGCAATGACAATTATCTGATTAACTTGAAATGATAGAAACATACTTCCATATATGAAAAGCACATAAATCCAATATATCGTTTTAGGTATGAAAAATTTTTATGGATATATAAGAACACAATAATAAAAGAAATTAATTTTTTATAGAGCTCCATATGCAGTATATTATACAAATAGGAAAATGTTTGCCCTGAATGTATATATATATATATATATATATATATTATTATTACTCTTCACCGATTTATGATGCTTTTCATTTTATGGAATTTCATGGTTTTCTGGCTTTACAAAAGAAAAAATACGCGTTTATTTTATGAAATCTGCTTTGATTTTATAAACACATGGCAACTTATTTAAAATACTGACACTTCCGAAGTCATAAAATATTTTTTTACTCACTGGATATACGTTATTTATCTATAAATATAACGTGGCATTTCTCCTTCATTTCCATGTAAATTACATCCCGTTGACTATTCTCAAATAAATAATTTCAATATCCATCTCCGTCGAGAAAGCATGCAGCCTCGCGTTATTATAGCATTCTTTACGAACTATTTTCGAAGAATTTTTATGAACGCCAGACACATTATTCATACATTGTTACAAGAGGATTTATTCCTCTTTTTTCCAGTAGCATTTACAGTGTTAAATTGTAGAAAAATGAGAAGAGAAACTGAAATATTGAAAAATGTTATTTTTTTCTTTGAGTTATTTAAGAATCCATGGTTTATAGTTATTTTATTTATAACGTAACTATTAACAACTTATGTTTAAATATTTCTGTCAACATTTATGTTACATTTATGCGAAAGTATGAAAGTACAGTCAATTAGTAAAAAGAAACAAGTGGGTAAGTGTGATCAAAGATCTCCAAAAGGTTTCGTTTAATATTCCTTTTAAAACACTTTATCCTTTCTTTAATAAATCAAAAAAAAAAAAAAAAAAAGAAAAAAAAAAGAAAAAGAAAAAATAAAGTCACGTTTTTTTTATAAAGTAAAAGTTTATCGGTGTTTTTTTTTCTTGCTTTTTCGAATATCTGAACCGGCCCGATAGCGAACAAAGCCCGCTATTATATTCTGTCATAATAATGTCTGTCATGTGGACTAAATGCGATATTAAATAAAAATGAATTTCAAAATTAAACGTTGTATAGAGACCTTCAAAATGTTAAAATATGCCAATATTTCCATAGTCGGGTTTTTATCATGATTCAATACGCTCCTCAAACTCATATGACGTTATAATCACTTGCTGACGTCATATCTACTTACTTTTTCTATTATTCATATTGATACTCTCTTTGTATTATTCTCAAACATTTGAATAAGTCCGCTAAACTTCCAATATTACGTCAGATTAATTTTCTTTTTAATTCTCTATTGACATCATATTAACTAGCTTTCTGTACTTGCAAATATTCATACTCCTTGTATTATTGAGAAATGTTTGAAAATTTCCGTTTTGTTACAAATATGATGTCATATTAATCTTTTTTCAATTGGCGAAATTTTTTATTTCATTTTCATTTTTTACGTGGAAATCTTTCAATAAAAAATTAATTATTGTAGAAAGAATTTTATTGTGGATTTTTAATTGTTGGCAACTGCTATAACATAAAATCTTTAAATTTAATAGGAAAAGGGTGTCAGATTTTTGTTTTTTTATCTTTCTATATTAAAATAATACGATCTTTTTAAATGATTTTCAGCTTCATAGTAGGTATTCAGTTAGAAGTACACAAAATTTCAAGTCTGTAAGTTATATAGTTTCTGAGAACCGGCTCTGTGACGGACAGACAACGGAGTGGGACGAATAGTGTTTCGTGAGATGAACGAACCCTAAAAATTAAAGAGCCTACCAATATGGACAGATTAAAATTTCTAACAGATAAATTATCTTACACTCCCCGCATTTCTCTGTGTCTCCACATTTCTCTCTCTCTGTGAGTGTGTGTTTGTATCATTTATGTCAGTAACAAATTGCACATATCTAATGTAAATGCTGGAATCCATATTCATATTAAATACAATTTTTCCTTGAATAATATGAATAAAACTAAATTAAATTCGATTTTTCTCAGACTTCCGGTAAGTAAGTTCAAATGTGATGGTACAACAACAAAATGTTTGAATTCTACAGTGATTCATGTGGCATGTCATGTACAGTATTTTACAATTTGGTGCATCGAATTCGTTGTTTGGACGCGGATTGTGGCTACTTTAAGTGCCTGTTATAATTTTATTTTGGTATTTGTAATCGAAGATTCAATTGAAGACATTTTGCGAATAAATAAAAACCTTTTGTTATATTTTTATAGAAAACAAATAACAAATCTATTTTTAATAATATTTAGTAATAATATATATAATAGTGCATGATAACATACAATATTAATATATTAAGCTAATGTAGTGCCCACAATTGCGGACTCATTGTGAAATTATAATACTTTTGAACTTCGAATGCTTATAAGAACTGTTACACGTCACGCATTACAGTTATTCATACATGAAATGAAGGAAATTTATTGATAAATTCCGCATAATAAACCGATCTCAAATATTTACATTATAAGGGAAGTTATGCTACTTTCAGCAAGACACGGAAGCACAGATGACTGAGAACCAGGAAGCGTATTTTAGTAAATCCTACTACCAGCCAATCGGAATCGTCGCTCTTTGGACCAATGATAGCCTGTCGTTTAGGAGCAGCTGCAAGCGCATATTCTAATGTGGTAAAGGTGCGTTTGGCTGCTTAATTTTGCAAAACAAAGATGGTTACTGAAGTTAAATTACGGTTGGATATTTGTGTGTATGGTTTGGTGCTAAATAAGATGAAAAATAAATAAATAAAAAAGTGTCCTTCAGGCAAAATTTGTGACTGGTCTCCCCAACAGATATCTGGAATTGTTGTATATTTTTAGTCAAACAAAGAAGCACAGATGCTTGAAATCCAAGAAGCGTATTGTGCTAAAAGCTACTACCAGCCAATCGGAATCGTCGTACTGAAGTTCACTTACGGTTGATATTTGTGTGTGTGGTTTGGTGCTAAATAAGATGAAAAATAAATAAATAAAGGAGTGTCGTCCAGGAAAAGTGGTCACTGGTCACACAGAAAAATATCTAGAATTGTTGTGTTACGTGAAATGGTATTCGATGTGCAGCAATGTCAGAGAATCTGATGAGAATGTGAGAACATCAAGAGCACAAAAGTTTTGTTTACACTATTAGGAAAAACATTCTATACAAACAAAGAAGGAAGAGGCCGAAAACAGTGCACTACAACTGTTGATGATAAAGGAATAAAATTATTTTGCCTCAGGGAAAGATGAATTTCATCTACTGTCATTAGCAGATTAACAGTATAGCCAGTTAACTGGGTGCAACTGATGTTTTCGTCAGTGCAAGAAGGGTACGGAGAAGACTAACAGAGATTAGCCTAAAAGGAAGGAATTCCCGGAAAAAACAGGTGTTGACAACAGCGACAGAAACGAACAGAGTGGGAAAAATAACACATTTCATGGATAGAAGGTAGGTGAAAATGAGTTTTATGGAGTGACGAAACTAAAATATAGATATTTAGCAGTGAAGAAACAAATATTTTAGACGTCGCATTGGAGAAGTTTGCAACAATTCTAATCAACAAAAATTCAAATTGTGAATATGGAAATAGCTACAAATCAGAAATTCTTTACTTATACAAAAAACATGAGCTAAATTTTTATAGAACATAGCCAAACGCAAGAGATGGCAATTAATATGTGTACGTTCTCTATGTCCATACAGTTTTTAAATATATAAATATGTTCTTAATCCCTTAATTGTCGCGCCCGATAAGTTTAGGCTACCTTTTAACAATTTCCAACCTAGTTGAAAAGTGTTTATGAGGTCGGTTTGTCTGGCCGGATGGCCGTCTGCCGTCTGCCGTCTGGCCATCTCTCCGTGCTCTAACTCCCGTAAATATGCTCGGATTGCTCTGTAATTTTTATATGTTATTGTCGTTATCTATAGCATGTTCCCTATTTCAACGGAAGTGTGTAGCACTTATAGTTTTCTTCACTTTTTTCGAGTAGAAGTATTCGCCTTATTAAATAGCAGATACAATAATGCGAGAATAAAGCCAATTACACTATTTTAAACTAGTCGTTGGGGGCCACCGTAATATTTACCCATCATGGATATGCATAATGTAAAATATTAAAATAAAAATGTGTAAACTACTTATAAAATGCATTGCAATTCAAATAAAATCGTGGCTTGATGACGTCACAAACTTTAAAGGCTCGATTACTGAATTGCTTGAAAGCGGTTTTTCCTTATAACTCCAAAAATAATAATCCTATTAACTAGCGGTTTATTGCATCTGATTAAGCGTCAAATTTCCAATTAAAATATATCTTTGAAGTGATATTTGGATGAAATACAGGGTCATGAAAAATCGAAGAGTGTGGAAAATAGGATTCCAAATATCTCGGCAACTAATTATCCGATCGACTTCATGCTTTATTCAAAATTTATGTTTTTTTATTGTCTTTTATATTCATTTCTTAAAATATACAATTTCGAAAATTTTTATATACCTTTCATCAGAACGAATATTTCGATAGTCCGAAAAAAATTGTTCCGGTTAATCGAGGTTTATGATATGAAATAGGCTTCTTCCCATTATTACATACTAAGTACATACCGAATTGCAAGTCTCTATCTCAATTTTTTCGGGAGATAGAGCGTTTACAGACACACAGACACACACAGTCTCGTGTAACATGGTGAGTGCGGACACGGTCAGAATCCGGTTCACTGAGGACATCACACGAAATGTGTATTTAGCTATGTTTTTTATATTTTTTAAATAAATATATGTTTAACAATACGTATTTGTTTTAGAAATTTAGAAATTTTAATTATTTTAGATACGCTTTTTTTCCCAATGTATCCGAGGACATACCCATACACACATCTATCTGTGGACGTACCCATACATACATCTATCTGTGGACTTACCCATACATACATCTATCTGTGGACATACCCATACATACATCTATCTGTGGACATACCCATACATACATGTATCTGTGGACATACCCATACATACATCTATCTGTGGACATACATACCCTTACATACATCTATTCGAGGACATGCCCATACATACATCTATCCGTGGACATACCTATACATACATGTATCCGTGGACATATGTATACATACATCTGTCCGGGGACATTCATATACATGTATTCAGGGGTCGGAAAAACTACTTTTTGTTTGTAGCGAACTACAACTACAACTACTTTGTGAAAAATGCAGTTAACTACAACTACAACTACTTATTTTAAAAAGTAGCGACTACAAACTACTTTTTAAAAGTAGTCACTAATTCGCTACGTTTCGCTACTTTAGTTACCATCGCTAATTAAATGCACCGCAAACAATTTTTCCCCATAGACCATATAATGTAACTGAATTCTTTTGAATGTCCCTGTAAGCGATATATAAATGCTACACAGTTCATTTTCTATACTGAAAATTTTATGGTAAACTTCAATAACATATAAAACTTTCACTGCATTCCGAGTATATTTACGAGAGTTAGAGCACGGCCAGACAGACAAAGTGAATTCATAGACACTTTTTAATTATGTTGGAAAGTGTTAAAAAGAGGAAATTTGAAAGCAAAAATTGTAATAATCTTACAAATTTATGAGAGTAATATAGCACAGTAGCCCTTAAGATGGTTCTCAAATTCTTTGCTCAACAACGCGAAACTTTCTGACACATTATCTGATTCATTTTTAAACACAAAGGCATAAAACAGGCAAACCTGACTATGGAAGCGATTTGCAATCGAAATGAGTTTTCCATTTTTTGATAAATAAATTACTTATCGGATTATAAGCGATTCGTGTCACGTTTTTCCCTTTTCCTCTGCTGCGGCGTCGGAAATTCGGTTGAAAACGCTGACTTTGACAGTGTTTTCTGAAAATTCTTCTGTCGTTACCAAAAAAATATATATATAATAAAGAATAATGGAAAACGTCTTTCAGTAAGTAATTTAGTACAATTGAATAATAATTTTAATAATTTAGATATTCGGTGTGAGATGCGATCCAGTAATTATTATTAATAAAGAAAATGCTAACGCGCCTAGATGTGCAACTTCAGAATGTAAGCAGATGATTTAGATACTGATAACTTTTTATTAATTGGACAAAGTTTACATGCTACAGAATAATTACTACTTTCTTGTTCTATAACTTCAAAATATTTATTATATGCCGACCAGGGCAATTCTATACTATTTTTGTCTTCCATTCTATTACATCAATCTCAAAAGAAGAATCCCCACATTAAAAAAAAACAAGATCTAATAATGAGTAAGAAGACAAAGGGTTGCCAGCAAGAAAATTAATTTTTTTGATGAATGAATACTTTGCGGTTTTATTAGCAAATCCAGCAAATAATAGCTAACGGGCAAGCTGACGCTTTACGTTTCAGCTGCTAGTTTGTTTGAAAGCAGAAATCATTCCTTCCTAGTGCACTTTTCTCTAATAATAAAATGCTGTACTTGTTCTTTTTCTGTGCTTTTTCGAATATACTTTAATTAGAGTTCCAACGATTTTAAACTGGCAGGAAGCGAGCAGAAATTTCGTTCGAAGGGAATATTTTAGATGATTGCTTATTTATTTAATGTTACTGGACAGCAAAGAATACGGAACTTAAAAAAAAAAAAAAGAAGAGTTTTAAATTTTGTATATGGAGAGGTGGAGGAAATTTTAGGGGAAGGGGGATAATTTATATTACTGATTATTTATCGTCACTACAGAGCACTATTTAGGGCAGAGATTTTTTTTATATAAAAAAAAAATAACTTAAAGATTTTAGATTTATTTGTATGCCTGGTGGGGGGGGGGGGAAGAAGAGTAAATTATGGGAGGTTAAGGGACAATTTAGATGATTTATGTTTAGATAAATCCGTTCTTTTTTTTTAAATACAGATTTTACATTTCTTTGCTTGCTGGGGGTGGGAGGAAAAAGGGAGAAGAAAATAGTCAGATAAAGACTTAACATAGCCAGACGACTATATTTTGATAAAAAACAATCGTAGTCGTATAAAAATACATTATATTGAGAAGATTTCTATGGATTTAAATGACAATACACGAAGTTTCTGACACCCAAACTGTGAAAATGATAGTTAATTTGTGCCGTGGCCGTCGTCTATGAAAAAATCTATGATACCGCAACTGAGATTTTTCGCTGACATTCGCAAATTGTTGCCGAGAATATATTTCGCACAAATGAAACGAGTTATGATCACAAGATTGGCACTTTTTTCCTCCCTCCTAAAGTAGCGTCAAAAGTAGCGTTGATGCTCGCTACAGACTACTGATATTTTGTATCGTTCTACTCGCTACACTACAAACTACTAGAAAAAGTAGCGACTACTGTAGTTTCGCTACTTGTAGCGCGCTACTTCCGAGACCTGCATGTATCTATCAGTGGACGTACTTATATGACAATGGATATACGCATGGCGGATGATATTTAAATTTTTAAGGTACTAAACGTGCGATGATTTTCTAGTTCCCTTATTCGTATTTAAAATTCGATAATCTTAACAGAAAACGTAAGACCTAAAAAAATCCTAGACGACAGATTTATGAGTTAGGTTTTCATTGAGATTTTCAGTTTTTCTTGTCCGAAAATTTAGACAAAAGTACCAAAAAATAGTTTCTGCTATTTTAGATATCCCGATATTGAGTAGATATTGAGTAGGAAAAAAAATTGAAATCTATTTAAAGGGTATTGTGCGGTGTGTGTGTACTAAAGCTAATCTACTGGGACTAGCGACTCTGAGTTTGTACGCACTTGCTTCTGGAAAGTAATTTTGTGCACAGATTGCTTACGGGAAGGAGGGGCATTCAAACGGTGTACCAAGCGGAGGTTCTAGACAAAAGTGTCAATTAATAAATTCTATGATTTTGTGTGTTTCAACTTTGGAGTATATGAAAAAAATAATATCGAATTTCAGGGAATTGAACATTTTTTATTTTTGTGCAGAACTGTGCAAAAGTTATAGGGAGTGAATCGTAAAGAAAGTCCTGAATATTTTTCAATTTAAACAAGTTGGGAATTGTACGTTAAAAGTTACAAATGAGGTGCGTTCGCACTATAACTAGTTTTACAATGTTAAAAAATCATCTATATAGTTAAAACAGAAGACTGTTTTTTTAGTCATCTGCCCTGAAATTTCTATTGAATTAAGTTTGATAATTATTAGTATTTTTTTAATGAAATCTGTTCATTGGCAGATGTGCCAGCACTAGCTATTTTTTTTAAATATTCCCATTTTTATATTCTAATTTTAAAAGTTTTTATGAAATTTCTGTAAAATGTTGGTATTTGTGTTAAGATTTTATCTCTACAACATAAGATTAATTTGCCATCACTTTCCACCAATCAGAAGCGGGATTCAATTAGTGTATATATCGTCATATTAAAAAAAGAATCTCAATGGTTTTTCATAAAATTTAAGCATAGTAAAGTGATTGCGGTCAATTATGCAGTAATCACAGAAGAGCAGAATACAGATTATTTGTTGAGAAATAATATTAAGTAATCTATGTAAATAAAACAACAGTAAATAATCTATCATAAGAAGTAATATGAAAAACGAAATGTTTCCGATGAAGAAAATGATGTCATTCGGAAAACAAAAAAATGAATTTTCCTCCATGAATATAAAGTATTTTACTAGTCTTGTGTCAGTGTGACGCCATATTAACCGACCCTTAAAACTGCATCTAAATAGACAGAACTTCTGCTATTTTTTTACTTCCTTGGCATGCACAAAATAAAATATTTCTGAAAAGTAAATCATTTCTATTTAATTATAACAAATATTTAATGAAAAATTTTAAACAATTGGTTAAATGACTCTTACGGTAATAATTTCCTATATAATTTCATAAAACTGATTTTATATTCCAAATTTTATATTCCACATACTCTGAAATTAAAAGCTAAATCGGCTACTTATGAAAATGATATCATTTTTAAAACTTGCATTTTCAAACACAAAATTTCAATTTTAACAAAGCTAAATGACGTAAATGTCTAGATTTTTACTGAGATCAGATCTTCAATGGGATGTGGTGTTCATGTGCAAAGTTTTGAGTATGTTTGGGTGAATATCATGCTTTAAATTTTCAGTCATTTTCTTTTTTCATTACATTATTATTTTATTCATAAGTTTAAATTGTAATATATTTATTTAATATATTCTGTTGCGTCGAATTTCGATGGGTGTAACTAATTGTTATTATTTCAGATAAATGAATTATATCATCTGTTATGGCGAAATGAGCACGCCTTTTTTTTTTTCTTTTTACATATGCCATGTTTACAAATGCGAATTTTTTTTTTCGACACCAGGCAGCACTGTAAAATTTACCATGGAGATCTTGTTTTGCGAATGATTACCTCCATGTGGTTTCATATTTCTATGACTCACAATGAATGAATCTATTTTGTTTATTTACTGTAATGGATTGAGATATTCGGAGGTAACCTAATTTTTACTGAAGTTATCTCAGAATGTATACATTGTTTAATGTAACGCATCTCTCAAGCAAACCATTTTTTTTAACGACTTTTCTAAAAATGTAACTTTTCTGCAATTTTATTCGAAAAAATAATTTTGAATCCACTTGGCATATGAAAAAAGATGTGGTTAGCTTGTATTTCTTTTCCTCAGTCACATCACTTGCACTTTTATTATATAGATTATACGTATGATAGGATTTAACAGAATAAAGAAAACTTTCATTAATAACTTTTAGAGCTTTGATTAGATTTTCATGATATTTGAAGTGACTCGACAAAATCCTGCAACGATTATATATATTAAATTTCAGATGGGTCGTTTGGGTCGTTTTTGCGCTGTTATATGCGGACAGACGGACGGACCAGACGACGATTATAGGTGCTACGTATTTACATAATTACGAACGCACGTAAAAACTATATCATTGAAAATGAATTATATGTTCATTTTAATACAAAAGAGATAAAATTTATATTAGAGATATAATTGTAGACTACATTTCTATTATTGTATTAAAATAAGAATAAATTTTACTTTCATTCTGGGTTCGAGTTCGATTCAGGTTGAAGTGTGTCTGGTTTCAGGTTGACTTGAAGCAGAATTCTCGATTTCTGTTCGGGAATAAGCCTACTCGCGCAGGACTCCAATGTAGACCTTACAAACAAACATTATGTTATTGTGCTCTATCTATGTTATTCATTTTCTTTGCTTTTTTGTACAGCACTATTGCTACTAATGTTAAGTCATCTTCTGGAATATGTGAATACTGCACCGTATTGATAACTTTTTTTAGTCATTAATTTTTTAGACACTTTTTAAGACACACTTTCCAACACTTAAAGAATATTGTTAAGAAATATAATAAAAACCCATAATGCAGTAAATATTAATTTTTTGCAATTGCTGTCCATATCCGGTATTGTGTCACCTTCTTTCCTGCAGTCCTGTATGTCATGTGCAGAATTTAAACACACCAATTAATATACTATAAATTAGTTAATTTCAAAATTATTTACCAACTGAATCCATACTTCCAGCACTTATTATTGATCACTGTCCGTTCTATAAACGAAATTTTCTGTGGGAACTTGTAAATGAACTATAAATGCTACTTATTCTACACACCACACAAAGCGTGATGCAGACCATCTCAGTGATGAATATCAATCTCATTATGTTTGTAATATCGTAACATCAATAAAAAAATCTCAAACGATTTTCTTCCATATTACAACTGAATGTAACCAAATTATTTTGTGTGTCCCTTTAAACGCACTATATATGCTATACACTGCATTTTCAATACTTAACGTTATATAGTTAGTCTAAATAACATATAAAAATTACATGGAAATCCGAGTATATTTATGAAAGTCAGAACACGGGCAGACTGTTAGACAGACAGACAGAAGGTAACCTAATTAACATTTCACAACTATGTTTAAAAGTGCTAGAAAGAAGAAAAGCTCTTGAAGCTAGAGAATGGAGGAGAAGAAAATTTCTTAGTTTTTCTTATTTATTGGTGCCTTTATGAACGAGACGAATTTTTTGTCAAAACAGCAGCATAAAATCAACGAAGGAAAATTATAAAAACAAGAAATTTTTTGGTTATATGTGCCCTTAAGTTATTAAATTGAATTATTCACAAACTTACTATTATCATTTAAAAAAATGCTGTAATATATTAATTCCATACACGTTTTAATAACATTAACTAATAGTTATTTGTAATTTATTTAGTTTTATTAACATTTTGTTTCCTTCTAAATTATTAGATCGTTTTAAAGTCACAACTGTTTCATATATGATTAAATTTAGTAATGCTGTTTGTCTTTTAAACTAACTATACTTACTATATATGAGTTTATTTTATATATGAGTTTATTTTAGATTATAAAATGATTTATAAAATTAACCATTTATAACAATTCGCAAAAATAATTAAATTTAAAATTCTGCATATGATTAAATCATTTCAAATATGAAAGAATTATTATAAATGTAAATTAATTACATATTTTCGAAACATATCTGAATTTATGAAAAAAATATTGTAATTTGAATGTCCTATTATTCGATAATTTTATCAGAGAAAACAAGTTGGATTTAAGGATAACAAAGTTTTTTTAAAGGTAAAAAGAAAAAAATAATAATATGTTTGAAAAGCAAACGTTTTACACGAGTTTTCTGAAATCGGAGGATCCAATCTCATTTCGAAACAACAGCACAAAAGCGTGGAAGCCCATTTTCAAAACAATTAAACAGTTTTCATTAAAGTTGCGTTCAAACAACACTTGCTACAAAAAATCATAAATTATTTCTCTAAGCTTTCTTTTCCAACGGCCTTGTGATTATCAACAAAAAAGATGTCTCAACAAAAGAGAGGGATGGTGATAAACATGTCGGGGATCACCTGCACTGACCACTGACCTGCTGCCGAGTTATAGGAGACTGGCCGCATATCAGAAAGAGACTGACCACATGAAAGTAGCAGCAGTTGCCAACTGTAGTCTATTTGCAGCTTAAATATAGGTGGCGATTAATTATTACGCATTCCCCCCATTTGTAAGGGTCCTAAAAATATTTTTCTTTCATTAAACAACACAATTTTTCCTGACACATTCAAACAGCGATTTTCTCTCCATTTTCCTAAAAATTTCACGTTCTCATAGTCATGCGCTTAATTTTTAAATGTCATTCTCTATTTTCCTTTAAATTCCATATATCGTGAATTTATAGTCAATCGCTCCCCGATGACTATCATTTCGACATTTCATGTTATATAAGTCTGCCTAAAGAGTCAAATGTGCCGTCATTTTCTGATACATTAGTTTGTTTACTTTTGTAGGAACACTGTTCGATTTCCAAGAGCCTGATTATGATTACTTGCAAATAATATGTCTTTATCAATAAAAGTATTTCACATATGTGTCAGAAAGTAAGTAGATTCAAACTTGAAAACAGATTTAATATTCACCAAATAATTGAAAATATTTTGGTCATAACCTTATAATAAACTTAAACTTAATCATGCTTTTCCACCTAATGTTCAATTGTTATAAGAAAAATTGAAAAAAAAATTTTTTTTTCAAAGTCATGAAACATATGATAAATTTTTTTATAAAATTTCAAGAACCAAACACGTACGAGACCTTTCCTCGCTTTCATATACCCCTGCCTACACACATGGGTGAAACAAGTAATGGCGGTCAAACAATGTTTTTTTCTTCTTCTTCTTCTTTTATTTATATGATTTGACAATATTTTTTCTAACTTCCTTCCTCAAACATTGTCGTTTTCAAGAGATATTGCATTATTAAATAAATCTACTACAAACGCATATTGCCCACAGCCACAGACAAACCATTATTATAATTTAGAAAAACGTGGTTTTAGAGAATAACTTGAATACGTTTGACTATTTCTTCACTAATTACCGATTAGCAAAACATGTGTATTTACTAGGGAGATCTGTATTCAGCCTGGCCCCATTCACCCTTTCAAAATCTCACGATCTATCACAACTTGTAGCTAGTTCGGCGCAGCTGGACGTAATTTTTTCTTGTGAAAGAAATGCTCCTATTTATAACAGGAATTTTGAGAATTGTGCCGCTAGATCATATAACACAACTAAAATGGTTTTGAATAGAAAGTTTTTGGATATACCATTGCATTCAAAGGCAGTTAAAAGATATAAATGCTTTCTCGCCGAAATAGCTTTTTTTTTTTTTTTTTTTGAGGTAAGTTAAAGTATACATTTTGTTAATAAAACAAAACAAAACAAAAAAAAGGTAAATGGTTTTAGTTATTACCTAGGGGGAGCTCAATCCCCCCCAGCCTCCATCTGGTTATGGACCTGGTGGGTGGAGAGAGACGAGCAAGATGCTAAAAACTGAATAAGACGGAAAATGCACTAAATGATTGATTAATCCTTAAGGTGGTTTTCAAAAGACCTGCTCAACAACGCGAAACTTTCTGACTCAATTTTAAAAGCATAAAATTAGCAGGCCTGATTACTGAAGTGATTTGGAATCGAAACGAGTTTTCCATTTGTTGATAAATAAATTACTTATCGAGTTAGATTCGTGTCACGCGACGACACTTTTTCCCTTTTCTCGTGCTGCAGTGTCGGTAATTTGGTTCAAAACTCCGACTTTGACAGTATTTTCTGAAAGATTTTCTGCCTTTACCAGAAAAATGGAAAACTCCTTTCGATTACAAATGTTCTGAATAACAACACCTACCAATTTGATAAATTTGCGAAAAAAAATGAATTAGAAAATGAGCTAGAAAGTAGCTCATTTGGATTTGAGAACTGCTTCATATAGTTTCTTTAGAAAATACTACATTGATAGCTAAACCCACCTATGTTTTTCTAATGATCAAAACACGAGTTCTTACAAGTTAACACTTTCCAACATAGTTGAAAAGTGTTTATGAATCTAGTTTGTATCTCTGTCTACCTGTCAGCCGTTTGTTTGTCTGTGCTGTAATAACTCGCATAAATGTACGCGGATTGTCATGCAATTGATATGTGTGATTGAGGTTTACTATGTTCGGCACTGGAAATGAAGTGTGTAGCACTTATAGTTCCTTCACCAGGATACTCAAAATAATTCCGTTACATTACGGTCTATGAGGAAAAATCATTTGCAGTTTATTTTAATGATGTTACACTATTTGAAACATTGAAATTGATGTATATCATTGTGCTGCACCAAAAGAAGTTTACTACAGAATATGAGTCTAGCACTTATAGTTCCTTTACAGGGACACTCAAAATAATTTCATTTACAATGCGGTCTATGGGTTGGAAATCGTTCGCGGTTTATTTTAATAATGTTTCAATATTTGAAACATACTGAAATTGATATAGATCACTGAGGTGCATTACAAGAGGCTTACTATAGAATTTTGCGTGTATAGCATCCATCGTTCATTTACAGGGACACATAAAAGTATTCTGTTAAAGTACTGTCTGTTAATAATAATGGCTGGATTTGCGTTTCCATTTGCGTTTTTAAATTTAACTAATTATTTTCCTATTACTTTCCTATTACTTGGTGTGTATAAATCCTTATAGGTCATATACAGGGTAGCACAAAACATCTGGAGTGCATTTGCGTTAATTAACGGAAATTGCCAATGTGGTATTTTCAACTGTGCTATGCGTATCCTAACTGAACTAAGTTTTTGCATTCTATGTAGTATATATAAAAATCAATAGATCTTATACTGGGCTACATAAAATAATTAGGATATTTTTCTTTTATTGTTGGAAATTTCTAAAATTGGATTTTTAAATGTGTTGCACTTTTTCCAAATTCTTAAACAGTAAATATTTCTAAAAGCATTTTGGAAGTGTTGGAAAATTTTACATAATGTGTACTTGACGTATGATTTTTCGTTCTTTTTTTTTCTTCTAAGAGACAGCAATTTTAAACACCTGTGCCCCCACAAAAAAGGAAAAATCTTACGAGCTGCCTGTGGTGACAACTTATTAGAAATATTTCCAAATTTTTAAAATATTTTTTATCAGTTGTTTGTTGAGACACAAAAACGAATCTAACCATTCATTCTATTAATTTTTGGATTTAATTTAACAATTTAGATTTCTTTATTATTAGTTTTTTAGAGTTTAACGTGCCTGAAAAAATTGGAAAATTGTTTGAAAACCCTTTTTCTAGTTACTAAACAAAAAATTGTATAGATTGTTAGAAATCAGATGGGGCATCATATGGTATCGGATAAAAAATTAAGAAGTTGAAATTTATTTAAACATGAATTTATTTTCTATTTTTCTATTGAATAGGTTTCCATAAAATGTCATTTTTATTTTTTAAAATAAGCAGGTATTAAGTTTCACATATGCATTTTTTTTCTAGAGATATTTTAAGATACTTTATGGTTGATGTAGCCACATTTCTAGACTAAACAAATGTTTATTTTTGTTTTGTTTTTAGTAAGTTTATACTAATTTCTGTACAAAATAGTTTAAAATTATTCTTTAGTCAGGACTCAAACTCTTCTATGGATACTAGATTATTTTTTTAACACAATTATTTCAAATTGGTAAAGTAATCATACAAGTTGTAAATTTCCAACTGGACGAAAAATGTCCGGGCCAGGATTCGAACCTGGGATCGCTTGGCTGAAGCCGCCACGCTCTACCACTGAGCTATCCCGGTCAGACCAGATGCTTCGATCAATAAGGTTAACTGGATGAATTATGCCCTCATATCAGACCAGATGCTTCGATCAATAAGGTTAACTGGATGAATTATGCCCTCCAGATTCGACCGGGATAGCTCAGTGGTAGAGCGTGGCGACTTCAGCCAAGCGATCCCAGGTTCGAATCCTGGCCGGACATTTTTCGTCCAGTTGGAAATTTACAACTTGTATGATTACTTTACCAATTTGAAATAATTGTGTTAAAAAAATAATCTAGTGTATTCCGTATCCAGCGTTTACTGGAGTTCCATTACCTGCGATCTTTTCTGTTGAGCTGATTAAAATATCAAACCAGATGCTTCGATCAATAAGGTTAACTGGATGAATTATGCCCTCCAGATTCGACCGGGATAGCTCAGTGGTAGAGCGTGGCGGCTTCAGCCAAGCGATCCCAGGTTCGAATCCTGGCCCGGACATTTTTCGTCCAGTTGGAAATTTACAAATTGTATCTTCTATGGATAGCTTACTTCTTTCTTTCTGTATCACCCCCTTTTTAGGTGTGTTCGTAATTATATAAATACGTAGCACCTATAGTCCTCGTCTGGTCCGTCCGTATGTCCGCATATAACAGCGCAAAAACTACCTAACCGAATGGCTTGAAATTTAATATATATTATCGTTGCAGAATTTTGTCGAGTCATTTCAAATTTTATGAAAATCGAATCAAAACATAAAAAGATATTAATGAAACTTTTCTTTATTCTATTAAATCCTATCGTACGTAATATATATAATAAAAGCGCAAGTCATGTGACTGAGGAAAACAAATACCGGCAAACCACTTCTTTTTTCATATGCTAGGCGGTCATTTTTATTCAAAATTATTTTTTCGAATAAAATCGCATAAAAGTTACATTTTTCGAAAGAGCGTTGAAAAAAATTGTTTGTTTGAGAGATGAGTTACATTAAAAAATGTATACATTCTGGGATAACCTCAGTGGAAATTACGTTAACAGTCGAATATCTCAATCTATTAGAGTAAATAAACACAGGAGATTCGTTCATTATGAGTCATAAAATTATTAAACCATGGACGTAATCATTCGCAAAGCAAAATCTCCATGGTGAATTTTACAGTGCTGTTTGGTGTAAAAAAATAAAAATAAATAAACAAATAAATAAAAAAATCGCATTTGTAAACGTGGCATACGTAATAAAAAAAGAAGAAAAAAGCATGCTAATTTCGCTCATCGCAGACGATATAATTCATTTCACTGAAATAATAAGGATGATTTTTTACATTGTGAAACTAGTTATAAAATGAACGTATAAAAATCATATGTCTCGTTTAACGTACAATTTCCAACTTGTTACTGTATAAATTTGTCATAAAGAAAAACGAATTACAAAATGTGTATATAATTCAGGTAAGAAGAAAAAGAAGCACATAGAAACGACTTGCAATCTGCAGCCAAAACGAAGGGAAAAAGTGTAAACTTGATAATGTGAAAAGCATTTGTGGTACACAATCATTGAAAAAAGTGTTTCTTCAAAAAGTAAGACTATATCCTTAACTTAGTTCCAGATTTTTCGGAAACACGCATATTAATAAATATAACATAATGAATAAAGAGTATGACGTATTGTTTTATCTACAAAAACAACTTTTCAAAAGTAAAAAAAAGCCAAGCGTAAAAAAAAAAAAAGTTGTGGCTAAAAAATGGTGTGATATCAAATTTCCAAGCTATTATATTGTTTATTTAACTTTTTTCCATTAAATAAGTTATCATATATATAAGTCGAGTGCCTACGTATATGTTAATAGAAATCGTTTTCTCCTGTACTAAATACATCCTAATGAGTTTCTGAAAATTCAATTTTTTTCAAATTATGCATGATGGGCTTGGCGGCCATCTTTCCATATTTCTAAGCACCCAAATTTCCAAAGTAAAAGCGTAATATGTTTGCAATGTAATATGTTTATAAAAATTTCGAACTTCAGATTCTAACTACGGACAGATAAATTAGATAAGACTGATATTTTGATAAATTGATTTTTACTAGTTTGAAATTAATAATTACTCTAAAAAATAAATCATCAGATGAATCTTTAAGATAAGTCATCATTATCTTAAGACACAATTTTCAGAGCATACAAGTCTATAAATGAAACTCTTAAATATTTGCTTAAATAACAATTTTGAACTTCGGATTTTAACTACGGATTTGGGTGGTTAGAATTTTGTGAATAATATGCAAAGATGGCCGCCAAGCCCATCATGCATAATTTGAAAAAAATTGAATTTTCAGAAACTCATTAGGATGTATTTAGTACAGGAGAAAACGATTTCTATTAACATATACGTAGGCACTCGACTTATATATATGATAACTTATTTAATGGAAAAAAGTTAAATAAGCAATATAATAGCTTGGAAATTTGATATCACACCATTTTTTAGCCACAACTTTTTTTTTTTTTTTACGCTTGGCCTTTTTTTACTTTTGAAAAGTTGTTTTTGTAGATATCATTTCTTTTTTTTTAAATATATTGAACATAATTTAAATAATCTAAACATGAGAAATAATTTAAAAATACATTTTAATTTCAGTCATTGTTTAAAGGGTTAACTAGAAACACCAGTAGATTTTTCAATTAAATTAATTACACTCTTAAAAACAACATACTAAATGTGGCTTGTTATAATACTTGTTATCCTCCGTTAAAAAATATCACTGACTAATCCATTAAATGAATAAAAATGGAATATGTACATAGCGTGTCAGCGCTGCATTTGAAATCAAACGTGATATCACGCTCTTTTATTATTAGCACTAGCTGGCTTCGCCCGCTAGCGGGCCCCTAATTTACACCGGGGCCTCAATCCTTTTAAAACCTCGAATAAGATAAACCACGAACCTCCGACCTGGTTCCACGCTGCCTTCGGCACCGGATAATCCCTTAATTTGCACATCGAATTGTATAAACCTGTAAACAAACGAGCTTCCGACACGGGTCCCCGCTGCCTTCGGCACCATATAGCAGTCGTTCTGCGCACGCTCAAGTTCTATCTTCCACCACCAGGTAGCGCAATCTGTTCTATACGAACCTCGGGCACTGAAATCGTTAAGTCTATAGATGTCGAGTCGAATGAGCTATACCCCGTCGTGATCTGGCCCATAGAACCAGAAATAAGAAAGTGCCCCCCTGGTGGTGAAAAAACGAACTAAAATCGGAAAGCTCTATAGATGTCGAGTCGAATGAGCCATACCCCGTCGTGATCCGACCCATAGAAACAGAGATAGGAAAGCGCCCACTGGTGGTGAAAGCTAATCGCCGTTGGGCGGCAAAGTGGGGGGGATGAACACCGGAGATGCATAATAAGATTAGGCGGTCACAGACTTTTCCAACGATGTATCACATGAGGGATAAAATTCAGAAAATACCCTCCCCCCACCTGCATAATTTGATTAAGCGTTCACAAACCTTTCCAACGATATATCACATGAGAGGTGTCGGCAAAATTTAGAAAAGTGCCCCCTTTGGGGGGGGTGAAAGCGGGAAGATGGACCCCGAAGATACATAATATGAATAAGCGGCCACAGGCCTTTCGAACAATATATTACATGAGTAGTGTCGGGGGGGGCGCAAAATGTGGGGGTTTCACCTGTGGTGCATAACATGAATAAGTGGTCACAGCCCTTTGTAACGATATGTGACATGACGGATATCGTTAAAATTTAGAAAAGTGCCCCCCCCCCCTTGTGTAGGCAAAACGCGCTCCGCCCCTCCCTATAATTTTTGACGCAGCTTTATTTTTAAAATTTATGTTATGTGTTATAAAATATCGTAAAGTTTCAAACAGATAGCCTTAATATATTTCCTAATTTTGTTCACGCTATTCCCCATCCTCTCCCCGAACTGTGACGCGCCATTCTTTTTTATAATTTTTTTATCATGTGTTATAAACCATCTTAAAGTTTAAAACAGATCGCATTGGAATTTAATATATTTGCTGAAATTACTATTATATGTAGAATAATATAGAAATAAACCCTCCTTTAGATTGTAATTGAGATATATGAACAATTTTTAGAATTTATGAAAGCTGATTTTTATTTATTTATTTATTTATTTATATATATATTTTTTTTTTTGCACTGCCCTGTGCATGTTTGGAATTTCTTAGCAATTTCTTAGATTTACATTATTTTATTCAATTAAACATTGTACTGTTACAATAAATTTAAATGGAAACTTCACTTCTAAAACAAAAATAATTTAACAACTGGATTTCATTAATTTATAGAAAAATGACGTGAAAGGTATTCCTGCGAACGAAAAGCCTTTACCGTGTTTTTTTTTGTTTTTCTTTTAGAAATAAATGAATCACATTTAATTCATTTCAAAAATTTTGTTTACGTTTGGAAAGAAATTTTAAATGCCGATAACTCTTAATGTATACATTTTAGAAGGTACATCTTCCCTCAAAAACTAATTTATTTTTAAAGATCTTTCAAAAACGTATATTATATATTTAAAATACTTTTTAAAGCATAAACACTACGTCTGATTACTTTATTTTACAATATTTTAAGAACACGCATTTTATCAGACAATTAAATGCACTAAACAAACACGAATGAAAAATTGACCTGGGCCAGGACTCGAACCTGGGACCTTACGCATACCGTGCCGCCGCTCTGCGACTGAGCCACCCAGATCGATACGCTTGACGGGAATTTCTCATACTTATTCTTGTTGGAAACAGTCATCTGCCACAGTTTGCAGTCATATTTAATTGTTTGATAAAATGTGTGTTCTTATAATTATGAAGTTTTATTTTTTTTAAATATCTTCAGAAGAAAATGGCTGACTTGCAGATGAAATTTGATGTTGTTATAACTTGTAACTGATTTGTGCTATTATAATACAGACTATCCGCCACTGGCGACCAGTTTGGTCTCCCTTAAATGTATGTTAAGCATTGTAACACGTTACTTTTATTCATAATTTAATTTTTTTCCTTAATCCTTCGCCAAACCGAAAGATTCTAATAGACAAATCAAGAACTTTTGTGATCATGGTAGCATTTTGCATATTTTTTGTTGTTATGTATTTCATCTTCCATGATAAAAACCGTTTAACCCACTTAAGCATTTGTCCTTCATGTCCGTTTGCTTATCAGTTGCAATATGTTCGCTAAGACGGAGATTCTTAAACATATTAAGTAATTTTTCGTAATTGGGTCCATTGCCAATTGGCGTATTTTAGTTAATACGATTTGATGCAATGAAGTCTATTTTGTGAAAGTCCTTAATGATATCCACATTTACACTGAACCATATTGTTGCTAATATTTGTTTTTGTTTTTCGTTAACTTTGGCTGTAGACTCGATTGCGAAAGATTATAAAATCTATCATTATTCTCATCTAAAACGTCTTGAGTAATGTGCCATAATCGGGCTACATATTATTACACGTAATTTTCGAGTATAGTTTGGTGGAAAATTGAACTTTTGAAGGCCAGTTTTGATAATCGCATTCCCTTTAAACCATATTTTCTGTCAGGACTTTTTTCCCATGACGTACAATCTGATTAAAATTCACGAACTTCCTTTTAGATGCCTAGTACGACTTTGTTTTTCTCTGCTCCCCTTTCTTGATATAGTTCGGGAGTTTTTATAATAGCGTAATTATCTTATTTCGGCATGTCTGCTTAATGTCTACTGACTATTAAGATTCGTAACAGGTAAAATACGCCGCGCCAACATTGGCACCTATAATTCTAATTACAGCAACCCGTTTTTTCTCTATATATTGTAACTCTATAGTTAATATTACGTAGTAGAAATATAAAAGACTATTGAAGACGGTTCTATTGATATAGTAGATATAGATATGTATAGTATATTCATGGATATATAATATGTGATTAGAATATATATCTCTCATATTCATTCCGTTGGATATAACATACCCCAAATAAAATTTCCATCGAAAATGTCTAATCTAAAAACCATCAATATGATTTTATGTGTTTAGTAAGTGTATACAAAAAGAATTTACTGCATTATTTTACTTTAATTATATATTATTAACCATTTTTAATGATGGGTCCTTTTGGGTACAGTTGTCGCAGACGCATCGGGGTATCATTTTGGTGCCAAAATGGCGATTTTATGCCTGGCCAACCTGGCGTTTTAGGCTAGATTTTGCTTCGTATGGCAACCTGGTAGAGCAGATTCCGCATGCTTTATAATAAATTGAATATTGTGTGTTTTATAACAAATTAATGATTGTGTGTGTTTTTAAATAAAATTGTGTGTTTTTTTAAAATATAAAATGACTTATTTCATAATAAAATAAAAGTAACATGCTGTTTTAGCAATCTCTAACAGGTGTCTGAAAATGGGATTTTCTCGCCAAGATGGCGCAAAACAAAAATCGCGCCAACCCCGGAGCGTGTGGTGACAGCTTTTCCAATTTAAAATGCATGCCGTTCACATTTTTCATTCAAAATAGAAAATAGATAAATAAAAAATAGGTACTTTTCCGTTATACGGACACCATGCCAAAATGTATGCTAATGCATAATGTATGTAAATGTATGTAAATGTATGCTTGGCGACAATGGTGTCCGTATAAAGGAAAAGTACCAAAAAATAATATCATAAATCAAAACATTTGATTTCAGAATCAAAGTATCGTTTCTAATTTGAACACGTGAAGAATAAAAGCTGGTATTGGCGATTTTAAAAATGATATTGGCGAGATTTGCACCCAAATAACATAAAAGTACTTAATGATGTTATGTATTTTATAAATGTATATTAAATTACTATTTGGAACGCGATTGGTCATTAACAATGGTAAATATGATTGGCAATTAACAATCATTTTAGGTGATCTCTCTTCCTGCCACGTATAATAGATAAATATCAAATTAACTGACAATTCGTTTCGAAATTTGATTCATTAAATATTATTACATGACTTGTATTTGTTTACATTCAACTTTGTCAAGAAAAGATTCCGAAGGAAGTTGAGTTGTAAAGCACTTTATCAAGCAGAATTATGGTAAACTTTGATGGTCTTACAGGTCCTGGTGCAAATTACTTTTTTGACACCAGGCAGCTCTCCAAAAAATCATTCATGGAAAACTTATTTTACGAACGATTATCTCCATGGTTTAATGGTTTAATATTTTAAAACTTCACGACGAATGAATCTTTTTTTTTTTTTTTTTTTTTTTTTTGTTTACTTTCATGGATAGAGAATTTGAACTGCGAAGCTAATTTCAACTGAAGTTATTGCAGAATATATGCCTAATTGAACGTAAGTCATCTCTCAAATATTAATTTATTTTGAACGATCTTTCTAAAAATGTAACTTTTATGCAGTTTTATTCGAAAAAATAATTTTGAATAAAAATGGCCTCCTGGCATATGAAAATTTTTATGCAGTTTTATTCGAAAAAATAATTTTGAATAAAAATGGCCTCCTGGCATATGAAAAAGCGATACGGGCATCCCGGAACTGTTGATGACAGTCACATGACTTACGGTTTTATTATAGAGATGGTACATGGTCGTTGGCATGTTTTATCTCTGTTTTGGCATAATTTTTTAATCGCCAAGTTAATTAACAGTTTTTTGCTAATTAAGGATAGAAAATAATATTTTTTTACACTGAATTTTATAAAAGCACATAGATTACGTAATTACTTGTCCAAAAATGCAATCCTTTTTTTATTCGGCCGAATATTAAGGTCTGTAGGTTGTTTGAAAAAAAAAAAGATTGACGAAGAAAAAAGTGATCATTTTAAGTATCTCGACGTTTTAAAAAAAATCTATATCTCTGTTTATAAATCACTTATCAAGATGAGTTTGGTCTTAAATTGAAGAAATTCTTCATTAGATTCTTCTAGTTTTCGTTTTTTTTTTCTGCGAAATTTGATTCATTAAATATTATTACATGACTTGTATTTGTTTACATTCAACTTTGTCAAGAAAAGATTCCGAAGGAAGTTGAGTTGTAAAGCGTTTTGTTTATTTGATATCTGATATTTTAATCTGGCATGTTTTGTCGATTTAACATTGCGAAGTTGATTCCTGTAAATAAGCAGTAGCGGTCTAGTTCAGTTCTTGGCGTTGTTTGTGTGGCGTTTTTTTTTTTTTTAAGCTTGGCTTGGCAGAGCGACCGCCCTGCTTGATTTTCCTAATTTTTTATTTCCTTAATTTTAATTGTTTTACGAGCATCCTGATTAGATTCCTTCCTGTAAAACAGCTGATTTGTTAAAGACTGTATCCTCAGTTAATTTATGTGCAGCATATTTTGAATGATAGATTTTATTTTATTGAATTTACGGAGTTTTCGTTTTTAAAATTCATATGTCTGAATATTATGGCATACATTGATTGAAAAATAAAACTTGTACATTTAAAAGGTTGTCAGGCCAGGATGCAGTTTACATGAAAGTGAAATAAAATTAAAAAGTGCTGTTACTGTCGCCATGGTGGACAACCCTCTAAGGCAGCCACTCTGTCGGTATTAGATTACACATTTCAAAAATCTTAGAGGTTATTTGCTGAAAGCTGAATAAAATATTTCCATAAACTCTGCCAATTAATTCATAAGACAGCCGATCTGGTTCGTTGCTTACATAAATAAGAAATGGAAATAAATTAATGGTTTTCATGCTTTCATGCGTATGTTCCGTTCAGATAATCTTTGATATTACTCAACTCTTTTACTGCAAATACGATATTTTTAAATACTTTCTTACTTTTTTTCTTTCGCAGAAAATTATGTGAAAGTTTAATTTTATAATTAAAAATAATTATAATTAAAAATAATTATAATTAAAAATATATTGTTACTTTATAGTGATGTTTCGTTTTATCTGTATCATATTGTATTTAAAAATACATTTAATAATTGATGCATCTTTTAAACCTAAAGTTTGAGATACTAGCGAGAAAAAAGATAAGAAAATACATAAAACAGGGGAAAAAAATCAATTTTCTAAAATTAATTTGTAGTTTCATATAATTCATATGATTCACAGTTAATTATTCTCATTATAGAAATTCATATCTTGAATGTATATAAAAAGTTTGCATTATTTTGATAATATCGAAAAATCCATATAAATAGAGTTTCAGTTTCAACACAAAATAATTCATGTGTAAGCTGTTTCACTAATTACTGACTTGCAAACAGAGTTTGTTTTATTCATAGCCGGATAAGGGGGTGGGGCATCATTGATTCAGCGGCCCTCGGCAATGACTTAAGTTGTATCAAAATTTCGTTTAAAACATACTTAATTTCTATTTAAAAAAAAAAAAAAAAAATAATAATAATAATTTTGTCTTTAAAATGGTAACAATACTCTCAAATGATGAGAAAAAAGTCATGGTTCAAGTGTCAACATGCATCATTTTTTCCTTTTGCAGTTTTAAAACGTTGCAAGTCCAATATAACGCTCTGTTGCTAAGCTGTTCTTTCAGTATTTTTACCCTCTTTTGCCTGAGAACCGAAAGCGGGAAAACCCCTTTATTCTAATTCTAACCTTTCCCTTGCAATCTCAACAAACAGGTGCACTGCATATGTTTTCTGAGAAATTAGTAAAGAGGACCCCCCACACTCTCCAACGTCGGATACTTCCGAATGTTATGGACAGTACCCATTGCCGGCGCTAGACATTTTACTGCCTGAGGCGAGCATTATTTTGCCGCCCCTATGCCGTGATTGTTTATTCACCACTTCTCAAACTTTTTTTTTAAGAATAAGTAAATTAATTTTGCTAACTATAATTTATTAATATATATATATATATATTAAAATATAAAATATTATATATATTTAAAATATTATATTAAATTTATTTATTAAATTTTTAACGTTAATCAACGTTTTTAAATTTTTATATTAAAATATAAAATTTTATATATATATATATATATATATATATATATATATATATATATATATATAATTTACATTTAAGAAATTTAAAATAATCTAATTACTTAAGAAATTTTGCCGTTATTTTGAAAAAGTAACAACAGTTAACTTGAAATTATTAAATGAATAAAAATGTTATTACTCAAGTAGTATTTACAAGAAAGCATCATATCAGGAATTAAACTGACGCTACGCTTCAAAATCTCATTCGCCTTGCTTTTCCATTTGAAAATGCATTTATTGTATCGACGTTATGAATATTAGGAAATAAAAAAACAGTTGCATCAGGTCAAGCTGAGTTTAAAATATACATTTTTAAGCCAAAATATGTCAAACATTAAAAACAATCCAATTACATTAAAAATTTGTATAGAATTTCAAATAGCAAAATAATTATATCAATAACAAGTTATATCTTTTTGAAATATGCACAAAAATAAAATCCCCTGTTAGTAGTATTTAAAAAAAATAATTATTAAAAATAAAACACAAAGATCTAATTTTCCTTGATTTTTCTTTGGTGAAGTCATTTATTATTATACGGAAATCAATATCATAAAGCAATCACATTATCAAGAAAAAATAGATAAATATACTAACACAAACTACGCATTATATTCTTGAAATTAAAAAGAAAAATTATGATCTGAATAGAAAATTACATATGTTTATTTGAAATTGTATACATGAAGATTTAATTTTATATCTGTAATATTTACAAAAACACAACTATCAACAGTGAAATAAATAATTCTATACTAATTCGTCTTGATTTTTTTTTTTTTTTTGTCAAAATCATTTACTATATCACCCTAATATTAAAAAATAATTGTATTTTCATTCGCTAGAATAATTTAACTAATTGACCCGACCGGCGTTGCCCGGCCACATAAAAAAATTGTACAAAGCGCGAAAAAACTAAAAAATGTAATATAAAATCGCGAAAAATATAAAAATTTCTCCATGAATTCCGAATAAACTTTATTGTAAAGAGAACAAAATTACTATATTGGGCAGAAGATTGATGCCAGATTCCTTTTACCAATGTCGAAAAATCGCAGCGAATTGCGGAAAAACGCTAAAAATTGCAATCAAAAATCGCAGAGGACAAAATTTACCGTATCTGGTAAGAAATAAAAAAAAATATTTTACGGATGTCCAAAAATCTCCTAAAAACTCTAAAAATCGAACAAAAAATTAAAAAATCGCTGAACGAATTCCCAATAAACTTTATTGAAAAAAGGACAAAATTTACTATATTGGGTTAAAAGATTAAAACCTCATTCTTTTTACTAATGTGGAAAAATCGCCGCGAAACGCAAAAACAAACTGGCTAAAAATTTAAAAATATAGCAGAGGACAAAATTTACTACTGTATTCTAATACATCCTAACGTAATTCTTTCCCGAAAATCAATCATCAGAGCGAAAAAAAGTGAAAAAAGCATTGAAAATCGCTGAATACAAAATGTAATATATTGCGCTAAATATTTGAAACAGAATTCCTTTTATGAATATAAAAAAAAATCGCCACAAAACGCAAAAAATGCTAAAAATTGCATTGAAAATCGCAATAAAAATCACAAAAATTTCAAAAATCGCGGAGAACAAAATTTAATATAATAAGTTTGAAACGGATTTTTTTTTTTTTTTTTTACGAATGTCAAAAAATTCAATGTAAAAAGCGAAAACTCGAAAAAACTCTAAGAATCGCATTAAAAATCACTAAAAATTAAATATCGGTGAACAAAATTTACTACGTAAGGCTAAAAGTTTGAAACCGAATTCCGTTTACGAATGTCAAAAAATCGCCTCAAAACGCTAAAAATCGCTAAAAATAAAACAAATCGTAGAAAACAAAATTTACTAATAATGGACTGAAACATTGTAACAGGAATTATTTCACGAATGTCAGAAAAATTACCGCGGAACGCGAAAAAATACTAAATATCGCTAAAAATTCAAAACTCATAGGTGTGAAAATTTACTATATTGGCTAAAAGTTCAAAACAGAATTCATTTTACGAATGTCAAAAAATCGCCACGGAATACGAAGAAAAAGAGTTGAAAATCACATAAAAAATTCAAAAATTGCGGAGGACAAAATTTACTGTATTAAGCTAAAAGTTTGAAGCCAAATGTCTCTTACGAATGTCAAAAAATCGCCGCAGAACACGAAAAATTTCTAAATTTCAAAAATAGAGGAGGACGAAATTTACTATATTAGTCTAAAGGTTTGAAACCGAATTCCTTTTAACAACATCAAAAAATTGCCGCAAAACGATAAAAAACTCTAAAAATCGCATAGAAAAATTCAAAAATCGTTGTACAAATTCCGAATAAACGATTGAAAACAGGACAAAATTTACTATATTGGGCTAAAATTTTACAGCTGGAATCCTTTTACTAAGTTAGAAAAATCGCCCAAACACAAAACAAAATAAAAAGACGCTAGAAATTGCACAAAAATTGCTAAAAATTAAAATTAAAACATCTCCGAGGAAAAAATTTACTAGAGTTGTCTAAAATATTTTAAAGAGAAATATTTTCTGAATATTAAAAAAACCGGCTCGAGAAAACGCTAAAAATCGTGGAAAACAAAATTTAATATACAGTAAAATCCCGTTACAACGAATTCCATTACAACGAAAAATCCCGTTATAACGAAATGCAAGCGAGTCCCGTTTTGAAATGTATTCAAATAATGTTAACATAATCTCAGTATAACGAAATATTCAATTTTTTATAATCTCGTTAGAACGAAATAATATGACACGGCAAATACTTTCAGTTGTACATTTTTATCGCTTGACAATTTTTGTTTTCGATGCCTAGTCTTAGGGACAATCAAGCTTATCTCTAAAGCAATCGCTTTTCTCCGAGCTTTGTTGTAAAATCGGTGTGCATAGGCATTTCACTGCAGAAGGAATGTTTCCTTTGTTCGCTCTCCCCTTTTCTCCACCCCTTTTTCTTGGAAGTCCAAGTAAGCTGTAACCAATGTAGGCAAACTTAACAAAACGTGAAATGAGTATTGCACATTCCCCCTTCCCTCTCCTCCCTACCTGAATAACTTTTGCAAAGGAATTTCCAAAGCTCGAAATCAGTTTGAAAATTTTCATCTTACCAGTAGGTCATAAAATGGCGGCTGTTAAGCGAAAACAGTTTAGTTTGGAAGAAAAAAAGCCATAATTTCTGAAGTTGAGAAAGGAATGAAAAAATCTGATGTTGCTAGCAAATATGGAATTTCGCCGTCTACTTTATCCACTTTTCTAAAAGACAAAGAAAGCATTTTGAAAAAAATTCAAGTTAAAGTCTTTGATCCAAGCAGAAAACGAATTCGAAATGCCCAGTTTCAAGATGTGGATAGTGCTGTTTACAAATGGTTTATGGATGTTCGTTCTAGAAACATCCCTCTAAGTGGCCCTTTAATTAGAGAAAAAGGTTTGGAATTTGCAAGAATGCTAAACATTGAAAATTTTCAAGCCAGTGTCGGATGGTTGAATCGATTCCGAGAAAGATACGGTATAGTGGCAAAATGCATTTCAGGAGAAGCAAAAGACGTCCCAGTTGAATTTGTAAACGAATGGCGTAAAGGTGAAATACAAAAAATAATCAAGACGTATAGTCCTAACGATGTTTTTAATGCCGATGAAGCCGGAATATTTTTTCAGTTAGAACCAAGGAAGACTTTAGCGTTAAAAGGAGACAAGTGTATTGGAGGAAAGCTTTCCAAACAAAGGATTACAGCCCTATTTTGCTGCAACAAATCAGGAACAGAAAAACGAAAAGTACTCATAATCGGCAAATCTGAAAAACCCCGTTGTTTCAAACATTTTAAGTCCTTACCATGCATCTACAAAGCCAACAAAAAATCATGGATGAGGCAAGGATTCTTTAATGAATGGCTGATAAATTTTGATAAAGATATGCAAAAACAAAAACGTAAAATTCTTCTACTCATAGACAACTGCACAGCACACAATGATCCTCCTATATTGAATCACATTCGTGTAGAGTATTTCCCGCCTAACTGTACTGCAATACTTCAGCCTCTTGACCAAGGCATTATCAGAGCCGTAAAATCACGATACAAAACTATGTTATTAAAACGCATTCTCTGTGATCTGCAAAATAACGTAAACAGAAAGTGCAACATGAAAGAGGCAATTGATATGATCTGTGGATCGTGGGATGATATAAGCCAGAAAACAATAGCCCACTGTTGGAAACACGCGCAGATTGACCAGGATTTAAATAAAGAATCGACGGCTCAAGGATCTAGCGATGTAGTACATGATGAGGAGCAGACAGTCGAATATGAGATCGAATCCACTTGGAACTTAGTAAAAGAAAAATCTGGTGTGTCTCAAAGCATAAGCTTTAAAGATTTTTTAACTGCAGATGACAATGCTGCAACTTGTTATTCATTAACAGAGACAGATATTGTGCAGTCTATTGTTGATGATCGCATTTTAGAAAATGATGAAGAAAGTTCTGAAGATGAAGAAAATGAGGTTTCAAAAGTTACATCTGCTGAAGCCTTAGAAAGCTTAGAAAGAGTGCGCAATTTTATTTCTTTACAGAGCAGTGTACCAGATAACATTTTTTCTAATATTAATCATGTACATAATTTTGTATTGTCCGCAGCTTCAAACTCCCTTGTACAAAAAAAAATCACTGATTTTCTGCATTAAATTTTTTCTTGTACAATTTGAAGATCATTGAAATGGTGGTAAGTCAATTTTTCAGTTCTATAAAAAATATTATACATTGTATTATACTAACTTTACGTTATTAGAAGGTACTACTAATTTTTATTACTATTTTTAATAATTAATTATCTACTAATTTGTATTATACTACTATATTTTTATAATTAACTATGATATGAGGATCTGAATTGAAATGTTTAATTTTCTATTGAATTCCGTTACAACGAAATTCCCGTTACAACGAATAAAATTTGCGGTCCCGTGAAGTTCGTTGTAACGGGATTTTACTGTATTTGCTAAATATTTGAATATTATTTTTGGGAGAGTAGTACACAGTGAAATAGTACACACAGTAAAATATAAAAAGCTTTTAAAACGAAGATTATGTTTCGACCTCTAAATATGGTACGTACGTATTATCCGGGCCAAGTAAATACACGGCGGCAAAAATGACGCCTATAATACTAATTACAGTAACCCTTTTACGGCTAAATATTTAAATTTTGAGGCTAAATATTTGAAACCGAATTTCTTTTAAGAATGTGAAGAAATCGCCATGGAATGCGAGGAAATGCTAAAAATTGTATTGAAAATCTCAAGAACTTCAAAAATCGCGGAAGTTAAAATTTGCTAAATTAGGTTAAAAGTTTTAAACCGAATTTTCTTACAAATGTAAAAAAAAAAAAAAAAAAAAAAAAAAAAAACGCAGCAGAAAAATTGCTGAGAATCGCATTGAAAATCGCATTAAATACAGCTAAAATTTCCAAAATCGCGGAGAGCAAAATTTACTATATTAGGCTAGAATTCTGAATCAAAATTCCTTTAACGAATATAAAAAAATCACCGCTAATCGCAAGAGAATGCAAAAATCTCGTAAAAAATCACTAATAATTCAAAAATCGTCGAGAACAAAATTTACTAAAGTGAACTAAAAGATTGTAACCGGAATTCTTTCATTGTAATTAAATGCAACACTTTTGACTGTAATTACATGCAATGCACTCCGTATTTTTATTATAAGAAAAAAACATTCTCTCATTTTTCTTATGTTTGGACATATAAAGTGGATAAAGCAAATTTCGCAAACGACATTTGGTTTTTTTTTTTTTTTTTTTAATTGTCTGGAAAGTCGAATATTTTTTTATTGTATGCGCAAAGAAAACGCGCATTCTCATTTATAAAGCTGAGAAATTTTACTGTGGTTGAGTCAAAGTAATGCTATTTTTTTCTAATTGTCTTTTTTATTGATTTATGGTCGATAATGCACAAAGCTCCGTCATTGTTATTGTCGTATTATTGTATTTTAATTTATGTTAACCCGGGCAAAGCCGGGTGGTTCTGCTAGTTTTTCTATAAAAATGTTTTCAACATCCTTTATAAAAGAATTTAAATTGTTGAATAATGTTGATAATGACGTAAATTTATGCAGAAACTGTGCCAGACTTTCCAGTAAAAACATAGTAAAGTCCAGTAAAAACAGTGTAAAAAAGGTGAGACTATTCGCGTACGAGAATGCTCGTATTCATCACTACTTGATTTTTAACATTCGCAAAAGCTAATATTTCTCGTCGATGTCTACGAATGCGAATATTGAAAAGTGGTGTGAATATTTGCATAAGAGAATACGCATTGTAATCACTACTTGATTTTTGACATTCATGAACCCGAATACGAGTATTTTGCGTTGATGTCTCTGCGAATATTAACACCACTTTTCAGTATTAGCGAATGCGAAGGTAAAAAATCAAATAGTGATGAATATGAGCATTCTCGTACGCGAATATTCCCACTTTTTTACACTATTGCTAATACCATTTACAAATATTTACAGCAAATATTCGTCTAATAGAATTATATAAATCTGACATTTGTTACCTCGTTAGTTTTTAACACATATTTATGAATAAGTTAAATATTTATCAATTCCTTGTCACTTTTTTCCGGTTACTTTTTTTCCGGTTACTTTTTTTCCGGTCACTTTTTTTTCCGCTCTTGTTTTTTCTGTCACTTTTTTTTTTCGGTTACCGCTATTTGGTAATACATAGGATCAGTTTTGGGGTATTTGCCGATATCATTGCATTTTAATTAAAATTGCATTTTAGTTAAAAGCTTCTCTAGTATTTTCCCGCAGTACGATTGGTATAACGTCTGTACTTATTTGCAAATTACTAAATACATTCATTCACCACTCTTTTAATCGATGTATATGTGATTTATTACATGCCACATATACATGGGATTTTAAAATAAATAAACGTGAAATTTATATTCACAGTTTTTATAATTGTAATTTATCGATATCTATATAAGAACGATAAATGGCGCATGATTTAACAAATTTTAGTTTTAAAATGCAATCGAGTTTTAATAATCTTATATTAATGCCGCCTACTATCTCATCCTCCAAAATAGTAACACATTCTCTGTATAGATCAACTGAGTCGCCAACCATTGTAAACAATATCTCAATTTATTTTTGGACGAAAAATTTTCTTCAAGTCATCCTTCAAGACCATCTACCAGATAGAACTTCAAGATAGAATTTGGAATAGTAATTAAGCGTTAATGTGTTTACTAAATGCCGCATTAGCGATAAATTTGGCTATAAAAAGTAAGGTAAAGCTAGGAGAGTCTGCGCACAATTCAAAAGAATAACAATAAAAAATCTAAATATTATTTTTTTTCTAAACTATCCATGAATAATATTTACTTCATTTGCTTTTTATGCATTTCCATTGCTATTTTGTTGTTATGTTGTAATTTAATAGAACAGTTGTAATAAAACCAAGAAAGTTATTTTCCGCAATCTGTCAGGACAGGGTTGGTGTGATTGCGCACATGAGTAGGAGAGATTGTTACTAATAATAACTACAATTAAATTGTTAACAATAATAATTACACTTAAATGACATTTATGGTAAAGATACCATATATATTCCTTTCAAAAAATTAAAGCAATCTATATTTTATGTATTTTATCAAATATATTTTCCCCTTTCTGCATAATCGTAATTCGTATACATTCCCGGCTGTTAAAAACGCGCATCCTTTTATCTCTCTCTTTCAACGAAAGACTTTTAGTCAAAATCATGCATATTGTTTTTAAATTATCATTAACGTAATTATTCGGTCTCCCACATATCAAAAGAAATGAAATTATACAAGGCATAAAATGTTTTCCTTTTCATGGTCAGCTGTGTCTTGCATATTGTATCCAGATGTCTATAACATTTAAACGCCGCCTTTGCTGCATTCCTCGAAAGCCCTGTTCCCAAAACAATAATTAACGGTAAAATTCTTAATCTCTCTTTTTAGCCAAAGTGCAATCTTCGCCAAAAGATTTTTCCCTTCCAATGACGTCAATTATGAAGTTGATATGTATATAAGTAACGGTTACATTTCCCACGCAAAAAAAATGCGATTCTCTTGGCTTGAAATGTATCTCGCTTGGCGTGTTTTTCCTTGCGCCCACTTTCATATCGGATAGAACACTTGCCCTCTGATCTTCATCTCATAAACATCTAAAAATGTCTTGGCCCCTTTGGCCACCCTTTGGTTTTATAACGAAAAATCACCTTGATGTTCTTAAAACTCTTTGGATTACGTGAACTTGATCGGACCCGTTCAACAGCATTTCTGGATTATTCTTTGGATTATGTTTGTGTTCTTCACCCCTGACTTTAAATTTAAAATGTCACCTCACCAATATTCATCAGATTCATTTAAAAAAATCTGAAACTTTGATTGATCAAAATATTACTATTATGGAAGATTGCGAAGTGTGACATCTTTCTCCAATTAAAGAACATTAACTCTAGTGATGTGATTTTCGTCTTCCTTGCTTCACCATACAAAATATAAGGGAAAACTACACTCCAGTTTAGTACTTCAGTACCCAGGAAACGCACTCTGCGGATTGCCAAAACAACCAAGTGCCACTATACCTTCTTGTTTTAACAAATTGTTTCACTCCGTAAAAGTAAATCCTTTAGGTCTTTTCAAAGGATTCGCCAACTTTGACATCTTCTCAATAATCACCCCCTGAACTTACTTTCCACGATAACTCTTCTATATGCATAAATGAACACGACAACTTCCCCATATTAAATTATGGTGCCTGACTTTTGAACTGGATGTGATCTTTTTAGCATGACATTTTCTAAAGGGTGTGTCATTGGGGCCACGAAACGAAAAAAAAATTTCCTATTAATTTGCAACTTTTCTGACTATATTTTTTCATTTTGAGAATGCTTTGTTGGAGCCTGCCTGTGACTGTGGTTTTTACCTATCATCGAAAGTTGCTAACTTCAAACTTAATCCTTTTTGTGTGAGATATGCGATGTGATTTTCATCGAAGTAAATTAATTTAATTATTCGTCGCAAATTATTCAGCGTCGGAGCACCATCGAATTATTTCATCTTAGTGTTTTATGCTGCATAATTGTTCTGTGAAAAATGATAATCAATCCCTGATGGAAGCAGTGATTTTGAACATGTGGTTTTCTTCAATGAGTGATTTTTCATTCATAAAATCTGCGCCCGCATCTACATTGAATATCCTATTTTATCGTGAACTTCTACTATGTTCTTTTTATTTATTCTTTCCTCAATCATCGAAAAACTTTTTCAAATTGCCGTGTAACTGTGAACTAAAAGAATACTGAATAATTCGATTCCCAATTACGCTGTGCTAGCTAGAATTATCATTATCTGGGAAGAACTTTGGTCTTCGACGCTTATTCATTCATCAAATGATTTCATGTGTTCCAAATACTACTTAACCACAATATATTTTTCATCGTAGTTTTTCTTATTGTTTCTGACTCAAAGAAAGAATACTAAAAGTGATTTGAGAATACGCGGTATTGAAAGATTAATATAAAAGATATCATTCTTTTATTTTTAAGGATTTTCAGTGTTTTTGTTAAGAATTTGCAGTGCTTTTTTTTATATTGATATTATTTGCAGAAAAGCGCATGGATATGTTCAGTGGTAAGAATTTTTCTTGTAAAAGGTTGATAAAAAAAAAGAAATTGAACTTTTAATTATTTAATAAAAATCTTATACTGTAAATATTTCAAAAAGGTTTTAATAGATTATAATAAGTTTTATTAGGTACAGGTAAGATAAAAGTGATCTTTTACACTCATAGAGACTTTATTTTGCATTTTATATGACAATTTTATGACGGAAAAATATGTTTTTCTCATATGCTCTATTTTACTATCTTATATTTTTTTTCAGTATTTAAAACCAATCTTTTTATTAGTTAAATTTTCTTGAAGTTTTCTATGATTAAATATTTAATGATTTTTTAAATAAATTATCAAGTGTGGTTTGTTTAAAATTGTTGCTTTTTTTATTTTCTTATTTTATGATATTTTACCTGTGTCTAAAAAAAAAAAAAAAAAAAAAGTTAAACTTTTAAGGTGATATCATCATGGCTAATTCTAAGAATTTTGAGTACGTTGTTGATGATTTTTACGGCGACCCCGAATTACTTAACCATTTCTTTAACCAAATTTTAACTTATCAAAAAATTAAGGAAATAACTAATGAACAAACAGTTGATTATCTTAAAACTAAACTGAAAGGTCCCGCCAAAAAATATTATCTTGAAGACCCTGTACTATATAACGCACAAGACTTTGAATTTATTCGCGATCGCATTCAAAAATTCTTTTCACAGAATTCTTCGGCTGCAACTTTAAACGATTTGAATTGTTTAACTATGTTACCACAGGAGACAGTAAAAAATTTTGCTCATAGACTTAATGTGCTTGTAGCAAACGTATACCCCGAAATTTTTGACAAAGACGCATTAAATAAAATAAAATACGTTAGATTAATATCTTGTTTACCTTCGGACATTAAAATTAAATTGCAAGAAGAAGGCATCAACACATATGATAAAGCAATTGACAGGGGACAATCTCTACAAGAGATTTTCATAAATAACAATGTTTTGTCTGCTAGCAGTTCGGCGCATGTAGAATGCAATCAATTAGAAAGTAAAATTAAGGAATTAACGGAGAAAATTAATAACTTAAATTTTGCTCAAACATCAAGAGAATCGGAGTCTCCAAAACAATGTAAACATGTCAACAGACAAAACTTTCAGGCTCGTTATAAGTCAAAATTTCATAGAGCGCCACAAACTAGACAAAATAATTGGGCCAGAAATAATGATCGTTGCCAGCTATGCTTTCGTTTTGGGCATATAGCGCAGAAATGTTTCAGATGGCAAAGAGCGAACGCGCGTTATGATAAAAAATTTAGTAAATATAACAGTGATAGAAATGACAGGTTTCCACAAAATAAAAATTTAAACCCCTAGAGACGTATGCTAAGGCTGACCAGTGTATGTCTGCATGTGTAAATGAGTCAGCACACAGTGATAAATGTTTCTACATTGATGATTCTCTTCCAAAATTGTCAGCTGAGAGATTGGTTAATTCAACAGGTTCTCAAACTTCTCAGCATATTTCCATTGCAAATTCGACAGCTGTACAAACTGATTTTCCCCAAAATTCTATTGATTCTCACAGTGTCACTGATACAGCACCGACCGGTAATTCTTTTCATGAAATTCTTTTGAATGTCAATAAGTACTCTCCCACACTTCCCCTTATAAAGGCCTCCATCGCAAAACAAGATACCTTTTTACTTGTGGATACCGGAAGTACCACTAGCCTCTTATCTGTACAGTTATTTGATAAACTTAAACATGTGCTTAAGTATAAACGTTTAGGGACTAATGTGACTTTAACTACAGTTAATTCTAAGATAGATTTTACAGCATGTATTCGAATTTCATTCAAAATTGAACAAAAACACTTTTCGCATTACTTCTACATTGTTGACATTCCTAAAGAGTATAAATTTGATGGTATTTTGGGATTAAATTTTCTTGAGAAATTTAACATCACATTAGATCTAGGTAGCAAAATAATGCAACTTGATAATCTGAGAATTCCCTTTATCTACATAGATGATAACTCAGAATCAGCGGAATGTCATAACGTAAATGTACAAACTGATATCTCTCATAATGTTTGTCTAGTAAACAAACTGGTTATTTCTCCAAATGAGGTAAAATGTATTTCTGTACGCGCAAAACAAATTTCTCATGATACCCCATATTTATTTCAGAATGACATACTTGTAAAAGACATTCTTGCTTTTGATTCGATTATTCAAACTGATAAATCAAACCCACATGAATTTAAAATTTATGTAAAAAATATGACAACTAAAAATGTTCATGTAAATAAAAGAGCAAATATTGGTTTCTTAACGCCAATTGACCAGATTGTGGAAGATGCCCAACAGCTAGAGGCTGTTAAAAGTAATTTCAAAGAAGAAACCAAACAATTTGTAAATTTCATTCAGGCTTCTACTGATATTTTGAATCAACGAAAACTTGATCTCTCACAAGATGACTTTAATTTACAACACTTACCGAATACTGAAGCTAAACTATTGAAAGAGTTATTATTGAATAATTCTGCTGTTTTCTCAAAATCTATGAAAACGTTAGGTCATACTGATAAATTTAAACCAAACATTAAATTTATTAACGATTTCCCAATTAAAACACTTCCTTTTCCAATTCCTCAAGCACTTCAAAAAGAAGCATTAACACAAATAAACCAATTAGTTGATGCAGGTATCATTGAACGTTCATGTTCGGAATGGTCTTGTCCAATCCTTCTTGTCAGAAAAAAACCTGATGGATCAGGTACACAAAAATTTCGTCTTGCCTTGGATTTACGGATGTTAAACACAGTTGTACAATCTTCTTCATACCCTCTCCCTAAAATACAAAATATTATTTCCAACTTATCTAAATATAAATTTTTCACGTCCCTTGATTTCCAACAGGCCTACCATCAAATTGACCTTCCTTCAGAATATCAGGATAAAGTCACTTTCACGTCTATGTTCGGTTCATTTAAATATAAAAGACTCTGTTTTGGATTAAAAAATGCAAGTGCATATTTTCAAGCCCTTATGGATAGTTTATTGGATGAAATGCAGTTAGAAGGAATTTATGCCTATCAAGATGATTTAATTTTTGGCTCTAACTCATTTCAGGAAACGTACGATAAACTAACAAAAATTCTTGAAATCTTAGGTAAATACAACTTAACTTTGTCACCTTCTAAATGTTCTTTTCACAAGAATAATATTGATTATCTTGGTTTTCATATTCATAACCACACTATTTCTCCAATTCAAGCTAATATTCTAAAAATTAAGTCATTTCCTGTTCCAAAAACAAAAAAGCAGGTAAGAAGTTTTGTAGGACTAGCTACTTTTTATAAGAGTTTAATTCCAGAATTTTCTAAACTTATTCAGCCCCTCATAGACTTATCAAAACCATCCTCAACTTTTAAATGGACAGAGGTGCATCAAAATGTGTTTCATAATATTCAAAAAATCTTTTTTCAACCACCAATGGTACGTCTACCAGATTGGGACAAAGAATTTTACGTGAACACGGACGCTTCGGGTATCGCTATTTCTGGTGTATTATTACAAGAGCATAATAATCAGTTGCTTCCTGTCTCATACTTCTCAAAATCTCTCAAACCCTCCGAAAAGAAATATCCAGCTTTAAAATTAGAACTTATGGCCATTGTAAAATCTGTAAATGCTTTCAATTACTATATCTATAATCGTCCTTTCATAATTTTATCGGACAGTAAACCTCTTGATAAATACAAAAAAACCACTAATCCGGCAGATATCACCACTCGCTGGCTCATGCAGCTATCAAAATTCACTTTTACTTTTAAACATATTCCAGGTGTTTCTAATGTTCTAGCAGATTATTTATCCCGATGCGAATTTACTGAAGAAAATATTGAAACTTTGAATTCTAATCCTAATCTCATTTCTGAAGATAAACAGGCATTACCTATTGTTGAAAATGATTTTGAGGAAAATAACAACAACAAAATTGTGAATTGCTTAGTCATTAATAGTAAAAATAAAAAAGATGCTTTGCTTGAAATTTCTAATGAAACTTTTGTCCAAGAACAATTAAAAGATTCACAATTAGCTCCAATATATGAAGAGATTTTAAAATCAGGTTCTTCAAAAAAATTTCCATCTTATTTCATTCATCCTGATTCTAAAGTTTTAATGTTAAAAAAAAGTAATGTTGCGGATAATACTTTCGTGTATGTAATTATAATTCCCAATTCTTTAAAACCTAAAGTTTTAACAATATCCCATCTATCTCATTTTGGTTTAGATAAAACATATGAATTCCTCTCTTCACGGTATTGTTGGAAAGGTATGTACACCGATACTTTAAATTATGTATCTTCTTGTTTATTATGTCTTCAGGCTAAACATCATCGTATACCTAATGCCCCACTTCAACCAACATATACCCCTAAACAACCAGGAAATACCATTTCAATTGATCTTGTTGGTCCTTTTAAAAACGGTCAAACTATTCTCACAGTTACGGATCATTTTTCTCGACATATTGAACTTTACCCTCTCTACAATACAACTGCACCTAAAATTGTAAAGTGTTTATTTGCCTATATGACAACTTTCGGGCGCCCTGCCTGCGTATTATCAGACCTTGGGCCCCAATTTCGTTCTTATGTGTATAATACTTTAAATAATACTCTAGGTATTAAAATAAATCACTCTTCTGTCTCACACCCAGCTAGCAATTCTATAAGCGAGAGGATAAACACATCTCTTAAATACTCAATCAATACTTTAATGAAAGAAGGACATTCCTTTGAAAATGCCATTGCTATTCATAAAAATCTCTATAATGGTTCTAAACATTCTTCTACTTCTTTCTCTCCGAATCTTTTACATTTTGGACGCGAATTATCTCTAATATTTGATACATATGATTTAAATGCTAATCAACCCTTTCTAGACCAAAATGTAGACTTTTACAATCTCCTTCATGATTTAAATGGTATTTACAACAAAGCTTATGACAACATAAAAGCATCTCAAATTAAGAGAAACGAATATCATCAAAGAAAGGCAAAACTCAGGCCAATTACTGAGAAAGACATTGTATACCTAAAATCATCAGATAAATTTAAGCCAAGGTATACAGGACCTTATGTAGTTGTTAAGAAACACTCACCTGTTTCTTTTTCAATTCAACAACTGAATTCTCATATTAACAATTCAATTTTCAGAGTTCATATTGACAGACTTTTACTTGCACCTCCTAGAAATAACCATTTATTTGACTTAAATTATCATAATGTTCATAACAATACTCCTAGTAATAACAATATTGAACAAAGTGCTCATTCCTATAATTTACGTCCTCGAAAGGTGATAAAATATTAATATGAATATAAAATTTTCTGTTGCCAGATTCATAAATGCTCCTTATCCATGGTAACAGGTGTATTTATGCATGCATGTTATGTAGTATTGTATTATTTGTTTTTATTGTGATATGGCTGGTCTATTGTTTATGTGTTATGTAGCAGTACTGCAGAACTTGTTTATTTGGCAAAAGATTTTTTCCACCCATATTCTTGTTTACCAAGTTCGTATAATTTAAAATCCTGTTAAAAAAAAAATAAAATGAAAATAAAAAAAACAAATAAATAAATGGATAAATAAATAAATAAATAAAATATATAGATAATATAAATTAAGAATAATAGGTATTGTTATAAATTTAAACATTTGATAATTCTATTAACACTCTCTGCATTTGTAAGTATACTTAGCATTTTGTAAAAAAAAAAAAAAAAAAAAAAAATCAAATTAATTATCTCATTTGAATTTAATACTCATTTTCCTTTTAATTTAATCTTTGAATTTTTAAATAACTTAAAATAAATGAATTATTTTGAGAATTTAATTTTCGAAACAATATATATTTATCCCGAATGTGACTTTATGCTCTCTTCACTCTAGAACGTGTCTATGGAAGGATTTTTAGGTTTTTGAACAAAAAAAACTTTGATTTATTTTGCATTTTTTTTTTAGTTTTTATTCGCCCTTGCGGAATAAGCCCCGTTCAAAATTATTACCCATGTGGGGGTCTTTATTCCATTGTGTATGAGAGCAAAACTTTGTTAAAATTGGTATACCCAATTTTACTATTTTTTCAAACCCGTAGATGAACCCGAGTCGCTCCAATCATAGGCGGAGTTTCCAAATATGTGCGGAGCAAGGGGGGTTTACCAAAAATAAACCCCTCTCCCTAAATACGCCCTGTCTCGAATATGACCAATGTCCTAAACTGTGGTCTCTTCCTTGCTATTACAACAAGTTTAAGGGGAGATATTTTTTTCGATGCCCATGTCTTGCATCATTATTATCTCTCCTGTGTCTTTACACGAAAACTTTTTTTACGTTTAATATTTTATATATGTATCTTTATAATCTTTATAATCTCTATATTATCATTGTATAATTGTAATTGTGTTTCTTTATTTTGAAATTTTTGTATTTACATTTCATTTAAGATTTTTAATAATATAGTGCAAACTTGTGAACTTTTTAAGCAAATACAAAAAATTTTGTGCACTAAAGACTCATTTATCATGCTCATGTTTGTTGATAAATAAAATCACGTGAGAAAACCTTCAAAGAAAAATGCAGCTGTAATTTTTCATTCTTGAACTCTTTTTAAAGACTGTGTTAAAAAAAAAAAAAATGAACAATTAAGAGTTTATTTATATAGGTGCACCATCATATTGTAAAATGAATAAACTTGTAAGAAAACAAACAAAAAAAAAATATGTTTGCAGCTAACATTAGTTCTAAGATGGATAAAAGACTTTTCAAAGACTTTAAAAGTATATTTTGCTGCAATTTGAAAAATGTATAGCCATTTATCATACTAATATGAAGATATTATTGTAGTACTACATATTATTATTTACATTATTGTATGCATACTTATTTTATTTTTATTATTATTTTCTGCTTTGATATTTTGTATTATATTTACAGGGTGACATTCTAAATTTTTCAAAATCTTGTGAAGGGGTGATATATATATGGTAAAGATACCATATATATTCCTTTCAAAAAATTAAAGCAATCTATATTTTATGTATTTTATCAAATATATTTTCCCCTTTCTGCATAATCGTAATTCGTATACATTCCCGGCTGTTAAAAACGCGCATCCTTTTATCTCTCTCTTTCAACGAAAGACTTTTAGTCAAAATCATGCATATTGTTTTTAAATTATCATTAACGTACTTATTCGGTCTCCTACATATCAAAAGAAATGAAATTATACAAGGCATAAAATGTTTTCCTTTTCATTGTCAGCTGTGTCTTGCATATTGTATCCAGATGTCTATAACATTTAAACGGCGCCTTTGCTGCATTCCTCGAAAGCCCTGTTCCCAAAACAATAATTAACGGTAAAATTCTTAATCTCTCTTTTTAGCCAAAGTGCAATCTTCGCCAAAAGATTTTTCCCTTCCAATGACGTCAATTATGAAGTTGATATGTATATAAGTAACGGTTACATTTCCCACGCAAAAAAAATGCGATTCTCTAGGCTTGAAATGTATCTCGCTTGGCGTGTTTTTCCTTGCGCCCACTTTCATATCGGATAGAACACTTGCCCTCTGATCTTCATCTCATAAACATCTAAAAATGTCTTGGCCCCTTTGGCCACCCTTTGGTTTTATAACGAAAAATCACCTTGATGTTCTTAAAACTCTTTGGATTACGTGAACTTGATCGGACCCGTTCAACAGCATTTCTGGATTATTCTTTGGATTATGTTTGTGTTCTTCACCCCTGACTTTAAATTTAAAATGTCACCTCACCAATATTCATCAGATTCATTTAAAAAAATCTGAAACTTTGATTGATCAAAATATTACTATTATGGAAGATTGCGAAGTGTGACATCTTTCTCCAATTAAAGAACATTAACTCTAGTGATGTGATTTTCGTCTTCCTTGCTTCACCATACAAAATATAAGGGAAAACTACACTCCAGTTTAGTACTTCAGTACCCAGGAAACGCACTCTGCGGATTGCCAAAACAACCAAGTGCCACTATACCTTCTTGTTTTAACAAATTGTTTCACTCCGTAAAAGTAAATCCTTTAGGACTTTTCAAAGGATTCGCCAACTTTGACATCTTCTCAATAATCACCCCCTGAACTTACTTTCCACGATAACTCTTCTATATGCATAAATGAACACGACAACTTCCCCATAACATTGTTGTAAGGTTTTTGTGAACACATATTATTGTATTAGGAGTGAATATTTTAACCTAATGATTAAAGAATCAGAAAAAGGAAATAATTTTAAAAACGATTAAAATTTTTTAATTAAGGTAAAGCCAGGAGAGATGGCGCGGTCGGAGAAATTGCGCACATAGAGGTTCGGGGGGAAAGAGTAGAGTGAGAGCGCAGCGACTCCAGTTAATTGATAAACAACAGTAATGGAGTGTCTACTTGAAAGTGCACGTTGATTGCTTTGAGCGTCTAAGATAAAGTATTGCTATTTTGTTTTGTTTTCCCAAAGTAAGTGCTTGAATTTTCCTAGCTATGCATCAGAATTTCTATACAATGTTAATTGTACAAAATATTTTAAACTTAAACGATTTCTCATAAGGTACTAATCTAGACTAACAATTTGAACATCAACGGTTCGTTTTAGTAGCGGCCATGTTTAAATAAAAGTCTACGCAATCTCTCCTACCGAAATTGGAGAGTTTGCGCATCTGCTACTTAGGAGAAATGGCGCATTGTTCCCATTAGTTTAAATGCTAGGAGAGATTACGCAGTTTATTGGTAAATTTGCATAAAAAAATGAAAAATGAAAATGGACTAATTTTAAGTTAAACGTGTTATTAAGTTACATAATTTTATTTTGTAATCTTATCTGGACTTGCTTTTTCTGATTCTTTATTTATTTTTCCTTTAATTAAAATGTTTTAATCGTTTTTAAAATTGTTTCCTTTTTCTGATTCTTTAAGCATTAGGTTGAAATATTCACTCCCAATACAATAAAATTTGTTCACAAAAACCTTACAACAATGTCATTTAAGTGTAATTATTATTGTTAACAATTTAATTGTAGTTATTAATAGTAACAATCTCTCCTACCCATGTGCGCAATTACACCAACCCTGGAAGGACAGATTGCGCAAAATAACTTTCTTGGTTTTATTACAACTGTTCTATTAAATTGCAACATAACAACAAAATAGCAATGGAAATGCATAAAAAATAAACGAAGTAAAAATTATTCATGGAAAGTTTAGCCAAAAATTAATATTTAGAATTTTTATTGCTATTCTTTTGAATTGTGCGCAGACTATCCTAGCTTTACCTTAAAGGGAAAAAAAATTAAAGAATCAGAAAAAGCAAGTCCGGATAAGATTACAAAATAACATTAAGTTACTTGATAACACGTTTAACTTAAAATTAGTCCATTTTAATTTTTCAATTTTTATGCAAATTTACCAATAATCTGCGTAATCTCTCCTAGCATGGAAACTAATGAGAACAATGTGCCATCTCTCCTAAGTAGCAGATGCGCAAACTCTCCAATTTCAGTAGGAGAGATTGCGCGGCTTTTTATATAAACATGGTCGCTATTAAAACGAACCGTTGATGTTCACATTATTGGTCTAATTTATTAGCTTATGAGAAATCATTTAAGTTTAAAATATTTTGTACTATTGACATTGTATAGAAAATCTGATGAATAGCTATGAAAATTCAAGCACTTACTCTGGGAAAACAAAACAAAATAGCAATGCTTTATCTTAGACGCTCAAAACAATCAACGTGCACTTTCAAGTAGACAGTCCACTACTGCTGTTGTACAACTACCTGGAGTCGCTGTGCGCTCAATCTACTGCTTCCCCTCGAACTTCTACGTCCGCAATCTCTCCGACCGAGCCATCTCTCCTGGCTTTACCTTAATGATTTTTCTTAAACTTGGAAAAATCTTATATATTTTTCTAACAAGAATTTCAAACGTTGCGGAAAAATTTTAAATTATTTTGTGAGAGGAAATTTTCGAAATCAATAACACTTGTTGTTTAATATGACAGTGATTCTTTTTTTGTTTCAAACATTTTATCTTTCGTCCAAAAATATATTTTAGAAGTATCTAATTAATTAGATATAGAAACAGTTTGTCAAATTTCTTATTGACTATGTCCTCAGATGTGGCATTCTAGGTTTCTTTAAGAACTTTAAGCATAATACAATATTAACATTTATATGAAGATATTTCGTGTTTTAAATTAATGTGTTAGAAATTATTTTCATCTTAAAATTTATTCTCTCTTGAATTTTGAAAAATAATATCGTAAAAAAAAAAAAAAAAAAAAAAAAGAAAAAAAGAAAAAAGAAAAGAAAAGAAAGAAAATTAACGAATATTTTTGCTGCTGGAATACGAGTACTCCTATGAACGTGAATTAGTACAATACGAGTACTCCTATGAACATGAATTAGTACTTATTATAATTATTGTTTTTTACTATTATTATTGTTATTATTAACTTGTTTTGAACCCTAGTGGTAGTAAAATATATTTTTTTTTTCCGCAATCCTAAATACATTTTGAAATTCTAAGTCAATTGTACTATGTTTTATAACTGAAACTTAAAAAAAGAGTTTATTGATAAATTTGAATTTTTACTGAATATACATTTTTTTTTTATATTTACACACGACCAACATGGGCATATGTTTAGAACATAAAAATAATAAGAAGTCGAACATTAAATTATTTTTAATTCAAAACCAAGAATTACATTATCGTTTAAAAAATATGCGCCCCAAAGTAGTGTAAAAAAAAATAATTTCTTAAGCTCTAATTAAGGCTGTTTTCAAATCCAAACTGGCTACTTTCTTACACTTTTCTGAATACACAATTGTTTGTATAAACGTGTGATTGGCAGGTACTCTTATTTAGAAACTATGAAATCGGACGGTTATTGCATTTTTCGTTAAAGAAATATGATCTTTCAGAAAATGCTGTCAAAGTTGGCGTTTTGAACTGAATTCCAGACGTGATAGTCTGAAAAAGATCATCATGAAACAACAATCGCTTATAATTCAAGATGTAATTTGTTTATCGAAAATTGGAAAAGATTAGAAATATTCTATTCCAAATCAATTCAATAGTCATGTCTGCAAGTGTCATGGTTTCACGTTTAAAATTGGTTACAAAATTTTGCGGGAAATTTCTTTTTTCTTTTTGGATTAATCTTAAATCTGATGACACACAATGAAGAAATTTTCATCCATATAATATTAAGATTTTCTTGTTTGAAATTAAATTAACGCATGTCCTTCAAATTAAGTTTTATTTATCTATGAAAAGAAAAAATATATTTTTTGATAATAGATGACGTCCTATAAATATAAAATAATAGATAATGATAGATAATTTTAATAACAGATGACTCTTCACTTTTCATGATTTTGACTATCAAAGTATTTTGTAAGTCTAATTTTTGCTGACTTTTAAAAGGCAAATTTCAAAGTAAATTTAATGGATCAGTCATTTTGTATCTGAATGAGAATATCATATGCTTTTAGGGATGAATGGAGGAAAATGATTTTGTGATAACAAATATTTAACTTATTATTTGTTTAAAAAGAATTTTAAATTGAACAATTCTGTTTTATAATAGTAATAATAATAATACTAATAATAATCTTGTTGATCTAAACATCTTATTGACAGGTTTTGTATGTATTTGAGGAAAAATTTCTTGGAAAGTTCAAACCTATTAATTTCTTTCTTTCAAAAATAAGAATTTTCATTTATTAAAAGTCATCACCACATCGGAAATTAGGAATATGATTATCTGTCACAGATTGTCTCTTTATTTATTTCAGCCGCTAATACTTTGCCAAACAATGTTCTCATCAGGTAATAAACATGTATTTTATATTACTATCTATTTCTTACAAAAAATAATATATTTTAACATAAATTATTTTTATTTAACCAGTCAATCGAGTTTTTATTTAATAAAATAAAAAAAATAAAATATTCAATTTTAATAATCAGTTGAAGATACAGAAAGATCACAAAATTGTAAATGTGGGAAAAGGGTTTTTACTTCATAACGTTCCTTTTTTTTTTTTCAAAATTGTAGGAGAAGTGTGGTTTTGAAATTTCCTTAAATTCATTTTTTCTCTCTCTTTAATATTGAGAAATAAACTTAGAAACTATAAAGAAAAATATTTTTAACTTGTTGGAAAAAAATAAATTTACCAAATGAAAATAACAAAATCAGAATTGTTTGGCTGACTTCGACAGGAAAACTGGCAAAAAAATATTTTCCTGCTTCACTAATTTATCGATGGCCCACTCATCAGATATAGATTTTGTAGCACTCAGCTATCTGGACATTTAAATAATTCGGCAATCAGCAGAGTTTCCAAACGCGCCGGTTAATTCAGCCTTTGGAGTTTTTTTTTTTTTTTTTTTTTTTTTTTTTTTTTACAGAAATATATAATTTTGATATTTTTATTAGAAAATTTAGTTTATATTATCTTCCTAAATTAAATTATGTACTATTCTAAACTATGGAAGTAATAATTCTGAACTGTCCTTGTTATTTTTTCTTACTCAATTAATTCATATTTTTTTCTTTTTTTGTACTACAGTAAAGCATCGTTTATACGACGATCATTTATACGACGTTTACATTTATACGACGTTTTAGTGTGGCCCCAATTCATTCCTATTCGTTGTAATGTAAAAATATATCTTTTATACGACGCACAAAATCGTTTATACGTCGGTTTTTCAATTTTGTACACTTTTATTTTTCTTGTGTATTTTAAGAACGGGCAGAATGTATTAGCTATGAATGACAACAAAGCAGGTGTTTAAATATACCCCTCATGAGTCATGATAACAACGTGGGCTGTAGTCGTTTCACGAGGCACGCTTTAATTGATTCTCTTTCCCAAAGGTTAAGGGGGGTGGGGTGTGAACGTTGACAGTCTTACCGGTCAATTCACCACCAACCTTCAACTTCCCGTTCAACTCTCAGTTGAGTAACCCCAGGTTCGCGAATCTAACTGCCGGTTGATATTTCCGAATTCTTCGTTAACTTCAGGGGCATGGTTATTCGACTCTGGGTTAGTCGACGGCAGGTTGAAATGTGTATATCTCATTGGCCAAAGGGATCACATGACGTAGCAATAGTCTTTATGAGTTCTGTCCTCCCTTGAATCAGTTTTCAATAACGAAACAAAACAGAGTATTGAAAGAGCATAATTGGAGTGTTTACTTTTTGATAAATAAATTTACAAATAAATTTTGAATTAACATTTTTATTTGGTGGTTTAAAAATATTGTCACAGTCATAAAATGCTCATTTTTACAAAATTTTATAGTATTTTTTTTTTAAGTTTTTTTATTAAAGAATATATATATCATCTACGTTTAATAAACAATTTTATGACCATGCTAACACTAATAAGTGGAATAAAAGCAAATAGCGAGCTAGATATATTTATTTTGCAAGAATATTAGAATATTATATAAAAAGATATTTTCATATATTTATTTCTAATGTATGTGTTTTATTTAACTAAAATAATTGATTACAGATTCAATTAAATTATCTTGGATGAAATTGCATGCTTGGTAGCATTTATCCCTTATACGAGACCCAAAAAGGTGGGGGGTTTTTATGTGTAAATTATTATAATTAATATATATATATATTTTAATTTCATATACAGTAAAATCCCGTTACAACGAACTTCACGGGACCGCAAATTTTATTCGTTGTAACGGGAATTTCGTTGTAACGGAATTCAATAGAAAATTAAACATTTCAATTCAGATCCTCATATCATAGTTAATTATAAAAATATAGTAGTATAATACAAATTAGTAGATAATTAATTATTAAAAATAGTAATAAAAATTAGTAGTACCTTCTAATAACGTAAAGTTAGTATAATACAATGTATAATATTTTTTATAGAACTGAAAAATTGACTTACCACCATTTCAATGATCTTCAAATTGTACAAGAAAAAATTTAATGCAGAAAATCAGTGATTTTTTTTTGTACAAGGGAGTTTGAAGCTGCGGACAATACAAAATTATGTACATGATTAATATTAGAAAAAATGTTATCTGGTACACTGCTCTGTAAAGAAATAAAATTGCGCACTCTTTCTAAGCTTTCTAAGGCTTCAGCAGATGTAACTTTTGAAACCTCATTTTCTTCATCTTCAGAACTTTCTTCATCATTTTCTAAAATGCGATCATCAACAATAGACTGCACAATATCTGTCTCTGTTAATGAATAACAAGTTGCAGCATTGTCATCTGCAGTTAAAAAATCTTTAAAGCTTATGCTTTGAGACACACCAGATTTTTCTTTTACTAAGTTCCAAGTGGATTCGATCTCATATTCGACTGTCTGCTCCTCATCATGTACTACATCGCTAGATCCTTGAGCCGTCGATTCTTTATTTAAATCCTGGTCAATCTGCGCGTGTTTCCAACAGTGGGCTATTGTTTTCTGACTTATATCATCCCACGATCCACAGATCATATCAATTGCCTCTTTCATGTTGCACTTTCTGTTTACGTTATTTTGCAGGTCACAGAGAATGCGTTTTAATAACATAGTTTTGTATCGTGATTTTACGGCTCTGATAATGCCTTGGTCAAGAGGCTGAAGTATTGCAGTACAGTTAGGCGGGAAATACTCTACACGAATGTGATTCAATATAGGAGGATCATTGTGTGCTGTGCAGTTGTCTATGAGTAGAAGAATTTTACGTTTTTGTTTTTGCATATCTTTATCAAAATTTATCAGCCATTCATTAAAGAATCCTTGCGTCATCCATGATTTTTTGTTGGCTTTGTAGATGCATGGTAAGGACTTAAAATGTTTGAAACAACGGGGTTTTTCAGATTTGCCGATTATGAGTACTTTTCGTTTTTCTGTTCCTGATTTGTTGCAGCAAAATAGGGCTGTAATCCTTTGTTTGGAAAGCTTTCCTCCAATACACTTGTCTCCTTTTAACGCTAAAGTCTTCCTTGGTTCTAACTGAAAAAATATTCCGGCTTCATCGGCATTAAAAACATCGTTAGGACTATACGTCTTGATTATTTTTTGTATTTCACCTTTACGCCATTCGTTTACAAATTCAACTGGGACGTCTTTTGCTTCTCCTGAAATGCATTTTGCCACTATACCGTATCTTTCTCGGAATCGATTCAACCATCCGACACTGGCTTGAAAATTTTCAATGTTTAGCATTCTTGCAAATTCCAAACCTTTTTCTCTAATTAAAGGGCCACTTAGAGGGATGTTTCTAGAACGAACATCCATAAACCATTTGTAAACAGCACTATCCACATCTTGAAACTGGGCATTTCGAATTCGTTTTCTGCTTGGATCAAAGACTTTAACTTGAATTTTTTTCAAAATGCTTTCTTTGTCTTTTAGAAAAGTGGATAAAGTAGACGGCGAAATTCCATATTTGCTAGCAACATCAGATTTTTTCATTCCTTTCTCAACTTCAGAAATTATGGCTTTTTTTCTTCCAAACTAAACTGTTTTCGCTTAACAGCCGCCATTTTATGACCTACTGGTAAGATGAAAATTTTCAAACTGATTTCGAGCTTTGGAAATTCCTTTGCGAAAGTTATTCAGGTAGGGAGGAGAGGGAAGGGGGAATGTGCAATACTCATTTCACGTTTTGTTAAGTTTGCCTACATTGGTTACAGCTTACTTGGACTTCCAAGAAAAAGGGGTGGAGAAAAGGGGAGAGCGAACAAAGGAAACATTCCTTCTGCAGTGAAATGCCTATGCACACCGATTTTACAACAAAGCTCGGAGAAAAGCGATTGCTTTAGAGATAAGCTTGATTGTCCCTAAGACTAGGCATCGAAAACAAAAATTGTCAAGCGATAAAAATGTACAACTGAAAGTATTTGCCGTTTCATATTATTTCGTTCTAACGAGATTATAAAAAATTGAATATTTCGTTATACTGAGATTATGTTAACATTATTTGAATACATTTCAAAACAGGACTCGCTTGCATTTCGTTATAACGGGATTTTTCGTTGTAATGGAATTCGTTGTAACGGGATTTTACTGTATAATAATTTAAAAAGCTGTTTGAAAAAATTCTCGTGAACTGCGAAAATTTTCATATAATCCTCTTAAAAATGTTTCTTTCAAACAAAAATAATTATTTTTAACTAACAAGTACATATTAGTTCAAATTATTTATCTATTACAAACGGATAAACATTTTTATATATTATAACGATATTTTAACGCAAAATTCCATCTTCTATAACTTTATTCTTTAAACAAACATGAAGTGTAGGAATAAATCTGAAATTTAAGAAAAACTGCTGTTTTTTATTCTTAAAAAAAAAAAAAAGATTTGAATCTTATATACAATATTTGAGCGTAAGAACATTTGATTTTACATTCGTTAGATGGCGCTACCAAATATTCTCAGTAGATATTTTACGTCTTGAAAACTTTCTCAATAATCACTATAATCTTGACTTTACAGAGTTAAAATATCCTAAAAGGGCTAATAATTAAAAGTAACACATTCTTTCACATTATTATTATTTTTTAAATTAACATTTCGTTTGCTTTTTGCATCACAAATAGCATTGAAAACGAAATAAACGTCAAAACACTTGTCAACGCAACCGCCATCTTTGCTTCAATTGCACATGCGCGTGTCGAATAACTGGAGACGAATAGGTTAGTTCAGTTACTGAACTTGTGTTTCGTTTTCTCCTCCATTTTCGGCTAGTTGAGTTAAAAGCGGAGAATTTGATTTCAGGGTCAACCGAGAGTTACAGCGTAACTCGCCAGTTGAGGTTGACGGTGAGTTAGGGGGTTACTGACTTATTTCTTTGGAGAACCATGAGTGAAGGAGCTTCCCCAAGGCCGCTGATCTTTCAGGCCGGGTGCTTATATGATATATCTTATATGATAAAGTACAATTCAAAGCAATTTTGCTCAAACAAGTATCATATTAATTTCTGAATATTTTTTATGAGCAAAAGTTTTCATGAAGCTTTCAAGCCAAGAATCATTTTTATCATTTCATTTAAGAAAAATTAGTATTACATACACCTAGAATAAGGCCTTATTAAATAGTATAAGGCCCATTACATACAGTAAAACTGCCTCTTCATGACAAACACGTCTCAAAAATTAGTTTTAAACATCCATTTTGTCAGAATTTTTTGAAGATTCCTTGCAACCTCAATAAAATTTTATCAGGATAAATAATTTATAATTTTTTTAAAACTGCAATATTTTATTTCAGTAACAATTGTTACTTTTTAACCTGATGAAAGAAATAACAAGGACGAAAAATCATGCGTCAAGCATAGATTAAGTAACACTTTCCAACACTTCCAAAATAATTTTTCACTACATCTTCTAATAAGGTGAAAGATGATATCTAAGTAAACAATTTGGAAAACCCATAACATATTTAAAACGCAATTTCAGAAATTACCAGCAATATCGTCAAAAATATCCGAATTCTTTTATGCAGCCCTGTATAGGATCTATAGATTATGTATATATACTACATAGAATGCAAAATTTTATTTCAGTTAAAAAACATGTAACACAGTTTAAAGTCCCCCTTTGGAATTTCCACAATAAACGTACAAAAATCCCAAATAAAATGTGCACGAGAACTTTCCTGCTGCCCTGTATATGATATATACAATTAATACACACCAAGTAATAGACCAAAAAAAAAAAAAGGAGTTATATTTAAAAACTCGTTCAGCAACTGACAACGCACTTCCAGGAATTACTGTTAACAGACAGTACCGAATTCTTTTGTGTGTCCCTGTAAATGAACGATGAATGCTGTACACACAATATTGTATTCTAAGCCTCTTGTAGTGTACTGTAGTGATATATATCAATTTCAATACGTTTGAAATTGCATAACAATAGTAAAATAATCCGCAAATGATTTTTCCTCATACAGCGTAATGTAAAAGAATTAATTTGAGTGCCCCTATATAAAAAACTACAAGTGCTACACACTTCATTTTCAATAGCAAACATGCCATAGGAAACCTCAATAACATATATCAATTGCATGATAATCCTGATATATTTATGTGAGTTAAAGCACGGACAGAAACACAAACCGAATTTATAAACATTTTTCAACTATGTTGGAAATAGTTAAAAATTATGCTCTGCCTGCACCTCTAAAATCTAAAAAAAGGCCCTTATAAAAAATATCCAATATATCTGATAAAAAGAATACATTTATATAAACTGAAATATTACGCAATCAATAATACGGCACAAACAGACATAATACAGTACATGCAAAATTTACTGCCACGTTTTCTCCCTACCTCCCCTCCCCCATTTCTTTAAAAATCAATATTTTTGTATTGGCATAAAATATACCAGGTTAAAAAAAAAAAAAAAAAAAAAAAAAAAAAAAAGGTAAGTGTGATTGAAGATCGCATAAAGGGTTTCGTTTAATATTCCTTTCAAAACACTTTAATAAAGTGAAATAAATTTTAATCTTCTTCCTTTAATAAAGTAAAATAAATTTCATTAAAAAAATCATGTTTTTTATAAAGTAAAAATTTACCTGTCTGTTTTTTTCTCGCTTTTTCGAATGTCTGAACCGGCCCGATAGCGGGCGAAGCCCGCTATTATACTCTGTCATAATAATATCTGTCATGTTGACTAAATGCGATATTAAAAAAAAAAAAGTCAATTTCAAGTTTAAACATGTTTGTATAGAGACCTTCAAAATGTTAAAATATGCCAATATTTCCATAATCGGGTTTTTATCATGATTCAATACGTTCCTCAAACTCTAATGACATTATAATCACTTGCTGTCATCTTATCTACTTGCTTTCTCTATTACTTATATTGATACTCTCTTTGTATTATTCTCAAACATTTGAAAAAGTCCGTTAAACTTCCAATATGACGTCAGATTAATTTTCGTTTTAATTCTCTAATGACATCATATTAAGCTGCTTTTGTATTTACACATACTCATACCCCTTGTATTATTGAGAAATGTTTTCAAATTTCCGTTTTATTACCAATATGAAGTCATATTAGTCTTTTTTTCAATTGGTGAAACATTTTATTTCATTTCCATTTTTCAAGTGGATATCTTTCAATAGAAAATTAATTAATGTAGAAAGAATCTTATTGTGGATTTTTAATTGTTGGCAGCTGTTGTAACGAAAAATGTTTAAATTTAATAGGAAAAGGCTGTTGTATTTTTTTTTTATCTCTTTATATTAAAATAATACGATTTTTTTATGTTATCTTTTTCAGCTTCATAGTAGGTATTCAGCTGTAAGTACACAAAATTCCACGTCTGTAAGTTACATAGTTTCTGAGAACCGGCTCTATGACGGACAGAGAACGAAGCGGGACTAATAGGGTTTCGTGAGATTAACGAAACCCTAAAAGAAGTGCTTTAAATCCAAATCCATCCCTAATATGTTAAATACAAATTAAAAAGATAAAAGTCATCTTCACAAGCCCCACTTCCACATTAAAACCTACATTACTGCAATATTTTCACTATTTCCCTTTTAGTTGTCTTATTGTAGAGCATAAGATTTTATTTGTCTCCTTCACGTAAAGCATATTTTAAAAATATTTCAAAACAAAAATCCTCATTGACAAATTTAGGAGGTAGCCTTGGTGTATGTGTGGGTGTGTGTGTGCGGGAGGGGGGGGCAACCCCACTGGAAGATTTTAAATTTAATGCTTATTAATATTGTTTAAGTACAAATCCTCTCCGAAACCACCGGAGCTTTCAAAATACTCCTTTGAGAAAAATGCCTGATTTCAACACTGAAAACATTAAAGAATTCTTGAAATTTCTAAATTATTTAGCGTACTTAGTTTTTACTTATTCTCATATTAAATGTGGGGAAAAAATGAATCCATATAACATATTGTACTTGAAAATTGAATTGAGTTAAACGAAATTTTCTCAAACAAAATTGTTAAAAAATTATTACAATTTATAAATTATTTAACATATTCAATTTTTATGCATTTCTTCCTCAATCTCTTTCATATATCATTCTCGTATCAATTATACATATAAAAAAATCTATATAACTACAGGTTATAAAATTCATACATTTGAAATTTTTTCTCGAAATCAAAACTGATACAAAATTATTTCGTTTTATATATTATTTAAGTCTCATTTTTAGGGTTTCGTTCATCTCACGAAACCCTATTGCTCCCGCTCCGTTGTCTGTCTGTCACAGAGCCATTCTAGAAAACTATGTAACTTACAGAGTTGAAACTTTGTGTATAAATCAGAATATCAGCTGTGAAGAGCTGAAAATATTAAAATTTAAAAAATTCGTATTATTTTAATAAATATAGACAAAAAACCTAAATTCTAACAGCCTTTTCTTATTAAATTTAAACATTTTTTGTTATAGCAGATGCCAAAAATTAAAAATCCACATGAAATTCTTTCTACAATAATTAATTTTCAATCAGACGATTTTCACGAGAAAAGTGAAAATGAAATAAAAAGTTTCACCAATTGAAAAAAAGATAAATATGAAATAAAATTGATTGACGTCATAGCAGTAATAAAGCAGAAAATTTCTAAGATTTATCAATAATACAAGGAGTATGAGTATGTTTATGTACACAAAGCAAGTCACGTCATAGAGAATTAAAAAGAGAATCTGACGTCCTATTGGAAGTTTAACGAATTTATCAAATATTTGAGAATAACACAATGTGAGTATGAATATGAGTAATAAAGAATAGTAAATATATGAGTTTGAGAAACATATTGAATCGTGATAAAAATCCGATTATGGAAATATTCATATATTTTAATATTTTGAAGGTGTACAACATGTTTAATTTTGAAATTATTATTTTTTAAATATCGCATTTAGTCCGCATGACAGATTATTAAGACAGAATATAACAGCGGGCACTTAGATATTCAAAAAAACAAAAAAATAGACCGGTAAATTTTTACTTTATAAAAACACTAGCAAGCTACGCCCGCTACGCTGGTCAATTTCTCTTAACGAACCTTTAATCAAACAAAATATTGACATTTCATAATTCACTTTTATATTTTAACAGAATAATAAGGATACTATAATTTGTGACTCGTGCTATAGTCAATATACACGTCAGGACACGTCGCCCTTATCATTATCTTTTTACGCGTGAAGGTTTCGCTATGGTACTCTATTGTGAAATTTGGTAATTTTAGAAATTCAATAGTTGAAAAATCGCAGAATCATTAGATCATTTTTCTTTAGAAATTGTTCTTAGAGCGCATTTAGATCTTATAAATAACAATCATGCCGAACTTGAAGTTTCTAGCTCCTTCAGCATCGCAAAAATCGCAATTTTAGAACGTTTTTCGCTTCTGCACCCCCCTCGGGGTAGTGGCACCGACATAAAATATAGCCTATGTTGGAGCAGGGATTGTCACCATCCATTTGCCACCATCACTTTTGAAATCGCTTTAGTAGTTCCAGACATTCCATACAAATTGTAATTTAGAATGTTTTTAGAAAATTTTTTGCTTATTTCAGTCTTTTAAATTTCGAATTTTTTTAGATTTTGTTCTTATAGAGCATTTAAATCTTGTAAGTAACGACCATACAAAATGTCAAGTTCCTAACTCCTTCATTATTGAAAATATCATAATTTTAGAACGTTTTTCGCTCCTGCACCCTCTGCGGGCAGTGGCACCGACAAAAAATTTAGCATATGTTGGAGCAGGGACTGTCAACATCCATTTGCCACCATCACTTTTGAAATCGGTTCTGTAGTTTCAGAGATTCCATAGAAATTGTAATTTAGAATGTTTTTAGAACGCTTCTTCCTCATCTCACCCTTTTAAATTGCGAATGTTTTTATAATTTATCCTTAGAGAGCATTTACACTGTTAAAAATAGCCGTTGCTTTACGGTGCTTTACTGCATAATTTACTGTACATTACCGTATTACTGTAAATATTGCCCTTACCCGTTAAAAATCAGTTATTGGCTGTAAAATTCTGTCATTGACCGTAACTGATCATTTTTACAGGATTATCCCTGGTCCAACAGTCATTTACGGCCAAGAGAGAAAGATATACAGGTTGTTACAGTCTTTTACGGCAGATCACGGGCAATTTTAGTAAATCACCGTTATTCGCTACCGCAAACCGTAAAGGAACAGTGGATTACAGCCATCTCATCTGAGTAGTTTGATTTTGGAAAATGGCAACGAACACGCGGCGCCATGTTTGTTTATTTTCGCACGAGGAAAGAGGAAAACGCGATGAGGAAGCACGCCTGCCCTGGCTGTACCAATACCGGATTTATTCAGGTATTTATGTATCTGGTTATCTAACCTTATTAATTTAAAAATGAATTTTAATATCAAAGTTTATGTAGAGTAGACAGTGTTCGAAATTTGCAGTCGTTAGTCGTCAAATGCAACTAATTACATTATAGCATTTGACGACTACAAAATTATTCCTGGATGTGAAATTTGACGCCTAGGCCTAGCTTTTTTAACACTTAGTTTTTGCCAATCACCCGATTTTGAAAATTTGGTCTCACACCAAACATAAATTCTAATGTGAGACAGTTAGACGGTGAATTTTAGCAGAGTGTAAAAATCCAAATGAATTTATTAATTTATGCAAACTTCTAAACTTTATAGTGAACCTGCCATTTAGCACTGCTGAATGTGAAAAGGGATTTAGTCTGTTTAATTTAATAAAAAACTAGCTGACCCCCGCCCGGCGTTGCCCGGGCCCGTGATAATAAATAAATAAATAATAATAATAATCAAGTTTTTATTATTTTACATCTTTAACCCGATTTTGTATGAAATTATATTTTAAGAAGAAAACTTCGCGAAAAAATATTGATATTTAGTGATTAGCACTCCTTTTCTTGTTTTTTTTTTTACGCAGTATCGTTTCATAGTTTTAAAATAAAAAGTTATTTTTGTCCTAACTCTTTAAAATCTTTATGGGTGATAAATAAAACGGTTTTACAGCCCGTGTACAAATTTCGGGAAAAAATATTGTTATCCAGTTGTAAAAGAGATGCTTTCTTCTCGCTTTTTTGTTTGTTTTCTCGTCGGCTCCTTTAACATAGCAATAAAAAATAGTCCTCATCTTCCGAACTCTTTGACATTTCAATCAGTTATAAATACAACCATCTCCAAGCTCTCTTTAAAATTTTGTGAAAAATATGCATATTTAGTAGTGAAAACATGAGTTCTTAAAAGAAAAAAAAAAAAAAAAAAGCTTTAGCTTTTAACCTCAAAGCAAAAATATATTTCCATCCGTTAACAATCAACCCTTTTCCATCCCCCTAGGCTAAACAGGTTAATCAATCAGTCTTATCGTTTTTGAGGGGAGAATCCTTCAAAAAAAGTTGACGCATGCGTAAAGAGACGATATTCGTGTGAAATTTTGACAAAATGCGCTTTCTGTTTTAAATTTATAGATGATACACGTAACCATTTATCCACTGATACTGTTAATGATTTATTAATGGCAAAACTGTACGTACCCAATTTAATAGATTTTTATCCAGATAAAGCTATAAATCCCTGTGAAATGATGCAGCTGAAGGACGGTTAGACGTCCTGATTTTAGTATCTAACTTATTAAAATTAGTGGGTATTGTTTGAGATTCGGCCAAACAATACCATGATGTAGAAAAATTATTCTCCAGTCAGACAATACACGAAGTTACGAATCATAGTAAAGGCGAATTCGTGTCAAAAACCAATAAAGCGAACGATCTAGAAAATGAAAATCGTTGGTTTAAAAATTCTCTAAAATGTCGCAGGAACGATAAAATGTTGTCACAATATATGGCTCTTCATTTTTATCGCCGCCTCAAACTAGATCATTTTGAAACGACGGGCCAGAAAATGAAAGTCCTCATAAATGATATTATTCAAGTCTACCCAGGGTACGGAAATGAGGGGCTAAAGCTTTTGGATTTTCAAAGACCAACGGCAGAGTCTGAAAACATCGAGGGTGCATTACCAAAAGTCTCTCAAAATTTAAATTCTTTTCAGTTAGAAGGTGAAGTGCCTTACATTGACGATGTTTCAGACCCTGACTGGGATCCCTTTTGGTAAACATTAAATTATTTTTAATTAATTAATTAATTAATTTTTTTTTTGCAAATATTAACTTTTTTTATGTGTAATTATTTATGTATTTTTTGTATGCAATTTCCCTTTTTTCTGAATCGCCGTCTCATTTATTGGCATTTATTATATTTATCCTTTTACTTTTACTTTGAAAAAAAAAAAAAATTTTTTTGGGCAGTTGTGAGCGAGATTATAAGTTAACATTGTTTTGAATTTAGTGTAATCAAGATTGACAAAAGATTTATGGTCAGTTTTTTTTCTCTTTTTTATTGTCCAAAATGTTTTTAAAACGGGAGTTCAGGGGGGCAGAGACAATAACAAATATTCATCTGAAAAATCACATTTCTTTAGCTTTTTAATAGTTAGTTTATTTAGAATGTTGTTAAAATTTGCGTAATTGGATCGTGATAAATTTTTCAAGATGGCAGAAAAACTTAGTTTTTAAATCTTTGTTATTTATAAATCAATGTTTTTGCATCATTTTCTACTTTTAAAAATGTTGCAAAAAGCAAAATCATTGATTTATAAATAACATACAGATTTAAAAATGATGTTTTTCTGCAATCTTTGAAAATTTTTTCATGTCGCCAAAACGGCATTTTGGCGCAATTTTTTCTGCCAAGCAGCACAGGTTACAGATCTCTTCCCACAAAATTCATTATCGCAGAAAAATTAAAATGTCATTTAATGTAACATCGCACTTTATTCATCATGCAGAAACTCTTAAGAATGATTTTTGTTCAGTATTATACCTTTACTATAAATAATATTTGCAATGTCAACAAACTTAGATACTTTTGAGGTAAATATATATTCAATGTTTGATACTGTAATTTTGAGTAAAAAAAAATTCTAAACAATAAAATTTCTTGTTACAGTAAGTAAAAAAAGGATTAATTTTCATCTAAGTCATAAGTGAAACTTTATTTTACAATATTGTTATGTCTGTGCATTTTTTAAGCACTCTTTTTTAAAATACTCAAAAAAATACCAAATGACAAAATACATAATCGCAGAAAAATGAAAATTTACTTAATGTAACATCTGTTCTTCATTTATCCTTCAGGAACTCTAAAAATGATTTTTGTTCAGTATTAATAGCTTTAGTACTATAAATAATTGCTATGTACAGCAATGTTAGGCCCTTTTGAGGTAAATATTTAATGTTTGATACTTTAATTGTGAGTAAAAAAAAAGTTGTAAATAATTTCTTGTTAAGCAAATATATTTTTTTTTAATCATACCAAATATTAGAAAACAAGAAATATAATAATTTAAAATGAATTTTTTCGAACTTATATATAAATATAAAACTATTTAAATCTACAAAACACGATAATATGTGGCCGTTAACTTAACAGAAGTGGATACTAAACATACAGTCTCTACCGACCAGCCACTGCATACTAATGCAAATATTGAAATTTAACCTTTAATTGACATTATTCAAATAAATATTTCCTGGTATATATATAGATATATATTGTATCATTTTAGGTAGAACCACTCTTTCCATGAACATCGTAGCATCGCTGTATATTTTGATCATCAATTGAAGACTAATATCCGGATTGGGGTAAGCTGGAAACCTGTTCTACATGTCTATCTCTTCCTTATTAAATTTTGTTTAATTTGACTACTCATACCAGGGGTTGATACAGACAAAATTTGGGCCTATTTAGGGCTCCTTCACAAAAATCAATTTAATAAAATGGGTCCCTTTACAAAAACCAATTTGATAAAATGGGCCCCTTCACAAAATTCTTTTTACTAAAATAGGCCTTTTCACAAAATTTTATTCCATAAAAACTTACTATTTATTATTTAATTATTATTTAGTGATGTTCTAAAATGTGTAATTTGTGAACAACTTCACCAGAGAGAAAAACTTCAGCAAAAGGATTTTAAAAAGTTTTTGTTATTAAATGCTTGACTCGAATTTGAGTAACTGGATTTCAACTTTCATTAGAAAATGTTATTTTTCACAAAAATATAATAAATTTCACAAAAATAACCTTTATTTTTCACAAAATGGGCCCCAAGGGAAAAAACCCTGCATCGACCACTGCATACATCTCATTCGGTTCAGGAGTTATGACTCAAAAACCATCCTCTACTTTAGATTCTCATATCTCTAACGAATTAGACTTTTGTCAACTGAACCAGCCCCTCCCATGTAGAAATCTACAATTTTTTGTGCATTCTTGCCTTAATATAAATAGCTTGTACTTTAATGAACAATTTAAGACCTTTTTTATGTAATTATGTCAATTACTTAATGAGTTATTCACATTTTAACATATGCTGTTTTAGTTTCTGTTTTATACCATTTTCTAAATTTTGAAAAATTCCATGTTCTTTGCATATATTTTTAATACTTTTAACTTATTGAAAACTATGTAAAACATAAAAAAATTAATGAGGATTAATTTAGTATCATTGTTTTTAAGTTTTGTACATGTATTGATTATAGGTGCAGATTCACGGCCGCCAGTCGCCACGTGGCGACTAAATTTTTTGCTGTGGCCACTAACTTTTGATGTTTAAGTCGCCATGTGATTTAAAAGTAATCTATTTCTGGTATTCCCAGTCCCCATCGTGAAATGTTGATATTTTTTTTTAAGATTAAGACCAAAACACACACATTATTGTTATCTTTTAATAACATTTCAGAATGATCTGTTTAACACAGCAAACTATTAAATATATTCGAATAGCAATGTTATTCGTAACATCTGATAATTTTATTTTACATAGACTGTGATTTAAATATATATATATATATATAAACAAATGTTTGAAGTGTGTTTTTATTTTTATAGTGCAAAATATTCTCACAAATTCAGATTTTCTGTCATATGTACTTTTGTCTGGCAAAATCAAAATAAGAAATATTGTTTTTCTGATATTCCCCGCTATCATGATTGCTTAGCTTATCTACATATTGTTTTTTAAACCGTATCTTGCCCAACTTTATCTTCTGACTGTACATGATTTAAGATTTAATTAATATTCAAATTTTGTTGTACACGTGTTTATATTAAATAAATTACTTTACACTTTGAATTAATTATTATTATTTTTTTTTTTAGTTTTTTACCCTATATAAATACTATTGTTTTTATGCATTTGTTTTACAATTGTGGCCACTGGATTTTTTGGGTTTAGGAGCCAGTGACTCCTTCCAAATGTTGGGTATCTGCACCTATAGTATTGATGCAATTTTCAAAACTTCATTTTTTCCTCATGTTTTTCCAGTGGTGTTTTCATTTAACATCCTCCTTTTGTGCACCCACTTTTTAATATGTTTTCATACTTTTAACAACTTTAAACATTAATGGCATCTTAGCTTATAATACGTAGGGTAGATGTGCCAGTAATGGACACCCTTAAGGAATTTCTTTAAAAAATATTTTTTAATTAATAGTTATAATTGTTATATTCCATATTTTTTAATATTATATTAATCTACCAACAATATTTAAACATGTTCATAGTCACATTTCCCAATGTGAATCGAAATTTAATTATAAACAACAAAAATAAATCAAAACACCCTAAATTCCAGTAATGGACACCCCACAAAAAATAATAGATAATTGATATTATGATTGTATTTAAAACTAGAATTTTAAAAAAGCATATTAATGAAATAAAAAAAGCTGAATTTTTATTATTTATTTTTTTATAAACCAAAATTGTTGAAGGTGGCCCATTACTGGAAGGCGGTCCATTACTGGCACATCTACCCTACATGGTTTTAGTATTCATTATTTTTAGTTTTGATGGGTTTTAATATGTATAAGTTATATTTTTGTAAACGCTGTTTTTATTCTAAATTGCAAATGGCGCCCCATAGACTTAACATTATATTGTTTACGTTAAATTTTCATTGTTTTTATAATCTTTAATATAATCTTTTTTAGTATATATATTTTTTAATTTAGTTAGGGTAACCTTTTACTCATCTTACTTGTCTAAAATTTTAATTAATGGAACCATTTTAATATTTTAAATAAATTATTTTTTGATTATCGCTTTGTAAAGTTGTTTACATTCACTTAACATTGATTTCGATGTTTTTTAATAAATTAATTAAAAATACAAATTTTTAATTTTTTGGTTATTTTAGGAATTTAAACCATGCTTGAATTAAACTTTTATTTTCCTTTGGATTTAAAAAAAAAAATAATATTTTGTATTTTTAATTGTTAATTAAAATTTGTTTTGATAATTCAAAAAGGGCAACTTAGTTCATTTCTGCAATAACCAGGAGTCGAGGCAGGTTTTTTTTCTTGGGGCGCATTTTGTGAAAAATAAAGGTTATTTTTGTGAAATTTATTATATTTTTCTGAAAAATAACATTTTGTAACGAAATTTGAAATCCAGTTATACTCAAATTTGAACCAAGCATTTATAAACAAAAACTTTTTAAAATCCTTTTACTGAAGTTTTCTTCTCTGGGGAACTTGTTTGTTTACAAATTACACATTTTAAAACATCACAAAATAATAAATAAATATTAAATGGTAAGTTTTTATGGAACTGAATTTTGTGAAAGGACCTATTTTAGTAAAAGGAATTTTGTGAAGAGGTCCATTTTCTCAGATTGATTTTTGTGAAGGGGCCCATTTTATTAAATTGATTTTTGTGACGGGGCCTTAAAAAGGCCCCAAATTTTGCCTGGATCGCCCCCTGATAACATATATCTCCAGTCAGATAGTTTAGTTGTTTTTTGCAGCAAATATTAATAAATATTCTATTTAAAAGAACCCGATATGTATCCAAGCACTTTTGACAGATAGAGGAAAACTTTTATGAATCTTTCCTGACCAATCGTATTCCATCTTTTCATTATTTGGGTTTTAAAGCTGATTTTTAATTGGCCATTGATAGTAATGATTTATAATATGAGTTTTAGTACAATTAGCGCTTGGACAATGAAAAATTGGGATGTATATGGTAGACATGGTAAAAAAGAGAATGTTATTTATGAGTCACAAGTAAAGTTACAGTTTAAATAGATCTTAATTTCTTTTGTTTATTGTTTATCCTGTATTAAATGTCAATTTTATGTAAAGTTATGGGCACATAATTTAATTATCTTTTATACTGGTTTGTAAGCATTCATATAGAGTATTAATACCCTTGATATAATTTACAGAGTTATAATACCTTTAAATTAAATTTAAATTTAATTTGCTTTTAATTAAACTCATTGTATAATTATTGCTTTCCTCCCAGCATATAAACAAACATTTTACAGGGCTTGAAATTCAATTTTAACAAGGAGGGGAGCCTCCCTACCAACATTTTTAAATGGAGGGGACTTGTAATGTTTGGGAGGGAGAAAAAAATCTTTAAACCCCACTATTATTTTACGTTCTCTTTAAAGAATTACATTAATGCAGACATGATAAAATACCATTGAAAAAATTAAGTCAACTGAGAATGATTATGTAAAATGTTTATTTTTATTATAAAAAAGGGAAGAAAGTTAAGTTTTATATATGCAGTGTATTTTTCAAGTTCCATTAAATGTGTTAAGGACCCTTAACAATTAGGTTGTTAAATAAATTTCTGAATTTAGATTTTATTTGATTGAGATTCACCTATCGATCGCGGAAAAGAAGCAAAGTTTGTCGATCTGTCACCAAAAAATGCAAAGTTCCTCGATCAGTCGTGGGAAAAAAGCAAATTTTGTCGATCGATTGTGGAATAAATGCAAAGTTCGTCGATCTGTCCCCCAAAAAACGCAATGTTTGTCAATCTGTCACAGAAAAAACTCAAAGTTCGTTGATCAGTCATTTAAAAAACGCAAAGTTCGTTGATCAGTCATTTAAAAAACGCAAAGTTTGTTGATCAGTCATTTAAAAAACGCAAAGTTCGTTGATCAGTCATTTAAAAAACGCAAAGTTCGTTGATCAGTCATTTAAAAAATGCAAAGTTGGTTGATCAGTCATTTAAAAAACGCAAAGTTCGTTGATCAGTCGTTTAAAAAATGAAAAGTTTGTCGACCAGTCGCTTAAAAAACTAAAAGTTCGTCAGATAAGTCACTTAAAAAACCTTAAGTTCGTCGATCAGTCGTGAAAAAAAAATGCAAAGTTCGTCGATCTGTGGTTGAAAAACAAAAGTTGTGGATCTGTCGCAGAAAAAATGCAAAGTATGTCGATCTGTCGCGGAAAAACCCCACAAAGTTCGTCGATCTGTCGCGGGAAAAAACGCAAAGTGCGTTGATCTGTCACCAAAAAATGCAAAGTTTGTCGATCTGTCACCAAAAAATGCAAAGTTTGTCGATCAGTTGCGGGGGAAAAAAGCAAATTTCGTCGATCGATTGTGGAATAAACGCAAAGTTTATCGATCTGTCTCCAAAAAACTCAAGGTTCGTCGATCAGTCGCTTAAAAAACACAATGTTCGTCGATCTGTCGCAGAAAAAATGCAAAGTTCGTTGATCAGTCGTTTAAAAAATGAAAAGTTCATCGATCTGTCCCCAAAAAGTGCAAGGTTCGTCGATCAGTCGCTTAAAAAATGCAATGATCATCAATCTGTCGCAGCAAAAACGCAAAGTTCGTTGATCAGTCGTTTAAATAACGAAAAGTTCGTCGACCAGTCGCTTAAGAAACGAAAAGTTCGTCGATCAGTCGCTTAAAAAACCTTAAGTTCGTCAATCAGTCATTTAAAAAACCTTAAGTTCGTCAATCAGTCGTTTAAAAAACCTTAAGTTCGTCTATCAGTCGTGAAAAAAATGCAAAGTTCGTCGATCTGTGGTTGAAAAAACGAAAGTTCGTGGATCTGTCGCACAAAAAATGTAAAGTTTGTCGATCTGTCGCGGAAAAAACCCCACAAAGTTCGTCGATCTGTCACGGAAAAAATGCAAAGTTTGTTGATCTGTCACCAAAAAATGCAAAGTTCGTCGATCTGTCACCAAAAAATGCAAAGTTCGTCGATCTGTCACCAAAAAATGCAAAGTTCGTCGATCAGTCGTGGAAAAAAAGCAAATTTCATCGATGGATTGCGGAATAAACGCAAATTTCGTCGATCTGTCCGCAAAAAACACAAGGTTCGTCGATCAGTCGCTTAAAAAACACAATGTTCGTCAATCTGTCGCAGAAAAAACACAAAGTTCGTCGATCAGTCGTTTAAAAAATGCAAAGTTCGGCGACCAGTCGTTTAAAAAATGCAAAGTTCGTCGACCAGTCGCTTAAAAAGCGGAAAGTTCGTCGACCAGTCGCTTAAAAAGCGAAAAGTTCGTCGATCTGTCACCAAAAAAAGCAAAGTTCGTCGATCAGTCACGGAAAAAAAGGAAATTTCTTCGATCGATTGCGGAATAAACGCAAAATTCGTTGATCTGTCCCCAAAAAACGCACGGTTCGTCAATCAGTCGCTTAAAAAACACAATGTTCGTCAATCTGTCGCAGAAAAAACACAAAGTTCGTCGACCAGTCGCTTAAAAAGCGAAAAGTTCGTCGACCAGTCTTTTAAAAAGTGAAAAGTTCGTCGATCTGTCACCAAAAAAAGCAAAGTTCGTCGATCAGTCGCGGAAAAAAAGCAAATTTCGTCGATCGATTGCGGAATAAACGCAAAGTTCGTCGATCTGTCCCCAAAAAACGCAAGGTTCGTCGATCAGTCGCTTAAAAAACACAATGTTCGTCGATCTGTCGCAGAAAAATTGCAAAGTTCGTCGACCAGTCGCTTAAAAAACGAAAAGTTCGTCGACCAGTCGCTTTAAAATTGCAAAGTTCGTCGACCAGTCGCTTAAAAAACGAAAAATTCGTCGACCAGTCGCTTTAAAGCGAAAAGTTCGTCGACCAGTCGCTTTAAAAGCGAAAAGTTCGTGGACCAGTCGCTTAAAAAGCGAAAAGTTCGTCGATCAGTCGTGGAAAAAAAGCAAATTTCGTCGATGGATTGCGGAATAAACGCAAATTTCGTCGATCTGTCCCCAAAAAACGCAAGGTTCGTCGATCAGTCGCTTAAAAAACACAATGTTCGTCAATCTGTCGCAGAAAAAACGCAAAGTTCGTCGATCAGTCATTTAAAAAATGCAAAGTTCGTCGACCAGTCGCTTAAAAAGCGAAAAGTTCGTCGACCAGTCGCTTAAAAAGCGAAAAGTTCGTCGACCAGTTGCTTAAAAAGCGAAACGTTCGTCGACCAGTCGCTTAAAAAGCGAAAAGTTCGTCGATCTGTCACCAAAAAAAGCAAAGTTCGTCGATCAGTCGCGGAAAAAAAGCAAATTTCGTCGATCGATTGCGGAATAAACGCAAAATTCGTTGATCTGTCCCCCAAAAACGCAAGGTTCGTCAATCAGTCGCTTAAAAAACACAATGTTCGTCAATCTGTCGCAGAAAAAACACAAAGTTCGTCGACCAGTCGCTTAAAAAGCGAAAAGTTCGTCGACCAGTCGCTTAAAAAGCGAAAAGTTCGTCGATCTGTCACCAAAAAAAGCAAAGTTCGTCGATCAGTCGCGGAAAAAAAGCAAATTTCGTCGATCGATTGTGGAATAAACGCGAAGTTCGTCGATCTGTCCCCAAAAAACGCAAGGTTCGTCGATCAGTCGCTTAAAAAACACAATGTTCGTCGATCTGTCGCAGAAAAAATGCAAAGTTCGTCGACCAGTCGCTTTAAAAGCGAAAAGTTCGTCGACCAGTCGCTTTAAAAGCGAAAAGTTCGTCGACCAGTCGCTTAAAAAGCGAAAAGTTCGTGGACCAGTCGTGAAAAAAAATGCAAAGTTCGTCGATCTGTGGTTGAAAAAACACAAAGTTCAAAGTTCTGTCGCGGAAAAACTGCAAAGTTTGTCGATCTGTCGCAGAAAAAACCACAAAGTTTGTCGTGAAATTCGTTAATCGATAGTCGATAAATCACGAAATTCAACAATTAATAGCAGAAAACTCGCAAAATTCATCAAATTGTCTCGGGGAGGGGGGGGGGGGTGTGAATATCGTCGATTGGCTTCGAGAAAAAAGAATCTCAATTCGTCAAATGGTTTCAGGGGAAAAATCATGAAATTCGCCAAATGGTTTCGATATTCGACGAGCGACAGCAGGAAATAAAATCTGTTTCCATTCAATCATCACAGTTGGTGAGTGTGGCTATTAAGTTTGGCCAGTGGTAATATAATAAAGTCAGTCGCCAAATTTTCAGTATTACTCGCCGGATGGCGAGTGCTAATTTTTTCCTATATTACTTTACAGCTCTATATACTTTATATTTGGCATAATAGTGTTTAAGATACTAAGACAAACTAAAAACTTTGGAAAATTCCAACAAATCAAAAACTTTAATTTTTCTTTTTTTTTTTTATGACCAGATCAGTTGATGGAAAATATCTCAAAATTTGCCAATCAGTTGAGGGTAAAAAGGCATGATTATGGCGAAAAAAATTTCGAAATTCCTCGATTGGTACGACAAAATATCGGAAAAATTGCTAGTTAATTGAGGAGAAAATCTAAAAAATGTTGCGAAATTCGTCAATTGAATGCAAGGAAAAATCACGAAATTCTTAAATCAGGCGCATGGAAAAAATACAAAAATTGTCGATTTATCGTGAGAGAAAGTCACGAAATTTGTCAGTTGATTGTGGGGAAAAATCATGAAATCCTTTAGCCAGTTGCAAAAAAAAAAAATGCAAAATTTGTTGATCAGTTGCAGAAAAAAATGCAAAATTTGTCGATCAGTTAAAAGAACTTTTGGTCTAGTGTCAACACTATTTTCTTCACATACTTTGCAGATCTTGGTAATCAAATCAAAAAATTTAAATTCATGGTGCAGTGTAGTTTCCTACAACAAATGTTACTTATAACCTGTTAGATAACATGTATTCAGTAATGAATGAGCTCAAATGAAATTTCTTACCACTCATTGACACTAGTGGGCTATTGAGTTCTGTCATATATGCTAATTAATCCATTTTGTTCTGGCTTTAAAGATAAGAAAAACAAAGGGTTTATAAAGCACAAAAAGTTTTTCTTCATGAATGTTATTTTGTAGACATTCTATGCACGTGTTATTGAGGAGTTTAATATCTGCTATCTGTTATAATTTGATAATTACGAGATTAGTTGTTCATTCGATTATGGCTTGATGTATTTACAGTAATGTTATTTTTTATAAGATGTGATACTATTAATATTTTTTTCTTTATTTTCAGAGCTTTTTTTTACATCAATCCTGAAAAAAGTTCAAAAGCAAAGAAAAATCCAAAATCATGTAATATAAATAAAGTCAGGAAGTTGATGACAAAATTAGCAGCATTTAGATGTATTGTTTAAAACCTGTCGTATCTTATGTAAAATATGTACAGAATAAATAATTTCAGAGTTCCTGAATTAAAATTTTTATTTTTGTCTGTGAATTTTTTTAAATTATTTAAAAAAATGCTTGTTTTTAATATGTGTGATGACATATTTTAAAGATTTTTCTTGAACAGTTCTTAGAAGGTCATTCCTTGTTATATTAAAATGTTTCCTGAAATTAGGATTTAGAGTTTCTTTAGTTTTTGAAAATTGATGAAATTGTTCATTATTTCAGGGTGTTCTGGACATTGATAAATTAGTCACAGAACAAAAGGCAGGATGTTACTGAAATTGATGACTCAGCATTCTATCCTGTCCTTCCCAAAACACGAAAATCTGTATAGTACTTCCCAGTATGTAAACATTCATTATTTAACCACAGTAGCTGACCCGAGTTAAATCGGAGGTAATAACACTGTTTCCCTATCTAAACGGCCGTTGAAGTGGTTAAGTTATTTGCATTTTTACAAATAGTTTATTTTGGCTGTAGTATTTTCAACCAAGAATTTTTTTTTTTCCGATGATCCTGAACAATTTCTCATTTTTACAGATAAATCCATGTTTTATACTACTCCAAGTAAAATGTTTAACACAAAACTGAAGTGTTTTTGTGATTTTTTAAAAAGGCAAATATTATACCCTATTCCTGCATTATTAGCTAAAACGACATTAATCTCACTTGGGTTTGGGTAGAAACCAAAAGAACCCAGGCATCAAAATGCAAAAGAATGTGCAAGTAGATAAATACCGAAGTGATTCTCAAAAAACTTAAAACAAAAGTTATATTGAAAGAAATAGAAATAATTTTAACATTTTGATATTCATTAAATTATGTCTTTGATACATTATTATGCAAAAGTTTATTATAATCACCTTCCTCATTACATTAAAAAAATCATGAATAAGTTCATTTGTTGTTACGAATACATAATCGTAAATATTCAGAGTATGATATTAAATAAGAGATAAGTACTAAAAAAATTTCTGATTTTTTCTATATTTTTCAAAGGTGTGCATTGTTGAGCTAAGAGTTATACTTGATATTGTGTTAGGGTTTGGACAAATTTAGCCTGTGATTTGTAACAAATTTGATAAGTGTTTGTTACTCTGCCTGGTTAATATTGCTTAAGTTAATTTTTATTTTACTTAGATGTTGGCAAAAATTACTACACTTGTATATGAAGTTTTACGTAATTTTTTTTTCGGAAATATGAAACAATCATGTTTAATAAAACTTATACACATGTCATTTTTCAATGCTAAATATAATTTTATTTTGTAAGCTGTATAGTGTTGTAAAGAAAAAATATGTAATATTGAGAAAGTCGCTAATTGTTTAAAAAAATTATATGCAAACCACCATATATATGTAGTGGTAGAATAATCTTAGAAATATTATCAAGTTTTAAATATACAGGCTGTCTAAAAAAAGCTATACAGTTTATTTTTGTATCTATATGAGATGGATAAATAATGTAATCTGCAAAAATGTGGATTGGTTTTAATCATCTCCAAACATTATGAAGTTGCAGAGAGTCAAAAATTGTGACTTGCTTCACTTTGCATGCAATTTGAAAAGTGAAATCTGTTCAAGCTTGGCGAATGTTTACAAACTAAGATTTAATGTGCCATCAATTACATCAACACATTATTATTAATCAATACATTTAAATATCAGATTTGTAGACATTATTCTCCAATAATGATTAGATTCCATGTTTCGAATTGCATGGCAAAGTGAGATAATTCCTGATTTTTGGAGGTACTGAAGCCACCTGTTTGGTTACAAAGAATGTATAAAAACTAATTTTGGAAATATCTCAATGGAGATGAAAAGTATAGAATTGAAATTTTGTACCTTATGGACATTTTTGCAATTTATACTATTTATCTCTTATACAGAAATAAAATGTTGCATTTCTTGACATCCTATGTATAAATATACAGTTACTGTTGGAAGTAATCATGCGAATTCTTGAAATAACTATTTCATGGTCATTTGCAGTTCTGATAACTACTGCAATTTACAGCGATATATGTAAATGAGTAGAAAATGATGGGCATTTATGCTTATTTACAATCTTGATATTACAGTCATACGATAATTTATAATCTACAGGGTGTCCCAAAAGTCTCCGTACAACTTCATAAATTTATTTTTAAAAAAGTAATAGGCCTACAGCAAAAATAATTAGAACAGTGCATAGAGTAACTTAAAAAGTTTTTTTTTACAGCCTTAGTAAACTTCAAAATGAGATACTTGCGTAGCACGAAGAATATCAAGACTGTATTTCAATTCAATCCACAAACGTTTTTCATGCTAACATCAACAGTAGCTACTGCTGTTTGGATCTTTTGTTTCAACATTTTATTTCATCAAACAGTTGTAACTACTGTTGATGTTAGCATGCTGAAACGCACGTGAAGGAAATTGGAATATCGACTTGTGCAACGAAAGGATCTCATGTACAAGTATACTAAGGTAGTAGAAAAAAACTTTTTAAGTTACTCTGTGTACTGTTGTAAATATTTTTGCGGTAGGCTATTATTTTTTTAATCAATTTTTGAAGTTGTACGGAGGCTTTTGGGACACCCTGTATATTACTGTGATTTACAGTCAGACACATTCTTGAAAGTAACGGTTATTTACGGTCAGATACATTCTTGAAAGTAACGGTTATTTACGGTCAGATACATTCTTGAAAGTAACGGTTATTTACGGTCAGATACGTTCTTGAAAGTAACGGTTATTTACGGTCAGATACGTTTTTGAAAGTTACTGTGGTTTACGGTCAGATACGTTCTTGAAATTTACGGTCTAATACAGTCTAAATAGATTACGGTACAAACTGTAATATTACAGGAAAATCTTGGAGTCTGTGCTGCCAAGCTTTTCCCGTAATCCAACGGTGAAATTTTTATCAGTGTACATCTTATAAGTAACTACCATACCAAATTTGATACTTCTATCTCCTTCAGTACACAAAAAATCGAAATTTTAGAACGTTTTTCGCTCCTGCACCCCCCTGGGGATGGTGGCACCGACATAAAATATAGCCTATGTTGGAGCAGGGATTGTCACAATTAATTTGCCACCATCACTTTTAAAATCGCTTCAGTGGTTCCAGAGATTACCCCCTACAAACAAACAAACAAACAAACAAACAATCTTTACTACTTTATATATTAGTATAGATATGGGGGAATTAGCCCCTTGTTCCCCCCCCTTTATACTTAACCAATCAATCCCGAAAACTAATCACAGATGCGCCTTAACACAGTGAACCTATAAATAAAATTTGAAGGAAATGGGATAATTCTGCATGAAAAACCCATTTACATAAATTAAGGGGGGTATTAGCCCCCCGTTCCCCCCCTTTATACTTAATCAATCAATCCCGAAAACTAATAAGGGAAGCGTCTTAACCCAATGAATCTATAAACAAATTTTGAAGCAAATAGAATAATTCTGCATGAAAAACCCATTTATATAAATTAAGGGGGGGATTATCCCCCCGTTCCCCCCCTTTATACTTAACCAATCAATCCCGAAAAGTAATCAGGGAAGCGCCTTAACACAGTGAACCTATAAACAAAATTTGAAGGAAAACGGAATAATTCTGCATGAAAAACCCATTTATATAAATTAAGGGGGGATTAGCCCCCCGATCCCCCCCCTTTATACTTAACTAATCAATCCCGAAAACTAATCAGGGAAGCGCCTTAACTCAGTGAACCTATAAACAAAATTTGAAGGAAAACGGGATAATTCTGCAAGAAAAACCCATTTATATAAATTAAGGGGGGGATTAGCCCCCCCCTCGTTCCCCCCTTTATACTCAGCCAATCAATCCCGAAAATTATCATGCAAGCGCCTTAACACAGTGAACCTATAAACAAAATGTGAAGCAAATAGCATAATTCTGCATGAAAAACCCATTTATATAAATTAAGGGGGGGGATTATCCCCCCGTTCCCCGACTTTATACTTAACCAATCAATCCCGAAAAGTAATCAGGGAAGCGTCTTAACCCAATGAACCTATAAACAAAATTTGAAGGAAAACGGAATAATTCTGCATGAAAAACTCATTTATATAAATTAAGGGGGGAATTAGCCCCCCGATCCCCCCCTTTATATTAACTAATTAGTCCCGAAAACTAATTAGGGAAGCGCCTTAACACAGTGAACCTATAAACAAAATTTGAAGGAAAACGGAATAATTCTGCATGAAAAACCCATTTATATAAATTAAGGGGGGGGGGGGGAATTAGCCCCTTGTTCCCCCCCTTTATACTTAACCAATCAATCCCGAAAAGTAATCAGGGAAGCGTCTTAACCCAATGAACCTATAAACAAAATTTGAAGGAAAACGGAATAATTCTGCATGAAAAACCCATTTATATAAATTAAGGGGGGGATTAGCCCCCCCCCCGATCCCCCCCCTTTATACTTAACTAATCAAACCCGTAAACTAATCAGGGAAGCGCCTTAACTCAGTGAACCTATAAACAAAATTTGAAGGGAAACGGAATAATTCTGCATGAAAAACCCATTTATATAAATTAAGTGGGGGGGGGAATTAGACCCTTGTTCCCCCCTTTATACTTGACCAATCAATCCCGAAAACTAATCAGGGAAGCGCCTTAACTCAGTGAACCTATAAACAAAATTTGAAGGAAAACGGAATAATTCTGCATGTAAAACCCATTTATATAAATTAAGGGGGGGGGGGGATTAGCCCCAAGCATGAATGTTTTTAGAACGCTTCTTCCTCATCTCACCCTTTTAAATTTCGAATGTTTTTATAATTTGTTCTTAGAGAGCATTTACATGTTATAAGTAACTACCATACCAAATTTGATGGTTCTATCTCCTTCAGTATACAAAAAATCGAAATTTTAGAACGTTTTTCGCTCCTGCACCCCCCTGGGGGTGGTGGCACCGACGTAAAATATAGCCTATGTTGGAGCAGGGATTGTCACAATTAATTTGCCACCATCACTTTTAAAATCGCTTCAGTGGTTCCAGAGATTACCCTCTACAAACAAACAAACAAACAAACAAACAATCTTTACTACTTTATATATTAGTATAGATAAGGGGGAATTAGCCCCTTGTTCCCCCCTTCATACTTAACCAATCAATCCCGAAAACTAATCAGGGATGCGCCTTAACACAGTGAACCGATAAATGAAATTTGAAGGAAATGGGATAATTCTGCATGAAAAACCCATTTACAAAAATAAAGGGGGGTATTAGCCCCCGTTCCCCCCCTTTATACTTAATCAATCAATCCCGAAAACTAATCAGGGAAGCGTCTTAACCCAATGAACTTATAAACAGATTTTGAAGCAAATAGAATAATTCTGCATGAAAAACCCATTTATATAAATTAAGGGGGGATTATTCCCCCGTCCCCCCCCTTTATACTTAACCAATGAATCCCGAAAACTAATCAGGGAAGCGCCTTAACACAGTGAACCTATAAACAAAATTTGAAGGAAAACGGAATAATTCTGCATGAAAAACCCATTTAAAAAAATTAAGGGGGGGGATTATCCCCCCTTTATACTTAACCAATCAATCCCGAAAAGTAATCAGGGAAGCGTCTTAACCCAATGAACCTATAAACAAAATTTGAAGGAAAACGGAATAATTCTGCATGAAAAACCCATTTATATAAATTAAGGGGGGGGGGGTTAGCCCTCCGATCCCCCCCCCCCTTTATACCTAACTAATCAATTCCGAAAACTAATCAGGGAAGCGCCTTAACTCAGTGAACCTATAAACAAAATTTGAAGGAAAACGGAATAATTCTGCATGAAAAACCCATTTATATAAATTAAGGGGGGGGGGATTAGCCCCCGATCCCCCCTTTATACTTAACTAATCAATCCCGAAAACTAATCAGGGAAGCGCCTTAACTCAGTGAACCTATAAACAAAATTTGAAGGAAAACGGAATAATTCTGCATGAAAAACCCATTTATATAAATTAAGGGGGGGGATTAGCCCCCCCCCGTTCCCCCCTTTATACTCAGCCAATCAATCCCGAAAATTATCATGCAAGCGCCTTAACACAGTGAACCTATAAACAAAATTTGAAGGAAAACGGAATAATTCTGCATGAAAAACCCATTTATATAAATTAAGGGGGGGATTAGCCCCCCGTTCCCCCTTTTATACTTAACCAATCAATCCCGAAAAGTAATCAGGGAAGCGTCTTAACCCAATGAACCTATAAACAAAATTTGAAGGAAAACGGAATAATTCTGCATGAAAAACCCATTTATATAGATTAAGGTGGGGGAATTAGCCCCCCGATCCCCTCCCCTTTATATTATCTAATCAATCCCGAAAACTAATCAGGGAAGCGCCTTAACACAGTGAACCTATAAACAAAATTTGAAGGAAAACGGAATAATTCTGCATGAAACACCCATTTATATAAATTAAGGGGGGGGGAATTAGCCCCTTGTTCCCCCCCTTTATACTTAACCAATCAATCCCGAAAAGTAATCAGTGAAGCGTCTTAACCCAATGAACCTATAAACAAAATTTGAAGGAAAACTGAATAATTCTGCATGAAAAACCCATTTATATAAATTAAGGGGGGGATTAGCCCCCCCCCGATCCCGGGGGGGGGCTAAACTGCCTAATATGCAGCTTCTCACAGAGTTGTAATCCATCAGGAATCCAAGTTGATGTGAAATTGAGAATGGAAACTCTATTGTTAGAGGTGACCCGTGCTAGCCGTTACCGAACCATGTTTCCCTCCCTTTTAGGTAGATTTCGTAAGAAATACTACCTATTACATTCTCACCTAAGTTGGAAATTTTGAAAAATTTTTGCAGATCTACGCCGATCATGACTCCCAGAACCCAAAACCACCCCCAGTTCAAAACTTTATCTATCTATCTATCTATCTATCTATCTATCTATCTATCTATCTATCTATGTCACTTTTTTCTGACCACGATAACTGGAAAAATTCTGCATAAATCTCTTCCAAACTGATACATAAAATCAAGGGTCATGAAATCTCGGTCAAGTTCGTTAATGGGCAAAATCGAACCAAGGGGGGGGGGGAAATGGGGGGGCTTTTTGTGAAAACAGAAAAACCCTCATAATTTCTGTCAGGTTTCTCTCACAGGGGCAAGAGTTGAAAGCTATTCTTAAGGGATTAGCATATTGTATGTATTGTATCTGTATCTATTGTGTACCGTTAGAGTCTGGTTTAAGGAAAATCTTAATCCGAAGGGTGGCGACTTGGACAGAATGAAAGAAGTATTTCCATTGCAATGTGGTCTTTCAGAGATAAGAAAGCTATTGCACTCTTTTATTGAGGAAGACAGATCCGTCAAGAGGGAGGAAGGGTTGTCAAGGACCCTTGGAAACAGAGGAGAAACCCCGTAGAAAGGAGGGTGCTCGGCAGTTTACGAGAGAGGGAAAGTGAGTTCTAACGTAGGAAGCGAAGGTGTAAGGTCGTTCAGAGTTGGAGCTTTGAGACCGGTGTTGAGTTCGGACGGAGCAGCGAAGTGTGAAGGTTGCTCGGGGAATGAGCGCTGAGAGCGGGTGTGAGATGAATAGAAATCTCAGTGTGGAATAAATGAACGTAGTATAACGGTACACGTAAAGCGTTTCTATAATTATTTTGATTTAATATTAAACCGGATACTTTACTTCCGAGTTTAAGTGTAAATATTGTTAATAAAGTGTTTGTTTAAGTGTAATACAAAGAGTTAAGTTTTCTTGAATATACATCAAGTATCGTGGCCGATATCACGTATTCATATCGGTGGTGGCAGCATATCAAAAGACCGGATTTATTTCGAAGTTGTGTGGACGGAGAAGTGGAATCCGACAATTTCTTTATTATTATACGTATCGAATCCATTTAAAGTTATTATTACTTCTAGGAAAAGGGCCGAAAATTTATGTATGACAGATTTTTGATATAATTAAAAATGGCCCCAAGGGTGGGAAAAAGGGGGGGAGTTTAGAAGAAAAAAAATCATAGCTTCGTCAATTCACAAGATATCAAATCCGCGTAAATTTATTATTAATCCTCTTAGTATTATCTAAAACTTTTATATTGACAATTTTCTTATAGGACCAACCGTTATAGCAAAAAAAAAAAAAAAAAAATTAAAAAAAAAAATATCCCTGCCGGCTCCGCCTGCAAACAAGTTATTTTTCGAAGTAGACGGTTCCAACTCCCGCATCTTTTCGAAACTGATACATAAAATCAAGGGGCATAAAATCTCGGTCAAGTTCGTTAATGGGCAAAATCGAACCAAGGAGTGGGCGATGGGGGGCTTTTTGTGAAAACAGAAAAAAAAAACATAATTTCTTAATTATGATACGTATTGAATCCATTTAAAGTTATTATTACTTCTAGGAACAGGGCCAAAAACTTATGTATGACAGATTTTTGATATAATTAAAAAGTGCCTTAAGGGGGGGAGGGAAGGGGGGTTTTAGAAGAAAAAAATTCATAACTTCGTCAATTCCCAAGATTTCAAATCCGCTTAAATTTATTATAAATCCTCTTAATATTATCTAAAACTTTTATATTGACAAGCTTCTTATAGGACCATCCGTTATAGCAAAAAAAAAAAAATAAATAAAAAAAAAAAAATCCCTGCCGGCTCCGCCTGCAAACAAGTTATTTTTCGAAGTAGACGGTTCCAACTCCCGCATCTTTTCGAAACTGATACATAAAATCAAGGGGCATAAAATCTCGGTCTAGTTCGTTAATGGGCAAAATCGAACCAAGGAGGGGGAATGGGGGGCTTTTTGTGAAAACAGAAAAAAAAAAACATGATTTCTTAATTATGATACGTATTGAATCCATTTAAAGTTATTATTACTTCTAGGAACAGGGCCAAAAACTTATGTATGACAGATTTTTGATATAATTAAAAAGTGCCTTAAGGGGGGGAGGGAAGGGGGGTTTTAGAAGAAAAAAATTCATAACTTCGTCAATTCCCAAAATTTCAAATCCGCTTAAATTTATTATAAATCCTCTTAATATTATCTAAAACTTTTATATTGACATGTTTTTTATAAGACCAACTCTTATAGCAAAAAAAAAAAAAAAAAAAAAAAAAAAAATCCTTGCTGGCTTCGCCTGCAAAGAAGTTTGGTTTCGAAGTATGCGGTTCCAACTGCAACATCATCGCAAAAAGGTCATTTCTTCCGCAATTCCCGACAATTAGGTGCCCCACGGTCTGCGTCTTCGAAATCTACCTGTGCCTGTAGGCCGAGCCGTCAGGGATTTTTTTAATTTACAATAACCGTTTAAATCAATAAAGTTTTTGAACAGAATTTGATTCAGTATATTGGCGGATTTTGAACAAACTAAAAACAATATTGATTTTAGCTTTGTTTTACTTCATTTAATTTATAAATACGGAGATTACTGTACTTTTTGTCTTGGCTCTGGGGAGGTGAAGGTGGTGTGCGTGTGTGTGGGGGGGGGGATGCTCTGTTTTGAAAAAAAATCAGAACAATATATCATTCATTTGCTGATTTATTGTTAGGCGTTTTTTTTGAGTTTTCTTTGATATGAAACCTGCTGTCTATATGAGTGCCGCGGTATTCTACAATTTTGGGCTTATAACGTGTTTTTCTATAACTGAACATATATGTACCCTAATGACTAACATATCTCAATTTTAGGTTCAATGAAGTATTTATAATTATTATTTTTTTGTAGCGTTGCCGTTTTTTTACCTAAATTCATTAAAGCAGAATCACAAAAGACGAAAAAAAGTTATTTTGTTTAATCAGGTTTCTGTTTTAGGAGGTATAGAAATTATATTGCATTCTTTGCCTTCGGAAAAAAGAAGAATCATTTCTGTATCTTAATTAGAAATGGAGAAAAAGGTTTACAATGTATTTAGTTGCCCAAAATTGCATATTTTTTTAAGGAGTCATTTTTTGCAAACTTAAAAATAGCTACACCTTAACAAGATGGCCAATGGAACATATCGTGACTCTCAATTAAAAGGCGCTCAATTTCCGATATAATGAAATTATTTAAATTGTGAAACAATCCCAAATTTCAAAATTTCATTTGTATGTTCACAAATTTAACAATGTTTACGGGTTTACGGGTTTTAAGAATAAAAATAGGAGTAATTAAAACTTTTATATTTATAACTTATTGCTGGAAGATATAAAAAAAATGTATTAGTACTTATTATCCCTTATAAAGAAATAAGAAGTTTTGCTAAAAAATAGAGAAATATTTAGAAAGGGCATTTTTTAATGAGAACAAAGACCCTAAACGTAGAACACTTTATTTTAAAGGAGTCAGAGGACTAATACACAGAACACTTAATTTTAATGTATTCTGAGGACTCATACACATAAAACTTTATTTTAATGTATTCTGAGGACTCATACACAGCATACTTTATTTTAAAGTATTCTGAGGACCCATACACAGAGCACTAAATTTTAAAGGATTCAGAGGACCCATACACAGAGCACGAAATTTTAAAGGATTCAGAGGACTCATACACACAACACTTTATTTTAAAGTATTCTGAGGACCTATACACAGAGCACTAAATTTTAAAGGATTCAGAGGACCCATACACAGAGCACTAAATTTTAAAGGATTCAGAGGACTCATACACACAACACTTGATTTTAAGGTAATCTAAGGACACACATTTAGTAAGTTTTATTACCATGGTTCAGTGGACCATTTTTTCTCCCTAATACACAATTATACACCGACACACAAGCAGAAAACAGCAAAACCCTCCAACTGAGGACAAATTTTAAAAACCAAAAACAATTTGTACAAATCATAAAAATGCTTAAAAACGCAGGAAAATGACTTTTTTCTATCCGAGGACGTCCTCGGTTCCCTATGCGTCCTCAGTCAGCGGGCGTGTAAACCTGTTTTCGTCCGCGCTTCCCCTGAAACACGAACCCACACACACACTGACACACAGACACACAGACGGACGGCAAAAAAAAATTTCTAAAACTATGTTTTTCGGAATCTCCAGTGTCTGAAACGTGTAAATCCGTCAAAAAAAAAAATTTTCGATTTTCAAAACGATTACTAGACTTACCCTATACTACGTATGATGGGTAAGTAAAAACTGGTTGGGAATTAAACAATCTGAATAAAAAAAAGTAACCTACACTGCCCGTGAATGTATCGGGCGCGACGATTAAGGGATTAAATACAGGAATTTTAAAATTTGAATTAGGATACAATGACATTAAAGTGCATTTCTACCAATTGATGAGTCAAGACCAAGTTTACAACGCACAGTCTGCTTACTTTCAGCGGGTTTTCATACGAAGAGGCTATGGGACAGAGCCCTTAGTATATCTATATACAGGGTGATTTTTTTTTAAGTTGTAAAAGTAAAACAATATAGCAAAAGAACCACTGATCCAAATGACCTCCAATTTCACCAGTATGCTCCCAAAGCAATGGGAATTTTGTAGGATGGTTAAATTTTTTTTAATCGCATCGGCAGATGACGCTGTAAGGTAGGAGAAACAAATAATATCGTCTGTGGGAGGAAAACAATGGACTGTACTTTGAGAAACCATCTTCCGTTAAATTCTTACGTGTCCTAAAACTCCTAAGAGCAGTTGCTGCGCTGTCCTTATTCTGATAATACAGCTTCACTAACAACGCACGGTCCATCAATGGCGCAGTCATTGCGAGGATTTCCGTAGAATAATGAACACGATGTGTGCGTACTTCACGCTTTTGTTGCCAATGTGCGTGTGCCGGGCGCAAGTTCGTCTCCCGACTTTACTGCATATACTGCGCTATCTGTCCGTGCAATTTTAAGTTTTTTTTTTTTTTTTTTTTTTTTTTTTTTTTTTAACCACGGTTAAAAAATACCCATTGCTTTGGGAGCATACTGGTGAAATTTTAGGTCATTTGGATCAGTAGATCTTTTGTTATAGAGTTTTACTTTCACAACTTTAAAAAAAATCACCCTGTATATACACATATATATATATATATATATATATATACATTAAAAGCGGATTGTAAGAAAATAAATGCAATGCAATGTGAGACTAATAAATAATAACTTGCAAAACCGACGTTGACGCTTGTGATCTGCTGATTTACTAGTTGCAGAAACATTATTTGTGGCTCACTGTGGAGACGCAAAAGATTTCGTGTTCTGTTAGTCTATTAGTCTGTCTATTTGTTTGTCTATTCTGTGTTAAATGCCGTAGAAAATCATTCAATTATCCTGTAATTAGGTAAGTATGTGGCGAGATGCCTGGAATTAACTCTTTAGTTTTTATTTTTTTTTTCATGTGTTTGGAAGATTTTCTTATTAATTCCGCATGTTCACCAAATGCAGTACAAAAACAAAGTTTCGTCAAAATGTGATTTAATAAATAACATTTCAATTAACCGAAGCAATATAATTATCTCTAATGTGAATAAGAAAACAAATACCACATGGCATATTTCAAAAACCACTCCTGCAAAGCTCGGGTTTTACTAGTATTTAATATTTTTCGTTGATTGACAAGTAATGAAATTAGAAATGCCAAGAATTTCCCTCAAATAAATACCTATTTACTCGACTTGCCTTCTCTCTATCGAATTTATTAAAATTCTGCATCTAAGAATTCTGCACTGAAAGATCAAGAATTGCGAGGTCAAACAAACCAAAACAAACATGTCTTATAATAGATATCAAAATATGCTCAGGAATGTGAGTTAACAAAGGCGGTAATAAAGAATCTCAAGAAAGAATGGGAGGATATTACCCTTAATAAGCAATTTACTACCACTGTACGTTCTTAACGGGAAAGTATGTTTATCATTAAGACAGCTGAGTTCTGAACTTTAATTAAATGTCATAGATTGCGCGAGAAATATTTTAAGTGTTTGGAACAAGAGACTGTGAAATATTATAAACACTAATCATCGGATGTTTTGAGATATTAGTATGTTACATTGAAACGATTATTTCGCGGCTCGTAACATTGTTTTATGCTGATGAATTAGGTGGAAATATCTCTTCTATGCTGTAACTTAAATGGTTCAAATACAAGTAGTATATAAATATGGGGTGTATTTATAATATTAAAATATATATTTATTACGAGTGCATAATAGATAAAGTGCCTTTATTGTGTTTAGCAAATATAAAATGATGGAATTCACTCTTTAAGATGATAAAATATTTTTTCTTTCGAAAACTGAGTTTTTCTCAATTGTTTAAACAAAAGAAACCATGACTACATTTTTTGAAAGTTTCCGATATAATTATTTTCACAGTGAAGTGTTTGTTTTTTTAAAAAATATATTTGTGTTTTGTTTTTGATTACTACTCATTTTTAGAAAATACCTCAAATTTGAATAAGTACAATGTTTATGTGTAGAGAATTTAAGTCATATAGAAAAAGCACTACCAATAGGAGGCCATACATTCAAAAGAAGCAAAAAACAGAAATAATCAAAAAACTTAAAAACAATATAGGATTGGGTAAATCTAACACAGCACTGGCCAGAATAATAAAGAATACGTTGTAAATATGGATTTTAATATTTAAACAAACAAGCTACTTTTTTGTAATTTCAATTGTGCTATAATAGAAGAAGCTCTAGAAATATTTAATAACAATGGGAAATTTTCATATAATGATGCATGGAAAAATCAACACTACATGCCGTTACTTCTTTAATGAAAAAGTGAAGGACAACATTTTTTTTTTTTTTTTTTTTTTTTTTTTTTTAATTGAACCGATATTTTGTCTGTACTAACTCTGCCTTGGTGGAGAGGTAAAAATATTTTAGTAATAAAATAACTTTTTAAATACGGTTAACTGTTTAGTTTAAATAGGAACGGTGTTTTAAAAGAAATATTCATATAAAGATATGATGCTATTGTAATTACAGCAATATCTAAAAAAATGACTGCAGTAATTTATTTTTGAATATTTGTAAAACATTTGTCACTTTGTATGCACATGATTCTATCCTTAAAAGCATTTACAGTATATTATAATTCTATTTTTTAAATAATTAAAAAAATATTAATTTCCAAATACATAGCAAATCCATTATTTGAAAATATCGTTACACAGTAATTTATGTTAGCCTTTTCAGCTATATCCAATAAACGCTTGTACTAATAGTATTTTCATTAGGATATATATAAAATTAAAAATCTGAATTTTGTTATATCTGAATTTCCCAAATAGTATTTTTTGGATACCACATTGTTTAATACATAACCAATTGTAACCATTATTTCATTCATTATTGACACTGATTAAAGTAGTTCCTGTTCCAATTTTGAAAGCAGTCAGCACAGTTAAAATAATTGTACATCAGCTTTTATCTGATATATATAATTTAGTTTTTTTAAAACAAATCGTCTTTAATAAAAAGGTATGTGTTGCTGACGACTGGGATCGTTGCCACAGATTAATCTCAGAAAATGAAACATTTGAAGTTACTGAAAAAATTAATTGCTCGAAAAGTATTTGTCAGAAAATTGTTAGACAAACTGCGTTAGAAAGGTAAAAAATTGTATTTTTCTTGATATAAATTTCAAATCCACCGATTATGCCATTTTTCAAATATTGAATTTCAAAAATGAAAAATTTCACAATGCATTACCATAGCAAAAACTTCACGCGTAAAAAAATAATAATAACAGCAATATGTCAGCACGAGTCACAAATTATAGTAACCGTATTATTCTGTTAAAACATAAAAGTGAATTATGATGTCACGAGTGCATGATTTTTATTTAATTCTCGACAAATACTAGATGCGCCATTTCTATTTAGTTGTGAATAATATAGGTTTATTTCCGTTATTAAAATATGTAGCTATAAAACATATAAATCAATGGAAAACGGTAGGTAATAAATTGTAAACATAATAATAAACCTATTAAAAAAACATAACTTAGTGAAATAAGTATCCGTTTTTATGTTATTATAGGATATCAAGGTAAAGGTACAGATTACTTTAAAATACGAGGTTAAATTCTTCGATATATTTCGTTTGATTCAAGGTTCATTTGGAGAAACCGACCAGCGCAGCGGGCGTAGTCTGCTAGTAATTAATATTCTCACTCTTTCAAAAGATCGTCAAAGTTCTGCATATTAATCACATTCGTAAAAGGGTACTCATTTCATCAAATAATTTCGTTAATTGATGCAATTTCTTAAAATTTCTCTTAAAAACTTCTTTATATATTCAAAGATTTCATGTACGATTACTTTCTCAGCATATTACACTATTTAAACCAACATGTCTTGAGCGTAGGGAAATAATTATATCTACTTTTGAATAATTTAAACATTCAAATTTACACATATGTAATTTACTTACTGAAGCATGTTTAGAAGAAAAATCAGTTCATTTAAACAGTAATATACAAAACTCATATTCAAATATCTAATTATTAATACGGATTTTTGTGTAGATTTTCCATGACTTGAAATGTGGTTTTTATAATTTTAAAAGTCACTCAAGCTAGCCTTTAGAATAAACAAATAGTGTTTTTTCCAAAATATTTTAAAAGATTGCCGAAAATTATGTTAAAAGTTTAAATAAGTATTACATTATTTTATTTTAATAATCATTTGGGCAAGTGAAACGTTTGTTAATACTAATGTGTCTTACACTTAGAAAGTTTTTGATTTTGATCCGTAGTTTACTGAAACAAATATCACTCAATGGTTAATCGATAATAATTTTACAGAACAATAATTTAATATTTGATTTTTATAATATATATCATTCAAACATTGAAAAGCAGTCTGTTTCTATTAATTATATAGTATAAGCAAATGCCTCGTTAAAACGTCTGAGCACTTTTATTTTTGATATAAGTAGCAAAATATTCAGTTATTTACGCAAACGTATGCAATAAAAAAACCTATGAAATATTAGGAATAAAAAACGCATCTGTATTCTTTATTCCTTTATCTTTTTATCTTTTTCAAGATGAAACAATTTTTCCAGCTTTTGTTAGAGTTGAGGATTTATTCTCCTCTTATGCTTAAACGGATTTAGTTTGAAAACATATTTATTTGATTTTACATATAGAAGCTATATTTCCCCCTTTTAAACACAGCTTTATATAATCATGTTTATTCTATTTTCATACATTTTGTCAAAAATAAAAATGCATAATTTATTCAGTATCGGATATTTTTTATAGTTTTGAAGTTTTTATAAAATTTTGGATGAAAACATACGTAATATATTTAATACAAATATTTCATTTCATTTTACTACATTTGGTTTTTCTTTTTTTTATTAGTATATGTCAAGATTTTTAGAAAAATGGCATATGATTTACATTGCATTTATTAATTTATAAAATAAAACTTTTCTATTTTTCCAGATTTTAGTTTATTATTTTTCAAAATTCTGCGACTATTTACCTTCTTAAATTTCCACGTAATATTAAGCATAGTTTTTATAAACAAAAAAAAAATGTTCATGATAAATGATTCAAAGCTTATATGTAAATTTAGAACTTGTGCATAGCTGGATATTTTAATTTTTTTGTTGCATATAGACAAATATATCTAACACTCTGTTATGAAAACATTCAAAATCACAAATAATATTTTAAAAAAATCAATGAAACACGTTTTGGATGAGATCAGAATTCATACTGCCATATTTTTTTCAACTACTACATCCTTATTCAATTAACTTCCATTTCAGGGGGTCATTTATTAAAGCTACAAAAAAATTCAGTTAAATATCTTCATCGTAACTGTTACTGTAGAAAAGAAGCAAGCAACAAAATATTAAAACGTAACATTAGAGCAAAAAAAAGACCAAAAGATTTTCTTAGACTCCGACTATTCGAATCGCTGATTATCCGAATCGCTTTCAGAATTTCACAAAAAAATAATTAAGACGGAAACGTACTGCGATTGGCAAAATAATGATTCTGTCTACGCAAGCTGCATTGTTGTTCCCTCCGCGAATCTAGTGTAGGCGCAGCGCGAACATTGTTGGGATGATGAGTCACCGTCTCATAGTGCAGTTCGATTATTTGCTGTCGTATGTCGCCAGGTAGCCGGCTCGGCGCACCTGGGTTTCAGACCCTGGGTTTCAAATTCTAAAGACGATGAACTTATTGAAAGTGTAAGAGAAGAAAGTGTCGAGGAAGAAGATAACCTTAATGTCGAAGTTGAAACAGACACGGGACCATCAGCTAGTGAAGCATTTGCCAGCCTTGATACTGTGTTGAAGTGTATGGAGCGTCAGCCTGAGTGTGACCACATGCAACTTCTCACTGTCAAGCGGAGGCGCGACTTGGCTGCCAGAAAACAGATGAAGATTGTCAAACAGCTTACTTTGATCGCAAGCAATATGACTTTCACTTACAGTACGATACGTACATACTGTACAGCACTTGTAAGTACGCTTAACATGTAAAAGTTTTGCCTTTTCATTTAATTAATTAAAAAAATCTTTTTCTTTAAAAATAGTTTTTTTCTCCCATTTTCAACATACATACAGTAATTAATTTAAATAGACAATTTTTTCGGAAAAAATCCAATTATCCGAATTTTTTATTATCCGAATGGAGTCCAGTCCAAATTGATTCGGATAATTGGAGTTCTACTGTACATACGAATACATTGTTACCGATTTTCATATTAATTTTCAGCGCATAGTTTATGCGTAAAATAAAGCTCACTGACTGTTTCAGATTTAATTTTAGAATATAATATTTTTTATCGTTTATTCCCACCAAATATATTTTTTTAAATAATTTGATTAAAGTTCAGAGTTGTTTAATGCACTGATGGGCATTGAAAAAATTAAAAATAAGCAATTAAATTTTTTATGTTATTACACGTTACAAGAAATTCTATCTTGTTCACTAAAAATTACATCAAATAATGTACAAACCATCAGTGCTTCTGTTTTCTGTTTTATTCTTTATTCTTTCTTTTTTTATGTTCTTGTATAGAAAAGCTGATTTTTAACACTTTTCCACGTAGTTGAAAATTATTTATAAATTCGGTCTGATTGTATGTTTTTCCAAATTTTAACTGGCGTAAATATACTCGGATTTCCATGTAATTATTACATGTTATTGACGTTTACAGGCATGTTCGGTATTAAAAATGGAGGGTGTTGCATTTGTAATTCGTTTACAGGGATATTCAGAAAAATTCATATCATTAAGGTCTATGGAGAATTATCGTTTTCAATGCAGTTTAATGTTACTCTATATCAAATATATTGAAATTGGTATACTGCACTGAGATGTACTATAAAAAGTTTACTGTAGAATATGCATTTATCTGTAGCATGTAGAATGTAGCATTTTGTCGTTCATTTACAGGACCAACAAAATAATTCGTTTGCAGTACAATCGATGAGCGGTAATTGCTGTTAGTGCGTTTTCAGTTGTGGTATGCGTTTTAAATTTGACTAATTTACTGCATATCACTTGGTGTGTATAGATCTTATACAGGGATGAAATTCGAGTACATTCGAATGATCTTATACACAAAAAAATTCGAGTACATTTCCGTTTATTGACGGATATTCCTGAAAAGGGAATTTTCACATGTGTTATGTGTTTTCTAGGTGAACTAAATTTTAACATACTATGTAATATATATACAAATGTATAGATCATATACAGGGCTTCGCAAACGAATTTGAAGATTTTTCCAACAATGCACTGTAATTGCTGACATTCGGATTTCTAATGTATTGCGAAATTATTTTCACCTTGAAATGCTTTTCACGCGTAATAATGTATCATTTTAAAGTTTACATATTTTCTTATTAAAGAAATTACATTTTTTTAATATAATTTTTTTAATTTTTATTTAAAAAATATATTAAATTATATTAAAATTTAATTAAATATTTTTCAATTAAATTTTCTTCAAAAAATGTAAATATATATTTTAAATCAAAATGCAGTCTTTGGAAATTCTGCTATTCGGACATTTTCAAATCTAGCAACAATAAAAAAAAAAGAGCTATTTAAAAATATGAATTAAATTTCTATTCAGGTAATGAAATTTTGAATATAAAATTAAAAGAAATAAAAACCCTCAAAAATTTAGACAAATTTAAAACATGGTTAGGCATTTCACAGTACAATTTAGCCGAGTGTTTGTCTGCTAAAGATGATTAAATGTCTACGCATACTGTTCGAACCTATTAACTTTTGTAACTGAACTATTATTAGATTTAAGAAAATTTGCTTCGACATGTTAATTTTTTTTTTTATAAAACTACAAGTTTTCTTGTTTTTATAATCAATAGTTTTGACTATATAACATAAGAAATTTAAAAGGACCTGGCCGATTTAAAAACGGCAGCGGCAGCGTTAGTAACTTTTCTTTAGAATAGACAGATACTGTAATTTAACACAAGCTAATTTTAAATATATTTAAAATAAAAATTCACAATTTTATTTTTTCAGTTATGTTTTCTAGGTTGATATATGAGCTTTCTTCATTTCATTAATTTTATCGCTTGCTTTAAAAGAGCCTTTTTAAGCGTAAGTTAAATTACATCAGACATTAATATTTCAGTAAGTGTTATAAACTATCATTAAATGCTGCAAAATAAATATTATATTGTGCTTAAATTAATGTGATTTCGGTTTATGCTGTTTCTTTCTGTATTAAAATATGAGTAATTTTCTCCTTTATTAGCTAAAACGTCGTTTCAAAAGCGTTTATGGCAATTTTTATACATCGTTTAATTAGTATAAATGTGTTTCAGAAATATTTAACAGCTTGTATATTCCAAATATTTATTTATAATATAATAATTCTAGTACTGTATTAAGTCTAATAATATTCTTTGTTAACTAAATATTTGCGTTTTGCTCTAATGGCAAGATGTATGGATAAAAATAAATGTTATAAGTCTGTTTAGAAATATTGAATAGGAGCAATAAAAATTATTAAATAAGTGCAGCAGATCTGTTATTTTTTTAAATTTTTATCATGTTTATAATACTGTTGTACCAAGACTTAAACTTAGTTATCTGACGTCAGTTTAAAAGTGCGTTTTAATATAAAATGTTATAAGGTATTCCTTGAAGACAGCTAATTTTTCAATATATAGAATTGTTAAATATGAAACAAAATTTAATGTTTGGATTTCTGATTGAACGCTTCTGAATGTTTCTTAGTCATTGATGAAGTCATTAATGTGTATTTGTAGAAAAATAATTAAAGGTGATGTTAAGTTCACATAGTACTGAACTTTGAAATGTATTAAATTTCTAAAAATAGACGGTTTACAATTGGCATGCGTAATGACAAGTGGCGGCCTTCTATAGAAACCTTTTACATAGATTGTTATCGGAATAATGTTTGTTTTCATTGACAAGATTGCTATACTTTAACTTAATATCTTATCTCATGTAAGTTTAAATATCTGGAAAAAATACCGGCATTTTGATTTATTTGAAAAATTTACTCATTAATGCTATATTTGAAGTTTAAAATAAAATAATATTTAGTTAAGATCCCGTATACGGAAACTCTATACCCAGATTCGATTGGCGTTTTTAACTATATCTATATTAATAAAAGTAAGTTTCACTCTGTGTGTGTGTCCGTGTGTGTGTGTGTGTCTGTTGGCGATGGCTAGCAAAATCTAGCCCACCTAGAAGTATGTAAATTTAGGGGAGGATAGTCCAAGGTCTGGCCATGTGCACCTGAGCCTCAGAATTTTAATATTTTGATAATTAGCCTAGATATTAATTAGATTCCCATTAACCATCGCTTCTAAAATGTCTTTCTAAAAATCTGTCTAAAAATCTTTTAAATCAAAATGGCGAAAGAAATGAACTGGCGCATTGGATTTGCAACCGGAAATGTACGAATTCGAAATTATTTTACTAATTATCGAATTTTAAGAAAACTAATAAAGATATCAATTTGAAAATTTCTGAGCATATGTAAAAAAATATTCTGTATCTGACTATGTGATTTTTGAAAAATTCGGTTGGTATTTTTTTTTTAATTTATTCAAAAAACTGCCAAAAATCTGCCTTCGCCAGTGAAAACGATCCGAGAATGTTTCAGACAGGGATCTGCTTTCATTAAAAACTGAACTACAAAGAGATCTGTTTCTCGGGCCGATCCCTCCATTTAGTTTGCGAAAATGAAATAAAATAATTGTCAATTTTTACTAATGAACAAATATTTAGGTAACTAATTAATATATAGATTTGAAATTGAGGTCGGGAAGGGATGTCATCTGCCGGCTATTTTAGCGTAGCGTCTTCGTTATATTCTAATTATCAGAAAAATGTAATTCTTTTTTTAATGATCGCGTTAATGTAGGTGACGGTGGTTCTCTTGAACAAATTATTCATTATATTTGCGGGTATGGGGAGGGAGGGTATTAACGCCTTTCTCTGAGATTGTAATTATCTCGGGCCCGGGCAACGCCGGGCGGGTTAGCTAGTTATAACAATAAAGTAAAAAACACGCATGCGATTTTTAAATTGTAAATAAATGTAAGCATGATTACTTAGGAGTGTTCATTCATATGCAAATATTATGATATGAGTAAGTCTAACAATAATGCGACTAGGTACAGACATAGTGAGATAAGGAGTTTTTCTTATGGATTTTATACATTTTAGCCTTTTTCAGAGCGATTAATCTTATTAAAATATACAGTAATCTGCCCAATATATAGTGGTGCGTTATAAAATAATTATACATGTTACACACACAATTTGATCTAGTGAACTTCGACAATACCTATAAGTTTTTATATCTATTCAAAAATATTTACGAAATTCGATGGAAAGCCAAATGATAGTCATACGAAATGTAGTCAAAAATATGCTTCAACTTAATATAAGCTAATACTATGATATTTGAAATTTGGATTATTTTTAAATACAATATCTTTTTACACATAATTAATTTTAAATGTTCTGCATTTAAAATTTGTGATCTTAATATCTACAATTTAATAAATGTACACTGCATGATTTTAGATCTAGTTTACGATGAAGCATACTAAGAGACAATTTTATGTTTTTTAAAAAATACAAACATACAGCTTAAAGAATTTATAAAGATGTAGTTCAATGAAAATGTTCAGAGTAAATTTATATTTCGTTATATAATTGAATAGTTGTGCATATCCATCTATCTTTCTATAAGGTTTTCGTATTTTTTTTTTTTATTTTGGACGAAACAAAGAGTATTGAATCTGAAAAACACGGAATGTTTTCTGATACAAATATTTGACATCTGCTTCCTTATAGAGTTTCTTTAAAAGGTATTAGAATTTCAATATACAAAGATATATTACTCTATTTGTTACGTCAAACATACTCAAAAAATATTGACGAATTTTTCAGAATTAGAATTTCAGTGTACAAAGAAATTTTACTCTATTTGTCACGACAAGTATACTAAAAAAATATTGCTAAAGGTTTTTGAAAAAAAAAAAAATGAAAATCACTGAAGTTATTTATTTTTTTTCCCCTACTTGGTATTTTTCTCCCCCCCCCACCTTTATGCCCTCCTCACTAAAAAACTTCTGTAAATCATAATAAACGCAGGAAATTTTTCTTTTTATTTCTTTGTAATTTTTTATAACAAAACCCAAAATCATAAATTTTAAAGAAAAATATATTTAAAGGCATAAAAAGGAACTACCGACTTTAAAAAAAATAGCACAAAAATTAAAACAAATATATTGTTTTACTATTTTTTGCAAAAATAATTTAAGTGATTTTTTTCTTTTGGTTAGTTTCAAGACTTAATGGTGTCGTTTTCTGCTAAGTAATGATCTTAGATTATTAGTTATTGGGCATCTTTCGTAAAATATGTGGTTAATTACTGTAAATTTTAAAGATTTATTTGGGTAATAATAAAATTATTTTGCATTACACTAGCTTATAAACTTGATTTTCCCAGTCAAGTTAAAAGTATTTCGCAGAATTGTTGCCATTATGGCCTCAAAGTCGAAAAAATGGGAACATTTTCATTATGTATCGAATATTGCAAAGATAAATTAAAACTTCCATACTGGTTTATAGGAGGGTGCATAGTAAAATAACCCACGAGATGAAAAATGAAAAAAATCAAACGTTTAAAGCTTATTCGATAGGGGAAAAAACCCAAAATAGAAAAGGTGAAATTTAATAGTTTTTTAATAACTTTTTTTATCTTTGTTTTATTGCATTAATTGCACTAGGGGTAAGGGGGTCTGCCCCCACGAGCTTAGATCTCCAACCCTCATTTAGACACCGCAGGTTCTAAAAACACTCTAATTTGCTCTGTTTTAAAAAGATTCCAGAAGACAGACTTATAATTAAACGACCAGTAGAAAGATAAATTAGAAAAAAAAGAAACTTCTTCAATAAAATATCTCATATATATTAAAACCACAGTATTCAAATTGAATAAAAGGAAACATATTAGTTGCAATAAATTTATTTCAGCGCTTTTAGAAGCAAATAAAATATATAAGTAATAAAATCTTTACACAAAAAATAAAATAACAAATTATAAATATTTTTTTCGAATTCTTTGAAATATTTCAAACTATCTGTTTTGCCTTTTAATTACTATAAATTTCTTACTTTAATTTATAGCTAATTTTTTTTAAATTAACTTAACGAAATGCTTAATTCCGTAACATATTATGTGTTAGATATTATAAATTCAAGTAAATTTTAAAATATTAATTTTTGTTAGAAAAAAGAGTAGCACACGAAGTTCAAAATATAAAACCAAAATAATGAGATAATTTAAATTTTACGTGTTAATAACAACACACGTGATTAATTACTGTATAAATATAAATCCAAGAAATAATGTAGCATTCTGCGTTAACGGGTTTTAAAATTAAATTAATTTACAAAAATAAACAAATTTACAAAAATAATTAAATTTACAAAAATAATTAAATTTAAAAATAAATAAAATTAAAATAAATAAAATAATTACACATAAATAAAATAAACAAAAATACAATTAAATAATTAAATTTACAAAAATAATTAAATTTACAAAAATAATTCATTCATTAAAACTAAAATGATAATTTAGTTGACAATGCAAAAATGAACAAATTTTATAAAACATAAAACCAAATGCTTAATGTTACAAATATTTTAAATTTTATTAATCAAAAAGTAATCTTTATCAATAAAATATTATCATATTTATATATATTTGAAACGGTACATACTGCTAGTTTTACTATGAAAAAATGTTTTTTTTTTTTCTATCGGAAATATATAACACTAAGATACTTCCAAAAAATTATGGTGTAAAAGTTTAAAGAAATAGGGTAACTCGAAAAGTTATTGCACTCTTATAACATGCATTATCACAGAAAAACAAACATAATTAGAACTTATAATGAAATATGCTATTTTAGAAAACGTTCAAATCTTGAGTTATATATAGAACTGATATAAAATAAAACACTATTTGTTCTTTCAAATTACTACTTTTTCAGGAAATGCAGAGAATAATGTCAAAATAGCCATAGGATACTACTGATTCTTTAATTAAAACCAATCGTTGAGAAATTTTTGTACAAACATTATGAATAGAAAAATAAGTGCAGTGAATTGCTTTTTAAACATAAGCAAAAAGCAGCGAATTTTTAAATTGTCTTTTTTATTAATGAATTAGTGTTTGTTAATATTTAAAAAATAAATATCTGGAATGTTAAATGCACCGTATGATTGACATGCAGTGAACCAGTAGTGAAAAGCTGTTATGAACAAAAATAATTTTATGCAGCAAAGAAAGTCTTTAATAAAAATTTTATTTGGATGAATTTGCTAAAACTGTAATCGATATTATTCTTAGAATTAAAGCGAACATTTTTAATAGGTAAGTTTTCTTGCCAATAAAAAATTTCCAAATGAACGTTACTTGTTTGATGATACGAAAAAAAATAAAATCTGCGGAGGCTGTAGATGTTTTATAAAATTAAATTTTAATATTTTTCTTTGTAAAGTAACAATTAAAAATGTTAACACCCACACTAAATGAATATATCGCGATAACATTTCTTGAATATTCCATTGAATATGACTTTTTGATATTGTTGATACAAAAATATAAGATAATTATTATTCAAATTTTAAAATTGGAAGCATTTTGCTATGCGTATTTTGAAGTTTTTTTTCCTTGTTTTCTTGTATCTTGATCTAAATTTTACAAATATTTTCGTCCAACGATATTTTCCTAGGAGTAATGAAATATTCAGCCATGGATATTCTTGTTTATGAATATGATAATTTTATTGTTGTTTTCTTTATGCATATTAAATTTTCCTACGTAAATATTTCTAGAAGGTATTTTGGAAAAAACAGGTTCTTATCAAGGGAAGTACCCATACCAAAATTTGAGGTCCATACAAAATTTTTACTATCACAGGTTTAAACAACTTACTACTAAAGATAGAAAGTCAAAAATTATGTAACCATATTATGAGTAAATTTAAAATTTTTATTTGTGCCTTTTTTAAACTTCACGCATGAGCTGAAATTTTCATTAGAAAATTCTACTTCAAAAATTAGAAAAGTCACTAGAAAATTCTAGTGTTGCTGATGCTAACTGTTTTAGATATCATAACTGTAACTGATCCAAAGTCAGAAGTATGTCACTTTTTTATTTTAAAATTACTAGGGGAGACCGGGGCAAGATGACTATGTTAACAATTTTTGTTGTTTATTAATTTATTTTTAAGTAATAGTAAAATTAATTTTACATGAACTGTTATAGTATTCCTTTGTAGTATTAAATATATTACCATTTAATTTTTCAAATAAAAAAATAAAGGGTAATTTTATTTTTTCATAACATTAACAAATTGTCATCTTGCCCCAGTACTGGGGCAAGATGACTTTGTCCTTGGGGCAAGATGACAACACTGAAAAAGGTTGAACATATTTTATCTTTTGAATATGTTACATGGTTTAACAAATGATAACTGTGTTTTTACATCTTACAAAGTATCAAACTAAGCATAATACATTGTAACGTAATGTTGAAGTGTTTAGTTGTGCAGCTAACAATAGTCACAAATAAAAATGCTATTTTCATAATTGGAACATTTCTCATGCCACCACTCTTGGCATTCACAGCACTGGATCCATTCTTCTGTTGGTGGGTCACAATATTCCTCGTCACAAGCAGGACATCTGAAAACACCATCCTTTGAAGTTGATGCAACTGGACTGTTTGGCCTGGATTTAATAGACTTAGGCCTATAGGAACTTAGTTTGAGTTTTTTACTCCCTTTTTAGCTTTACGAGCTTCTTTTCTCTGTTTTTTTAAACATTCCTGTTCAAGGGGGGGGAGGCTTAGCGGATGGCAAAAATGTCTTCCTCTGGTTCCCCCTTTTCGAACGACACCTCCCCTGATCCGATGCGCCTCTTAGCCCCAGAGGAGATAGAAGCGCAAGGTCGCGCGGACAAACACACAGTCAAACAAGCGATTTGAATGAATGGACAACATAGTTAGTTTAATAAATTCCGAAACACTGGGCAAGATGACGAGCTCGTCATCTTGCCCCGGACTGCCTGTTTAAAAATATTCGTTTTCAATGCCATGAAGGAAGGCGATTAATTGACATTTATTCATGGTAATAGGTAGTATTTAAACAAAGTTACTCATAAATATTAAAGAGAAACGACATATCTTACCTTATCTGTAACAGATCTTATTTACATATGCATAAAAGTTATAATGTGGCAGCGGTAAACAATCAAAGCTTCACAACTAATATAAAAATGGCGATTTCAGCGTCTCTATATTATTGTTTAACGAACGGCCGATAGGAGAGCCAGTAGTGTCCGGTTGATGCTGCCACCTAGTGGAAAATGGACAAATTAGGACTTTCGTCATCTTGCCCCGGTCTCCCCTACATGTAGGACAACAGGCTTCTATATGTGTATAATTTAGCAGAATAATATTCATAAACATAAAAGTATATCGCACAATATATCGCATAATCAATTATTCATTTCGAACGTAAGTGCGCAGTTTCTGAATTTCCTGAAAAGTAGAGATTCAAGAAATAATAACCGTTATTTCTCTTTTTATCAATTACCTTCCATAATACTTCAAAAGTCATTCTCTATCTTTTATCTATGTAAAGAAATAATATCGATTTTACTAAAATAGTAAAAAAAAAATATACGATTCATACGTGACCGTTGAAATTTCTCAAATTCAAAGTTTCAGTCTGAACAACATAAAAAAAATATTCGACATTGAGAATATTTCGTTTCTAATATACCAAGTGAAAACCTCTATGTGTCACATGGTATCTATCATTTTTGTCGCTTTCACCTAAGTTAACTTCAAAGAACGGATTTCGTTACAAGTCTTCATTTTTTTACCTCAACTCCTTGAAAATTATAACGTATCATGTTTTATTTTGTCTCTAGAAATCATTTCTAGTTATCAAGATAAAATATCGATGCGATTTCTTACGCGTAAAAAGATATTTCGCACAGAATGTAATACAGCGTGTATTTTTAGCATTTATATTGAATATTCTTATGTGTACATGAATGCGTTTTAGAGCGAAAATTTCTTTTTATAAAAGTATACTCATGTTGTATATCGCAAGTATACCCTGCAGGTCAAAATTGAAAGGCTACATAAAAATATAGAGATTTTAAATCTCTTTGCAAATAAAACTTTACCTAATTTTTTATCAACTTAAAATATTTATTACAAAAGTAATACAATATAATAAAAATAATGACTTAAATCAAATAACGTAATATTTTAAGATTAATAAAGCATAACAAAAGATAATAACAATAATGCTAATATATTATGCATACTTAGAAATAGCTATATATTTTTTAAAGTTTCGATAAATTCAAAACATTGCATGTCAGATTTATTTTTTAAACATCTAAAGTATGTATTAATGAAATATAATCTTTTATTTTGTTGTTGTTGTTGCTGTTGTTATATGCACATTTATTTCGTGAAGTTTATTTAATTGCAAAATACGAATATTGCTTTCCAAAATTCGCCTGTTCTATGATTATAAACATATGACTAGCGAAAATTAATAGAAACTAAATTATTTTTTGCCACGTTATAACATAATTTTTTACGATATATTTAGGTTTTATAGATGGGTCTAGATGGGCTTCAATATAATAATTTGGCAAATGCTCAATATTGTGTTTTAATCAAAGTATTTTATTAGTTATTAAAAAATGAAATAGTATCATTAACGTATCTGTTTTGTTGAACAAAATTCAAAATATTGAAATGAACTCGAATTTAATTGAATGTGTGTCAATTGCTAGGTCTCATTGCACCAGAAACGATTACATTGCTGAAATCCGCGAAGCATGTGAAAATCTGTGTTATCAATATGTATGAACCAGATATACCATAAGTTGCAGAAAAGGGATATAGTAAATAGATTATATATATATATATTTCCTTAGAATAATTAAGAAAATAGTCGAAGCAGAAATTTTTGAAAACTGTTAAAATGATACCAGTTCAGTTCAAATTAATTCATCTAAAGGATATTTTTAAATTATTGCATTATACAAATTTTATTCAGCACATCGCTAAATTATTTTCGAAAGGTAATTAATAAAATTTGATGAAAAACAACAGCCTTTTAATATGCAACTACATTTATTTTTTTTTAAACTTTTGTTGCAAAATATGCAATTTGGTAGAGTAAAAAAATAACACAAAACTGTCTAAAAGGTTGGAAAAAAGAAAAAAAGGGAAATACAATTCCGAACATATTCTAACGCCAACGTATCTTTTAATCAATTTAATTTAACTTTATTTTATATTCAACATAAAGTAAAAATTTCTCTTTTTGTTAACAGAGTGCGCCAAAAGGCCAATGTGCAATGCCTCATGCTTAGTCTGATCTTATGATTAACTTGCTTTTTGTTTTCAGTTTTCTCTGGCGCAAATATAATAACTTTGACATAAATGTACACTTTTGAGATAAATAAAAAAATATGCTTGCATGTTTTTTTTTAAGTCATAAAAAGTCACTAAATTTAACTACAGGTATCAGACAAATTTACCCTTTCACACAAAGTACCTTTTCCCAATCGATGATGTAAAACTCTAAATTTAGAGATTTTTAGAAGTCATTTAAGAGCAATAAAAGCAAAAGCGAAAGCGCAGGTAGTTGCCACCATCGTTAACACTCGTTCTATCTTATTCTTGTTTCTATTTTCTCGCATTGCAAAGGCAGGAACATGACTGATTTTATGTAACAATTTAGAAGGAGACAGACAGAGCTGGGATAACGATCTTGTTAGGATATTCCTGCACTCAGCACACGCTATCATGTTCCATGCATTTCCAATGATAATGCCAGTATGAAATATTTTAAGTTGTTGTTGGGGATTACTATGCTTCACCACTGATTCGCTGCTTTTTTAAGTTAACTTTGAACGGGTTAAAAAATGCCCTACCAAGCGTTTGCAGTGCTTGTGTGGTATGACTTGATTCCTCAGAGTTGGGGTAACTATCTTATCAGTATATTCCTGCACTCAGCACATGATATCATGTTCTATGCATTTCAAATGACAATGCCAGCATGAATTATTTTAAGTTGTTTCTGGGGGTTATGCTTCACCATTGATTCGTTGCTTTCTTGAAGTTAATTTTGAACGATTTAAAAATGCCCTATCAAGCGTTTCCAGTGCTTGTCTGGTATGACTTGGCAGACCCAATAGAATTATGTTATTCTTATCTGCATAGACCAGCATTTACAGAGCACTCACATGCGTAGAGTGACTGTCAAGGATGAGCAGCACTTTACTTGGTGGCTTTCTTGGAATGAAGTGTTTCTTCAACCATTTACTGTAAAGCTTAGAAGAAATGACAGAAAATTTTGGGTTCATATTTTTTTTTTTTATCCTAGGAGGAAGACTGTTTGAAAACCAAAGGTTTTCACGTATATTTTTAAGCATTAGAACAGGAGGGAGTACCAAGCCCGCCGCGTTAATAGATGCAACGACTGACATATTCTCTCCTCCTTCAGATGAAGTCAAAGAATGGACATCTTTGTCTTCTTTCGTACCTAATACTTTCCCTACTTTGGTATTTATTATTTTATATCATTTTCCCCCACTTCAAGATTAAAAAAAATATTCTCACGCATCAATGGTGTTTGATAATTATAAATGGAATGCCAAATCCCGAATCACAAGTGAGGCATACATGCTCCATGCAGGTGGAGCATGTATCCTTTTATTCATGTACCCGCGATAGATTCCAGCAACTCTAGAATAGCAGAAAATATGGCTGCAAACTATAATTAACACATTACTCGATACCTGTTTCAACAATATTCACTAAATATTTCATGAAAAATGTATATTAAGTATTTTATATTTTATCTTCTATTTGCCTCTACTTTAAAACAGCATACAATAAAAGCCGAACTTACCTTTCTTTCATGGATATAACATTGATTTGACGAAATAAAACGCTGTAACTTTATGTACTACGCTTTTTTATAGCGATTTTACGTAGAAGCTCCCCAGATGTTCAATAGCTGAAATACAGTGAGTACAGTGTTAAAAATCTTGAGCTTTTGCTGCATAGTCACTCCACCGCTTTTATGGAATATCTCTATTTTGAACAATGAAAATGCTTCATAATGTAGTAAATTAACCGTTTTATCTAAAAGCGGTGGAGTGTGTCTGCAGCAAAAGCTGAAGATTTTTAACAGTGTAGGGCAACTAATTCGATGGGGCATCTAACCTGGATTTACCCTATATGCGTGACTAAATCAAAATTGGAACAATTCCAGATCAGTTCCTATAGCAACTAGACGTGAAGGATGATGTTGAAAATTTTAATTTAATTATTCCATTGCAATTATTCCATTTGTCCTATAATACATAAATACTTTTCCCCTAGGCTTAGTGGGGTTATTAGGGGTAAAAGGACTTCCATTACAACAACATTTTTTACCTAATGTCGTTAAAATTGTATCTAAAACTCAGATTAAGGTATAGCCTAATTAAACTGTGGAGGTAGACTAGGAATGGCTAATAATTCATGTGATTAGTTGAGATTGATCGTACTAAGCTTCTAGCAAGTTTCTAGCCATAAGATCGACACCAGGTCCTGATATTATATCCTTATTGCAAACTTGTACTGATTTGTATAAGACTTTTAAAACTTGTTCACTGCGAAGCAAGAAAAGGTACGTAAAAACACGCTTTTAAACTTTGTAAAAAACTTTATTAAACGACAGAATAAACCTGAAAGCGTGACATCAATTTTGCCAAGTTGGTAATTTTTATTCAAAATATCTGATACGATTCAAGAATAGTCAACTTCGCTTAATTTAATGAGAAACATTCCGTGATTAAATACAGCGAAGATTACCAGTCGGATAAAGTGAAATATATTTTGAATAAAAAATTATTCTTTCTAGGAATACGGTGTGACTTATTGCATATAACATTTTGAAACAAAAGCGTCACATTTTTAAACTGTTATCATTTGTTATTCCTTTTAAGAATGCAACAATTTTTATGGCACTTTAATGTCGTTATGAAAACTTTTAGAACAAAATAATGCAATGAGACACTTTTTGGGATTAATTGCATCGTCGAACAAAGTTTTTACTTAGAAATGCGACACTGTCTTTGCAACAGTTTGAAAAAGACAGTGGTCTACATTGTGTAGCCTAATGCAGATGAACTGCTTTATGAAGCGTTTGATACTGCTTTATGAAGCTTTAGCTACTACTTTATGCAGATTTAGCTACTGATTTATGCAGGTACACTGTGCTCGAGTGAAAGTTTGCATGTGATCGTGGTATCCAGAATTGTAACATTTGTGCTTGGATGAGCTATTTATTTTGTCATTTCTTTAAATTTCGTGACTTATGTCTGAATCTCCAGGAATCTGATTTTCATTGCTATTTCTTGTAATAATATGATAATTAGAGAGCTGCGGTTTCATATAATCTATATATACTGCGCCAGGAGTTGGATTTGATGGATTTTGACGCATCTCGGCCATCGTATTCAATTTTTCTAGATTTGAATACCGTCAAGTTCTTCATGTGCCCCCTTCAAGCTTAGATAATCCGTCAGCTGTTTTGAAAAATAATCTATGATTGAGAGTTCTACCAGGTAAAAAGTTCAGTTTCGTGTTTACGAATAAAAGATTGTTGGAATTCACAGGGGTTTCTTTTCATATGGATATCAATGTGTTTATAGTGACATTTCTGTATTGATATTTAATTGATTCAAGGGATATTTTACATCGAGTTAATGAGATTTTTCTTCGGTTCACGCACAAACATTCGGTTCACGGTGAAAATCAAAAAGGCGATTTCGATTCGAATTACGCGTATGAATTTAGTGAATATCTTGGGAAAGCATTCCTTCCCCTGGTACCCTGATATATGCCGTCTCCACTACCAAATGCCCTGATTTTTCTTTAAATAAATTGTTGATGTTTGTTAAATTTCGTATCAGGACCTTTTTTCAAGTAAAATTTTCCCTCTTCCCTGGAGTGACAAGCTATATTGCAAAATCTTAGAGTTTCAGACATGCAGTTTTACTTTTTTGAGATATTGTAAAATATCACTAATAACATACTTTAAAAAGTATGTTGATACAGTTATGAACTTGACTGGAAGTCTTTTATAGGAAATTTTAAATGTTATTAATTTAATGTTTTACTTTTGGTATACTTAGAAAAGAAAAAAAAAGACACATTCTGTTATATGTAAAATTCCACTAAATTTATTAAACTAAGTGGCTCTACCTCTAATGCTCTACACTCGCCAATCTGCGTTCGGACACCACATGCTCTAAAAACAAGCGAATATTCTCAGTTTTAACTATATTACGGATAATAGAATTATAATTAAACTACCAGTGTTAATCTATTGTCTTCGGATTACTGATCCAGAAGTACCCCGAGAGTCTTTTGGTTGCGGGATTTTTCGGTTCTTAAGACCGAATCAACTGCTGACGCGACAGCTAACGGCTGCTTTCGTGAATGACCAAATAGGATCAATTAAACATTTGAAAATTATCTTGAATTAAATGTCTAAGTAAACAATGTCGTTGTCTTCCTGAATTTTATATCAACGCTGTAAGAAAATTGTTAATAAGGCGTGTTAAATGTGTCGCTTTCAATATGACGTAATTTTCTCCAAAGTTTTCTTTCTCTTTTTAATATTCATTTGTAAATATAATTTTTATTGAAGTGAAATATTATTTGTGCTGTTTTAAAATTGGCAACAACAGGTAAAAATCCATTTTTGAAAAATGAAATAAATACCTCGTGTAGATATAATTTGAAATTGAAACTGTTAGACAAAGTTATTATTTATGCATTTTAAATATGACGTACTTATCCTCCATCTACTGCTTTTAACGCGTAATAGTCGAATTATTATTTTTAATTTGTCTTTCTCTTTATAATATTCACGTGTAAATATTTTTAGGACTTAATTCCCCACCATTTAGCTCTTTTAACACTTGATCATTTAATTATTAATTTAAAATTTTCTTTCTGTCACACACATTCACGTGTAAAAACATTTTTAGTTGACAGGAAATATTATATGCGGATTTTTAAAATTTAGCAATAGGTAAAAAGACTTTTCCGAAATCGGAAATAAATCTTTATTCAGATAATAAAATTTTAAATAAAATTTTGACTAATAATTGAAAAAGAACTAAATAAAAGTCAAAATAAATAAATGATTGCACACTGTACACTGTCAGCTATTCAAGTTCCTGCAGAAGATGGTTAAATTCCTATGCATAGTATTGTTCTTATATATATATATTTTTTTGCGAAAATATTTTTTGACCGAATTCAACATTAAACAGTTCTTAAAATAATTCTTCGATTAAAAAATGCCTACTTCAGTGTGTTCATCGAATAATTGTTCTATAAAACTATCAATTTTCATATTTTTGTATGCATTTTCTTTAATATAAGCCTAAAAATATCTCCGGTGACAAAAAATTCATTTAAGGCAGCAAGATAGCAAGTCTGCTAAAAAAAAAATATCTGCTTATTAATTTAGTCTGCAAACAGTAAGCATTTCGTGACTAGTATAGTAATTTATAGTATAATTTTTATTATCAAATATTTTAAGGCAAACAGCAAATATATATATATATATATATATATATAAATAAATCACCTGCCATTATTTATATGGAAAGCAAAGCACAGCAACAAAATGAGTTAAATCTTGAAAACGCATAAAATAAGAATTATGATATAGCTAATTTTAAAAGATTTTTCTCACGCATTGGCGAGAGATGCTGGAATTGTTGGCGTTTCTGTTTATTTTCTTATTAAAAGTGACATTTATTATACGGCTTTGAATTAAAAGCCATTTTAAGAGAGATATTTCTTACTGCATATTTTATTTTCTGGTAAAATGAAGTTATACTAGGAAAGAAAAAAATCATTTTCCGGAATTTTAAATGCAGCACAAGATAGAGTAATAATTTATTTTCTACATTAATTTTTCGCAGACTTATAAATAAAAGATTTGAAAAAAAAATTTTTTTTTGCTAATTTGTAAAGCTGTGAATATATATGAATTGACATGAAAAAATATTTTAATACTTTCGCACAATCCCGATGTAGATTTTAAATAGTTATAGAGATTATTATGCCAACCTTAGAAATTTGCTTTATATATCTGAATAATAATTAAGAGTATATATTTGTAAAATAATATTACTATTCAAATGTGTACACAAATCTAAAACATAACTCGAGAATTTTATTTTATTTGGTTGGTTGTTTGGTTTATGACGGCCGATTATCAACACTTGGGATATAGGCCCTAGGGGGAGTGCCCCCTGTTGGGGGACTTTCTAAGGAATCCCAAGCCGTATTTACGGCAAGGTTCGAAGAAAACCACGGAAAACTCCGAACGGTTAGGTCGACGAGCGTGACAGATGTTTGAACCCAGCACCTCCCGTCTACTAGCTTTCAGAGCAGAACCTCTCAGCCTTTTAAGGGCTTTTCAGGGCTTTTTAATTTATTTGAATTCAAATATTCAATGTAATACCTTTCTCTTTCATGTTTAATCTATTTTTAATTATTTTGTTATTCACATCTGAATTTTTTAGACACACTTTAAGAATGTATAGAAATAGTACAATGCAAATTTTGTAAAGTACTTACACAAATTCGCCCACAAAGAGTTATAAACGCCTCTTAATATAACTTCCATATAAGTCAGTAAAGATGTTAATACGCTAAAATTTTGATACAAATGCACCAATTAATAAATATAAGTCGGCCATACAAATTTTAAAAAATTAAGTACATTTCAGTAAAAAAAAAGCTTATGTAATTTCATTTTTGATGATAAGAAAATGTTAATTTTCTTAATTTTTTCAAAACCTCCCACAAAATTAAAGAAAAGAAATTGTAATTTAACAAATTACAACAACCATTTGGAAAATGTTCCGAAAGATTAAATATATATATATATATATATATATATATATATATTCTTCATTTGATTGTAAGCAATGCGCCATTCCATCATTGCATGTCGATGTCGCATATGCTAACGCAACCAGCTAACGATAATCTTTGCGCGATACGTAATAATATTTAACAACGACGAACAACTATGTAAAAACATTTTGTCTGAACCATCGCCGCAGTTATCGTAACCCTTGCGTATTGCTACAAATAAACATATTTTCCCTTACTACAGTTGAAAAGATCCTGGCATTCTCTGCCCTCGTAAAAATATTCGTCGGAACCATCTACAGATAAACACATTTCCCATTACTACAGTTGAAGATATCCTGGTATTCTCTGCACTCGAAAACATCTGGACCATCTACACAATCAATCTCTCCATCGCACCCCTGACAGCATCCCTTCAATACATTCGTCATTCGATTGTAAGCCATGCGCCTTTCCAACATCGCATGTCGATGTCGCAGATGTTTCAACCAGCAAACGATACACGTTGCGCGATACATAATAATATTTAACAACATACTGTCTCGAAGAATTGTTTAAACGAGTAGGTTGATAAGAGAAGCAACTGAACGCTATTGAGAAACATTCAGTCGTGCAAATAAAGGGAAAGTGCAAACCAATATATGTTAATATTTATATACATAATATAATATAATATAATAACCAATATACCTTAATATTTTATCGGGCACTTCCTACAATAACTTTAGCTCTTGTTTAGATTGATGGCTGAGCTAAAGGTATTTTGATTAAATTAAAGTTGAAGACCACGTTTTTTGCTTTATAAGACGATTTCTCATCCGACGTCAATTTTTGAATTCAGCTTTTTTTCATATCTGATAGTTTGCATCTATTCTTTTTGTAATTTAACATTTTTGTAACGATTTTATGCATTTCTATTGCCTATTCCAAGAAAAATTCTTCTAAAGTTACAGAATTTCGTTAAAAATTCTTCTAAATTTACAGAATTTCGTTAAAAATCCTTCTAATTTTACAGAATTTTGTTAAAAATCCTTCTAATTTTACAGAATTTCGTTAAGAACGCTTAATAAAATAAAGTGACGCCGAAAGAGGTCCATTCTCGACCGAAAACTACCATTTTCCCAATGGTTAATAATCAATCATTTTATTTTCATTTATATTTTGTTGCTTAATATTTTGACAATAAAACTTTTAATGAAAATTAAACATTTTAATTATTTACTGAATAGTTTTTAAACATAATATCTGGAATTTATGTGGTTTGCTTGAATATTCCTAATTGAATGGACTCTTGTTTATGAATACAGATCGTTGTAGCACTACTTTTCTAAATATGTGACTCATATTTTTCAAACCGCAACCTCCTATTAGTGCAAAAGTTTAATTAAAAGTCCATTAAAAGAAATTTTGTGTTCTATATCTTTACAAATTTTATGTAGTAAAATTTAATATCTGAAAATTAGTTACTCGAATCCTTCAGTGAGGTGTTATCTAACTACACCAACTTCATAAATTAGATAATATATCCCCTTTATATAATATTTTATTACATAATGTAGTTTAACGTAGATGTGTAAAAGCTATTTTATCTAAATATGCTGCTAGAAATTTAGAAACTGGTAAAATTAGAAAAGAATGAGATTTTCTAAAATTCATATTAAGTTTGTTTATGTAAGATATTCAAAGATTACACTTTTTCAAAGAAAATAATACTATTACACAAGGACGTTTTTGATTATTAAAGATTTCACTAGATATTATTTATGTAGGAATACATATTTGAATAATTTTCTAAAAAAATTAAAAAATAATTACATTTTTACAGCATTTTATAATAGGCAACCAAAGAAGTATTATGGCTATTTTACAGTAGTCAGCAAATTTAAAATTAAAGTGAAATTTATTATCCAAAAATCCTTCGTTGAGTATTAATGTTTGTTAAGTTACTAGCAGAATTCAGCATACCATTTCATGTATTAGTTGAAAATTTAATTAAATGCTTGTGCATAAACTATTCGTATAACAAGGAACCTTCACTTAGATGGATGCAAGAAAATTAACTTACTTATTTCACAAGTTTTGATTAACAATCACATACCATTTTGCTTATAACGTATTCTTATGCAAATCAGTAAATGACAAGTAAGTCTGATATATTGAAAACTCTTACTTCAGAGGTTTTTCACATCCTGCTTGCCTTATGATTCATCAACAATGTTTCTTCAAATAAATTCAAGAAAGGCTAATTTAAACAAATAAAGCATAGACATTTTAAACAGCAAATACATTTGTTTTTAATTTTAAAGAAATTGCACTAAATGGAACCGGAGAATGTTTGTTTTTTTTAACAAATCTAATATGCCAAAATTACAAATATTTACGAAGTAATGCTTTCTCGAAAAGTTAGTAAATATTTATATCCAATACTGTATTTACGCATGTGAAGCTACACAAGACAGCCAAATGTTTAAGGTGGAAAAATATAGGTTGTATAATAAACAGGATAATATTTATTTTGATTTTATGAATAGAAATGCTTTAAATTAGCTTTTTGGCATAATATTGCAGTCGGACCAGCTTAAGATGCAAATCCTCTTAACACGCGATTTGTTTACTGTCCCTTCAACATTGAACATAATAGTAATTCAAGAATAACACGTTTTATAAGGTAATGGTTAATATCATGGGAATTATCTCTCCAAAAACTGCTAGAATAGTGCCAACAGAATAAAAGAAGGAAAACGAAAAATGCGATAATGGCAGAAATGATATTGTTTAAGACAATTCTGAAAAAAAAAGTATTTTCCCATCTCATCATGGAAAAGATTTCTCTAATATTTACGAAATAACTTTTAACCGTAAAATCATGCAATTGGCAGGCGTAAGTATTACTGAAGTTATTTGGACTTTAATAACGTTTTTAATTTTTAGTTTACTGCATTACAAATTGACTTGTAAGCGATTACCGTCTCATAACAACCTTTCTCGGCATCCAAGCCTGGAAATTCTGTTCAAAATGAAACATTGGAAGCATTGTTCGAAACATTCTTCTCCTTTATCGAAATGGAAAAGTTCGGAATGGATAGTTTCAGATAACAACACAAAAAAGTTTTATACGTTAACGAATATAAATGAATTCTGAAATTTGCCAGAAAATATAAAGTTTGAATTTAAGAATAATCTTTAATGGTATATTGAAGGTGATGTCTCCAATGTATCTGTTAATAGTGACTTAATAGTGAAAGCAAATAATTGAACAGATTGAAAGAAAATGCTATGGAACCGTATACAAACAGGATTTCGGGAAATCTGGAAGCAATGAACACCGCACATTTAGAGGTTTGGGAAACAAGAATGCTTCTACAAAATACAAAAAGGTATATTCGAGAGGATATCTACAGTGTGGACAAATTTTCAATTTACTTGAAATTACTGCCTGATGAAACATTCTCTACTTAACCCTCGCAGAAAAGCACTAAAAGAGTGCTTAGTAAAAGATCGAGTTATGGTGCTTGTTCGATAGAAATGCAAACGATGCGAAAATAATAAATAATTTAGAATATGTTAAAATAAATAAATGATCAACGTATATATATATATATATATATATATATATATATATATATATATATATATATATATATATATATATATGTATATATATTTTGATACTATTAAAATGTTACATTTCACTTCAAATGTGCATTTGTCCATTTTCAGAAATATTTTTATACATGGTTTATGCCGTATTGAGAAATTGTGCTCTAATTATGCAAATATTGCTAGGAATATAGCTGATTTTTATTATATGGTGTTATCACAAGGTTATCCGGTTCAGTTTTTGTCCGATCTAACATACAAATTTATCAGAAATAAAAGTTATAGTGACGAACTGTTAGGAGTGTTCAATACGAGCGATGTTTTGTTGATGTGATATTTGTGGGAGTGTCGGTGTAGTGGGTTGTTTACAGTGATGTAAGTTGAGAATTTGATAGTGTAGTCTGGTTTTAGTTTGTCAGTGTAGAAGGTTGTTTACCGTGATGTAAGTTGAAAACTTGTTGGTGTAGTCTGGCTATGGTTTGTCGGTGTAGTGAGATGTTTGCTGTGATGTAAGTTGAGAACTTGATGGTGTAGTCTAGCTATAGTTTGTCGGTGTAGTGGGATGTTTGCCGTGCTGTAAGTTGAGAACTTGTTGGTGTAGTTTGGTTATAGTTTGTCAGAGTAGTGGGTTGTTGGCTGTGATGTAAGTTGAGAACTTGATGGAGTAGTCGGGCTTTAGTATTTCGGTGTAGTAGGATGTTTGCCATGATGTAAGTTGAGAAATTGATGATGTAGTCTAGTTATAGTTTGTCGGTGTTGTGGGTTGTTTACTGTGGTGTAAATCGAGATTTTGTTGGTGTAGTCTGGCTTTAGTTTGCTTCCTTTTGTTATGTCTGTTTCATTCATTTTCAGTCTGTACGTGTCAGGTATGGGGGAGTGTTGCATGCGTAAAACTAGTTTAACCCAGCAGTGCATGTCTCAAGCCATGCCACCTGACACAGGTTGTTTTAGCTTTTCTTTGTTGTTTATTGGCTTTTTTAATTTTTGTTGCAATTTGTTGTGTTCTTTTGTTTTGAGTTTAAGTAGTTAGTTGCGTTTTCTGGTTCTGTGTAAATGTTGTTTGTTTAGTATTGTTTTTCTAGTATTGAATTTATGTGGTTTAAAGTTTTTGGTTGGCTTTTGTGATAATGGTTCTGCAAGTGATTTTCCATTGGTGTTTATTATTATATATATATGTATATATATATATATATATATATATATATATATATGTGTGTGTGTATATATATACAGGGTGTTCTAGAAAGGACTCCCCAACTTTGAAATAACATAACTTCGAAACAGTGAGAAATAGAAATGTGAAACAAGTTGAATGTTAAACAGATAGGTCTGGAATTTGTTATACACGAATGTGAAAAAATAGTTCCAATATTGGATAATAGGTAGCAGCACAAGCACATGGGACTTTAAATGGTACTCAGGACAGAAATTTAATTCGTGCGTCTGTTTCATTGCTGACACGTGTAAAAAAGTTGTATAGAATTAGAGAATAATTCGGAATTCAAGAATATCATGTCGTATTCACCATATTCCCCGGATCTGAATCCATGCGACTTCTTTTTGTGGGGTTACTTGAAGGACGCTGTTTATTCTAAGAATCCCCAAACGTTGGAACAGCTCTAACAATTCATCTGTGAGGCATGTGCATCCATTTCAGTAGAAGTATTGCAACAAGTGATTTCGAACGTTACCTTTAGGTTGCGTCATGTTGTTGCTGAAAAAGGTAACCATATCGAAACCATTGTAATGTGATTTTTATTTCAGTTCAAACAGCTCACTTTCAGGAACTATTTCAAAGACATAACTTTGTGATTGCAGTGCCCTCTCGTGTCCAATATTGGAACTATTTTTTTTAATTGATGTATAAAAAAATTCCAGACCTATCTGTCTAACATTCAACTTGTTTCACATTTCTATCTCTCACTGTTTCGAAGTTATGTCATTTCAAAGTTGGGGAGTCCTTTCTAGAACACCCTGTATATATATATATATACATATATATATATATATATATATATATATATATATATATATATATATATATATATATATATATATATATATATATTTTTTTAAACATTTTCCCCCCTTTTTAATCTTTAATCGTTTCTTCCCTTTCAATATATTTTGTGATAGTCACGGTTTGTATCATTTGGTGCCGTGACCAGGATTCGAACCTGGGTTATTGCGGACACAACAAGGTACTAAAACTATACAATCACGGCCCCAAATGACACAAACCGTGACTGTCACAGAATGTATTGAAAGTGGGGAAACGATTAAAGATTAAAAAGGGGGAAAATGTTAAAAAATATGTAAGCCGAATAGAGTTAGTTCACTGATGTTTTGTTGGCCGCAATAAACAGTCCATCTTAACTTTTCCTGAGTATAGAAATTGATTTTGCTGAAAAAAAAATTACACATAGAGAAAATACTTCATGCAAGGTAAAATTGAGAAATGATAAAATGCATAGAAATATTCTCGATTAATTTATTTAATAGATGAAAAATATTATATTAAATAAATGCACATATAATTATTTAAGAGAAATTAATAATATTGAATTCTTAGTATGATCACACTACAAAATATAAAAAGATAAAAAATGGATTTTTAAGTGCTGTACACACCATGCTGCGTAGCGATGATTTGCGAACTATTTACTGCAATCGAATTACATCGGGTAATTCATGAATTTAAATCTTTTAGATTTTTACTTTATTCATCTCGTAAATTTTTCCTTATTTACCTTATGAATATATTTCACTATCACCAAAGATGAAAATTTTATCACAATTATTATTATACTTGATGAAAATGATGTCACGCGTGAAAAAATGAAGAATCACAATCAACACATTCTTGAAATTTTACCGATGAAGATGTTTGCTGGAGTACTAGATGAAGTCTCACTTAGTCTATAGAAAAACATTCATAAATCTTGGAAACGAAAAAGGAACATATTCACTTTTAAAAGTAACAGGGACGTCGATGCATATTACCTAGGCTAGCGCCTATCTCAGCCGAGAAAAATGTCGAATCTGAGAGAAGATAGCCACCCTTGCAAGCTGTAGTTTTCTTTGCCACTAACTAAACCGGCTACAAAAACACACACTCATCGAACGGTGGATGCCGTTCCGGGGAGAAAAAATCTCTGGTCGTAAACTGACGGAACTAACGCTAATACACAGTTCCGCTGAGTGAAGAAACGGCGAGGGAAAAATTACTCATTCAGGCATGTTGCTTGCTTCTACAAGTTTTGTAGATTTTTGCGAAATGATGTATGGTGGGTCTGCAGATTTATGAAGAGAGCTGCACTGTATTGGAAAAGAAGATTTTTTTTTTCATATTGCGCTGTATTATAAAAGAAGTTTAACATCTTGTGCTGTGTTGAAAAACGAGTTTTTTAACAAAGTGGAACAAAGTCATGTCGAAACATTCCTCTTTTTCGCAATTTATTTGAAAATTTCTCTGGTCTTAATTTTTTTTTAAACTTCTATCTACCTTTTCGAAATGTTTCGAAAATGCTGTAGAGATGTAAATCTGGTCTATCGAAATGCTCTAAAAAGAGTGTGTCGAAATACGGACGTTTAGTTACTTTTGTCGTGGAAAAAAGCTCGTCTCACTGAGCAGCGAAGTGACCGATGTTCGCCGGAGCTTCTTAAAGATTAAATATTCGTATTTTTTAAAATCAATTATATCGTCTATTAAAAGACGGTTTTATCTTTACGAACATATTTTTGATATGTCAGTACCTATAAAATTACACCGTTGAGGGGCGTTGTTATAAGGGAAACAATTTCCTTCGTGAAATTGACCATTTTTAATTTTTTTCAAACAGTTAACAACTTTAATTTTTTGAATTGTTTACGTCATTTGAGATGTAAAAGTACGATCTTTATGAATATTTATTTCAAATTTAACTGTACTAAAGGGTATGCCCGATTTAAAACTACGAAATAAGACACAAAATCTAGCGTCCTGTTCTTCATTTCCTCCCAATGTGTAAATCAGGTTCTGGGCATGCGCGAGAGCTTTTGCCGACTCGGAAAGAAAGACCTTTGTTTCTGATGAGTTTTTAATTATTATCTTGGCAACGTATCGAAAAAATAAAAATCTGAGCCTCATGTGCATCAGAACCTATCTCAGACTACCCTCGCTCAAAATTTTAGACTTCTGCATGAGGTAGCGCAGACAAACACATACACAGCGGGAAACTTTCTTTTATTAGAATAGACTAGTTGGCCAGGATTTTGCATTACAAATATTCCAATTTTAAAATTATTAAGTGAGAAATCACTTATGTGGAGTTATGTGGAGTTATTGTTTTAAGAATTATATTTTGAAACATAGATTATGTTCTTTATCAATGTATTAAACTACCATTGGTGCTTTTTGTAACCTATAAAATTAAATCTGCTGTAGTTTGGTATTAATTCGATACCATTTGTTCATCATCTACTAATGGTTATATAAAATACAAACAAGAACTCAAGAATATATTATTGACGCCACATATAAATATATATGTTTAGTTTTTTCCGCTAAGACGAATAAACTCCTTTTTAATAATTCTCCATAAATTATGTGATTACGATAACCAAACTAAAAACATTACTACAATAGAAATTAAAGCTTTAATTAATTTTTAATAACACAGATTTTCTTATTTCTTTTAAAACTTCGTTTGACTTATACTGTTTGATATATTCGAAATGATTTTTCTAAATATGTTTTAGTTGTATTGATATTTCTGTTGTATGTTCTTGAAATAACGTTTGGTTCGTTTCTTTAGTTACTCTTTAATTATTTGTTTTGAATAAAAAATACTTAAGAAGTGACACTATATTCAATATTGTAAAATTAATCTGAAATATAAGATATAAAAATAGAAACTCCAATCGAAAAAGTGCCTTAAATATTATCTTTAGCCTAGCAATAATAACACTTGAAAAACATTTTATTGTGTATAGTATTTTATTTGCAATAACGCATAGTATTTTATTTAACAAAACATCGCTTTTCAAAATATTGAAATCGGTGTATTGAAATCCCATTAATAGTTTTGTAAATAACATTATTTTAATTTTTTATTGGCCATTCACAGTCTTCTGAAAATTAATTTAATCGACCATCTATAATTTTAGTATTTTACAACGTGAGATACTAAATATTTTTAATGCCTTCAAGAGACGATGGTAGAAAAATAATTTTTAGTTCTGCATGGAATTTTCAAAAATGTAGCTCATTATGTATATCTTAAAACATAAACATTGTCTCTTCAATATAAATTTCATATCTGTTTTTTCATTCAAAATACATTAAATTGAAATTTAAAATATTTTCTGTCTAAGTAAATTATTACGCAAATGAAACAGCTGAATAATTTAATATGACAGTTACTCAGTTTTAATAGTTACAATGCTATTAATATAATAGCTGTTAATTTATAATTTTTAAAATATATTTATCGAAAAATCTTAAACATTTAAATAATATCTTTAGATGTTATATTTTCCAAACACATAATAATTTAATGCACTATTATAATTTATACTTCCACTATAATTAACAAATAATTGCTTTCATACTGAACTAAGTAGATCAAACAAAAACAATTACTCATGTTATTATGTATTGAAGAATTATTATTAGTGTATTTATAATCATATTATCAAACTTGTAAACACCATTGAATAACAACGATGAGATAAAAAAATGAGGAAATAAGTATTTGATAGGGACGCGTTTTAGTCCCAGCGACATTCAAAGGTATCATAGCATTTACAAATAATGCCAAAATACTTAGAATATTTGACACTATGCACATTAAACTAAGATAGTGTTTTGTGATAAATGTTTCTACCATCAATGTTTGTATAAAAAGTTTGAATAATGTATATAATAATCCGGACATCACTGAACATTAACAGTGATAAACCATGGTGTTTTAAACTGATTATAAACGAATAATGCTTTGAAATTTAGTTTATCAGATCATCCACAGACTTTTAAAGATTAAAAACATAGAATATATATTATTTAAATACAAAACAAACTTGATTTTAGAAAGAGAAATATGTACTTTTTTATTCATATACTTTTTTATTGATACGATGTACTTTTTTATTGATAATTTTGAACTTGGGTAGATTTTTGACACGTACTTTTACTACGGCGCGTTCACAACTGACACTAGAAATGACCATGAAAAAGAAAATATTAATAATAGTATAATCTAAAAAATTCATTTTCAATAGTTTCAGATCTTTTTACGGAAGATACAATAATTACTATTGTGAATTAGTAAAATTCTGTTTGACAAAAGAATTGTTCCGCATGCTAATGTATTAGCCACAAACAATTTAATTTCCAAATTCTGCACACGTTTTAGTATTTGGAGCAAACTCCTTCAGTATGTATAATCTTGCTATATACAGTTTATCCCTGGTCTCGTTTCATTAAAAAGGAGTATTGTATCAAACAAAAATTTCTGCATAAATTATTAACGATATTTTTGCTTAAATATCTCGAAATAATAACATAAGTATTTAAGACGCATTTATTTTGATAAAGTAGTCAAATTTAGAATAGATGTTTTCAGTAGATAACTAAAACTTAGACTTAACAGTATGATCTAATATAGATCTTTTTCAAGCCTTTACTGAATTTTAGTAGTACCTTATATCAATGAATATATATTTTGTGTCATAAAATTATGTGTAAATCCGTAAGACCAGCTTTACACTCAAAGTAGTTAGGGAATGATTTAGTTTCAAACACTTATCAGAATATTTCGTACATCTAACCACGCGTTGCTGTAAATGAAAAGCATCTATAAACTGCGATTCTTCCTGTAACATATAAGCCAGGAACTAACGATAAAAGTTGTTATTAGATAAATATTTCATAGTAGAAGCACTCGGATGACTCACAATTTTTGCATGTATCTTTAGAAACTTGAATGCACTTTCTAAATTCTTGATAAAATACAATATATTTTGCATTTGAGAACTAAAATTTATAAATAACTGCTGCATCACGATTCCATATAACTATGGGAAGGTTCCACGTCTTTGGGTCACAAGTTTGGACTTTGTTGTGCCATTTTGTGCAGTCCTTAAGTGTGCAGATTGTTGGTATAAAGCGACTTCGTGGTATCACAATTCCTTACAAAAAGTTTGCTCGTGGAACGTAATGCCGCAGCAGCCAGAAACGGCTTTTTATGGGCAGCTGTATGCTCGAAGTTTATTGTTTTTTGAAGCTATAACGAAACCATGTTGAAAATGCATCTTGAAACCACGTCAAAAACAATTTTGAAAAAAAAAAAATGAAACATTTCGAAACCATGTAGAAACCATACCGATACCAAACTTTTCAAACTGGGCAACTTCAAGAACAATTTAGTTATTTTTTTTAAAAGAAAGTTGATCGTTTTGCATTAGTTCATACTACCCAAAAGCATAATTTTAATTGATTAAATATATTTTCGAGATCCGAAAAGATAGAAAAAGGCGAAAAAAATTACCTACTTGTTCAATTGACGCCATTTTGTCAAAAATCGACTTTTTAAAACATAAACTTTTTAACCAAAAATAGAACCGACTTCAAAACTACTACAGAGTAAAAAATATTTTTTTTACATAATACAGTTAATAAGAAATTAAATTAAGAGCATTGTATTTACTATGCATATTATTACTAAAATCAAAACAAAATATCAAATATAAATCGTAACACGCTTATAAATTATGTCTACATAAATACGAGACAATAAAAAAACAAGTGGGTAAGTGTGATCGAAAATCGCACAAAGGGTTTCGTTTAATATTCCTTTCAAAACACTTTATCCTTTCTTTAATAAATCCAAATGAATTTCATTAAAAAAAAGTCTTTTTTATAAAGTTAACCTTTACCAGTATAGTTTTTTTTCGTTTTTTCGAATACCTGAACTTCCAACATGAGATCAGATTATATTTATTTTTCATTCTCAAACTTTCTTCATTTCTCAAACTTTTTATTTTATTTTCATTTTTCACGTGGAAATCTTTCAATAGAAAATTAATTATTGTAGAAAGAATTTTATTGTGGATTTATAACTGTTGGATACTGCTATAACAAAAAATTTTTAAATTTAATAGGAAAAATGTTTAAATTTATTAGGAAAAGGCTGTTAGATTTTTGGTTTTTTATATCTCTATATAAAAATAATACGATCTTCTGAAATTTTATTATTTTGTGCTTCATAGTAGGTATTCGACTATATGTACACAAAATTTCATACATGTAAGTTATATAGTTTCTGAGAACCGGCTCTGTGACGGAAAGACAACGAACCGGGACTTATAGGGTTTTGTGAGATGAAAGAAACCCTAAAAATTACATGAGTGCGTCGCAGCCACTCGCATTAGAAGTGAATTGAAACTTCAAAGATCGAGGGATAGGAAATTTGTAGGGTTCATAAATATTTGAAAGACGAGTAATTAAGTTTTTGAAAACAAATCTTTATTACTTTACACAAGATTCAGCTAAAACTTTACGAAAAGAAATTTCATTCGCAGTCAATGAAATTTGAAAGCATCCTGCATTTTAAATTCTGTGGTTGGCAACGATTTGTTTTAAACAACTGCCTAAATTAACGCACTGACTTTATATTTACCCTGCGCTTTAATGCTTGTAAATAAAATATATAAAATCGACGTTGATAAACACTTTTATTGCATTAAGCTGGAAGCCGCAGCGGTCATCCGATTATCTCACAGCCCTGAGCACAACCCTGCCTGCTTTTCGAGCATTAAATTTAAGAAATTTACCCTTTAAAATTTCCGGTATTAAATCCAGCTTTTAAAGAGTCCTATCAAGTTGTCGGGGTAAAAGGTATAGGGACGCTGGAAGGACGCGCGGCCGCCTTCTCCGTGAATTCGCTGGTAATCCGTTTAAAAAATGGTAATATTAAGAACGTTCAAAATAACTCATCAAATAGTAGAAAATACAATGATTTAAATGATTAACTAGTTTCAACAGCAATGTTTGTCGACATATAGTTGCTAATCTCATTTAAAACTACACATTTATAACATCAGATGAAATGTTTAAAAATGCTAACATGGCTTTACCTTGGCTTGGCTGGCACCGACTCCAAAAAGTCAAATTAATGTACATAAATATAAAAATATGCATGGTAAATACAATGCTCTTAATTTAATTTCTTATTAACTATTATGTAAGAAAAAAATTGTACTTTGTTTTTGAAGTCGATTCTATTTTTGGTTAAAAAGAACCGGTTAGATGAACGGTATACTACAGTTTTCACAGCTGCGTAACTCACTGACTTTGGTGTCTATGCGTAATGTTTACGGATTTTTAAGATCCGTACAAGGTAAATACACCGCGACAACGATGTCGCCTATAATACTAATTGGAGTAACCCCTTTCTTTCTTTATATACTGTCACTCTATAGTTAATATTATGTAGTATAAATATTAAAAACAATTGCAGAAGCATTTATATGTAACCGTACACTTTAAAAAATGGGTATTCAAAATTGAGTAAAAAGTACTCAATTTTGAATACGTCACATACTCAAAATAGCTCCGATCCAAATGTACTCAAAATTGCGAAACACATGTACTCATTTTTGATCCCATGGATGTATTCAAATTAAAAAAAAATTATGTCGTTAAAATAAAAAATTTTGTATATAAAAAAATGTTACTTCGCGAGGACAACCTTATAAGGGATATATACATTTCTGCTCATTTTTTTCATTCCTGCGTGATTTTCTAGTAATTAACCAACCCTTGCCCATGCGAGGAATCGAACCCTGTTTACTAACCTGACGACTTAGACCAACGTACCATGAGTGGTCACGCCTCTTTCTCAAATGTTGGTAGTTACTTTGAAACTAACCCCTCTATCCCTTTCTAACAGCATCTGGCGCCATCTGTTAGGAAAGGATAGAGGGTTATGTGTTTTTAAATATGTTTTTAAGGATGTACAGTGCCTGTCTATATGTGTTAAAGATTAAAATAATGTCTGAAGTAACAGGTAGTTCGAAGAATTATTATTTGAAAAATGACATTAGAAAAGATCATAGATTGAAATACTAAAATTATAAACTTTGTAAAATTATAATTTATAAAATAATAAATTTTAGCGTAATCCATAAATTTGTAAGCCAAATCAGTTTAGTTTAATACCTATTTGCATAGCTATAATTTGCAAAGATATTATGTTGTGAAACTTTTAAATAACACAATTTTGCCTCACGTTAAAAAAGTTAAAATAAATTAAAAAAAAATTAGTGGGGAAAAAATCATAATTTTGAAGTAGTATCAAGAAAAAAAAGTAAATGTGTAAAATGTGAGGGAAAAAAAAGAGTAAATGTGTTGTAGTGGATCCACTTTGATGAAAATCCAGAACAACCCGATCTAGTTTTCATTTCTCTTATTCTTCGTTTTTCCTTCAAATAATAACTTTTTAGGCTCCGAAATTTCGTCATTACACATTCTGAAATATACAAGTATGTTAGGTTTGATCATATGTTCATTTTTGAACCAAAAGTACTCATTTCGAAATGAGTACATGAACTTACTCATTTTTGAGAATACATACGTTCATTTTTGATCCAAAAATACTCATTTCGATATGAGTACATGAACTTACTCATTTTTGAGAATTCCCATTTTCATTTTTGATCCAAAAATACTCATTTCGATATGAGTACATGGACTTACTCATTTTTGAGAATGCACATGTTCATTTTTGATCCAAAAATACTCATTTCAAAATGAGTATATGGACTTACTGATTTTTGAGTACTTCATTTTTTACAGTGTATTCAGTGGGGCAAAAGACGGACAGTAGTGGATCGATTGTCACCGCAAAATTTTAATAGTGTTCATCGCATTATTAAATCTCAGATATTATGATATTAAATAAGGCAAAGAATACTATTAAAATTTAGCGGTGACAATCAGCCTAATGCTGTTCATCTTTTTCACCACTGCCGTATTGTATAAAATAGATATATATATTTGGATATTTTAAAGGCATTTTTCCAACTAGTGCGCCACAGGTGATAAACCGCCAAATATGAGGGTCGATCCGCAAATAAGTTCTCATCAATTTTCCCATCAATTTTCCCATCAATTCCCATCAAATTTACAAATAGACAACATTGACTATTCTCATTGAAATTTATATCGTTGGAAAGAAAAAAGTTTGCTCTATTTCTTTACATAATCGCCATCTTTTTCTACGCACTTTTGTAGATGGTGCTCCAATTTCTGTATCCCAATGTCGTAGAACACCGCCGCCAACCCGTTGAGGAAATGTTTCACATCTTCTTTGACGTCATCGTCACTCCGGAAGCGTTGGCCACCCAAGTGTTTCTTTAACTTGGGGAACAAGTGATAATCACTAGGTGCGAGGTTCGGACTGTAAGGTGGGTGGGGCATGACAGTCCACCCAAATTGTGTCAAAAGTTCCTGGGTTTAACGGGAGACATGCGGTCGGGCGTTGTCGTGAAGCAACTTTACACCGGCTGCCAGTCGTTCTCCCTGGCGGTTCTGGACGGGCGGAGTCCCTTTGGCGTGCAAAAAGCGAATTACGGAACGAATCTCGCACTTGGCGGGATAAACAATGTGAACCTCCATCTTGGACGGCTGCTGAGCCAAGAATGAGCGGCGCAGCGAAGCGCGGCTGAGGAAATCGCGGGTGCAGGAACAGCTGCACACAGCGCCGTTGCCGTGTTTCGTACCTTCCCGTGCGGCTGGAGATCTTTGGGAACCTTGTTTCTGGATCGGCCCTCGCATTTTCTCTAACTCGTGCATTTGTATGGTAGTTAAAATAATAATGTATTTAATTATGCGACAATAAACGCTCGTTAAAATATGCCAAACCGCTGCGAAATTGCAACAATGAAGCATTTTAAAGATCTAAAAGTAGATTAAATATTTTAAAATTTTTAATTTTTTTCGTTTTTGTTGAATTTCTAAAAAAGTACTGAACTAATTTTCATAAAATTTAAATGGGACCAATTCGAGAGTATTCTCTTTCGAATAAAAAAAAATCGCATAAATAGCATGCATATTTCCGGAGTAATCGCTAAACATACATTAAAAAAAATACATACACGTCGAATTGATAACCTCCTCCTTTTTTAAGTAGGTTAAAAAAATTTATATAATTTACAGAGAATTTTATTATCTTTAAAAAATTGGCGACCAAATTTGGCTCAGACGTTAGTGACCGGTGAAAAACTGTCGCCCTATTGGAAGTTCACAGCGCGCAACTGCAGGTACTCCACTTCACAAAAGCGTATTATTCATTTTTTACACTTACTATTTTTAATATACAAGTGAAACTTCAATAAATATAATGCAAAAAGTTCGATGGTCATAACTCTTTTCATTGTAACCGAAATAAAAACCTTAAAAATCATGTCAAGTTTCTGCAAAGTAAGTAGAGCCTCTCTGTAAGCATTTCTTTATTATAGTCCTCAATGATATTTACCTTCTATTTTTACTGCATACATGCATATTTTGTGTGTTGAAAATTATATACAGGGTGTCCGAAAAGTCTGGAAACGGTCAAATAACTGGAGAAATATACATCGGATTGAAAAAACGGCAAAATGCATGTTCAATATTTTTGAAAAATCTGTTTAGGGATATGAAAGTTTCCCCTCCCCTAACTTTGTCTCCCCCCCGGGGGGAAAGGGGGGCAACTTTGAAATCTTAAATGATGACCCTCTTTTTTATTGCAGATTCGGATTCTACGGGAGAAAATACGTAACTTTTGTATTGAACAATTTCTTCGAAACATTGTACATGGCGCTGTAATCGAGTGCAATGCTGTGAGAATCGTTACCATTGCAACATCTGGAAACGCTCGAATAACTCGAGAAATATACATCCGATTGAAAAACGGAAAAATACGTATTTAATATTTTAGAAAAAATGACAACTTTGATATCCCTAAATAGATTTTTCAAAACAATTGAACATGCATTTTTCCGTTTTTCAATAAGATGTATATTTCTCGAGTTATTCGAGCGTTTCCAGACATTGCAATGGTAACGATTCTCACAGCATTGCACTCGATTACAGTGCCATCTACAATGTTTCGAAGAAAATGTTCAATACAAAAGTGACGTATTTTTTCCCGTAGAATCCGAATCTGCAATAAAAAATGGGAGTCATGATTTAAGATCTCAAAGTTTCCCCCCTTTCCCCCTGGGGCGGGGCAAAGTTGGGGGGGGGGGCAACTTTCATATCCCTAAATAGATTTTTCAAAAATATTGAACATGCATTTTGCCGTTTTTCAATCCGATGTATATTTCTCGAGTTATTTGACCGTTTCCAGACTTTTCGGACACCCTGTTTATATATAAATACATTTTATATATGTTCAAAATAAGGCCATGTTTAATATTTTAAATAGCGAAAATGGAGTTGTGACAGTAATAAAGTGCAAATTTATGTAATGACTAACTGCAAAATAATTGAAGCATAAACTTAAGTGTTTGGAATCTTAACAAATTTCACTACATCAGCACTCTTGTCATAAGTAGACAGTCGAGTTTCTGGAAACAGAAAACAGCAGATCAAATAATTCTTCTTGCGTGAAATCGATAGTTCTGCTCCACGTATCGAATTGAAATCCTGCTACCTCCGATAAAGTTGTGTATTTCACATGAATTATTTTTCGAAAGTACCAATTTTTCTCTCTTAAATATTTCAAAATGTGAAAAATTACTGTTAAACAAGATTGGTGGATACGAAAGCTTCTAAAATATCCCTCTCGTAAAAAAGAATTAAAAATTTTTGTGTGTAGAAGAAGTAGAGAAACATAATATACAAGAAAATTTATTTAAACATTTTTAATTATTTTCTCATCTTGTATATGTCAGAATAATGTTTCTAACACACTGAAATTGAGACGCATAAAATTATGTTGATTGAAAATTGTGCATTAAGAGCCTACATCAGTCACGCGAAAAAACACGCAAGCTAATGTTAAGTGTATGAGAAGGTTCTTGCGCGATTTCTCGCCCGCATATTAATATTTTTAAATGCTTTTTTTGCATAAGACACCTGAGGCCGATTCCTATCGTTGTTAGTTTTTACCTTTAGGTAGCTTTCAATACAAAAAAGTATAAATCTACCTATTGCGCCCGTTCGGAGGAAAGCAGTTCGGGAAAATTTCGATATATTTTCACCGATCATGACCCCCAGACCCCAAAACCACCCTCCGTTAAAATTTTGATTTATATATATATAGATATATCCATATATATATATATATATATATATATATATATATATATATATCTGACCTATGTCATACGATAACGCTCGTATTTATAAATCAATTTTGATGAAACTAATTGTGTGTATTAAGCTAACCAATGTCTCGACCGAGTTCGTTGGCCAGCTTGGTCCGCCATTTTGTTTCAAGATGGCGGCCATTTAAAAATTTAAAACTAAAATAAATATACAAAAAAGTGAAAAATTCAAATTTATTTATTAATTACGTGTTAGGCCTTGATACAAGGATTCCAGAGCATTTTTTGGTTTACCTCTATCTTAAAAAATGGCTGAGATAGAGCAGTTTGAAATTCTACGGTGGCTGACATTTTGAAACAAAACAGTACATTAACGCGATTACTCGCAAATTATTTTCTTTCATTGTTGTAATAATTTTCCCAATCATACGCATAAAACTACATATTCATATCCGTTAGCGCCAAATTCTCGCCAAAATTGGCGACATTTGGCGACCAAAATAAGTCTTCATAAATGAAGCCAATTTGGCTATTGCTCAATAATTTGGCGAATTTCTTATTCAAATTCAGTATTAACGAATCTTTTGTAAACATTTCTTTGCATTTTAACTTGCTGTTTTCGTGTAACATTAGCTAAAATTTTAAAACGAAGATATAGGAAAGCCACCATTTCCTCCCTCTTACTGTTCTGGCTGACAGTAAAAAATGATTGAAGTTTTTTGGACTATTCAAGCAGAATAAACAAGCAATATCTTACAGCTCGGATGAAACTGACAAAGAGATATGACGGGAACGATATCATATTTGAAGAACAAAATATTTCGATATATTTCGAAATGTTTGGAAATGATGCATCTTTTTTCAAAAGAAAAATTATGCGTATATATATATGAAGTGTCTCATATATAATCTCTGCTATCTTTATGAATATGATATTTTCTATTAATATCAGGTTATTTTTTATTTCACTTTGAAAACTTAATTATAGTAGAATATCACGAATAAATATAATGCATTAATTATTCAAAAAAAAATTTGCTAGTCACTCTTTCAGACAGCAAAGTTTCAGAAATAGTATAAATAATAAAATTTAAATAAAATTTGTTAAAAGGAATTACAAATATACGATATACAGGGTGTTTCTAAATGAATATCGGGGTTTTATCGCTTTGTAGTATCTATTATATGAAACTTAAAATTATACTTAATACATAAAATGAAAGAGCAACTCAAACAGTTTGTTGCTACCTGTGCATGCACATGCGTAGACAATGTTTCTTCCGTGATCCGTTAGAAAGTGCTAGTGCCGAAAATGGCGACTAGTGAACAGAAAGCATTTTGTGTTCTGCAGTTTGCAAAGACCAAATCTGTAGTTACCGTGTAACGTGCGTTCCGGTTAAAGTTCTTATGTGATCCCCCAGCCAGCTGTTGCAACAATTACCCCACAAACACTAATTAACGTTTGGAAAGAACTGAGCTATCGACTTGATGTGTGCCATGTGACGAAAGCTATTGGAGTGTTTCTATATTAAGTTTCTATATTAAGCTATATTAAGTTGTTCACATTGAACACTTGTAAGCTTGTAGGTAAAACTGTTTGAGTTGCTCTTTCATTTTATGTATTAATTATAATTTTAAGTAAGTTTTATGTAATAAATACTACCAAGCATTAAAACTCCGATATTCATTTAGAAACACCATGTATTTTGACATTTAAAACAAGCGCATAATTGAAAATTATACAGTTTATTGACTTTTTGTAAAGTTAGTAAACTAGCTCTCCTAGTACACTCAAAGCTCTGTTGCGAGATGGTGGATACAGTAGAACTTCCCTTTAACGAAGTCCCTATTTAACGAAGTTTTCTACTTAATGAAATTTTCTGCAGAACCTTGAGTTTGAACACCATTAACATGTAAATTAACCTCCATATTACAAAAAACATATAATGAAGTTTATTCCTCTTTCGTGCGTGTACAGCATTCAAACTGATAGGTTGCTGTTGCTATGAATATAGGAATTTATTTCAGCGGACTGTATTAAAATTAACACATTTTAATCATTTTATCAAAACACACGCATTTAATACATTTTAATCCAAAAAGAAAATGTACGCGTCAGCTTTTGTTTACTTCTCTTTATAATGTGTTTTTTTTAGACATTATTCTAATTGAATTTTTCTCATATGTCTACATTGTTTAAAAAAATGACTGTCCAAATTAAAATATATTTTTCAAATATTTCCATTTTATGTGTATTATGTGCATACAAGTTTCATAAATTTAAGTTGATTTCTATTTAACGAATTTTCTTCATAACGACGTGTTTAAATGTAACGATGAGACTTCGTGAAATGAAAGTTTCACTTTATTTATTTATTTATTTATTTTACAATATAGGCTCTTTTTATTTATCGTACAGTCACAGAATATTGTATATTTTGAAATTTCCATTAACCAATATCTCTTGATATAATTAGTTATGTTGTAAAACATGCAAACATATTGGGCACATTCTCTAATTATTATTTTCAAAATGTAGTACATTTCTAACGTTTTCTAAGTCGTGTTTTGTTATAAATGACTTCTAAATGAGCTAATAGGACATTTTAACATGGTTAAAAGTGCAGTTTGTACTTCAAAGTAAATAATAAAAAAAAACATTGAAAAAGGACTCCTCTATAAATTATATACTCCAGATAATTTAAATTCAAATTTCTAATTGGTACATTGATTGAAATGTAGAAAGATGTTCATCAAAAGTTCTCATGTGAAACCTGCTGATTTCGAAATAATTTTTTCAAAGTTAAGTATATTACTTATTCGCAAATACAAAACTGAAATGTCCCATATACAATGTTTCCATTTATTTTAGTGCAATAACATTTATATTTATCTTTTTGCCATTAATGTGTGCGTCAGTTGTTTAAAAATTATTATAGATAATGTTCAAATTTTTTACAAAAGCAGATGAAATTATGGATTTTTATTATTTCCAGATAGAAGAAAATGATTTGTACTTCAACGTGGTAAATATTTGTATTAAAGAAATAACAATATGCCGCAGAGTCAAAACAAAAAAAGAGAAAATATCATGTGTCACGCTTGGATTATGAAACACTTTCCAACACCTCCAGAATACATTAACGAAATCTCAATATTATTAGGCAATAAGGTAAAAAGAAGTGTAATTAATAAGGTGAAGAAAGAATTTATAAAATGCACAACACAGTAGAACTGACTCAATTTCAGCAATTAAGGCCTGAAGTCGATAAGATATTCGAATTCATTTGAGCAGCCCTGTGTTTGATCTATAGATTTGTATTACACACCACATGGCTTACTAAAATGTAATTCAGTAGTAAAGCGCATAACACATTTAAAAATTTATTTTTAGAGTTTACCGCCCATAGAAAGCAACTTGATATTTAGTGTGTAGCATTTTATATGATCAACATATTGTTATACACACACCACATATTAGGCTATAACTTAATTCCGCAAGGAAATGCATAACAGGACTAAAATCACACTACCAGAAAATATAATCCATACATGACAATATATCAAATTTGTGTTTTGAGCAGACCTTGTAGGAGTACCTAGATCCTGCTTTATGAACGTACCCTGTTTTCGTGTGAGTTTTGGTGATTTTGTGTGCGATCGTGTTCTCTTGAATTTTAACATTTGTGACTGAGCTACCTATTATGTAATCATTAGTAAATTTATTAAAATGTGTGTGACTCCCCGGGAATACGATTTTGACTGTTCTTTTGTATATGATAATTAAGTAAATGTGGTCGTCTAGCTGATATATATATGACGTTAAGAATTAAATTCAGTGGATTTCACGCATTTCGTCCATAGTGGTAATTTAGTCAAGAGCTTCATCACGTTCTGCTTTAGAACTCAGAGATCCAAGTGCTCTGTACCAAAAGAAGTTTTCCAGAGAGCAGTTCTTGGAATTTAATCTACAATTTTCAGTTCGTTAGCTTTGTAAGAACCTAAACTGTGTTATTTTAAAATAAAGTGTATTAAAATCCATGGATCTCGATTGATTATCACCGCAATATTTATCCCTTATAATCTGTGGCATTTCCTTCGTCATATGCCCTATAGAATGTGTCACAGAAAAGTTTGAAAAGGGTTAAAAAATGAATTAAATGCCTAATTCGTTGGCCGAGTGTACGAAAATCTATACAGGTCTTGTTACTCTTGTCTATAGCATATTCGGCAAATGGAAGCTCAATCGGAAATACCGTTTGGCAGTTATCGAGTTCACACATTCATGCAAAAAACATGATTGCAGTAATTCGCACTACGTCTTCCGAAAGTTATGAATTGATACATATGTCTACAACAATACCCCCTTCTATACAAAGTAGGGTTTGCAGGAGTAAGTATAGTGTAACTAACTGATGTTATAAGTTCGGAAAATTTCGAAGACTGCCATAGCACACTATGCAAATTTAATGCTTTAACTCAACTGAACAGATGATAATGAAGCTTTATATTTAATTTATTTTATATATTAAAATACATTTAAATATTACTTTTCGTGCACCTAATTTAAATCTGGTCCAATCCCAAATGCATATAAAAGTTATTACTATTCAACGTATGTTTGTTGTACGGTAAATTCCGACAATTTAATAAGCATTTTTAAAATTATATTAGTATGTTATAACATGAAATCTGTCCCAAATTAATTATATACTAGAGCAGCAGGCTGGGCATATTATATATAGACCCTATTTTTAATATTTTCTGTAGCTGCCATCATTTATGCTTTTATTAATATGCGTTAAAGCTACCGTTGACTCCCGCGAAAACACCCGTTCGCTAATGTTAATCCTATGGGACAGTTATCTTATAATATTTCGTTTGAATTTCAATATAATTAAACAATTCTTTTGCATTGGACAGCTAAGATCTATCTTTACAACCGCCGATTTTTACTTTTTTGATTTTCTTTGCAAGTTTCTTTTTATGAGGATACTTTCACTTTCTAAACCTATTCTGAAAGTGGTAATGGTCCAATAAATAAAAAAGGCCTGTTAACAAAATCGAAAAGGTAAAACTCGACGGTTATAGAAATCGATTTCAGCTATACAATGAAAATAAATGGTTTAAACATATTGAAAATCAAACGAGATATTATAAAATAACTGTCCTATATGATTAACATTACCGAGCGTGTATTTAGCGGCAGTCAACGGGAACCTTATGGACAACCACACTAATGACTTTTAGATAAAAATTGTCAGATATGTAATGACATTATATACGGAAATCCATTCCTGGGTACACAAATTAAAGATGCTCGATATGATATATGGTGTACAGAAGTTATGTAACTGTCGTTTTTAATGGAAAACTCATATATATATGTCACAAAATTGAAGAATTTCTGGCACAATCTGAATTTAACAGCAGTCGAAGAAAAAAGATGACAAACATCTCCAAATTAATGCGTAATAGGAACTTTAAGTAGTAGTTGGCCGAGCAGTATGTAGAATGAAAGAAAGAAGAACCCTATGGCACTCGAATTCATTTATTAAAAAACAATCATCTTTTGAGTTCGGGAAAAGGCTCTCGTTAGTTGATAAATTTAATTCCAGACCAAATGTCAAAAAATTCCATCGTCTAAAAAAGCCGAAAAATCGAACAGCTGCTCATTTTTAGTCAAAGCCACCCGTCAAACATTCCACTGAAAATCGAGTCTGTTTCGGGTTTTTACTGTCTTGACGCAAGACCACAACATACGTCACGTGACACGGATTCTCCGAATCATAAGGGCTTTAAAGGAACTTCATTCGCATTTCCGGCGCAATTATTTTGAGGCGATTTAACTTCCGTACGGGAAAAAAAAATCTACAGGTTTCGAAAATCTCGTACCAGATGAATGACGTGTCAACAAATCAAAGTCTCTGCTTTGAGACTGTCGTTAAAACTTCGAATTTAATACGCAAAAAAAAAAAGAACGAAAGCATTTTGGAAATATTTTAATATTTAATAAAACAATGTTTTTTTAAAAAGAACTAAGGATTTTTGAGCGGAATAATTTAAGCGATATGATATTTTAGCATTTAAATAAAGAAATTTATAACAGTTTGATTACACGGGAATAATAAGAATGAATTTTAATAATGGATTAAAACTAAAAATGTTCTATTTAAAGAATAAACTTAAGTAGCCATCGTCATTTTTAGATCTAAATACTTTGGAATAAATATTATTAAGTGGATTGGGATAAAATGGCTTTACCTATGGATAGTAAAGGACTATTTAAAAAAAAAGAATTATTTTAATAAGCCAGTGTCATATACGGAACATTACTAAATGGAAAAATTTTATAGTATAATTTAGCAGATTGCGGAAAAGATAAAATTTTGTAATATATATATATATATATATATATATATATATTTACATTTAGCATACTTTGATAGATTGCCCACTAACTACACCTCAAAGCATTGTTGGTATTTTCGTATGAACCGCATATCAGCAGTCAATCGCGAAACGTTTCACTATTTATAGCAAACTTCGTGATTCTTATATTTTATTTATATATATATATTTTTTTTGATTATTTGGGAAGTTTTAGTATCGTTTGACATTTTGGTTATGAAATATTAAATGGAAACAAACAAATTTTGGATAAATTACATTCTTTTGAATGCGAACTGGTTAATCTTCCTTAATTGTGGTGCATGCAGATTTTAAAATATTCTTACTTCAAAAATTATTTTTAAAATAATAAAAAATCCAAAAACTGAGACACAGTTTAAAAAAAATATTATTTGAAAATATATTTTGTTTTCTATTTGACGGTGTAAAACTGTGCAATTTTCGTTGCCGCCGCCAATATGATATCAGCGTTCCTTGTGGTCACGTTTTTGGATTTATATTAATGATATTTTAATATTTTAATGTTTTAAACTTATTTAAATGCTCCAAGCAAGGAAACAAACCACACTTAAATGTATACAAACGCCCTAAAAATATATAGAAATCAAAACGCGTTTCTGAAGATTTAATCTTCCGCTGTTATTGTAAGGATAAAATCTGATTCAACTAAGTTCGTATCCTTTATTATGTTTTTGATATTCAAGTAACTGATAAGAAAATTCCCGTTAGAAGTAATTTTAATTTTCATCATCATTATCATCATCCCAAAGCATGGTTTCAGGCTATAAGCCTGTTAAGGCTTCAATCCATCTTTTTCGTGGCCTTCCTCTGTCTCTTTTCCCCCTTGGCTTTAATTTTAATTTTATGAATTATAATATAAGGAACTTTATTTTTATGCATTACAATGAACTCTGTCAGTAAGTCAAGAAACACAAATTTAAATGTTACAATAGTCCATACATATTCTGGAAATATTAAACGCTTGTAACTCTTTCGATGATGTCAAAATGATATATGTTATAATATACAATTTCATGTATTTTCTACTGTGAGTTTTCTTATTTATTGGACGTTGTATTTTATTAAGAAAGTGCTAAATTGAACGTATTTAAATTTAAATACGTCCAATTTACCACTTTCATAATAAAATACAACGTCCAATGAATAAGAAAACTTACAGAAGAAAGTACATGAAATTATATATTTTAACGTACATTCTTTAAAATTTTTTTTTTTTTTTTCAGATTTTTTTTTTTATATTTATTATTTATTTAATAAAGATCTTTTTATATAATAACAAAAAAATTGCGCATTTTTTGTTATTATTATTTAAAGATTCTAATAAAGATTACAATATATTTTATATAAATTAAAAAAAATTGATTTTTTTTCAGTTTAAGAAATACAATATTTTGTCCATGTACTATATTTGAAGTATTTTTTCAATATAGAGGAATATACAGATGCACATGAACATAGAGGAAACATATACCGTTTTAAACATATGACAGTTCTGCAAAATTCAACATAAAAATCTAATGTTGAGATTAGTAAAAAAAAACACCGTATCTCTCTATTCTAAAAAAAGTAACTAATACTGCTGCTGCTGTTACCGTAATTTAATTTTTTGTGTCAGGGATTTTTTTCTTTATATTTAAAAAATATATTTCATTTAAAAACATGAAAACATGTAGTTTTACAAAGAAATGTATGATAAACACGTTTAAGCAGATTTTTTTTTTTTTTTTTATCGGTGAACTATTAAAGTGCTATTTAATTTTCAAATCTGTTATAATAGTTCAGTTACATAAATTTTATAGGAACAAAAACTATACATAGAAAGTCAACCATTTTTTGTCAACACATACTTGACTGGATAATGGTGTGCAGTATCCAGTCATTTTTTATTTATTTTATTTTATATTATTTTTTTACAAATTTGAGTACAACATTTATGGTTTGAATAGATATTTAATTCATATTTTGAAATAACTTGTTTTTTACAGTGTTGTTAGACTATTAACTACCGAAATAATAAAATTAAACAACTCTTTCATTTGAAAAAAATATTTTCAAATGAATATTGTAAAAATAAAGAAAACTTTAAATTTATTAAATTATTGCGTACGAAAATCATTTAATGTTGAAAATTACATCATATTTAAAATGATATAATTTAAATTGTCTAATTTTAAATGATTTTCTTATTGTGTCGTTAAAAAAATTTGCGAGACAGTGACATATTTCACTTAATAATTGTATACAAGCTACTTTTCAAATGTGTAATAAATCTCACCTTATCAATCACGAAAACAGCCGTCAGCTATCGTGAAAATGATTGATTTGGCTGTAAGAATCGAAAAAATCATCAGTCAAAGTGAAATAAATGGATACCCGATTACAGAACATCGCCATTGGTATAATTCCCATAATATACTTTAATCTTCTGCAATCACGTAATTTTTTAAATAGATCAAATAGTGTTTTCTAGGCGAGCGTAGAGGGAAGTGATCTCTATTGTAGTATATAAGTGTTTGCATAATAAAACTCAATAGAAACCTTCTACTAAGAATATTTTATTTAATAAACTTCAATTATTTTATTTAGTATTTTGAAATTGGGAAATTATGAATTATAAGAATAGAATACTGAGGCCATTATAATATACTTAAAAGCAATTTTTAATTAATTACAAATAAAATTGGAAATAAAGAAATTAAAACTCTTAAATCTAATAAGAATAACATTTAAATTCACAGAAAAGGAAACAAGGCCTTCTATATGTCACTTTCTCTTAGTAAAATAAAAGAAAGTACAAATTAAAAATATGTGTAATTCAAATCTATTATTAAAGTATTTTAATCACAAATATTAATGCTTCCCATAACATATTTGTATAAAACTTTACTATTAATAACTCATTGTTTTAGATTTCTGTTAGACTTAGTTATTTGCTTAATTTATAAATGCCCTATTTATATGCCTGAACTGTGTAAATCTCATCTACAAAAGTCTCGTCAAAAAAAAAAAAAAATGAAAAATGAAAACAGCAATGCATTTTCTCAGCGTAACAGCGTAACTGGGGAATGAACTTTGTTGAAATTAATGAAAAGCTATGTAAAAATCAGTTTTTAACTTCTTTGACAATCTTTGACGCAGCGAAAAAAAATATTTAATTAGTAAAAAAGGTTTATGCTAACGTGGTTTCATCTTAAAAGTTCAACATAGCTGGAATAAAGAAAAGTGCCTTAGGGAATGTTCATGGAATTTTATTTCAAAGGTGACTAATTAAGTTAAAACCTTTCTTAGATTAGTCAAATTTTTGAGGGTTTTGTTTTTTTTATTTACATAATTGAATTAAAAGTTTGAGTTTTATCATCAATATGCACAAAGCACACTTTTACCAAGATTTAGTGGCTTTATATTTTATTCTGAAATAATGTGCAAAAAATTAATAAAATTCATACATTTAAAATTTCTTACGTAAGACACTAAACTAAGTTTTCAAGACAAAAAGATAAAAATTAATCACGCCTTACTAACTTGGGATGGCACAAAAGTTAAAAATAATGAAGGCAAGCGAATTTATTTTTAATTTACAAATTTTACTTCATTACAGCGACGTCATTAGCTGTAAAATGTTTAATAAAATTATTTAAAAAAATTGTTATTTTCCACGTATGCAATGACTATAAACTGTAAAAATAGTCGTAAAGTTTCAGAATAATTATAGTAAATTTTATAGTATTTGTACCAAATTCTTTACGGTCTAAGTATTATATTTCTACGGTACATTAAAAATATAGATGTACAACTGTAAACAGCATTTATACTATAAAATAAGTGCTTACTTCTAAATATATGGCATATACACCACTAATTATTGCACTGATAAAACAATTAATAAAACTTCGCCCCAAGTACAGTTATTTTACTTTATTTGTTTCAATTTCATCCTTTACGGTATGAATACTGTATATATATGGTACATTAAGTTTAAAAATACAGTATATGATCCATACTAAATGTAAGCAGCTTTTATATCGTAAAATAACTATTATTATTATCTAAACCGTAAATGTAAAATTCAATTCCCACTAGATTCAACTAAAAACGATGTTTAAATGTATATTCTTCTGCTCTGTTGAATACACTCACATAACCTTGAAAAACGACCATAACCCACCTATCTGCTCTCCTATTTCCTTACACTCTTCTTAAAGGAAAGTCGCTGAGTGCGTCATCAGAGCCAAGTTACATAATCAAATTCAGCAACACGGCATTATTATACCCGAAAAGTGTGGCTTCCTGCCCAAACATTCAACAGTACACAAGCTACTTGGTGTTTAGAATTTCTCTGTGAAAATCTAAACATGAATATCCCAGCTGCTCGCATGTTTTAGACGTCGCAGAGTCATTCGACAAAACCTGGTATGACGACAAAATGTACAAACTAATTCGCATAAATTTCCCGGCCAGACATTTACATTTATATACCGGTAACTTTGCGATCGCACTTTTCGCGTACGCATAAATAACATACTCTCAACTATATTCTTAATTATCCCGGGCATACTCCAGGGCAATGCCGCCTTCCCCCTGTTGTACAACGTATACTTTAATGACATATCAAGTTTCATATAAACATACCTAGCACTTTATGCGGATAACACATGTATTTTACTTATGTGCACATCACCAATTTTCTTACTCTGCAAAAACATACGAACACATATAAACCCATTCATGAAAAGACTAATTCTGTGGCGCGTCAGAATCAAAGAAAATAAAACAGATATAGCACTTTATGCGGAAAACACACCTATTTACTCATATGCACATCACCTATTTTCCTACTTTGTAAAAACATACAAACAAATATAGACGCAATCATGAACTGGGGAACACTGAGGCGCGTGAAGATGAAAGAAAATAAAACACATTCTGTTTAGATTTTGAAAAAACTTTTCTAACCTAACCGTATCATTATCCCTTTGTCCGTTAAAGCCAACTAAATGAGGTCATACGAATAGTAATTTTTCAACTGGACGAAAAATGTCCGGGCCAGAATTCGAACCTGGGATCGCTTGGCTGAAGCCGCCACGCTCTACCACTGAGCTATCCCGGTCGAATCTGGAGGGCATAATTCATCCAGTTAACCTTATTGATCAGAGAATCTGGTCTGATATTTTAATCAGCTCAACAGAAAAGATCGCAGGTAAAGGAACTCCAGTAAACGCTGGATACGTGATTACATGTAATCACGTATCCAGCGTTTACTGGAATTCCTTTACCTGCGATCTTTTCTGTATGTAATCACGTATCCAGCGTTTACTGGAGTTCCTTTACCTGCGATCTTTTCTGTTGAGCTGATTAAAATATCAGACCAGATTCTCTGATCAATAAGGTTAACTGGATGAATTATGCCCTCCAGATTCGACCGGGATAGGTCAGTGGTAGAGCGTGGCGGCTTCAGCCAAGCGATCCCAGGTTCGAATCCTGGCCCGGACATTTTTCGTCCAGTTGGAAAATTACTACTCGTATGATTTATTTACCAATTTGAAATAATTGTGTTAAAATTATTCTAGTGTAAATGAGGTCATTCTCGACACAAAACTAATTTGGAATAAACATATCTTAAACATAAGAGGAGAAGGCGACAGAGTTTCCAAAGATCTAGATCATCTTCTTATCAATTCTGTCCTATCTATCCATAACAAACTTCTTCTCTACAACGCATGCATACTGACACATCGGTTAATATGTTCCCGGTCTGGCACACAGATGGCGTTGCAATCGCCGAACCGATTCTTTTTTAGTAAATACTAACCTTTAAATGGTAGCAGCAAAAATGTCATGACGATTCGCCGTGTGGATAAAAAGTTAGAGTTTTTTAGTTGAACGACTTTGTTGATAAACAAAACAATGGATAAACAAGAATTTCAAGAATTTTTATTTGATGGGAAAAACACCGTTCAAAGAAAAGCTTGGCTTTATAAGCGTTACCCGGACACTGCACCAGGTAAATCACCCATTAATGACTGGTTTGCTGAATTTAAACGTGGTCGCACCGACACCAGTGATGCACCACGCAAAAGAGGTTGTTACATCAAAAAAGTCCACAAAATCGTTTTGTGGAACCGGAAAGTGAAGTTTCAGGAGATAGCCCAGACTCTAAAAATATCCAAGGAACGTGTAGGTTTTATTTTGTATGAACATTTGTCTATGAAAAAGCTGTTGTCAAAGTGGGTGCCGCGCGTGTTGACTTTTGACCAAAAACAACAATGAGTCGATGATTCTGAGCACTGTTTGGAGCTTTTTCGTTATAAAATTATGTTAGTTATTATTAAATTATTATTATTATTTATTTATTAAATTATTATTTTTTTATGTATTAAATTATTATTATTATTTATTTATTAAATTATTATTATTATTTATGTATTAAAGTATTATTATTAAATTATTATTATCAAATTATTATTATTAATAATAATTCATTATTATTTATTATTAAAGTTATGTTATTTATTAAAGTTATAACAATTTAAAGTTATGTTAAAAAGTTGTGTTTTCTTTATTAGACCAGGAACTTATCAGCCCATTTGTTATCTATAATGGCTTATGCCTATGATAGTCTGGAACTTCATTTGTTAAACCAGAATGTATAGCCTGAGCAAACTCCATAATAAAAGTTTCTGAGTTGAAAACAAAATTTTTTATTTATGGCCTACATATTTCACCTGATTGATGTTTCAGGGAAATACTATAAATAACGTCTATTATACTTCTTGTGTGAGTAGCTGGCGGCTTATTATTTCCATTTTAAATGTTTAAGAATTTGGTAAATGATTTCTACATCAGTCAGTATTACTTATTGAGGTCTTATTTAAGAGGGTTAAAAAAAACATGAATTAGTTAAATGAAACTTTTGAGTCTATGTTATCATATCTTTTTTCATTTATAAAAATGAAGAAAAGTTTGAATAACTAAACTGTATTAATGTTAATCGTAATGGAATTATAATAATTTAAAATTGTCAGTCTCATTTATGAAATATTTCTTGGTGGATGTATAATTTAAAGATTGACTCTTCATTTACTTTAGAAAAACTTACAGAAAAAGAAGAGTTAATTTGCAAGCAATCAATAAGATCAATCTAATTTCATTAAATTAAAGCCTCTTAACTCTATGTAGAGCCGTCTTATAAAACATAATACGATATTAAATGTCTTCGGCGAAATTATAAACTGCTGCTATCTTAAGAAAATATTGTAAATGTTCATAGAATTACTGACATAAATAATTTCTTCTTTCAGTTTTGCCTTTTAATAAATTTCGATGTGAGTTTAAATTTACGTTACTTCAATTACAGAAAAAGAAGAGTTCATTGACAATCAATCAATAAGATCAATCTAATTTGATTAAATTCAAGCCTCTTAACTATATGTAGATCCGTCTTATAAAACATAATACGATATTAAATGTCCTCGGTTAAATATAAACTGCTGCTATCTTAAGAAAATATTTTAAATGTTCACAGAATTACTGAAATAAATAATTTTTACTTTAAGTTCTACCTTTCAATACATTTCTCTGCGTGTTTAAATTTACGTTACTTCAATTACAGAAAAATAAGAGTTCCTTGACAATCAATCAGTAAGATCAATCAGTAAAATCAATATAATTTGATTAAATTCAAGCCTCTTAACTGTATGTAGAGCCGTCTTATGAAATACGGCTCTACTTACGAATACGTCTTATGAAATACGGCTTATGATACGATATTAAATGTCCTCGGCAAAAATATAAACTGCTAATATCTTAAAAAAATATTATAAATGTTCACAGAATTACTGAAATAAATAATATCTACTTTTAAGTTCTACCTTTCAAAACATTTATCTGTGCGTTTAAATTTCCGTTACTTCAATTACAGAAAAAGAATAGTTCATTGACAATCAATCAATAAGATCAATGCAATTTAATTAAATTCAAGCCTCTTAACTGTATGTAGATCTTAGATTATGTCTTATAAAACATAATACGATATTAAATGTCCTCGGATAAAATATAAACTGCTACTATCTTAAGAAAATATTTTGAATGTTCACAGAATTACTGAAATAAATAATTTCTACTTTTAAGTTCTGCCTTTTAATACATTTATATGTGCGTTTAAATTTCCGTTACTTCAATTTCAGAAAAAGAAGAGTTCATTGACAATCAATCAATAAGATCAATGCAATTTAATTAAATTCAAACCTCTTCACTATATGTCGATCCGTCTTATAAAACATAAGACGATATTATATGTCTATTATACGGTTATATGTCTATTATATACGATATTATATTATGCGGCTAAATTTAAACTGATGCTATCTTAAGAAAATATTTTAAATATTCTCAGAATTACTGAAATTAAATAATTTCTACTTTAAGTTCTACCTTGCAATACATTTCTCTGTGCGTTTAATCTTATTAAGCTTTCACTACACAAATGTTTAAGACAAACAAATGCTGTAACTCAAATCGATCACTAACATGGAATAAAATGCATGACTGAAATTTAGTTTAAAATATGTTGGTTTTCTATTTTAAGAAATATATGTCTAAGATAAATATTTAGATGACATCAGAACTCCATGTTGAACGAAAAAATTATGTGTTAGTATTAAACATTTTTTTTTTTTTTTTGCATTTTAATTAGAAATGTTATTTTTAAAAGCTGAATTTCATGATTATTTAGGTTTTATTTTTGATTATGTTGAATTTTTAAATCTTTTTTTTTTTTTTGATAAATTTGTGTTTGAAGAAGAAAAAAAAGTAAAATATTATATAAAATTATCTAAATAATGATGACGACATCTTAGAGACCAATACAAAATTTAATAATTGAAGTGTTTCCTAAATTTAGTGTAATGTTTTTCTTATTTTTAACCTAATATATACTTAAAAAACCTAAACACTACGATTAAATATAAATAAATTGCATTCTACATTCTTGTTCATAGTTTTACGATTTCTCTGTAAAGCACAGTGTTATCTAAAAAATTGCAAATATCATTTTTAACACTTTCCACATTCAAAAGTGGTTATGAATTCCGTTTGTCTAGCCGTCTGTATGTCTGTCCGTGCTCTAACACACATAAATATACTCGGATTGAATGCAAATGATACGTGTTTTCGAAATTTACAATGGTATGTTCGATATTAAAAACGAAGTTAAAAACGTAGTTCGTTTTTCGGAGTTACTCAAAGTAATTCATTATATTTTGGTTTAATGGGAAGAAGTCGTTTGCAGTGTATTTTAATAATGTAACGTTATTTCACACATATAGAAATTATACATCACTGAGGTGCACTACGAGATGTTTACTGTAGAATACAGTGTGCATAACATTTATCGTTCATTTACAGGGCACACAAAATCATTGCATTCGGTTACCATACTATCTAAGAGTAATAATTGCTGGAATTGCGTATTATTTCTAGTATATTTTTTTAATTTAATTTTTTGCATATTACGTGGTGTGTAAAATTTTATAAATCATATACAAGGCTGCACAAAAGTATAAGACTACATTTCTGCTTATTGATGGAAGTTGCTGAAGGGGAATTTTCTATTGTGTTATACGTTTCCTAACTGAACTAAATTTTTGCTATTCTATGTAATATGTATACAAATCCATAGATCATATACAGGGCTGGACAAAATAATTTGAATGATTTTACCGACTATTTATATTATAAAGGACTAACATGTCCCCGCGTAACGCTAACGTCGCTTGGCGAATGGCAACACTTCACGATAAAATTTCGGTTTTGCTATTTTTGCTACTGCATTTTTTTTTTTTTTTCTAAACATCGCATATTTTTACACCGTTATATAGAGAAAGAAACCTACTTTCAAATGCAATTTGTCTGAAAACAGTATCGCAATTTACTCATTTATTATATCATTTAAATTAAATTTGAAGCATTTTTTTAAATCTATCTCTATCGCTTGCAGACGATTACAAAATATTAATCCGTTTGCATTTTAAACAATGTAAGAAGTTCAGCATTTGTTTCAAGCGAATATTCAATAACGAAATTAGAGCTTCATTAAGCAATAAATAATGTAGTATAAATAAAACACAAATTTAACAAACATATTATTGAAATAATAAAATTGAAATAAGCGATTAAAACCGCTGAAATTATCAGAATAATAAAAAAAACAATGCTGTAGATAACGAAAATTTTACGATTTCTTTGGCTTTAACTTCTGGCACGAAGCCAAAACGAAATTATCACATTTAATAAATTTCAAAAATTTATTTGAGTACATAATTGACATATTTCATATAAAAAATCTCTGTGGTGTTGTTAGGAGGCAATGTGAATAAAAGTATTAAAAGTAAAAAATATATTAGCGTTTTCAATAAAAAAATAAATAATAAATGGTTTTCACCTGTATTTTCTAGGATGCCCTAGTAAATAATAATTGCTAAAATTGTATTTTTCAATGTGCTGTGCGTTTCATTTCATTTTGTTTACTTAGACATCATTTTTTTATTTTATTAAACGGTAAAGTTTTGTTATAGTTATCTGAATATATTACTGGAAAGTGTTTCATAATCTCTGCTTGGCGCACGAGTTTTCTTTTTTCTTATAATTATCGCTCATGTACTCTTCAAATAAAGATAGCAGTTTTGATCATAATTAAACACGTTATAAAATTATAAAAGAATTCATATAAATAACTAACAAAAGCTTTCATTCACATCTTTTACCTTCTTATTTGTATATTTATATCGAAAGAAACACATTTTACAGAGAACCAATCATGAAAGACGATTTTATTCACTTGATTACCTTTTAAAATATTTGATTCAAACTTTAAACACATAAATCCATTTGAGTTTTTCTTTTAGTTAAGTCTTTTTTCTTTAAAGAAATTTCGTTAAATTGAATTTTTCTTCAATAAAATATCTTAAATCAATTGTATTTATTTTAGAAACATAATACCCTGAAGTCTAAACTAACATGTTTGTGTATACAAAAGAGTTCAATCTTTTCCATTTTCAGATAGATTCTGTTAAAATAACATCATTCGACTCCTTTTAAATTGATGTTAAACGCTTTTGTTCAGCAAAGCGCGTCTTTTCATACAGAATATTTCTTAAAGGTTTATTGGTAGTTACTTATTTATATGCATGATGGGAAGTGTTCCATTATTTAGTAATTTTATTTGGAATCTTTTGTATGAAAAATTTTATTTAAGCTTCTTTTTAATGTTGTATAAAATTATTGTGACATCGAACACAAACCATTTTTTTTTTAGTTTGTTTAAAATATAACAGGCACTTTTTTTTAATGGAGTTTAGCACTTACCAGGGTGGGAAGTTCGAGGCCTGACAGCGAAAGCACAAGATTTTTGACGAAACTTCATATTATTTTTCAATGTAGTCCCCTTGCAACTTAATACATTTAAGACACACTCTTATGTGCGAATTTTTAATGCAGCCCTGTACGAGGGTGGTTCGAAAAGTTCTCGGCCTGACAAAGAAAATACAAGATTTTTGACAATATTTCATTTTATTTTTCAAGTTGCAACGCAATACATTTCAGAAGACATGAGAAATGTTCATTCTTTCCCGTTTTTTGGTCGACGTTCAAGAAACGCGGCACGCATCGAGCGGAAAGCTTTTTCATACCCAAAACATCGTGTAAAATGTAATGGACACGGTCTATCGAGATGTTTACAGTGTCATCATGTTCGCGCATCTCAATCGGCGATCATTCAACAAGGTATTGTGAATTTTTGAGACCATTTCGTCTGTCGTAGCGGTTTTTGAACATCCTGAGCGTTCATCACCGTGAATTGATTTCCTATGATTAAAATTCAGGAGCCCACTCTTTATCGTCGAATATGAAGGATAAGAATCCTTTAAGATGGAATGTAATTCTTTTTGTATGTCCGAGGATGGTTAAAACTTTTTTAGCAAAGTGTTTTATGACAGCTCGAACAGCTTTCCATTTTTAGAAAATGTCAAAACTTGTTTAATTAACTTTATTGCCAAGCAATAGCCAATAAACTCATACGCTGAAACTCGGTAGCATGTCATATAAAGGATCATACTTTACAAACATCATTGTCATTTGGTCATGCTTGTTCCATCTCTGTGTCGGGCCTCCCTCGTATGATTTAGCAAGAAATTTATATTTTCTTTATTTTTTAACGAATAATTTTTGCAACATTTTTCTGTTTTTCTATTACTAAGAAAAAAGCAAAATTAGGTTTAAAAAAATTATACTCAGATTCTTTAAAACAAGCTGACAGATTAGTATAAAACAGCAGTGCCTTATCTATACAAATATTATAAAACAGAGGCGTTTAATCGTAGGAATTAAAATAAAACTCCATGTTAAATTTAAAGTTTAAACCGTAACAGTTTCAAATAAATCGTTTATTGTTTCGTTATTATAAGTTCTTCGCTCTTGATCTTTTTAGAAGTAGTGGTATCGTGATTAAAAGCAACTTATGTTTGAGTAGAGGCTTTCATTATTATTTTACCACGATTATGTTGGAAATCGGTTCAGACGTCGCAATCTTTCTCTAAAAAGGTTTTTCTAAAAATTCGAATTAAAAAAAAAGCGAAAATTGAAAATGTGTTTAAATCCCGATTACTCTTGAATTCCCGAAACAATATATATATATATATATATATATATATATATATATATATTTTATACTAGCTCTTCTTAAACATATATATATATATATTTTCTTAATCATTGCGTTCCAGAGGGTGCAACAGAATAAAACTTTGGAAAATTAACACCTTTTGTTCGAAACAATAATCGTAAAGGTGAAAGGGAAAACCTCCTAAAAATCCAATTATTCTCAATCTACGGATTTAAAAAAAAAAAAAAAAAAAAAAAAAAAAAAAAAAAAAAAAAACCTACTCTGAATATGATGACTGTCTGAACTTAGACTTAGTTTTATTACTTAGTCCTTACCCTCCAACGAGTTCGAGAGCAAAAATGTTGTATTTTTGTCTTATTGTCTTTGTTCACAAAGCTCCGTGATTGTTATTGACGTATTATTGTATTTTAATCTGTGTTAACCCGTGCAAAGCCGGGTGGTTCTGCTAATAATGTATATTTATATTTACTATTTAAGAAATATGTTTCTGAAATGCTATTGCATGTTTTCAGATTCGTTGTCGCGTTTTGCGTTTTCCCGCATTGTGAAATTGCCAATCCTGTTTCTCGGATGAAAATACATAGAAACAAAAAGACAAAAAAGTACCCACTTATTCAGCGAATATTTGCAATTAAAACGACGTTTTTGGTTTAAAAAAAGGTAATACTTATACTATTATAAAAAATATATTTGGCGGTCGATTTCATGCTCGTTTTCAGCTTTTCCATTTTTAAAATGTAAATTTAAAATGCCATCTCCTTTCTCTGGATTGAAAAAAAAATATTCGGAATATTTGTCTGTTTTAACGGTACTTTCACATTATAATACATTAATATTTAACTATTAAAAAAAAACTGGTAGTTTAACGAATTTTCCAGAATATATTTTTTTCGTTCTCAGTGTCTGTCCAGATGTCATTTTGCTAGTGTGTCAGGGTTTTCGTTCCTATTCGCATTACTGGTGTCGATATATATTTTTTTCAATACGTGAATAGGAATTGATGCCTGTTTAAATATATATATATATTTTAAGGAAAATACATGCTTTTAAATAATGTCCTTAAGTTAAAAAAAATATTTTGCGATTTTTTTAGATATGTAAAACTATGTGTTCAATGTAAAGAACTCTGAATAGTAACACACGACTTTATAGTATTTTTTTAAGTCGTGCGTAATTACACAAATATATGTTTTATAACTTCTGTTTTTTTTATTTTTTTTTATCGATTTCTAAAAAGACAAGATGGACACCAGATTTTTTTTTTTCACATATGTTTATTTAACGCATTTCTCGAGTTGTTATTAAAATATAAATATTTATTGATGTCAATCATCCCATTCTCTCTCCCGGAAATCTGCAGTTACTACTGGAACTGCATAGAAATCCCTCCCGGAGAAAAATGTCTTAATTCAATATTGATTTTTATATATTTAAGGTTAATATCACGGGACCGACTAACGGTGGGAGGGTCAGAATTATAAATGGTTATAAATGAAAAAATTCTCAAAATTATGTTTTTATAATTGTTGTAAAATGTATGTTACCAGTTTGTAATGACGTCATAAAAATGAAAATACTATTAAATGTATCTTTGAGATTTTAAACGCTAGTTATATTTTGACATTACTTAAAACATACATTTAGGGAAATCCTTTTACCATTGCCATGCTACATGTATAAATATATATATTTGCAAATCTTCACAGCAAAAATTTTAATGATTGCATTTAAAGCCAGACTTTATGACGTAAAATATATTTAAGCACATATATGCATGCTTTTGTAATAAAGTATGAGAGCGAACATGTAGTGCTTAAACTACAATATTTTTAGTTTATACAGTTTTATGTGCTATTTAAATCTGCGTAATTGTTCTGCTTAGTCAGCATAAATATTGCTTTAAAAGCATTTATGGTTATTTTATGCTTTGTTTAATTGCACTAAATGAGTTCCATAAACATTAAGCTACTTGAAAATTCCGAATGTTTATTTGGTGTATGATGCTTTATTATATAGGTAGTATTTATTTTCAGATATAATTTATTGCATTATATTATTGTATTTCCACTCCTTCGTAAAACATTTATTATAACTGTAATATAGATTTATTTATAGCAACACACAAGCAAAAAAAAAAGTAGTGAATATAAAAAACGAATAAATTTAATGCACCATTTTTTTTCAGGTTTTTTGTCACAGTAAATATATGTTTTCCATGCGAGTGATTTAGTTATTCATAATGTGAAAGAAATATATAAAAATATATTATTTAAAAAAGGCATATATATATATAAAATATTTAAATGTGAATGGAATTATCTAATAAAATAATATATTATTCTGTTCAGCAGTTTTCAAAACTTACAATAAAAATTATTCAGACATCTTCTGTATCATTTTACAGACTCCGTCTTAGACAATATTAAATTTAATTTTTAAAGAACTGCAATAAAATTATTTTAGTAGAATCAGTTATACGCCGCATATATATATATATATATATATACACTGCTGGACAATTGCTAAGGACGGATCACAAATTGCAATGTAGCATAACATTAAGCGAGATATGAGGCCTAATAGGATAAAATATTGTTGTCACTCTGTTCAGACATCAGAATAAAGGACATTTATTGTTCTGGAAAATACAAAAGGCTATAAAACACCTGAAAGAAAAAAATGTTCATTTGATGCTGCATACGGAGAAATGGAACAATGCATATGAAAGTCAGCAGGCACTTTGGAGAAAGGTGTCTGTACGGGACATGCCCACCGTGGAGTGTGATGCAATATTCTACACGTCGTACCATATTTTGCACAACATTATCCAGCAGCTGTTGAGGCAATTTATCCCATTCCTCTGTCAGTGCACGGATGAAGGTGTTTTTGTTTGTTGGAGGATAGTTTCGACTAGCAAGTTGCCTCCCCAAAGCATCCAAAACATTTTCAATGGGGTTTAGATCTGGAGAACACGCTGGCCATACGAGGCGTTGAATACCCTCCCTGTCTAGACAATCCTGAACAGCGAATGTTCGATGACATGGTGCGTTGTCGTCCATGAAAACAAATTATCACCGACAGCACCACGGAAAAGGTGAACATGAGGAAGTAGAACTTCATCAATGTATCGTTGGCCCATCATAGTTCCAGTCACAACCACATGCAGGCACGTGTGGCCATTGATCATGATGCCGGCCCATACCATGACACTGCATGACGGATATCGGTCCCTTTCTTGGAAATTTTCTAGAAGATACACTCTCATGCCAGATCAGTTGGCGTCTACAATCCGATGACAGACTGAACCTACTCTCATCTGAGAATAGTACGCATGCCCAGTCCTGTTCAGTCCAGTTGCGATGCTCCCAATACCATTGCAAACGGGCAGTACGCTGCTGTCTGGTCAATGGGACACACACAACAGGTCTGCGGGCGTATAATCCACCGTCCCCCAAACGTTTAGCTACAGTTTTTCGAGATATCTGATCTCCTATGGCAGCAAGAAACTGATTTTCCACCTGCTGAGCTGTGGTGCGTCGGTTCCTTTTGCCGATAGGATAATGTATCTATCTCCTGCAGGCGTCGTACTTCTAACACGACCTCCCCTGTGACGCCTGCTACACATTCTAGTAGTTTTAAATTATTTCCACAGCCGTGAAAAAACGCTGTGAGCGATGTCAAACTCCCTGGCAATATGTTATTTTTCGACCTTCTTAGACCTTTCCAATAATTCGGCCACGAATAAAATCATCTAAGTGATATCTGGAAGACATGCCGAAAATTTCAAGTTCGTCAATTAAGTCTTTCCTGTAAAACTTTGACTTGGAACAACAACTGTCCACACACGTCAAATCCTTTAAAGCTCTTATCAGCGCTATCGCATGAGGAACAGACGTGGAAAAGAAAATTTGCCTACGTACACCTCTTCTTACTATATCCAGCACTTATTCCAATTTTTCACATGTTGCTTCCTTTCAATTTGTCGTTGCTATGTGTGATAGTGTTATCCGTCTTTAGCAATTGTCCAGCAGTGTATATATATACATACATATATATATATATATATATATATATATATATATATATATATATATATATATATATATCCATGTAATAATTAAAAAAAAAAACTTCTTTTCGCCATTTTCATAGTCCTTATTCCAAATTATCACCATTCTAGTAAATTACTAAATGTTCTCTATTTTATTTATTTAATATTTCTCTATCTTTTATTTATATCTTAAATCCCCTGTTTGATTTAATTCTATATCTTAGTCAAAATATTCTTTAAATCTCTATTCAAAAAATAATTCTAAATTGCAAAAACTTCCTACAAAGCATTTGATTAAATTCCTTTTATTGAGACATTGAAATTATTCTTTCAGAATATTTTTTTTTTTACATTCTTTTTATTTTATTATTTTCAGATATCGTTCGATTGTCCCATCATACTCTGCGTTCGCGCGCATATTTTTTTCCTCCAAAACTCATCCGATGCTTGTAATGAGTTCTCTCTTGTACGTCAGATTAGGCCTCCCGTAACCTAATTTCATAGCCATTGATGTTTAAGTTTTTCGGCGCTCTATTTTTAGCCACACCTCTTTCTCCACTCTATTGGATGGTAATTTCGCGCGCTAGTGTTCTTACACCAATTTTTTGTGTATAAAACATACCGCTCGGGCAAGGACCACCAGAATTTTGCTTTTTTTTTTTATTGTTTAAATAATATGCGGCTCCAGTGATCCCCATTTTCTCTTCAAAAATTGACTTTCCTTTGTACCTAGTGCGTCATCTAAGAAAATTATGTTCCATCTTGTATATAGAGTGTAGCTAAAGTATTGTAGTGTCTTCAATGTCTGTTATCCATTGGATGTGAGCATCGTACTCCCGTGCTGACTAATTATTCTCTGCATTATGTAAACGGATGACATTGGTAGTAATAACAATACATTGATCGTCTACCACGAGTCCTGTTATTGACTGCTGCTCGGCTATGTGTGTCAATTATTCGGGGAGTTACTTCAGTACCTGATTTCGGCAAAGCAATGGACATACTTAATGATGTGACGACTGCGAAATTTTCATAGTGGCTACCCCATAATAATAAAATCCGGTAGTCACTAGTGACAATTCTTATTACCTGCAATTTATCGTAATATACTTATAGATACAGAGGAACTTCGAGTATTCAGATTCGAGTAGAGGAATAGTCAGGTAATATGGAATACCGAGATTTCTGTTTGGTAAATTGCTGCCACCAAGCGGCAATATCTTAAACTACTTGTGAACGTTTCTAGAATGACCCGCAGAATGCACAGTTCGTCGGTCGGCGTCAGGCGCGTTGTGTGAATAAATATTTGTTTGTCGGTGTTTGGAAAGTTTCTGTAGATAATTCTTCCATATTTTTTATTCATTATTAGAAGTAATATATCTATATTGAAATTAAGTATAATGTACACCAAAAAGCGAACAGTTTATGACTTGTTTATTAGTTCGCGATTCACACCTATAAACATACAGTTTTTTCACAAACCGACGGTGTCGGGTTATATGGAATACGAATATCTTATAATACTCCATGATTATGGTGGAGCAAAGACAGATAATTATATTTGTGATTTGTGCAAATTCGATGTATGAACTGGAGTATATTCGCTGACTACCTAGACACTATATTTTTATCATGCTTTCTTGATACCACTACATCTGTTTTTTGCCAAATTCTGTTCGTTTTCTTCACTTTTAACACCGACTATCTCACAATCGACTATCAAACTATCTATTTCCCAAATATCTTAAAACATCCTTAAAATATGTTTATTGTTATTATTGTTTGTTTGCAAGTGATAAAATTTCGTAAAATAAATTTTGTCTATATTCGAAGATAGTTGAAGTTGGTAATTGTAATTACTGGTGCAATTTATATAATTTAATTAAGAGACAATTAAAATGTACAACTATTGATTTCACATGTCTTGTTTTCTTTATTATTCTTGTTAGTACTGCATCAAAGTATCATGCATGAAATTCTTTATATTTGAAGCGGTTATAATGTCATCAGTTGTTTTTTTTATATATAAATCGACAAGTCATCTTAAAATTTACGCACATTATGTGGTGTATTACTATAAAGAAATCGTAAAACAAACACCTAATATATATATATATATATATATATATATATATATATATATATATATATATATATATATATATATTTAGAAAGAACACGTTGCAACGACAATCAATACCATGTATAAATTTGATGATTTTACATTCATATTAATTAACACTACAATGCAGATGACGAAAGAATTATTATACGCACACACGTACACACATATATGTATATTTTAATGAGATTTATTGGTTATTATTCACAAAAGTTTTATTTCATACTAGCGGGTCTTCACTCGTCTAGATGGTCGCTTGATGGCCTCCGATGCCTTTTGCAGTGTATAACCCGGGCATTGCCCAAGGCCCGCAAAATGCATTTCATATGCAAACAGAAAATAAATAAATAAAATACTTTATTTTAAATTCTATGAATATAACTGACAAAAATATAAAAAAAACATGTATAGATTTATTGGCATAAAAAAAATAAAAATACTAGTAATAGTTTTATTTATTACTAGCAAATTCGCCCGGCGTTGCCCGGTCCCATCAAAAAATAATACGAAACGCGAAATCACTCTAAAAATCGCTGCATTAAACCCTTCCTCTGGTAACTCTTTGTCTTTCGGAAATTGAATAGACCCGAAGCTGAAGCAAATCTAGTACAAACCCCTCAAATGTCTGTATCATTTGATTCAAAACGGGTGAGTTTTACAAAATTTGTCAGATTTTCACAAAATTTGTATTTTTGGAATCAGAAACATAAACTGTGAGTTTCGATTCACATAATGCAGTACTTTTCTCAATACTCGAAGAGGAGTGAAAATGAAACTTTTCCGTTTTCTGGGATTAATAGATCGGTAACTTTCTTTTGTGGTTATAATAAAAATAGTCATTCTTGGCGCACGCGCAAGAAAATATTTTAGTTCCACCGCAAGGGGAGGCATCTTGTTCTAAACAAATTATCACACACGTGTCCCCGCTGCCTACGATACCGTGTATAGCAGCCGTGCTAGGCAAGCGCTGCAAAATCTTTTACTTCCAGTTTCTACCACCAGGTGGAGTATTCTGTATTAAATAAACCTATTTCCAAACGAAACTCCACTCGTTCCTGTTGCTTGCGGGACCGTGCAGAAGGCGTGCCGTGCATACACGAAAAATCTGTTAGTTCAACTTTCCACCGCCAGGGAGTATCAAATCTATGTCTTAAATAATTAGCTATATCTTAATTATTAAGTTGAATGGACCGATTCTCGTTGAAATCAGACCCACAGAACACGAGAAAATAAATCACCCCCTGGATATTAATATTCATAAATTGCGGTAACCAAGGACTGAAAAAATGATACCAAAGTTAAATAGTTCCTGGGAGACCTCCGAAGAATGTCAGAAAAGATTGCGTTTGAATCGGATCAAGATTAAATGCAAAATCTTTTAGTTTTATTTTCCACCTCCATGGGATGTCCTCTGTTCTAAACAAACCACTTTCCGAACGAAAGTCCGGCACGTAACCCCGCTGCTTGTGACAACGTATAGAAGGCATTCTGTGCACGCGCAAAAAATCTTTTAGTTCTGCTTTCCACCTCCAGGTGTTCCAAATCCATATCTCAATTAGTTATCTATATATTAATTAGTTCATGTTAAGTTGAATGAATCAATTGTCTTTGAAATCGGGCCCTTTGTCTGAATCTTACAAATTTTAAATGCAGAATTGTTTAGTTTCAATTAACTCCGCTAGGGGTGCACTCAGTTCTAAATAAAATTCTTTCCGATCGAAACTCGGGCACGTGTCCCTGCTGCCTATGACACCGTGTAGCAGTCGTGCGGCACACTCGCTGCAAAATCTTTTTGTTCTATAGTCTACCGACAGGTGGCGCTAAATCTGTATCTTAATTAGTTATCTATACCTTAATTATTTCGTGTTAAGTTGAATGAACTAATTCTCATTCAAACTGGGCCCATAGAACCCGAGAAAATACCCCTCCCTGGTCATTAATGTTCAGATATAGTGGTAACCAAGGGCTGAAAAAATTATACCAAAGTTTATATAATATCTGGGGACCTGAGAATAAGTTTCCTTTCAATCGGACTGAAAATTAAATAGTTCTGATTTTGGAGGCAGGGGGGAAGGGGGGAGAGGGAGTTTCGACCAGAGAATTAACGCGATATAAAAACTACAACCGAACACTCACCTTCCCCCCCCCCCCCTACCAGCAGAGTTAACCAACGACGTTAAAAAATTAGGACATATCATTAACTTTCTAAACAGAAACAGAATGACTTTTTTGTTACATATAAAAAGAGTAAGTTACCGTTGTTAATTTCGGAAATCAAATACATAAATGACGTGTACATGAGAAAACTCTAAAAATCGCATAAAACAAATCGCAAAAATTCACAACTCGCTGTTCGAATTGGAATTAGCTGACGACCTTTTCATCTGCCAATCACAACTGCCTTGTTGACTTCCAGTTGTGCCTACAATTCTATTAGCTACCAATCACAACTGCCCTCCAATGGTGATTGACTTGCAGTGGGCGATTTGTGACGTCAGTTGAAACAAAAAAACGCTGCTAAACACGAAAAATAGTTAAAAAACAAATAAAAACTGAAATTAAAAGAAATATTCTAATAAAAAAATAGGGATAATAAGTAATCCGCTCTTCTTTTTTGAAATTATGATTTTTTATCTGTAAAGAATTATCAACTTTGTCCAAGCCAAAAAGAGTAAAAGAAATGACTATTCTGAGATTATCTGAGGCAGAAATCAATCACCGAACCAATCAAGCATTCTGGGCAAAATTACTTAGTGTCGAAGGAAAAAATTCGCCAAAAAATCAGAAATAGCTGTACGAATTTCACATAAACTTTATTGAAAAGAAGATAAAAAAGGTATATTGTGCTAAAAGATTAGAGCCAGATTCAGGTTACTAATGTGAGTAAATCGCAGCCGAACGTCAAAAAACACTAAAAGTCGCATTTTTAAAATCACGATTTTTTATGTGTATAGAATTATCAACTTTCTCCAAGCTAAAAAGAGAAAAAAAACTGACGATTCTGAAGGTATCTGAGGCTGAAAAGGAAGCGCAACCACCGAACCAATCAAGCATTCTGGCAAAATTTCTTAGTGTCAAAGGAAAAAATTCGCCAAAATCCAAATGTCGCTGTACAAATTTTGCATAAACTTTATTGAAAATAACATTAAAAAAAAAAGTATATTGTGCTAAAAGATTGGAACCGGATTCCTGTTACTAATGTGGGTAAATGGAAGCGAAACATCAAAAAACACTAAAAGTCGCATTTTTAAAATCCTGATTTTTTATCTGTAAAGATTATCAACTTTCTCCAAACTAAAAAGAGAAAAAAAAAAAAACTGACGCAAATTTTTTTAGTGTCAAAGGAAAAAATTCGCCAAAAATTCAACTGTCGCTGCATAAATTTCGCATAAACTTTATTGAAAACAAGATAAAACAAGAACGAAAAATCATGCGTCAAGCATAGATTATGTAACACTTTCCAATGCTTCAAAATAATTTAAAAAATCATTACCGTTTAATAAACTGAAAGATAACATCTAAGTAAACAATTTGGAAAACGCATAACATATTTAAAAACGTAATTTCAAGAATTTCCAACATATATTTCCAACATATACAATATTCGGAAAAATATTTGAATACTTTTATTCAGCCCTGTATATGATCTGTAGATTTGTATATATACTACATAGGATGCTAAATTTTAGTTTAGTTAGGAAACGCGCAGCACAGTTTAAAATTCTCCTTATGGAGTTTCTGTCAATAAACGGAAACGTGTTCGCGAAATTTGCGCTGCCCTGCATATGATATACAGAATTTATACACACCAAGTATTAGACAAAAAGTGAGTTAAATTTAAAATCGCGTTCAGCAATTAAAAACGCACTTCCGGGAATTACTGTTAACAGACAGTAGATAATTCTTTTGTCTGTCCCTGTAAATGAACGATGACTGCTATACACACAATATTCTGTAGTAAGTATCTTGTAATGAGCCTTATATAAATATCTTTTATCGTTGTATGTAGTGTATTTTGTAATAAACGACCATTGACTGTACTCTTTATGCTTAAGTCAAAAGACTACGATAAGCATTTCCAGCTTTATTCCTGAATTATTACTTTCTTCCATCGATACAAGAAGAAATGATTGTGTTCGTGAAAATTTTCGATTTCCGAATTTCCTTTAAAATATTTATTAACATTTTATCAAACAAAACAAAGAATATTGAATTTTTTCTTCAGAAACTATTCAGTTTTAAAATAAATTTCGATTACTACATCACATAGTGAGGTGATTTATTTTAACTTTAAATATTCAGCATTTTAAATTAAATGATCTTTGGTACGTCAGAGACATTTCTTACCACTGCTACAATTTTTCACTTCCTGTACATGCCTTTGACGCCACTCATGTTTGTAAGTTCGCAGAGACAAATAAATACCCAGGAGAATTTTCTACGAACAAATTTGCTTTTGAATAGGTGTGGTTGCATCAAAATTTTTATAATATGTTGCTGGATATGCTTATAATTTTTCAAAAGTAAGCATTTATCCATTAAAAAATATATTTAGCTCTATAGAAGTTAGAAAACACAATCTATTTTGAAAATGTATGAATTTCTTAACTTTTAAATGATGAAATTTCTTTTATCAGTCAATAAATATGGTAATTAGAACTATTTAGAAAAATGTGGTAGATTGAAAACACCCCTTATCACATTTCGAAGGCATAGCTGAGAACTGTTATACTTTTCTGGTAGCATTACTTCTAAGTTATAATCTTCATAGTATTAAGAAAATTTACCTTTACATAAATCGAAGATTACCATTCACAAATAGTCGTAAGACGAATTTGTAAACGTTTGCAAACATGCAAAATTTATTAAACTATGTTACTCTTTCATTATTAAAAATCACTTCACAGTCTCTTGAGTAAATAATTATATAGTGTAAATACCAGAAATGTTTTTGTAATCGGTAAGCACACGTTGTCTTCGAGGAAGGACAGAATAACTAACAAAATGTTTATTTGTTAAGCACCAATGCTGCAGTGTTTTTGAATCTCTAGAAATTATATTACATATATTTTTTCCCCATATATTGTTCACTTCATTGTCATGCTCATCAAAAACTTTCATATTTCTGAATGGTGAGAGTTTAAACGTGAGAAAAACATGCATCAAGCAAAACTTAAAATAAATATTCCGAATAACAATGCTTTGTTTTCAATTTATACATGAAAGCGTTAGATAACACTTAAAAATTCACAAACATAAATAATAACTCTATTATTCGAAAAATTATTTTTAAAAATAAAATACACAAAGCAGAATGTAAATTATTTCTACACTAATGTATTTTAATGAAATATAAAGAATTTTTACGTAATAGCAAAAATAAATAAATAATAATAATAATAATAAGTAATAATTAAAAATCATTATATCTAAGTTTTAAACAACATAAAAATGTTTAATGCTAAAAAGCTATGAACAATAATCTTAAAAAAAATAAATCTCCGTTCATTCTAAAAAAACTGTTTAACAAAATTAACAATAGTATTTATAAAGCAGCTGTACTACGGCATGTTTAATGAAAATATGTCACATACTATGTAATGTTAGGTATTTTTCTATTTACAGGGAAAAAACAGGAGTCAAGTAAAAATTTATTATGTATGCAATAATTAATTTATTTATGAGGAAAATAAATTTACTAAAGGAAAATGCTTTAATTGAAAAAAGTCTAACTCCACTGTAAATTTAAATATGACATTTTGAAAAGAAAACTTATCGGTCAAAAATGAAACTGAGATAAAAGTGAATAATTCCTCCATAGAAGCTACTTGCTTTTATTTATCCTAAGATCTGTTTATTATTAGATAAAGCAATAAATGACTTAATCTCATGTTTCATGTTAGAGAAATTGAAGCTTCTCAATGCTCACATATCTGTGGAATAACTATAAAAAAAAAAAAACTTCTATTTGACATAATTAATAGTTTTTATTAAATAGAATTTCGGAAAGATGCTTTGATAGATTTTCGTTAGAAAATTTACTATAAATCAATAGTATTGTGTTCCACATTTGTAAACTGACATTCTTAAAAGTTTCCTCTGATAAAGATTTTCTTTTCTTTCTTTTTCGCTCGGAAGAATTTATGCACGTGTTTAAATGCTGAAACTTTAAAAATGCTTTTGATAATAAATGCTTAATGATAACCTAAACAAATATAAATATTTTCTAGATTAGTTCTAAAATGATGAATAATTTCAGTAATTTGCACCATCTGTAGCTATGCGATTCTTATGAAATATTAAAAATTGCATGTCTTTGTGTCACATTTTTCTTTATTTGATGTGATTTATCAAAATATATTTATACATAAATATTCCTACATGTAAAGATAAATATATGCACGCAATACTATTTACTAAACTAGTCGAATGTGCCAATCCCAAAACTTTTTTCTATCTCAGTCATGTTAATACTTCAAAATTCGCTATCACATCGCGAATAAAATCAATATTTTTCGTCATTCTGTTGTACGTCAGCTGCTTGCGAATCGTTGTGTTACAGGGATGCGAACAACCGATGTATACTAAACTACGAATAGTCCTTCTGGCCTGAACCGACAGGAACACATAGCCTTCCTATTCCTTGGTTTTACGATTTTAGCTAATTTTACTGGAAAGCACGAAGGTAAAATGCGTGGAACCTAAATAAAGAAGATTCAATCCCAGTTTTCGTCAACATTGAATTTGAATGAGGATATCGCCAAATTAGTCCTCTACAGCCAAGTTGGCTTCATTTATGGCAACTTATTTTGGTCGCCAAATTTGGCGATATTCCGCCAACTGTCGCCAAGTTTGTCGAGAATTCGACGTTGGCGAATATAAATATATAGTGATAAGCATGTAATAGGATGAATGGTTACAACAATGAAAGAAAATTTGCCGAAATCATGTTAACTAAAACTCATAAATTAAACCCGTTTATGGATGAAATTCCGCTGTCTTGTTTGAAAATGTCAGCCACCCAATTTCAAACCGCTATATCTCAGCTATTTTTTAATATAGAAGCAAAACAAAAATTTCTCCGGATTCTCCGGATCAAGGCCGAACATTTAACGAAAAAAAGTTTTAGGATTTCTATTTTTTTTAAATTTTCACATCTTTTTGAATTTGAAATCTTTAAATGGCTATCACAGCGCCCCCTTTTGTCGAAGTACCCCCAAATTCTAATAGAACCTGCTTGCCATAGCCAAAAACCTAGAAAGAATATGTGGTTCAATTTGAAGCATAACTTCATACACTTTTAGATGGTACAATAGTGAAAATGCAACAAAAATATCGATCACAGCGCTCCCTTTCGTCGAAGTATCCCCAAATTCTTATAGAACCTGCTTGCCATAGCCAAAAACCTAGAAAGAATATGTGGTTCAATTTGAAGTATAACTTTATACACTTTTCGATGATACAATAGTGAAAATGGAACAAAAATATCGATCACAGCGCCCCCTTTGGTCGAAGTATCCCCAAATTCTGATAGAACCTGATTGCCATAGCCAAAAACCTAGAACAAAATTTGGTTCAATTTGAAGCATAACTTCATACACTTTTAGATGGTACAATAGTGAAAATGGAACAAAAATATCGTATACAGCGCCCCCCTTTCATCGAAGTATCCCCAAATTCTGATAGAACTTGCTTGCCATAGCCAAAAACCTAGAAAAAAATGTGGTTCAATTTGAAGCATAACTTCATACACTTTTAGATGGTACAATAGTGAAAATGGAACAAAAATATCGATCACAGCGCCCCCTTTCGTCGAAATATCCCTAAATTCTGATAGAACCTGCTTGCCATAGCCAAAACCTAGAAAAAAAATGTGGTTCAATTTGAAGCATAACTTCATACACTTTTAGATGGTACAATGAAAAGACACACAGACGGACAGACGGACAGACGGACATTTTGAAAAACATGTTTTTCGGAATCTCTGACCCCTAAAACGTGTAAATTCGTCAAAAACCGGAAGTCGAAAAAAATTTCGATTACAATACTTTCTTCTATTACAGATAGAAGAAAGTAAAAAATATGAACTTATCATTTAAAAAATAAAATAAGTCATTATCCTACAGTATCACAGGTCATGTTTGGCATATTAACAACTTAAAATGCACGACATTATACACATATTTTCATCCAAGTAGTATGATCTTAAAGTAAATGTTGCATACTATATTTCTTTGTTTATCAAAGTAATGGAACACTTTGTGTATATATCTTTATTGATAAAACATTTGCTACTTAGAGACAAGCAATTTTATCCTGGTCGCGACATTCTTGTTTTCTATTTTGGCAACATCTGTTGCTAAGGAATAACATACACTCTGACTAACTAAATGAGAAAACACAACATTGAAGACACAGCTTCAAGAGGAAACGTTTACAAATTATTTCAATTTCCAACTCGATCAATTGAACCTGAAAGATGTGTATAATATTATGATGAGTAGAATATTATCAATATTATAATATTGATTATAGAAATTATAATACAATACAAAAAAAATGTGGTAGATTGTAAACATTCCGTATCAGATTTCACAGGGAAAGCTGCGAACTTTATCAGTTATAATCTTCATCGTATTAAGAAATTGTACCATTAAATAAATCGATATTCCAATATACAGAAATATTGTTCCATTATACGGCGTGAGACATATAAGAGGGTTAGAATGACAGTGGAGTAAGTCAAAAATTTCAAAAATCTAGATAACCACATTTTCACTGAACGTATATACATTTTTGTTCGGCGAGACAGTCAAATAAGTCATAGCTCACTCAGGGAGTCGCTAGAGGGAAAAACAAGTTGGACCACTTAATGCAACGGCAAAACGACAAGTTTCACAAAATCTTTCATTTCTCAAATTACTAAATATTATCTTACTCCACTGTCATTCTAACCCACTCATATTAAGACCTAAAAGATGAAAATATGAAAAGTTTCAAAGAAAATGTATTAAAACAACATTTATCTGACATTATCCTGGCATGTGCATGACATTCCATAATGCGATATGGCACAAATTCCCGGGTAATGTATAATATCCTGCAATATTACATAATTTTTATATAAATAAAGAAACATCCACCAAACAGAATCATCCAGAAATAAATAAAAGCAAATAGGAAGTTTTTCACTTAAACTTTTTAAAACATTGTCAATTTTAACTGTTCCTGATTTTGCAAATGCCATGTTTCACGAGAATCATCCATCTACTATAATTTCTATGTGCTTCAATTCCATAAATTTTGCTTGTATAGCTATGTTTATACATTATATATGTAACCAATCTTATCTTTATCTAGCTTGGTAACATTATTTTATTTTTCAAAGAATTTGTACAGAAAAATAATAAACGTTTAAAATAATAAAAAAAAGTCTAAACAGTTCTAATATTGCAGAATTCAAATTTAGCACATTTCTAATGATGTGTTTACTAAGGTATTCAGAAAATATTTTGTCTATGAGAATAAAAATTTAATTAAATTTCTGCAAGGTTTGTAAAAGATATTTTCATCATTTTACTTACTCAACCTTATACTCTATTTTGGATGATTCGTCAAAATATTTCTTTAAAGGTATTGAAATATACAAAATTATTAAGGATAAATTCCTTGCAGCTACATGCAAACCAGACATTTATTTTTATCGAAAATAGCTCGTTAAATTAAGAAAAAATATATTGAAAATTTAGATAATCACATAAAATTTATCAAGTGTAAAAAGTAGCAGAGTTAACCTTTCAGAAAAATAACAAAATATCCCCCCGCTAAAATAAGATAATTTCTTTTGGTTCTGAAATTGAGTTTATTCGTCACGAGTAAAAGTCATTAACACGTTTTATTAGTTTAATGAAAATAAGTCAATTACATTACTGACGACAAAATTATGAAGATAATAATATTTTTAAAATAACGCTGTGCTGTCACTTTAAAACGAGTGTAATTTTCCGTTCGTTTGATGCAAATGGATTCTTTAAAATAATCTACTTGAATGTTTTTATTATTAAATGTTATTGGAAATAAAACATATAGTAATTTTTTACAATCTTTACTTTATAAATTGGAATATTTTTGCGATATATTTAATACAGATACACAATTCCATTTAATTTTTTTATTATAAAAATGTATTCTAAGGGGAAAAAAGAAATGTATGATATCGTATAACAAATACACTATTTACAAAATTAACTACTTAGTTTCATTTCAATTAAATTTTTCTTTCTTTCTGGCCTGAAAGTATTTTAAATAATTGGATCCATTAGTTAAACATGAATGAATTATGTTATAAGTATTCATTATAATTATAAGTTATAATTATTCATTATATTTTTGATAGATCGAAAATTAAAGTCACATAATACTAAGGTAAAACTCTTTGTTTGAAATATAAATGTGCATGTAGTGAGTCATAATGCTAAATAAATATGAATGTATGCTTATTGCACAAATTTCTGAACAATCTGTGGTTTTAATGTTTTATATCGAATCTGTTGTTCTAGGTTAAACCACATTTGTCCGATGGTCGAAAAGCCTCCTATTAAACTAAAACTCTGTTGAGACTTGATACTTGCAATTATCTCTTATTAAGAAATGACTCTGTACCATTAGCAAACGAACCATTTGCCAATAAAGGCCAAACAGTGATCCAAGAGTTCGCTGTTCAAATACCCTCTAAATTAGAGGGGAATCTGTATCTACCATTTGCCAACCATTTGCGAACCCTACCATTCCTAATAGGACCCTTCACAAAAATTTATTCAAACTGCCAACGATGGACCTACAAACTGCTCTAATTGCGGGGGACGGGGTGTGGCTTTTCCTCTTACTAGCGTGCAATAGCAAATCCGTGCATAGTAGTTTTAGATGCAAGCTTCCAGTTGCGAAAATGTTTCAAATGTCATTTTACCTCATTTTAGAAGCCATATCATTAGTTTTCATTTGTTAGTTATTTTTGTTAAAATGAGGAAATTTAAATCTTTCAATTGTTCCTGGATCATATAAGTTATTTTTTACAGAAATGTATTCTATGCTCTACCAAGTAAAGCATAAAAGAATCGTTTTCTTTTACAATCAAAGTTTACCGAGATATACAGCGAATTTTGTGAATCTTTAGCGTTTTCCACATCTCAAATCGCTTTTTGTCGCACACTTTCCATTTTAGAAGGCACCATATATAAAATTAGATTTTACAGGCAGTGTAATTAATGTCGCATTTAAAAGTACACATATCAGAATAAAACCGTCAACATGATCGACCAGAAAACGTATCTTATCAAACAATACAAATTTCATTATTCTAAATTCCAATTGTAATGCTTTATTGTCCATTTCAGGCACTGTTTGATTTGATTTGATTTGATTACCTAAGAGGGACTGCTCAGACAAGGAAACCAAGTCTGTAGAGCATTGTGTCCCTCCCAGTCCCTTTATTAAGGTCTTAAAAATACAGTGTTCGGTCGTAACTGAAGCCGCCGGAAAACGTGACAATGGGTGGCAATTTCATAAATACAAGTATGAAAGAAAATCGGTCTACAAATCTCAGCCCTACCAGCTTCAAATCTCAGCCCTACCAGGAATACTCCAATCGCGAGCAAGTGACAGGGACTGATCGAGGCTTTTACATTAGTGGCCCATCACTGCCGGAAAACAGATTTTCCCTCTCGACACTGGGAAGAGAGGGGCATCAGTAGGTGGGGGAAGCTTTTGGGTGCGTCGGAGAAACGCCTTCGCGGTGCGGGATTCTCTGCCAGAGCTCTACGCACGACAGAACCGACAGACGGGCTGCTTAAGTTAAATTTGATAGGTAAGTTAGATGGTTATATATGTTTTTTAGTTTGCTCTTAAGAAGTGAGCGTGTAAGGATATTGGCGAGCCAATTTTTATTAGGCGTTTGGATGTGCCTGAAATGTCATTGGCTTGTCTGTGTGCAGTGAAAATATAGATGTGACGCTATGCCTTGCTCACTGCACTCACAGCGGTCTGAAAATGCACATTTGAGTTTGTGTAGGTACTGGCGGAAGGATCCATAATGACCAGTAAGAAAATCTGTAGTTTGAGGGGTGAGGTAAAATAGTGTGTAGGAGACTTTGGAGATTAGCTTTTGAGTATGTCGGCCTTTTGTTGAAGTGGTCCAATGTACTTTCCAGTCTTTTAGAATATTTCTCTTTAATGATCGTTTGATGTAGCTTGGTGGGAGTGGAAGGTGGTGATAAATGTAAGATATTTTGTGGCTTCTTTTGAAAGAGTATCCGTCAACTCGTTGCGAAATACGCCCTTGTAAGCTGCTACATGACCAATTCAAGCGCGGCATACAAGACGCGGCTTTTCTTGATATCAAGAACTAGTGGGTGTTTCGTTTTGTTGGAATTAACTGCCTTAATACTAGACAGACTGTAGCTATATGTCCAGTGCAGGGTTGTGCATTTTTGTGAGTGGATCCATTAGAGTGCTTGGAGGATGTCATAGAGCTAGGCTTGGTGTACGGTGTTGTTGCCGTCAAACTGTTACCAACATCGCGCCATAAGAAGGAGAAATCAGCTGTGGCAATGGCTATGCTAATCCATTTTAAAAAGGCTACTAATTCACATAGTCACCCCCAAAAAAGAGAGTTATTTTAACAGCAAAATTGTTGCACACAGATTTTAAAAAGGAATTCGATTACGAATTACGTATGAATTAAATATTAATTACGAGTTAAATCCTAATAAAGTATTTCAATTCAAGTATAATTAAGTAATAAGCAGTAATAAGTAAGTATTCCAATCATAATTAAATAAATCTTTATAATCTTAATTAAGTATGAATTACGAATTAAGTATTTCAATGTAAATAAAACAAATATGCTTAGGACGACGACTTGAAATTGAAATTGAAATTATATCAAACTCTGAAAATTTCAATACAAGTGCCCAAACTTGGTTCAAAATTTAATTTTTTAAGCTTTTACCTTCGGATACCAAACGGGAAAGCAAATCGGAAGCGTAGGTTAGAAAATATGCATGTTTAAAGTTTGGAACTGCTACTGTGAAATTAATTTTTAACCGTTGAAAAACGGATTGAAATGTGGGTAGATTTTAAAGCATAACTCAAAACCTACTTGCTGGAAAGATCTATAATTTTAGATTCCTATATTTTAAGCTTCTTGAAATATATTTCTCTCCATTGTAAAAAAAATAGCTAACGCTGTCGACGCGTACTTTAGAAATGCAAATTTTGTGACCTTAGGTCTTTCTAGGCTAATATTAATACCTTTCAAAATCAGTAGTTTCATGGAGAAATGTTCAATAAACACGCTGAAGCACACAAACTTTAAATCGAAGATTTATTTCAATAGCTGTTTAATGTTTAAGTCAGTCCAAGTAGTTCCGTTAAAGAAAAAAAGTAGGAACACTATGCATAGCAATTTAAATATCTTTTACAGGCACATACATGACAAGCGAGCGGTGTGCTGTGTGCAGTTATTTTTTTAATTTCAATATTTTTTTTAAGTTATTTGACAGTTTCTAATTCAAATTTTCATTATTTCAATAGAGATTTATTTCATATTTAAAAATGGTCATTTTTAGGGTTTCGTTCATCTCACGAAACCCTATTGCTCCAGCTCCGCTGTCTGTCTGTCACAGAGCCATTCTCGAAAACTGTGTAACTTACAGAGTTGAAACTTTGTGTATAAATCAGAATATCAGCTGCGAAGAGCTGAAAATATTAAAATTTGAAAAATTCGTATTATTTTAATAAATAGAGATAAAAAACCAAAATTTTAACAGCCTTTTCTTATTAAATTTGAACAATTTTCCTTATAGCAGATGCCGAAAATTAAAAATCCGTGATGAAATTCTATCTACAATAATTAATTTTCTATCAGACGATTTCCACGTGAAAAATAAAAATGAAATAAAAAGTTTCACCAATCGAAAAAAAAGATTAATATGAAATAAAAATGATTGACGTCATAATGGTAATAAAACAGAAAGATTTCTCAATAATACAAGGAGTATGAGTATGTGTGCATGTACACAAAGCAGATTAATTGCACGTCATTAGAGAATTAAAAAGAAAATCTGACGTCATATCGCAAGTTTAACGGATTTTTCAAATGTTTCAGTATAATACAAAGTGAATATGAATATGAGTAATAGAGAATAGTAAATATATGAGTTTGAGGAACGTATTGAATCATGATAAAAACCCGATTAGGGAAATATTCGCATATTTTAACATTTTGAAGGTGTACAACATGTCTAATTTTGAAATAATTTTTTTTTTAAATATCGCATTTAGTCCACATGACAGATATTATTATGACAGAATATAATAGTGGGCTTCACCCGCTATCGGGCCGGTTCAGATATTCGAAAAACCGAGAAAAATAGACAGTTTTTTTTTTTTTTTTTTTTTTTTTTTTTTTTTTTTTTTTAGAAAATGAAATTTATTTGGATTTTTTAAAGAAAGGATAAAGTGTTTTGAAAGGAATATTAAACGAAACCCTTTGTGCGAACTTGGATCACACTTACCCATTTGTTTTATATTATTGCAAAATTGTAAAACAGCACAGATAATATTTCCTTTCAATTAAAAGTTGTATTTACACATGATTATTAAAAACAGAATAAAAACTTTAAAATAATAATTAAATTATCTCATGTTAAAAACAGGGAATGATGAAAATTACATCATAAAAATGTATTTACACGTGAATATTAAATGGAGAAAGAAAACTTTAAAGTAATAAATAAATTATCACGCGTTAAAAGCAGTAAATAGGGAACATTATGTCTCGTTTAAAATGCTCAAATAATAACATTGCCAAACAGTTTCATTTCGAAAATATAATTACACAAGAGATTTATTTCATATTTCGAAAAATCTTTTTACTTATTGTTGCCAATTTAAAATAGCACAAATAATAATATTTCCTTTGAATGAAACAAAGTATTTTCATGTGACTATTAAAAAGAGAAAGAAAAATTTGGAGAAAATTAGGTCATATTTAAAACACCTTATTTAAAAAAAAAAAATCTTATAGCGTCGTATAAAATTCGACGGGATAATGAAGAAATACTCAATTTTCTATAGCATCGTTATAAAATACCCCGATGCCATGACAATGTTTACTCAGACATTTTATACAAACTCGATTTCAAAATGTTTCGTTGGTGTTATTTAATAAATCGAGAAACAGCCGGTAGCAGTTACGATTGCGGTGATTCTGTCTTAAAAACCGCAGTCAAAGGGGAATGAATGGAAACCCGATTGCAGAAGATTGCGATTGGTAGTTTAATTATAATTCAATCTTCTATAATATTTTACAAACAGAGCAAATTAGCGCGTTTTTTTTAGTATGCGGTGTCTGAACATGTGTTGACCAGCGTAGCTTGCAAGGGGCAGAGCCCCCTAATATATTTAAAGATTCGTAAGTTGCATTTCATATTTTTCTAAAATAATAATAATGATAGGAAAAAATATGAATTGTTATTTATGATTTTTTAACAAAAATGTATTTCTAGAGGCTTTAAATTATCGAATTCAAAATTACAGCTTATTCCGCCAAGCAGATTTTGAGTTACGCTTAACCTAACACATTGCAATATGTTTTACAACGTTTTGGAATGAATGTAACATTAGGAATTCCAAATTTTAAAGCTGCATAAATCATTAAATACTTGGCCGAATGATTTCCTCTTTGTTATCCCAAGGTACACATTTCAGTAAAATCCAAATATAATGTCAAAATTAAGTGTTCCTATTGAAATTTTATAAATTTAATGCAATTTCAGTATGAAGACAACCTCCTTAGTATTTTTTAACATAAAAAGAAGGAATACCTTACTCTCAGTCATATGGCTATTTTTTTTTTCTCTGTTACATTTTACTATTAAAAATTATAGTGCAATGCCTTGATCTGCACGTTTAGCGTTGATGATGATTGCGGCGAAGGAGCTTATGTTCTTTTTAGTTACCCAAACAGTGAGTAATAGTCACATCTGATCTCAAGAACAATACATTATAGACTTTAAAAACGGCACTCTTTTATTTCGTTTCTCTAAGGAACGTAATTTTTAATAAGTGTATTTGCACGGACTGAACAGCCCACATAAAACATAGCCGTTTGCTGCAGCCAAATAGAGACCAGGGCATGTTGACCATTACGGCGCGTTAGCCCATCCGCGATATTTTTCAAACTTTCCAGTGGATAGCGTTACAATCTAAGTGACATGTGTCTTATAACGTCTTATTTCACCCACAACTGCGTCATCAGTGAAGAAATGATAAAACAAAAGCCACTCCAAATTAAATTTTCCCTCAGGTAAGTGTTTTTTTTTCACTTATAAATAATCGTTTATGATTTGTTTCTAAATTAAAGTTTCACTTTGGTGAATGAAAGTATAAAAGATTGTTGTTCCGAGTTTATATTTTACCTATTGATTTTTAAAAATATTAACAAAATATTTTAATACGACGATCAAAAACCAAAATGGCGGTATGCTTCAAGTTAGCCCACTTAATCAAGGATATGTTGTCCCAGTGGGACAACATGATCCACAGTCTAAGAGTTTGATTTGTACATTCATAAATACAAGTCAATAAAATTCCTTAATTAAGTGTGTTACTGGGCATGGCAGTATTAGGCGGTATTCTGATTTGTTTCTAAATTAAAATTTCACTTTGGTGAATAGCAGTCTAAAAGATTGTTGTTCCGAGTTTATATTTTACCTATTGATTTTTAAAAATATTAACAAAATATCTTAATACGACGATCAAATACCAAAATGGCGGTATGCTTCAAGTTAGCCCACTTAATCAAGGATATGTTGTCCCAGTGGGACAACATGATACACAGTCTAAGAGTTTGATTTGTACATTCATAAATACAAGTCAATAAAATTCCTTAATTAAGTGTGTTACTGGGCATGGCAGTATTAGGCGGTATTCTGATTTGTTTCTAAATTAAAGTTTCACTTTGGTGAATAGCAGATTGATGTTCCGAGCTTATGTTCTACCTACTGATTTTTTTTTTTTAATTTAACAGAATATTTTGATACGATGATCAAAACCAAAATGGCGATATGTGTCAAGCTGGCCCATTTAATTTGTGGCATGTTGGCTCAGTGGGACAACATGCCAAAGAGTTTAGTTTCTACATTCATAAGCTTTTACAAGTCAATAAAATTTCTTATTAAGTGTTACTGCGCAAGGCGGTATTAGCTACTAGGTAAATAAGACAAATATCTAGGCCCGTAAATCGGAGGAGCCGGGTTTTATAAATAGAAATTAATAATAATAAAAGTAATATTAAAATTCCATAAAAAATCTTATTTTTATATAATCTAAAATTTATAACTTATCTGAATTAACAAAATACTTTTTTTCTTTTCATGTGTAAGTAGCTGACAAAAAAATCGAAAGTAATATAAAAGAGACTCGAGGACTAATTGTTGCTTGAAAGCTAGAAGTTTCCGAAAGTTTATTTAGAAAAAAATTATTATAAAATTTATTGTATTCTATATTATTAATAAAAACTGTAAGTGACATTATTTAAGATTTCTTTAAAAGCAACTTGCATTAATATGGATCCCAATTTAAATTTTGTCTTGGGGCTGCTAGAGCTTCTGCCCCTATCTCTAGATGCCAAGATGGATCGTAATAAAAAAAATCAGGCAGAGGAAAGGTTCCGGGAGAAACAATGAAAGTGGCTGTTCTCGAAATGAATTTGTACAAGAGATCAATCAAAGAAGAAGTAGTTCTACGAAGAAGAACAAAAAGACGAAGAGAATTCCCTATGTCTTCGCTGTTTTAAATCATTCAAGAATAGTAAAAAAAGAGAAGGGTGGATTCAATGTACCTGATGCAAACGTTGGGCACACGAATCATATGTCAATGTGCACATAATATTTTATGTTTACATTGATTGAGATGATGAGAAAGATTTCTATGAAAGCAGTAGTTAAGTTGAACAAAATATATTTTTTTTATCCTTTGTACCTTTTCTTCGTGTGACGAGAAGCCCCTTCTTATCACACAAGCGATAACCGCGGCAGAAGAGCTAGTCGTTTCCTCCTACCCTAGAACTCGATATTTGGATGCCGCGGGAAAGCAAGAGTCGTCGTGGGAGCTCGGCATTATGGCCTAGGACCAGGTTCCTCTTATGGGGTTGCGGCGACGAAGCCGTCAGGTGTCTTCTGGCGGCACATCAGGTGTCTTGGTGGAGGTCTCCTCTGATTAGAGGATCTTCTGTGTATCGTAGCGACCTATATCGTCACCACTTGGAAGAATCGGAGTGATGCGCAGTTGGCGGTTTTCTGACAGCACACACGGGGACAGACCCTGTCGAGTGCGTTATATGTTCCTCAGGACATGAGTACAACGGTTGAGACGCTGACGGGTGCCCCTCAGGTGGTTGGCGGCGCAGCTCAGTTTTATCCATTGTATCTTTTATATACCATATTGAAATTACATTTGATATGTTATGTGTTTTTTCATTTCCCTTAGCAGTCCGAAAATAAAATCTATTTAGTGGGACAACCTACCCCCTTCGACCAGGCTGGTTGCCCCAGTGTCTTGACGTCCTTCTGAGCTTCATATAGAAACTATTAATTAATATTTTAAATTATTTTTTTTCATACGTGCTTAGCCTTTGAGGTGCGCTGATTGTCCAAATTAAAAAATAAAGTAAAATTTTAATAAAAAAATAAATACAACATATTGAAGAAAAAAATGGGCCAACAAGCCCCCGTGTCCCCTACTCTTCATTTGGGAAGTAAGTTTACTGGTAGTATGTATAAAACAGTATAAACCGCGCTTGTACCATAGTGTTTTACCCGGCACACCACAGTTATTTTTCCATGAGGTGGTTATGTTTTGGTATACTTTTGTTATGTTTTAGCGTCCGTACACTTTAGATAGTTATTTATTGCAGAGTGCAGCGCTTATTTTTAGAACTTAGAACCCTTTAAATTTTAAGCATCCTAATATTTGCATAAAACGGAAATTTATATAAATTCTAATAATTTAATAAATTAGGGAACGAAATGTCCATCTGTTTAGTCATAAATGTCCTCCGATATCGTGTCGTGATGATGAAAATCTACATTCCCTGCTGGAGTTTTTACACAAAATACTGGAGAAACATGAGGGGGCGGGGCAAGAAAGTGCCAAGCCACATTTTTGGTGAAATAAATCTAACACTGTTCTCTGTTGCTTAATATTGTAAATTATAATATCCAACATATAATTTGTTTCTAATGTCACTTTGTGGCAGCATATGTGACAGGTTTCGTTTTTGCCCTAGATGTTTATGCTCAATATGAAGATAGCTAAGTTACAAAAAACGTAATAGTAATATCATTGAAGTAATGCCACATTGTTACTCAGAATATCTCAAATATTACTAAGACATTGGCAAAAAACATTAGGTTATATATCTTGATTTGAGTATTTGATTAAATTTTCAATCTGAAATATCTCAAAAGTTCAAAAATGTGGCTTGGCACTCTCTTGCGCCAACCCCTTCACATGTCAATTAAATATAAAATTTGACACTCAAATCTGCAATAATATTACATTATTTAACATTTTCACCATTCAAAAATATTTTTGGTCTATCATTTATCCAATACGAACCACATTTTTATATATCATATACATTAATCATATACAGAAACGCATGAGAATGCAAGCATTACTTAAATTTAAAACTACACTTCTATTAGCGTAATCGACAGCAAAGCACTTACTTCCTATTTAAAGATAAGTAATAAATTTGCTAAAAGATTCTTATACTTACATTGTAACTCTAAGTTCACTATATGAACTTAAAGGTCAGCTGGAAGTTCATTAATTTTATGCGAATTAAATTGGTGGTCATTAGAGTTTAATTAAGTGTTTGAGAGGGCAAGATTTATGAGCTGTGTATTGAATCATGAGCATATTTCTAGCATCAATCTTCCTTAATGGATAGGGGGTTGAACATTACACGCGAGTAAGCCAAATTTAGCTTTTCACATGAGGAATATTCTATATAATTTTTAAAGGATACCAAAAAATCACTTAAAAAATAAATAATATTATTTATCGGTGGTAACTATATAAGTTGGAGTTAATGATGATATGCTGCTAATGATGATTCTTAAAAAATGCATTGCGTAAATTTGTAAATGAGTTAATTAGAACGTCTTTGGTAAAAGTTAAAAAAATTTATTAAAACTCTACTAAATTTCACCTAATTCCAAACCTTAAAATTTTACGTGTCGTAAGCTAATTTAGAAATCTTGCTTTTGCAAAACAAGACTTGACTGGTTGCGAAAAAACAGCCTAACTGAAAAAGTATATGATATTTTCCAATCAGTCTAATATTTTCCCGGCTTCATGCAAAAGGCCTAAGCGGTTCTAGGCTAATTTTAAAAGAACAATTGTGTTGCACTAAGCCTGAAAGTTTCAAAGTTTATTGCTGTGAGCCCATACAGTTTTAGGCTAATTTAGAGAACGTTCATTAGTTTCTTGAATCATCATGGAGATAAACATGTAGAAAATATGTATACATACATTTTGTTCAAATTTCGTTAAATAATAATAATAAAAAAAAAAAAACTCAAGTTTTCGATACCAAGTCGAATGACACAAACACTGTTGAAATCGGGCCCATAGAACCAGAGAAAAGAATGCACCCTCAGGCGGTGGAAGGTACCCCCAGTAGAACATCACAAAAATATTATTTTAATATGCATACCATATAAAATAGTGATTTTATCAAAAAACATCCCGGGTAACAGGATTAAACACCCAAATTGATCGGGATAGATGCCCCATATTAAAAAGAATAGGAATCATAGGTAATTAACATTTATAATTTAAAATCTGGATTTGCAGTTGACTTAATGTCCGATTTACATCAAATTTATGATTTAATTTTAAACAAATTAAGCTTACAGTCTCTGTATACTAATCTTGCATTACACTTCCACATCAAAGTATATTTGTTACTAAAAATTCTTCGAATAAATGGGTAAACAAAATTTGAAGCCGATCAGATAATTATAATGAAGGCTAAATTTGTTTACTTTGACTAAACTAAGACTGATTACCCTCCCCTCCTACTTATATTCGATGTACAAACTCTAAAAACTAATTCTGGAAGGAAATTTAAAATTCCCAAATTAAACGCGTTGGATTTTTACGTTTCATAATGAATGAGTTCAAATTATTTTATATATTATACGGAAGGTTAAACTTGTGTAATTTAAATTAAGGGGGAGGGGAAATAACAACAATAAAAGGACTATTATTTAAATAAATAAAAAAGCATAAAGCAGGATTATACATCTAATATGGTGCCCCGGTATAGTCTTTCTGCATTTTTTGTGAGTATGATATACTTAAAAGATTTTAGATTTCTATTTAGTGCTTCTGAATGTATTCTGATATAAAGAGAAGGAAAGTTTGGAATTTGTGAATTAAAATGTTCTGATCAGTGCTATAAATACCAAACGCTTAAATATTTTTCACTTAAAATGTGAGGAAATTACAATCTTTTGAACCAACTTTCTGAAATTAAACAAATGATTTTTTTTAAACATTACTTAAATGAAGAATTTATCACTACTAACACCGTCTCCTGTTCTGTAATCATCCCCCGGAAGGCCCATGATCAACCAAAAGAAGAAACAATTTTCTTTCTCACAATCCTAAATTCTTAAAAATGTATTCTCACACAACAAATTTATTTGATAATTATAATTGTGGCGTGTTATTCCTTATCACAAGTGAGACATATATCCCCAATTCAGGTGGGGCATGTATCTTTTTAGCACTTTCCAACCTAGTTGAAAAGTGCTTATGACTTCGGTTTGTCTGGCCGTATGGCCGTCTGTCCGTGCTCTAACTCCCGTAAATATGCTCGGATTGCTCTGCAATTTTTATATGTTATTGTCGTTATCTATAGCATGTTCCCTAATTCAACGGAAGTGTTTAGCACTTATAGTTTTTTTACAGGGACACTCAAAAGAATTCCGTTACATTGCGGTCTATGGGGAAAAATTATTTGCGGTTTATTTAAATAATGTTTCACTATTTTAAACGCATTGAAATTTATATATATCACTAAGGTGCATTAGAAGAAGCTTAATATGGAATAGGGTGTGCATACCACTGATAGTTACTATACAGGGACAGTCAAAAGAATTCCGTTACATTACGTCGATGGAGAAAAATCGTCTGCGGTTTATTTAAATAATGTTTCACTATTTTAAACGCATTGAAATTTATATATATTACTAAGGTGCATTACAAGAGGCTTACTACAGAATAGTGTGTGTATAGCAGTCATCGTTCATTTACAGAGACATACAAAAGAATTCTCTACTGTCTGTTAACAATAATTCCTGGCGTTTTAAGTTGCTGAACGCGATTTTCAATTGAACTCACTTTTTGTCTATTACTGGGTGTGTATAAATTCTGTATTTCATATACAGGTAGCACAAAAGTTCGAGAACACATTTCCGTTTATTGACAGAAACTCCAGAAGAAGAATTTTAAACTGTGCTACGCGTTTCCTAACTAAACTAAAATTTATCATCCTATATAGTATATATACAAATCTATAGATCCTATACAGGGTTGAATAAAAGTACTCGGATACTTTTCCGAATATTGTATCTGTTCGAAATTTCTGAAATTATGTTTTTAAATATGTTATGCGTTTTCCAAATTGTTTACTTAGATGTTATCTTTTAGCTTATTAAACGGTATGTTTTGTAAAATTATTTTGGAAGCGTTGGAAAATGCTACATAATCTATGCTTGGCGCATGATTTTTCGTTTTTGTTTAATCCGGAATAGATGCTCCAGCTAGTAGCTCTGGAAGTAGGAGCAAATACGGCGGCAACCTATAACTAACACATTACTCGATATCTGTTTAATAAACATTCGCTAAGTATTTCATAAATAATCACTAGTAAGTACATTATATTTCATTTTCTACTTGCCTCTATCTTAGAAGAACATAAAACAAAAGGCAAACTTACCTTCTTTGATGAATATAATTTTTATTCGAAGAACTAAATCGCTGTAATTTCGCCTACTAAGTTTTTTATAATAAATGAGAGTAGAATCATGTCACAAGCTCTGCCACATATCTAATAGCTGAAATGCAGTAACTAGGGCAACTAACCCGATGGGGAATCTCACCTGGATTTATCCTAAAGTTTTCGTTTTTAACACTTTCCAACCTAGTTGAAAAGTGTTTATGTCTTCGGTTTGTCTGGCCGTCTGCCGTCAGCCGTCTGTCCGTGCTCTAACTCCCGTAAATATGCTCGGATTGTCCTGCAATTTTTATATGTTATTGTCGTTATCTATAGCATATTGCTTATTTCAACTGAGGTGAGTAGCACTTATAGTTTTTTTACAGGGACACTCAAAATAATTCCATTACATTACGGTCTATGGGGAAAAATCATTTGCGGTTTATTTTAATGATGTTATACAATTTCAAACACATTGTAATTGATATATATCACTAAAGTGCATTACAAGAAGCTTAAAATAGAATATGGTGTGCATAGCACTTATAGTTACTTTACAGGGACAGTCAAAAGAATTCCGTTACATTAAGTCTATGTAGAAAAATCGTTTGCGGTTTAATTAAATAATGTTTCACTATATTAAACGCATTGAAATTTATATATATCACTAAGGTGCATTACAAGAGGCTTACTACTGAATATTGTGTGTTTAGCAGTAATCGTTCATTTACAGGGACACACAAAAGAATTCTATACTTTCTGTTAAGAATAATTCCTGGAAGTGCGTTTTAAGTTGCTGAACGCGATTTTAAATTTAACTCACTGTTTGTCTATTACTTGGTGTGTAAAATTCTGTACATCATATACAGGACAGCACAAAAGTTCGCGAACACATTTCCGTTTATTGACAGAAACTCCAGAAGGAGAATTTTAAACTGTGCTACGCGTTTCCTAACTAAACTAAAATTTAGCATCCTATGTAGTATATATACAAATTTATAGATCATATACAGGGCTGAATAAAAGTATTCGGATATTTTTTCGAATATTGTATATGTTGGAAATATATGTTGGAAATTCTTGAAATTACGTTTTTAAATATGTTATGTGTTTTCCAAATTGTTTACTTAGATGTTATCTTTCAGCTTGTTAAACGGTAATAATTTGTAAAATTATTTTGGAAGCGTTGGAAAGTGTTACATAATCTATGCTTGTCACATATGATTTTTTGTTCTTGTTATTTTTCAGTACGGAACTCTAAAAAATACCAATTTTAAAATTTATCATGTGGAAGGGCCACAGAAAATAAAATGAAGCGCATCGTGAAACATTGAAAAATAGTATCGTTTTTTGCAAATAAGCAATAGTGTGGAATAATGAAATGTTATTGTGATTTTAGAAAAGAATAAACTACTGTAATTCAAATATTTATTTTTTGAAAGAATAATAGTTACATGCAAATTGACGATTTACGTTTATCGATAATTTACAACACCTGTTATCTATTTACACCAGACGGGGATTCATAAAAATCAAACTGTAATATTAATGCAAAGCGAATTTTAAAATTGTTAAATTTCGTTTTAAATCTTTTTGAAGATTGCAAAATAAAGAACAGTATTTAAGCTATAACGAGTCACATTGATTCATGTCTAAACGAGGACTGTTGTTCTATATTAAAATTGACCAAACATATAAATATTATTATTATTATTATTATTATTATTATTATGGTATATAATTTTTTCGATTTGCATTGCCTCTAATTACAGAAAACAGAAACTTTTTCAATCTATCTTATTATTTAGTCTGTTAATAACAATTATATAATAATAATATTAAAAATAAAGCGCATAAAAATGAAAAAAAAAAGAAAAATACAGTTGCTGGATATTAAAAAAACTTGCCTACTTTTAATTATGATATAATTAAATATGTTTTGCAATACTTTTGTCCAATAATAAATTTGTAGTGCTTAAAATCTGATGTGTTATACCCCACATAAAGAAAACAACTTACATATTCAAACAATAAATACTGATGAAATTACTAACAACATAGAAAGTGTATTGTCACATTAAGAAAACACATAATAATATATATTATGGAACATCTTATTATTAATCTTATCGATTCAACAATTAATCTAGTCAACGTTATTCACATAGTACCTGACAGAACTACTAAGACAGATTTTTCTCTTTTCTTTTCTAACTTTTCTATCATTCCCTCAAACTGAAATACGTGAACAGCATATTACGATGAGTAAAATCATTTGTTTCAGTAATCTAATAGAAAGTTTATTATTTATTTTCCAAACGAATCCTTCTATCTTTTTCTTTAACAAAGGGTTTCATGTGAGAAATTTTGTCGCATTCTGCATTATTTGTTTTGAATATGAATTACGTATACCCAATCTAGAAAAATAAAGGTTAGGAAATTTTAAATCAGAGTACGATGCATTAACATCAATAATGACTGCTTCATATGCAATATATAATATTCCATACATAAAATATATTGCTTCAATTCAATATTCCATATATTGTGTCATCAGGAAAGTTCGCAGTTTTTCGGTTTTGTCAGCTTATATTTTTACTACTGCTGATAAGATGTGACCTTGAATGACTCAGATATGTAAATTCGATCTTTTCTACTTGCTTTGAATAATTCTCGCTTGTGCTATGGCATAATGTTTGTTTCAGTGCAGTGCTAGGAATGGAGAATAAAAAGTTCATTTAAGTCATATTATGCTCTTTTCTTTCAAGAAAGGTAAAAATGCTAGTCCGAATGCTCGTAAAAGTTGTGATGTATATGCACAAAGTTACGTAGGCGATTTTAAATCCATGTACGAGGCATTTACATTAAGAATGACTGCTTCATATGTAATATATAATATTTCATACATAAAAAATATTGCTTCAATATAATGTTTCATATATTGGGTCATCGAGAAAGTTCGAAGTTTTTCGGTTTTCTCAACTTATATTTTTCTACTGCTAATAAGATGTGACCTTGAATGACTCAGATATGTAAATTCGGTCTTTTCTACTTGCTTTGAATAATTCTCGCTTGTGCTATGGCATAATGTTTGTTTCAGTGCAGTGCTAGGAATGGAGAATAAAAAGTTCATTTAAGTCATATTATGCTCTTTTCTTTCAAGAAAGGTAAAAATGCTAGTCCGAATGCTCGTAAAAGTTGTGATGTATATGCACAAAGTTACGTAGGCGATTTTAAATCCATGTACGAGGCATTTACATTAAGAATGACTGCTTCATATGTAATATATAATATTTCATACATAAAAAATATTGCTTCAATATAATGTTTCATATATTGGGTCATCGAGAAAGTTCGAAGTTTTTCGGTTTTCTCAACTTATATTTTTCTACTGCTAATAAGATGTGACCTTGAATGACTCTGATATGTAAATTCGGTCTTTTCTACTTGCTTTGAATAATTCTCGCTTGTGCTATGGCATAATGTTTGTTTCAGTGCAGTGCTAGGAATGGAGAATAAAAAGTTCATTTAAGTCATATTATGCTCTTTTCTTTCAAGAAAGGTAAAAATGCTAGTCCGAATGCTCGTAAAAGTTGTGATGTATATGCACAAAGTTACGTAGGCGATTTTAAATCCATGTACGAGGCATTTACATTAAGAATGACTGCTTCATATGTAATATATAATATTTCATACATAAAAAATATTGCTTCAATATAATGTTTCATATATTGGGTCATCGAGAAAGTTCGAAGTTTTTCGGTTTTCTCAACTTATATTTTTCTACTGCTAATAAGATGTGACCTTGAATGACTCTGATATGTAAATTCGGTCTTTTCTACTTGCTTTGAATAATTCTCGCTTGTGCTATGGCATAATGTTTGTTTCAGTGCAGTGCTAGGAATGGAGAATAAAAAGTTCATTTAAGTCATAATATGCTCTTTTCTTTCAAGAAAGGTAAAAATGCTAGTCCGAATGCTCGTAAAAGTTGTGATGTATATGCACAAAGTTACGTAGGCGATTTTAAATCCATGTACGAGGCATTTACATTAAGAATGACTGCTTCATATGTAATATATAATATTTCATACATAAAAAATATTGCTTCAATATAATGTTTCATATATTGGGTCATCGAGAAACTTCGAAGTTTTTCGGTTTTCTCAACTTATATTTTTCTACTGCTAATAAGATGTGACCTTGAATGACTCTGATATGTAAATTCGGTCTTTTCTACTTGCTTTGAATAATTCTCGCTTGTGCTATGGCATAATGTTTGTTTCAGTGCAGTGCTAGGAATGGAGAATAAAAAGTTCATTTAAGTCATATTATGCTCTTTTCTTTCAAGAAAGGTAAAAATGCTAGTCCGAATGCTCGTAAAAGTTGTGATGTATATGCACAAAGTTACGTAGGCGATTTTAAATCCATGTACGAGGCATTTACATTAAGAATGACTGCTTCATATGTAATATATAATATTTCATACATAAAAAATATTGCTTCAATATAATGTTTCATATATTGGGTCATCGAGAAACTTCGAAGTTTTTCGGTTTTCTCAACTTATATTTTTCTACTGCTAATAAGATGTGACCTTGAATGACTCTGATATGTAAATTCGGTCTTTTCTACTTGCTTTGAATAATTCTCGCTTGTGCTATGGCATAATGTTTGTTTCAGTGCAGTGCTAGGAATGGAGAATAAAAAGTTCATTTAAGTCATATTATGCTCTTTTCTTTCAAGAAAGGTAAAAATGCTAGTCCGAATGCTCGTAAAAGTTGTGATGTATATGCACAAAGTTACGTAGGCGATTTTAAATCCATGTACGAGGCATTTACATTAAGAATGACTGCTTCATATGTAATATATAATATTTCATACATAAAAAATATTGCTTCAATATAATGTTTCATATATTGGGTCATCGAGAAAGTTCGAAGTTTTTCGGTTTTCTCAACTTATATTTTTCTACTGCTAATAAGATGTGACCTTGAATGACTCTGATATGTAAATTCGGTCTTTTCTACTTGCTTTGAATAATTCTCGCTTGTGCTATGGCATAATGTTTGTTTCAGTGCAGTGCTAGGAATGGAGAATAAAAAGTTCATTTAAGTCATATTATGCTCTTTTCTTTCAAGAAAGGTAAAAATGCTAGTCCGAATGCTCGTAAAAGTTGTGATGTATATGCACAAAGTTACGTAGGCGATTTTAAATCCATGTACGAGGCATTTACATTAAGAATGACTGCTTCATATGTAATATATAATATTTCATACATAAAAAATATTGCTTCAATATAATGTTTCATATATTGGGTCATCGAGAAAGTTCGAAGTTTTTCGGTTTTCTCAACTTATATTTTTCTACTGCTAATAAGATGTGACCTTGAATGACTCTGATATGTAAATTCAGTCTTTTCTGCTTGCTTTGCATAATTCTCGCTTGTGCTGTGGCATATAGTTTTGTTTCAGTGCAGTGTTAGACATGAAGTATAAAAAGATTATTTTCATCATATTACGCTCTTTTATTTCAAGAAAGATAAAAATGGCTAGTCCGAATACTCGTAAAAGTTGTGGTGTATATGCGCAAAGTTATGTTTCAAATGATGCAGTTCGAAGGTGATTTGAGAATTTTAATTTCGGAACTTTCAGCCTCGAATATCATGTCCGCTCTGGACGACTATCATCATCTGTAAATTAGGATTTCTTAAAAGAAGCTATCAAATGATCATACAAAGTACTTTTTGAAATATTTAGTTTGTGCGATAGCTCTTTAACTGTGTAATGTGGATTTTTAGCGACATCTTCTTTTAAAAGGTTCTCCTTTACAGATGATGGTCTTCCAAAGCAGGTATTACTTTCGAGGCTCAAAAATCCCCGCTAAAAACCCCTCTTTCGAACTGTGTCATCTGAAACATCACTTTGTCTATATTCAACTTATATTCACTTAGTCCATATTCAGCACAAATGTTAAGATCACTTTGACTAGCATTTTTACCTTAAACTATAACGAAAATGAGCATTTTGGTTCTCCATTCTTAGTTCTGCATTGAAACAAGAATTGTGCCACAACACATACGAGCGTTATGCAGCGCAAATAGAAAAGACGGAATTTACATATCTCGGTCTTTCAAGGTCACTCCTTAAGAAGACTTCGAAAATAACTAGACAAAACCGGGCTTCGGTTTAAAAAACCTCGCAATTTTCCGGATGACACAATATATTGTTGATATATGCTTCAAATTAGTAGGTTTTAAATCACATGTTTTCTCTTATATGTTAAATCCCAAAAATACCTTTTAATGAAATGAATTTTCGAAAAAAAAAATAACTGTAACCTGTGAATTTTTTAACCGTAATCCATTTCTAAAACCTTCAAATGTGTGAATTCAAAATGACAGCTAATACCTCTCATTAGCTTTTGAGTTATGCTTACAACATCAAACTGAATTAAATTAAAAATGTCTTTATATATTTTTTAATTTTTAGAAACATTACTGATAAACTGTCTACTAAACACAGTCTGATGACCAAATACAAACTAAATCTAAAACTAAATACAGTCTGTCTCTAAAGTTTAAACACTCTGTAAAATATCATAATAAAATTAGAAGCAAAAATATATGAAATAATTTCACAATAAATTTTCACAATGAATTAAATATATAATAGTTTCAACGCAATTATTTGATTAAAAAGTATTCCTTTTTACATATTTAAAAAAACTGTCTCGAATGTTTAGGCACATTATGTAAACGTAAACAAATGCTGGATTGATTTCAGCCAACCAACTGTTTCAAAAAACCAACCATTTTCCTTATGAAATATAACAGTAAATATTCCATTTTCGTTAATTATTGAAGATCCTGAAAGTTAAGCAATTGCCAAAAGAGGAAATGTTAAAGATATTTAAGTTGAAATCGAAAAATAATCCCATTATGCAAAATTCTAGAATATTAAATTGTTCAGTGCGAGAGATAAACAGAGTATTTGATAGAAATACAAAAATTCGATCAGAAAAAAAGATGCGGGCGGCCACATGTAATAAGAGGTCAGACTGATCGAAATTTTGCAGATTGGTGTTAAAGAAAAATATATTAGCAAGGAAAATAAAATTAATCTCTGTGTCATTGCCTCAAAGGACACAATACATAGATGCTTAAGAGACTGCAAGAATATTGTATAAAAAAATCTGTTGCAACCCACGTATAAAATTATACCTTAAACAGGCCAGATGGAATGTGCTGGAAAGGACATATCGTACGGGGACAGGTGGTTTCCTGTATTAATCAGCGATAAAAAAAATTAAATATGGATTGTCCCGATGGCTGGAATTTTTACTGGCATGACCTCAGGAAACCTCCACGTGCTTCTTGAACCGAACGAAAGGGCGGTAAGCCTGTGATGATTTGGGGACAATTGGCTTAAATGTCCAAACTTTCCTGGCATTTCTCCATGTAAAACAAAATTTTAAGAAGTATCAAAAGAACCATAACAAGATCTATTTTCATTTGATGACATCTCAGGGTTTTTCTGAGTCGAGATTTCTGTACGATAGTGCAATCAATGCCAAATCATATAGTGCGAAACAGTAGCTTTCCACATGACATATTAACCTTTTAGATTGGCCAGCTTTAAACCCGGACTAAAACCCACTTAACATTTCGTGTATCTTAATCCGTAAAGTCTACAAGAATGGAAAACAATACACATATACTAAAGAACTAAAAGTGGCTATAGAAAAAACGTGGAAAAACAGTTCTGCCATTAATAATACTAGAGAATCGATCCCGGGCTTCACGGGTTACAGAACATAGGCGAAAACAATTTTTTGTAATAGAGTTTTCATATTTAATAAACACTTTTTAAACTAATTCAGTAAAAACCCAAAAAAAGAATTTTTATAAGAAAAATATCCATAATGTATTCAAATAAAATTTTAAAATTTAATAAAGCGATACTTTTATATTAGCCACATGCCAGGAGATAATGGCCAAAGAAATCGTTCAAGATTTCGCTGCTTATTTCAGTTTTTTTAATTCTGAAAATTTCCACTGTTTAATTGCGTAATTCGAGAACATGTCTTTTAAATTTGCTTTTATTTATATTATATTATTAATTATATATCTATATTTTTGAGCCAAAATAATTTCGTTCTGTAATATTAGCCGGAAATCAATGCACAATTATTGATATTGTTTTAATCTTCCACAATCGGACTGCACGTGATAGAGGTAGATTTAAAAATAATTCATGCTTAGAAATTATTTTAAAAACCATAAAAAACAGCAAATTCAAATACTGTTTTCAAATACAGGGTGTCCCACAAGGTACGCAGCGTCTAATATGTACAGATTCAGATGGAGCACGTCAATATGAGTATTTTGAATGGTAACATGTGGTGTCCCCGAATATAGCGTGATAGTGTAAGTAAGATGTGAAGCCTGTCATATGAAAAACACAAGAAATGAGGAAAAAAAACAAGTAAAAATCAATGTTTATTGAGAAATTTTGGATATATACGGGGACCCCACATGTTGCCACTCAAAATATATTGGCGTGCTCTATCCGAATCTGCACACATTAGACGCTGCGTACCTAGTGAGACACCCTGTAGATTGTATTCCTTTCCTATTCGACGGTGTAAAAATTTAAATTAAGCGATGTTTAGAAGATTAAAAAGATACAGTAAAAACGAAATTTATTAGTCAATTCGTTGTTACCATCAAAATGGCTTCTGTAATAATCAGACGTTTATTTTGATTATAAATAATTAATCAAATCATTCAATCACCAGTGCGGTGTATGCCAAAAGGTGACTGTGTGGGCTTTGTTTGGACGCGATTTCTTACAAATATTTCTTTATATTATTCTTACATAAATATATTTTGAAATACTTTATTTTGCCATTCAGGTAATATTTTACTTCTTTTTGTTATTTTTTATTACCTAAAGTATGGAGGCCTCACACATAAAATTTGTCAGGGGGCTCATAAATAAGATTTCTTTTATTTATGTCGAGGAATTTTTATTTACATGGTTTTTTTAATTTTTATTAGTTATTTTCGTATAATTTAAAAAAAAAAAAACATTTTCTTTATTTATTTTGTGTAGGCTTGTAAAATACTTTTAGGATGCCCCGAAGGAAGTCTGTGCTGTACGTGTTCATAGGTAACGGGGTCCTGACCTAGGTTGGCGAAGCACGTGTAGTCTATATTCACAAAAAAGTTTCTGACTACGTGCGTGTGCGCGTGTGTGTTGTCCTCTTTCCGATAAACTTATTTTTAGTGTTCGTATATTGTATAGCGATATTTCAACTGTACACATTTTTAACTCACTTTTTTTTACCATATTTTTCTTAATCAAATGGTCTCGGTATATAATATTTGTCATTCAAAGATAAATTGTGTATCAAAGTATAGTGAAAAACTTCTGGAATCATTCAAAAGAAATTAATTATTTTTGTTAAGTAGAAATAATCAACAGAAGTCACTTTCTGACAAGTTTCTGCTGCGCCCGGTAAATTCAGAAAGAAACCTTCTTTGAAATCCAGACTCACAGCAGGAAACGGTTGATATGGTGACAAAAACGTGATTTTGAAAGAGGTGGCTTGTTTGTAAAAATGTTTTATTCAGTAACTTAGATTACACATCGAAATCTGCCGATACTAGGCAGAGGTTCATTTTTATTTCAAAGTTATTTTTTAGCAAATTTCCCCCTAGTCGCGACTTCCAATATTAATAATTTTTTAATAGAAATCGAAGCCGCATGTATGCACACCAGATTTTGCCCATTATGGACATCTCAGTAAATATTACGTTATTTAATAGCAACTTACTTCTAATTCTTAAAAATCAAACAATTGTATCAATATTTTATATATTTGTAGTTTAAAAATTAACAATGATATTTGATAATAATAATAAAAATAAAGTATTTTCTTCTCAATACTAATACTCTTCTCAAAAAACATAAAATCCTAAAATATTTGAAAGAGATCTCAAAACTCTAATTTTCTTACAAAAGTTTGAAACTTAATTATCTTTTTTTCAAATCAAATTTCTTGAAAGTAGCTACAGGCATTCTTGTTTTTTTTTTTGTAACACTATTCACCTTCTAACATGATAAACGTTAGAAAGGGAACCTTTTTACTAATTAAATAAATTTTTGATGAGTCAGGAACTGCAAAGAAATACTGCATTTTTAAATTCACCCTCTATAATCTTTTAATTGTTACAGTTAAAAAAAAATAATATGGACAGTTTTTGTTTCAGGAGATGAATGCTTTCGAAGATGTTGTTATGCATTTTTTTTTAAATAATGGTTTGTGTAAATAAAATCCTCTGGAATAAAGTGTTAACACGGTTAATCTTTATTCTCTAATTGCTAATGACGTTTCAATTCCGAAAACTCGTAGTTATTAAACCGATATAAGCAACACAAAAAAATAATGTTTCTGTAAATAAAAGTGGCGATAGTAAACACTAATCCAATTTTATCTATTTATTACAGTGTATAGATGAAAACCGTTTTATTAATTGAAAACTCTAACAGATTTTTTTACCTAAAATATATTTTTAATTAGATAGACCACTAACAATTCAAAAAGAATCTTTATGTGGAAATAAGCATTTATGCATTCAAATAAGGTTTGGAATTTATTAAAAGTGATTCGTATTAGCCGCTTGCGAGGAATTGATAGCCGAAAATATAGCTAAAGATTTCACTACTTTCATCAATCTTTTTGATTCCGATAATTTCCGTGATTTAAACACGTTGTCCGATTACATGTCTGTTGAAATTGAGTTTTATATTGAGTTTAATTATTTTTTTTAATTTCATGAAATTTTAAGTTGATTATGGAATATCAGACTGAAACAATGTCTGAATTATGTACATTGTTTTAAGTGCAAAACGGATGATCTTTTGTAAGCGGGCTGCACGCGATAGAGGAGGATTTTTTTAAAAATCATGCTTGAAAACTTATTTTAAAAACATGCAAAAACAATAATTTAAATTACAGTTTACAAATATATTGCATTTGACAGATTTGTTTCCCTATTCGACGATTTAAACATTGAATTGTGCGATGTTTAAATTTTAAACTATCATAGTAAAATCGAAATTTATTGGCAGGTGTTGCCACCGTCAATATAGCGTCAGCTTTTCTTATCAATATGTTTTTGCTTTATAATTATAGATTGGTAACCAAGGTGCTTACCCTTTATTGGATTGTGTAGCAGAACCTTTTTAACTAATTAATGACAAAAACTTTGTAAATAATGAAAGTGCACTTGCGAAAGTATTACTTTTCGGTTTTCGTCTTGAACTAGTCGGATGTGCCAATCCCAAAGCTTCCTTCTATCTCATACAAGTTAATACTTCAACATTCGCTATCACATCGTCAATTAAATCAATATTTCTCGTCCTTCTGTTGTACGTTAGCTGCTTGCGAATAGTTGAGTTACCTGGATACGGAGCACCCTTTATTGCACGAGCAGCTGACGTACAACAAAACTACGAAAAATCCTCATGGCCTATACCGGCAGAAAAAAATAACTGCTCTGTTCCTTGTTTTTTTTTTTTTTTTTTTTAGCTAATTTTATTAGAAAACTCGAAGCTAAAATGCATGAAACCCGATTATAGAAGATTAATTCCCGTTTGTCGTCAATATTGAATTTGCATGAGAAAGCTGCCAAATTAGCCAGCTATAGCCAAGTTGGCTTCATTTATGGCTATCTATTTTAGTCGCCACAATATAAAAGGAAAATAATTTAAATTTTAGATTTAAAATGGGGTTTTAATATTTTAAATACATTTCGTATATGCATTTACTCTAAATTTATTCCTTAAAATATGTGTAGACTAAAGCGAAATGTATTGAACTAATTAAAATTTAGCTGTAATTTTTATGATATTTTATTTATTAATCTAACATGTAATACTGCATTTGTAGTTCTTTATGAATTACTTTCAAATACCTGCATATTCATAATAATATCATCATAATCCTGCATATTCATAATATATCCTATGTAAAATATATCCAACTAACATTTATTCTTAAAAAACAAAAATTACTAGTTGTTTTAAATTATTATATGAAAGGTAATGTTGATTTTTCCAAGAATCTGTACGTTATTTCTTTTATGTTTGTATATATATATATATATATTCGTTCTTCATATGTGTATTCATTTATATATATATATATATATATATATATACGATTCATTTCCCGAGAAAAAATTCTTTTATAATCTTTTGTTACTGCACAGCTGAGTTCTTTCAATTTATAAGTCTTCAAAATACACGAATTAAATTTCTCCAAAGGTATTCCATGTTTTTATTCAATTTTATTAAGAATTGATGTTTCATTTGAAAGTATTTCTACTTCTGGTGTTCCAATTTTATTTATTGAAATGAAAATAAGATATATATTTGAAAAGAACAGAAAAAGTAAACGGTTTCTTGGAAAACGTTGGAAATTAGATGGAAGTTTAAAAACACATGTCCGATTTGCTTTTTATATAATCCAAAAACAGTATTATTTTTCTTGCAAGCATTCTCGAAATATAATGTCGCAATGAAAATGATAAAAAAATAATTTTGAATTTTATTCGAGAATATTTATGACTAATTAGAAACTTGTCTAATGTATATATTATTCCAAGTAATTTTAGTGCAGGTGCTTAAAGAGTTCTACTTATCATGTATTAAAGTAATTAATTTTAAACTCCATGTTAAAATAACCTAGGGTCAGGTTAATGTTCTTACATTTTGTCTGCTCTTTTCCTAGTGTGCTTATTCTCTTTCAAGAAAATTACTCTAGAAATATTTCTAAAAAAGAAAGACAGTCTTCCAAAACGAGAACAGAGTTAAGACTTTTATTTGCGCTTCAGCTGTCGAAATGGTAGAAATACTTTATGCGCGCTTGAAAAATAAAATACATTCTGTTGAAATGCATTGAGTTTGCTTAACTACAGTGGTGGAAATTGATTTATGAAAAACATGTTTTTTAACAAAAACGTCTGTAACATTCATTAAAAGTGAATGAAATTTCATACATTATACATGTTATGTGTAAAAAATTATTTATAAAAATAAAATTTCATACATAATTATAAACAAGCCATAAGATCAAACATTAAATTTTCGTAACATACAAGCATGGAAATTGATTTATGTAATATCACATTTAATTAAAATTAATAGTTAGTAAAGCCGCCTATCTTCATCAAAGTTTGTTTTTTATTCTAGATGACATTGATAAAACAAGATTTTGAATGTACAATAACAATTAATTTCAATTGAGAATCATAATTAAGAATGATCAATTAATTTCCAGTTTTGACAGACTGAAACTTTCAATTCTACAATAGATGTGTACTGCATCCTATCTGCATAAGAAAATCCAACAAGCTGCCCCCAAACGTTTACGATAGGGTTCAAATCAGGACTAATAGGTGGATGATCTAAAAGAACAATATTTTGTTCCTCAAACCAATCTTTCGTTGCATTTGACGAATGAATACTTGTCTTGCATTAAGATGTAATCTAAACTATAATATTGCCATGCAAATGGAAGAAGAGAATTTACTAAAACTAAGCTGTAATCAAATGAATTATGGGGACCATTTAAACATACAATTCCACTTCTGTCATCATAAGCAATCGTTACCCAAATCATCAAACGTGTCCTGCTGCATGTATATTTTGGTTCTCATCGGGGATCCGTCTAATAATACTTCAAACCATCGCGCCGTCCATATTATTATTATATACATAGCTGAAAATTATTTTCCTCCAATTGTCGCCCATTGCCATGTACTTCCCGCAATACTGCAAAATCATATGCACTGAAAAAAAATTCTGCCACTGGCATCTAGAAAATAAATTGTGGCTTTAGAAAAAATAGTCCCATGTAATCCTTATAAATTCCAGTTCCCTTTGATAGAGAGTTCTAGTCTACCCTATTCAAATTCAAGAGCGTTTTCCTATATTATCGTGGTCAAACTTATTTAAAAATATTTGCAAATAAATGTGAACACAAGAGGTTAGTTTTAGTAACTATAATTTATGAATTAATTCCAGAAATCAATTGATAATTTCTCGCAATTCAAACGATTTCATAATATAATGCATCGTTTCATCACCTAGAAAATCATAGACTAGAAATTCTCGATCATTACGTCTATTCAGTTTATGTGTTTACCCTATTCTCATAACTCGGAAATCTATATTTCTAGTTTAGGGATTTAGAAAATGACTACTTATTTGTTCTAGATGAAGGCGGTGTAACTTTTTTTCTAGTGTGCTTGTGACGCAGATGTAACTTTGAACTAGATTTCATTTTTGACCATCTCAAGCTTCGTAAAGAATGTAAAATTTTCCTAACTCTCCTAGAAGTAACAAAAGGGATAGATCTGCACAAATCTGCTATGAACTGTGGCTGGTTTTTGATGAAAGTCAAAGAATGCCCCTTCTCTCCCTCTTAACTAAAAGTGTATTACCTTTTTTGTTAAAATTTTTACCATAATTTGGTTGAACTTTTCTAAAGTTATATATAACACAAAATGATATTTAAATTAATTTACTAATTTGCGGAACATGTTTTCCACATTTTATATATGCATCAATTTTGTCTCCTTCGTCCCCATACACCTTTCGTTTACTCATCCTGAAGAGTATGACTGAAACGTATCTTCCAATATAAAACTCTTTTTTATGTCTACTGCGCATTAGAGTGGAACGAAAGTATAGGGCAAAATATTTCTTTCAGCAAATAATTTTCTAATAACAATTAAAAGCTGTCTCTGTATGTTAACAATAAAATTATGAAACTTTTTCGTTCCAAATTTATATCTTGATGTGGCTTAAAAATAAGGATTTTTTTACAAAAACTCCAAATTTAACATAAAATTATAATTTTTTTCACTGTTTTATTTTTACATTTTTAAAATCAAATATTGCTTTTAATAGCAATCTATAGATGCTTCTTTACTATAACAACAATAATATTAAGTTTAATTGATCTAAATTTATGCATTAATTTTCTGCAAAAGTGAAATAAATGAGCTTTTTTTGAAAAAAAAATCAAGATGTAATATCAGTTTGAATTTAACTGTTGTAATTACTTTTTTGTATGCAAATAGTTGCTCAAACACAGTTTTTAAAATAATATGTAAAACTTTTTAAAATAACTAATTATTAATAAAAATAAACTTACCACTTGTTTGGGTCTTTTTCTTTTTAAGATTTTTTTTTAAAAGGGATTGAACACAAGCATGCAACATAAACAGTAACAAGTCACTATAATTGAAGAAAATAGAACAAATGTCATGACATAATTAATAACCAGTGTTATTGAAACAAAACAAATATTAAAGAATAATTACAATATTCCATTTCATTATTAGTTTCACATTTAGTTGGTTTTTTAATTTTCTTGATTATTAGATAAAACGTTTTTTGGTTCCAAATTTTGGCATAATTTTTTGCAAAGCAATTTTTGCTTTAATAAAGCCTTCTCTTGCTTCAGGACCACTAACACTTATTAATGACTCTGTCACAAGCTTTATAACTCTTTCTACTTCTTGTGTATTACAGGGTAAACGAGGGAAATCTATAGATGGCAACTGGCAACTCGTTCTCTTGCTTCACTTGTATACATTTTTAAATCCTCATCAGCTATGCATTTTGTCATTGGAGACTCTGTAATTCCTATATCCGCCCACTTAATCATATCAGTATAATCTTCAGCATGAAAATTGAGCTTGGGGACCACAAACTTTCTGACGCCATTCTTTTCTTCCAATCTTGCTTTTTGAAGTCCGTGAAGACCCAACTCTCTTATGTGCTTTCTCTCATAACTTAACATACAGAGAAGCACGTTTTCTGGGTGAACGTAATAACTATTTATCTGAATAACTGGGTCAATTATTTGTAGATGTTGCTCACAAAGATAACATGGAAATTTTATCAGTCTCCAAAAATGTTTGGAACCATTTACACATGATGGTTTAAGCTTAATATGGAACCAGATGAGAGCATACACTTTCATAACATACTCTGTTAAAGCTTTAAGGATATCTGAAGGATTCTCTGTTCTAACATATAACCGAAGAATGCGACTTGCTAACGTAAGCCGTCGAGAATGAGGCAACTTTCCTGTTTTTTTAAGGACAGATCTGAAAAGTATGCACCGCTTGAGATTGATGTGCATACTTCAAGTAAATATTTTTGGTCTGTTCTCAAATATTCAATTATTTTAACATTAGGAAGGTTGTGTTTTATAGGCAAGAACTTAACAACTGGAAGTTCGTTACAATTTTCAAGTTGTTTGCCTAAAACCCCGCCAAATTCATTAGGGCCCTTTTTTTTCGTCTAATTCACGAAACAGGTGGCGCAAAGGCAATTCATTTAAGTGGAACAAACAAATCAGCCACTGCAGTGGCCTATTTAGATCTTTTTCTATTAAAGCAATCACACCGTTATTAACTCTAGTGTTTGTGGCTGTCCCATCACACCCAATAGCAGTTACAGCTGATATGTTCAAATGATTGTTACCATTAAAGTACGCTATCATGCTACTTTTGATAATTTCGCCTGTTCCAAAAGCAGGGTTTACATGCCCTAGAAACGATGAATTGGGCTCTTTTACTAAAGAAATATGTTCTTCGGTGACCGTCTTTTTGTAAAATTTGTTTCCTTTTTTTATCTTGCACGATTGTTTTATCGTTCCTTCCACCGAAAAACAAACCTATATTTTCTCCAACTTCGTTAAGGCTTTTTACTATCTCTTTTGTTCGATTCTTGGCTCTCTCTCTTCGAATTTTCATCCTATCAATTAATTATCTTACTTTTGTTCTCCTCTGTAATCATTCCAACATCTTTAAGAACAGTACTTGCGATAGTCGCAGCTACTCTGTCTGAAACCCCAGACCTGTCACAGGCACTTGCTACTGTTAGAAGTTCTACTAGCATTTGCTCGCTTGTAGTTGAATCTAAAAAAGTCCTTCCGGCCTGTACCGGGAGGAAAAGGTAGCTTTCCTATATCTTCGTTTTAAAATTTTAGCTAATGTTACACGAAAACAGCTAGCTAAAATGCAAAGAAACATTTACAAAAGATTCGTTAATACTGAATTTGAATAAGAAATTCGCCAAATTATTGAGCAATAGCCAAATTGGCTTCATTTATGAAGACTTATTTTGGTCGCCAAATTTGGCATATTTCGCCAAATGTCGCCAATTTTGGCGAGAATTTGGCGTTAACGGATATGAATATATAGTTTTATGCGTATGATTGGGAAAATTATTACAACAATGAAAGAAAGTAATTTGCGAGTAATCGCGTTAATGTGCTGTTTTGTTTCAAAATGTCAGCCACCCTAGAATTTCAAACTGCTCTATCTCAGCCATTTTTTAATATAGAGGTAAACCAAAAAATGCTCTGGAATCCTTGTATTATGGCCTAACACGTAATTCAAAAATAAATTTGAATTTTTATTTTTTTGTATATTTATTTTAGTTTTAAATTTTTAAATGGCCGCCATCTTGAAACAAAATGGCGGACCAAGCTGGCCAACGAACTCGGTCGAGACATTAGTGACCTTAATACACACAATTAGTTTCATCAAAATCGATTCATAAATACGGGCGTTATCGTATGACATAGGTCAGATATATATATATATAAATCAACATTTGAACGGAGGGTGGTTTTGGGGTCTGGGGGTCATGATCGGTGAAAATATATCGAAATTTTCCGGAACTGTTTCCTCCGAACGGCTGCAATAGGTAGCTTTATACTTTTTTGTTTTGAAAGCTACCTAAAAGAAGTAGAGGAATTTTTGGGATTGTATGTTAAGTTTCCTTTAGATGTTTGCCCAGGATCTGATTGAATGACATCATTTTCAGCTTTTCTAGTAGCCTTAACTACTAATTTCTGGTTGTACTTGTACTTTAATTGTTGTTGTATTAACTGTTGCTTCCTCTCTTCTCTTTGTGTTAAAATTTTGGAATAACTTTATTGACTCCACTTATACACATTTTTCTCAGTGTTCTTTGGTCAAGTAAAAAATCTTGTTCAAGTTTAGGTACTTTTTTTCTTTTTTCGCACCTACAGACAGAAAATTCTTTGCACTTACAGGTTGCTACATCAAAAAGACGTTTGCTTTCATTTAAAAACTTTGCTGCAATTAAATCATATTTTCTGTACCTTTTCTACCTTTTGATCTTAAAATACTTCTGTATTTATCGTGATAGGTTTTTCCCATTTGAAAAATGCGAGTGGACAGGTACAGCAAGTACTACAGGAATAGATGCTTTCGACCAAATAGATTCAACATTTTTAATAAGAATATCAAGTATTTCACTCACCGTTGGTTCTTTTGTTGTTTTGTCTGGTTTCAGCTCATTTCGAATATAAAGATAATATTTCATAATGTCATAATAAGTTGGAAGACTTAAATCACTTAATTCTTTAGGGTACCCAAAAATTGGGTATTCTAACTTTTGGCTGGTCTGAACTGGTCTTAACACTGCCATCACACTAAAGATAAAGTATTAACTAATAAATTATTATACTAATATTCAGGATCACATATTCATAAACAAAACAAAATCCAATAAAGAACAGCATAAAAACATTTGTTACTCAAACGATTCGTTTGCCTGCACTGACTGATGACAGAAACATGTGACCGGACCATTGCTACAGCTACATGCTTCTCTTCCTCCTCCGCCACCCTACACTAGCCAATAATAAGCCGCCTGAATCGAGGTCACTTCAAACCACGTACTGTTCTCCTTTTGACTATTAATTTTCAGAACTAAAAAATGTTTTGCCGCGTTTTTAAGTTAACAGTAAGGTTAATCCTTTCTATTACGAAATACTGTTAAAATCTAAAAAAAATGGAATTTAAAAGATGCAAGATTTAATAGCATAAATATTAAAGGTATGCAGTATAAAACTATAAATATCTACTGTAAAGTAGTTTATGTGTATTATTTAAAAATTGAAAACAGGCAGTTGGTATTTATTTATTTATTTATTTATTTTTTTTTTTTACTAAACCAAATTTATCAAAATTTGTAAAATCTACTTAAAAATAAATATATATTCAAGTCTTTTGCGGCACCTCTAAATATATTATGTTTGTTAAAATATTTTAATACTGTCTTAACAAAGGTATTAGACAACATTTTATCTCTATTGCATTTCGAAAAAAAATCGTTCCACCCTACTGCGCATGTCACGTTACATTGTTTTATGCATAGTTTTGTTACATTAATTCAGAATAGATACGAGATATTTCATAAATCAATTTCCATGATTGCATGTTACGAAGATCTAATTTTTGACCTTATTTTTTTTGTTTATTATTAAGTGTCAAATTTTATTTTTGTAAATCATTTGTTATACATAGCATGCATAAATTATGAAATTTCATTCATTTGTAATGAATATTATAAAAGTTTTTGTTAAAAATCGTATTTTCATAAATCAGTTTCCACCACTGTATTTATAGTATATTTAAGGAGTTACTTGCAATCTTGTCGATTTTTTCACCAATTTTAAAATAATTTCCAGTAATCACGTCCTTATATAAATTATGTTTCCTTTATATGTTTGAACAAAAAAAAAAGATTTCTTCAACACACATTATTATTTTAATGATATCCTTTTACAAATTATGTTATCTTTACATATATGAACAGAAAAATAGGATAATTTCAACTCATTTATTTTGAAATATGTATAATAAAAAATGCACAGAAACATATATATTCTAATCTTAGATAGATTCCATGAAAATGAAATAAGTATAAATTGTTATTAAAACAGGTTTTTAATACTTATCAAATTTAATTTTACATCGTTATTACAATATATTATATACAACTATATGAGAGTTATTTGTACATATTACAAATATTTTTAAAGATGTATAGACAGTTCAAATTAAAAAATATATATATCAGGGATGAAAAAATTAAGAGTATTTATGATCACATCCATGAAATTCTATGTATATATTTTCATTCTAAAAAATAAAAATAATAAAGTGAAACTTTTTTTTCGAAAGTGAGTTCTCTTTATTTGTTAGTTTTAATCATGAGGTTTTTTTTATAATACAGTAACGTACAAAAACAATATTGGAACTGTAACATAAAATCACATATTTCATTACATAAATAATTAAATATCAGATTTCAAGAAATATCTTGCTTGCTGCTGCGCCAACACAATTATTGAAGCACACTGACAAGAACATGAAGAGTGGTAAAGACATCGGTCCTTGAATAGTAAAATCGAATTCAGAACATCATAAGTAAACATGCACAATTTTTAAAAATATATTCAAGAATCCAATGCTTCCAAATCATATAATTATATAGGAAAAAACAAAATATTCTATCTCAGATAGTACAATCACTTAATTTTGGCATATTGATTTTCTTTTCAATATTGCAAAACAGTATTTCTCACGGGAAATGTTAAAAAAAACATTCATTTATAAAAGCTGAGATATAATATGTATTTTTATTACATTGGAATACCAAATTTATATTTAAAAAAATCACATGTATAAAATTTATTTTTATAACCTTACAAAATATAATACAAGCGATTATAGTCCTTATTTTTCTTTATAATTATTATTTTTCTAGTTGTGAAATAATTGCCAAAGAAAAATGCTTTATTTATAAACTAATTTATGTAAATGGAATGATCATGTTCTATAATATATGTTCATAATATAATATATATATAATTTTATTATATACATATATTATATTTTATATATATTTGTTATTTTATATTATATTTTGTTCTATTTTCTGTACATGTTCATCATATTTAATTATCATGTTCTAACTATTATGTGATGCTTCATATTTCTAAATATCAGATTATTTCCATTAAAATGCTGTTTATATCAAATGCGAGAACTTCAGTATATACTTTATCTGCAAGCGTTTAAATTTTACAAAATTGTTTGATAAATTCTTGGAATAAAACAAAAAATATTTTTTACACACAAATCTTACAGTATCGTTAAAGGGTAGCCAAGGGAGGGCCAAAGCGATATCGCCGACACAAAAATCTCAGGCCATATATGTCATTACTTTTGGATAGATTTTGTTTTTTTTGTTTTTTTTTTGTTTTTTGTAAAAATTCGTAAGAGGAAAATTAGAGGTAATACGGTTAGCATAAAAATATCAAATATTAAAGAAATTATATAAAGCTGTGAACTATGCATTCGATAATGCGACTTATTGCTGTATGTGGTAATGCTAATATTAATTATTAAGATCAAATAGCGGATTTTTCAAAATATTTTTATTTTATTCCTTTAGCTATATTAATTAAAACAAAAAGAGTGAAAATTCTTATCCAAAAATTGTTGAAAATGTTGCACAAAAGAAAATAATTTACCAAATATTCTTGAAATATTTCTTAACCGCAAGGATATGTGAAGCTAAAAGAACTTTCGTGCTACAGTCAATTTATTATTTTTATAAAATGAGAAATAATTCTAAAACTGAGGTCAAATTTCTGCTTTGCATATGAAGGATTGTTTTTCATTGTTACTTGGGGGTCCAAAAAATTTCATCTATATAACTAGTGTAGAATAGTGTAAAAAATATATTCAGTTTACAGAGAAAGATTTGTTTTAAAGTAGTCGTATTTAATTATTTTGATGTTTTAATACTGTAAAAAAGAAAAATGGAAATTGTATTAAATGTAAAAGCTTATATATATATATATATATATATATATATGTATGTATGTGTGTAAATGAGTGTAATTAATTTTATTTGCGTTCGTTTCAAAAATAATTTATCTGCAAGTATTATATTGAGTGTGATTTACTTCTCCAATAGAATAAACAATTTCACGATGCGAATTGCTGATATTACAGACAACTACTAACAACATCATTAAGCTGATATTTTAGAATTACTTTTGTAAAATAAAATACATTATTATGGAGGGCGTCTTATTTTATCTAGTTTCCAGTCGTTATATGCAATTTCAACCTTTAAAGAAAAAGTGGTAGGCTGCCGGAGAAAGTCATCTGTTGGCTGCCATTTTCTTTCCTACTAGCGCAGAGGTCTGACATATCCAATATGCTTTAGAGAGCTACAATTATATATATATATATTATTATTCTCGAAATATATATTTACAGCAATGTTCGTTAAAACGTATCAATAAAAGTAAATAAAAACATTTTGAATGTTTCAAATTCTTTAATAAATAATGACATCCCGAATTAGAAAATAAATACACTTTGTTGAGAACGACATTTAATTTAAATGGTGATGTTGTATGTTATTTCTGAAAACTATACGTTATTGATTGAGTATTTTCACTTTTAATCCCCTGATTAATATTTCAGAAATTTACATTAATCAAATGTTTGTGAAAAGAAACAAATTGTGTGGTTGCAAACATATTTTAAAAATAATTTGCTATGTGCCTGAACCTTCATTTAAATAACTCAAAGTTTATTCATTTATTTTAATTTTAAATCTAATGTATGTCATGAGAAAATTTCAATCGGTACTAATGAAAAAAATACAGTAATATGTTTATGAAAAAATCATATTGTGTGGTTGCAAACATATTATCAAAATAATTTGCTATGTGCTTGTATCTTCATTTAAATAATTCAAAGTTTATTAATTTATTTTAATTTAAAATCTAATGTATGTCACGAGAAAATATCAATCGGTATTAATGAAAAAAAGTACTATAATATGTTTTTCCAAACAATGTGAAAGTTCAATAAAATAATATAAGTAACAAAACTACATACAACAAAAGCAACAGAAGAATTATATGTTACTTAGAAAAAAATGCATAAGATATTTCTTTACTGACGGCATTTATGTTGTATAATACAGCACGTATACTGCAAATGCAATTCCTTACCAGCAGAAATTAAATAAAAGAATAATAAAACAGACATAGTGCGCAGTGTGTTCGTGTTTCTGTTGGTGTACTTGATATTTATCATCTTCATTTAATTTATCTTCATTTATCACGCTTTGGTGATTTCTTGCTCTTAATTTGATCAATGTATACTATATCAAAGTGCTAGAAGCAATTAACGTACTGCATAAAAATGCATATAGTGATACTTTTTAATGAAAATGCATCAGAAACGAAATAAAATGTGTATATATTGAATCAAACAATGAACCTCGAGATCTTCCAAATTTGATATAATGAATATAATGCACCCAATGTACAACTGAAAGAAAAAATAACAGGAAAAAGGAATAAAATTACATATCTTGAAATTGTTTATATATATTTTTCTTTTTTTTCATATTTACATTTATAATAGTGTGTAAAGTAGCTAATTCAGTGAGTTTCTGTGGTTTTTTGTGTGTGATGAATTGCTTGCTTTATTATTCCATTTTATGATTTTCTTTTTGTATGTACGTTTGAAATTTTCATGCCAATGTGACCAATAAATATATTTTTTTAATATTTAAAAGCCCACTATTATACATCAAATAATAATGCCCTGTCATTATGACATTTTATATATTTAAAACTTCTAAAATAACGATTCGTCACAATGATATTTGTGTAAGAAAAACCACTCTATCCCCATGCGAGTGTTTATACAATAGAGAATGAACCTATATTTTAACATTTGTTATTATAACATTTTTCCATTATGATATTATATAATTCATTTTAATACCATATATAGATGATTTTCTTCCTAGATAATCTACAATCTATTTGGTTGAAAAAAAAAGAACTGATTATGGCGACAAAAGTTTAATCTAATTTTGCGTAATATCTACAAATTATACCAAAACAACATATACCCAAATTAAAATATATATATATCATTTTGGAGAATTCGTGGTAATGAAATTTATTATGACTTCTTGAAAAATAACAAATATATTCTATAAAAATGTGATAAACTTTATAAAATGACATCCGATTATACAAAATTATTCAAATCTATAAATAAATCTATAAATAGCGAAGAAAATTAATTGAGTGTTGTAACTGAAACACAGTTTTATTTTTTCAGATATATTTCGTGTATTTTAGTTAATTTATCGTTAAAATAAATTAAACTCAGCCACAAAATGCCTTTTATTAAAAAAATTAAGAAATTCTAAGAACACCTTACTTAGCAATTCATTTTCTCAAATACGTTCATAAATTGAAACATTCATATATGAAAAAATCATATTGTGTGGTTGCAAACATATTATCAAAATAATTTGCTATGTGCTTGCACCTTCATTTAAATAATTCACAGTTTATTAATTTATTTTAATTTAAAATCTAATGTATGCCATGAGAAAATTTCAATCGGTATTAATGAAAAAAAATACTGTAATATGTTTTTCCAAACAATGTGAAAGTTCAATAAAATAATATAAGTAACAAAACTACATACAACAAAAGCAACAGAAGAATTATATGTTACTTAGAAAAAAATACATAAGATATTTCTTTACTGACGGCATTTATGTTGTATAATACACACGCGTTCATATATATATATATATATATATATATATATATATTATATACAGTAGAACCACCATAAGTTGACCACCCAAGGGACTGTAACTAAGTGGTCAACATACAGAGGTAGTCAACTTAGGGAGTTTTTAGAAAATATTTAGTACAATATTAGAAAAAATTTAGTAAACTTCTTTAGTATTTTTTAAGGAAAAATTTAGAAAAGAATTAGCAGTTACTCCTTCTTATTTTTACTGAAGGTACAGCACATTTTTACAATTTTTGAAAGAATAATTCAATTTTTGTTTGGGTCCTCTTTTTGTTTAACAGGTAACTGCAAAAAGCACTTACAGAATTTACAAATCCATTAAGCATGCTTGGGTATTTTTCTGCAGCGAAATCTTTAAGTTTCTCCATCATGCGCTTTACATCATCTTCCTTCAGATTTGGGTACTTTTCAGTTTAGTCGTCATTTCAGCTGCAAACAATCTTGAAAGACAAAGAAGAAGAAATAAACCAATTAAGAAAAAATTATCTTCACTCATCAAATATCAGGGAAGAGAGAATCAACAAAAATCTTCAGCTCCTTAAACATCTCCCTCAAGATAAAGACCCAGAAACAGGAAAACTACCTTCACAAGTAATAAAAGAAGACATAACCAATCTCAAGAAACAATTAGATATAAAAACGGAACAATTAAGAGAACTGAATTCTCAACTAAAGGATCAACAAACCTATATAGAATCAACATTACAAACACTGACCAAAGACGAATAATTAAAAGACTTAATAAAGTTAATGCACCAACAATATGACGATAAACTACAGAAAAAATTGGAAACAGTACAAAATCAAATGTCACCTAGCAATCTGCTACAACAAGATGAACCTTCGAAAAGTTCCACAACTACAGAAAAAATATCCATTCCAAATCTTTACTCAACAAGGTTAAAACAAACACATTCTATTCCGGCACCAGCTCTCTCAACTACGGGAATTCTTCTCACACGTAAGAAACAAACGAAGATGTCCATGAACAACATAAGAGGAATAATAGACAGGGAATTAAAAAACGAACCAAAACTACCAAAATTATTCTGCACGCAGTCAAGGGACAAGAATTCTTTCATCTTAAAAGCTTTCACATCAAAGGAAGTTGAACTTTCTACAAAACAACGAAAAAATACAAAGCTTGTTAGATCTCAAGTATCTGGGAGAAAAAAGAAAAAATATCATACTTTTAGGGATTCCACATTATGTTCCGAAGGAAGAGGTGTTGGAAGTAATAGAAACAGAATTAAGTGAAAATGTAAGAGACAATATAAACAAAGTTATAACACGTCCAAAAGCAAAAACCTTTCAAATAATGTTGGAATTAGAGGAATCAATGGCTCTTCGTATGCTAGCAAAAGGCTATATTTATATAGGTTTAGCATCGTGTAGAATTACAAATTATGTCCCTCTTATAAGATGTGGAAATTGCAAATTATTTGGACACTCCCATGAAAAATGTAGACGCAAACAAGCGTGTGCATATTGTATGCACAGCCATGAGTCCAGTACATGTCCTAAGCGCAATTATCTAAACTTACATAGATGCATAAATTGTTATAATACTGTTGATGAGAAAGGCATGACATTTAGCTACAAACACAGTGCAAACTCAAACAAGTGTCAAGTTTTCCAAAATCTTCTCCAAAATAGACAATATCGCATCAACAATACCATTAGATCATTTTCAACTTAAAGAATAGTTCCTCTAAAATCGTTTCATCAAATACAAACTCAAATTCACCTCCTTTTCAAAATTCTACTAATGTCTAATTCATAAATTGGAAGACCTTAAAATAGCGCAATTAAACCTGCAAAAAATACGCCTAGCTTCATCATCCCTCTTTCAAAAATTAATAAATGAAAAGTACACAATAGCCTGTCTCCAAGACTGCCCCATAACAAATAAAATGGCCACATGGTCTTCCAAGCTCACTACCATGCTACTCTTCGTTACCTAGAAATTGTTTCATAGCCATTTTAAACACGGAAATCCAACATCTTCAAATAAAAGCAACACAAAATGCAGTCTTTGTAAATATATTGATAATAGAAGGATATCTAACAATAGGTTGCCAATATATACCTCCCTCTCATGACATACAAGAAGACTTGCAAGAATGGGAACAAATAAAAGGAAAATCACCAAATTTCCTAATGTTAGGTGATTTTAATGCTCACAGTCCTCTATGGGGATACAATAGTGAAAATGACAGAGGGCATCATTTAATTCATCAAATGTGTACTTACAAAATTTTAGTAGTCAGTAACCCACATGCTTCCCCGACATACGAGTCAAAAGACAGGAAAGGCTGGCCGGACGTATCATTAGCTTCAATGCCGATCTTCTCTCACATAGCTACCTGGGAAATGATGGAGGAGATGGATTTTGGTGATCATCGTTTAATAACTTTAATATTAGATACAAAAATTCCGAAGCTTCCCAGACGACGATTCAGAACAAAAAATGTATCATTTCATAAATTTAACACAGCTTTTCACAGTCAAATAGAAGAAAATAATATATGCTTTAATAATATGGAAGATATAGATACATTTAATGATATTTACGAAAAATTCATCACATTACTCACCAATATCTGTAAGAAAAAATTTAAAAGAAGAAAGTCAGCGTATACTCCACAAATAACATGGTGGACGGAGGATATCAGAAAACAAAGAAATTTGGTTCGAGCTTTAAGAAAGAAATCAAAATTACCAGAGTCTACTCCTGAACATTATGCAAAATATAAATTAGAGAAAGCTAAATACAGAAAGTTTATAAAGAAAGCTAAGAATGATGCATGGAATCAATTTTGTAAAAAAACAAAAAATCCCTATGGGAAACTACAAAAAGTAGCTTTTCAAGACTTCTATCATAAAGAATCGTATGCGCTATCTTCCTCAGACACCATAACCCAAACTAAAAAGCAACTATTCACAGATCTCACAAAAGGAATTTTGGGCCCATCAGCTAATCCAAAAGTTAATCTGCATCCACAGTCAACGGACACTGTACCACCGTTCACTACTCAAGAATTGAGAGACATCATCTACTCTTTTGATGCTAACAAAGCGCCGGGAATAGATGACATCGATCATTGCACAGTAAGAAATATTTTCAAAAATAAAAAAGATCTCCTACTCCAAATGTACATAACACTATTGAAACTGAACTATTTTCCAGATGTTTGGAAAATAGGAGAGTTGGTGTATTTTTTGAAATCGGGCAAATCCCCTACAGAGATTGACTCCTACAGGCCAATAACGTTGCTCCCTGTTTTCGGAAAGATATATGAAAAACTCTTACTGCGAAGGATAAACTTCTCTTTACACAGAAATGGAATACTCTTTGAAAATCAACATGGATACACGGAAGGGAGATCAACAGAAACAGCAATTCAAACACTATTCTCACACATAGAAATAATTAACCAAAACAACTAATATATATACCTGTTGTCAATAGATTTTAAAAATGCATTTGATAAGTGGTGGGAGCAGACATTAATCCTACTTCAACAACTAAATATTGACCAGCCCTATATTAACACGACAAGGTCCTTCCTAACTAAAAGAGGAGCATATCCCAACTGGCTAATGGATGAAATACATTGGTTCTTCAAAGGCTGCCCACAAGGCTGGTGCTATGGTCCTATCCTGTGTAAAGTGTTTATGCAGTAATTAATCGATATTCTCAGCAATAAAAATATAAAAGTCATAGCATATGCGGATGATTTAATTTTAATCAATAAGGCAAGAACTAGAGCCGAACTAGAAAGGAGAGGAAATGAAGCTCTTCAAATAATTAGCGATTGGGCTCAAACTTCAGATCTGAAAATATCATATCACAAGTGCCAATGTCTGAATCTCAGACGTCCAAAGTATTTAAAACGGCGTCCAATCTTCAAACTTGATTCACATAATCTTAAAACTGAAAATACTATGCCATATCTAGGAATACATTTAGATTCAACCCTATTATTTTTGCCTCATCTTAGAATCAAACGGGATGAAATGTCAGCAACAATAGAAAACTTGTTAAAATTCGCATCAACCACAAGTGGCATTTCCAAACAAATCATAAAAACTTGGTACACTTCCATTCTAAAAAAGAAAGTTTCATATGCAGCAGCTACATGGTTTCCAAGATTGCAAAAGTCACATGGCTTTCGCCTGCTCTTATCTATTCAGCGTCGTTGTCTGCTACTAATCTCTGGAGCATATAAAAAATCTCCTACATCTGCTCTAAATGTCCTGACAGGAATTCCTCCTCTACCTTTAAAACTGAAAAAGATTGTAGACCAAGGAATGATACTCAGACTGGGAGTTCCATCACACCCACATCACTCTGATACATATCAAAACAAAGCTTACAAAAAATATATAGATACCTCAAAAGAATATTTTAATATACTGGATGCACAAAATAAAATAGAAACAGATGTGCAAATATACACGGATGGCTCAAAAACTGAAATCGGCAAGGGTGATGCCTACTGTGTATTTAAAGAAGAAGAAATAATATATACATATCAGCAAAGAATACAGAAAGAAAACTCAACGTATCAAGCGGAACAGCTGGCGATATTGGACTCAATACAATGGTCAAAACAATCAAAATATCGTACAATAGTTATAAAATCAGATAGCCAATCTACAATATCAGCACTAAAAGATATATCTACAAAAAATATAATAATCAGCCAAATAATCCAATCTCTGCAAGGAGCAACACAAAAAATTTATCTACAATGGGTCAAAGGACATTCAGGCATAACAGGTAATGAATTAGTGGATTGGTTAGCAAAGGAAGCAACTGACCCAAATTCATTAACACCAGGAAAATTTATACCATATACCATCCTCATATCTTAAGAGCATGTTAAAGCAAACTTTACATAACTCTTGGCAACGTGATTGGGACTTATGTCCCACTGGGCGATATACCTATGTATTGAAGCCAAAAGTTTCAGAAGACTATCTTCTAAGTCATCGATACCTATATATATTCGCTATCAATCATGGCCCTTTCCCGGCTTATTTAATTAAATTTAATAAAGTATTGTCTTCAAGATGCACTTGTGGTGCAAGAGGGGATTTGCTACGTTACGTTCTCACATGTCCATTGACAGCTACTCTACATTTGAGGAAAACAGACACCATCTGTCTGTCAAATTGGTTTAAATCAATCTCGGCCAATTCCTCATTGCTTCAAAAGATAATTAGCTGCATGTCCTTAATAGAAAAAAACCAATTGTTATTCCAAATGCCACCAGTACACATCATTGGTGGTGATGATGATGATGATGCTTTTCCTGATGATGAAGAAGTTTATTGAAAAAATCCACTGTCTCAACGTTTAAAATATTTTACGCTAAAAATCTGACAATTTCAAATAATTTTTAAACTCTTATTAATTGTGACTTTTCTGCTGAGTATGACTTTTGTGTATGACTTTTTGAATATGACTTTTCTGCATATTAAGCTGGGCTGCTTTGTCAAATATGTAAAAATATGTAATTTTTTAAAAATAATAAACTTGCCAAGCAGGGCTTGCAGAGGCTAAAGCCATATGGTAGGCCTCCCTGCTTGGTTGAATCTGAATCTGAATCTGAATCTCGATCATCATCCTCATCATCCGTCGATCATCACCCTCGTCGCCGCCCATTTCTTGTACGTTAGAGTCCTCGCTGTGCTAAGTTGCAGAGAGTATCTCATTGACGATTGCCTCTGGGTCTGGTTCAACACATGTTACTAACTCATTGTCCATGGCAACATAATCTTCAAAATCAACTCCATCAAAAAACTGGCAAGGGAGATAGAGGCAGCTCATCCTCTTGCACCGATGTTGTAGCTGTAACAAATCCAGCTTTCTTGAATCAGTTCTTAATCGTGGTTCTTAATCATAACTTTATTTCAAGCAGAATTAATTCAATGAACAGCATTCAAAGCATTTACTGACGCAGCTGTTGACGATACCAATGCCAAAGGACTACAGGTTTGTGCTTTCATGATCACTCATTCCAGAAGTTGAGCTCTGCAGTGCACTTTGAAGGACTGAATAATGCCTTGATCTAAAGTTTGGGTTTTCGAAGTTGTGTTGGATACAAACATTTTAGCTTCACATTTGTGAGATTATTCACTTTCGGGTGGCTGAGGCAGTTGTCCACGGTAAGTAGAATAGACCGCTTATTTTTCCTAATTTCTGCGTCAATTCCTCCAACTCACTCTTCGAACAAAGCACTCCGTCATCCAAGCGGATCTATTCGCTCTCCAAAAAACAGGTAGATCTTCAGGTTTTACATTTTTAAATGCACGAGGTTTTGCGGATTCCGATAACCGTAGGCTTCAATTTTTAGTCATACTAGCACATAGAAGAACAGTAAAACGCTGTTTTGAAAGTTTTGTTCTTTTGTAAGTGTCACCCTTCATTACTAGACTTCTATCAGGCATTGCTTTAAAGACGAAACCGCACTATCAGCATTAGAGATGTCCTCATCTTTAAAACCTTTCGAAAACTCTGGGAATTTTTCAATAAACTTCTCCACCACTTCAGCTGAAACCTCATTCGATTCCCCACACAAAACGTTTTGAGAAATCGCGTATCGTAGTTTGAATTTTTCAAGCCAACCTGCTGTCGCTTGAAAGTCCTCTATTTCGAATTATTTTGCGAATTTTTTTTGCTACTTTCTGAAGCATAAGTCCCGATATTCTTGCATTGATTGATTTCATCTCTTTAAACCAACGAAACGTGGATTCGTTCCAACACAGCGGCAAGACACGTTTGTCTGCGTTTTCTTTGGAGTCCTCCGTTTTCGGAAGAATATCTTTCCAGATCTTCTTCCTTGCGTTTTAAAATGTTGTCACAGTTGTCTTGGTCACACCAAATTTTTCCTTTTATTTTCTTTGGCTGCTGTTTTCCAGAAAATTAAGAAGATCCACTTTCTCTTTTGATTTAAGTTCTTTTAGAACTTTTCTTTGCGCCATTTTTAATGAAAATTCGCAAATAAACGACCGGTCCCGTCACGACGCGACATACAGAAAAAAGAACGGAATGTGTTTCACATGTGAGCGATACATGTTTTTTCCAATTCTGCGTATAGTTACACTGCTACGCACATTCCTTACTCCCCTGGCATTTTTTTCGACTGATTCCAGGAATTCTGGCATTTCCCTCCCATTGTATTATACTGGAAGTGCACAACGAATGGAGCACCAAAAGGGGGGCGAGTGTTGCCCAGATAAGCTGAATGACTGATAAAGAAATTCCTAGAAACCAGATGAAAAACAAACAGAGGAAAAAGAAAATTCAAGAAAACATCAGTGGTCACGTTACAGAGAGTACAATCTACTAAAAAGAGGTCAACATACAACTCATGGAGGTGGTCAACATAGAGAGGTATATCTCCATTGAAAATGCGTTGTGACCATTCAAACTAATGAATTTTGAACAACATAGAGAGGTGGTCAACTTTGGAGGTTTTACTGTATATATATATATATATATTAATACTTTTATTCATTTAACTGAACTTATATATATTTAAAAAAACATATAGCCCATATAGAAATATATAATATTTTTTTCAAAGTGATTACCAGAGATAGTGACGTTTATCTTGCTCATAATAATTCTATTTCACGAAGAAAGAAAATATTCAGTCATAAATATTTCTTATAAATCGGCAGTTAATTTAAAGCGCATAATTAAGGTCAGCTTTAGTATGACTACCACTGGAAAACTTAAAGTGATCACAGAATAAATACATGCAAAAAACCATTAAAATTTGTTAATCACAATTCTTTATTTATGCATTATACTGCATTTGCAAAGTACACAATAATAATATTAAGAAATAGAAAAAAAAATCTTCAAGAGTTTAATTGCTTTGTACTAATTGCAATATATTAGCCACACACAGGGTGACTTATTAATAGTTATTTTTTTTTATTTCCGTATATACCAACATTAAGCATTCATTTAAGGATTCAAAGAGTTGTGATAATGAAAAACCGACTTCAGATTTACCTTGAATCAATAACAGCAGTTTTAATATTTCTACCAAAAAAAGGCATTTATATAATATATAATTGTTTCAGAATTTATAAAGTTGATTATAAAATTTTTCTAACAAATTTCTTTTTATAACTTTTATAGATACTTTTTATAACTTTAATAGGGAAAAAAACCGAAAATTTGTTTTTTTTATTTAAATATATATTTTTTTAAAAAATTGCAGTTATGATTTTTAGGGTTTCGTTCATCTGACGAAACCATATTCGTCTTGCTCCTCTGTCTGTCTGTCACAGAGTTCTTTCTTGGAAACTGTATAAGATAGATACTTGAAATTTTTCATACTTATAGCGGAATACACCCTGTTACACGGCACATGATAAGATTTTTAAAAGTCCTATATTATTTTAATTAAATGAATTAGTTTAATGACATACGACAATTTTTGCGATTTAGATTTTAAACCATAACCTTAATTTTGGTCTTTTTAGCATCGACTAAGTGGTTCATTATTGGCACGTTTCCTTCTAACCCAAAGGTTCTAGGTTCTATTCTTGATGACGGAAGTTGAAAATTTTCTTTCCTTCGGACAACATTATATTTTGCGGTTTAAAATAATTTAATTAAAAGAACTTTCGTATTTTTTTGCCATTTGAATTTTTTTAAACTAAAAATAAATCATATACTCAATTATGCTGCTCAGATTTATAAACATATGCTGTTGCAATTATCTGAAAATCAGTTCTGAAATATTTTTTAATTTGATTTAAAAAATAGCTTCTTCTTGTTATAATTTTATTATTAAATTTAATGGTGCTGCCATCTATGTTCTTATTGTTAAAGTGCATTGATAAATGATAAGGCTGTAATAAGTATAATTACTGATATGAATTTATTAATTAAAGGATTAAGATGTTTTGAAAGTAATATTAAACGAAAACATTTCTGCGATTTTCGATCATACTTATACACTTGTTTTTAATTCTCTATAACTGGTACTTAGTCAAATTATAAAATGCAAATGCAATAATACACAATGTGTAACAAAACTTTCCGGACTTATCCTATAAATGAAAACATAAGAACTGAAATGAAAATTTTAACTTATGTTTATTCGAATTCATACCCGCTGGAATCATACACACATTTTACAACGAATATAATTTTCATCAAAACACTTCTGGAAGTACGCCTTTGCAATGTGTGTCAAATAGTCGGTTACAGTCGCTTGAGGTGGTCTCTGTTAGATGCAATTTGAACTGGGATAACAGGAAACAATGACAGGGGTTGAGCACGACGACTGTTTTAGGAACCAGAAACTCCAACATAATGACCTAAGGGTGTGCTGTTGCGTTATCGTGGAAGAACGACTAACTGCCTTGCTGTCGGTACCATTGTCTTCCAAATATAATGGGAGATCTCTCTTCTTAATGACCAACATGATTTCCAGCGGTCAGCGCGGAAGGATACAGTAACGATAATTTTAGCTCGCATTCATGACAAAACATGCTGTCTATCGCATTCCCTTACATGATTAGTGAATATTATTTATGAATTAGATAAGCATAGCTTGCTTATAAAAGCAAAAATTACGATTATAGTAAATGAGAATATTAATATCTGACATTGACAACACGGACTATTTTTTACTTTTGCCTTGCAAGCTTCATTTGCCTTTCATGCTTCTGACCGCTCATTCTGAACTTCTGTTATATATAGAGCTCAATGGTCGGTACCGAGAACGAAGTATACGTACTAAATCCCTGAACCGCTTCGACACTTCAAACGTTCATTAACAGTAGTACCTTTAATTTTATGTTCGTGTGTTATTCAACCTTCGCCAGCTCCACATGATCACCTTACACTGTTACAACAAAACTGATGTACTGAGCATCACACAAAAGATAGCCATGTGAAATTGAACCGCTTTTAAGACGCAGTGTAGTCCTGTTTCCGATATCACCTGCGGACACTAAGCACCATTTCGTGGCTGTTAATTTAAGCAGTCCAGAAAAAAATTGTGAAGGACTGCGCATCAATACAAAAACATTAATGTTTTTATTAAGTGTAATTTTATCCAATTGAAATAGAAAACTTCAGATGTAATAACTTCATTGTAATACATTTTATCTAATTACTATTTTGCTACATGTTTTTTTTTCTTTTTAATTTAAAATATATGTTTTATTAAACTTTTTGAAATCATTCATCTAAAAATATATTTATTCCCATTATAAATGTTCTTGGGTAATTTTAATTTAAATTGTACATCAACTGGAGCAATTCGGCAAAATAATGAATAAATTCGAATATTACAAATTGAAGAAATATATAAATTAAGGATTTCAATCAGTATTCTTCAATATACTTTGCATGGGAAAGCATTTTATATGATTTAATAACATCATTTTTTAACAATATCTTTTACAATATATTCAAATAAAGATTTTTTAACAAAACATAAAAATATAAAAATAAATGTCACATATAAGCGTTCGCCAGTCTTTAATAAATTGAAACTGAAAGTAAACTAAATAGGATGTATATATTTAGTACTATATTGTATTCTGCAAAATTAACACTAAATATTCAACTCAGAAATATGTTAAAAAGTGTCAGATTTTGAATAAGTTAATTTGAGACAACGTAGAATTTGATTTAGACAAAGAAATTAAGCTTTTAAATAAAAAAAAATATATACAAAATTATTCCTTATTATTTTTTTATTTCCCATGTTTAAAAATTATTTTATGTATGGAAATTATATAAGTGCTTTACAACTTTTTCAATTTTTGTGAGAAGCGCAGTAGATATAATAAATAACCAAGAAAGAAAAGCTATGAGCAATATTTATTATGAGAAAATGCTGTAATCTTTTATCATAATAAAACAGAATATTAAAACTGGGGGCATGTGGATAGTTTTATGAACGTGTCGCCAAAAATATATTTCAGTAGCTTCAATAATGAAATAAAATGGAGAAAAAATTTGAGCGGCAATAAGCTAATACTGGAACGTCACACAGATTATTTTATCATATAATATCCACTGAACATAAACGTTTATTGAATGTACTACTTAATGGAGTGTATTAAAACTTGTACTTAATGTAATATTATTTTATTTTAAATAACATATTTTGTTAACTTTTATCAGACAGTTTTGATCTTATGATGAGCGTAATAAAGAAAGAGATTCAAAAAAGATCGTCTAATTAATTTATGTTTATATTCATAAATGGAACTTGTCCAATAGAATTATGGTACCGTATTTGTTTTATGGATTGATAGCTGAAAAACATAATATTGAGACACAATTTATTATTGAAACTAGAGTCCTACGAGGGTCGGGTATAACCCGGCCTGAACCAGAAATTTCTGCTTAAAGTCATCCAGATTATCAACCCGAATCCGATACACTCCATTCCGAACCTAATACACTTTAATCTGAACCTGATAAGCTTTAACCTGAACCCGAGCCAAATCCGAACCCAAACCAAAGTGAAAGAACATTACTCCATATTTTAATACAATCGTGGGAAAATAGTCTATAATTATGATATCTCTAATATGAATTTTATCGTTTTTATATAAAAATGAATACATATACTTTTATTAATATTTAAATGTAGATTTTCTTTTCCATTCGAAAAATATTCAGAATGTTGTTTGGAAAAATCGGGTCAACCGGTACCATAAGAGTGAAAACATAATCCAAAACCGTCGTGAACACGAAGCATTTAAAGTCAAACCGACCCGAACTCGATCCGCAACGAAACAAATTAGCATCAACACGACCTGAACCGCACCCCTACCCTTCGGTTAGAATCCAAATCCCATTCGAACTAAGAATTTAATAAATATATACATAAATTAATTAGATATATTGTAAGAAGAAAGTGAAATTATCTTACACGATTCTTTTAATTTTGGGATGAAATAATTATGGCACGTGTATAAAACTTTTATCAGGAAATGCGATATGACAACAATTAATAGAATATTTTGTTTAATTTAAAAGATGGAACGTGCATAACAAGTCTTACATTATTGTCTGTAAAATATAATAATCAATGAGATAATCAATTTTTTTTCTGAAATTACATATATCTTTTTAAATAATAACTAGAAATATCTTTTAAAAAATATGTATTAAGATATTTTCTGAAAAACATTTAGGGGATCACATATTTTTGGGAAGTTTGATATAAAATTCTATGAAGAATTATGTGTTTTAGAAACTTTACTTTAGAATAATACTTTCATTGCTTTGAACAGCATACGAAAATACTCATATATGTGTTATATGAATGTGTAAGCAAAAAGCTATTCTGATTCCGTATTTTGTGATAATCTGAGACTACTCGTGAGTCGCTTTAGTTTACAAACTAGTAGCCACCCTTACAAAAATTTCTTATAGAATTCTGTAAAAAACTATTTTTAGAAAACGCATTATATCCTATAGAATTACGGCCCATTTTTCTATAAGCTTGTTTAACCGAATACTATAAAAATATCTGTAGAGGTGCAATAGAAATGTCTATACAGGGTATTTCACTACCAAGCCGACAAACTTGCAGCAGTTGTAGAGGGTACAGAGACGACTCGGAATCACATAGTAATGCAGGGTCGAAAATGTCGTAGTTGCGAGCTGTGGTTTAAACAATCAGAGAAAAAGAACACAAACAGCAACATATTAAAGGGACAGAAATTTTTTTATTGAAAGGTTGTACTATAGAAGATGTTCGAAATCACAACCAGAAGTCGTCTTCTTCTTGTGAGGTCAAATGAAGAGTTTGGTGTACGAGATCCCCATTCCTTCAGTTGAAGACCTCGCCGATAGAATATCTGTAGCTGCCGGGAGGATACGCGACAAGCCAGGAATCTGCCAGAACGTAAAGGAATCTGAGCAGTGCTCTGTCAAGCCTGCCTGACGACTTCTGGTTTTAATTTCAAACATCTTCTGTAGTACAACCTTTCAATAAAATGTTTTCTGTCCCATTAATGTGTTTCTGTTTCTGTTCTTTTTCTCTGCTTCTTTGAACCATAGCTCGAAACTACGGCATTTTCGACCCTGCATTGCTATGTGATTCCGAGTCGACTTTGTGCCCCTCACCTCCTGCAAGTTTGTTGGTTTGGGAGTGAAACACCCTGTAGATCTTATATAAAAATATCTATAGAAAAAATATACAGTTTCTATAAAAAATATGTATAGAATTTTATATATAAAACAGGTGGTCACCCTCCCAATTGCCACGCTCCATGACTTCAATGATCGGGACGAAGAAAGAATACTTTCAGCTTGACACAACCATTGACAGTCTCTAAACTCTTATTACACTATTTCAACTTTATTTCTTTTGTCATTTGCATTCCCAATCATAATAGTAAAAATATTTAAAAACTAATAAATTATAATTTGTTAAAACTGAAACAATTGTTTAAATATTTATATTTCATATTATAATATTTGAATAAAAATTACAATACTGTTAGTGAATAAATTTACTAAATTAGATTAATTGTTTTATAAATTTAACAGCAAATTAATAAATGATTATAAAATTAACCAACAAATTGAATTATAAACAAATTAATCAATCATAATTTAATTCAATAGTTTGACTGATATAATATTACATTGACAATTTAATCCCAATGTATTAGAATTGAATTAAATTATATATATATATACTAGCTGTTACCCGTGACTTCGTTAACGTATCATTAAAAGAAGAATAAATGCATTAATTAAGCAAAATATTTCATTCCCGATAATTAGAAACGTAAATAATTAACTAACTCTTTATCACATTCCATAGGAGACAATACAGTATTTCTATGTTATAGAGGCCTTGACATAACTAAGTTTTAAAAAAGTGAAATTTTGTGACAAATAATCACGAAAAAAAAACTGCAACCAATGAAAAAAGGCGGGCCAAATAAAATCGTGGAAATCGGCGAATTATATAAAAACATATGTCAAGTTTACCTGGTAATCCAGTTTACTTTTAACGCCTTTGTGAAACGTTTTAATAGCAATCCTTCAAAGATAATGGAAATAGTATATTCTTTTTCATTAAATTCAATTCTTGTGAATAGGGAGCAATTATTGTAGACCTAAATACAAGGAGCTTAAATTTGACTCCTTGATTTAATCTATAACTGAAAAAAAATCTTTATTTCTAAATGAAAATATATTGACAGACGATTTTTGTTCTCCAGAATAAATTGATTCATGAAGTTTGAATACGTGAAAATACGTTTTTATTTTTCAAAAATTTTACTGTAATCAATTTTTTTTCTTTCACCATCTATTCAAATTGAAAATAAATTCTTTTTTTTTTCAGTTTTAATGAGAAAAAATATATTAATCCGTTTTATTTCTTCTTTTTTATCCACAAAAATGGAATAATTTAGTTGCCTTTTTTAGAGAAACTTCGTAAAAATTTACAAAAAAATAAAAATAAATAAAAATAAATAATAATAATAATAATATCTCGGAATTTAAATCATTTTTTTAATTCCGAGAGTTTATGACATCCTCTTATGAATGATAACCTGTGTTAAGTAAATCGCGTTGCGTTCGACAATCTGAAAAGAGTAGTTGCGAAATACAAACAGGCGGTCACATTTTAATATAATAGATTCGTATTTATTTTTCTTTTCATAATAACCATGGTGTGGGTTTTGGCAAAAAACTCTCATCTGTATGTAACTGATATTCATCCTTAATAATCGGTATAAATAAAAAACATTTCAATTTTTCGTTTTAAATATGTCGTGAAACTAATCTACTTTCTATACTTACTGATCCTTGTATTATTAATGTACGGAATTAATTCCCGCACCTTGTAAAACACATTTGAAAATCCCCGTTTTATTTCAAGTATGACGTCACATTTTCCTCAGAGAAATCTCTTTCTAATGCCATAATTCTTGTTAATTTTCTTTTTCTGGCAATCAGGACGTAAATTTTAGCGGAAAACTCACATTTGTATGTAACTGGTACTCAAGCTAATTATTAACCCTTCGCGACGAGCGTCCTTTACAGAATTTTTAATCTGTTACCACCGGTTTTTCAAAACAGAAATTTTCGCCTAATCGAATCGCAGAAATGCTAGGATTACATAAGGCAAAGCTTACAATAAAAAAATAACTGGTGGGAATAATCGGGGATTCTGAACATCTTATGTGTCACGTATACGTGTCGCTCGTCCCCAAGGAGTTAATCAGTATCGATATAAAATATTTCAGTTTTCATCTTAATTATTACGTCCATTACCTATCTACTTTCATTATACATTGATATTCATGCTCCTTGTATTATTACGACTATTTGAAAATACATGTTTTATTTATGACGTCATATTTGTCCAAGCCAAGGAGGATCCTTTTCATAGTTCCATGGTCCAAGCGAAATCTATTTTTAAGAAAATAATTATTGTTCATTTTTCCTTCTAATTATAACGCAGTTTTTTGACAGAAAAATATTTTTTTAATGTAACCGATATTCATACTTCATGTATACTCCATACATGTACTCCATATTTTTGATTCAAACATCACGGAAATTCATCTTCTTTTGAATTCTTTTTCATTTTCATTTTTTACGTGAAAATCGTTCAATTGAAAATTAATTGTTGAGGAAAAATTATTTTTCCGTGTTTTTATTTATTGGCAACGATTAAAGCCCTAGCAACGATAAAGTAAAATGGTTAAATTTTATGGGAAAATGTCCATTTATTCTCTATGAAAATAACGAAATTTTGAATTATTAAAAAAAAAATTGAATAAAATGAACAAAAACCGGCCTATGTTCATTTGAGGGTTATAATCAACGTATATGCAAAGATACAGGATCATTAAATGCTCCATTTTGACGCTGGCTTCAGCCTAACATTTGCACACAATCAGATTTATAATATTATTAGGATTAGGATATAATTGAATTAAATTATATATACACTGGTGTGCAAAAATTAAAAACGGAGCTGATAAATTAGCTTAAAAGCCAAAAAAGGCAACAGAACTAAATGAAAGACCAATCAGGGGATAGACCTGAAGCAAATGCAGCAGCATATGCCCATATATGGCATAAGGCGTAAAAAAAGAGGTGCTAAGGGGATAAAAGCACAGAGGCGGTGACCGTTCAGAAATTTGGTGAAATCTCTTGCACTGTGTAAAGTGATTTCAGCTACTTTTTTTTTTGCTATTATTGTGTGATATGGCCAATCCAGAAAATGTCATCTGGATGACCTTACATGAGGTCGAATCATTGGGAAGTTGGAAGAAGGTCGAAGTGTGACAAGTGTGGCACAATAGTTCGGTATCGCTCATAGCATCGTTTCACTAGTCTGGAGTGCATTTCAAACGAAGGGAACAGCTGTCCGAACATTCAGCAGTGGCCGCCCACGAGCAACAACAACAGCGGAGGATCGTTATATTGTCCTACAGGCGTCAGACAACTGGAAAAATCACATGGCAGATGGATCAGACTACTGGCCGTCGAATATCATGTTTTACCGTGGCTAGGAGGCTGCACAAAGGTGATGTGTATGATGCACGACGACCATTACGGTGTGTACCACTACGCCTGCTCATCGGAGACGCAGGTTTCTGTGGTGTCAGGAACATAAGAATTGGACACAACAGGAGTGGGGTCGAGTATTCTTTACGGATGAGACCCGATTTGGTACGCCGAGTGATTCTGGACGTATACACATCTGGAGAGATCAGGGAACACGTAATCACCCCTCCAACATCATCGAAAGGAACCGTTTTGCAGGTGCCGGAGTTCTTGTTTGGGGTGGTATCATGCTTGGTAGCCGTACGGACCCCCACGTCTTCCAATGAGGTTCACTCTCAGATTCTCTTGCCTCACGTGCGTCTTTTTAGAGGTGCTGTGGGTCCGGACTTCCTCTTAATGGACGACAACGCTGCCCCTCATCGTACAGTGGCTCTCAAGAGCTCCTGGAGAGTGAAGATATTCAACGCATGGATTGTCCTGCAAAGTCCCCGGACCTTAATCCAATAGAACACGTGTTAGACCTTCTCCGGAGACGCTTATCATCACGTGATCAGGCGCCAGCAATGATTCCGGAGCTGAAATTGGCGTTACGAGAGGAATGGGACGCTTTTCCTCAAGAGCTACTAGACAACATTGTCCTCAGCATGGACAGACGTTGTAAATCCTGCATCGTAGTCAGGGGTGACCATTTCCCCTATTAGAGACTGAATTGTTCCTGCCAGGTACTTGTAATATGAACATTTCTGTCTTCTCTGCATTTGTGCTCCATGTGATCTTTTCAATAAAATGCTTTCATTCCTTTTGATTCTTTGTTTAGATGTTTTTTATCACTTGTTCCATATTTTCACATCATGAAGATATTGTGGTATGAGTTTGGTCGATGTGGAAATCTTCTGCGCGACGTTACATTCAAAAAGCCCTCTCGTCCTTAATTTTTGCACACCAGTATATATATATAATCATATTAAATCTATTGAGTACAATTATATACTATACTAATGTATTACATTTTTTTTAATATATAGTTATAAATAAATTACTACACACATAAATTTTAAAAGTCCAAAAAATATTTTTTTAAATAATAATAAAAAGAAAAATCTATAGAATCATTAGTCTATAGAATTTAATTCTATAAGATGTATAGTACCCTATAGAAAAACTGTTCTATAAAAACAAAAATTCTATAGTACTTCTAAGAATTCTATAGAAACTTTTTCATTAGAAGAAGTATTCTATAGAACTCTTTAAAACTCTATAGAAATAGTATTCTATAGAATGGATAGTAATCTATAGAACTTGTAAAGAATTCTATAAAGTTCTATACAGCTCTATAAACTATTTTCGTAAGGGCATAAGCTTTATGCATGTTGACCATTGTATATTAATCTAATTTCCATTGGCCTATTACATATTATACACAATAATAATTTAATTCTTAATTCTGTTAATTATAAATATTTTCGTTATAAAGATGTCTTATTTAACCTTTCAGCTATTATTGAAATTACAAGAAGAAAATAAAGTAACATCAGATTCTTCAGTTCATAAATATCCACTTGAAGAATTCTACATGATAGGTTTCAGGTTTAGCTTTCCATTCTAAATAAAGATGCAAAAAATAACAAATCTACTGAAAGTAGTAATCTTCTGAAGTTCACATTTTTTTATGGTAACTGCAATAAAGTTATTTTGCGATGCAAATCTTACAATGTTAACAGCAATAATTGATAAAATCAGTGCAGAACTATTAAAAAATATATTATGGTTCATTCATTTTATTTATAGCATGTAAAAATGACAACTAATCTTTTAATAGAAAATAGGAACATTCTAAATGCAGTGAAGGTCATTTGTGATACATAAACGAAAAGTGTCTAACTGTTAAATGCATGCATCACATTTTCGCTTAATCTGGGTGATCTTTTAGTAAGTTATTCAGATCTACCAGTATCATATCTGTATGGAACGTATGTCCCTTTGTTCGGGACTAATACATCATATTCGACATTTTCCTGTTCCCTATTACTTATTATTTCAATAGTGTTATATTTATATAAATATATGTAAAATAAGAAAGGTATTTTTTTTACTAGCTTTTGCCCGCAACGCCGCTCACGTAGAATGTAAGTTTTGCAATTCGGACTGCTAATTTTACAATTGAATTATACATTTGTTTCATAATTCATCTAACTAATAGTGCAACTCCTATCAGAATCCGTTCAGTAGAACTTTTATAAAAAGCTAATATTTTATAATCGAGTTCACCTCATTATACGATTTTCTGCCACAGCCCTATGGCTAAGTAACGTCAAATGACATGTTTCCGAAACTAGTAAAACAATCCCATTATCCCCAAAATTACCTTAACTGGCAATGTAAGACATAGGGGAGATGGGGGATGAATGGGAAAAGGGATGGATGGTACGTTCTCAATATTTCAGGCAATAAACTTTTCTTTTTAGTTGCTTCCTATCCTCATAGATTTCACTACCATAGTGTGCTTCAGAACCAAAAGCAAGACCACATGGCTGTTTTCATTTTCCCTCAAATTTGCATTTCCTGAAAACTCTGCTCAAAAGTAATTTTTTTTACATTTGAAGTTACTTAAATATCTTATGCAATATAAACAATTAAGATATGTTGTAGTTTTTTATTTCAAGGCTCAATATTGGTAATTAAAATAAATGTATATTAACCATTGCGACAAAATAATTTTTGAGACAAAATGGCTGACAATTGAATATATGTATCATGGGGATGATTGGGACATTTCAAATGGGGATGAATGGGACTATATCATTCTTCGCTAGAAGATGCTGAAAAACATATTTATTAACTAAATAGTATTATACAGGTTGATAAATTAATAATTTATGGTAATTATTCTTTTAAAATTTCATCCTCATTGTATCCATAATCTTCAGCCATTGAATGCTTCCGTTTATGGGCCCTTTAAGACAAAGCTGAGATGAGTCCAAGATGATTGGCTGACAAATAAACCTGGAGATCATATTACAATTTATAATCTCTAAGCTTTTGCCAAGGAAGCATTTTTGTCAGCTTTTAGTCCTGAACATTGAATACAGGGTGGGAAATATATTGTATTCCATTCATCCCTGCTGTGGGGATGATTGGGACAGAGAGGAACTTTTTTTTAATTCCATAATATATTTCTATATAATAATAATCTTGAATAGATATTGTGCATAAGATGTAGTCAACAATTAATGTATGAAATGTGACATATAATATTGATAATAACTTAAAAAAAATATTTAAAATAAATATATTTGTTAAAATGTCCCATCTCCCCTATACAAACCAGTTTAGCAGAACGTGAGTTATACACGTTCTGAAAGGTTCCCATTTGCATGTTATGTAAACAGTAGATAGATGGTTATAGTATAGAGTTTTCTGAGCAGGGTAAATTTAGATGTTAGCCGATAAATTAAATAATAACACAGTTCTTGGAGCACATGTCTTATGCATGCATGTTTTAGCTTATAACACAGATAGAAAACATAATAATACGTTAATTTTTTACTGCATTATAGTAGGTGTTTCGAAAAAAAATGTAAGTCGTCAGGTTAAAAAATGCTGGGCATTTCTCTGTATCATGTAAGGTTTTTTCAAAACGTGGGAATGAATGTAATAATTGTGTGTAAAAATTAGCATTCTGAATTGCAAAACTTATATTCTACGTGAGCGGAAAAAACCTAATAAAGAATAAAACTATCTTATTTTACACACACATATATATATAAGGGATGCATTAATGAACTCATAAGTAATAGCGCACAGAAAAATTTCGAACATGATGTATTACCTAAAAAAAATTAATATGCATCCGCATACTTATATCTGAATAACTTGCTTGAAGATTACTCAAGTTAAACGAAAATATGACGCAATCCATTTGATATTTAGAGTGTTTTCGTTTATGTTTCAGAAATGACCTACACTGCATTTCAAAAGTTCCCATTTTCTATTAATTATACGGAAGATGTAGCAGTTTTGAAAACTTTTTATTACATCAACACTTTAAAATAAGTTGCATATTCCATTTTTCACACTGAGTTGAAAAATGTTTATGAATTCGGTTAGTCTGGTCGTCTATCCGTAATTTAACCCGCGGAAATATACTCGGATTGTCATGTAATTGATATATGCAATTGAGGTTTAACATGGCATGTTCAGTATTGAAAATATACAATATGTAATTCGTTTTCAGAGACACTCAAAATAAATCCGTAGTATTGTGGTTTATGGACCAAAATCACTTATAGTGTATTTAAGGTCTACGCTATAAGTACCACTAATTTAACACTAGTGTTACACTATTTCAAACTTATTGAAATTGATTATCACTGAGGTGCACTACAAGGTACATTCTACAGAATATGATGTGCATAGCAATTATCGTTCAGTTACAGGGACACGCAAAAGTATTTGTTAATAGTGCTGTGTATGAGCAATAATTGCTGGAAGTGCGTTTTTAATTGTGGTATGTGTTTTTAAATTGAACTAAGTTTTTGCATATTACTGTGTATAAAAGTGGAAATGAAGGAAAAGGTTGCGTATAAAATTAGCAATCCGAATTGCAAAACTTACATTCTACGTATACATATCCGTATACTATACGTAGAATACGTCTATAGATCGTATACAGGGCTGCATAAAAACCTGAGTACATTTTCGCTTATTGACGGAGAATACTGAAAGGGAATTTTCAACTGTATTATGCGTTTTCCAACTGAATAAAATTTTTGCATACTATGTTTAGTTTTTTAGTAGCTTAATATATTAAACAAAACATAACTTCATTAAATTATGCAGTGTTAATAGTTACACACAACACATGTAATATGGATACATACATATCTAGATATATACAAACATTTACAACATTCTGAATCATTTTACATGGCGTATATAGCGAAATATCATTTATGGGGATATTTGTAATCCCATGATTCACGTGCATGTTTTAAAATGTGTTTGTTGTATTATCCATAAATTTTAGCATATAAATAATTAGAAAAGATAATTAGCTACTTTAATTAAAGACATGCTACTACTACTATCAAACCTAAATATAACTCTTTAATTAATCACATTTTTTCCATATTTCATAAAGAAAATTAGTTTGGAATGCATAATTAATTGTAGTTATATGTTGTATCGCATAGACACAAAAAATAAATCTGGAGTTTATTTATCAGTGGAGTTATTATGGAGTTATATCAAGTATAAGTTTATTATGGAATGATAATACTTAATTGCCTCATCAGAAAGCAGAAGAATCTTTTGTTATTTATCGTAAAAAATTGAAAATTAGCCTCGGTACTTAATTCTATCATTAAAAATTTCCATTAGCAACGCGAAGAGACATAAAAAATATCAAATAGACCTTTATGTAAATTCAACGAATAAAAATGTCAACACTTAAAAAATTAATCGCTTTTTTTTTTTTTTTTTTTTTTTTTTTTTTTTTTTTTTTTTTTTTAACGTAGCTTAATTGCCTTATTCTAGAAATGCGAGAAAGATATTTTGCTTCAATACATTGATCGTGTGTATTTTATTTCTGGTATACAATATTTTGCAATTTTCAGTAAATAAATAAATATATAAATAAACAATATACACGTTTTCTATAGATGTTAGTAATGATACATTATAGATTTTTATAAGGATTTAAATATTAACGTTAATAAATCTAATAACTGTTTCTCAATTACTGTGATATACTTAAATATTTTTATTACTACTATTCTTCAGAACAACTGCAACAACAAAACAAGAATAACTACTAAAAGGACGCAATTTCTCTCAAGATGGGAATTGTAAGGATCGAAAAGCCATTCGCTTTTAGCTAGGATTTCGTCTTAAATGAATACCTTCTTTTGTACTTGTAGTATGTCCTTATATACATACAGGATGTATCAATACCAGATTTACATACTTTAAAGAATGCTACAGCACAGTATAACAAATAATTTTTGCATAGGTAACCAGGGAAGCAATCCATTAATTCTGTCAAAAATGCAGAGTGTTTATTTACAGTTTCGACCCAGGTATTTGTTTGTAATTAAAAATATTACAGATATTTTAACTAAAATTTCAAAATACCTGCTCTACTTTTTGTGAATTCTTATTGTGTTAAAGGAAGTGCTGAAAATGCACAGTATTTTGATCAGTGGTATCATAAATTACATTGCAAAATATAGATCGTGAGCTTTACCGCTGTTTGTCTGCGAATAGTGACTATTCCCATCACCTTCCCCCATGATATCGCTACATTCCAGATAAAGCAGTTTAAATTTGCTAACAAATGCGTTAAAATATTTTTATTTTTGTTAAAGTTCTTAACAATAATTATTTTCGATTGAAGTGAGGCCGCAGTATTTTTATGTGAATAAATGGATTGCGACACTGATTTTCTATAAGAAAATTGTTTATTGCAGTGCGCCATACCATTTCTTAATTTTTGTAACTGTTTGTAATTGTTTGTTAGTATTGAGACACCGTGTTATATCTTTCTATCTATCAATCTATCTATCTATCTATCTATACGGAAATTTTAATCTAATATGTTTATAATAGTAGAATAAATAGTATCATTTCTAAAAGCCTGATTAATAATTTTAAAATTATTTATTTTGTCAACATTTTTAGAGACAGTATTGTAATCTATAGTTCTAATATTTGTACTACATTTCGCAATAGATCATTACGCAATTTCTTGTGTCCTTTTTTGTGTGGGTTTGCCCTATACCTTTCTCATAGGCGTAGCGTAACCAGAATATTTTTTTCTGGGGGAGTAACGTATAATTAATGTGCTCATTAAACTTACTTAACATATCGCAGCATTTTTTTAAAAGTGCTTATGGCTTCACTTCGTCTGCCTCTCAATGCTCGTTCTTTCATTCGTATATTTTGATTGTTATGAGATTGATATCTTAATCCTAATAATATTATAAATCTGATTGTGTGCAAATGTTAGGCTGAAGCCAGCGTCAAAATGGAGCATTTAATGATCCTGTGTTTTTGCATATAGGTGGATTATAACACTCTTATGAACATCGGCTGGTTTTTGTTAATTTTATTCAAATATTTTTCTTAATAATTCCAAATTTCGTTATTTTCATAGAGAATAAATGGACATTTTTTCGTATAATATTTTAAAATGGTTAAATTTACTTTACCTTTGCTAATACTTTATCGTTGCCAAAACTAATTAAAAACCAGGAATAATAATTTTTACTCTACAATTTATATTCAATTCTAAAATTTTCACGTGAAAAATGAAAATGAAATAAAAAAAAATTAAAGAATTAAAAAGATTAAATAATATTGTTAGAAATAAAACGTACTTTTTTTAGTTTTTGATAATAATACAAGGTTTCAATATGCGTAACCATAGGAAACAGGCTAATATGACGTCATACATGGAAAAAAAGCGAATAGGCTTTGATTGGTGAAATAAAATTATCTTAGTTTTTTTTTCTTCAATTTTTTTCTTTTTTTTCTTTTGTATGGTAACAATACGTGGTGTTTTACCGTCTGCGCACGGCTAATATAACTATACCGTATTTTTAACACTTTCCAACCTTGTTGAAAAGTGTTTATGACTTCGGTTTGTCTGGCCGTATGGCCGTCTGCCGTCTGTCCGTGCTCTAACTCCCGTAAATATGCTCGTATTGCTCTGCAATTTTTATATGTTATAGTCGTTATCTATAGCATGTTCCCTATTTCAACGGAAGTGTGTAGCACTGATAGTTTTTTTACAGGGACACTCAAAAGAATTCCGTTTCATTGCTGTCTATGGGGAAAAATCATTGACGGTTTATTTAAATAATGTTTCACTATTTTAAACGCATTGAAATTTATATATATCACTAAGGTGCATTAGAAGAAGCTTAATATGGAATAGGGTGTGCATAGCACTTATAGTTACTTTACAGGGACAGTCAGAAGAATTCCGTTACATTACGTCTATGGAGAAAAATCGTCTGCGGTTTATTTAAATAATGTTTCCCTATTTTAAACGCATTGAAATTTATATATATCACTAAGGTGTATTTCAAGAGGCTTACTACAGAATAGTGTGTGTACAGCAGTCATCGTTCATTTACAGGGACGCACAAAAGTTCCCGAACACATTTCCGTATTATTTAACTCCAGACGGAGAATTTTAAACTGTGCTACGCGTTTCCTAACTGAACTAAAATTTAACATCCTATGTAATATATATACAAATCTATAGATCCTATACAGGGCTGAATAAAAGTATTCGGATTACTTAGATGTTAACTTTTAGCTTATTAAACGGTATGATTTGTAAAATTATTTTGGAAGCGTTGGAAAGTGTTACATAATCTATGCTTGACGCATAATTTTTCGTTCTTGTTTATTTAAATTTTAAAAAAGTAAAAAGAAATTTCAAAAGAAAATGGTTAGCAAATGTCAATAATATGCTCCGCAATATTATCCATGTCGAAAATGATGTCATGGATAGCGAGAAGAAGATATTTTCATTCTTAAAACTAAAAGAAATACCTCGATTACCTAAAAAAATGACGAATGTTAATAGTTCCATTTTTGTTGATAAAACCTAAAGATTTAATATTATTTCGTTAAAATAACATAATTTCCCCTATGCCAGTATTGAAATTAATTGCCTGGAAAAGAAAATTAACAAGTATTATGTCATTTAAAGGGGAAATATGTATTTGAAATAAAACGGGAATTTTCCGATATGTTTTAAAATGAATGTGAACCAATTCCTTACATTAATAATACAAGGATCAGTAAGCATATAATGTAGATGAGTTTCACGCCATATTTATAACGAAAAATTATTTTTTTTTTATCTATACTGGTTATTAAGCATGAGTATCCATTATATATAGATGAGAGTTTTCTGCTAAAAATCCCATCATAATTTTAAGAAAAGGAAAATGAACACGGATCTATTACATTAAAATCTGACCGTGTGTTTGTATTTCGAAACTACTCCTAGACTATCGAACGCAACGCGATTTACTTAATACCGGTTATCATTGATCCGAAGACTTAACTCTCAGAATGAAAAAAAAAAAAAATTCGATACCAAGATTTTTTTTTTTTTTTTTTTTTGTAAATTTTAATGAAGTTTCTCTAAAAACGGAAAGTAACGTACTCCATATTTGTGTATGAAAAAGGAGAAATAAAACAGATGAGTATATTTTTTACACCATTTTCTCATTAAAACTGAAAAACAGAATTTATTTTCACTTTGAATAGATAGATGGTGAAAACAAAATCTTGATTTCAGTAAATTATCCGAAAAATAAAAACATATTTTCATATATTCAAACTTCATGAATCAATTTATTCGGGAGAACAAAAATTGCCTGTCAACATACTGTCATTTAGAAAACAAGATTTGTTTCAGCTATACATTAAACCACGGAGGCAGAATGGAATTTAAAGAAAAAGCATATACTAATTCCAATTAATGTTTTTTTCAAGGATGGCCGTTAAAACGTTTCAAAAAGGCGTTAAAAGTAACATTGTTTATCAGCTAAAATCCACAGTTGTTTTTATCCAATTCGTATATTTCCACGATTTTATTTGGCCCTCCTTTTTGTATTGGTTGCAATTTCATTTTCGCGATTATTTGGCACAAAATTTCACTTTTTAAAGACATAGTTATGTCAAGGTCCCTATAACAAAAAAAATACCGTAAAAAATACCGCAAGTAACTCCTATGAAATGTGATAAAGAGTTAGTTAATTATTAACGTTTTTAATTATCGGGAGTGAAATATTTTGCTTAATTAATGTATTTATTATTATTTTAATGTTGCGTGAACGAAGTCACGGGTAACAGCTAGTAATATTATAAATCCGATTGTGTGCAACTGTTAGTCTGAAGCCAGCGTCAAAATGGAGCATTTAATGATCCTGTATCTTTGCATATACGTTGATTATAACCCTCAAATGAACATAGGCCGGTTTTTGTTCATTTTATTCAAATATTTTTCTTAATAATTCGAAATTTCGTTATTTTCATAGAGAATAAATGGACATTTTTTCCTTTAAAATTTAATTAATCACTTTACGTTGCTAAGTATTACCATTGCCAATAAATACAAAACCTGGAATAATAATTTTTCCTCAACAATTATTTTTTAATTGAACGATTTCCACGTAAAAAATGAAAATTAAAAAAAATTCAAAGTATGATGTTTGATAATGTACCATGATATTTGAAAGCAAATATGGAGTATTTGTTGTTATACATGAAGTATAAATATCAGTTACGTTGAGAAGACATTTTCTGTAAAAGACTGCGATATTATTAGATAGAAAAATGAATAATAATTATATTTTTATGAAAAGATTTCGTTTGGACCATGGAACTAAGAAAAGGATCTTCCTTGGTTTAGAGAATGTGACGTCATAAATAAAACCATGTATTTTCACACATTCCTAATAATACAAGGAGCATGAATATCAGTATATAGTATTATGAAAGTAGACAGATAATGGACGTAATATTTAAGATGAAAAACTGAAATATTTTTTTACGATACTGAGATCGATTGAGCTTCAATATCCGTTACATACAGATGTGAGTTTTCTGCTAAAATTTACTTCATGATTGCAGGGAAAAGAACATTACAAAGAATTATATAAATACAAAGGATATGAATTATCACTTTACTGCACAGCGTACAACTACGAATTTAAGAATTATAATATCATTAAAAAGATATTTCTCTGGGGAAAAAGTGGCGTCATCATATTGTAAATAAGACGTGAATTTTATAATATGTTTTAAAAGGAGCGTGAATAAATTCCATACATTGATAATACAAAGATCAGTAAGTATAGAAAGTAGATGAGTTTCACGCCATATTTAAAACGAAAAATAGAAATGTTTTTTTAGCTATACTAATTATTAAGCATAATTATCAGTTATATACAGATCAGACTTTTCTGCTAAAATCACATCATAATTTTAAGAAAAGAAAAATGAACACAAATCTATTATATTAAAATCTGACCGACTGTATTTCGCAACTACTCCTCTTAGACTATCGGACGCAACGCCATTTACTTAACATCGGTTATTATTGATCCGAGGTTGTCACACAAACTCTCAAAATTTAAGAAATTGAATTACATTTCGATATATTATTATTATTATCATTATTGTAAATTTTTAACGAAGTTTCTCTAAAAACGGCAAGTAAATTACTCCATATTTGTGGATAGAAAAGGAGAAATAAAACGGATCAATATATTTTGTATGCCATTTTCTCATCGAAACTGAAAACAGAATTTATTTTCAATTTGAATAAATGGTGAAAACAAAATTTTGATTTCAGTAAATTATCCGAAAAATAAAAACATATTTTCACATATTCAAACTTCATGAATAATTTTTTTTCTGCAGAACAAAAATCGTCTGTCAACATATTGTCTTTTAGAAAACAAGATTTATTTCAGCTATACATTAAATCAAGGAGGCAGAATTGAATTTAAAGAAAAAGCATATAATATTTCCAATTAATTATTTTTGAAGTACGGTTGTTAAAACGTTTCATAAAAGCGTTAAAAATAAAATGGTTTATCAAGTAAAATTGACATTTATTTTTACCCAATTCGTCGATTTCCACGATTTTATTTGGCCCTCCATTTTGAATATGTTGCATTTTCATTTTCGCGATTATTTGGTACAAATGTTCACTTTTTTAAGACTGAGTTACATCAAGGTCTCTATAACAAAGAAATACCGTATTGTATCCTATGAAATGGGATAAAGAATTAGTTAATTATTTACGTTTTTAATTATCGGGAGTTAAATATTTTGCTTAATTAATGCATTTATTCTTCTTTTAATGTTGCGTGAACAAAGTCACGGGTAACAGCTAGTATATTATAAATTTTCTATAGCATGTTTCCTAATGAAAATGGAGTTTGTAGCATTTATAGTTTGTTTACAGGGACACAAAAAATTACTCGGATAATTAAAGTCTATAAGTAATAATTTGAAGTACATTGCTTGTTAATAATTGAAATAATATTCATTATTGCTATATGCTAAATGTGTGTTCCATAGAAAATGGTAAGCCTAGCGTTTACAAAGTCGTACAAAACTTCGTTTTAAATTATTATTTACTGACTGTAAGTGCTTTAAATGTTCTTTAACAGTGCTAGATTTTTTTTCTGACATGATGGAAAGGAAATTAACTAATTGAAAATTTTCATTCCATGGTAATATATTCATTACAGTAAATAATGCCTGTAACATTAAATGTTCTTTAACAGGGCTGCACAAAAGAATACATATACATTATCATCTATGAAGAATAACTTCTAGAAGTCCATTTTAATTTAATACATTTTTAAGCTTAACGATATAGTATTTGAAACTTAGGTGAAATGTTTAAATTCATAGATAATATACATGGTTGCACAAAACAATTTGAATACTTATACTATTTATAATACGCTGAAGATCTTCTGAATTCTCTGAGACACTTTACTATAAATGAGTTGCTGTTCATCTGGTTTGGACAGCAACGACTGCCAATGATGAAGCATGGTTTCATTAATTTCACGGAAGTATTTCGAAGGCATGTCATGCCAAACATATGATAGAAATTGTCATAAATCATTTAAAGACACTGGTGTGGTATCACGTGTTTGTACACCTTTTTATAGAGTATACCAATGGTGGTTAAAGGGATTTAATTCAAGATTCATGGTGGTCATTTCATTTGAGGGGCGTCAGTGAAACTCTCTATCAGTGGGATTTTCTCAATCCAGGTAATCGCCTGCGGTGCATTTGTCAATAAATTTTATTTTGCCTAAAACTCCATTTCTAACCCTGGTGCGAAAATTCATAGAAAGACTGAAGGGATCACCTATATTACAATCTAAATATTTAGAGGCAGAGAGTATGCTTTGTATAAGTTCCAAGCATTATCAAGAAAAATCATCTCCGGTATCGCTAAGAAACTATGATCTTGTATAGCTCAAAACTGTCAAAATAATTCAATGTTTCCATGAGCCTGATGCAATACTCTTAACCTAACATCAGTGTGACACAGTCGCATTTGAGGATAATCACTCCATTTACAAGACTCTAATTATTAACGGTCCACAACTGGTAATTCTCGGCTCATACGAGTTGTCCATGTCCAGTTCTATAGCGTGCATTGGCAAGTGTTACTCAGGAGCGTGTTCTACTCCTGAAGCACAGTTGGTGGAGCAGGTTCTGCACAACCTGTCACATTACTATCTGTATGGTCCCTTCTTTCAAGTAGATGAGCACTTAAACTTTGATTTGCTGTCACTGGTTACATACGATATTGCTGAATATTATAAGTTGAAGTTAATTCAAAGCTACCTCTTCCGTGTGGTTTACCGCATTACAACCTGTATTCGTGTATTTTCGCCCTATTTCTTTTGCTGTGGAACGAAAAACCTTAATTGTTTTTTCTCTTCCTGAAATTGAATGATCCATGTGGCGACCGCCTACTATTTATCTTTAATCGAAAACGCCTAAATTGCGAACTTTCCCATTGTGTTAATTTTGATACTTGTTGATAGAGGATTAAATATCCAACAACATATGTCATATGGCAGCGTCCACACGTGCGTAGGAATGAGGCAACAGCTACACCTGTTTTCCTTAATATTTGATGTATGCAATCACACTGCAGTGTATAAATAGTTCATATATATATAAGCTGCACAAAAGAATTTGGATTAATTCATTTTGGTTTCATTTTGAATTCTCCTTTCTTCACCATTATGAATTCACCTATGAATGGTGATCGAGTGGAAGTGCATCTTCAGACGTCTTAAATTTTAGTACATTATGTGATATGTGTGTAAATATCTGCATATCATATATAGGCTGTACAAAATGGACTAATTACTATATTACTGTAAATAGGCAGTAATTACTTAAAGTGTGTTGTTAATATTAGTTGTGTAATTCTTATTTTTAAAATTAGTCATCTTCTTTCACCGTATGAAAAAAAAAAATGAAATTTTGCAACACGATTCTGGTAGAGTTCAAAAGCGTTTCATTATCGGTGTGTGTAAAATGATTTGTTTTCATTTGAAGATTTTGTACTGTTTTCTGAATTTTCATTAATTTTCTTATTTTTAATTAAAATTAGACATTTTATAGTTTGCTGAAAATTTTGTAAGAAAAAGTTATTTATAAAAAAAAAATAACAAATCATAAATTAAGAAAGAAAATTTATTTTATAAAAAATTCAATGTTTACTTCACAAAAAATAATCTTTTTATATAAATATGTGGTAGTTTGTTAATACACAGCATTTCTAAAAGAAATGTCTCAAAGTCTTTGGGGATTCGTTTTTATATTTCATCTTGTATCATAAAGCATCTGTCTGGTACAGGTGAAAACTACGAAATTTAGTTGGTAGTCAGTGGCCGGTAGACTCAGTTTCATTAGTGGCCACTATTATGTTTCAAACTTTCTTGACATCTAGATAAATTATAATCGTTGTATATAAACATATTTTTCTATAAGAGTTTTACACCTATTGTATGAGTGTATTTCGCATGATTAAACAGTAACTCTTGAAGAAAAATAATCCAACTGGTGAGATACTGAAATGTCCTTAAAATCCGCTTGTATACGGTGGTAAGAAAAGGAAAAAATTACTTCAAATGCATGTGGAATCAAAGCTGATGAATATATTTTGCAGAATAAAAATGTATTTCTTGAAAAAAATAATCCAACTAAAGAGTAAGCACATGAGATAAAGCCAAAATATTGAAAATACAGCTAAGTCGTTGAAATCTCTTTGCATCTGCAGAAAAAGAATTAATCCGTTCTCTAATTAGATGTAATCAATGTAGAGATACATATTTCCATGAAAAATGGTGTATTTCACTTGGCAATCGATAACAGATTTTTTAATCGCCACTTGGCTAGTGGCGATCGATGGCTGATTTTTTAATCACCACATTTTAAGCTTTAATCGCCATGTGGCGAGTGGCGACCGCTAATTTTCACCTATACTGTCTGGCAGTTGAAAAAAAACTAAAACTGTTGCATGTTTTTCATGTTTATGTAATTCAAAATTTTTCTACTCCTTCAGCTGTCAATCTAAAAAGTATAACAAAATCTTTCATATTTAATTTTATTTATGTGGTTGACATTTGAAATGACAAAACTATATACTCTTATACAATCCTACGGAAATATATATATATATATTTATAGGTATTTAATTTTTTACAAATATAATTTTAAAAATATAAAAATATAAATTCAAAAATCTTGTATATCCAAAAAAAAAAAATTGTTTTTGAGAAGTTTTTTAAGCATCTAGATTTCATACTTTAAAAATAATTAATGTTCAAGTTCTCAAAAATCCTTGTGAATTTTTTCTTTAAAATAAAATTGATGCTTAAAAAAATAGTTCTAAAAATATCTCCAAATAACAGCAATAAGTCCAAAAATATTAATCAATAACATTTGGCTAAAGAATCTAATAAATAATATTCTGGAAACATCATGAAATCAAATAAGTTACGTATTTTTTTTCTGTCCTAAATTATTTTTTCATATGCATTTTAGATTTTTTATCTTAATAAATGTTTTTATATTTTCATAGTGATTGTAATTTGAAAATTGCAAATTGCAATTTTTGACGAATAGACCATTTATGAGTACGTAATATCAGTACATATCACAGTACTAGCATATTTTGATGGCTACTGATTTTTAATGCTACAAAACAAACATTAAAAGCATAAAAGCAATAAGTATATATTTGATTGAAATAATAACTATTTTACTTCACCAAAAATAAAACACACGGAAAATTTTACTGTTAACAAAGGAAGAAAAATCCTGTCTCACGGCTAGATTAAGGAAAATTTCAAAACAATACAAGAACATGATTTAATTTTCCTATTTTCTCACAAAATATGCTTATGGCGCAAATTTAATTAACTTGTGATTGGTAAATAATAAAACAATTAAAATGAAACAGAATGTGATGATATTTCCATGATATAAAGAGTTTGACGCAGTAGTTTTCTATGATAAGGTTTTCAAATATCGATATGAGGAAATGAATTTAATCAGAATTGAAAATTTTGGTTTGTGTTTGGTATTATCATAATTATAATACGTTGTATCCTCTCTTTACATTTTCAACAATTATCTAAGATCAGTGAAATTTTTCAAAAATGTTACTCGAATAAATTTTGTTGCAATATATCTATAAGTCAATATGTTTTTCATTTACATATACAGTTTTCATTGCAGTGATAAACATTTTTAAAAAAGTCGAAAACTATTTTAAAAATACGACTTAAAAATACTCAGATACACGAATTCGAGACCCCGTCAGCAATTGTGTACGCTGGTACCAGGAAGGTATATCATGTGCAGCTACTGTAATATTTCAGGAGCTATTTGTACTCCTCTCGTATGCCGATGTATTGTAATCCCACTTGATTTTACACAAGTATCTGCATGTAGCGATTGAGAGCAAATACGTGCTCAGCAAGCTCCTCTGACGTGACTTCATACACTTGACATTGATTACTGCTAGAAAATGTAAAATAAGACAGATGTTTCTTAATCTAGCTAAATATAACTATGAACTAAGATATACAATAACATTTTCCGTGGTACCACCGATTACAAAAAGTGTTCGTTATTTTTAGAAACACCAAACAGCAATCTTTTTTTCAAAGTTTAAAGAAAGAGTTATAAAAACAATATTTCTTTTGCTGTCATTGATTTTCTGAAGCGTTTCCGAGTAGTTTTTTTTAGCGTATTAAACAGATTTCTCAACCCTGTATATAGGTTTTTGCGGATGATATCAAATCTCAAGTAAATATTTTCCTGTTCAACAAACATGTTTTATCTACATATATGATAAATTAACAACATTAACATTAACATTAAATCTAATGTTATTTTATTGCTCTTGCAAGTATAAATTACCTTACGTAACTGAAAATGTTTAATTGAGAATTAATAATCAGAAAACGGATATTACTGTTTATGAAACTTATTGATCATTATAAACACTTCTCGGAAAAATTTCGGATGATACGTGATTGCAAATAAAACTAATTTTGTTTTTATTGGTGCTTTTTTAAATTTCGAAAATATCTTAGTTTGTGAGGTTTCGAAACATAAAGAATGCTTTCAGGATTCATGGTTACCTCGGAAGAGGTTATTGTATACTTTTATTCGTGGTTTTGATATATTTTCGTTGACTGAGAAATATTTGTTTCGTTTTACAGTTTAAATCATGATATTTTGGTGTATCTGTGGAACAGATTTTTGAAACACCCATTGATGAAGTTTATAAGTGATGCTAACAGTGTCTAGTATCACTTATCAACTGCGTATGTGTATATGTGTATGTGTATATATGTATATAAATAAAATATATGTCTGCACGAAGATTTATTACCTTACACTTTTATTAGCTCGATAATTTTTTAGAGGAACCTAACATTCCATTTAAAATTGAAATAAACCATGAAATTTCTATAAATATTGGAAAAGATTTTTTTTAAAAATTGATATAAGTGTTTCAAACTGCAATAACCATTTTCAAATCTGTCACAAATGAATGCATTAGACTTTTTTTATATTACTTTGAATAATATTTTCGTTTACAGTTTGATACAGTTTTATTTTTTACTATTTCTTTACAGCTATAGCAAAAATTCATTTTAGAAAAGTTGGACAAATATCAAAATCTACCATTGTATTTTGCAGCAGTCAGTTTTGTGTTTGAACAAAGATATGTAAATTCCACAGCTAAAGAGCAAATGTTATGTATTTTAAATTTCTTTCAACTTCACGTCTTCAATATTTTAGATTATTCAGTCAATATACAGCGTGATTATAATTAAAATTGCAGTTTCAAAAAGCTGTAAAAAAGGACCACTGGTCAGAATTTATGTAATCTGAGTATACGTGAAGCAATGGGAATTAGTTTTGCGAAAGAAAAAAAAGTTCAAAAGTTAACCTATATATGGCGGTGTACTTGTCACAAGATGATAATTAAAAGACGTGACATGATGTTGTGGCACTCTTTGTTCGACGCCTGTCCACCACGACAAGGTGGTGCCACAGCGGATAGGAAAAAATCGGTTTTTAATTGTCCCTAGGACAAAAACTGTAGAAAAAGAAAATACGAAATTGGCTTTTAATTGCCCGTATGTCAAAACCATAGAAAAAGCAAAAACGAAATCGGTTTTTAACTATCCCTAGGCCAAAAACCAAAGAAAATGTAAAACCTAATGAAACCATCAATAAAAGAAAATCAGCTAAAGATATGTTCAATATGATGTCCACCGTTTTCTCTTACGAGCTTAAAGCGCATAACAGCATGTTCCACAACGGATCGAAGTGATTCAGGGCTGATATTTTGAATGTGTTGCGTAATGCGTGTTTTCAATTCACTTATGTTCTCATTTGGACCATAGGTGACCTACCTATGGGTAGGTACCTACCCCGTACCCAACTTGTTTTAGGTAACCTCACAGCCAGAAATCACAAAGGTTCAGTTCAGATGATGGTGGAGGCCAGGCTGTTGGGATATTTCTGTTGGAAATGGCGACTGATATTTCTGTCATTTACAAAATGGTGATTCAACAACTGCTTCATAGTTGTTTCAATGTGCGGAGGCCTTGCATACAAATTGTGCTATCCACACATCCGCGCTGTTGCAGTGCTGGAACGAGCTGGTTGCGCAAAATAGATTCATAACGTGGCCCATTTACTGTACAGGTGACAGGAACCGAAGGACAAATCTCCTCGAAAGGGCCAACGACAAATGCTGCCGTAAACCCGCACCATACAGTGACTTTTACAGAATGAAGAGGCAATAGTTGCATTCGGAACGGATTCTTCCTTGCCCATAATCTACAATTGTGAGTATTGGCAGTATCTTGGAGATGGAAATGGGCTTCGTCTGTACACAAAATTTTCCATGGCCATGCATTGCACACTTCCATTCGAGCAAGAAATTGCAGGGTGAAATCTCGTTTTGACAGATAAGCAGGAAGCAAGTCCTGAATAGGCGTAATTTTGTATGGATAGCATTGCAGGATGTTTCGTAAAATTTTACGAAACGTGCTGACAGGCATGTCTAAAGTTCGGGAATTTCCCCGTGCACTGCACGTTCCCAAAGCACTGCTTTACACTTCCTGCAATGCTGTAGCCACGTCTCCACTAACGTCGAAGCAATTGTTTTCCTCTCTATGCCACATTTCACGTCAAATGAAACCGCCTCTTCGAATTTATCAATCATCTTCTTCAGATCGAATGCAATCGGGCCAGAGCCGTTTCTTAAACCCTTTAATGTCCGAATTTCTTCAGTGCAATTGCCGCACAATTAATCTTCTTATAAAAAAGCTTCACAAACAGAGACCGAACCTTCAATGATAAGAGTCATGACTATATTCACAGACGCAGAATAACAGGAACTACATATTCCCCGTTTTTTTATCACAAGTGTAATGCGTGGGGCGCATTTTACGTCTTTTAATTAGCATCGTGCACTGTAAAAAAATTGCAGTAAAGTATCTGGTCATTCAACCGTTTTACAGAAAACGGTTACATAACCGTAATTTAACGCTATTCTGACCATAATATTGCCCATATTACGGTCAAAATACTGTTAAATTACAGTCATGTAACCGCTTTCTATAAAAACGGTCGAATGGCCGGATACTTTGCTACAAATGTTTTACAGTGTATGACGAGTACAGCGCCATCTGTCGGTGCACTTTTGAACATTATTTCTTTCGCAAAACAAATTATCATTGCTTCACGAATACTCAGATGAAATATCTGGTAATTCTCACCAGTGGTTCTTTTTTTTACATTCTTTTGAAAGTGCAACTTTAATTATGATCACCCTATATTTTTTAAAGTAGTTAAAAGGAAAAATAAGCAAAAGACTTATTACAAACTCAGATGTTTGAAAACAAAGAAATGTAGTGAAATCGACTGCAAGAAATCGACTACGCTGTAATAAATTTGTAGTACAATTTATACATACATATTATTATTTAAAACATTATAATACTAAAGAGAGTCTTTTATAAGAAAAAACATGTATTTGAAAATCTTTCTAAATAATTATCTTCCTCTATAATTAAAAAATATAGATTAATCTGCAACTACTAAAGTTTATCACAAAAAAGCTGCTATTATATAAAATCATTTTCATTCGAAAAAAGTAATAATAAATAATAAGTAAATAAACAGTTGAATTCTTTCAAATTCCTAAAAACTCTAGACTTAACATTTTTTTCTTTGATAGCTAGTATTCTACCGCTCTGAATCTTTTTTTTTTTTTTTTTTTATAAACATATGTTATTGTACACCTGCGTTCTTTCAAGTTATCAGACTCAAAGTTATAAGAATTGCATTTCTCAGAAGTATATTATATGGATTTTAGTTAGTTTCATAAGATTATTTACTCAACTTCAAAAACTTATTGCTCTTGTCATATCTTGTATAATTTCTTTCATATGTATGGAAATAATATATATATATACATAAATTGTTATTATAATTATAAATTTAAATAAAAAGGAAGGAAAGTGTAATTTTTAATTACTCATATTTTTAATTAAAAAATAATAAGTAAGTGTTCCATGATTAAAAATCCACTTTAAATAAACTGAAACGAAAACATTTTATCGCAGAAGAAGCTAAGAGAATTGAGCCTAAATGTCTGGACTCATAAATGCGACAAGGCTTTTGTACTAAAGTTTTAATGCATGAATCGTATATAAATGATAACAAATAACGACATAAATAACGAAAAATTTTAACTTCCTGAAAAAATGTGAAGTATTTCACTGCATTTATAATATATTTTTAAATAATTTCTCATAATGATACACATAGCTCATTATCAAGCGCCCCTATAAATCCCTAAATGGGGCTAATGATCATGAAACAGAGATCACAGTTTCGGTTTTTTAACTTTGAAAATCAAATACTCGAACGTCTGTTTCATCTATCTGATGTAAAACCAGGAAAAAGCGACACGTTTTCAATTTCTCCAAATTAGAGTCCTTCTAGAATATTCTAAGAATCGGATCCGTCAAATGCGGAGAATGTTTTAGCAGATTTGATGGGATAAGTTTATGTATATTTTCCTTAAAATGATATTTAGATCAGAAAATGTGAATTAGTTAATCTTTGTTGCATTAATAAATTATGAATTTTCTCACGATCATGCACTACTGTTATCAATTGACTGGGTACTTAAATATGTGTTTCAAATTATCTAAATCGAAAAAATATATGGCTTATAAAATTTTTATCAAAATATGACATGATAATAAAAGGCATGTATTTAAGCAAAAATTAATGAATTATGATTACTTTATAATTTAATACACTCATATGATTAGAGCTCTAAAAAATCTTATGCAGATCGAGAACTCCTAAATTTAAAACGGATTTTATATTCTGACATTTTACCATTCAGTTGGGTGTGCTGCACTACAATAATCTTTCGTATCAAATGCCTTTCAGCGCCATAAAATAATACAAATACAGAAAGATTAATTAAATGAATTAAATATTTATAGACTAGACATACCCACAAATGACTTAGCTAATGAGAGTTTAGCTATTAGAGTTCAATCATCAACGTTTAGAGTGAAATGTAATTAGAGTTTAATTATTAATGATGATCTTCTTGATAAGGAAATACAATATTTTTCTTGATTTTGATGTTAACTATGATTAAATAATGATTGCTAATGAAGACATAACAATTAATGTTGCCGTACTGCCAGCAAAAATTTTCAAATTGAACACTATGAATGTAGTAATGCAACTCATCTAATAATGTTTGATGTGTCTGTGTAACATAGGATAGAAATATAAGTGGTGATGAAGATTTTGAATTTTCCATCTCACGCTTTTGAAAGCTGCACCAACAAATAAAAAGCGTGGTCATGCAGTGGTCAAACTGCGCAGAATACTTAACAAAGAAAGCATATATAAGAAAAATTAATAAGGTGAAACAGCATAAACATAGACAAAAATTCTAAAAAATAAAAAATTAAAGCATAAGGAAAATTGAAAAACGAAATATCTGCTTAAAATATACAGTAAAATACATTGCTTTGGTAAAACTGAGGTGTGCCGCAAGGCGCAGGGTGGCGCCCGTCAGGCGCGTCAGCCGTCGCACACAAGTACTGAGGGACTTTTAACGCGCACGACCAGGAGGGGCCTCCTGTATGCGAATCGACCAGCGAGAGCACAGCCACCTGCGCGTCACTCCCATTGAACCGACGTGTTTGACGACAGAGGTTGTTGCGATATGCGATGGAGCCCAAGCTACGAGGATACCACCACAAAACACCTTGTGAGACTCCTCCGACGGCTTCGTATACGGAACCCCAAAGAGAGAACCGGGTCCTAGACCACAAGCCGAACTTCCCCAATGACTCTTAATGTACCACAGCTCCGATCATCGAGTCCTAGGGAGGGAGGAAACGACTTGTTCATCGGCAGCGGTGAGCAGGAGAGGCCTCTCGCTATCACGGGGCCTCGAGGAAAAAGGCCCCTGACGCATAGACACGCTAAGTTTGTCAACCCCAGAAGCTTTTCTTTCGGCTAACCCTGCAGCGAAATGCAGGAGATGCCCGATCGACTCAACTAGGGGATCATTCACATATAAAAACAATCACACAAAAACAAAAACACAACAAATGTTAAGACAACAACGGAAAGTTATCTAAAGAACCACTATCGGTCTTTGAACAACAACTTCAGCTGCAGAGGATGACGTGGTGGTTTCGGACCATGCATGTTATACCCACCTGCCTGTAACTACTCTTTGCCGCTTGCCAGTTCCGAGGGTCGCTGCACATGTACTGACCAAGCGTCACAACAGAACCATCACACACCGTGCTCTTCAGAGTTCGATCTCGCCACCGTCAATCCCTCGGATAAACTTTTGGAGACGGTCTAATAAATGTTGTTTCTGTCATTCATTAATTACATCTTGCTTTTACATGGTGAAAGTTTAAATGTTGAAGTATTAATTTTTAAATTATAAAATATTTATAATTATGTATCTCAAAGTTACATTTTTAATTATTTTAGTTGTTATTAAAATAAACTCTTAGTACATTATGTTGTCCTATAATAAGTATTTCAAAATTCACATTTATGTATTTCAATTGTTTTTTTAAATATTTAAAAAAAAGTGATTGGAACTAAAGGAATAATTTAAGATGAACTAACATGCACGATGTGCATTTTTTTTTTTTTTCATTTCCGTACTTTTTCCGTCTCATTTACGTTTTAACTACTGTAAATGTGACCAAAGTGACCAAAATGCAATTATCATATATTGTTCGCTTAAATTACAGATACGTCTAAAAAACTAGTAAGTTTTGAATTAAAAGTACAAAATTCAATTTTTTTCTGCTAAATAAAACAAATATTTACTTAATAAAATACCAAATATCCCCTATATAGGAAAAAGGATTGGGGAATTGCGTCTCATTTAGGCTCAGTGATATTGCTGCAAAGTTCGAAATAACTTTTTTGTAAAAAGAAAAATAAACATTTGGCCATTCTCAGGATTCCAGAAAACATGAAATTTAATGCTTCTTCCTTTCATAGACTGACTTCCTCAGCCTGAAAAGGCTCTTTTATAAACTTTTGTTACTGTACACCTGCGTTTTTTCAACATATGAGAATATCAGATAAACCACAATTTCGCAGAAGCATATTTCATGGCAATAGATTTAAAATTTTGGTAAGATTGTTTTTTTCTACTTCAAAAACTTAAATTGAAAGCTGTTATTTATTTATTTATTCATTTATGTTTTATCAATTCTTTTATAGACAGCGAAAGAGAAAAATAAAATAGTTATCATAAGTTCAAAATGAAGAAATAATTAAAAGAAATTTCTTAAATTGTTTTATTTTTTACATTAAAAAAATAATTTTCCAATTTATGAACTAAAATACTCATTTAATAAAATGAAATTGCATTATTTTATCATTTAAAATATTGAAATAAAATATACTGTTACCGTAGATTTTAAAACCTTTTTTAAAAATAAATTTTTGTTTGAACACGTCGAAGTACTTGAAAACATTTATTTTAATGTTTCTTCCTTTGATAATCAACATTTTTTCGCTTTGAAAATTTCTTTTATAAACTTATATTATTACACACCTGCGTCCTTTTAAATTATCAGTCTTTCACTTATATCACAGATATAAGTAACATTTCAGTATATTGTATGGCATATTTTAATTTGGTAACATTTTCTTTCTATTTCAAAAGCTCCTGGAAGTCAGGTATTACATATTTTATAGATAAAACATTCTTTAGATATTTTATAGTTAAAACAAACTGTCGTTTAAAATTAAATGAAAAAAATTCTAAAGCGAAATAATGTGATAGTTCATTTTTTCCCCTTTGTTATTGTTTTATGAAGGAATCAAAATATTAGAAAGAAATCAATTTGTTTTTAGTTTTAGATGAAACAATTATGATTGATCAAAAGAAAGACTCGAAGTATAGATAATAATATGATTCGGGCCAATGAAAAGTGTCATTGGTATAAGAGAGATTTCTTGGTTACATAGATTAGATTCTGAAGATGTGTAATTGGAAATTTTAGATTTATTTTGTATCTCTAACATTTTTTAATTCATACAGTATATCCGCTTCTGATTGTTGATATTTTTAATTCCGTTCAACTATTAACAAAAAGTCCGAATTTAACGAAATCTTCGTCTTAAAAAAAAGAATCGAAATTTAAATTTTGAGGGGATACACAATCCCAATTTATTACATGAAATCTTTAAATTTATAATTTTTACTTTGTTTAAAAATGACATTTTTTGACTTACTTATGCAACCCAGAAAACTCAATATCGAAAGTTAATGTACTAATATTTTGAAAGAGTGATGTTTCGATGTGGAAGATGTTTTTTTTCTAGCTCTTTTATTTCAAATGTTAGTTCGGATAAAAAGTAAAAATTAAAAGATTAGAAACTATATACATTTTTTCCTTTGGTTTTAAGCCTTTTCTGTTTCATAATCATAACAACCATCATTATTTTATACTTTACTAGCTGACCCGCCAGGCGTTGCCCGAGCCCTTGTAATAAATTTAAATCTCTTAAAAAACTGAACTCTGGCCACGGTCTACGATGGCTTCGGAACCGTATACCAGGCATGCTCGTACGCTGTAGAAAATCTTTTATTTTCCCCTTTCACCGCCAGGGGAGCATTCTGTTCTAAACAAGCCTCTTTCCGAACGAACTTCTGAGACAGGTCCCCGCTGCCTACGTTACTGTATAGTAGGCGCACTACAAAATTGAGCTGGTTCCGAGAAGATTGGAACATTATTTGCCCAGTTATTGCAATAAGGCACAGTTAGAGAAAATAACCTTGAGTGAGGTGCCGAAGGGAGGAGATGTTCGAGTGTCCTTCAGGAAATAACTAATTAGGAGACCCACTTTGCATGCATAAAAATTCGTTCGTTTTGTTAAGCTAGGAACTTAAATACAAAGTAGGCTTAAACTCTTATTTGTAAATAGTGGTAACCGCTACTCATAAATTTAATTTAATGTTATAAAGGGTGACTATTAAGTTAAATATAATGTTTGGAATCACTTGCGTTGAAATCGGAAAGATAGTTGCTGATATATAGAAACGGGGCATAGTTAGAGAAAAACCTTGAAGGAGGAGCCGGGGGGGGGGGAGGGTTGTTCAAGTACCCTTCAGCAAATGACTAATTAAGAGGAGCACTATGCATCTTTCGAAATTCGTTCGTTTGCATAAGCTAGGAACTTAATTACAAATTTGGCTTACCCAATTATTCGGAAATAGTGGTAACCGCTACTCATAAATTTAGTTTAATGTTATAAAGAGTGACATTTAAGTTAATTATAATGTTTGGAATCACTTGTATTGAAATCGGAAAGATAGTTGCTGAGATATGAAAACTGAGCATAGTTAGAGAAAAAAACCTTGAAAGGAGTGCCGGGGGGGGGAGGGGTTGTTCAAGTGTCCTTCAGCAAATGACTAATTAAGAGGACCACTATGCATCTTTCAAAAATCATTCGTTTGCTTAAACTTTGAACTTAATTACAAATTTGGCTTAAACTATTATTCGTAAATAGTGGTAACCGCTACTCATAATTTTAGTTTAATGTTATAAAGAGTGACAATTAAGTTAATTATAATGTTTGGAATCCCTTGTGTTGAAATCGGAAAGATAGTTGCTGAGATATGGAAACGGAGCATAGTTAGAGAAAAAACCTTGAAGGACGGGCCGGGAGGGGTGGGGGGGGGGGTTGTTCAAGTGGCCTTCAGCAAATAACTAATTAGGAGGACCACTATGCATCTTTCAAAATTCGTTCGTTTCCTTAAGCTTTGAATTTAATTACAAATTTGGCTTAAACTGTTATTCGTAAATAGTGGTAACCGCTACTCATAAATTTAGTTTAATGTTATAAATGGTGACTATTAAATTAATTATAATGTTTGAAATCACTTGCGTTGAAATCGGAAAGATAGTTGCTGAGATATGGAAACGCACAGAAAAAAATAAAACCTGAAATGGGTAAAAAAAAAGCCCAATTTGGGTTGAAAGATTCTTAGGTCTGGGGTAACCCATTTTGGGTCCATACCAAATTGGGTCATGACACATGCCTGTTTTGGTTGCCACTGTGTATCCATTTTGGACACTGTTAAGGACCCATTTTGGGTATCTTAAGACCCATTTTGGGCATCACTGAGAATCCATTTTAGGCAGTATTTAATACCCATTTTGGACACTGTTAAGTACCCATTATGGGTATCTTAAGACCCATTCTGGGCCTCACTGAAAATCCATTTTAGGCAGTATTTAATACCCATTTTGGACATCACTGAGAATCCATATTAGGCAGTATTTAATACCCATTTTCGATATCTTAAGACCCATTCTGGACACTACTGGAGAATCTATTTTAGGCAGTATTTAATATCTAATTTAGATATACACCCAATATGAATACCACTAATTACCTATTTTGGAGAATATTTAATACCCATTTTGGCCATGCTAACACCTATTTTGCACAATCTTAAATATCTATTTTAGAATACATGAATACCCAATTTGGGTGCCTTTAAATACCTGTTTTAGGATGAATTCAACATCCAATTTAGATAAATTTAAATACCTTTCTTGACACATTTAATACCTATTATTTTTAACATTGCACAATCATCCCAAATGCTGGATACAGTATTTATGAATTTATTTTAAATGTTTATTAGTGTACAGCTTCATAACTTAGTGCTTTTATTAAAACATTACAGTAAAATTTTAAAGTTAAAATAGTACCTTCAAAAATTATTCATATTTGAAATATAAGGCAATTAGCTCAATTTCGATGAGATTCCAATAATGAATAGCTGAATAATTTTCTCAATATTTAGAATCCTTCTTCTCGGGATCTTGATTTGAAACAAAATTATGACTTTCTTATGGGATACACTATCAAATTAAATGTGTTATGCCACCAGCTTTTATATGATTTCTTTCATTTGTCACATTAAAAGATAATTAAGATATTGATTTGTACTAATTTTTGAAATTTCTTAGAATATTGATAGAATATTATTCTCACCACAAGCAGTAGATTTACTTTTAACATTAGAAAGACCAATTGGGGTTATTTTGACTGTCGAATAGTGAAATCATAATTGTTATTTATCACAATACATAGTTTTGTGATATTTTATATATGAATATAATATTCAGGCCTTGTGTCGACGTCTAAAATGGAACTGAGTTAGAGTTGATCATACTTTTAAAGACTATAGTACCCCACGTTTACTCTAATATTATTTTCAAATAATTATATGTTTTATTCTTGCTGATGATCACATTTAATCTTCAAATCTTTGTTTAAAAAACAGCTTTGAATAATGTAATAATTATTCTTAAAAAATAGAAAAAAAATACAGTCAAATATATTATTAGGTACATTAGGAAATTTTATTGTCCAGACATTTATATTCAGCTATTGTGTATTTAGCACAGCTTTAAAAATAAATAAATAAATAAATAAATAAATAAATAAATGGTGGACTCATGCAAGAATTTTGCACTGCAATCTAAATTTTTTAGCAATATAATATTTTTTATTTATAGATTTAAACTTCTAATGAAACAAAACCATAGTGGTACAGATGTCACAGATGCACCGGGGTTTCTTTTTGGCACCAAAATGGTGATTTTTTGCTTGGTGTGGTAACCTGGTGACTTTTGCATCATATGAAACTTGGTATTTTATAACAAAATGAAATGTGTATGTAAATAAATTAAAAATAAAATAATATAAAAATAATTACTAAATAAAATTAAATACATGTGTATTAAAAATAATGCGTGTTTTAAATAAAACTATGTGTAATTATAAAATTAAATGTGTGTGTTTTTAAAATAAAATTATAACACAATTTTAATATAAAATAAAACTAACATGTTTGTAGAAGCTAGGCCGCCTAACAGGTATTCGAAAATGAGATTTTCTCGCTAAAATAGCAAAAAAAAAAAAAAAAAAAAAAAAAACGGCAAACCCTGCGATATCTATTTCATAAGATTAGTCAAGCCAGAATATCAACTCATTCATCCCATCAAACTTACAAAAAGGCACGCGCGAGAAAAAACCAAAATAACAATCGTATTTTAACTGCATTAGAGGAAGACATCATTCCCTTAAGAAAGGGGGGGGGGGGAACATGGACAACCTATTGTATTTTTTTCTCCTAAACATTGAAATTCGAATTTTGCTTTTTTATCATAAATATAAAATAAACACATGCAGAGATATCACACTTTATCTTTTTTGTACTATTTATTTTTTTATAATCATTGTGAGCGTGATATAATCCAGAATTTAATTTTTGTGGTAAGACAATTTGAAGAAAACATATCATTTCATTTATGAAAACAATGCCAATTTAATTTTTAATTAACAGCAATCTTTAATCAAGAAAGATGTTTTAGGAAAATGTAAGTGTATATGTCAGAAGCCGCTTTAAAAACCTTTTGAATGATACTTCATTCGTTATTCTGCGCTTCGTAAATTCATAGAAAAAGGGATGTTGACAATAGAAATTATATATATGATTGCCATGGATCACCACTTTGTTAAATTTACCTGTGATGATGCTTAAATTAAACTTAGGAAGTTTTAATGGTCATACAATATTAAATTTGGTGCCACTTAATCGGACATTTTTCAAGACAAACAAATATTAACACAGCTTTATAACTGTTACTTTTAAATATAAAATGTTGTGTTTTACATTTAATTATTTAAAGGGAGTGGAGAAAAATTTAACTTGATAATGGCAATGAAAAAAAGTAATATGAAATCGTAAATAGCTGCTTAACTCCGCAGTACATAATACAACAATTAACACATAAGGTTTAAAAACTACATGATGATTAAAAATTTGATTAAAAAAAATATTTTAAAACTTACTTCAATTTTCTTGACTTGTAGTTCTTGGCGCAGTACAGACAATGTTCGAAACAAAAAACATAAAAGCAAATATGGTGCTCATAATTTGCTTTATGCCGCACAAATGTAGGAATGCTGTTAACAGCTAAATTATACTCTTAAAACTGTATCTCTGATATAAAAGGTACATTTGGAATATTTGCGTCCCTGAATATTCAGAGACACATGGTGCCCTTGAAATTAAGAGGCACAGAATGCCTTTGAGATTAAGAGGCACAATGTGCCTTTCAATTTATATGATAGTGCTTCTTACGTAAAAATATATTCTGTGCCTCTAAAGATACTGGTACATGTTTTTTTTGTGCATCTCATTTCCAATATAACCCAAGTCAATAAATTAATACTTATACAGGGTGTCCCTCTTATTTTTTTTAATTTATTTATTTATTTTTTTTTTTTATGACAAAACTAACAGAATTGGGATACTTTGAATTTTATGAATATTCAGTGTTTTCAGGTTCTAAAAACAAAAAGACTCTTGTACAGAAAAATATTGAAAATTAAAAGAAATCAAGGTATAATAAGTCAGTAAGATTTTGCCGTAACGGAAAGGACTTTTTTTTTTTTTTTTTTTTTTTTTTTTTTGTACTTGTAAGGAAATGCAGGAAAATTTTCTACATATAACTCTAAAATGCAGGGAACACACAAATAATTTAAATTTTTAATGTTTACAAAAAAAAAAAAAAAAAAAAAAAAAAAATATGTAAACAGTTTTTAATATGATAAAGAACATTTTGAAACATTTTTGCAATTAGAAATATAATACTTATAAAGCTGCTTAGGAACTTGGTATGGGACAACAATAAGAGGAACAGCTTAAATAAAAGAAATTAGATGCATAAATAACAAAAGTAAAAAATCTTATGATGTACGTTTATTTTCACAACTTAACATTTATAAAACTTTTTTTCTTTTACATAAAAATATAAAGTCTTTAATTTACAAATTAATGTTTTCCAGTTTAAGATTTAATCAAAAAATGAGTTTAAGAGCTTATATCTTAACATCTTATTTTTACTCTTCTATCGTAAAAAATCACTTTATATCAACCATCTACTTAAATTAAATAATTTTCATACCTCATTTATTAACTCTCTCTCTTTCAGTTGGAAATATTCATTATACGTGTAAATAATTACATTTTATATTTATACATTTACAGTAAACTCTGTCTACCGCAGAAAGATTTTCAAGTCCCAGTGAATTTATAGACATAGAGTAAACTTTGCTGAAGGTAAAATAGTACGACGGAAATTTTTAGACCCAATCAATTTCACATTAGACATAGAAGAGAGGTTACAGTATTTAATACTATTTCTCCCGCCGTCAAATTATAACATTTAAAGATTTGATTTGTTTATTTTATACATCATTTTTAAAGCTAAGAAGCATAAAAACAATTCTGCAATATATTAAAAATGATTTGTGGTTGATTTAATCTAAAAAAAGGGGGTGGGGGAACAGTGAACTGGTGTATCAGAGGTCACATTTACTCATTTGATCAAATTATGCTGGATGTTAAATAGTTTTTTTTTATATATATACTCCCAGCATTTTATGTTTATTTTACCATTTTCTCCCATGTTTTATTTTATCCCTCAAAAATTACATCAAAAGAGAGAACATAAAAATTCTTGTCATTACTGATGCCTAAGAGCTTAAATGCTTTAAAAGAAATAAAACACAATAGATGGGAAAACAAAAATATGACATATAAATAAAATATACTTTATTTATTAAATTTACTGTAGATGCAATAAAATTTTAAATGTAACATAAAATCTAATAAAATAGTTGCACAGTCTAATTAAAAATTATATTATACAAGTTGGTCAAAACAGAAGTTGCCATTTCAAAAAACTTGGAACAGGTCTCTTCTGTTGAGAAGTAGTATATTCACCCTAGGGAGAAATTTAAAAGAAAATAATTAATATTTAAATATTTAATATTTGATCATATCTACAAATTCAAATACCTGTTTTTAAAAAAAAATTCTAATATTACAGTAGATTCCTGACTAAAATGTGTTCAGGTTGAGAGTTAAACTTGAAACCTTTCACTTAAATTGACAACGCTCTACCTATTGAGCTACCTGGACAGACAACTGTTGGCAATAACAACTGTTCTGTCATGTAGACAGCTCAACAGAATAAACCACAAGTAATGGAACTTAATTAAAAATGGATGCTAACATAATCGCCAATCAGGTTATCTAAGTGAAATGTGTCTGCTGGCTATCGGCCCAGGTAGCTCAACAGACAGACAATTTATCCAAAGGTCTTGATTTCGACTTTCGGCCTGGACGTATTTTCATTCAGTTAGAAAAATGTCAATTCATATATAATATTTTTATCAACCAGTTTGAGTTAAAAATAATAATACATAATAATGTACTGCTATAGTTTTTGATGTATTATTGTTAGAAAATACATATTACAGCTTGATTTGAACGAACCTTTAAGAAAAGTATCCAATTTCTATGAACTTCCATTAACATAAACATGTGAGCTAATTTAATAAGTACTCACAATCGAGAAATGTTAAAAAGTCAATTTTAATTTTGCAATACTACAATTCTTTACGTTATGTATGTTACCATATTTAAGATTAGTTTAATCTTTATAAATTTGATATATAAGCTATTGTAATACAATTTGATTACTTTAAACTTAATTTTTTTGAAATTATTTAGTTCAGGGTCGGCAAGTTTTTGCCGCAGGTGGAAAAAACCTCGGTAAAAACTGTCCTGGCAAAAATGGCAAAAACTGAATTTTTACATATAAATGCACATTTTATTTCTTTTACTTATCTTAAATTAACAAGCACAGAATAGTAGTACAATGCATTATGATGATAACTTAATATACTCATCTTAATTACTGAGAAATTATTAATTTCATCATAAAAAAAATTTAATTGAAAAAAAGCCATTGTTAGTCTGATTTTTATGCTGCAATAAATTAACAATATTGCAAAATCTACAGAAATTATAAACACTTCCAGTTTTAAAATAAAATGTATCAACCTATCAATCAGCATAATGCAATAATTCAGAGATGTAAAATATAAGCAATAGTAGTAAGTACATGTATTAATATATTGTGTTCAAATAAGTGAAATCTTAAATTTCTTTTAAAAAATTAAATATTTTAATAACAATAACATAAAAAATTAAACATCCAACATTAAGCGGCACTTTCATCACCATCATCATTGCAAAATAATTTTTTTTTCAGCATTCCATAACAAAAAACAAGTTTGGTAACATTACTTATTGTCAAACTATTTCGAATTTTTGAGTGGACAAAAGAGAAGTTGGAAATTATTCTCTCGATTGCAGCACTACTGGCTGGGCGTGCTTGCAGGTGTGCTATTAACCTACAAAATTCTTTGGAAATTTCACATGACTTTGCGACACTTCTTCACCACTTATTGGAATCAACTGTCATAATTACTTGTTCTGAAAACAATGTACTTTGGAAAGGTTTTTCTTTTAGTTCAAAGTTCACGGCATATGATAGGAAAGATGGATTTATTTTTTGTAGCCATTCTCTGGCCTGTTCTTTTTGTTCGTAATTAAGGTGCTCACCCTTATATTTTGGGTGTAACAAATAGGCAAGAAGATGCCAGGGCAAAATTGCTTTTTCAAACCTTTTTTTAACTTTTACAAAATGGGGTTTCAAATTATCATCTTTCAGCAAATTGCACCATATATGGCAAGCATCTGCTATTGTTGTTGAATCAGCCTACAAGATATCTAAAGCTGTTGAGACTGGTTTTAATTGCTTAATGAGATCTTTTATTTGTTGCAATTTAGTTTAGGTGAAAAGTTATTAATTGCCAATCGCACAGTTTTCTTCATTTTGAAATACATCATGAGGTAACACAGTTTTATTTTCCAATCCACTGTGCACTTGCATAATTCCACTGATGTCTGTGTCTATATTTATCAAAAGCTGTCTGAGGAATTCTAATTTTTGAAAAGTTTCTTAGAATTATTCAATGTTATTTCTTTTTTCAGCATTTTTTGCAAGTCTCATTTTTAAAAATTTGTCTCTATCTTGCTGGGGAAAAAAGCCTCACCCATTTTGTGCTTTGTACATGAATCTCAATTTTGCCCACACTAGTTGAGGGAACATCTAAAAATTTTTATCACAGTATGAAAGGGATACTTCTATAAGTAAATAATGCTTTTGATCTTCGTGAAATTTTCCATTTTGAAAAATTGCTGTGATAAACCAGCTTACTGCTTTCCCTATATATAAAAATATTAATATTTAATGAGTATTAATATTAAAATGTGATTATAGTGCCTAATTAGAATTATGAAGGTAGTGTCATGTAATGTAACAACATGAAATATGTAATATTATAGCAACACTACACAAATATTTAACACATATATGCAAATCAATTTAAAAATACCAATTGTTATTGCACTCCATGTAGCTCTTTCTGGCTCCATCAGTTTCTCTAGTTACGAAGAACTAAATATGCAGAATTTCCTTCTCATTGGAGTAACTTTAACTTTCATAATATCCAACTGAAAAAGATTAGATAATTTATCATTAGTTTATAAAATAGTAAAGACACATGCTGAGCTATAAAGCCACAGGAAAAAAAAAAAAAAAAAAAAAAAAAAACACTGCAATCGAATTTATGTTAAAATCTAATGCCTTATCTAATTTATGTAAAAAAAAAAGAGGTTGTGTGGCCATTATTCAATGACTGATCATAAGTTACCTAGATTTTTAATGATTCTAAATGTTTGTTTTTGTACATATGAAACACAAATGTTCTCTGAGTAATTAAATGAATTATAATATGAAACCAATATAATTAAACATTCTTTAAATCAATAACTTAAAAGAAGATGGTTTGTTATTTTAAATATTTACATATCTAATATCTTCATTTTATTATGTTAAATTCATTTCAATCATTTAGAACAATGCTTATGTTAAATTTTATTTTTATAAATTATAAAAAAGTCCCCGCACCCCTTCTTTTTTTAGCATATTATTTCACGTTTGTAGCTTAAGTCTAGCCTTAATCCTTAGTTTGTAGAATGTGCATTTGCAAGCAAAGAACAGGTAGCCTTTTTACGGTACTTTTGGGTTAGCTGGGTACCAGTGATACATATACATGTATATAATACACACACACACATATATATATATATATACTAGAGATGAGACTGGCTCAGCCCGAGCCCAAGCCCAGGCCCGACATGGACTCGGGCTCAATTTTTATATCAGTCTTCGGGCCCGGGCGGGCTCAGGCTCATTCTTTCTGAAACTGACAATTTTATTTATACTCATACAGAAAAAAAAAATCTTTTTTCCCCCCTAAAAAATTACATATTCCATTTTAATGCTATTTTGATCAGAATGAATAAAAGGGGAAGCAGGAATCTCATTTTTCTTTTCCAGTTCCAGAATACTACTTTAAAAGAAAATTTGCAAGTTTATGTGCGGCATTGATGCAACGACGACCGGATGATATGGCGCGAATAATTTCGGTTTTTGTTTGTAAAAGTATGATATTTTTCAATAGGAACATTTATTTATTTATTTTTAGATATCAAAAGCAAAGTGAATACTTTTTTTGTTTGTAGTTAATCAGCATTAGCTTAAGATTTGGAAATTTTTAGTCTTCTATTGTGTGCGAGTCATAATGGCTCTTTATATGAAAATAATGTTAGTGATTCTATTTTTCATGGCTCTGAACATTTACAAAGTCAGTCCCATTCGTAAGTCATAATAATTGTCATACATTGTTATTCTGATAAGAAGGCAATCGAAAAGTGTTTCCGCACTTTGCCTATAAAAGCATAGGATCTTTCATATAACGGTGCCAAATTTTAAACTTAAGCTGATTTTCAGGAACAAGAAATATTGCTTTAATTAAGGAATCGATTACAATTTACGAAATTCACCTATTATACAAAATAGAAAAATGACTTAGGAATAGTAATTACTGTAAATTTCATGCATTTATTCATAAAATGTACTTCATTAATGTGTCCATCAGGTTTGCTTGTTGGGTGAGAAAATTATGAGAATCTTTTAAGAAAGTATATTTTTATTTCATACAAAACTTCTCTTTTGAAAATAATTAATGTAAATTCGCATAAAGTTTAATTAAGTGCTGGAGATTAACAATTATTTTCATGTAAGACATTTTTTAAATATGAGATATTACTTTTAAAACATTTTTTAAATATTATGAATTTTTTTCAATATTGGGTTCGGGCTCTGATGACACAAAATGTTTCGGGCTTGGGGGAATGGGGGGGGGGGGGGCTCGGATTTTAAAATTGTATATAAATACATACATATATATATATATATACACTTATATGTATGAATATTTATATATATATATATATATATATATATATATATATATATATATATATACCTACACTTACATATATATATATAAATTTATATATGTACATTATATCACTGGCACCCGGCTAACCGAAAAGTACCCATTTTTTTTTGTTTGGATTCTATTAAGCTGTACCTGCAATGGTAGGTGGGAAGGCTTAAACAACCAATATAACAAGTTAATTCGTACAACTCATGGAGTGTTTGCATTCCAGTTTCCAGTCCATACAGTTCAGCATCAATTGTGCAGATATTTTCAAATTTTGGACTTATCCACTCCAAATTGCAAAACAAACTTGAAGAACAGAAAGCATACGAACTAGTGTTTTGCTACATGTTCCACGGAAAAAAAGACTTAGAATGGGACTAACATTAAAACAATATAAAAATCTGTATATTATTTATATAGGGTAATTTTATACAATAAATCATACAAATATTTTCACAATGTACTTTCATTTTTAAAAATTAAAGTATTTAATAGTAGTTAGAAAGGGTCTATTTATATAAACCAATCCCCTATAATCTCCAAAGTTTAATCAAATCAAAAGTCGTGTAAATTATAAAATTTTGAAGATTATTGTTAATTACTTGTTATTATTTCTCTTTTGCACATGCAAAATGAGTGATTATTAATATATAAATGAATGTTTAATGACAATAAGATATTTCAAATATGTTTTGCTATAAAATATCTACTCAATATAAAAAAAGCTCACCAATTTCATACAAATAAACAATGTAAGCATAATCAAATATACAGCATTTAAATAAGCATATGTGTTACATTTAAATACACAAATCAAAATACACATTGACCAATGATTAGTTTTTATTTTATGAAACATTGATGTAATTGTTGTTTATTTCAATACTTTAGATTTCTGTTTGGAAATTGTATCTTGCAAGTAATGAAAATATGTTCAGAAATGAAAGACTGCTTCGATAAAATTGAATACAGTAGACTCTCTAAAATCCACAAATTTCTAAAATCTGCACATCATTACAGAAGAAAACAATGAAACTTACAGTTGAGATGTAGGGGAAAAATTCAGGATTTTTTAAATTATTATATCATTCCATGTACATTTTAATATGTAATTCTTATTAATATGGCTGAACATGCTTTCTCATCAAGGAAGTATAACTTTATTTCTGAAAAAAAGACAGTGCTGTTCTCAGTGTTGATTGTGATCTTTTTACCAAATAAATTAATGTATTAATCAAGCATTTTTGGATATTAAGTTTGGCTAAGCATGAAATAAAACTTTTGTTTTATGATTTTTATGTAAATTATTAGTGTAACTTTATGAGGCAAGTTTCAGAGAATAATTAAAAGAAAAAAAAATCTCATCATTATTATGCCTATTTTTAGTTATGTATTATTGTGTACTTGACCTTTACCTTAAAAATTTTAATCATGCTTTAAATTTTCTTACTTTACTTAATTATTTTAATATTTTACTTTATTGTAAGCATTCATTACAATTTACAGTGCATTATTACATTCAAATTACTGTTTAAAAAATGTAAACAAAACAGTGACCAGAAATCCATAATTCTAAAATATGCACAATCTCTGGTTTCAAGCTATGCAGATTTGAGGGACTCTACTATATATATATTTTTAAACTGTTGATTTAATTATCTTTTAATTTATGGTTCAGGGAGAAGCAAGGATTAAACTGAAATTTTCACTGAATTAATGTTTAAAGAAATAGCAGTAACTTTCTGTAAAAAATGGTTAAAAAAGTTTCTTGCTGCCTTTTTTGTTTCAATATCTTTACTTTCAATTTTATTGTTTACATTTGAATATACATTTGATTTTTTGATTTTAATTATATTAAAACAAATATATTATTCCAAGAGATTCCTATATTTATGAAGTTTAAGATATGTTTAGTTTTGAAATTTTAAATAATAACAGGCTATAATAATACGTTTAACAAATATTATTTGTTTCTTATTATGCTAAATAAAAAATGAGCACCCATTGCTGAAAAAAAGCAATGAACATTTTAATTTAGTTTTCAAAAACACATTTGTGCAACAAGATGTTTTCATTTGTTACAGCAAAAATAAAAAAAAATAATAATAATAACAACTTGAAATAAAGACCACTTTCTGTTTTTCTGCAACATCATGGGAGCCAAAACCAATCAGATTATTTGAAACAAGCCAGAGCAAATATTACACTAAATATGCAATTCTTAAATAAGCTTCAATTAAATTGTAATAAGTAAACAAATTTTATTACAATTAAATAAACTTTAAAGATTTATGTTGCGGTTAAATAAGAATTTATAATTTTGTTAGATATTAAACAGATGCATTTTATTTCTTAAAAAATGGCAGTTCTCTGACCGTTAGTTCACAAGCACTATTTTATGTTCTGCAAAATATCATCATAGTGATCCGCAGAACTAAAAATTGTAAATTTACTGGTCTGTGAGATTTCAAAAGGTTGGCGACTACTGATTTTACATTTTTAGATGACTGATTATTACTTAATAAAAAATTAAAGAATTTTAAACTTTGTGTGCTGGGGGGGGGGGGGGGGCTAGATTTTCTTTAAAAAAACAGACATCTGTAGATATGAGAAAGATTCAGAATCCTGAACCTGAAAGGTATGTGTAGTAGTAGTTTGCTACAAAATATATACTTTTTCCCCAACCAGTGACCATAAGAAATAATGACAATCTGTAGCCAGGCCAGCAACACAGGTATTATAGTATTATTATTTGATGGTTTTTACCATTGTTTGAAAAAACTATAATGTTTCATTCAAAAATGCTTAGTTTAATAAAAAACTAATTAAATTTTTGTCAAAAATATTTGTGTATTATCATTACTTTGAAAAATATTTTAGAGTTGGTAATACCAATTAGAGTCCTGCATCGGGTCGGTTTACCCACTTTTACCCGCACCCAACTCACGGTTCATTTTGAAAAATATAGTGCCGACACGACCTATGGTTCAGGTCGGCTTGACTTCTAATTTTTTTTTTTTTTTGCAGGTCGGGTTGCGGGTTCGGATTGACCCGCTTTTCCAAAAGAATGTACATAATATTTTTGCAGGTTAAAAATATGTATACAATAAGACCTCCATAACGGACACACTCGAAAACCAACCTTTTATGTGACTTGGAAAGGAATAAAAAATGCCATTCATCTGATCACTTGATCATAACTCGTTTTTTTTTTTTTTTTTTTTACAAACTGTGTTCTGTGCAATAATTTGCAAATGTCAGCGACAAATCTCAGTTGCAGTGTCAGATTTTTTCATTGACTCTTGCTGATAAAACAAAACAAATTGCTAACTCACGAAAAAAATTAATTTTCTTGCGGTTATACTAACGTATTATTATATCTAATATTTTAATACTGGGTATCTTCTTTGTGGACTACTTTTTCATAATTGTATTGAAATATGCATTAATTTTCTGTTCCTTCAGTTTCAGGTTAGTTCGGGTATTAATATTTTGGGGTTCGGGTCAGTTTCGAGTTGACTTTAAGCAAAATTTTCAAGTTCGGGTCGGAAACACAACCCGACCCATGAAGAATTATAATTCCTTGTCCTCAATTTCAAGTGTTGATTGAATCTTTCAACAAAATCTAAAAGTAGCGAAAAAGTGGACAACTTTTGAAAAGTAGTTTGTAGTCGCTACTTTTTAAAACAAGTAGTTATAGTTGTAGTTTAACTACATTTTTGATAAAGTAGTTGTAGTTCGCTATTAAAATAAAGTAGTTTTTCAGACCCCTAACTTATTCGCATTCAAATTTATTTTCATAGTTCTGTTCAAACTCTTTGTGAAAATCCCAACAATCGGACATGCTAAAACCTAAATATGAGCCATAATAATTATTCAAGGTTGAACTTGACTCGCAGAAAGAAAATAAGTCATACCAACCCGAAAAAATAAATAAAAGCAACCAGATCCGCTGCAGGATTCTATTCAACGATCTTGAGGTGTCCGCTATTGCGAGGTTTCACTATATTTGAATATTAAAGAATATAGATTTGTCCATTTTTCTATATAAAATATAAAATTGGTATTAGAGATATTATACATTATTTTTCATTATAGCAATAAAACATGATTTATTGTTCTTTCATTGTGGGTGCGGGTCGGGTGCAACCCGACCCATACAGGACTCTAATACCAATAACAAAATGATAAGTATTGTTTTATCATAATTAACAGAAAGTTAATTATTAATTTCATTTCTTTTACTACTTCGGAACAGCTTCAGCATTAGCCTGCTGTCCGCCATCTTGAAAAAGGCACTGTAGCTTTAAAATTTACAAGGTACTGCCCACACACACACACAAAATTCTGGCTATGCTTTTGCAAATACTAAATAAATATTGATTAGTACAGAATGATTTACAATATAATATGTACTAATTGCACTCTTTTAAGCAAAATAAACTTGAGTCATGAAAAGCAACACTCAATTGAATCAATATTCACCTCTGTACTTTAATAATTATTTAAAAACAACACAAAATGTCACAAAACATGTATGCATCATTTAATAAAAGCATTTACTTAAGGTGTTTTTTAAAAACATACAAAACTGTATTTCACATATGATAAAACCTAGCGGTTTCGCTCTTTTAAGATTGCGTATTAAAAAAAAAACTTAGCAGCACACACAGAATACACAGATATATAAAATATATATACATGGATGTATGCAGGAGAGTTCATTGTAGTGCTGTCCTCCCCTAGTTTTGCGTGTCTCTATGTATTGAGTTAATTTTTATTTTATCATTCTCAGAAAATAATAGTAAATCAAATATACTACTTACTTATTATTCCAGAGGCCAGACTCATTGTTCACTTCATCTTGTTATCGTCGTCAGTATTCTTGTTATTGTGGCCGTATCCATATTTTCCGCTTCGGCTTTTTCATTGAGAAGATAATAAAGATTAATTTATACAAAGTTTGGGTGGCTGGTTACGTTTAAATCGTAACAATCTGAACATCAATCTGCTTTAAAAATACGAAAACTTAAACAAAAATAAAATCTAACGTCCATGCGCCGAATCATGAGGAACAAAACAAACATCCATTCGCCCCAATGCATGACGGTTAGTCGGCTGTTACGCGTGCGCGTGTTTCAGTGTGCTGTGCTGCTGAACTTGACAGGCGGATTTGAGCTAGGCTGTAGCCCAATTTGGGTTTCATCCTATCCCATACTAAGTATCGTATAGATGTGGCTATGAATACGTAACCGTTTTCTTCCAATTTGGGGAGTATTGAGACCCGTTATGGGTCTGATACCCTGAAATAGGTATATTACAACCCATATTGGAGTTTGAAAAGCTAATATGGGTGTTATTTCATTTTGCGTAGCATCCTAAAATAGGTTTCCTTTTTTACTGTGCGGAACAGAGTTAGAGAAAAAAACCTTGAAGGACGGTCCGGGAGGGGTAGGGGGGTTGTTCAAGTGGCCTTCAGCAAATAACTAATTAGGAGGATCACAATACATCTTTAATGATTGATTCATTTGGTTAAGCTAGGAACTTAATTTCAAATTTGGCTTACTACTTTTACACTACTATTCGGAAATTCCGGTAACTGCTTTCTAGAAATACACCTTGAAGCTTAAATGCAATTAGACACTTGTCCCTCTTAATTCCCGCAAATATAAAAAAGAATCTGTTAAATAAAGTTTTCTGTATTAACAATCTCCATCATAATAATAAATGTCATGTAAAAAAAAAGTTAAACCCGACTAATTGTCATGAAGAAAAATATGCCTGCAAAATATTTCAATCAGTGGGACGTATGTGTAATTTGTCATGTACAGGTGGCGTGACATTCGCATGGCTCCTCTACGCTAATAACTTCAATCCATGTTGACACTATTTAGTTAGAAATCCTTATTTGTGCATCGCTACTCTTGTTTATTTAATTACTTCTGTGAAAAATCGATGCAACCAACCAGTGAACCAACCAACCCAAGAGAATAAAGCGTATTTTAATGAGAGTTCTTTGTGCATTTTAATTAATATTTCAGAAAGTAATTAAAATATTAAAATTCTGAAGTAATGTTGCACCAGGAGAGGGTTTGGACTACCTAAATCTAAATTTTCAGCCTTCTAGGTGGGCCAGATTTTCCTAGCCGTCGCCAACAGACACACACACAGACACACAGAGCGAAACTTTCTTTTATTAGTTTAGATAATTGAATATATAATTTCCTTTATTCAGTTTTTAATTGCATTTCCAGAGCGTTTATCATGACATTTTTCAAGATGATAATATATTTCTTGATCACTAATTTCTAATCTAACAATAACTGTAATTCAAATTTAATTTGAATTCTGTCTCCGAAATCAGTCTATATTTTTCTGGTACTAAATTTTTTAAATTATAAATTGCAGAGAATAAGCTAATGTTTTTCAAGTCTTACATTTATTATAAAACATTTTCAGAAACAATTTTCTATTTAACAGCAAAGTTTCTCTTTATCTGATGTAAATTCCAAAACCATTGATTCTAACAGCTTTATGTTTTCATTATCATCTAAATGATACATCTCATTCTAATGTTTTTAAACTTATTTTCAGAAATTTATACCATTGTATTTTTTATAAACCTTCATATTTAAGAGGTAATTCACAGATTATAACCACTCCTCCTCCACAAAATAAACCTCCAATATATCCCAATATTTCATTCATTTACCAAAGAATATTATTTAAGTAGAAAATTTATCACCTTAATGAAACACACAATTTACACACAGAACACCCATTTTCTAATATTTTAACACATTTTGAAATATCTAGATCAATAGATGTCATATTTAATTATAATCCTGTATTTCATTTCAATTTTTCAGAACATGACAACTATACATGCTTGGATAACTTAAGAATAGTTGAAAATTAGAAAAAGCAACTACTCAGGACTGTGTATTTTAATATATTTTAGAAATAAAAAACATAATTTAAATATGAAGAAAAGGGTATTAATGTGATCATAAAATTAATAGAAGAATATTTTTTATCCTTTATAAAAGGCTGCCTATTATCCAAATTTTGATAATAAAATCCTAATGAAAATTGGACCTATGGGACCCCCTGGTATATGATTTAAATTAATAAGAGATAGTTATTATGATATGCAAAGTAAGATATTAAAGAATGGGATAAATCTTCTTGATGACCAGGATTTAAACAAATATAAAATTTATATTTTCGATAAAATAACCAATAATAATTTTGAATTAAGAGATGTTGCAGAAGAAGTTCAAGTAAAATATAAATCAGATAATGATATTTTATCCTTTACTGAAGAAACAGCAAAGAGCATAAAATAAATGAATAAAAAATCTTTGCAACTGAAAAAAAGGAAAAGTTAAAAAAAAAAAAAAATTGCAGATCCTAAAGATGATAAAAACGCTGTTAACAAAAGATATGTTGAAAATAATTCATTAATTTAAAAAAATGACAAATTTATTGCAAAAATTAAAATAATTAGGAATGTTAGAGAACTTGAAAAGGATAAATACGTAGTCAAAAAAATATATTTAGATAAGAGAGATATCTGTATAACAAACGACAATCTTCAAACTTTTACACATGGATAATTTAAAAAAGTAAAGTTTATTTTGTTAAATTCCAATTTCTGCATCAACACTTGAGATTATCTACTGATATGTATAATAAAATCATTATATATTTAATATATATTACTTTCACTAGTAAGCAAACTGATTCAATAATAAAATGAACATCGATAATAAAGTAATTTTATATAGAGGAATGGGCAATAAAGTTTAGGTAACATATATTGTATGAGTAAAACGTATTGTAAATTATAAAATTATCAATATTACTTGGAGTTGATTAAAACAATGTAAAACATATTGAAACGATTGATTACCATTCATAAAAATCATTTATCATTAAAATTAATATTAAGGGTATTAACTGGGGTTATGTGCCTAAAATACTAAATTGAAATAAGACCTTATTAGAAATTTTGCAAATGCAGTAACTTCGTCTTTAATTTCGAGATATCAAACCGTATCTTAATGTTTTATTATGATAGTTAAATATAATGTTGATTGGGATAATATAGCAGTTTCTGAAACAATTTCAGAAGACTTTCTAATTATGAATGAGGACTATATCAATTTGGATATTATTTCTAAATATCAAGAATTAAGCGGATTATATATAATAAATAATGCTAGGAATCTCGACAGGTATAAAATATCAGAATATCAAAATTTAAAAGAAACATTCATCTATACTAATATTATAAAGGAGTAAAGATTGTTTGTTTGTTTGTTTGTAGGGGGTAATCTCTGGAACTACCGAACCGATTTCAAAAGTGATGGTGGCAAATTGATGGTAACAACCCCTGCTCCAACATAGGCTATATTTTACGTCGGTCCCACTACCCCAGGGGGGTGCAGGAGTGAAAAACCTTCTAAAATTGCGATCTTTTCTATACTGAAGCAGCTAGAAATTTGAAATTTGGTGTTGTAGTTACTTATAAGATGTAAATGCTCTCTAAGAACAAAATAAAAAATATCGAAATTTAAAAGGGTGAAATGAGCGAAAAGCGTTCTAAAAACATTCTAAATTACAATTTCTATGGAATCTCTAGAACTACCGAACCGATTTGAAATTTGGCGTTGCAGTTACTTATAAGATGTAAATGCTCTCTAAGAACAAAAAAAAAATCGAAATTTAAAAGGGTGAAATGTGCGAAAAGCGTTCTAAAAACATTCTAAATTACAATTTCTATGGAATCTCTAGAACTACCGAACCGATTTGAAATTTGGCGTTGGAGTTACTTATAAGATGTAAATGCTTTCTAAGAACAACAAAAAAAAAAAAATCGAAATTTAAAAGGGTGAAATGAGCGAAAAGCGTTCTAAAAACATTCTAAATTACAATTTCTATGGAATCTCTAGAACTACTGAACCGATTTCAAAAGTGATGGTGGCAAATTGATGGTGACAACCCCTGCTTCAACGTAGGCTGTATTTTATGTCGTTGTCACTGCCCCCAGGGGGGGTGCAGGAGCGAAAAACGTTCTAAAATTGCGATTTTTTTTATACTGAAGGAGCTAGAAATATGAAATTTGGCATTGTAGTTACTTATAAGATGTAAATGCTCTCTAAAAACAAAATTTAAAAAAATCGAAATTTAAAAGGCTGAAATGAGCGAAAAGCGTTCTAAAAACATTCTAAATTACAATTTCTATGGAATCTCTAGAACTACCGAACCGATTTCAAAAGTGATGGTGGCAAATTGGTGGTGACAATCCCTGCTCCAACAGCCTATTTAATAAAAAACTATGCCTTTCTGACGACTGGGTTTTTCGCTGATTGTTGCCACAGATTAATCTCGGAAAGTGAAACATTTGAAGTTACTGAAAAAAAATAGTAGCTCGAAAAGTATTTGTCAGAAAATTGTTAGGCAAACTGCGTTTGAAAAGTAAAAAATTGTATTTTTCTTGATATAAATTTCAAATCTAATGATTATGCCATTTTTCAAATATTGAATTTGAAAAATTACCAAATTTCACAATGGAGTACCATAGCGAAACCTTCATGCGTAAAAAGATAATGATAAGGGTTGCGTGTCCTGGCGTGTATATTGGCTATAGCACGGGTCACAAATTATAGTAGCCTTATTATTCTGTTAAAATATAAAAGTGAATTATGAAATGTCAATATTCTGTTGGATTAAAAGTTTGTTATAAGAAATTGACCAGCGTAGCGGGCGTAGCATGCTAGTCTTAAATATTTATAAAATTAAACATCACATTAATTCCTTGACATAAAAATTATCATAAACTACTATTAAATAATGAAAATATGTGATAAATTGGAATGAATTGATTTTGTTTTATTAACTCATGAAATATATAATACCAATAATTACTCCATTTTGAAAAGTTTCAATGATGTAATAAAAATAACATTAACTTCTAAAGCAGATAGACCTAATAAATTTTTTGAGCTACACATTTTATCTTTGAAAAGAAAATATATGTTGTAATAATTGGAATATGATTCCTGAAACCAACTAAAACTAATATATATATATTTCCGTTGCTAATGAAATATATATTCATTTGCTTTCATTTAAACAAGAGATTTTATATATTTTCACACTAAACTACCATTTACAGATATTAACAACACATTTCACATATATAAAGCCAATGTAGATGTTATTTACAAAGATATATGCTACTTTCCTCCAAACAGATGAAGTCAGTCCTTTTAAAAACATTTATATGTGCTAAAAAATTATTTTCGCCCATCGTCTTGGGCATCCTCAGTTTTTCTGATCTTCATTATTGTTCATTAGTCGGATTTAATTATAGATTAAAAAAACGATAATTTATTTGATAATGCTGATCTCAATTTTCGTTATAATTATGGAACTTTTCCATGATGTAATTTTTTTTTATATCTTAAGACAGAGATTTTTTCCTTTTTTTATTTTATAAGTTTTCGTGTCATTTCATATTTTTTACTTTCATTTTCTCATTTTAGATCTATTTTTTAATTTTTAATTTTTTGGGCAGTGTTTTATTTTCGAATATCTTAAAGTCATGCAACAGGATTTGGTATAAAATGAGTCTAACTTTCGTGAGAATTTTTTGAGTTCCGAAGGAAATCGAAAAAGTAATATTTAATGGATGAAATAATATTCAGGGTGTCCGAAAAGTCTCTAAACGGTCACATAACTCGATAAACATTCATCGGATTGAAAAACGGCAATATGTATGTTCAATATTTTTTAAAAATCTATTTAGGGATATGAAAGTTCCCTCCCCCCCAACTTTGCCCAACCGGGGGGGAAAGGGGGACAACTTTGAAATCTGGAATGATGACCCCCATTTTTTATTACAGATTCGGATTCTACGGGAAAAAATACGTAACTTTTGTATTGAACATTTTCTTCAAAACATTATAGATGGCTCTGTAATCGAGTACAATGCTGTGAGAATCGTTTCCATTGCAATGTCTGGAAACGCTCGAATAAATCAAAAAATATACATCAAAGTGAAAAACTGAAAAATACGTGTTTAATATTTTAGAAAAATGGCAACTGTGATATTGAACATGCATTTTTCCGTTTTTCAATACGATGTATATTTCTCGAGTTATTCGAGCGTTTCCAGGCATTGCAATGGTAACGATTTTCACAGTATTGCACTCGATTACAGCGCCATCTACAATGTTTCGAAGAAAATGTTCAATACAAAAGTTACGTATTTTTTCCTGCAGAATCCGAATCTGCAATAAAAAAATGGGGGTCATCATTTAAGATTTCAAAGTTGCCCCACTTTAACCCCCGGGGGGGGGGGGGGGCAACTTTCATATCGCTAAATAGATTTTTCAAAAATATTGAACATGCATTTAGCCGTTTTCCAATCCGATGTATATTTCTCGAGTTATTTGACCGTTTCCAGACTTTTCGGACACCATGTATATACTTCAACAGAAGCAATATTTCAATGATATACAAGAGCGATCAAGAATAGAATAGTAACTATAAGTCTAAAACTGTTAAAACACCAGTATGACTTTAACGTTTTTCTCCTATTAACAAAGGGATGGAAAAATAATCAATTGAAAACAACAGTTGTTTCCTAAAATAGGAGTGATAGTTTTGAGAAATAAATAAAAGAAAAAGTGACTAGGATTTACAAAAAAAAGTGTATTTTAAGCAAAAAGCAAATTATTCCATTGAAGAATACATAAATTCTAGGTACATTGAAGATGTAATAAATGTAATAATTATCATGTTAGTTATTCCTTCGAAAACTAATTACTATAATATTCACAGAGCAAATTTATTCACCGCATTCAGTAATTTGTTTTCTTCGTCAAGGGTGATTAGAATCTAGCCAATGAAAAAACAAGAATGGTGCCAGCCATGGTATGTATATTCCAAGTTTTATACTTAATTATAATTTGTTTATAAATCATCCTGGAATAATATAGAGACTCCTCAAGATAAATTTTATAACAGTAAAAAGTCGAATGCAAACTAAACAGAAGGCAAAGGTCTTGTTGTAAAGAAACCAATCCCTCCAACATTCATAAAAGATGAACGAAAATATCCTCTACAGTTAGAAAATAAAAACCTTATCCCTTTTATGTTTAACTTCGCACGGTTATTGAAAACATTTAAAAAAGTAGAAACATTATTCCTGAAACCACTTTTTCATTCATTTATTAAATAATTTAAAAAATTAATTTAAAAAATGATTTTATTTCAAAATGATCCTATATCCAGTCCAAAGAACTAATCAATTAACGATACACATGCTTTTATCTTTTTGAACGAATTCTCGTCTATGAGTACAGCTTTCATGTCACAAGTATTGTTGTGGAATTGTTTGTTAACTGAGCATAGATAAGATCAAACAAAAATATGCTTATTGCGTAAAATCTACAAACGTTTCCAACATCACTTTCAAGTACTACTCTTCTTGATGAAGCTGTTTGATTCAGCTTTAGTAGGTACTTGAAGCTTGGAAAATTGTATCCTCTAGCACTCTTTATACGACAGGCTATTTACATTTCCCTTAGTCAGATGCTCGAGGCAATATATGACTTGGTGTTTCTATTACAATTATATTGACAATTCTTTTTTTGTATTGTATCTAGGTTAATTTTTCAAATATATTGAATGCATGCATTTAATAATACAATGTGTTATACTGAGCAAATATTTTGTCAATATAAGAAGGACATTTCTCTTTTATTTCTAGTTGATGTATTTATAGAAGTAAATTTTAAATTATGAACAAAACTAAGAAAAAAAAACTTGTCTAGGTACACTCTTGAAAAAACCGTCAATTACACGTTTTTTTCGGTTGCTGATTTTTCGTTAAAGCAGGAAAATTTCCTCATTTCCTCGCCCCTCGCCAAATACAGAAAATCGGCAAATCTAACAAATCTAAAAATAACCCCATGTTCTATAATCTAAAGTTACATTTACCTTAAATCAGAGGGTTGTTCCGACAATTGTACTGCAAAACACTTTTTAACACTTTCCAACATAGTTGAAAAGTGTTTATGAATTCGGTTTGTCTGTCTGTCTGTCTGCCGTCTATCTGTGCTCTAACTCGCGTAAATATATCCGAATAGTCCTGCAGATGATATATGTTATTGAGGTTTACTATTAGCCCAGTAGAAATAGTAATTTACCTTGCAAAAATTCGGGTAACTATGATTTTTGGGTATGTTGTAAAGGTTGACCCTCTAATAAAAAAAAACAAGTTTTCGACCTTCTAAACCTTGTGCGTTTTTCACAATATCGAAAAAAACAATATTTTTCGGCACTTTTTTTATTTTTCTTAAATAACTCTGTTTTAGTGCCTTTTTACAGAAAAAGCACTTACACCATTTTATAGACGATAAAATTCTCTACAACATGCACTATTGATGTTTGTAAATTGTCCAAATAGGGGGTAAGATCCGAAGCCGGGAAAATGGGGTAAAATTTGCAAAAATCCACAAATGACGTTAGATTTTGCTTAATAACCCACTTTTAGTGCATTTTAGAGACAAAAGCGTCATAATAAAGTTTGTAAAGCATGAAGTAGTCCATTAGTTTTATTTATTAGATCATTAAATATCTATAATAGACTCTAAAAATCAGAACAACACGATTTATGGTTAAAACAGGAAAATACCGCCTGACAAGTCACTAATTTAAAAATGAGCTTTTATTTTTGATATTGACTAAACGATGCAATTTATTAATTATAGTATATACAATAAAAGGTAACTGTTGAATAGTTGAGGGGGGGGGGGGGGAGACGAAGTTAACCAAAAAACCTGGTCGGTAGATATAGGCACGGCAAAGAGGTTGGGCCAAGAATTCCGAGTCGAAAGTAAAATTAATAGCTGGGAATAATGTAAAAAAATAATTGAAAGAAAAACAAGTTATAATTTAGAAATTTTAAAAGGGAAAAGTAGTATCTAAGGCCGAGACTAAGGGAGGTAGGGGCAAAAGGAGCATTGTGCCCGGGTGCAATAGAATGGAAGGAGAAGCAGACACACACTGAAGATTTGGTTTGTCGTGGTTGTATTAATTTGTGCCACATATTTTTGTTAATTAGCCAAAGTTTACATTGATGGTAAATGTATCTGACGTTGTAAATATTAGTCCCAACAGAAAGTTTCAAATTCATTTTGAATCATATAGAAATTAAAAGTTCTTTGTTTTTTCATTCCCCAACAATTTATCTTGCGGCATCTGTGGAAACATGGTCATCATTAAACTTAACCTCATCAGAAGTATGAATCTTCAAGCGACGAGCTCTTTCTGAACTTTTTGTACTTTTTTTATTATGTTCAGGATAAGTTTATAATATTTTCTTTATTTTAAAATTTAAAACTGAAATCAAAACTCAGGAAAACAATTTCCCTGTATACAGATTTCCATCTTATCAGGTACAATTGTTGGTATTCTTTCTGTTGGGACTAATATTCGTAACGTCAGATACATTTACCATCAATGTAAACTTTGACTAATTAACAAAAATATGTGGGACAAATTAATACAACCACGACAAACCAAATCTTCATTGTGTGTCCTCTTCTCCTTTCATTCTAGCACTCGCTCCACATGCTCCTTTTGCTCCCACCTCCCTTAGTTTCCGCCTTAGATACTTCTTGTTCCTTTTAAAATTTCTAAATTATAACTTAATTTTCTTTCAAGTATTTTTTTACATTATTCCCAGCTATTAACCCTTAATTGCATAGTGATGTAAATTTCCATCACTGTTTATTTAACTTTTAATAATTAAATCAACTTCTTCGCCACCACTATATTTATATAGAAATATTAATCCAGTAAATTTCCCGTGAACTATGTTGCTGAACAAAGTTAAAAATCTATCTTAAAATTTCTGGTATCTAATATTTAATATATGTATAAAAAGACACAATTGTAAAAGAAAAACTCATGCAAAGAAGGGTTAATTTTACTTTCGACTTGGAATTCCTCGCCGGACCTCTTTGACGCGCCTATATTTACCGACTAGGTTTTTTGGTTAATTTCGCCCCCCCCCCCTCAACTATTCAACAGTTACATTTTATTGTACCTACTATAATTAATTAATTGCATCGTTTAGTCAATATCAAAAATAAAACCTCGTTTTTAAATTAATGACTTGTCAGGCGGTATTTTCCTGTTTTAACCATAAATCGTGTTGTTCTGATTTTTAGAGTCTATTATAGGTATTTAATGATCTAATAAATAAAACTTATAGACTACTTCACGCTTTACAAACTGAATTATGACACTTTTGTCTCTAAAAATTAATGTCATTTGTAGATTTTTGCACTTTTTGCCAATTTTACCCCATTTTCCCGGCTCCGTATATCACCCCTTATTTGGACAATTTACTAACATGAATAGTGCATGTTGTAGAGAATTTTATCCTCTACAAAATGATGAAAGTGCTTTTTCTGTAGAAATGCACTGAAATAGACTTATTTAAGAAAAATCGAAAAAAGTGCCGAAAAATATTGGTTTTTTCAATATTGTGAAAAACGCACAAGGTCTAGAAGGTCGAAAAATTGTTTTTTTTTATTAGAGGGTCAATCTTTACAACATACCCAAAAATCAGAGTTACCCGAATTTTTGCAATGCAAGGCCCTTTTTTGCGCTATTTCTACTGGACTATAAAGCATGTTCGGTATTGAAAATGAAGTGTGGATCACTTACACTTTTTTTTACAGGGGCACACAAAAGAATGCCGTTACATTATAGTCTACAGGGGGAAATCCTTTATTGTGCATTTTAATGATGTGACACTGTTTCAAATATATTGAAATTGATATACATCACTGAAATACACTAAAAGATGCTTACTATCGAACATGGTACGTCTAGCACTTATACTTTTTTTACAGGGACACTCAAAAGAATGCCGTTATACTATGGTCTACGGGGGGAAATCCTATGCAGTGCATTTTTGTGCAGTGGTTTACTATGGCATATTCGGTATTGAAAATGAAGTGTGTAGCACTTACAGTTTTTTTACAAGGACACTCAAAACAATTTCGTTACATTACGGTATATGGGGAAAAATCATTTGCGGTTTATTTTAAAGATGTTTCACTATTTCAAATATATTGAAATTGATATACAGCACTGAAATTCTTTACAAGATGCTTACTATCGAACATGGTAAGTCTAGCTCTTATAATTAGTTTACAGGGAAACTGAAATGCATTCCGTACATGATGGTTTAATGTGGAAAATCATTTGCGGCGCATTTTAAGCATGTTAAACTATTACAAACATAAATGAAATTGATATCAATTTCTGAGATGCATTAATACATGCTTTCTGTAGAATATGGAGTGTAAAGCTTTTTTCTTTCATTTACAGTGCCACACAAAATCATTCTTTTACATAATGGTCTACGGGGAAAAAACTGTTTTCAGCATATTTTAACTATGTTACGCCATTTCAAATATAATGAAACTGATATACATTATTAGGTTTACTAAAAGATACTTGTTATGTGCATATCATTTATCGTTCATTTACAAGGACACACAAAATATTTTGGGTAAAGTACCGTGTCCGAAGTATTGTTTATAAGCCATTATTAGAAGTGGGATTTTGGTAAGGTATGTGTTTAACTAAATTTTTCAATGCTATGAGGTATGTACAAATGCTACAAATTATATACAGGGCTACACAAAAAATTTCGTAAGCATTACGGTGCATCAGCGTAAATTTATTTAAATGGGTTTTTAACCAAGTTATGCATTTTGAACATGAAATATATTTAGTATACCAAGAAAGGTTTGTAGAATATAGATAAAATTATATACAGGGCCATTCAAAGAACAGTATAAAAAGCTTAAGGTAATATACAGGGCTGTACAAAATAACCCATGTATGTTTCCGTCTATTGGTAGAAACTACTGAAGATGAATTTTCAACTGTGTTATGTGTGTTATTACTAAACAAAATTGTAGCATGCTATAGAGTATATACAACTAGTATATAAATTATATACAGTTCTTCAGAAAAGAACTGAAATACTTTTCCGGTTGTGGACGGTAGTTGCTGAAATCTGGTTTTTAAATGTGTTTTGTGTTTTCTGGAATGTTTAATTAGATACATTATTTACCTTATTAAACAGCGATGGTTTGTTACAGCATTCTGTTAGTGTTGGAATGTGTTTCATAATCTATGCTTGGTGCATGATTTTTCTTTCTCGTTTCTTTTAGAATAGGAATTTTTACGTGTGAATTTCTTCCCACAAAACTCAAAAATTCCTTAACAAAAGCTCAATTTACTTGAAAATTTCCGGTAAAAATACGGAAAATCCATCAAACAGAAAAATGTCTTCCAATCAGAGGTGTGTTCCGGTAACTTGTTCCCTATTCATTTTACGTTTTTTGACGAAATTATTTTTATAATCTAATTAACAGACAGATCAAAATTTTTTGTATGAAATGTTTCTGCCTACAATCTCTGTCTACTCTTTAGAATGTGCTTTTTAAGATGTATCACGTTAAACAAACAAACAAACAAAAAAATTGCACTATTATCTATTTTCACTTATTTGGTTTTAAAGCAGGCATTACAACCTGTTTAAATGACGTTTTCATCCCCTTTTTTTACACTAATTGCACGCTCTATATTATAAAGCTGTTTTATTTATTTATTTATTTATTTTCGTATTGCAATATTTGAAATGAAGATTTAAAACTAAGTGCACATTTAATGGAAATGGTTTCACCTTTTTCTTTTACTTATAAATGCAATTAACTTGATTTAAAAAATTTTAAAAATAAAATAAGAAAATAGTACACCTAATAAATAAGAATACTATAAGAAAATAGTTCCCTAGTACTTATTGTAACTTGACCAATCATAAAGTTTCAAAGTATTTGGCGACTCAACTAATATGTAGTTACTATGTAGAGACTTTTGTATGACCAAATATAAAGACAAAACACGCCATTGATAGTAATATGTAATAGTAATGCGAAATTGAGAGATAATCAAAGCCTTCTTTTACTATGTAAAGAAAAAATAGATTATAATAAGCACGTTATAAAAATATACAATGTAAATGTTACTTGCAGTTTATGACATTGTTTTCACTAACAAGAGAGTTCGTGATCGGAATTGAAATATTTTCATTGTTAACATCCAACCTCTCTCTATAATAAGTTTAATCAAACACTGCTTTTTGACAGTTAATTATTTATATTTTTTCATGATGTTTTCTTATAAAGGTGTAACATACTGTAAAAACACTTATTTTCGCGAGCCGTAATTTTCTTCAAAAGGAAGATATCGGTGATTTCGCGAGCTGAAAATTTTCATGTTATTGTTGTCTAACAGCGTATTATTTAGGTCTTTAAAATTAAGATTAATCTTAGGTTTGTTTTGATTTAATTTAGGACATATATTGCAGGAAAATTGAGTAATTAATTTAGTATTATAGGCTGCAGTATTTTTTCTGAGATCATTTTATTATAAATCACAATCTTTCTGCTTTACTCCACTTCTGTTGGTACCCACTTCATGTAACCATTTTTCTCTGTATTTAGCCCTTAGTCTGCTATAAGACTTCATTAAATTTGTTTACTTTTAGTTTACTTACAATATTTTTCAAGAATTCTCATTCAATATTATACTTTTTATAATTATACACATTGCGGAAAGTGTTTTTTTCCCATTTATCTCCTTTCCTATGGGAGATAGGGCTTAAATATTTTTCCGAAATCAGCTCTGCAGCGCCTAAGGAAACTGTTTGCGCTGCTTCTTTTGGCTATACTGGTTTTTTTTATGTCATTTAGGGGACCAGCTACGGGGGCAGGGTGGGGCAATTGTTTGTTTTTTACACATCATATCGTCACTTTACAGCCAATTGTTGAGTATTTCTCTTTACTATCCAACTAGTGGCTTGTCTTCACACCGTTTTAGCACAACAGACCTGTCCCCCCCTCCTTTTTCTTAATATTATCAACGTTTTAACCGTTTTATTTGCTGTAATGGTGTAACATATCATTCTTTTGGTCTCTATGCATAGATTTAGTCCCACTTATTCATTCCTACGTATCACCATTTCTTTTACTGTTCTGCGTATAACATTTTCAACTTCTCTATTTCTATTGGTAACTGTACCATGTTTGATATCCTTGTTTAGCTCCTGTTGAGGAGATCCTGTCCCAATCATCCTTATGACTGGGAATTAACTTGTTATGACAAGAAGGTAGAGTTTTTTTAATATTACTTTATCAACTGGTTCTGCGGTAATCGGTTTCCTCCATTTTTCTCTCTTTCTATGGGAGATAGAGCTCAAAAATTTTTCCGGTTCTAGCTCTAAAGTGCCTAGGGGTTCTTTTCTCGATGCTTCTTTTGGCTATTTCGGTTTTTACCTATCTTTAATAGGGGTTTAGTTATGGGGGCAGGGAGGGGCTAGTTTTGTTATTTCTCTTCATATCGTCACATTTGGCTCAAAGTTGGAGTATTTTTACACCTATTTCTTTTTAACTGCCCTCATTAACATTGCTTTGCCCCACAGGCTAACCCCCCCTCCTTTTTCTTCTAACATGTTATACTGTTTTACTATTTTAGCTTTTATCGTGGTGTAACATATCATCCTCTAAGATTTTATGCATAGACTAAGTCTCGCCATTTCATTTTTTTATGTTTCACCTTTTCCTATACAGTTCTGTTTATATCTTTTTCAAATTCTTAAATTTATGAAGGTAAATTGTTTTGGTTTGAAATTCTTGAATTGCTCTTGTTACTGCGAGTTTGTCCCACAGTAATCTTAACAGAACTTCATTTGTAGCCGCTAGAAAGCGTTGTGCTCTTCTTGTGGTTACTGGTTTTTCTTGTCTACAAATTATTGTGTTGCAGATCACCTATCACATGTTGTCACGTATCATTGTAAGGATTCGTATTTTCTTTTGTTAATAGTATCGTAATTCCTTTTGTACATGAACTTCAGTTGCACGGGAAGCTTTTTCACTGGCCTTATACCCCCCCCCCTCTCCTTTTGGTTAATTACAATCTCTTTCATTTTTTTATTTTATTTTTATTTCATTTTTTATTCCAAATTTTCTATCCCATCATTTGGCTTCTTCCTTCTTTTCTCAAAGTCATTTCCAATGGTCCTTTTGACCATATTTTTTCCCTTTTTCTTTCCTTTTTTCCCTTTCCTTCTTTGATGCATGTCGGGAGGGTCTGGTCGCCCCACTCCTTAGCTAATGATATAAATCTAGTTGATTGGTGTTATAGAGGTTATTATAGTAGTACATTTGCAAGGCGATAGGAAATTCTTGCTTAAATCGTTGACGAAAACATATAATTGACAAAGTTCTTCAAAATTAGAAAGGGAAATATAGGGTATTTTACGACAAGACTTTGAAGAGATAGAACTTACAATCGTAGAAGAAAGTATATAATTGACAAAGTTCAATAATCAATGTCGGAAAGTGAAAACCCAGAAAGCGAATTATCGGATATTTCTTTATAAGAATTTAAAGAAAGAGAAATTACACCATCGGCGAATAGAAACGGTGAGAAAACAAGAACAATGAGTAAAGATAATTCCGTGACCAAAACTGGCACAACGCCAAATATTCAGCCGAAGTCGAAAACATCATTGCAACCACAATCTCAATGTATACAAAACACAAAAATGGAAAAACTGTCAACAAAGGAATTAAAGGCAGAACTTGACAGATTGACAAAGAAAAAGCAAAGAGGAAATGCGGACAAATGCAAAGAAATAAAAGCAATCCTGGAGAAAAGACTAGCAGAAGAAGAGGAGAAGAATGAGAAAGAAGAGAACACGAAGGGAGACCAAGTCCAGGAGAAGCAAATAGAAACGTCCCAATCGATGACATATCAGAAAGAGATGGCAGACAAATACGAAGAAGAATTAGCGAGTCTGAAAGCACAAATAGATAAGCAGATTGAGACAGAAAGGGAACGTAACAATGAAATAAAGGCCCTGAAGCAGAAACAAAAGGATCTTGAAAACGAAATTAAAAAAGTAGAGAAGAATCAATCTCAACTAACAACAAAGGAGATCCAGAGAACAATAGAAGATGCTCTACAAAGAATACAGAATCTTACTAAAGACGAAAACAAAAGTCAAGTTGAAGAAGAAATAAACACGATCAGGACTCACGTCAGCTTGCTAATTGAAAAATACGAAGAAACGTATGCAGACAGGGCAGATTGGAGAGAAGAATGTTTGCAACTCAGAAAAGATAAAAAAAGACTAAAATCTGTAGAAGAAATGGGAGATATGATTAAAAGTGAGCTGGGGAAAAGACTAGAAGAAAAGATAAACCAACAGGGAGTATTCTTGAAAGCAGCTCTAAGTGAACAAACAAAAGAATTGGAATTATTAAAGAAAACACTTAGGAATCAACCAACACAAACAACACAAAGAAGGCAGAAACAAAACAACGATGAAACATCATATGCTCAGATACTAACTCAAAGACCTCTACCAAAACCAGCAATGTTAGTTAAATCAAAAGACACTGATACGACGATACAAGACATAAGAAAAGCTTTAAATAGGGAGGTAAACACATCAGTTCTCACAAAGCTAAGCTGCAAACAAACAAAAGCTGGTAATCTGGTTGTAACCTGTAATACAGACAAAGACCTCACAGAACTACAACAACAGTTAAAAAGAAATGAAAGATTGACAGAGAAAATTCAGTTTGATAAAATCAAACCTAAAACACAAAAACTCATCATATTTGGAGCTCCGATAATAAGCGACGAAGAAGAGGAAGATATAACAAAAAACATAGAGAAATATTCGGAAGAAATATTGCAACCGGCATTGCAAAGAGCACTACGAGTTGAAAAGCCAAATTTCTGCCTGAACAAAATCAAACACTCAACAAGAAATACAAACACAGTAAATTTAATAGTGGAATTTCAACAAAGAGATGCAAAAATATTAGAACAAACCTCCATTAACATAGGCTTTAATAGATGCAACATTCGGAAATACATAATCACAACACGTTGTTTCAAATGCCAGCGGCTGGGTCACATGTCGCGAAACTGCGACCAGAAAGAAACGTGTGCAAAGTGCGCAGATTCTCACAACACTGCTAACTGTGACTCTGAAACAAAATGTTGCATAAATTGTCAAGAATACAACCAAAATAAATCCAGCTCAGAAAAACACCTTGATACCCATCACTATTCCTTTGAAAGTTGCTGCATATCTTATAAAAAATTCCAACGTCAATGTGTCCAACAACATCAATCATAACAATGAACAAATTCAAAATTGCACAAATAAACCTACAAAGAATCAAGACAGCAACTTCAGACCTTATAAATTACCTAATAGAAGAAAATTATTCAATAGCCTGCCTACAGGATTGCGCAGTTACAAATAAAAGACCACACGGATTACCTTCGTCAGTGCCATCGTATGCTTCGCAATCCAATAATTGTCATATAATTGTATTAGATAATAATCTTCAACACATAAGAATTCAGCAATATCAAAACTCAGTATTTATTAACATAATATTTCCAGACATAGTATTAACAATAGGTAATCAATATTCACCACCGTCAGCAGACTTAAAACAAGATCTTCAAGATTGGACAGATAAGAAGGGTATGAGTAAACATCTCATTCATCTAGGAGATTTCAACGCTCACAGCCAACTCTGGGGATACCCATCAGATGACGATAGAGGAAATCACTTGATCACACATATGAGTCAACATCATCTAATCTCAGCAAATGACCCAAATTGTTCACCAACTTTTCAAACAGAGAGATCGAAGGGATGGCCAGATGTTTCGCTACTTTCGTTCCCGTTGTTTTCCAAACTGGAAAATTGGACTGTAGAAGAAGATATGAACTACGGAGATCATCGTCTGATAACAATAGATCTAAACATAAATACTCCGACACTCCCAAAAAGACGATACAGAACTAAGAATATATCATTTAAAAGATTTAACCAACAATTAAACTCAAGTCTAAAAGAGAAAAACATTGATTTTAAACAAATAAATAGTAAAGAAGATTTCGACAAACACTACGAAGAACTAATGCAAATAATACAAGAAACCAGTGAAAACAATTTAAGGAAAAAAAGCAGTACTCACAAACCTTCAGTTAAATGGTGGTCCCCGGATCTCAGGAAATCAAGAAATTATGTACGAGCACTCAGAAGACAAATAAAATCTCCAACTGCCACACAGATACAAAAACAGAAATATAAACAAGAGCGAGCCAAATACAAGCTCCAAATCCATAAGGCCAAACGCGATGCATGGTTACGATTCTGCCAATCAACTACAGATCCCTACGGGAAAACAAAGAGAGTGGCTTTTCAAGACTTCTACAAACAAGAGACCTATGCTCTAGCGAATTCAACAACAATAACACATACTAAGAAATCCTTTTATCAAGAACTCACGGAACATATATATGGAAGATCACAAATTACAGATATAAGACCACCATCACCAGATAAATCGGCTCCACCATTTACCATAAATGAAATAAAAACAGCGATATACAACTTTAATAAAAATAAAGCCCCAGGAATTGATAATATAGATCACTACATTGTAAGACAAATATTCAAAAATCACCAGCAATTAGTACAAGATATGTATAATATACTACTAAAACTTAACTACTTTCCTACAGCTTGGAAACGGGGTGAATTAGTCTTTTTCCTGAAGAGCCGGAAATCACCAACGGAGGGAGACTCATATCGACCGATTTCCTTGCTGCCAATCCTGGGGAAAATCTACGAGAAATTAATACTCAAACGCATATTACATGAATTACATAATACTTCAAAATTAGAACCATCCCAGCACGGTTTCGTCCCTGGTAAGTCTACCGAAACAGCAATTCAAGAAGTGATGTCCACTATAGATTTAAACAAGCAAGACGGAAAATATACCTTCCTCATATCTTTAGATTTTCACCATGCATTCGACAACCTGCCCTGGGATGCGACGATGGAGGAGCTCGAGACTATGGATATAAGTAAAGCCTATGTAAACATAACGAGATCTTTTCTATCGCTTAGATCGGCATACACAAACTGGCTTTCAGGAGATCTACACTGGTTTAAAAAAGGATGTCCCCAAGGGTCGTGTTTTGGCCCTTTTCTATGGAGAATCTTCGTAAACAAAATCTTAAAAATTCTAAAAGAAAATGGACTTAAAGTAGTGGCATATGCCGACGATCTACTCCTAATAATATCAGGTCACACCACAAGAATTATAGAAGAAAAAGGCAATGAAGCTCTTCGATTGGTTCAGGACTGGGCAGATGCTCACAACATCCAAATTACACATGAAAAAACGACAGCCTTGCAAATCAAGAACCGGAAATATTTGAAACGTCCACCCATTTTAAAGATATACAATAGATCCATTAAACACAATCCTACATTAAAGTATCTTGGTTTGGTCTTGGACAGTACACTTTCTTTTCTTCCACACCTTCATGCAAAAAGAACGGAAATTAATACAATAACTCAAAACCTCATGAAATTCGCAGCCCCACAACGAAGTATTTCAAAATCCATCCTAAAAATATGGTACAATCAAATTTTAGAGAAGAAAACAACCTATGCAGCATCAACGTGGTACCCTAAACTTCAAAAATCTCATGGTCTACGACTATTATCAGCGATTCAAGCACAGTGCTTATTATTAATCTCTCGTGCATACAAGAAAACTGCTACATCTGCTCTCTGTGTCCTTACGGGAATAATGCGACTTTCATTAAGGGCCGAAAAAATAGCAGCGCAAGGAGCAATCCTCAGGCTGGGCATCCCGATGATCGACATACAACCGGATCTATATCAACCTAAATTCATTCCGACGGAAATAATACCACACAGTACATATTTTAATTGAGCGGAGGATGTGGAAGATCAACCAAGAATACAGGTATACACGGACGGTTCAAAGACAGAAGAAGGAGTAGGATATGCCTTCTGCATATACGAAAATCAAAACCTAATAAAGGAACATCAAATACACTTAGGAACGTCAAACTCGATATATCAAGCAGAGCTGTTGGCAATACTGGACGCAGTCTCCTGGCTGCAAACATCTGCATACAGTCAAGCAACAATAAACTCAGATAGCCGCTCTAGCTTAGTGGCGTTAACGGATATAAATACAGACAACTACTTAATAGGTCAAATAATAAAGAACTTGCAGCAAACGACAACAAAGATTTTCTTCAAATGGGTGAAAGGCCATTCTGGAGTCGAAGGTAATGAACATGCAGATAGATTAGCTAAAGAAGCTACGAAACCAGATACTCCAATAAAACAAATTTTCCATCCATCACCTCCATCATACCTCAGAGGACAACTTAAACAATACTATTTATCTAAATGGCAAGATCAATGGACGATGGAACACAGAGGAAGAAAAGCATATAGCCACTGTCCCAAAGTCACAGAAGATTTTCTAATATCACACCGGAATATTTATTTATACACAACAAATCATGGTCCATTCCCGTCATACCTTTATCTTTTTGGGAAAGCACCATCTCCATACTGCACATGTGGCAAACGAGGAGACGCCACTCACTACATTCTTAACTGCCCTCTGACATCCGCTTTCCACATAAAAAAACCGGCTTCACTGAGAACATCGGTGTGGTTTCATCATGTCCTTAGTACTCCAAACTTAAAACAAAAAATCATAGAATGTGTACACCTATTGGAAAAAAACCAACAACTTTTTCAGATGCCTCCAGCGCATTTATTAGGAAACATCCAGTCCTCAGATGACGAAGAATAAAAATGATTATAACAGTGCTCACAAAAATCAGTGAAAAACTATAAACTCAAAGCTCAAAATACTTCAATTAATCTAGAAACGTTGTAGACTAATAATCACCGAACATTTCAATACATAGACTATGCCTACACCATAAAAAGACTTAAAATCATCTGTAAAAACTTTTAAAATCTATTTATAGACTATGTCCGCATCATACAAAGACTTAAAATCATTTGTAAAAACTTTTAAAACATATCTGAATTGTATATATATCATTGTAAACTTTCAATTCAGTACTATGTAAAAGCCTAATGGCCTATTGGCCTCACTTGTATTATTATTTTTTTTTTTTAATAAACTTGCCAAGCAGGGCTTGTAGAGCTTAAGCCGCATGGTAGGCCACCCTGCTTGGTTGAATCTGAATCTGAATCTGAATCTGTAACAGATAAAATTAATTATACATATTCGAAGATCTGTCCGATTGCCCATCTCCTCCCACAAAAATGTCGCCCGACCAGTGATCCGAGACGTATTGTTTTTGAATGACTTGTCTAAGCTATAAATATAATTCCCACTTCGTTTCCCCGTAAATCATTTTCCGTTGGCTATTCTCAAATAAATTATTTTTATGTCCATTCGTGCCAAGAAAGCATCTCGCATCGCATTATTATGACATTCTTTACGAACTATTTAGAAAGAATTTATATGAGGCCAGACATATTATTCATGTGCGAGTATGAGCTGTTTTGCATCCAAAATTTAAACATATATATTCTTTTGAAAATATAATAAGACATTCAAAAATTAAGACAGAAATATTACTATTGAAGTCAATTTTAAACACAAATTTTATTTCTCTTAAACAGCTTTTAAATATCATTCATTTAAGTTTTGTTTGGCTAGTATAAACAATTTCTCCTTTTCAACAAACCTAAAATAGTTGAAACGTGTTTGTTTTCAGTTCGTATGTTTGATGTATGATCGTTTATCTGTATGATTGGTTGATCGCATGTCTATCTAATTTTCCACTATACTTTTTTTACATACGTTTTGCATATTCCACATTACTTTTTTTATATACACTTGGATTGCAACGATAAACGTATGTGTTATAGAACTTTAATATATCACGTTAAATTTAATGTAGCGTCTTAAATTTAATATAGCATGTTAGTCTTAATATAGCATATAGAGTGTGTAATATTTATTATTCATTCAAAGAAAAGTACACTCAAATTAAATTGACATGCAGTATGGCATATGAGCGATAAATGTTTGAAGTAAATTTTAATAATACAGGTCTCCCAAATGGTACGCTTTTTAAATACCTCTATTTTCTTAGAAAATTTTATTTTTCGATTTTTCTTGCAAATTTTGCAGAAACAAGCTTCAGAGGGGAATTTTTGCGGAAATGTTGTAGAAACCTACCATGAAATTTTCTGTTAAAAAATATTGGTATTCAGTTGGCGGACCATTTGGGAGACCTGTAATAATACTACTACTAATAATAATAATACTAATAATAATACTTCAAAAATACAAAATAAATAAGAATTTTTTATATGACCATGTTGGCGTGATTGGCGTAAATTAGCCATTACCACGATGTTAAAAATCCTGCAAAAAGAAAGAAAGAAACAAGAAAAGGGCTTTTTTTAATATTTATACAGAAAAATCCGTATTTATTCACAGATCTATGTTTAAACTGGGCCTTTTTCCTTACTTTTACAATTTTAACAGTTCAGTTACAAGAAAACACAAAATAATTCGATTTCATTAATGTCTGTTAACGTTCAATTACAAGAAAATACAAAAGAATTCCATTTCATTACTGTCTATTAACGTTGAGTCACACTTAAACACAAAGAATTTGATTTGATTACTGTCTATTAACGTTCAATTACAAGAAAACACAAAATAATTCGATTTCATTAATGTCTGTTAACGTTCAATTACAAGAAAACACAAAAGAATTTCATTTCATTACTGTCTATTAACGGTCAGTCACACTTAAACACAAAGAATTTGATTTGATTACTGTCTATTAACGTTCAATCTTCCAAGGGCTTGGACAACGCTATATTAATTTTCACAAAACGAAATTTGTATGAATATTATTCAGGTCCACAGCAATATCTTCCCTATAGAAAAGGGTGCTAGGGGTACAATAATAAAATTTAAATGATCTTTTACATGACCGCAGAAAAGTATTGAGATTCATAATAGCCCATGAGCAATAATTATTGGACGTGCATGTTAAAGTGTGTTATGCATGTTAAGCTTACCTAAATTTCAGTGTAATTTGTTGTGTGTAAAGATACTTAAATCATACACAGGGGAGAAAAATAAAATAAATAAATCGTGTAAATTATCGTGTATGAGCGTCGGTTGATGAAACTGTGATTTCAATTGTGTTACACGCATTTAAGGTGAAATGAATTTTAGTACACTATGTGGTGCTAGTGCAATATAAATAAATTAGTACAAAATTTTGCACTAAAAAAATGAGATGCATTTTTGTATATTGGTGGAAAAAGCCAGAAATGGGATTTCAGATGTATTTTGTGTTTTGCAGGTGAACTAAATTTCTTTTATGCTATGTAGTATGTATAAAAATCTTTACATTTAATTAAACTCTCCATTAAATAATTCCAATGTATTACGTTTTAAGTGTGCTTATTGCTGAAAGTCTGTTTTCAACAGTGTTATGCATTTTCTAAGATATTTACTTATATATACACTGTCACCTTATAAACACACGTAGTTTCGTTTCAATATTGTGGTAGTGTTGGAAAATACTTCCGAATCTTTGAGAAGGACATGATTTTTTGTCTTGTTAATGTTTTAAAAGATATAGTTGTTAGTTGGATTAAAATAAGGAAGAATTTGTTTGTGTATATGCATGGAATTTTAGAAGAAAAAAATAAATTAAAAAATTAAACGCTCTTTACCAAACCATGTTTAAATCATGATTTTAGTTAATTTATAATTATGTAAATAATAAAAATCAGGTTCAAATATCGTATTAAATAGTTTATCATGGGTTCAAAATGAGTAAGAAAAATAATTTTGACATTTATTCATTTGCTCATCAGTTTGGTAACTTGGTCTCTTCTATTAGCATTTTTTATATCATCAATTGCGGACGAAAAAAAAAAATCTTATTTGTTCTACATATATAAAATATTTATAATATAACTAGCTGATCCGTCCGGCGTTGCCCCAAAATCATTAATTTTCTTTTGCGATTTTGATACAGTTATTTTCGGCACGTATTCTGTTCTAAACAAACCTCTGTTCGAACAAAACTCCAATAGTCGATCCCACTGCCTACGGCATTGTATAGCAGAGGTGATACGCACGCACTAATATCATTTAGTTTCAATTTCAACCACTAGGAGGCACGAAATCATCTTACTTAGTTATCTGTAGTTTAATTAGTTCATGTTAAGTTGAATGAACCAATTCCGTTGAAGAAGATTCCAAACATTTTTTAGAACACTTTGTATCGAAATATGAAAATCTCCAGGTCGACGACTTACAAAACACACCCTCACAGCTACCGACATGCAACCACCATAGTGCACAATGGGAGACTCGGTGTTACTACCACACACAAACACCAGTGGTCTGCGTTGGGTAGTTGTGGCTGCAAAGTGAAATAGACACACATACACGTATATTTAGATATCTACTAGTGTAAATCTGGTCCTAGGACGGTGGGTAGAAATCATAGTTTTCAATAAAAATACTCAAATCACAATATCTATCACGTTAAAACTATACGTGAAAACATGAACGTAATAATTATCTTTTGATTATAAATATTAGTGGTGCCGAATCCTGCTACTTCTTAATAAAAAAATATTTATTTAATATATTATAGTTTTCTTTAAAATTTATATTGTTAGCCGGATTATCCAAAGTTATTTCAATATTTTTCCTTAAGTTAAATTTTTGTCCAATTTAAAGTGATGTTTCATTAAGGGAACATTTTTATGTAGATAATGATGTATTGCACCTAATGTAGAACTGCACACGCAGTTTGGATCATCTTTCTTCCCTATATTGCAAGGAAATTCCGTAAAACTGCCATGGAAACTTTTATGAAGATGTTAAACTACATTAACATTATTCAATGTCAATTACTCCAAGTACATTCAGCTATGAACATAACTTTCATCAGGGATTATAAATACAACTGTCATTACCAACGTCTTACTTTCAAAATCTCCGCTTCTTGATTCGGGAACTAGGTAAAGTCTATTTCATAATCCGGGTTTGTTGGGCAATTCCAATTACTCTTGGTAACAGGAGAAAAATAGGGGAGGGGGGATAGAATACTATGCATTTTGCAACTCTTACAGCAAACTTAACCATATATTGAGTATATTATATGACAAAACGTCATTGAAAACTCTATCTTCTTTAGGGATAATTTCAATGGATTATTATAATAGATATAATTTATTATAATAGGTATAAAGTTTATTAAGAATTGGATAACTGCCTCTCCCATAAGACGAGTGATTCTACCAGATTTGGCATCCTGTAATGATGATTCAGAATAACTCTTGAATAATTTGCAAAAAAATCGATAACACTAAAATATATAACTTTACAATGTATGAAACTGGTGTCTATATCCATTTATTCAGTTAAAAATGCAGGGTGTCTCAGTCTAATCTAAACCCGATTATTGTTCGTAAATTTCACACTTTTGAAAAGACTTTAGGGAATTTGTCAACAGACTTACTTAGATTTGTGTGAAGTGCGATGACAATAAGAATAATGCTGGAAGAACATGATATTCAATCATTTGGCATGTTATATGACCTTACATCTCAAAACATGACGCGTCTAGTACACCGTTGTTTGGATCCGCATGGTTGCCACTTCTGTCCATTTCGGTGATATAGTTACATTTTACAAGTTGGATTGAAAATGTCTGCAAATTTTGTTTCTACAGCTCCATTAGTTTAAAAGTTATAAAGCAATATATCAGTTCACATTGGAGTCAAATACCACTATTTTTTATAGAAAATAATAGCTTATGACCTTGGTTTGCTACACATATATTGTTTATTGTGTATTCTATGTCACTGCACATTACTGACAAGTTAATTAGAATTATTCAAATACTACTTTTTTAATTTACAAGAAAGAAATAATATACACTATTTAAATTATTTTGCGTTTTAACTTTTAAAATTTTTCCTCCCAAAAATGTAACAATGCTATCCTACAGTAACTAATATATTCCACATTAGGCTACCCCAATTCGGAAATTTTTTTCGAGTAATCAGCTTCTGTTACAATTAAAACAAATAATATTTGTACCAGAATTGTGCAGATTTATAAACTAGTTTTGACTGCTCAAGGCATGGAAATTGAGTTGAAGTATCCGATAGATATTTTAAATTTATACATAGTAGCACATTTAAACTCTCTGCATCAAAACACTCTAAGTAAATGTATCCGTTTCTATCACATTTAAAAAACAATGAATTTTCTTATTTTTAATGGGATGCGTTTTAACTCACCGAGAGTAGTTTATGCTTTTCGCCAATTTACAATATATTAAGATAGTGGTAATCTCAACTCCTAAACAACTCCTTGATAAATTGAATAGCAACAGTAAACTTACTAATTTCACAAAAACAAATTCTAACAACAAAATGAAATCATTTAAATTCATTAAAATGTATAAATTTATTAAATATATTTTCTGGTTAATAAAGTAAAAAAGAAAAATGAAAATGCATTCTATTTTATGCAAGCATATATATTTAATTACATTTAAGAACGGCGAGTTAATAGAATATTTCTGGAGTCAAGACAATCGTTTTCTCGCTGTATTCTGAAAAAAAATGTAACATTAAAAAAGAGTTCATATAATAAAAGTTTTGCTTATTAAAAAAGAGTTCACTCATTCGTAGTTCAAAGAAGCAGTCATAAAACATTTCATTTACGGATATCATGAGTAAAATCGGAATGTTCGTCAGGGGAATGACTTTCTTTTAAGCAATATGCATTCGAAAAAAACGCTAAAAAAATTTATTTTAGCATTTTGCACTCCACTGACATCTATACGGTGACATACTAAGTTTAACCTGAAATGATTGACTGACACCAGAATTTAAAAACAATTTTATTTGGAAATTAGTAAAAGCTTTTATTCACGTACATAATAAAAGGAAAATTTTCATTCCAAAATTCTGGTGTCAATCAATCATATCAGGTTAAACTTAGTGGAGTACAAAAGGTTAAATAAAGAAATGCCTAATTTTGTGTAGGTCGTAGCAATTATTTTTTTCATTATTTAGAAAACTAATATGTTATGCAAAATAAAACTAATACACCTGAAATGAAACTGCAAATAATAGAACAGGACATATAATTGAAAATATATTTTAAATGGAAATCCAACGCGCACACGTAACGCGAAGACTCTTATTATGTAATTGGAAGTATATAAACTGTATTAGCTGCCAATTTATGATAGATCAATCTTATGTTTTCAAATTAAAAGTAGAATTGAAACTAGTTTATTTTATTTTTTAATTTTTAATCTTTTGTTTAATGACATGAGATTAAATTAAATTTCAGGAATGGAGTGTTCGAGTCGGATAAAGCAGTAAATCCGAAAAATTATAAGATCTCTAAATATATTTGAAACCCAATTAGCGCCACAGGCATTAAATATAATGTAATTTAAAATCTTTCATAAAATTTATACTTGCATCGACACGTGTATTTTTTTATCAGTGAACAAGAAATTGAAATGTTGATTAGTGCATTTTACGCCGTCACTTAAATGGAACGCTAGACGACGCCACGCGCATTCTATGTTACTAAACATTTATGCATTGATGTTTGCATTATTAATACGTGTATGTAATAATGAAGTTGGGGGGAGTTCAGATGTAAAAAAACAAAACAAAATACAGCAAAAAGCAGAAAACATATTTGAAGAAACCTTCTGGCATATACGAATAATATATAACGCTAAATATAGCTTAAAATTTTACTATTAAGAAATTTCTTTTGATAATATTCCATTAAATGTATTGTGCAAATTTGTAACAAATGAGTTCTATTATATATTTTTATTTACATTCTCTGTATAAAAAAAAATATTTTAATCTTTAGAATATTGCTACAGGTTTTCTATGTTACACTTAAATAAAATATAATATCCTACAATCTTCAAAAGTAAGAGTCGAAAGTAAAAAGATTTAGTAATAAGATATAAAATTTGTTTCACACACTGACGAGTTCTTTTTTAAAAAGTTAATATCTTCTCCCGAAAATTTTCAACAATTCAATTGTATAAAATACAGTTTAAAACCTAAAGTAAAGCTGTTGCGTTTAAAGTTCGAAACACTTAGTGCACATTACCGCAAAGGCATTCTTTAAGATAAAATTATTTACGCTTCAAAGGTTTTTTTTTTCGAATGATATAAGAAAACAATTTGCTGAAATATGTCATATAAAGAAATATTTAGTGATAAGTAACATTTATTTGAAAGTCGTTGAATTTTAAGTGTATCTGGATGTCTCTGTCATATACTGTAAGTGTGATTCAATAGTCGCCCATAATTGAGATAAAATGTTTTATAAATATTATTTTTTTAGAACTGAAATTTTATAATTTCCAATGCTCAATATCCTCTCAATAATCATCAACCAACAGCAATGATATAGTTTTTCTTTTGTATTAGTAATCAGTCTTTTTTCCTGCTATAAGTGACGACAACTGATGCTTCTACATTACAAATATTTCTATTTTATGTATTTATGAAGCAAATGTACTATAAAGGGTACAGTTACGTATAACAAATAATACGTAAAAAGTACAATACAAATATGTGTGTACACATGTTTTTTTGACAATATATGCTAATACAAATATGTGTACGTTACTTAAAAAGAAGCTGGACAAACAGATCTTTATTTTGTGTTTTATCTTAAATCAACGATTATAATTTTATCATAATCTGATATAGCATCGTAATCATGTCTTAATTCATATGTAAATATAAATAAAATATATCAGAAAGATTAAAATAGACCGGGAGGCGGCAGCACAAACAATCACCTCATCGAGTTCATGGCTGAAATTCCAAAATTAGTTAAAACTTGATTCGTACATTAAAACGCAATCGGTCTGCCAAGTCATATCTTGGTGGAAAACACCTTAAAACCCGATTTTAGCGGTTGACTCGTAGGTTTACCATTGTGTTTTCCTGCACCCAAAAGTATGAAATTATGGAGGACTGGGAGCAGGAACACACAATGGTAAACCTACGAGCCAACCGCTAAAATCGGGTTTTCGGGTGTTTTCCACCAATATATAACTTGGCAGACCGATGTGGGATTGATGCGTTTGGACCGATGTGATGCGTTTTAAAGTGGGAATCAAATTTTAACTAATTCTGGAATTTCAGCCGTGAACTCGATGAGGTGATTGTCTGTGCTGCCGCCTCCCGGTCTAAAAGAAATTCGAATCAAGAAACATTTGAAATGGAAAAACAAATAGATAGATTCAAAATAAGTATTAAATCAAAACTTGCTAATTACTGAAGTCACTGTATAACATTAAAAAATGTAACGCATGTTTGTAAATGTGTAATAATTATAGTTTAGAATGCAGTAGATAACAAATAGTGCTCCTAACAACATTAAATACAGAGTATACATTTCAAACTCGAAGCAAGATATGCAGTATAGTGCTTAAGATATACCGATATGAATAAGAGCAAAATAATATTTTTTTCATTGCATTTTATTATAATTCAATTTAGAATAATGTTTGAATTGGACAGAGAAAGAGACAGCCGTTTGCATACATAGCTATTTGACAGAAAGACACGAAGTAACAGACTTTTTTGTAAAAAGTACGTTTTTCGGTACGCTTAAAACGTGTAAATAATAAAAAAAAACTTTGATCATAATAATTTCTTTTATTAGAAAAAAGTGAAAATCTTAAAGAAATTAATGCGCTTAGTATTTTTCGGATGGTAACTTCAGCAAAAAATGAACTGACTGTTTTTTTTTTTCAAAATAAAAGATATCTTAAAGATAATAGAAATTAAAATGGATTTAACATAATCAGTCAAAACCAAAACCAAAAACTGTTAAATGAAATATTTTAATTCATTATATCTTGCAATTTCAGCTGGTGTTTTTTCGGGAAACAAATCATTTACAATTACTAAGAAATCCCAGTGCTATTGCGACTGTACTCCGTCCTCTCTGGAAAATTCTGTATCTGTAAACAGCCAGTTTGCATGTCGCGTATACTGAGATGCTTTCAATTAAACGTTTTCTGAAAAACGTTCAAATATCTACGAGTTTCTTTTGACTTAATGGTACGAAGTTTTTTTTTATTATCGATGACCAATTGCAAACTCTTGCGATATTGAAAATTAATGTATTATTTTTCTTGTATCCCGTAATTTAATAATAACACTGATTAAGTGTACTTTTAAAAATCACACACGTTATGCAAGTTTCCACTAATCTATACTTTAAACTATTTCCAAACACTAAACTAAATTTGTATTACAAATATTGTAGAAACATACCACGGAGATTGTTGTTTAAAAATAGTGGCTATAAAAAATGTGACCTGTGGATCCCCTTGTTATGGTCATAATTAATTTTCAAACAATAATCAAAAATCCTAATTATTAAGAGCTAAAAATATAATTCGTCCAAGTAAATAAAACCATTAACGGAAGACAAAATAAACTAAATAAAAATTTACAAACGCAAAACAAAAATTTAAAAGAACATAAATGTATTTATAAAATTATTTGGATATGGGCGATATAATAATATTTATAAGACAAAGTAAAATTTAAAAACTTCTCTCTTCAAACTCATTCATAAAATTTCCAGTAAATGCATTATGTAAAACATATCACATAAAGAATCATTAATAAGCTTTCATATAATAATTATATGTATATAATATTCATATATTACAAAACCCCATTCGTATAAGTAATTAAATAAATATTATTTTCATCTTCTGAAAGTAGTTTTGTATTTGAGTCACGAAACTAAAATTTTGATAAACAAGACACATATAACATACATTAATTATGCAGTGGTACAATTAGCAGTGGTTCGGTTAACATGATACACATACATAAAATAATAATAATGATCAGACATTGCTTTCATATTCTCGGATTTCAAGCTATGTTAATGAGATTATACATACGTATTGTTTGTGTAACTATAATATGTAACTATAATAGTTTGTGTTATCTAAAGTAAAGAGCCCGACAGCTGAGTAATTATATAATCGTGAAATGGAATACTTTTAATTAAATTCGTTTTTCACATATAAAATTCAGTGCTGCATATATTTAAAGATTTTTAATATATAATCATAGTTAAAAAAGTAATTTATATTTATGTACAAATAAAATTCGGATTATTAAAAAACGTCTGATTACAATAGCGATAGGTTGAAGATAGTAGTTTTTATTCAATTTGTTTACCTCAAGTGTGTTAATTTTTCCTTTAGACCAATAAATATATGTCTTTTTTAAAAATTAAACTGGCATACTGATACTTCATACTTATCTTTATCTCTTGTACATGTTTGACAACTAATTTCAGCGCTACATGTAAGAATAAAAAATACAAAAAATGATAGAAAGAAAGAAAAAAGAAATTCATTTAATCATTCACAATTCTGCTCATTTTTGTTCGTCAATATATTCAACAGAAAAAAAATATATTGAACATTAAAGAAAGCTTTTTTCTGCATCGCAATCTGTATAAAGAAAATTATAGACATTTATTATGTTTGTAATATTTAAGACATTAGTATTTGTTTTATGTTTGATATATCCTTATAATATTGGTTAAACATGTACGCCCCTGGGAAGCCTAGGAAAATACCAAAGGCCTGGTGCCCCGTATGAGTGCTCGCTTACCCGAAACTCCTGGGGGACTCGGTTGCGTCCGTCCCCAAGTACCATGCTGCATTTGTTTAGTACATTGGCTCTGCTTTTGTAGTGACCACACTTCTTCTATTGTTTCTTAGGTGTCATGGGTTCAGGGAGGCTGATGCGCAGGTGGCGGTTCTTTCCCCTTGCCAGTAGCTCATGTGTATGGTGGAATCCTGCTGGTCTAGGCGTTGCGTATAATGGTACCTCAGAGCTTAAACTGAAGAGGTGACTTGCCGTAAAATATGCACCTTTTATAAGCCTTCTAATATTTCATACATATGATTTCTTGACATTTTGAAACAACGACAGTACATTGTTGTATAGCTGTACTTCACTTTGCCAAGAAATTAAACATTTTAATAGCCCATGCCCATGTCCATGACGCAATACTCATTTTGCTCTTCTGCATTATTCAGTTTTAGATATATCATTTTCTATCACCACACTCATTAGAAATAACATTGATTGTTTATATATGCGTTTTAAAAAAAAAAAAAAAAAAAAAAAAAAAAAAAAAAAAAAACTAAGGTATTGTAGGACAAGTGCATACCACTGGGAAGTGTCTATTTATTATGGAAAATAATTGCAAAGTGGTGACCACATATGTAAGTAAATAATTTGGGAAATGGATCACACAATTGAAAAAACCAATTTTAGGAATTACTATCAATGGACGGAACAATATCCGAAGTCATTTGTGCAGCCTTGTATATGATCTACAGATTTGTATATATACCACATAGTATGCTAAAATTTAGTTCATTAAAGAAACGCACACAATAGTTGAACCCCCCCCCCCCCCCAATAAAAGGAAATGTACTCGAGATCTTTTGTGCTGCCTTGTATATTATCTATAGAATTTATACACAGGAAGTAACATGCAAAGTATTAGTTAAATGTAAAATCGCGTTCCATAACGAAAAACGCACTTCCATCAATTATCGCTTATAGACAATACCATAACCGATTTATTTGTGTCTCTCTATATATGAACGATTAATTTTTTAGTAAGCCTCTTGTACTTCTCTTTTAATGCGTTTGAGATAGTCTAACATTATTAAAATACACCACAAATGATTTTTCCTTATAGACCGTAATGTAACGGAATCATTTTGAGTGTCCCTGCAAATGAAGTATAAATGGTACACACATAACTTTCAATGCTATACATGAATTGCATGGCAATCCAAGTTTATTTACCAGAGTTAGAGCACGGAAATGCAAACAGACGGCAGGCACACAGACACACAAACAAAATTCATAAACAGTTTTCAACTATGTTGGAAAGTGTTCATGAGTGGCGGTCAGAGCGCCATTTATTGATTGCATTAGAAAACTTCTTCCAATTTGCTTGGATATTAGTTGTAATGTAGTTATTTTGAAAGTTAAAAAAATATCCAGGCCATTGCATGTGCGAATAGTAATCTCGCCCAAAGCCTGAATATCTAGGTTGTTTTTTTGTTTAAAGTGAAAGTGCTACAAGGGTAACAAAACAAATTTTTATGTGATATGTCTAGACAAAACAAATACCGGGTGCACCATATGTTCGTTAAAACTGTAAAAATTCATCAAAAAAAATAATAATAATCCGGCTAAAAAATTGTTTTTTCCGGAATGGGATTAGGGGAAGATAGGATTTTATTTTATAACAAAAAAAAGTTCCAAAAATTACTGATATATGACGCTGAATGCGCAATATGAAGTATATTTATGCAAATCAGGATTTCGATAAAACCCCTCAATGCACACATATTCTTCTTTCGATGAATTGCTTCAGTATGCTATCGTTACCAGATCAAGCGCTGTTTGTTAAACTCTGTTACAAGAACGGGGAAACAGCAATTGGCGCATTGCGAAAATTCTGCACAGCAAAGTGATAGAAGAAAAGAAAAGACTCAAGCAGCAAATAATCTCTGGCCGATCTTCCGGCGAATTTCCTTAGCCGACTACTTTTTAGTCAAGACAACCTCACTCACTGAGATCGGCAGAAAAGTCTTCCGATCTCAATCCCTCTCTCGATCGTTGAATCCCGACTACTTTGAAATCAATTTTGAAGTCTTTGCCTATTTGTTTTCAATCATTTGTTCACTTGGTAATCTTTTGCCGAGTTCAGTGTCATATCATATGATATTTTGCCGAGTAGTTAGCATTATCACATGGGAAACATTTTACACAAATATGATAAAATATCTGAAATTATAAACAATTTATTTTCTCAAGATACATTTTTTTAATTATGAATTATAAAATACAGGGTTATTAAGGTATTTCTTTTTACAAATTATTAATGTAAATGTGGGAATCAATAAAATACATCTCTAGAACAATAATTAAATTAAATAAGACATTTAAAAAATGGGATAGTTTTTGAGATTTTGTTTTCTAAATGTTATGAAGTATATTGTTTCATACTGTAGATAATCTCTCTTTTTTTTCTAAAAATAGATAGAAATTTAATTTTGTGCTTTTTTTAAAAAGTTAAGAGAATATTTTTCATTGGGAGATTCAAAAACTGTATAATTAAATTAAATGTATGAAAGTTCGTTTCAATTCAAATAATAAATTTTGCTAAATTAGAATAATTTCCGCTATAAAATGGAAATATATTTACTTATCGAGTGTGTAACTAATTAAAACGTAAGAAATTTAGTTTTGTTTAAAGACTAAATATTGCTGTTTACTGATTTTACAATAGAAATTACATTTAATTACAGTTAAATTTTAAATTGCAATTAATTTTCCATTGTTATGGTGCAAATAACATTACAATTAAAACTACGTACTTGCTTGTTAGTTAGTTATACGTATTGCTATATAAATATTTTTGAATCTTACAAATATATCTCACATTTTTTAAGATAAGTTACCTCGACGTTATTCCTAAAGTTTTAGAAATCAGTAATCAGAATTATTTTGTAAATTTCTGCATAAAAAGTGAAGAGAAAATAAAATTACACCTTATAGTATTTAGTTATGAATATAAAGCACACTAGATTTTCACAATAAGGAATTATGATAAATGGACAGCATGAATATACGATGAGAAGAAAGTCACTAATTATTTTTGGAGTGGCATTAATTTTCCCCATTCCTTATATAAATGAAGTTGCAGTTAGTAAATAAATGGCTTCCGTTTCCAGGAAGCGTCATGTTACACAGAGACAGCAAACAAAAAATGAAAGAGAAAACTTAGTATCTTATTTCATTGAATATACAAAGCAAAGAAAAACATTCATCTCGAAAATAATTAATCTTTTTATGGATAACTAAATTAAACTTTCACTTTTTCATAAGTTATTTCGTATAAAAATCTACAAACTAAAAAAAAAAAAAAAAAATAGAAACGATTAAATGAGAAAATTAAATGAGAAAAAATAAGACACATTATTATCTGTCTTGGAAAAAGATTGTAATAGAAAATATTTCTTTTCGTAAAAACTTCATGATTAAAATTTGTGTGATATTTTTTAAGTCATATGCTCTCTGTATATGTTCTTATTTTCATTTGTTTTCTGTAATAAATTCTTAAAGAAAATTCATAACTCACAAGTATTTTTCAAAGTTAACTTAACAAGTAATATATTTTTTTTTCTGAAGTCAATTCCTAGGTTTTTAATCATAAATATATAAAATAAACCCGTGCAGCATTAATGTCCCACGTTATCTTTATTGAACATTATTTTATAATCATCGTTGCGGTATTTTATTTCTGTGGCATCACTCATTTGAGATAAATATTTCAATTCATTTATGAAAACAATGGGAGGAATTTTTTTCTCCCATTTAAAATTAAAATTAATTAATTAAATTTAATGAATGAATTAATATTTGAAAGAACTGTATTAACATAAATTGTCATCCACTACAAGTTTTAAAAAATGTATTTGAACTTGAGTGGATGAATAGAAAATATTTTATTATTGATTGAAAATTTTAACAAGATATATATATAGAGAGTGTGAGCTAATAGTAGGAATTTAAAAATAGAAACTGTTAACTTTTTAATATTTTCTAATTATTTTACTCTTTTCATGAATAACTACATTAAACATTCACTTTTTTATAAGTTCTTTTATAATAAAATCTGCAAACTAAGACAGAAGGGGAAAAGTCATCAATTAAGTAAGATAAAGTAAGATATTTTTAGTATTAGTTTTGGGAAAGTTTTTGATTTAAAAAAAATATTGTCATAGACATATTGTGATTGAAATTTGAGTGATATTTTTTTATAAATCATAAGTTTTCTGTTTATGTTCTTATTTCCATTTAATTCGCTGTTATAAATTCTTAAAGAAAAATCGTAACTCACCTATAAAAGTATTTTTTAAAGTTAACTGAAAAATAGAAATAGTTTTTAATCTTTTTAATGTTTTGACCACATAATTACAGAGATGTGTTTATGATATATTTATTTTGTTATTTGATACGCATTTTATATATTCTTATATATGTACTATTAAAAACATTAAAGCGGCATCAGAAAAAGACAGAAATAAAGTATATAAAAATATATCTCTTACATAAAATATGATCATATGAGGAATTTTATCGCTGTAACAATTCATACTTTTATATTTTTAGAATATTTAACAATTTTTATTAACAATTATTCCGTGAATGTTCATATACGTCTTGCACTCATAAACCTGTTTATTTTTTCCAGATTAAAGCTGAGACATTAAAAATAAAATCCTGGTGTAACCCTTGTAGTTCCATTGTGGTATCTTTTGAACTCAAACTTTTTAGATCAGATGTTTTTCATTTTTGAACCAGAAGAAAAACTAGTCGGATGTGCCAATCGCAAAACTTTCTTCTATCTCAAACAGATTTCGCATACACTGAAAAGAATCAGCATCAATTTATATCAAGGTCTAACTGAATCTAAAGTTTTATTAAATTCCGTGCATTAGTTCTTGAGATAGGACTATTGCAAAACTCGTGTAAATCCTGCAGAATGCAGCATAGCAGCGCCACCTGTTGGAAGATTTAGACCAGCCATACTCAACCTTTTTTTCTCGCGGGCCGCAAACATATGTTTGCGACGTTAGGCGGGCCGCAGTACACTTAAAAAGGGGTAAAAAAGAGTAATTAAAATAGTAAGATACATAAGTAGTATAACAAAGCAATATAACAAAGTTAATATTATCAGTAGGGTTGAATATTTGTTGCGGAAGAAATGTTACCAAAAAATTCTAACACCAGTATTTCCAAACAATAAACTTCGTGGTAGATTCTATTGCAAATGTTGTCGAAATATGCCACAAAGTTTGTTGTTTTGAAATAGTTTTGTAAAAATAGTTCGATTCTAATTTTTTCGGCGACAAAGGTTCAACCCTAAAAAGCAGCATTAGATACATAAAAAGTACAAAACGTAAGAAAATAACAAGGCAGAATTTCCGAACAACAACAACAACAAAAATCAGGGAGTTTTTTCTAATAAATCAACCTTTGCTCAATGAAAAAACTGTGTTATTAGTTTTCAATTGTAAAAATATATATTACACATTTAATTAATTTGGAATAATATTTTATTGGTGTTGAAGATTAAGAAATGTACACACCACTGTAGCGCAACCAGAACTACATGTAAAAAGAACTTTTGACTAAAAAAAGCGTCATTTAAGATACTTTAATGTTACTTTTAAATTATGTACAACAGGCAGATTTTGTCTTCCCATGAAAATATATAAAATAACAGTGAAGGTCTTAAACGCTTTTTATGCGCAGCTCAATTAATTGTATGAATAAGAATTAATGACTGAGTGTTTCGGGCCGCACATAAAAGGTTGCCGGGCCGCAGGTTGAGTATGGCTGATTTAGACCAACACCTAATCAACAACAACTTATGTTAACGTCTAATTGAATTTGAAGTTTGATTAAAATCTGTGCATTAGTTCTTGAGATATAGTTATCGTGATAATAATGAAAAAAGTAGCATAGCAGCGCCACCTGTTGGGAATTTTACACAAACACGTAAGCAGCATCTATTTATGTCAAGGTCTAACAGAATCAGAAGTTTGATGAAATTCTGTGTATTAGTTCTTGAGATATAGCTATCGTAAAAATCGAGAAAAATATGGTTTAGCAGCGCCACCTGTTGGGATATCTACACCAAACTTTAATCAGCGTCTATTTATCTCAAGGTCTAACTGAACCTGAAGTTTAATGAAAATAACAGCATTAGTTCTTGAGATAGAGCTATTGCGGAAATCTTGAAAAATGGAGAATAGCAGCGCCACCTGTTGGGCGATATTCACCAAAAACTAATCAGCACCAATTTATATCAGGGACTAACTGAATATAAAGTTTTATTAAACTTCGTGCATTAGTTTTTGAGATAGAGCGCCCACAAAATGTGTGTCACGTACATACATACAGACAGACAGAGAGACTCACAGACTCACAGAGCATTAGTTCTTGAGATAGAGCTATTGCGAAAATCGCAAAAAATGCTGCATAGCAGCGCCACCTGCCGGGAAATTTTTACCAAAAAACTAATCAGCACCAATTTATATCAGGGTCTAACTGAATCTAAAGTTTTATTAAATTCCGAGCATTAGTTCTTGAGATAGAGCGCCCACAAAATTTTTGTCACATACAGGCAGAGTCACAGACAGACATTTTCTAAAAATAGCAAATCGTGTTCAGGACCTTCTAAAACGTATAAATCCGTCGAAAACTGGATGTCGAAAATTTTCATGAATCCAATACTTTCTTCTTGTAAAGATAGAAGAAAGTAAAAATACTGAATATGAAATATCAAATACACACCTCCTTGCTTATTCCTTGCTTTTGAGTGATACATTTGCGTTTTTTAAACAGTTTTAGACAGTATTATTTTAGCCCTGTTTTACATATTTTGAAATTATTTTTCTATTATAATTATTAAATTTTAAAGGTATTTTTTACTCAAATTCATGTATTTTTGACTTTCTGACAATTGTTAGCGAAGCCCCGCCTTCATAACCTATCCTGTAATTTCACTGGTCGATCTTTTCTACCAACCGCTTAAATAGACTTTTTTTCTTCTCTTACTTATTTCGTCTTCTGTCTCTGTGAGACGAAAACCTTTACTTACAATTTAATCACCACTTTTTTTTTTCCTTAATTGTAGTACATATATTGTGCTACGGATATACTTTTTTTCATGGCTCCTCTAAGATGCATGACACAAATACTCATATACAGGGAACGAAGTTGATGCGAAATCCTTGAAGAAATAAACCGTTTACCTGATAGAAAGAATGCAAAACTAAAAATGTTCATAAACTATTAAAACATTGTACTAGGGGAATTAAATAATGTTAGACATGTTGTAAGAATATAATATAAGGTAAACTCCTATTTTTCCTACTCTTATCATTTTGAAGGATGATGATTAAGATGACTGATAGCACAATTAAATAAAAATACAAACGAAAATTAAATACAATATAATATAAAATTTCATAAATATGAATAATAATCTGTTACATTTTTATGCTAAAATACACAAGAAATTTTGCATAAAAAAAGTAAATGCGTACTTCATCAGGAGGATTCATTCATACTACCCGTACTTATCTAAATTACTTTTAAACTCAGACTATTTCAGCAATTGGATTGTTCGAAAAGTTCTTTCCGTTTGGGAAAGTTGGTACGTACCGGAAAAGTCTATTATTTAATTATTAGACATTAATTCCGATATCTATTGTCTAATAAAATTGATGGGCAGAATTTTCCGGTACGAATTGGTTTTCCTAAAGGAAAGAACTTTGCCAACAATCCAATACGAACTGCTCAAAAGAAATATTTATTTATTACATCGCGTTTATTTATTACATTTATGCGCACCCACTTCGAGCTTAAAAAAAAAAAAAAATATTTTCCAAACCATGATCATAAAACCGATATAAATATTTATGTGAACAAATATAAATGTGTACCATCAGACGCGTGATAACTTGATATAAATAATTCTGATCAGCCACACTCTGACTACCAAAAGAAAAATCAATGACATATTTTCTACATTTTTTGGATATTGTGGTGTAAAGTTATGTGAACGGCTTAGGACTTTTTCGCTTGTATTTCTTATCTTTTTTACATCTGTTTGAATGCGGATTTTTACTAAAACACTAGCCTAAATTCATAACTTAAACATTAAGCTTTAAATACTTTATTAATATCTCGTATATTTAGAAATCTAGAATACTAAAAAATGATATGATTGGTGAATTTTTATAACGAAGTATTGCTTATTTTCAAACAAGAATTTATAAAATATATTAGTAATGTATAGTATTTTTAATGGCTTTTATTTATCATTTACTTTAGATGGGTGAGCGTTGATTACTAATGGATAAGATCTAATTAAATTAATTAAGAGTATAATGAATTTAAATGTAATTGATATCCATTTCATTCAAAGTTTTTTTTCTAATGTTACTGAAGAAGTGTTGTTGGAGAATGTTCATGATGAATGTTCTAGACTTCTGAAGACATGTTCCATCCTGTTGGAAACATGTTCAATTTTGAAAAATTAAACTAACCCAGGTTGTAATGAATTATGATGTAATAATTATTTATTTTATTAAAAGAGGTTTTTTTTTCTAAAATACTAACTACGTGGTGTTGACATGGTAGACAATGTTCATTTATGTTAGAACTAGATCTAATTAAATTAATCGAGAATATAATTAATTAAATTGTAACTAATATTCATTTTATTAATTTGTTTTTATGCAGCAATACTGATAGCGTGGTTTAGTCATGTTTATTCCTTTGATAACATGAATATTTCATTTCAGAAAGCTGACCAATTTCGTCTTTAACGTCACGCATTCATATCAAAAACACAAAGCCTAGACAAGAAATACATTTGACTGGAATCGATTGTAAAGTTTGTTTAGATCAAAATGATATTAACCGGAAAGAAATGTAATGTTGAGTTGTTTAGATAATAATTTACTGCAATCGGCAAATAATAAGTTTCTTATACAGCGTTTGAAATCAATTGTATTTACTAGTAGTTTAGATTTTTCTGCTCAGTGTTACATGGTGTATCTGTTTATTGTGTAACTTGTTCTGTTTGGTTCATTTATATTTTAGTAAATTGGTTTAGTTAAAAAAATAATACGTTCCTGTTAAGAAATTTCAAATATTTGTTCATTAGAGAAATAATGAGAAAGAGATAGGCTAAGAAGATAGCAAATAAAAAGGAAAAGAACGCTGTTGCAAAGTTTTTAGTATAGACTGTTCGCATTAAGTTATATGGGTATGCTGCCTAAACTAATTATTTTGTGTTCCCCTGTAGCTGAACGATAAAATGCTATACACACCATTTTCTGCAGAAAGATTTATGTAGTGCACCTCAGTAATGTATACCAATTTCGATATGTTTGAAAAATGATAACATGATTAAAATACATTGCAAACGATTTTCCCCTATAGACCATAATGTAATATATTAATTTTGAGTGTCCATGTAAACAACTTTTAAATGCCACACACTTCATTTCAATACGGAACATGTCATATTAAACATTAATAATATATATCAGTTACCTGGCAATCTGATTATATTTTAGCGAGTTAGTGCTCGGACAGATAGACAGACGGCCAGACAAATCGAATTCATAAACTCTTTTAAACTACAGGGTGATTATAAAAAAAACTATCCCGATATATGAGCCCCTAACTGTCATACCGTTCACAGAAACTGAATGAAATTCTGGCTTAAAGTATTTTGAGGTATGCGCTCAAGAATCATATGAAAAACAACAGTTAAATTCTAACAGTTACGGTTACAGAGACAAAATTTCGAAAATTTCAAATGGCAACACCTACATTTTTTTATTGGAATGTGATCTTCGTAGTGAAAAAACATAAAAAGCGTTGGAACGGTACCTGTAGCACGAAAATCGCCGGCGCTAGACAAACTAAGAAGAAAAGTACACACATTCCAATAAAAAAATGTAGGTGTTGCCATTTTAAATTTTCGAAATTTTGTCACTGTAACCGTAATTGTTCGAATTTAACTGTTGTTTTTCATATTATTCTGGAGCGCATACCTCAAAATACTTTAAACCAAAATTTCATTCAGTTTCTGTGAACAGTATGATAGTTAGGCTCGTATGATAGTTAGCTCATATATCGGGATAGTTTTTTTATAATCACCCTGTATATTGGAAAGTGTTAAAATGAACTAAAATGTAGTAAATATGTGAAGTATAACCTGATATGATATAAAAAGTGAATTTTAACAATAATGTTTTACTATAAGCGCACAAAAATAAATAAACTTTTAATTAAAAATGAGTTACGAAACAACTAATTTGCGAAGAAAAGTAAAATTAATGAAATTGATGTTTCATTTTAAATTAGAAAAAAAAGTAAAGTTATATACTTAAATTTTAATTCCAGAGAAAATTAGAAATTTCACTTTCACATTTCCACTAACTTAAACAAGCTATTAAGTTTTAAATAGCTTTACATAAAAGGTGTAATATTTGAAAAGGCTTTAATAACATTTACTGAGATTTGCGTGTCAGAAAATCTGCATTTTTCGTTTTTGGAAAGGTAAACACAAAATAACGAAATAAATTGAACACTTTACATGTAACAAAAAACTCTGTGTGAGTTTTAATTTTGAAGAAGAGAAATGAGATAATCACATTAATTTGTTTAATAAGCGAATTATTATCGTTACCATTAAATTTTAAACTTAGCCATGTAGGATTTTTTAATACTGTTATAAAAAACTGAAAAAATAAGTAAGTAAATATCTTTTCAATAACGATAACTACAATTTATAATGTTTCGGATATGCGTAAGTTGAAAAGTTGAAAATCTAGAATTTGCTCAAATGTTTATATATACAGAGTGGCCAAGATAAAAGAGGCCCGGCATACAGAAGTACAAATACTTACTAATTTATATTTAAAAGTAGTAAATACAGAATATTAGGAATAACAATTTTCTGAACATTAGATAGTTCACAGGAGGTGCTGTTATTCATATTATTCTGTATTTACTACTTTTAAATAAGAGTTAGTAAATATTTGTACTTCTGTATGCCGGACCTCTTTTATCTTGGCCATTCTGTATAATTTCGTAATTAGTATTTGGTTAATTAGCAGCAAATGTATTATTTCATTACAAATCAATTAAAAGAGAAAAGCATTCTTGTTGATGAAAATATAGATATATAGTGTCACACAAAATACAAATTGTTGTCACGGAAAATTAGATGTCCTTGATTTACAAACAAATTTTCCGATTATTGCACTTGATTTGTACACAAATTTTCCGATTATTGCACTTGATTTGTACACAAATTTTCCGATTATTGCACAAATAAATTTTCTTAAGTATCTCATGAGTTAGTGTACAACAGCCCATGTTTGACTTACATACAAATAAATATCAAATTACAGGGTTAGAGCAGGAAGTAAGTTTTTCTGGAGGCGTTAATAGAAGGAAAACATATAGTAACATGAACATGCATATTGACACACGTAAAGTGATTTTTGCCCTACATTCAAACATAATTACCACGGATACTAAAATGCTTCTCCAAAACAAAAAAAAGACAAAGACTTCTTAATCTGGTAAGAAGGTTTACGAAAATAAAATAAAACCATCCCCGAGTAACCCACGATTATGAAAAGCGCTCATTTACCTTTAAAAACCAGAGAAACAAATAGATTTTCGGGATTATTATAAAACAGAACGGTCGATATATGAAACAGAACTTTATTTTGTTACTCGTATTTACAGTGTACATGAACGATCATTTCTGGAAGTGCGTTTTTAAATGTAACTACGGAGTATTGTTGCCGTATTCTGAATATGTTGGAAAGTCTTTTATAATCTATGCTTGACGCATGATTTTTTTTCTAGTTATAAAATGTTATGATAATGTATTTGAAGTGAAGTAGGCAAAACGCTGCGCATTCTATCTTGCAGATTAGGGTAATCAGTTTATTCGAAAAAGATTTAAAACTCATGTTATTCCAAACAATAAATAATGAAATTAAGAAGATAATTCTGCTTACTGGACTATTTTAATTTCCTCCAATGTTAGAGCATTATTGCTCTGATGATTATAATACTAGAATAAAACTTTAGTGATAATATGTGATACCCATGTTTATGTTCTATAAGACTGTGAATAGTTTATTTTATTTTATTTTTACTAAAATGTACTATTTATTCTGTAATTTTTATTTTACCCAAAATTTTCAGTGATGCAGCCCTGGTACATATATACTTAGATGCAACTTAATGAATGAAATTCGTTGAAAATTGTTTGCTACACAAGTTTGCTAATAATCTTTGTTGACTGAAAATGCGTTGGTACGGAGTTATTACTAAATAGACAGAAAAAAACGATATTTTTCCGACTTTAAAATTTAGGTTTTTTTCTTTTTTATAAAAATGTTAGTTTATGCAATATATGTTTAAAAAAGAACTATTCGACATTTTGCAAAGTAAAACTATATATTAACTGAACAAATTTCGATGATTCTTTCTACTTTACTCGAATGTTGGGGAGATGCATCTTCGTTATTGATGGCCCTAAAAAGCAGTATGTAATAAATTTTCAGAAAATCGTATCTTCTAAAAATATTAGAAAAGTATATTCTTTGGGAAACTGTACCGGTATGAAGTCATAGTTAATAGAACTGCGGAAAATGCAAAATTTCGGCGATTTTTCCTATTTTATTGAATTTGGGGGCAGTGTAACTCAAGTTATTCATGGGTTTAGAAATACACTTCATATATGAAATTTGTTAAACATTTCATGATTGACATAATTCATACTACACTAAAATGTATTAGTAAGATAGTTTTAGCTAAAATGTAATGGTAAGACATTATTGAAGGAAATTTTCTTAAAGATCCGTGTGTTTTGAGGGGTTTTCTTTAGTGAAGGTGGTGGTTCATGCGGAGGAAAAAGTAGATCGAGAACTTGGGTGTTTTATTAGAACATGAACCTACACAACAACGAGAAGAGATAATTGGGCTAATACAAGGTTAATCTTCCTTACTTACTGTACTATAAGTTAGAGGACATTCTTTGAAGCATCTAAAACTGTCAAGGTACCTACTCATCTCTAGGTTTGCTACCTCTGTCCGAAACACAGATCTCGCAGTGAGAGGATACTCCTAATCAAATTTACGTGATCAAGTGAGGTATCATTAGAATAATTTTAACACAATTATTCAAATTGCTAAGGAAATCATATGAGTTGTAAATTTCCAACTGGACATAAATTCTAATGTAATCACGTATCCAGCGTTTACTGGAGTTCCAAATTACCTGCGATTTATTCTGTTGAGCTGATTAAGATACCAGACCAGATGCTATGATGAGTAAGGTGAACTGGATGAATTAGGTCCTCCAGACTCGATCGGGATGGCTCAGTTGGTAGAGCATGGCAGCTTCAGCCAAGATATCCCAGATTCGGATCCTGGCCCGGACTTTTTCGTCCAGTTGGAAATTTACAACTCATACAAATGTGGTATGTACTCTCTGCCAACAGTGTTCCAAGGAATTCATTATCAAAAGTACTTACTGTTAGTTAAAGGGTTCAAATTTTAACACCTCAGCTTTCTAAAGAAAATACAGACGCCAAGCATACGAAAAAGAGTCAATTAACCTCTTAAGCTTTCAAAATACTAATAATTTATTCAAAGGTAAAAATTTCTACCTTATTCAACAAACAATATTAAAAAAAAGTAGTAAACAATTTCTTATTCACGTTACATTTTATAAAAATTTGCATCACGAGAACAAAAGATGAGATAATAAAAAAGAAAATAAATAAAACATGGACAATACATTTAACATCCTCCCACCTTTTGATTATATCGTATAATCAAAACTTCACATTAAATAAATACATTTACATGAACATTATAAATCGAGTCTCTTTGCCATTTTTATCATTCTACCATATCTAATCGTTTTAACTTGTGACTCGCCCTTTGAAAGCTGAACCTGAGTTTCATTCAACGTTGGTTTAGGAAAAATACATTTAGTACACTCACTCGATCACACTTCCACAGGATAAATTCTTTGAATACGCCGAAAAATCTGCTAATGAGACGTTTGTAACTTCAAAAGGCGATCTTTTCCATCTTTGCCACAAATGAGCTCTGTAACATGTCTTAATGTCCACTTACTCATTTTCTTCTTTCCACAAGACTATATCTCCTATAGCCACTGAAGGTTGGAATCGTCCCAATCGTTCGTTGGATAAAAAGACCCAAATATTTTGCTCTAAAATTGTTTCTTAGATCCTTTTTTAGTTCTTGCCTGTATTTAAGTGTTCTATTGAGAGAATTTCCCTCGACTGCCTGAAAGTCTGGTTAACCATACTCATGAATATATTTCAAAAACCTGTCCGGAGATATGGGTTTGATAGATTCTTTCTCTGACATGTAAATTCGTGGTCAAGAATTTATAATACTTTCACAATAAACCAATACAGTTCTTAGCTCTGCATAGTTCAACCAGGCTTGATCTCAGACTCTTTCATCACTCTGATGAGCATCTCCCATCATTTGCTGCACCACGCAGCAGTCGGTGGGTTGAATTTCCATTCAATTGTACTGATTGCTGCGTATTATGTGGCTCTAGTTCAATCTTTTCAAACAATTAGCTGCACTAATAAAATTAGAACATTTGGCGCAATATATTAGAACATCTTCCTCTGCGTTACACAAATCTTCTTAAAGCCATAAAAAAGCCTTTGTAGGTGCTGAAGTTCAAAATACGCAGCTCTGTAGATAGCGCATGTAAATACGATAACCCAACTCTTTTGAATATTTTTAAGAAATAGAAAGTCATCCATATCAATACCGATAACATGAAATACTGCTGCATCTTTTGCTCGATTTTCTGATAGAGAAATAGGAAAAGATTTCAAATTAAATCTTTTACAAATGGTGCTATTGGATAAAAAAGTGATTACAGTTCTTCTTCTATTCAGAATCCAGTATTTTTCTCTGACCAAATTTAAATGAATTTGGGGAACTACATGACAGTTTTTGAGGTGAAAATGTAAAATTAATCGTCTACCAACTTCGTGATTTGAAGGATCAACCATAGGTGTGAGAAAGTCCATATTGTATTGTCTATATATAATTTTATTATTTACACGTATTAAGTATTCTTCATCTTTAAATGTTTCAATAGTTTTCAATCTGTCATCGCTTTCATGGGAAAAACATTCCTGTTGTATCATCCAAATTATCTTCGTTTCTGCTTTCTTAAAGTCATGACTTTTCAATTCACCTCTAATTTGTTCCTTTGGTTTAGACGGAAACTGAGTATCCAACCAAAAAGACGCACAATTTTTTCGTAACTCGAAAAATACCTGTAGTACCATGTATTCTCTGTTCGTCAATCAAGATATACCAGTAATTTTGTCGACTTCAATTTCTCTTTTTAAATTTCTTCTTCAGTTATTTTTTCACACCTGAAATTTATATATTTATAATATTCTTCAGTATATCGAAGCCAAGATGGACATTCCCGCCATTTGACAGATACTAGTTTATTTGCTTTGCAGCCTCTAGATGGAAGATCTGCTGGATTCATCTCACCAGGTATATGTTTCCATAAAGCAGAGTCACTATTTTTTTTTACTTTCTTGAACTCTGTTTCTAACACAGACAGATCAGAACTCTTTTGTGGATATCCGTGCAAAAACCGTGGAATCACTCCAAAAGTATATTTCCATATCGTTCTAGCCCAATGTGTCAATTACTGATTCAACCAATCTGGCACCAATCAAAGCATCTTAAAAGTTCCATTTTAGGTATGGTAGTGCATTTTAAAGAACCAATGCGGAATTTTGCTGGCAGATGGAATAATTCAACGCAATCTTTACTTTCTATTCTGAAAAATATAACTGCAGCTTACGCATACTGACTTGCAACACAGAATGTGTGAAGAGTACAATTTTTTTACATTATATGTGATAAACTAAATACAACTAGGGTTCTGCATTTCTTGCAAAATATTTAATTCACGAAACCATTCAATAAACTCATCTTTTAGATCACTCGAAATGTCATCATCCCTGGCGATACACTCTTTCCATGTTTTCTTTAACATCATCTTGAGACAAATCATCACAGGAGAAGTAAAACCAACAGGATCAAAATATCTTTGTGCAATTGATAGCATGATTTGTTTGGTTATTTTTTCTAAATTTATATTTTTCGTCCAGCTTAAATGAACCTTCAAAACGTCTAGAAATCTGTTTTATTGTAATCCCATTGCTACATTTTTTTCGCCATTTTCTCTATTCTTTCTTTTTTTTTTTTGTATGTTCCCATACTGTTCCTACCACTTTCCACATATGATGTAAGTAACTACTTTGAGACATGATTTATGCTGTCGCTCATACATCTTCTGTCCATAACTTTATACAATAGTCATGGTGCATTAACCGTTAAAGTGTAAACAACATAATATTGACTTTTTTCAAATATATGAAGGCTTTTGTTGTAATGTATTTTTTATTGTTGTTTCTTGTTTACGGCCAACATTACCTGTTGGAGGAAAATGATATTCTTATCAGATAAAAGTTCTTCCTTTGAAGATTCTGGATCATATAATGCACTGTCGCGTCGGCAAATATTAGGTATTTGGATTAGTTCCTACCACTTCCCACATATGATATAAGTAACACTTTTTCAACATCATTTATATAAGTCCTGTTCATGTCCATAACTTAAAAAAATTGTAAGGTACATCATTCATGCAAGTGTAAAAGACCATAATATATATTATATCAATTATATCAAAATAATGTGAAGTTGTTCTAATTTTTCTTTTTGCCCATGAATCAATACTTGCTAGCATTATATTTTTAATTCAATCAGAGAAATTTTGCAGCATAAACTCATCGTTTACTGCTATCAGCTTATGAAGAGCATGTCTGTGTATCAAACTACTTGTAAAGAATTGTTCAAATGATTCAAAATTCATATTTTTTATGTGTGAGAGACAAAAAATACCCAGACCGCGGAAATCATTTGGTCACGAAGATATGAAAAGATTACTGTATCATCTACAATGCTGAAAGTCTTGACACGATCGTTAGATGTACGTTATCATCCAAAAGTGCTTAACTGTAATTAGAATAATTTAGAATTAGCATAGAGAAAAATAAATTTATTCAAGTAGTCAAGTCAAATAGTTCAAGTAGTCAAAATTTTGTTTAAATTTGAGAAATTCTCCAGCTTAAACTCATCGTTTACTGCCATCAGCTTATGGCGAGCATGTCTGTGTATCAAACTACTTGTAAAGAATTGTTCAAATGATTCAGAGTTGATATTATTAATGTGCGAGAGACAGAAAACATCCAGACAGCCGAAAACATTTGTACACGAAGATATGAAAAAATTACCGTATCATCTACAATGCTGAACGCTCTTGACACGCTCTAACTTAGATTACGTTATCGTCAAAAAGTGGTAAATTGTAATTAGAATAATGTGAATTCGCACAGAGAAATATAAATTTATTCAAGTAGTCAAGTCAAATAGCTCAAGTAGTCAAATTTTTGTTTCAATTTGAGAAATTCTCCTGCATAAACTCATCGTTTACTGCTATCAGCTTATGCCGAGCATCTCTGTATATCAAACTACTTGTATAGAAATGTTCAGGTGATTCAAAATTTATATTTTTGATGTGTGAGGGACAAAAACCATCAAAAGCGAAGAAATGTACACGAAGAAATGAAAATATTACCGTATCATCTAAAATGCGGAAAGTCTTGACACGAACGTTAGATGTACGTTATCGTCAAAACGTGCTTAGCTGTAATTAGAATAATTTAGAATTAACACAGGCAAATATAAATTTATTCAAGTAGTCAAGTCAACGCGGTGCTTAAGGATTGCCAAAGCGCAACATTAAAAAACGCCTTGCAAAACCTTCATGGAAATTGAGAAATAACATAAAAATGAATTTACAAGCAATCAAACGGTCAAAAAATATAATTGTGAAAATTCTCGTGAAGAACCCTGTAATTGCAGGGCCATTTCAGTGTTGGAAGCACCAGAGGCTAAATATAACATTAAAAAAAGGAAGCATATAGTATCCAAAATATTTTGGTTTCCCTTACACTTCGTTGACAAGGCGTCTCTGGACTTGGAAAAAATGGAAATTTAAATAGAGTACGGTATAAAGAGACACAGCCAAGCTATTGGATTAGATACACCTGAGGCTAAGAACATAATAGCTTTCGCAGATCACTCAGATATTAAAAATTCCAGTTTAGTGATAAATATCTATTATTAATAAGAAATAGAATTAAAAGCTACACTGTTAAAACTACTGGTGACACATGGCAACCCCTAGGAGTGAAACGCTTGTCCTCTAAGGGAGCCAAAATGTCACCCTTAACTGGGGTGAAAGGAGGGCACTCCTAATCCAGGGTGCCCAGGGGGTGAAAGGATAGCACCCCAGGGGAGAATAATGGCTCCACTACTCTAAGGTGCCCAGCGGCACCCCACAAGGGTAAGCATGCCCTCCTCTTGTTAAGCAATTGTATTTTTAAAGTTTGAATATTCTCATACTTAAAAAACGATAAAAAAAAGGCTTTACATATATAATTATAATGCACTGTTTAACTTTAACTGCAATAAACTAATCAATACTTCATTTTCTCTGTTGAAATTTATACAAAGTTAAAAGTTGATCATCTCATGTCAAGGGTCGATCCAGGCAAAATTTGAGGCCTATCCGCTCCCCCTTCACAAAAATATATTTAATAAAAGAGTCTCCGTCACAAAATTGAATTTAATCGAATGGGCCCCTTCAGAAAAATCAATTTGATAAAATGGGCCCCTTCAGAAAATTCCTTTTAAGAAAATAGGCCCTTTCACAAAATTCTATTCCATAAAATCTTATTATTTTTTATTAATTAATTATTATTGTGATATGTTTAAAAATGTGTAATTTTTTTAATGTTTGGTTCAAATTTGAAAAACTGGATTTCAATTTTTGTTACAAAAGGTTATTTTTCACAAAAATATAATAAATTTCACAAAACTAAAGTTTACTTTTCACAAAATGACCGCCCCCCCCCCCCTATTCAAAAAAAAAAAAAAAAAAAAAAAAAAAAAAACTGCATCAACCTTTGCATGTGTACGTTATTATATCGGAGAAAAGTATTATACATCAGGTATAAATAGCCAATAGACACTATAGATAAATAAATACCGATTAAGATGTTCGATTTTGTTTAAGATTTAGAAGTCATTTTACTTACAACTAAATTTGCTAATAAATGTTTTCAACTTGCAACTCCCACCCTAAATTGTGAATAAATATTTTCAGCTTAAAAATAAAGATTTTTTTACCTTTAAACTGGTTAGTATTTATTGCCATTTTTATTATTTTTATTATTTAAAAGATATTTATTTAAAATAATTATTTTAAGATTAAAAAAATCTTTTAGCTATGCGAGTTAAATGTATTTACATAAATCATTCAATCATCTAAGACATTCTTACATCCAGCCACATGGTGAAATGTTCCAGTGATTTATTATTATTAATATGTTATAGTACAAGAGACTCACAAAACATTTTTTAAGCACAAAACATTTTTCAAGATAAGACACATATATAAATGTTAAAATATCAATTCAGGAATTACAATTTATTTATTTTGTTAATAATTCATAATAAGTAATGAGGTATATTCTGAGTTCTTCATTTCATGATCAAACACTAGCTCTAAAAATTTCGATAGTAAAAAGTATTTGATTAATAAAAATATCTGCAGAAATTTATATTCTATCAAATTTACTATTTCTTATGTATACATTTTATCAAATCAACTAATTAAAAATTGTCAAATATTAAATTAATACATTTAAAGTTAGTAAAAATCAATTCTCGGCAAAATTTCTAAATTCTTCAATTGTTTACAAATACTTTGTTTAGATTTCAGAAAAATAAGAAATTAAACTAATATTTTAAATATAACAACTTATGTTTCAACATTTTTTTATAATAATTAGTCATTAAATTTACTTTTGGATGGTAAGCAACAAAAACTGTGCGAGAAAATTCATTAGATAAAAATATGAATAAAATGAAATTATAATAAGCTCTACATAAATAATAACGCAAGCAAATAGGTGAGGCGACATCATTCCACCTTCACGAGATTAAAATCTCAAATTTCGACATCAAGATTATGACTTAAAATGTCTTAGCTTCAAAATAATGTATGGAGCCATTTATAATACAATATATCTAAAATTTATATAATAAAACATAATATACAAATACACTGAAACATTTCACATACCCGTATTTAAAGTGAATGATATGCTTGTATATTCCCTGGTTTATTTATTCGCAATAAATGGTGTTATTCAGTTATTAATAAAATTGAAATCTCGCACGGCACGTGGCGCGCGATACACTACAATTCAACCGCAGCCATTATACTTTTCTACTTGTACGATCTCCCTTGCGACGCGAAAATGAGGTGAAACACGTCACAGCACATGCGCAAGATACCAGCCATCCGGCAGGGTGCCAAAAGTCTAGCAGTATGTAGTGTAAGGCACCCTAATTAGTTTCAATCACCCAGTGAGCGGCCACGCGGCACCCCAACCATATTTTCAAGCCTATATTGCTCGCTAGGGTTTCAAATGGTACCGCATTTTCATCCCGCGGTCCCGAACGGCGCTAATTTGTCACCTTCAGTTTTAACAGTATATGCAAACAGTGACAAAAAATCAAATTTCTATCAGATAACGAACTTTTTCTTTTATGAAATGTGATTTTGTATCATAAAACACACTATTGCATCTATTCTGTACGCTTTTCCACTTAGTAATAGCGGAGTTGTATATGCATTTCAACGATAAAAATAAAAATTTTGTAACAAAATGAAAGGGAAACATATTTGTTCTTTAGTTTTCCGAATTTTATTTTAATACTTTTTTACAATACAAAAGATGGAACAGTTTAAAAACAAATCTTTAGATGAAAACATATCTTTCGTAAAGATACTAAATCCACGAAAATAAATTAAATCCAAAAGTTTCCACAATAAAGTGTCCTAAGTTTCAGTAACATTAAATTTCCCATTACATTATTGTTATTTTAGTTTTATAATCGGAAATCCTTCAAAGCAATTTTCTTAATGGATGTAATATGTCTGTCATGTTATCCCACAGGAATAACTGTTGTCGGTTTTTATCTTTTTTCATGCATTTATAAGGATTAAGGAGTTATAATGTAGTTTTAAAATATTCTATCAAAGACCCATTTAACAAAGGCTTATTCACTAATAAGCTATGTTTGAATACTTCCGATTTCAAATAATTAGAGTGAAACAATTATTAATTTACTATTAGAATCTAACATGTTTAAGAACTTAATGGTTATATAGAGGAACATGAATGTCATAAGTATAATTTTTCTATTAACATCGTGTGTGAAAACTGAAAATCTATGAATTAATATTAAAACATTTTTCACTCATTTTTAAACAATTTTACTTACCCATCATACGTAGTATAGGGTAAATCTTGAAATCGTTTAAAAAAGAAAAAAAAAATGACGGATTTACAAGTTTCAGACACTGGAGATTCCGAAAAACATATTTTAAAAAAACAAACAAAATTTGCCGTCCGTCTGTCTGTGTGTGTGTCTGTGGACGCTCTATTTCCCGAACATGAGACTTAGTATGGAATAATGATAAGAAGCTTATTGAATTTCAGTAACCTCGATTATCCGGAACTATTTTTTTAGGACTCTCGAAATATTCGTATTTATAAAAGGTATACAAAAATTTTCGAAATTGTTTTTTTAAGGAGTGAATACAAAAGACAATAAAAAACATACATTTTGCATAAAGAATGAAGCCGATCGGATAATGAGTTGCCGAGATATTTGTAATCACATTTTCCACACTCTTCGATTTTTCATGACCCTGTATTTCATTCAAATTTCAATTCAAAGATATATTTTAATTGGAAATCAGGCGCTTAATCAAACGCAGTAAACTCTTAGTTAGTAAGATTATCGTAGTTAAAAGTATGTTTCTTTTACGCAATTCAGTAATAGAGCATTTAAAGCGAGGCTAACGAAAAAGACAGGCTACCACGGTGCATTCCACTTATCTTTTTTAACAGACCGCTAGAGTGACGTGATGCTCTTTTCGTACACCTTCATTGGTGCATTCGAGCATCACGTGACTCCGACTGTCTGTAAAAAAAGATTCGCGTAAAGCACCGCGGTAGCCTTTCTTTTTTGTTAGCCTCGATTTAATGTTTATGACGTCATCAAGCCATGATTTTAATCGAATTGCAATGTATTTTATAAATAGTTTACACATGTTTTATTTTCATATTTTATATTAGGCATATCCATGATAGGTAAGTATTACGGTTGCTCCCAACGTCTAGTTTTGCTTAGAATTGATTTTTCATAAATTGACAATAAAGTTGTATCTGCACTGCGCCTGTCCCGACTATATCACAACATATTTCAGATAGCATTCTAGTGAACTCTGCGTATCCTAAAAACAAGTATGGAAATTCATGCGTCGAGCATAGATTATGAGACCATTTCTAACATTTCCAGAATACATAAACAAAATTTCACCGTTTCTTAAAGCAAAAGATGATGTCTAAGTAAACAATTTGGGAAACTCATAACACATTTGAAAACTCTATTTCAGCAATTAACAACAGTAGTTTTTTGTACTACCCTGTATACGATCTATAAATTTGTATATACGCTGAGCACAGTTGAAAAATTGCCCTTCAGTAATTTCCGAAAACAAACTTCTATGTACTAGAGATTTTTTGTGTTGCCCTATATATGATCTATAGAATTTATACACATCAAGTTGTAGCAAAAAATTTAGTTAAATTTAAAAGCACTGACCACAACTGAAAATGCACTTCATGAATTCCTAAACGTATTTCAACTATGTTTGAAAGTATTAAAAATCGTGCTGATGATAGCGTAAAGACTGTTTTCCCTATATCCAGGGTTCGTACGGACTCCTGGGATTTTCAGGGAAGTAACCAGTATTTTCTTATAGAAAAAACTTGCCTTATGTAATCGTACGATTACATAAGGCAAATTTTCTTTAAGAAAATACTGGTAATTTCCCTGAAAATCCCAGGAGTCCGTACGAACCATGCTATATCTGAAGCATTAAAAAATCGAAATCAAAGTCTGTTCTTAAATGACTTTTCATGGGTAGCATACGTTTCTCGAAATGTGTCGGCGTTCTAGAATATCATACAGACATTCTGCAATATCGTAAAATATTTTAAAAATATCTTTTTCGAAAAAAAAGGTGGATATATCTAATTCTAGGAAAATATAATCACGAATAATAATATGCAATAACCTCTTTCGAATCAACCACGATTCTCGAAAAGTATTTTTTATCATTTTAAAACTCGAAAGCCAACATATTTTCGGGATTTAAGAAAGCATTTATAAAAACACGGTTTATTTTGCTGCCAATGATTTTCGAAAAAGTTTCTGGGTAGTTTTTAAAGTAGATTAATCAGTTTTCTGAACCCGGAATATAGTTTTTTCGAGGCTAAATTTTCAAAAAAACATTGTCATGTTTAAGAAAAAAACAAAGAAAAAAACGTATTTTACAGACAAGGATGATAAATTAAGCGCGGTATCATTAACAATAAAATTAATATTATGTTTTTACCTTGGATGTATAAATTCAATTTTTTAAATTCAGAATTAATAGCATCTTAAAAAATGATATTCCGATTTGAGAAACCTTGTTAATACACTGTAAAAAATATTGGAAAACGTTTCTGAAAGTCAGTGGCAGCAAAATAAACTTTGTTTTTATTTATTATTCTTTAAATTTCAAAGATATATTGGTTTTCTAACGATAAAGAAAGCTTTCTGGAAGATGTTAATATGTATTGTTTTTCGTTACATTATATTTTCATAGATTAAGGAACATTTGCCATTTGTTTACAGTTTAAAAGTCAAACTACACACTCTTAATATTTGAAAAAAAATCTAATGTTAATTTTTGTCACCTTTTAGGAAGTGTTTTTCTAATCTATTTGTAATGTAAGCATCCTAAACTTTTTTCTTAAAGTAATAGTTGTAGAAATTAGTATAAAGATGCATAATGATATATTAAGGCCATGATTTAGGGTTTATACACTGTTAAAAATTTGCAGCAAACTCTCCAGTCATTTGACCGTTTTTATAAAATACGGTTACATAACTGTAATTTAGCGCTATTCTGACCATAGTATTCCCCATATTATGGCCAGAATAGAGTTGAATTACGGTTATGTAACAGTTTTGTACACAAACGGTCAAATTACTGGACTGTTTGCTGCAGATTTTTAACAGCGTAGTTAGTTAATTTAGCTTAATGGGAGCGGGGGGTGACCGTTATTAGTTCCTAGAATTTTATTTTACCAGGCTCTGACAGAGGTGTTAGTTATTAGTTATATTAAAGAAAGTTGAAATATATTATTTGAACTGTTTAAAAATGCATACTAATAAAATAAATTTATCTTGTAGTAAACACCATTAAAATTTAAGTTTTTTTTTTTACAGTATCTGACACCTGATGTCAGTTACTGGTTCATAAATGTCAGTTATTGGATATCTGCATTACTAATAATGCAGTACTAAATATTACTGATATATACCTTTACTATATACTCTGCATTACTAATAATGCAGTATAGCTTACTAAATCCCACTTTTTATAATAAATATTAACGTATTTTGGTTTTATAATAAAGAAATTTTTTTTTTTTTAAAGCATTTTAATCTTTTAAAATAAAGTGTCAGTCACTGGTTCATTTTATGTCAGTTATTGGTATTTCAAAATAAGGATGTTATCAGTTACTGGAGTTTTTTTACCATATTTATGAACAAAATTAATTTTTAATAATAAAATGTATAATTTTTCAAAATTTTGCAAACAGTATTTTTTTAATATATCTGTACAATACATTAAAAAACAAAGGTAAGCATAAAACAGATTTAAATGTTTGTAATAGTGATTTGAACATGAAAGAATCCTTAAAGTTTCAATTACTGGGGGTTTCACCCCATAAATAAATACAACGAAAAATGTCATATTCAGATAAACAATTTGAGAGAAAATCTTCTTAACCATTCAAATTTCGTTTTGACTATATAGACGTACTATTTTTATGAAGAAAAATGCAGAAAACGCTCGTTAAATATTCGAATTATGCATTAATATATTAATATTTTTAATTTGACAGATGCAGTTTACTAATATGAAAAAATTAAAAGATTTACTTTTCGATAATTTACTAATATTTGCATCTATATTGACATAAAAACAAAACAAATAGACAAAATGTGACAAAATTATTTCCAGGCATATTTCCAGATGATGATAGAATATAGTAACTACTTTACTGAAGGTTAATAAGGAAACATTTTACGATAAAAACGTAAATTTATTAAATAAATTATTACGATAAAAACGTAAATTCAATTCACGTAAATTTATGTACTAAACAACGCATCAGATTTCCTTCTAAATGACTTCAAACGGCTCCGTATCAATCCTAATTTATTTAAAGAGAAAACTTAAATTGTTACCACTTCCGTAAAGTTAATAAATATTTATGTAATCACTAAAGTATGAAGCAGAAGATAGTAGAAAGATTTTAGTTAATCTAATGATATTTATGTGGTAAATTACGACTCTGTTATTTATCATATGGTAACGAGAGACTTACTAAATACGAACATTGGCTTCTGTATGAGAAATTTTATGGAATAAAGAATTTTCATTTTTTCTACTTTGATTAGTCGTGAAAAATTTATTAAATTTTTAAATGCTGATTCCTCCTTATATATTTAAAATATTTATTATATGATGATTGAAAAAAAAAATTATATATTTATCTCCTTTATACAAGTGCAATTTTTATATTGTTTTAAATTATGTTGTTTCGTCTTGTGAGCAATATTCTGACCTTAAAATACTTTTTAAAAAATTAATTGTGCTTTGATATTTTTGTATAAATTATCTATTTTTTAAATTTCGTCTCGTAAAGTGAATATCCTTCAATATCACACAAAACCGTTGGCGCATTCGTGTTTTGTAGGCATTTGAGAAATTTTGAATGTTCGGATTGCCTGTATCCGTATGTAAAATCGAAATTTAGCGTTTGTTGATTAAATAACAGTTTACATTAAAAAAATAATATAAAAAAAAATCTGCAGAAACCTCATTAAAAAACTCTTACTTTTTGTTTAAAAATAACTACAATTTTTTTTTTTACTAAAAATGTATAAAATTAACAAAAATTCTCGTGAATCGAAATCGTGGACGGTCTTGATAAACACCGGAAACCGCTTTGACAATGTCTGCAAAAAATGTTCCTTCGTTATAGTGAATGTCATTTTGCGGGAACATGGAATTGACAGTGAGAGCAACATTATTCAAATTGAAAAAATAAATAATGTTTTTCATGACATACACTGTTAAAAATTTGCAGCATACTTTTCAGACTATAATATGGGCTATAATTTGGTCAGAATGGAGTTAAATTACGGTTGTGAAACCGTTTTCTATAAAAACGGTCAAATGACTGGACTGTTTGCTTTAAATTTTTATGGGCCAAAATCTCATAAGTGTGATTTCTCAATCCACAGTATATATGTCGGCATTTTTTCGCAACAGATTTTATCATTTAATATTAAAATGTTTCGCTGAGATTGTTCTACAATAGTATGTTACTTTTACTGTGCAAATACATTTTTTCTTAATTGAGTTTAAATATCTCAAAAATCCCTACTGTACCCTGTCCTCAACCCATAATTTGATCATTAAAACCACGTACAAAATATTAAATTACTAATTTTTTCGAAAAATTAAGCATTTATTATACATATGAAGCATAATAATATTTTTATATGAGTGAAATGTGTAATATTTATTTTTGTTGTGTTTAAAATTATGTCCATCAATTCTTTGGTCACTATTTTCTCGGAGTATGTATATCAACATATTTGCACCAGATAGTAGTATGCAGACATTTTAAGTATTCTGTCTAGTAGGGGAGCATATGTTTTTGTTAAAAATCACGCCATTGCTTGCTGTTTGCTCATAAAGAAGATTTTCTTTATTGAAAAGATTGGTAAAAATGGTAGCGTAGTTTTAATAAACATTACTACTTTCCTCACTCTTAATTTAAATATTGATTTTCATAGATTAACCAATATCTAGCGTTTTAATCGTAGGTTCGATATGTATTTGAAAATAGTGCATACAACATTCCAAAAATGTTCTTCTCTAAGTCAAGTGACAAAATTGCAATAAAATGTCATTTTTGTCACTTCTGTACCTTGCAGTTTGGGTTTTGTCTGATAAAAACTAACATATCATATTTATTTGTCAATAAAATTTGTGCCCATCTTCTAATTATCATTCTGCAATATATAGATGGTTATTAAAAATTCAAATTAAGCATACTGTGAGACCTTTCAAACATAAGATATCAAACATTTATCAATATTGCAAACATATATTTTCGCAATTATCATGAATTACAAATACGTAACAAATATTGAAACATCTTTGAAAATGTTTAATCTTCATTTTTTAAACATAGAATAATAACAGAATAATTGATTCTCATTCAATATTCCATTTAATTATTTTATTCTTATTAGATATATAAACAACAATCTTCTCTCACTGTATTTCAATGAAGCGTATTACTTATTTTTTTTTTACTAAAATAACAGCTGCATTCATCAAGATCCGAGCATACTATTTGTGAATGTGTTATTCGTTTGATCTGTAAATATGTTTGTCTTTATTATTTCATAGAAATTTATTAATAAGTTTTTCACCGTATCAATATTTTATATTTATCTATTTTATTTATAAAAACATCTTCATTATATATTTGATAATACCATTTACTTTGAAGTTAATTTCTAAACATATTAATATTTTTAACTAAGTACACCATTAACATCATTTTGTATATCTTAGACATCTATATTTAATATTCGTAATTTAAAGCTTAATTTAGTTCAAATGTTATTGACATTTTTTGAAATTGTTCGTTTACAAATTAATATTGAATTTACATAAACGAGTAGAAAATATTTTACTTTGCTTGTCACATAATCATTTCATGTTTGTGAAATAAAATTACATTTTATTAGGATTTATTTTTACTGATTTCCATCATTTTGTAGATTTTTGATTTACATGCAGTTTTGTAGATTTAGAAAATTAAAAAAAAAGTAAATAAACACATAAATAAAATAAAAGAATTAAAAAATTAAAAGAAAAAATAGAAAGAAATACGAACACGCAAAAATTCAAATATACAGGATATTTTAAACAAATGTATACATAAGTTATTCGACAATAATTGGTATGTTTTACGAGCTTGAAGTAACTGCTGAAATAAGTCTAAGAGGTAAGCGTAAACAGTTTATTCTAAAACTTTACTGAAAGTTCGAAAACGAAACTAAAGTGCTCATACAATTTGGGAGACAGCTTCAAAACAAATCCTTCTGCGGGACTTACAATCGCTGGATTTAGAGATAATCTAATGCAAATGGAAGGGCTCAAATGTTTTACAAGAAATGTTTGGGAAGACTGCGATCATCAACAAAACCTTGCAAATGAAGAAATGCTCGTAGATCTGTTCGGCAAGCGTCTTGAAAAATAGGATTTTCAAAATCAAGTGTTAATCCTGTTTAAAGCGCTCTAACAATTGCTAAACAAGAATCACGTCCTCAATTAAGATCATTCGGGTCGTTGAATTTGGTAATGTTATTATCATTTAAATTGTGCATAATTTTTTTAACACCCTGTGTTATTGGTAATGATAACAGCATCATATGAAATTAATATGTATGCATTGTATATATACGTATATATATATATATATATATGTGTGTGTGTGTGTGTGTGTGTGTGTGTGTGTGTGTGTGTGTGTGTGTGTGTGTACATAAAGTGACGGCTCATGACTGTCTTTTTGGGGGCACAAAACCATGCCTCAAACAAATATTATTTTCATATCATTATTTTTTACAAGAAATCTTTTCCTTGTTTAATAGCAGAACTTTCTGACAGTAATTAAAAAAAAAGTATTCCTGTTTAATAATACTGGTAAGAAAAGAATAAATTTAGCAGCCCTGAATTTAGTGCCCCAAATAAAGCCAGTCGCAAGCTGCCACTGTATATATATATATATATATATATATACATATGCAAGAAATCACATGTGTGAAAAACAGAGGAAGACATATATATATATCTTCTTTTATACATATATTATTTCGATATATATTATTTCCTATATATATATATATATATATATATATATATATATATATATATATATATATATATATATATATATATACAGGGTGATTATAAAAAAAACTATCCCGATATATGAGCCCCTAACTGTCATACCTTTCACAGAAACTGAATGAAATTCTGGCCCAAAATATTTTGAGGTATGCGCTCAAGAATCATGTGAAAAACAACAGTTAACTTCTAACAGTTACGGTTACAGTGACAAAATTTCGAAAATTTCAAATGGCAACACCTATTTTTTTATTGGAATGTGATCTTCATAGTGAAAAACCATAAAAAGCGTTGGAACGGTACCTGTAACACGAAAATCGCCGGCGCTAGACAGACTAAGAAGAATAGTGAAAATAACCAATAAGGACAGAGAAGCAACAGAAAGCAAAACATTTTTTTGTGTTTCATATATTTTCCATTTCACACACAACGACACTTTACATGCGACAGATGGTGGATAGCACTGAACAATAAAATGTTTTACTTTCTGTTGCTTCTCTGTCCTTTATTGGTTGTTTTCACTTTTCTTCCTAGTCTGCCTAGCGCCGGCGATTTTCGTGCTACAGGTACCGTTCCAACGCTTTTTATGGTTTTTCACTATGAAGATCACATTGCAATAAAAAAAAGTAGGTGTTGTCATTTGAAATTTTCGAAATTTTGTCACTGTAACTGTAACTGTTAGAATTTAACTGTTGTTTTTCACATGATTCTTGAGCGCATACCTCAAAATACTTTAGGCCAGAATTTCATTCAGTTTCTGTGAACGGTATGACAGTTAGGGGCTCATATATCGGGATAGTTTTTTTATAATCACCCTGTATATATATATATATATATATATATATATACAATGAGATCACATGTGTGAAAAACAAAGGAAGTGATATTATAAAAAACAATAGAAAGGATAATGCAACACTTAAACTTTATAAAAAAAAAAATCTAGAATGGAATACTATGAATATCTTATGGATTCTTCAGAGGGCGCATCATAGGAATAATTCATAGTAAATATATGTTATTTCCTCAAATATCATTCCAGTTTAGATATAGTGGTAGCATGTATATAAAACATATAATACTCTGCGACCAGTGTAAACAATGCCTAATTTTATTCATTTTAAAACAAAAAACATTCAAAATTATCTATAATACAATTTATACATATTTAATTTTCTGTATTTTAAAATATGTACGATACGTTAAAATTACTAAAACAAAATGAATAAAAAATCTTTTTATACAATAATAAATCTTCACGATCTTTAAGAAAAAAATATTTAAATTTAAATTTCCTCGGTAGCTTTTCTTTATTACTTTAGTTCGCTCATCATCAATATAAAGCTAGATCCACTTTAATAGCTACTTACATTTTACAGCTCTTGATAAGCTTTAGCTTCTAAAACTTGCAGTTTAACTCAAGATAATGAATAAATTTATAGAACATGTTTATAGCTTAACAGCTACAAAAACGATGTAATTAGTAGTAAACATATTTTAGAAGCTCATTAGCAACATCTGCATATAATCCTTTCAAAGATAATAAAAATGAGGTATCTTGAACGATAGCACTTTTTAAAAGAGAAATTCAAATTAAAAACTGTTATTTTTAATTTCAAATATGGTTTCTAATTTTCATCCTTTTATACACATTTATTTAAGCATATTAAAAATAAGAAAACTTATTAAATCAGGAAAACTGCTTTTATAGTACATTGTAGCAAAATACATTTTTAATTTTAATGCTTCATATACTTAGAGTTTTATATTACAATTTTATTTTAGTTTAATTGGTAGAGTGTGTTTATAGTATGAAGCATTGTTTGTTTTGCATTTTATACCGACATTAAATAATAATTTATGAAAAATTTGTTGTTTCAATACCATTAGATGACAGTGAAATTAAAATAAAATTACTCAAATATTGAGACAAAGATTGCCTCTATTTTAGGAAAAATATTTGGGATAACTGATATGCCCACGTTATTCATGATTATGATGCTTTTCATCAATTTAGTGAAGAAATAATAAATATGTACTATGTTATTCTAAATAGAGCTTTTTGAAATTGTGATATCGCAAATAAATTTTTCCGGTTAATACTTATTAAAGGAAATAAATGTATGAAATTTTCGGGCAAATACTTTTTTTAATTTTGTCTTTAACATTTACCTAAATAATTGAAAAGTGCTTAGGATTTCAAACCATCTGTCTATCTCTCTGTACCTCTTATTTTTCCAGTATATCATATTATAAGTAGAAAATACAGCGTGTAACATTAATTTTCTTTTGCCGGGATCGCACAAGATGTTCAGATACAAAAGATTTAAGGTACAGTCGTGAAAGAAAAGGTGTTTAGGGATATCTCCCCATTACTTACTCAGCCTCAATTTATTGTCTAAAAATATAATTACAACAAACCAATTAGTCATATCGTCTACTTTAATGCAATATTTAAATTACGCTTCGGGGGGTCGACTACATATACAAATTGTAAGAAACACTAAAATGTTCAATACCAGTATCTAATTTTGACATCTTATGTCAATTCTTTGGTACATTTTACCTTTGGATACCACACCGTCATTTGGTCAAGTACATTAAGAAATTATGAAGCTGTAAAGTTTGGAACTCGTTAACTTCAATTCATTTTATATCGTTGAAAAACATATTGCAACGAGAGTATATTTTAAAGAACAACTCAAAACGTACCTGGCGAAATGAGCTGTAATTTTGGATTCACATATTTAAAGATCTTATGTTATTCACATATTTAACTCTTAAAATTTCATATATTTTTCAAAAATTAATTTCGAAAAAATATATTTTTTGAAATTAATATTCGAAAACAACTAATTGTAACCTTCGATTTTTAAACAGAATTTGATTTTAAGAATTTTCAAATATGCAAATACAAAAATACAGCTTATTCCGCCAGTTTTCGAGTTGCTTTTAAAAATTAACACACACTGCAGTTTGTTTTGCAACTACAATTTAACTACTCTAAAACTAATCAAACAATGATGTAAAAATTAGTTGTTAGTATTTATTTTTTTTAAAATAATGTTACAATTTTAATTTGTAGAACCCCCCCCCCCCCCCAAAGCATATTTTAAGTACAGCATTAATTAGTAGACGTTTTTACTCACTTCACAGTATGAAAAAGTTTCAAAAGTTTCGTAACAATATTCTAAAAATGTTGAGAAATGTTTCATACTCTATGCTACTCTACGCTGCATGACATATTTTAAAGGAATACTAACGCATGTTTTTTTCCTTTTTTTTTCTTTTTTTTCGGTCGTAGCATTTAAACTACGTAAAGCATTAAACGTACTACGTAAAGCACTACGTAAGCATTTAAACGTAGCATTTTTTCGTTTTCGAGCATTTAAAAAATACTCACTTTTGAAAATGTTCCACCATTTTTTTAAGTTACAGAATACAAGAACGAAAAATTATGCACCACGGCATAGATTATGAAGCACTTTCCAACACTATCGATCGTAAAATAATTTGATTTTTGTACAAACACTGAAATGAGATATAAAGATTTAAAAAATAATAATAATAATAACGCAGTGAAATTTTATTTTTAGCAATGGCTGTCAATGTCCATAGCCGGTAATGTGTGAAATTCTTTCGGGAAGTCCTGTATATAATGTACACCCCTCGTAATTCACACTAAATAAGTTTTAAAATGCATATCACATCTGAAAATGCATATTCAGCAGTTATGGCTCATAGACAGTCCTGCAACCGAATTCTTTTGAGTGTCTCTCTAAATAAACGATAATTTCTACGTACTAAATAATCTATATCATGTTGTAGTATGCTGATATACTTCAGTAATGTATATCAGTATATTTGAAATAGTTAAACACCATTAGAATGCACTGGAAACGATTATGCCCCATAGATGAAAATATAATGGGATTATTTTGTGCGACCCTGTAAACGAACTATAATTGCTACTTATTTCATACTCTAAATGAAACATGGTGCTGTACAACTCAATCATGCATATCGATTTTATTATATTTGAAATAGTGTAACGACATTGAAATCCGCAAAATGGGGACGAAATAAATTACTTTTACATGTTTAATGAACATTACAATACAAGTACTTACATCACATTACACATAACAAAAACTACATCTACAGTGGCTAACCGCCGTAGAAACAGAACTTCTAAACATAGATGTCACTAGCGACTGGAGAGTATATGTCCTGTGGTGCTGCCATCTAGTACTTACTTTAAGAAACAAAACACCACATACACCATTTTTTTATCGACAAACATATCCATGTTTCTGAAAAAAAAATTACAATTAACAATCAAAAGTTGGAATCAAAAGAATAAAAATAAAATAACCATTTATTTGTCATTATAATGAAATAGATTTAACAAAAAACTAGTTAAAAATATATAATAAGGAAAATTTACAGAATTAAAGCTCAGAAAAAAATTAACTGTACAATTAATAACAAAGAAGAAAGAAAAGTACGTGTTAATAAAAGGGGTTTAAAGCAAAAAATTAAACTCCACAGTTAAAATAATCAAAATAAACATTTCCAGGAGAAAATAAATATTTTCTCTTGTAATGCAAGTATTAAAATGTAACATTACATAATTTGCAAAAAGAATATAAATAATAAATATTGGATTACATACTAGATTACAATTTTCATTGAAGACTCTCAAAATAAAACTCTCATTTTATACAATGTTTCATTCTATTTTACATTACATTAATCATATAATATTTTATTCTGAATTACATTTTTTATAATGTTTACAATGTTTAAGAATTTTTATGTCCTTTTGGTATAGACCTGCTTATTTAATTACATTTAAATAAAGTTCAATGGAATCAAAATGGACAGCTTGTTAAAGACAATTCATAGCTTTGACAATTTTTTTGTATAACAGCATGGTAAATTTGATCACCTCAAGCAACTACAGACTTTTCTAATGTAATACGATAAATTACAAATGCAACTAATTTTTAAGAAAAATCAGATTAAATATTGTAAAAGTTTATCTTTACAAAAAGGATTTTCCTTTAAAGAGATAAGAAAAATTAATTCATGTCATAACTTTAATTAAACTGTGTTATTTTAGAAAAAAAAAATTGTTTATTTAAGTTCTATTTGCTGCTTTTTGTGGTTTACAAATTCGATCTAAAATTTCGTTTGTAATGCGATCTCTATCGTCAGAGTCTCTTTTTATAATTGTACTGAACAACTGATGTTATCACGTGTTTACGTATTGCAAAATCTGTAATTTACTCTCCGAAATTTATTTCTCAAATACTGTTGGAAGAATAGATGATATGCTAGGTGACGTAAAAGAAATATCGGTTTATACGGTTGTATTGAATTCGCACTAAAAATCGATGAATAAATAAACATGACTGTATTATCTGTTTCAATAGTATTGTCTTCTTTACTTTCAAAGCTGTCAGGAGGGTCGTCTTTGCAGGCTACCTACCATTGGTCTACAAACAAATGCGTCAGTTGATGAAATATTTAATATTTTGGTTAAATTCTTACCATGAAGCGCCATGTCATATGAAAATTGTTCACACACGTGCACTGATGATACGATAGCATTGTTGAGTCACAATTCTGTAGCTTATAGATAAGGCAAAGAACTGTACCAGTAGCTATTACGTTCTTTATAGACACGGACTAACCCGGATAAGAATGACTTCTGAGCTTGTATTTGTGTTGAAAAACTGAATTGTGTTTTCAAATACAAACTATATAAAAGCACGATCTCTGAAAAGTAGACTTTTTACATTAATGTGTAAAAATGTGTATGAGAAACCATCACCCTACCCCCTGATGCATATGGAATTAAAGTGTTGTCTAAGGTGCATTCGGAATTACATTTACACTTTTGGTGGAACTGTTTGAAGACGTCGAAGTAATTGTAATGGATCATAAAACTCAACTGAAAAATCTTTTTAATGATATTGACAGGGGTATACTATATTCCTCTATCCCTCTTATCCATAACGTTTCAACTAAGCAACATAGTCATAAACATTCATTCTAGAAAGTGTTCTGCGAGTCCAGTCAAAATGTTTCTGCACCAGAATATATCATATGTTTCACAATGAACTTTATGAAATTCCAATTCTCAGATGACAATCATACATTTTAAAAAAGTATGTAATCTGTCGTTGACTTCAGTAATATATACTTTTTTTAACTGCGCTTGCATAAATAACATCTTATAAACGCCAAAGTGTTCGAGATATTCAGTGCAATTATATATCAATAATTTATAATAATGTCTTTTTGTATTCTACATTTTATAAAAAACATTTTTTTTTCTGCGATCCTAGAAATATTATCAAAGCAAGTACTCAGACAAAGGGTTCTTTGTAATGTACTGGGAAATTATTGAATAAGTGATCTTTCAACAATAACCGAAAAGTAAAAACTCAATAATTCGAAAAGTATGTAGAGTAGAATAATGTTGTTTTCACGGAAACGAACAGAAAGAATAAAGAAATAATTTGTCATTTTAATAGTGTCATAAGCATTTGTCATTGATTGCGGCTGTAATTGTCCTGAAAATTATGGCTATGATTATTTAAAACATTATATTACAGGATTTTATGCATGAATCTTTCTGAGTGAGGTGCAGAATATAGTGTAGTGTTATGTTTGACAACAATTCTCATCTATGACAACCGTCTTCTACAATAATTTTATTTTACAGTTCTACTTGTACTGCGAAGAGAAAGTTGTAACTGTAACAGTTACTGACACAATACAAACGTCACTTTTATTTATGTAATGCAATTATTCTGGTAATACTGTTTTTAAATGTTTTTGGCTATTTAATGTTTTTGGCATTTTAAACTAATTTTTGGCAATACATTTGTTACAAAATAACTCCCAGGCATTCTAGTGAATTTTTGTGAAAACTGCATCACTCTGCTGTTTCTACTTCTCAGATTACTTAATATTAACTTTTATGTTACTTTTTAATCCCTTAGTATACAACCCCGTATAATAAATATTTTACTTTACAAAAAAATAACATTCTTATTAAAGTTTAGAAATATGTAAAAACATTACAAATTACAGAGCAATAGCTTTACATTTTTTTAGACCTAAAATTTTAAATATTAATTCTAATAGATGCATCACTTTTTAAATGTATTATAATTTCTTTTGTAATTCTTAAAACTTTTAAAAAATCTTAAATTTAAATGTCTTTATCAAGGTTAGAATGATTATGGACACAACAGAAAAATAAACTAAATGCATATAAAAAGTATGCTTAAAAAAGTATTTTTTTTTAACTGTGCTGGGAAATATTAAAAATAAATTTCTCGTAAAGCATTCATGAAACATTAAAGTTTCTTGTTCATTAATTATAAAATTTCTCAATTAAATTTATAATTTAAAACATAACCTCAAAAATGTTTTAACTGTCACATTTAGTATTACAAACTACTCATAATTATTTTGAACCAAATACATATGTATAATTTCTTTTCTTAAACGCGAAAAAGCTTTCTTTTTTAAAATATACTAGTTTCATGAATAACTACTACATTAAAATGTTGTATCTCAGTAGTTTTTATCTGAAGAAAATTACTTGTAATTGTTGTTTTCAAAAAACTTTTCTGCAAATTTTAAATAAAATTACTTATTCGTGAAGAAATATCTACCTCTTTAAGATAAAAGCATTATTCAAAAGAATTTTACGTATATTATTCGGTTAAAAAAAGTTTTTGTTTATTCTGATGTATATAGTTTTTATTATAAATGTTTCATAAAACTTTCATGAATATTTAAGAAACAACAAATTCAAATTCAGTACATTTGTAAGTAAATTCCAATTTTTTTATCCATGTTGATGAGTAATATGTTATATAAACACCTACCTATGAATTCGGAGAAGTAAATCTATTTCTTACCTAATTGTGCAAACTTTTTTTAAAGAAAAAAAAATACCTGGTGGTGGTGTGTAAAAATTAAATATTAAAGAACATGTTTCATTCGTGTAAAAAAGAAAAATCTTGTTAATTTAGAGAATTCTCAAATTATACTTAATTATTATATTATTTTTTTATATTATTATATTATTTTTTTTATGTTATATGAACTTTTACACACTCATATTTAATTTTACATGTAATTTACTTTAGAATATATATTTAAATAAAAAAAATAACTTATTTATTTTAAAATAATATATTTATTTTAAATTATATAGTTATTTAAAAAAATACATTTATTTTGAAAGTTTGAATTTTTACATAATTTTCTTTAAAAAAGGTCTAGGACGCCATTTTATATATTGTAAATGAAATAATAAATACATAAATATTCGTGACTAAACATACGCAGTTACATTGCAAATAGAGGCGTCTTAAAATCGGACACAAATGTGTTGGAAAAAGCAATTCAGACACTTAAGTGTCTGAATAGTGTTTAACTGATAGTGTCTGATAGTGTCTAACAAACTATTTTGTATCAATATCAATCAAAATCATTTTATAAAATGGGCATGTTTGGTTTAATACACGCACTTTTAATATCCGCTCGTGAATAGCGTTTCTACAACGATAAAACACAATGAAACTGCTTTTATGTGCTCATTTATTATTGAAAGAATTCTATATTGTCTTGAAACTATTTCTATGTTTTATATGAAACAAAAATATGACATGTTATCCACGAGATGAATACGGTTAATAGAAGACGTATAATGTTACTATCCAAGAATTTCATATCTATTGAAATTCTGAAATTTAAACTAATTTCACGGATATTCCATTTTCTTTTTAAATTTTAATGACATTTTTAAACGATAACAAATAATTTACATTTTTGTGAATACATAGGAAAATATGAAAAATAATACAACTTATTATATTTCTATTAAAATTATTTTCTCATTAAAATTTTAAAGAAAAATTATTTTAAATTTCAATTTATGATGAAGAAATATCTTGATTAAATTGCAAGAAAATTTGAAGAAATAAAAATATGGTACTACTCTATTATCCCGTCGACCACTTTTCATAACAAAAAACTATCGCCAAACTGTAAGATTAAACGCCAGAATTGCAGTCTCATTTACTTGATGTCAGAATCATTATACGTGTTTGTTATGTCATCAAGTGGTTTTTAATTCGACATTTTTGTGTATTTTTCATTATGTTTTACTGATTTATTAATTATTTAATTAATTAAAATAACAATTGTGTCCTTAAATTCTTATATTTTATTCATTTATTTATTTTGATATTTGAATGGCAACGTTCTCCCGTTTATTTGGCGTTACAATTTGGCGACAATTTTTTATTATGGAAAGTGGTCGACGGGATAATAGAGTAGTACCAAAAATAAATTTCCCATATTCAAGCTTCTTGAATCGGTTTACAGTTTATAATAAATGAGAAAGAAAATGCATGCATCAGGTATAGATTATGAAACACTTTCCTGCGATAACAAAATATTTTCAAGAAATGGAATATTTTCATACAATGAAATAGGATATCTAAATAAACAATTTGAAAAACAAATAACTCAGTAAAAGTCCATTTTCAGCAGTTCCTGCCAAAATTCAGTTAAGCGTGCGAATTCTTTCGTGCAGCCCTGTATATGAGTTATACAATTTATACACATCACGCAAAACTTTAACAGGTGTTAAAATGCATACCACAGAGAAAAACGCATTTTTTAACAATTATTGATCATAGTTATCCATATAACAAAATCGTTTTGTGCGTCTCTGTAGATGAACGATAAATGCCGCGCCCTCCGTAATCTATAGAAAACATGTTGCAGCGAACCATGGTGAATTTTTTATATTTAATTATATTTGAAGTATAATAATCTCAATATAATGCACAGCAAACAATTTTTCCACTTATGTCATAATGGAATGGAATAAGTCCATTCCTGTAAACGAACTCTAAATGCTACTAATTCTATACTCATTTTGTATAGAATTAATATATTTTCATTAAAATATTTTTTTCCATTAAAAAAAAATATATATAATAATTTTAATAGATGAAAAACAAATATATTGATTAAACTGCAGGAAAATTCAAAGAAATAAAAAATATATTTTCAAAACATTAATCTAAGTCTGCATTCATTTAAGCGTGCTTTGATACACCCCAGTGATGCATATAATTATCGTTGAAATTATATGCATATAATTACAATTATATAATGCATATAATTATCGTTGAAAGAACGTAACATTAATACAATGCACGGCAAGCGATCCCCTGTAACGGAATTTTTCTGTGTGCCTTTGCAAACAAACTATAAAAGCTACATATGTTATTTTTAATTGAGAACATTCGATAGTGAACCATATAAAAAATATATGGCAATCCGAGTATATTTACGAGAGTTAAAACACTGTCAGACGGACAGACAGACTGTCCACTAGGCGGTCAAACCGAATTCATAAACACTTTTTAGGTGCGTTCGTATTTATATAAATACGTAGCCCCTATAGTCGTCGTCTGGTCCGTCCGTCTGTCTTTCCGCTTATAATAGCGCAAAAACTACCCAACCGAATGGTTTGAAATTTTATATGTATTATCGTTGTAGAATTTTGTCGAGTCATTTCAAATTTTGTGAAAATCGAATCAAAACATAAAAAGATATTAATAAAAGTTTTCTTTATTCTATTAATTAATCTACGTAATCTATATAATAAAAGCACAAGTCATGTGACTGGGAAAAAATACGGGCAAACCACTTCTTTTCTCATACGCTAGGCGGCCATTTATATTCAAAATTATTTTTCGAATAAAACTGCATAAAAGTTACATTGCATAGAAAGATCGTTAAAAAAAATGTTTGCTTGAGAGATGAGTTACATTAAAAAATGTATAGATTCTGAGATAACTTCAGTGGAAATTACGTTAACAGCCGAATATCTCAATCCATTAGAGTAAATAAACACAGGAAATTCGTTCATTAAGAGTCGTAAAAATATTAAACTAAGGACGTAATCATTCGCAAATCAAGATCTCCGTGGTGAATTTGACAGTGCTGTCTGGTGTAGAAAAAAAAATCGCATTTGTAAACGTGGCATACGTAATAAGAAAACAAGAACGAAAAATCATGCGTCAAGCATAGATTATGTAACACTTTCTAACGCTTCCAAAATCATTTTACAAATCATACTGTTTAATAAGCTGAAAGATAACATCTAAGTAAACAATTTGGAAAAACGCATAACATATTTAAAAACATCATTTCAGGAATTTCTAACATATACAAAATTCGGAAAATACTCGAATACTTTTATTCAGCCCTGTATTATCATCTATAGATTTGTATATACACTACATAGGATGCTAAATTTTAGTTCAGTTAGAAAACGCGTAGCACAGTTTAAAATTCTCCTTCTGGAGTTTCTGTCAATAAACGGAAATGTGTTCGCAAACTTTTGTGCTTCCCTATATATGATCTACAGAATTTATACACACCACGTAATATACAAAAATTGAGTTAAATTTAAAATAGCGTTCAGCAACTTAAAACGCACTTCCAGGAATTATTGTTAACTGACAGTACAGAATTCTTTTGTGTGTCCCTGTAAATGAACGATGACTGCTATACACACACTATTCTGTAGTAAGCCACTTGTAAAGCACCTTAGTGATTTATATAAATTTCAATGCGTTTAAAATAGTGAAACATTATTTAAATAAACCGCAGACGATTTTTCTCCATAGACGTAATGTAACGGAATTCTTTTGACTGTCCCTGTAAAGTAACTATAAGTGCTATGCACACCCTATTCCATATTAAGCTTCTTGTAATGCACCTTAGTGATATATATCAATTACAATGTGTTTGAAATTGCGTAACATCATTAAAATAAATCGCAACTGATTTCTCCCCATATATCGTAATGTAACGGAATTATTTTGAGTGTCCCTGTAAAAAAACTATAAATGCTACACACTTCCGTTGAAATAGGGAACATGCTATAGATAACGACAATAACATATAAAAATTGCAGAGCAATCCGAGCATATTTACAGGAGTTAGAGCACGGACTGACGGCCAGACGGCAGACGGCCATACGACAGACAAACCGAAGTCATAAACACTTTTCAACTAGGTTGGAAAGTGTTAAAAAAGGCATGCTCATTTTGCTCATAGCAGACGATATAATTCATTTCACTGAAATAATAAGAATGACTTTTTTCATTGTGAAACTAGTTATAAAACGAACGCACCTCCAACGTCACGTTTAACGTACAATTTCCAACTTGTTAACTATGCTGGAAAGTGTTAAAAATTGTCTGTCGACAAATGGACATCTGGAAACATTGCTGTAATACATAACTTTTTTTTTTAGTTTTGCATTCTACAAGATAAGTTAAACAAGTTCAAGTTCCTATAAATTGACTGGACATTTATTGCCCTTTACTCACAGCAATTGAATGTATACAATGTAAGAAAATGTATATAAAATTGTGAGAAAATCATAGGTTTTTAATGAATTATTGAGTTTAAATATTTTTAAAATTTCGAAAAAAAATGTAATGGTTTTGTCAGTTAAAATGACATTTTTAAGCAATTGTTTTATTTTATAAAATTGATTCATTATTATAGAGTTTCGCCCGAACAATGTAATTTGTATTCCATCAAGTCTAACGAAATGCTTTTAACAAATGGTGTAACTGAAAATATGTATTTTATTAAAAACTTTAAGTCTACATTGTAAATGTGATTTCTTAATTGAATTTTCAATATCGAATATTCAATTAAAATATTCAATAAATTGAATTATGTTTTGGTATTCTGTTTTGTTCACATTTAAATATTAAATTATCTTGTAATTTTTGCGTTAGCAAGAACTTTCGAGTGCTTAATTATATTACTTTTAACGTAAACTTTTAGAACAATACAAACTTTTAATTTTATAAAATTCTAGAAACATTAATTATTTTATTCTCCCTAAGATACAGAATTTAAAATTTCCTTAGCTTTTTCTTCAAATTTTCTGTTCAAAACCTAAAACGTTAACCGCATTTTTCAAACATTTTGTTTTCATTTAACAGGTAGAAATATTGCATCTTTTGATGTGATTTGATATTTTATACAAGAGTAAATAACTAAATATCATACAACGTACACAAAAGCTTACATTTCTTTATTTTTTCATGTAAAATGAGAAATAAAAAATTCTTCTAGAATATCATACAGTCATCCAGAACTCAAAAACGATTTTTACAGTCTTAGAAAAATTAATGCAAGAAAAAAATATACCATAAGCTTTCAGAGATATCTTTGAGATATATCTTAAAATTATCTATCGGATGTAGTATTAAGCTTCTTTTAGGCTATACGTATGATAGTTTTCGGCGGTCTCACGATACACGAAAATTTCAATCAAAGATGTTTTCTTTCTTTGTGTTTCAACTGAAAGAAGAAATAATAGATGTTTTCTGCTAAGAATAAGTAGTTTGGGATTTTCAAGTGAATTGTAAGAATGGAAGAAATATATAATGTAGGTAGTTTAAGCTCGAAAATTACGTTTAAATTATTTATAGATAATATGTAATCAAATTCGGTTATTGAGGGAAAATAATTCATTTTAACAGAGAAAGGGTTTTTGATAATAATAACAAATAAATTCTGCTTATAGGTCGAAATTTCTGAAGATTTTTCGTTTGACAATGATTGCGATATATGACACAGAGAGGACAAAATCTTCTATTTTCTTTTACTTGATTATTTACAAATTATTGATATACTTGATTATTTACAAAAGGCATATTTTTTTTCCAATGAAGAGGTAGATAATTAAAATATTTTTAACTGGCTTTAAATGTTTTGAAATTAATATTTAAAAATTTCTTTGGCTTATTAATGAATAAGTATTTTTTCCTTATATGTATGTAAACGACTCTTATTTAAAAAGAAGAAAAGCGAATATTATAAAACGCAAAATTCATTTTTGAAAGTTTATTTCATATCGGATTATTTTAAACATAACCAGCGGCTTCAAGTTAGAACATTTGCTTTTTGTTCTAGTGATTATATATGATGAGATGACGCACTATAAAAATTTCTATATAAAACAAGTCATTGTTTGCTAGATGAATAAAGCTAAAAGTCATTATTTATTATTTACATATAAATAAATAAATAAATATAGCCAAAAAAATAGACACAGTTAGATTTGTATGGGTCACGACAGAAAAATATGCTGAACTATATGTTTTAAGGATAATACGTGTAATATGAGTCATCTGAACGTATTATAATCACGAAGAGTATCTTCTGATCCTATTCTATGACTATGTTTCAAGTGAGGAAGAATAAATCTCGAAAATTAAAAAGATGATTGTCAAGACCAGAGTAAATGAAAGCAAGAAAATATCTGATCTTGATTTTTGGAATCATTGTCCAGGAAAAAAAAAATCTGCCGATGCGTTATTACGAGGTATAAAACTCAATATTGACGATAACTGGTAAAGAAATCTTCTTTAATCGGGTTCCACGCTCTTTAGATTCGTGTTTTCCAGTAAAATTAGCTAAAATCTTAAAAATAAGGAATAGAGAGGAAATCTGGTCCTTGCGGTACAGGCCAGAAAGACTTTTCTTAGTTTAGTATACATCGGCTGGTCGCATCCAGGTAACCCGACTATTCGAAAGCACTAACGTACAACAGAATGACAAAAAATATGGATTTTATTGGCGATGTGATAGCGAATTTTGAAATATTAACATGATTGAGATAGAAGAAAGTTTCGGGATTGGCACATCCGACTAGTTTTATACTCTAGCCAAATATGCCAACTACTCAAATGCGATACGCACTGTCAAAATGAATCGAAAAACGTCGTTGTAAGTTCTCAAAAGATCCATACAAAACACCTATTGTATAACGTGCATTGTTTAACACGTTTAATACCGAGTTGATATTAACGCACCCGAGCTATGTTCCATAAGATTCTGATTTTTACGACGACGTTCCGTACTTAGGACCAGGGTCGTACTGGCCCACCGGGCAACGAGTCAAATGCCCGGTGCGCCCTCGTCACTTTTTTTTTTTTTTTTGGAAGCACGTTTAAAGTTGTGCATTCTGAAAGGCATAAAATTTCAAAGATTTTCATATGGAAAATTAAAAAGTAATACTTTTTATTTTTAAAAGTATAGCATAAGCAAACTGTGTGGGATCAAAGACAATTATATAACCCAATTTCGAGATAACATAAATTATCGACAATCAGATGTGCTATTGTTACACATGGTATCCTGGAACATCGTGTTTTTGTAATTCTGGCGCCCTTGGTCAGATTTTTTTCAACGCCTCTGCAAAAATAGCTTTCAAAAAACTAATATCGTGTTCGTGTTTTTGTTACTATGGCACCCATGGTACAGATTTTTTTTCAGCGCCTCTGTAAAAATAACTTTCAAAAAACTAATATCGTGTTCGTGTTTTTGTTATTATGGCGCCCTTGGTCAGACTTTTTCAGCGCCTTTGTAAAAATAACTTTAAAAAATTAACATCGTGTTTTTGTAATCCTGGCGCCCTTGGTCAGATTTTTTTCAACGCCCCTGCAAAAGTAGCTTTCAAAAAACTAATATCGTGTTCGTGTTTTTGTTATTATGGCGCCCATGGTCAGATTTTTTCCAGCGCCTCTGTAAAAAAAAAAAAAAAAAAAAAACTTAAAAAAACTAATATCGTATTTATGTTTTTGTTATTATGGCGCTCTTAGGCAGTCTTTTTCAGCGTCTTTCTAAAAATAACTTTAAAAAAATTAACTTTTCTGTCAAATTATTAGTGCCCTGGATGATAAAATATTTCTGCTTTTTGTGAAAGTACAAACGCCGAAAAAAAAAAAAAAAATGGAATGCAATTTAAGAGAAGAGATTTTCATTTTAATTGGTCCCACTTTCAGAGGCGGCTTTGGTAATCATGTCGCCCCTAGTCTGATTTTTTCAGCGCCTCTGTAAAAATAACTTAAAAAAAACAAACTAATATCTTGTTTTTGTAATCCTAGCGCCCTTGGTCAGAATGTTTCAGCGCCTCTGTAAAAATAGCTATTTAAAAATTAATATCGTGTTTCTGTAATTATGGCGTCCTTGGTCAGATTTTTTTCGGCGTCTCTGTAAAAATAAGTTTAAAAAAACTAATATCGTGTTCGTGTTTTTGTAATTATGGCGCCCTTGGTCAGATTTTTTTCAGCGCCTCTGTAAAAATAACTTGCAAAAAACTAATATCGTGTTCGTATTTTTGTAATTATGGCGCACTTGGTCAGATTTTTTTCAGCGCCACTGTAAAAATAACTTTCAAAAAATTAATATATATTTTTTAAATCATGGCGTTCTTGGTCAGATTTGTTTCAGCTCCTCTGTAAAAATAACTTTCAAAAAAACTAATATCGTGTTCGTGTTTTTGTTATTATGACGCCCTTGGTCAGACTTTTTCAGCGCCTTTGTAAAAATAACTTTAAAAAAAAATAACATCGTGTTTTTGTAATCCTGGCGCCCTTGGTCAGATTTTTTTCAACGCCTCTGTAAAAAAAAAAAAAAAAAAAAACTTTAAAAAAACTAATATCGTATTTATGTTTTTGTTATTATGGCGCTCTTAGGCAGTCTTTTTCAGCGTCTTTCTAAAAATAAATTAAAAAAAAATTAACTTTTCTGCCAAATATTTAGTGCGCTGGGTGATCAAATATTTCTGCTTTTTGTGAAAGTACAAAAGAAAGAAAAAAGAAAAAAAAGAAAAAAAATTGAATGCAATTTAAAAGAAGAGATTTTCATTTTAACCCTTAATGGCATAGTGATGTAAATTTCCATCACTTTTTATTTAACTTTTAATAAATAAATCAACTTCTTCGTCACCACTATATTTATATAGAAATATTAATCCAGTAAATTTCCCGGGAACTATGTTGCAGAACAAGATTAAAAATCTATCTTAAAATTTCTGGTGTCTAATATTTAATATATGTATAAAAAAACACAATTGTAAAAGAAAATCTCATGCAAAGAAGGGTTAATTGGTCCCATTTTCAGAGGCGGCTTTGGTAATCATGTCGCCCCTATAGTCTGATTTTTTCAGCGCCTCTGTAAAAATAACTTTAAAAAAAAAGAAAAACTAATATCGTGTTTTTGTAATCCTAGCACCCTTGATCAGAATTTTTCAGCGCCTCTGTAAAAATAGCTATTTAAAAATTAATATCGTGTTTCTGTAATTATGGCGCCCTTGGTCAGATTTTTTTCGGCGTCTGTGTAAAAATAAGTTTAAAAAAACTAATATCGTATTCTTGTTTTTGTAATTATGGCGCCCCTGGTCAGATTTTTTTCAGCGCCTCTGTAAAAATAACTTTTAAAAAAATTATATATATTTTTTTAAATCATGGCGCCCTTGGTCAGATTATTTTCAGCGCCTCTGTAAAAATAACTTTAAAAAAACTAACACCGTGTTATGTAATTCTGGCTCCCTTGGTCGGATTTTTTTTCAGCGCCTCTGTAAAAATAACTTTCAAAAAACTAATATCGTGTTTTTGTAATTCTGGTGCCCTTGGTTAGATTTTTCCAGGGCCTGTTTAAAAATAACTCTAAAAAATCTAATATTGTGTATTTGTAATCATAGCGCCCTTGGTCACATTTTTTTCAGCGCCACTGTAAAAATAACTTTCAACAAATTAATATAGTGTTTTTGTAATTACGGCACCCTTGGTCAGATTTTTCAGCGTCTGTGTAAAAATAACTTTCAAAAGATTAATATCGTGTTTTTGTAATAGCTCTTCCCCCACCTACCCACCCACTTACACACACGTACACTCCCCATAAACACACACACAGTGTTGAATTCAAACACTTTTCTCCGGGAGGGACTTCTGTGTCTCCGGGGGGGGGGGGGGGCATTGTAGAGTTCAGGGGTGGATATTGTACTTTTTGACCATCCAAAATACAAAATCTCACATTTTCCGCAGGGGACATTTTATTGCTGAGAAGGGGGGGGGGGGGATGTCCCCCCGGGTCACCGCCTGAATTCAACACTGCACACACATAAATCGATGCTCTTAGTTCTAATAAACTGGAACATTTCATAATTTCTTAATGATAATATAGGCCAAAGACAAATTTTTCACAAGTTTTTGGCCAATGGAAACTTATGTAAATTTTGCTTTTCAAAGAATAAAAGGTTAATTTTTCATATCTATTTGAAAAATTTTTACAATTTTTTAGCATTTAAAAATGCCAATAGTATCTAAAAACCTTTTTTTAAAAAACTGTATCTGCTTAACGACTCTAAACTTCAAACACCACCCCGATTTACAAATTGAAAAATACACATGACATGTAATCGAAATAAATATATAAACCACTGAAACTTGTAAAAGTTGTTTCACAAAAGAATGGATGAAAGAGAAGCGCAGATGCGCGCAGATGTGTTTTTGTTTTGTTTTCAGTGCTGTTAGTGGGAGTTCCTAAGAAGACAAATTCCATAAGAAGACATGTCGGTGGAGTTTCACCTTAGATACCCAGTGGTATCTGTAAGTAATACCAGATGTGACACTTTTTATTGATTATACCATATTGTGGGATTTTTGGATCTCTGTAACTTTCTGAAGAAAATAGAAACCGGATGTGGAGGTATTTTTCCATGAAATACTAATTAACACACGCTCGGCGTACAGACATCAGCAAAGAAAGAAACGTTAAAAACGAAAAAATAAAATATCGAATTCAGTAGCTGTTATAGGAGTTTTATAATGTTTTGAGCAATAACATAAGCTGTCCAAAACTTTTTGACGATATTATTAAACAATTTTCATTGATACATACTTTAAATTTTTAGACATTCCCATTAAGGTGAAAACGAAAAATAACTTTGCCAATAAACCTTATCATTTTTTAGATACTTTTTTTTCAAGATATCGAGTAAGAAATAGCTGCAAAATAATGAACACATATAAGCTTATTGCGGTAGAAAAAAACGTGTTATTCTTCTTCTTTTCTATATTTTACCCCCATTACGCAATTAAGTATTTCTATTTTCTTTGACTTTGTTTTTTGTTTTGTAATACAATGCTTAAATATAATTTTGATAGTACATATTATATTTTTTAAATGTAAATATATTTGAATCTATTGCTGCTCTTCTGGTGCATTTATTTATTTATTTTTTGTCTGTGTGTGTGAATTGTGCGACTATTAAAATTAAATTTTGCTTCTGTAATTAAAATAAACAGCAATTTAAAATTAAATATATTTATTTTAGTGACTAGGCGAGACAAAGGGTGGAAATTACGGAAAGCTTTTTTTTTTTTTTTCAAAATGCCGACTGTTTTGAAGAGATTATTCAACTTTTATCGAAGAAAAAGGAGGATTTTTGATGATAAAAAAAATCCTTAATGCTCTGCATAATTATATAAGAAAAAAAAATCTGACAAAATTAGAAGTAAAACAATTCAGTATTATTAAAGTAATCGTGTATGGTCATATATTTAAAAATGCAATTTTGAGAAAAACTAGTTTCAATTTTATTGTAGAATGCTTATTATATAATCTCTTTGGAGATTTAATTAGAATGTTACAAGAACGTGATATGTTTTTTGAAATTCAAAGATATTATAATTATATATATAATATATATATATTATATAGAATCGTCTATTCCAGGTTCTTGATTCCGTTGATAAAGCCCCTAAAATAAAAACTCGATTTTCCGAAAATTATAAGTTATGATTACGTGCAAATCCTTAAAGCGATTTTCGAAAAAATATTTTTTAACGTTCAGTAATGCAAAAGTTTCTGCTCATTTACAAACATAAAAATAGTGTTCGACAGGAACCGAATTTCGGTTACCTTTCTAGTTTCGACAGAAAACGAAAACGAAATTATCTTAAAAATAAATTCAAAGTAATAACATAAACATGCATGTTATCTGAATAATGTTTTGCGTAGAAACGGAAGTACATAATTATTAATTAAAAATTAATTTTATTGAAATAAAATGAATTAAATATAAGGTGCTATAAACATAAAAAATGATTCAAAAATAATTTAATTTAAAAATAACGAATTTAATCAATATTATTAATACCTTCTAGATTTATCCCATTTTATGTGAATACATAGTATGTGCGGCTCTTTGGATGGTAGTGGCGTTTGGGAGAGGATAGGGAGGGGCAGTTATAGTAATACCGATTATTCGGCAGTATTTTCGCCAAAACTAAGATTTTGCGCTGAAAACGAAAATGAAACCGAATATTCGGCCAAACTCTACATAAATGAATGAGAATTGCAGGCTTGGTTATTGAAATGATTTGTAATACAACAGATTCTTTTCTTTAAATTAATCACATCTTGAGTTAAAATTGATTGTTGTCTTGTGACAGCAGTTTTTTTCCTCTTCCCGCACTGTTGCGTCCGGAAATTAGGTTCAAAACGCCACCTTTGAGAGCATTTTCTGAAAGATCTTTTGCTTTTCCTAAAAAAATATAAAAGACAGTTCTATTACAAAGTTTCTGATGGGCAATAAAAAATAGCTGGTATTTTCGGCCACTTATAAAGCTATTAGCGGTTGTAATGAAATTTAATGAAAACCTTTCAAACAAAATTATCATGCAATACAATTCAAGTAATACTTTTCAAAGTAATGCTTTTAAGGAATTATTACTTTTCCAAAGATTTTCTGCCCCTCCCCCCCTGCCCTGCGTATACACATGAATTGCAGTACAAAAGAACAAGATCTTTGAAAAACAAAAACAATCCCAGTAGCCCAATAGCTTTTGTAAATGTAAGTTTGCTCATTTGAAAAGAAACCGAAATACATTATGTCCGAATGACACCGAAATACATTATGTTTGGGAAAAGAGAGTACCGAAATCAGCCATCTATTGTCCACCCCACAGAAACTGGAAATGCATGTGTTTCTAATTTTCAACCGATAGTCGGTATAAGTAAAGTGCTCTTGATGTGAAATCTGCTTCGTTTGTCTCGTTCTATCCATGTGTCAAAGAACTACTCCGTCTTTATATTATTTGCCGGTGACCTGAGTTATTTACTTATTTAGTGTAATCTTAAACATTTTTTCTTATAATAAGCTTGTACTGCAACCTTTTTTTAAAAAAATAGTGTACAGTGTTATAAAATATCATTACCACAGCTCAGATATGCTGATGTTGCATTTTGCATAACAAGAACTGTGACTTGTCCATGGAAAAACAATATAAGGTATAAGACTACAAATTAATTTTTTTGATTGTATCTCTTTCACAAGAATGTTTATTAGTTTGAATTTTTGCGAAATCTGCAAAATTTGCCTAATGTATTTCTTTATTTTCTCTTTGTAACTGTTGCGAGAAAAAAAAATCCATGCCGGCTCGGCCTACAGGCGGGGTTAGATTTCGAAGTTAGCTACTAATTTCACCAATAAAAACTTAAATCAAGATTAGAGATAAACCCAGTTCTTCACTAAGAATGAGCTCTAGAGACCTAAAATTTCTTAAGAAGTTTGTTTTGTTTATCCTGTCTTTATACCTCACATTTTCAACAAATTTATGAACCTATTGTCGTTTTTGTTATTTTTGAAGAATTCTACTTCTATTATAAAAACAAAATTCCCAGCTTGAAAACAATGTCCTGACGTATTCAACAATTGAAAGATGGGGTTAATTTTCGTACTTTTTGAAACAGATTGATAAGTTAGAAAGCGTAAAGAATGTAGATGGGATTTGGTGTTTTCCGTTTTATGTATCTCGAACGGTTCAGCCGATGCATGTTTCGAAAGACGGGCTAAAAAAAAAAGCCGCTTTCAGCTAGTATCTGCCTCCATACTTTGGAACGTGGTTTCTGGCACTCGTCGGTGCAGCATTTTTCGGTCAACCTTTTAACCCCTTCGCGACGAGAGCACTTTCCTTAATTTTTAACCTTTTACCACCGGTTTTTCACAACAGAAAATTTTCTGTAATTGAATCGCGAAAATGCTCTGACTAAGTAAGGTAAAATTTACAATAAAAAATAACTGAGAAGAATAATGAAGGATTCTAAGCACCTTAAGTGGCACGTATACCGGTCGCTCGTCTCCAAGGGGTTAAATTGCGGAGTTTAATTAATATCTCGGCCAATTATATAAAAAAACAACAAAATTGAAACTCAGGTGTATTAAGACCTGTCTTGAACTATTCTCATCCAAATTTATCCGATACTTAAAATTGTAGAGCACACTTCTACGAATACTTTTTAAAAAATTAGCTGAAAATGTTCAAAATTGTAAGAGAAGATACATTTTAAAATTTACTTAATATTGTCAACAAAAAAAATTGAATGTTGCCTGGAAAATTGAATAATTTCTTATTAGAATCATTTTCCTTCATTGAGTCCTTTATTATTATGCCAAAAATGTACCTTAAAATACTTAAATAAAAAAAATGTTCAAAAGGTACCTAGTCCTCTTAAAATAAAATTTATGGCCAGCCTTCTTGGGACTTAAATTACATATGAAAGGAGGGGAGGGGGGGGGGGTTAAAAGGTATTTCACAGCGAAACTGACAATTCCATAAGTCCTACTCCATTTAAGTTCGATTTCTAATGCATTTAATCTCCAAATAAAGGACACTCCATTGAAGAATAGGAATTATCTCATTCAAAATATATAAAATAATCCTGTAGCCGTTATGTATGTTAACTTTTCAAAAAATTTGTTTTAGATACTTTTAAAAAGTAGTTAGCGCCCCTTTGATAAGAATTTAGCGCCCTTTTTATCCAAGTTGCCACCGCCCTTTTTGTCATGCCAGTACGACCCTGCTTAGGACACATATGTGGCGTTAATCGGGTGTTTATTTGATAAACCATTGGCGCCACAGAGGACACATACGTCGCGTCGTTCGGGTGTACATTTGATAGACCGTTGGCGCTACATATGTATCACTCATCGTACTTTACAAAACGTAGCCCCATGTAATAGGAACATTAGTAGAGCTTGTGTTTTTGCTTAGGAATGGTAACGAAAGTGGAATGTCAAATGACCAAGCGACGCTACGTATACGTCCTCGGTAGCGAATATTTTAACAGGTATATTTCCACTCCCCAGACTTGAATGCAACTCTTAACCTACTATACTATTTTAAAATCAAAAGATGGCTATTCCAGTATCGTTAACGCTCTCAGATGTATTTGTATTCAGATATTTATCGGTATAATACCATTGTTTGCGATTAATAAAAGACTATGCCTGTCATAAGTTTAAATGTGCGCAGCAATAGCACTATCGCCCTATAAAATGACGGTATACGGAATTTATAAATATGGTTCAATTATTTCCTTAATTTCATTTTTTTCTTTCTTTCTTTTTTTTTGGGGGGGGGTGGGGGAATAGAAAATAAAAGTGATTGTTTGTCCATTCTTTTTCCAGATGTTCGTATTATCTTATGTTTCTTACTAGCGATTTTTATGTGTTTAGAGTTTGTCACTTCACAATATTTTGAGTTTAAGTAAAGAAGATGATGTTACTTCCTCACACGATATATTTTTTAATTACATGTTATTGATAACAAACTCTTGCACGAATCCGATGGTTTACATTTTCTTTCTTTCGGCTGAATACTCATTAATGCATTAAATAAGATATGGTTCTGTTTTGTACTCTATTCTTCTTAAAAGAAGAAAAATCTTGGGGGTCTTGAATCAAGAGATTAATATCATAAGAGAAAATTAAATGCTCATTGAGAGCATAAAAAGAGTGCTCTTAAAACAAGAGTCGAGTATATTGTTCTTGTAATAGAATTCCGTCATAATTTAAGCACTCTTGCATATGATATAAAATTGTATTAATATTCACGCAGTTTTTAAAGCTAAACACTGGCATGCTAATAAATAAATAAATATATGTATTGATGTTAGTTTATTTACTTTTTGTTTTATATTAGCTTACATATTGTATTTCTATTAGTTTACACATATTACACTATTTGTTTATTTCGGTTTATACAGACACTTGCTGGCGGACGTGTGTGTGTTAAGGAAATTAGTTTGAGAGAAGTTTGTTTCTATAAAGTTACACATGTTTCGCTAAATAAAAGACAAAATGCTTTTTTATTTTGAAATTAGTAATATGAATTTCTATTTATTTGGATTATCTGAATTATATACAACTGATTGCAATAGAGTGTAAATAAACAAGTTATGCATAAACTGCATTCAATTATCAAGACTGATTTATTTTTTATGTCTTCAAACTACAAAAAAAAAAGAAATTATAAGTTTTTTTAATTATATTACGCAACATATATTTTATAAAATCTAGTTTTGTAATATTAGAAAATGTTTTAATCCAAAATTTGTAAACGTTCTTTTTTTGTATAACTGATATAATTTATATTTTATCTTTCGAAATTCAGATGCGGAATTCAGGAGGAAATTGAACTAACACCAATCACATAACATCGAATAATAAAACTTCCGGACAGCGTTTGAAGAAAATGTATTTTTATTCTTTATGCAGATGTTTCGTTCATGTCTTTTTTCCGGAATATAACATTGTAGAAAAAAATATAAAACTTTCTTTGGAAAATTTAACTATTGCGGAAATTGAAACTTCCTCTCTTTTAAATAAGTACTTTTGAAAGAAAAATTACTATACTTTTTTCTTCTACACTATACATAGATGTGCATATAAACATGAAATATCAAATTGATATACATTTTTTTAATTAAAAAAAAATAGCAATTGATAAAAATAACAATGCATAAATTAAAAATTGGTTTTAATTTTTAACTTTGAAGCCATATTTTAAATTATTTATCCAAAAAGGTATTATCATTGCCAAAATTGTCAAAGTGTTAAGAATAATGTAATTTAAACATTTAAAAATAAATTAAATCTATAAAAAAAAATGTGTTTGATATCAATATTTATATACATTGGGGATGATTTAGTGTAATTTGATTTGAAAATAATTGTTATTGATGGGATGGATCTATGTAAAATTTATGTACGACGAAACAATATTCAATTGAGTGAATTAGGGTCCTGAAATTATATTTTCTTAAACATGAAAAATATTCGGATTTTTAGAAGGTTTAAAATTTATTTAAATATATGTTTTTTTTTTTTTTTTTATGTATAAACTGCTTAAGAACCATTCATACCAACAATTTATTTTTGAAATATGTAACTACTACCTCTACATCCAACGTATTGTATAATTGAGTTGTGAAAAATAAATGTTGTTTCATGGGTATCACAAAACAAAACAAGTAAACAAATAAACCATAAATTTAATTCTATATTTTGAATTAGATAATTAAAATATTCATTTTAATTTATCTATTATATGTCGTTATTATACATATTATAACTATTATATCTATTATATGTATATTAATGTGTCGTTATGCTTATGCATCGATTTAAATTTAATGGACAGCTTGAAATCATAAATAATCTAATGAAAACAACATGGTAATATGGCGGAATAGTATATACAATTTACTGAATTCAATTGTTTCATTAGTACAGGATGCTTACAGCTCTATCACAATGTTTTGCTGTTTTACAGCAGAAAAATAATAAAAACTCTTCCATAATCGCTGAAAGATTTCTAATCTGAAAAAATATATATATTATTTTTTTTTCTCATATAAAATATTATTTCATTTCCCTTGAAAAATCTTAGAGGTCCTTTTCCTTATTTGGGAGAAAATGAATTATCTATCTATCTATCTATATCTATATATATATCTATATATATTTCACTTACGTTGTACAAAAATAAAGCTGGATTTGTAGCTTTCCAATTGGCAACAACCGTAGCTTCCGGAGCGGCTATTCTCAGTGGTTCATTTTACGGTCATGAGATCCCTTCAACAACTCAAAACTCAGAGCAGGAGCTATTTTTAAACACATCACGATCTTTTGGACAATGTATCAACAGCAATCGTCATTGGTTCTTTTTAGAGTCATATGGTGCATTCAGCATACCAGAAGTTTTATAAAGAATTTCTTTCAGACACAGAGGAAAACTTGTTTTTTACGTTTTGTTAACTTGCCAATCATCCGAGAGATAGTGTACGTTTCACATCGAATGAAATTTAATATCAAACTATTCAAGTTGATGAATGTTATTTTATATTTAATTATCCTGCTATTACATAGTGTTTTCCAAGTGTTTTCTAAATGAATTTAAGCCGTGCTGAACAATATTATAGGCGCAATGAACGGATCTTTATAATGTTACTCAGTAATGTAGCACCCTCAAAGTTTTGTGTAGTGGTACACGAATTATCTTTACTAAATGGAATATTAAAACAACTGAAGATACAGATATTGACATCAATATGAATGAGACTTTTTTTATAACAAAGATTCCACTTATTCCATCTGAAACTTACTGGCTATTTAAATTTAAACGCGATCAATTTCCAGTTTGCTTCGCATTCTCATCGACGATCAACAAGTCACGGGGCCAATAATATATCCTTTCATAAAATTTGCTTAGGACTATCAAAGCCAGTATTCACTAATTAAAAACTACAAGTTGTAATTTCTAGAGTGAGATCTTTTGATTCTATTATAGTGATGGCACCAACTATAAATATTTTTTATTGAGTTTCAAAGATGTTTCAAATTAATAATGTTTCCAAGGTAATTTTTTCAGTTAATTAATTCCAAAAATTTGTATATTCCATAATGTTAAAATGATTTATTCCCATAACTTAATGAAAAACTATAAGTTTTAATTTCTAGAGTGAGTTCTTTTGATACTATTATAATGGTGGCACCAACTATAAATATTTTTAATTGAGTTTCAAAGAAGTTTTAAATTAATAGTGTTTCCAAGGTAATTTTTTTAGTTAATGAATTCCAAAATTTTTTATATTCCATAATGTTAAAATGATTATGCCCATTAGTTCTGGTATGATTATTTATAATTCGGTGGCGAAACATTTCCATATTTCGCCACTAACGAAAAGCATTTTTTATTGTTTACACCCAAAAAAAATTAATTTTTTTACATTAGAAAGGTTTGTAAATTTCATATGTTCAAATGATTTATAATAGTACTAATTCTGGCTAGAGTTGCTGCAAAAAGCGGCGAGCGAGCGAAGCGACCTAGGATCGCGTAACTGTACGAATATGAGTTGTGATGCAATTAACGGGGATTGGCGAGCGTTAGCGAAAAAGGGGCATATCCCTTACTTTTAAACATGTGTTAATTTAAAAGTATACAAAATTCGTGTGTTTGTATGATACATTTGCAGTGAATAATCGTGTTTGTTCAATTATATTGATATATATTATTCATAAGATTATTTGATATATATTATTCTTAGTGATATATATTATTCATTAATTATAAATTCGCGATGACCTATCATTAAAATTGTTGCTCTTATTAAATTAAACCTGAAAATCTAATGAATATTTATAATAAACGAGTAGTTAAAATGTCTTAAAAAAGAAAATTTACGGTATAAATATGCATTGATTTCAAACTTCAATATCATTCATTTATAGTACAGCTTTCTAAGCCGAATAATTGATATTCGGATATTTATTTTTACAAATAAATATCTTAACATGTTACATTGTGGAAAATTACGGACGTTATTGGATATCCAAACGTAAGGTTTTCTTTTTTTAAATGGATACGCGTAAATGACATATGTTACAAGAGAAAAGGATGTGTTAACCACAAATGGAGATGGCATCTAGCAACAACAGTTGAGGAAATTTTATGAAAAAAAAAAGGAAATCTCTAACGGTAAATAAAAGTCTCTTTTAGAAGATTTAAAATTAAGATTAAAAAAAGAACGTTTTCAAAATCCTTGTTATGGTTTCGTTCATTTCACGAAACCCTATTCATCCTGGTACGTTGTCTCTCCACCACAGAGCCGGTTCTCAGAAAACATATAACTTACAGACTTGAAATTCTGTGTACTTACAGCTGAATGGCAACTATGAAGCTGAAAATCATAAAATTTAAAAAAAATCGTATTATTTTAATATAGAGAGATAAAAAACCAAAAATCTAACAGCCTTTTCCTATTAAATTTAAACATTTTTCGTTATAGCAGTTGCCAGCAATTAAAAATCCACAATTAAATTCTTTCTACAATAATTAATTTTCTATTGAAAAATTTCCACGTGAAAAATGAAAATTAAATAAAAAGTTTCACCATTTGAAAAAAAGATTAATATGACGTCATATTGGTAATAAAACAGAAATGTTCAAACCTTTCTCAATAATACAAGGAGTATGAGTATATGTAAGTGCAGAAAGCAGGTTAATATGATGTCATTAGAGAATTAAAAAGAAAATTAATCTGACGTCATATTGGAAGTTTAACGTACTTTTTCAAATGCTTGAGAAAAATACAAAGATAGTATCAATATGAGTAATAGAGAAAGCAAGTAGATATGACGTCAGCATGGAATTATAACGTCATATGAGTTTGAGGAACGTATTGAATCATGATAAAAACCCGATTATGGAAATATTGGCATATTTTAACATTTTGAAGGTCTCTATACAACATGTTTAATTTTGAAATTGATTTTTTTTTAATATCGAATTTAGTTCACATAACAGTATGAGTATAATAGTGGGTAGTATAATAGTGGTATATAGAGTATAATAGTGGGCTTCGCAAGCTATCGGACCGGTTCAGGGTTTCGAAAAAAAACGAGAAAGACCGGAAAATGTTTACTTTATAAAAAACCTTTTTTTTTTTTTTTTTCAAATTCTGGAAAATGAAACTTATTTGGATTTATTAAATAAAGTATACAGTAATCCCTCAACATTCGTGGTTTTAACATTCGCGAGTTTCGATTATTCGCGAATATGAAAATGCGGAAAAACTTAACATTGGCGAGAATCTGACTTGATTATTCGCGATTTTTTTTTAATTATTATTATCGCTTTCTTTTTCAGAATTTATAGTTGTTAAAGATTATTTCCCCTGTTTTCTGAGTATATATTTACAAATCAATGTTCAATTGCCAACTGAAAAATGAGCGAGTGTTGTAGGAAAGCAAAATAATAACAACAGCAGAATACTCATTGCAAAGGTGATATAATAAATGTTGTAAAGGGGGTCAACGGCATCTTCAATCTATTAATTTAAAATGTGCAGGTTCTCATAGAGATGGAGCTAAAGCTGCACTTAGATAGGAAATAAAAGAATTTCTGAATCATTTAGCTGTATTTAAATATCGTATTTTAATATTGTATCACATACTGACTCACTAATACATTATCATCTCTTTGCGATTTGCGAATAGAGAGAGTCGAAATTACTTTATATAAAAACCTAGGCTTTTTTAGCTGTAAGTATTTCTCCAGTCAGTTAATTTGAATTATCTTCAATCAAAAAAATTTCATGTTTATGAACATGTGTGAACATTCACCTTCTACATACATGCTATGCAGAATGTATTGTTAATACATATTATCCTTTAGTTCTTTGAAATGCTGTGCCACTCCAATTTAAATTTTATAGAACGTAACTCATATTTTAGTGCAGATAGATAGACTCAACATTCGCGGATTTGACATTCGCGAGGTTTTCCTGGAACGTAACCCTCGCGAATGTTAAGGGATTACTGTAAAGTGTTTTGAAAGAAATATTAAACGAAGACCTTTGTGCGATCTTCGATCACACTTACCCACTTGTGCCATGTTTCTACACCTTCAAAGTTTTTTTTCCCTTGCATATTGTTTAAAAATTTCTACTTGAGAATGATCAGTGATATCGTGATAAGTGTACTTTATACATATTTATATATTTTTTATAATTTTCTCTTAAAATCGGGAATAACTTTTATTAAAAAACTTTTTTATGACAGCTTACCTGTATTTTTAACACAAAAAGGAGCATTTAATCTAAACAATATAAAATAAAAATAGCAGAAGGGAAAAAGTATTTACTTTTTTTTCAAATTACTACGCTGAAATTAATCTCTTTTCTGTAAAACTGTCCCCCTTACCTATGAAAAAAATATTAAAATATATAAAAGAATGTTTCTCAGCTCTGTGTAATATGCGACAATTAATTAATATTCTTTTTTTTCTTTTTTATATTTATAGCAACAGACTAGATGTAATTAATTCTGAAATATTATATTTCTTTATAATCATATTTTCCACGACTTTATTAATTAAACTCACTGAAAATATTTTGTACTTAAATTTTATTGGCACTGTTTTAATTTTTCTTTTGTTAGAAAAAAAATACATTAAATTAATTATTGTGTGCAAGAGTATTTAACATTTTTTTATAGAACTTACGGATTTTATGTTAGAATAAAATTTTGCCCGAAATATATTAATAAAATTGTGTGCATCTATCTTAAGTTAAGCAACTCCTTAATTTAATTGTAATTAAAAGTATTTCATAGCGTACATTTCTCTTCTACATAACAATATCTAAGATTAATAAATCAAGTGGATGTGATCGAAGAACGCACAAAGGGTTTCGTTTAATATTCCTATCAAAACAATTTATATTTTAATTAATACATCCAAATAAATTTCATTTCCCCCCCCCCCACAAAAAATAAATCATGTATTTATAAAATAACATTTATCGGTCTATTTTTTCGTTTTTTCGAATATCTCAACCGGTCTGATAGGGGGCGACAAACGCTTTAATTTTTCTTATACAAAAATCGGGATTTTGCTTAAAAATATATATATATATATGTATATATATATAGGCCGAATTCGAAATTTTTTAGAAAATCTGAAATTCTACCCCATTTTAAGCAAGGATGGATAATTTTCGTATAAAAAATATATATATAGCCTATAAAATTTCCAGTCCTTTTAACATGTCCAAATTTATCAATTCTCACCATTTCGCTGAAAACGACGCTATGTCCGATCTAGAATTGGCATGTTAAAAAAAACATATTTTTAAGCGATCCGATTAATTAAAAAAAAAACCATACATCAGGATCAATTATTCTGAGCATTATGAAAATTACATTTCTTGATTCGTCGTTGAAAAATACGTATAGATGTATAATTTTCAAATCTATAAATGGGATATATAAAAAAAATAATAGAGTCGGAATTATTCCACTAAAGAAACGTGGTTTTGATTCATTCTTTTCTGGACAGACTGTTGTCTCTGTCTTGCACCTGCGTCTTTCATGAGATAAAAATTTAACTTTGAATTTTTCGAAATTTTACTTTTTGAAATCGCATTTTTTTTTCTACGCCGATTTTCGCGTGGATCGGGCTATTTTTCGATCTGTTTGAAAAGGGGGTTAACAAAGCGATAATTGCGGTTTGTTGGCGGCCCGGATCTTTCAAGTAATTCCGACTATAGCAAACCACACCCCTCTTCTGGAGTTTCAGAATGAATATTATTTGCTTTTTGATTATATTCTACGCTTTAGTTGATTTTTTTTCATTAATGAGTGTGTTTTTAGGGTTTTAATTAATATAATGCGTTAATGAAGACATTTTCAAAATTTTATGATTTCCAGTGTGACAGTATGTATTCAGCTGTAAGTACACAAAATACAAAATTTCAAGTCTCTAACTTATACAGTTTCAGAGAACGGACTCTGTGAAGGACAGACAGAGAAACTAGACTAATAGGGTTTCATGAGGTGAATGAAACCCTAAAAAATAATGCAGAAACATGAAACAATTGCCGAAATATTGCAGTGATTTCGCTTATAACACACATCTATATCTTTTAAAAATCTGGCTAAAAAAATTCATTCCGCCTGTACTGGTATGTACAGGTAGCTTCTCTATTCCTTGGTATTAAGAATTCAACTAATTTTACACGAAAACAGGGAAAAATTGCGTGGGAATCCATTACAAAATATTCTGAATTTTACCTCCATGTTCCGAGATTCCTAGTTTTCAATAAGGAACTTAAATGGTAATTTCGAGAAATTAGTCAGCTATCGCCAAGGTGGCTTTATTTATGGCGAGTTATTTTTTCGCCAAAATTGACAATAATTCTCAAAGTTGGCTAAGCCTGGTTAGAATTTTCTCTGGCGGAAACCTTACATATCGCGTATCTAATGCGCGTGTGTGCGTATCTAATATATAACAATGAAAATATATCTGTCTGTCTTTCTATACAAATCGACAGTTTAGATGCTAGAATCGTCAAATTTTAGATACAGGTGTATTAAAACACGGCCGATTTAAATAAAGTAATCCGGAATCAAAATAAACACCCGAAATGTCGAAACGTCATCCCACAATTTTCAAATTCTCATACAGATAACATTGCGATTGTTTGAATTATTAATTGAAACATTAACGCCATTGTTGTAACTTATTATTTTAACATAATTGTTGTACGCATCGTTATGACGTCAACATTACTGACGCAGACATTTTTCATTATAGATTGCCTTTCAGAAGTCTTACTTCTTACGTACGTAACGACGACATATATATATATTTTTTTTTTTCAGTTGGAACTCTCATACATCACCAAATTAGACTTTACATTCTTTGTAGGATCCAAATCGATGTAATTCGGTTTGGATTTCATAGTTAAAAAAGCGTAAGAAATCTAATATCAATACAGATAATACGAATTTGGGTACTTCTGTATTCACTAAATTTCAACGAAAAGACTACTATTGAATACTACTTTCTACTTTTACTCTAGCTACTTTCTGAAAAGGAAATAAAATAAAATGCAAAGTCCAGCAAACATACAAAAAGTCTCTTCAAATACGGTCGCCATTCTACCTTGCCGTATGCACCGTCCCAGTATACGGAGAGCAATACACAGACTTAATCGCATGTAAATCAGTTCATAAATACGAGTGCTAACGCATGACAAAAAGCATATATATATATATTACCTATCAGCTTCAAATTTCAGCTCTTAGTAATATACTTAATAATAAATAAAGACAAATCTTACTTTTCATTTAGCTTAGATCTGTGGACGAAATTTTGATAACATATAAGTTCCTCATATTTTTCTTCTGCTTTAAATGTATGACTCACTCCTTTAACACATCTGTCAATTTTCCTGGAAATTAAAATACTAAAATATGTTGACATCTTATATATACATATGTATTTTTGAGATAACACTAACATTATTATAGAACAATTGTATCCAAAAGTGAGAAGCCTATATTAAAAGTTTTTACGGAAATTTTATCATTCTCGTTTCCCATCCGTATATATATTTTAATAATTCCTAAGGGTTTTCTTTTTTACTTTCTTCTATCTTTACAAGAAGAAAGTATAGGATTCGTGAAATAGCTCGACTATGATGGATTTATACCTTGTTTTTGATGGATTTATACCTTTTAGAATGTCCTCGATTTGGCTGTTTTTAGAAAATACCAGTCCGTGTGCCTCTGTGTCTGTGACACAAATTTTGTGGGCGCACTATCTCAAGAACTTATGTACGGATTTTAATAAATTGGTGCTGATTAGGTTTTGGTGTAAATGCCCAGCAGTTGGTACTGCTATGCTGCAATTTTCACGATTTCCACGATAGATGTATCTCAAGAACTAATACACGGAATTTGGTCAAACTTTATATTATGTTAGACCTTTACATAAATATATGCTGATGATAATTAAATCGCCCAACATATGTTGCTTCTAAATTGTGTTTATACAGATTTCCTCGTAGCTATACCTTAAGAACGGATGCACTGAATTTGACCAAACTTCATATTCTGTTAGACCTTGACATAAATAAATCCTTATTAGGTTTGGGTGTATAAAGTCCAATATATGTCGCTGCTATGCTCTGTTTTTTGTGATTTCCGCGATAATTATATCTCAACAGCGAATGGATTGTTATTTAATTATGGTTGCAAGTGATTTGATGAATATAGAAAATTGTTTTTAATAATATAACATATTAGTTTTATTTTTGTATTAATTGCAAGTAATTATTTAACATCTTCATTAATAAATTTTGATATATTTACAAAATAATGAAATGCAAATGCTTTATACCATTTATTCTTGTAATCTAGTCATACCAATATTTCTTTGAATTAAACACGCGAAAAAACTGTATTATTTAGAAAATCTAATTGATTCCCATCAAAAAAGAAATCCAAAAATGCATATAATTTGAACACCCGAGAAACATAATATTCTTTGAATGTAACAAGAAAACTCTCAATAAGAAATTATTTTAAAAAGTAAATGAACTTTTATATATTTGAAGTTCAATAACTGCAAAAATGTTTCGAACGCAGAATTTCACTTTAAAAGGAATAAAAGAACTCTTTTATATCACAAATTTATTCAATTTGTGTTATCGTTAAATTAATTCGCTTGAAAGCTTAATGCTGTGTTTTTTTTTCAGGATCCTTTGAAAAAAATGCAGTTTTTCTAATTTTGATTTTATTGAAATAATATGTCCATTATAAGATTATTAACTGAACATTTAGCATATTCTTACTTAAAGGTAATTATAGATAAATTATATTATTTTTGAACGAATCTTTAATGACAAATTACTAATAAATTTATAAATAAATTATATATTCTCCAGGAACTACTTTTTTTAAGTTGAAAAAATGTTGTAACGATATAAAAATTTTATGCAAGACAATGTCATGTATAATAAAGACTCGAACAGCTTTGTTAAGAGAATCAAGATAATTAAAATGCATTAACATATTGGCAATCTAAATAAACAACTTTTTAATTTACCTAAATGGTATTATAATCGGAAAATGTCAGATAATTTACTTTAAGAAAGGAAAATTCAGTAAATGTAGAAAGTCTTCTTTCAAAATCTGACTTTTTTTAAACCTTGTTTATAAACATAAAGTTTATTTTTTTGTTATCTTGTTTTAACATTTTTTATACAGCATGCCCATTTTGTTTAGTACCATTGTTGAAAAATTTACCGTTGTTTCTTATATTAGCACAAAATTTGCATAGTTTTGAATAAATTTCATAATTTGTATTTAATTTAGTGACATATTTGGTGTTAAGATAACAGATTATATATATAAAATTACAATAAAGAATTTCCAGGGAGAAAAATTACTATTCGAGTAAGTCATTAACTTTACTTTTATCTTGATATGGTTAAAATATGATTCATCTAGTTAGATTTATTTTAAATTTTCTGGTAAAAATACCGTTAGAATCTCCTAGAGGCTATAGTAGAATGTACATGGCGTTTTTCTCAGTCCGAAAAAACAAAGAAACATTTTCACCTTTTCCCCGCACCCCAAAACAATTAAAACGTGAAAGTATAATTAGCACATGAAAAAATATTTCAGCAATATAATCATGTAGGGATAGATATCAACTGCGTCGGCCAATTTAGAATATAAATTTAAGATGGGGGTTTTCTTTTTGTTTTACCCATTGAAATTTGAGACTGACAATCTAGATCGGAAAATACATTTAAAATATATTTAAAAGGCTGCTTTTAATGTTCTTGCATAAAATTTTCATTTTGAAGAGATTCAAACATATATTTATTCATATATCAGATTCATGTATTTAAATGTCTCTAAAATGCCAACGAAGCAATATTTCGCCAAGATAGTTATTGATTTAACGAAGATTTAATAAAAATGAAACATATTGGTATCTAATCTCATTGCGTATACAAATATGTAGACAAATTGCAAGAAAATGCGAAAAGGAGTATTACATTTTTTTTAAAGAAAATTATTAAATATTCATTATAAAATTAAGAATTTTTTATTGTATATCAATATTCTTATATTTATTTGAAACCAGAAATATTTTAAGACAACTACATATATTACTATCTAATATGTCGCATTAGTGATTAATAATTGTTTAAAACAATTACAAGGATATGTGTCAAAGAACAGTATTATGTATTAAAATAAATTAAAAATAAATTGTTATTGTGTATAAAGTACGGAAATTTAATTTTACTATTATAAATGTCTCCTACTATAATATTTTATTTTGGAATTTTTTAGGGTATGAAGTTTATAGATATCGTATATAATGCTTTGGGAATAAAAGATTGTTTTTAGCCTTTACAAGGAAACGTATAAAACATTGGTAATGTATTTTTAAATTTAATTTAAAAAGTAAATTACTTTTAATAATTACTATATAGTGCTTATAAATACTTTGCTATATAACACTACATTATCAAACACTCCATTATTTTAAATACCATTATTCAATAAAAATAATTTTATACAAGTATTCGCATTTTTCAATCTGAAAAAATTCGATTATAGCATATAAAAATTACTATTCAGTCAAATTTCGAGAGGCATCGCAACTATGACATATTTACTAAATAAAGTTCCATTATTGTTTATTAATCCCGATTTTATATATTTATACATTTTTAAGTGTCTTCTAGCGTATATAATAGTTCTTTCATTCTAAGGTCAATTTAATTTTACAATATAAAGAAATTATATTATTAATAAGCAGTTACCATAAGTTTATTTCTTACAATGGAGTTTCCGATAAAAATCTATAAAATCCTAATATACTTTATCAAACAAACTTCTGGAATTTAAAAGTGATATTAGTAATCTTTAAAAATACTGATTTAAAGAAAGGAAATGAAAATGAAAGCTCCGTAAGAAACGCCTAATTCCTCTTTCGTATGTAGTATTAAGCTCTCTTTAGGATAGAAAGATAGTTTTTCGTTGTCTTAAAAAGACATAAAAGTTTCAATTGCAGATGTTTTCTTTCTTGAAGCATTAACTTGAAAGAAGAGAATCTGAAGAAAGACCTTTGAGACTAAGGATAAATACTTGAGATTATTTTTGGAAAGCGTGAGTAGTTCAAGAGAAAAAAATATTGAAGCGAGTAATTTTACCTTTGTAAATTGTTTGCATCTAATTCTTTTTTTACATATGTGATAAAATGTATTATAATTAGTGTTGTAAATGGTAAATTTAAAGAGAAAAAAATATCATTAATATTAGTGGTATCATAATAAAAAAATATATAATATAGACATTTGGTGATTGATATAATTTTAAATGAACTTTTAACTATTTCGAATAAGTAACGGGCACTTCATTTATTATAATTAATTTTTAAGAAAAGTGCATGTTCAATACGTGCTTCACAGTATAAACTTTTTATTTTCAAAGTTATATAATGTTAAAACGTAATTAGACAAAACACAATATCGTTCTTTTTAACTTTCAAAAAATCCTCATCATTGTTCAACTCCGATACTGATTTAACATTTCACAACCAATGAAATGTTGAATCGAAACAAATAACTCTATGCATTACGCTGTAATCGAAGTCGATAATATTCAATTGCTTAATCTATTGGTTAGAACGCAGGTTAAAATTATGGGAATTTTCGGCCACTTCGATGATGATTAATAATCATCTATTTAAATTAAACATAAATATATTTAACAGTTTCCAGCACAGTTGAAAAGTGTTAAAGAATTCGGTTAGTCTGTCCGTTGGTCCGAACTCTAACTCCCATAAATATACTCAGATTGTCATGTAATTGACATATGATATTGAGTTTTACAGTGGCAATTTCGGTATTGAAAATGACGTTGGTAGCATTTATAGTTCTTTTACAGGGACACTCAAATTAATTCCGTTACATTATGGTATATGAGCAAAAACCGTTTGCGGTTTACATTAATAATGTCACGTTATTTGAAACTTAATGAAATTTATATACATTCTTGAGGGGCACTAAAACATGCTTTCTGTAGAATATCGAATACTGAGCATTTATTATTTATTTACATGGTAATTCAGAAGACTTCCTTTATATAATGATCTACAAGGAAATACTGTTTGCAGTATATTTTAATTATGTTGCATTATTTCAAACATGATGATATTGATATACATTACTGAGGTTTACTACGAGCATTTATCTTTAATTTACAGACGCACACAAATGTTTTCCGATTCAGTACTGTATCCGAAGTATTGCCTGTTAGTGTTAATTGCTGTAAATGTATTTCCAATTATGGTATGCATTTTTAATTTTAACTAAATTAGCTCATACTGCGTTGTGTGTATATATTCTATAGATAAATTGAAGACTACAGAAAAGAAGTAATAAGATTAGTTAGAATGAAAGAGAATTGCTTAAAGGTGTTTTTAGAATGAATTATGCATTTTCAATCTCAACTATATTTAGCTAACAAAATTAATTATACAAGATCCAGCGTTCACTGGAGTTTTCATTACCTGCGATCTATTCTGATGAGCTGATTCAAATATCAGACCAGATGCTATGATCAATAAGGTTAAGTGGATGAATTATGCCCTACAGATTCGACCGGGATAGCTCAGTTGGTAGAGCATGGCAGCTTCAGCCAGGAGATTCCAGGTTCGAATCCTGGCCCGGACATTTTTCGTCCAGTTGGAAAATTACAACTCGTATACTAAAAAATGGCTGTAGAACACAAATAAAATCATACACATGGCTATGCAAAGAACTGTATGCGTTACCGTCTGTGAATAGTGATTCCTGTAAATGTGAATACAGTATTTTTAAGCGTGTTTGTGACTGAATTACATGTTAGCTTATTATTTAGCATGTATAAAAACCTGTAGGTAATATACAAGGCTGTACAAAAGAATTGGTAGAACTTGCAGAAGCTGAAATTTTAACTGTATTTTGCATTTTCTTGCTAAAAACAATTTCATCACACTGTGTATAATATATACAAATCTATAGATCATATACAGGGCTGCCCAAGAGAACTTTAGTTATTTTCTAGCTTTGGGCAGTACATGAAATCTGGTTTTTAAATAAGTTATGAGTTTTCTAAAATGTGTACTTAGGTATATTCTTTACCTTATTAAGCGATGAAGTTTTGTTAAAGTATTCTGGAAGTTTTGGAAAATGTTTCATAATCTATGTTTGTTTAACTTGTACTGCTGAAATGACATTAATAAATTTAGAATTTATAATGGTTAAATAATCCCAATGGACAATATCTCGTGAAGTCCCAGGAAATGTAAATATGAATTTGTACTGGCTTATTAAAACTAAGTACACATTTTTAAATATTTTTACCGAAATTTAACGTGCAAGATAAATAAAATATACTTCCAAAAAACCACATTTCTTTTTCCTTATTTCCTTTATATCAGCAACAATGAAAATAACCAGATTATCACCATTTCGACGACATTTCATTAAAATAATTTAAATTAGAATTATAATATATATAAAATTGAAATATTTTAAAAAATAGCAAGAGTGGACTTCAGTTAGTGGTATAATTATTTAGTTAAAGATATCAATTTAAATTTAAATATAGCCGATTTTTGTTAATGATATAAATATTAAAATTAGTTCAGCAGAAAGTTCAGGGCAAGTGACGAAATAAATCTGCTTGTGCTTTAAATACACAGATTCTTGTGACTTCTAAATACATAGATCAATAATTGTCCATAGAATTTCAAGGTGTTAAGTAATAGGAATAAAGCAATAAAAGTCTTTAAATTTGAATAAAAATATTACTTTTCACATATTTGCACATAAAAGCTTTTATCATATACACTGTAAAAAAAAAAATTGTAAATTCACGGTCATTCTCCGTGAATTGCTGCCGTAATTTTACGGGAAATGCCCCTTTTTCAAGTTAAACGGTCAATTTCCGTAAATTTCATGTTTTACGGGCAAAAACCGTTTATATAAGGACAAAGCTCGTTTATCTAGGAACAAAACCCGTTTTCTTATGGACATTGCTGTAAGTGTTATTCTGTAAGTGTAGGAAAGTGATTCATAATGTAAGCTTAATGCATGATTTTTCTTTCGTTTTTTTTTTTTTTTTTTTTTTTTTTTTAAATATTATAATTTGTTCTCATGAAATTAGGCGTGACATTCAAGATAAATATTGAATGCTTATAAAACGCTTTTTTTTTTTACTTTTATGTTTACTTTAATGCTATTTTTTTTCATTACTTTAACTTGAAGTATACACATACTTTTTTGGTGGGTAAATCAGTCATTAATTATTTGGTGCTTACAATCCCGAATACGTATTTTTTAAACAATACCACGTATAACATGTATAGCTTTGGCGATATGAGATTTTGCTTAAAACTGCGCATATGTTAGAAAATTTTCAGCGACAAAAGAGAAAAAAAATGTTTGGTCGCATGCCTGAGGACGGAGACTGGTAAGTGTTGACAGTCGGTTCATTATTAAATTAGCAAATAAATGTTCAAATACTTTCTGTTATTGTTCTAAATTTAAGATACGTCACAAGATATTTATAAAATTACTCTTGAAAACATTGTTATTCATGCGTTTTTTATATATTTATTAAATAGTTATTACACATGTATAACACATAAATACAAGAGCGCGCACGTAAAATATCTATTTTATATTAAACTCTTTGTTTCTAAAGTTTGCGGTTCTTAATTTAAAGTTGCGTGAGTCGGTAAATGAACGTCCCTATATTATTTATTCTCCGTGTTTTCTAACTAAATTGAATAAAGTTTAGATATAATTTTACCATAATTATGTATACTATAATTATAACCATTAAAATTTCCCCTGTTAACTAAAAGATAAGTATTTATTTATTGACTAGAAAATTAATAAAGATTTATTAGTGTAAAATTTTCATGAAATATTTATCAAATTTTATATTGATATTCTATTATAATATCTCGCAGTTAAAGAATAAGACATGCGATTAATTTTAATGCATGCTAATATTTTTGAAGCCTACACAGTCTGAAATTAATAATTTATCTCTGGTAAACAATCTTCCTTGAACATTTGACACCGTAAGATTAAATATTTCATGAATGTATTTCGCATATCGTAAAAGCAATACCATTCCAGAAAAACAGATGTTGTCACATGGGATCGCATAATTTTTTTTAATTTTATCTTTAATATTCATGATAAAGATAAATTAGTTAATAAATTATAAATTAAAGCGTTTTGATTTCATAATATAACAAATTTTGCTGAATACGAATTTGAGATTCTACAATTCATATGTGACAAATATGGTAAAATTTTAATTTTACGTTTGATTACCTTTGAATTGCGTTTTTTATTGAGATGAAATTAATTTAAATCATTTTTCACAGAAAGAAAAGAAATGTTCAAAGATCAAATTATAATTAAAAAGTCATTCTTTTATTACAAATAGAAAATAAAATTAAATAAAATGCGTTTTATAACAATTAAAGATTTGATGTAAAACTCAAAATTAGCCTATCAGAAAATAGATAATGTAAGTTATTTTGGAAAAATAAGGATAGAAAAATAATTTCTTTGTTTTTTCGAAATATTTCGAATATATATGTTTTTTTGTATTTTTTGTTCTTTTGAAATTATATATATATAATTAAAATTAACTAATTATGTATAATTTATTAAATATATATATATATAATTTTAAGTATGAAAAAAGGCAGAGTAATAAGTTAATTCACAAAAACGCAATGACATACGATTCTGTTTTTAAGTGTCTTGCAAATTCAATCTCTTACATTTAAATAAATTTTGTAACACTTAATAATTGTTTTCACGTAAAGTCTTACTGAATTATATATACCGAGTATTTAAAAATAGATGCATTGTCTATTTTTTCTTAAATCGTTGATAATAGAAATGTACTGCGAATGAGAAAATGTATAAAAATTAACTGTAGCATTCAGATACGGCCTTTGTTTTTACAAAGAGAAGAATTTTCATTTATTTCTACCTTTTTAATTTTTGCCTAACTTATATTTTTATAAATCTTGCCTTGTGTTTAAGAAGAATATTAAAAATAAACTTCTATGTCAGGTAACTACACTGTAAAAAATGACCAATGTTTCTTATTTTATGAATATATACTATAACCACGAACGAAAATATAATATAGTCTTCTGGGTTATCCAAAATTCCAAATAGCGTGTTCCATTGTCTTTTGAATCCCCAGAAACCAATACATTTCCAAAATTTAAAGAATTATTTATAAAAACAAAGTATTTTTCGCTGCCCGTATTTTTCAGAAACGTTTCCGAAGGGTTTTTACAGTGTATTAATTAGTGTCCTCAGCCTGGAATACCTGTTTTTCGAATGTCATCCATTCTCAAGTAAACGTTTTCAGCCGCATAAGTTAATTTATACATGAAAGAGTACAGAAATAATCTTAATTTTAATGCTATTGTTAACGCTGGTAATTTTGCATGCTTGTCTGTTAAACATATTTTTTGAGCATGAAAATGTTTACATGAGAATGGATAGCATTCAAAACACAGGTATTCCAGGATGAGGACACTCATTAATACACTGTAAAAAGCCTTCGGAAACGTTTCTGAAAAATACGGGCAGCGAAAAATACTTTGTTTTTATAAATAATTCTTTAAATTTTGGAAATATAATGTTTTTTGGGGATTCAAAAGGCAATGGAACACGCTATTCGGAATTTCGGATAACTCAGAAGATTATATTATATTTTCATTCGTGGTTATAGTATATTTTCATAAAATAAGAAACATTGGTCATTTTTTACTGTGCAATATGCACACCGGGATTCAAGTTCTTTGCTTGATTGAGAATTCAATGAAGACGCAAAACTATAATAAACATAAAATAAAATGTCTCTATTCAAATTAAAAACTATAAAGTTTACACGTTTCGTTGAAAAATACTATTTATCTTATTCTATAGAGACCTATATTAAAAAATCATTTGGTTTTACTTTTCAATGGTTTTATTCACATCCTACATCTTTGGAACACAAAACAATTATACAAACATAAAACTATTGTTGCCAACAACATAAAAAATGTATAAATAAAATAAATGAAATAAAGTTGCTGAAAACCATTGAGTTTCGTTGATTACGTGACATTCTATTCAATTGCGGCTAAAACTTATCACGTTCTAATATTATGAAGCTTGTGAATCTTTATATTGCCAAGCTTATATCCGTAAAACTAGCAATTTATGTATTATCTAATTCTCAAAGAGATGACATAACATTCTGAATATGTACTTTCATATGATCTTAATATATGTATAAAAAGGATATTTTTATCGTTTGTGTATACTTATGATTTTTTTAAAGCTTTATTTGTGGTTAAATTAATTATTAACGAAAAATGTTACATGAGAGAATGTGGAAAATTTTACTTCTGAGTATTTGGTAATTTTAATGTTACACAATACCTGTGTTGAAAAAAACTTCTCAACATTCCATCTGCAAGCATCATGAAACGTATCATTGTTCTACATTCTTTGGAAACACAACATAGAGTAACCTTTCGATCACGTAACCTTTCGATCTACCGGAATATAAGTGACTACTGTTTTCAACTCGAATCTATTTTTCGACCAACGAACAGGATGAATAACTCTTTTTTAACACTTTCCAACATAGTTGAAAAGTGTTTATGAAGTCGATTTGTCTGTCTGTCTGTCTGCCGTCTGTCCGTGGTCTAACTCGCGTAAATATGTTCGGATCGTCATACAATTTATATATGTTATTGAGGCTTACTGTCGCATGTTCGGTCTTGAAAATGAAGTGTATAGCAGTTATAGTTTTTTACAGGGACACTCAAAAGAATTCTGTTACATTGCGGTCTATGGGGAAAAATCATTTGCGGTTTATTTTAATGATATTACACAATTTCAAACATATAAAAATTTATATATATCCTCGAGATGCACTACAAGAGACTAAATATAGAATACACTTATAGTTCCTTTACAGGAGTACTCAAAATAATTCCGTTACATTACGGTCTATGAAGAAAAATCGTTTGCAGTTTATTTTAATAATGTTTCACTCTTTAAAACATATTGAAATTGATATATATCACTAACGCGGATTATAAAATGCTTACTATAGAATATTGTGTGTATAGCTTTCAACGTTCGTTTACAGGGACACACAAAAGAAATTGGTTAAAGTACTGCTTATTAATAATAATTGCTGTGAATGCTTTTTCAGTTGTTGAATGCGTTTTTAAATTTAACTCATTTTTTGTCTATTACTTGGTGTGTATAAATTGTACAGATTGTATACAGGGTAGCACAAAAGTTCCGTTTATTGTCTGGAATTGCAGAAGGGAAATTTTAAACTGTGCTACGCGTTTCCTAACTGAACTAAAATTTAGCATTCTATTTAGTGTATATGCAAATCTATAGATCATGTACAGAGTTACACAAAAGAGTTCGGATATTTTTCCGAATAGTGTTGAAAATTCTTGAAATTGGATTTTTAAATATGTTATGCGTTCTCAAAATTGTTTATTTAGATATCATCTTACACCTTACGGTAAAGATTTGCAAAATTATTTTGGAAGTGTTGGAAAGCGTTACATAATCTATACTTGACGCAAGATTTTTCGTTCTTGTTTTTTCCTCAGTGCATCTGGCAACAGATGGTCAGCGCGTACCTTTTTCTTCTGATTCACAAATGTACTTTCTTGCTGATGAATTAACGTTGGCACTGGGCATGGGCAATTCACCTATTCGGGAAATTGTTTGTAGCATCAATTGTACTGAGATCTGTCAAGAAAGCGTCTTCTCCCCAAGAAATTCCCAGAGCCTGATTTCCTACGACAAATCCTACGACACAAAATCAACTAAAAGTCACTATATACTCACTAGGGCTATAGTTGCATCATTCATTCGTTAACTTTTTCTTCTCTTCTGCAGAATTAGCTAATACAGGAATCTAAAAAAAAAACTATATGCAAATATAAAAGCTGTTTTTTCTTTTTATCGCGGGTGTGTGTGGCGATTTTTTTTCGTACAACGATAATTTATTCAACATGTCTGAAAACCACAAAACAATAAATTATTGGTGAAAATTCTGACTATGTGTCACAGTGGTGTTATAGCTAAATAAACAATGATGTACATAATCATATATTCTAATACGAGCAAATCTTGTGGGTGGTTATATATATATATATATATATATATATATATATGCAAAAATTATCTTAAAAACGGCTGTAACGGTTTTGACGAAATTTCGTATCCTACCGTTTTGGGGCACCAGAAAACCATTGGGCTAGGTCACATGCTCGAGAAAATTCGATTAGTGGGTCATTTTGGGTCATGGTCTAGCTAATTGTATCTAAAAAACGGTTCAAACGATTTTGACGAAATTTCGTATCCGACTATTTTCGGGCATGAGAAGTCAATTGGGCTGGGTCACACGTTCGAGAACTTTCGATTAGTGGGTCATTTTTGGGTCAACGGGGGTCAAATTAATTTTATCTAAAAAACGGCTCTAACGATTTTGATTAAATTTTGTGTCCTAGGAGTTTCGAGCACGATAAAAGCATTGGGCTAGGTCGCATGTCCGAGAAAATTCGATTAGTGGGTCATTTCTGGGTCATTGTGGGTCAAGATCTAAAAAGCGGCTCAATTTACACTAAATTTTGCATCCAATGGTTTTCGGGCACGAGAAGACTGTTGGGCTAGGTCACATGTTCAAGAAAATTCAATTAGTTGGTCATTTTGGGTCATTTTGGGTCATGGTCAAGCTAATTGTATCTAAAAAACGGTTCAAACGATTTTGACGAAATTTTGTATCCGACCATTTTCGGGCATGAGAAGTCAATTGGGCAGGGTCACATGTTCGAGAACTTTCGATTAGAGGGTCATTTTTGGGTCAACGCGGGTCAAATTAATTTATTTAAAAAACGGCTCTAACGATTTTGATTAAATTTTGTGTCCTACGAGTTTCGAGCACGATAAAAGCATTGGGCTAGGTCGGATGTCCGAAAAAATTCGATTAGTGGGTCATTTCTGGGTCATTGTGGGTCAAGATCTAAAAAGCGGCTCAATTTACACTAAATTTTGCATTCAATAGTTTCCGCGCACGAGAAAACTGTTGGGCTAGGTCACATGTTCGAGAAAATTCAATTAGTGGGTCATTTTGGGTCATTTTGGGTCATGGTCAAGATAATTGTATCTAAAAAACGGTCCAAACGATTTTGTCGAAATTTTATATCCGACTATTTTCGGGCACGAGAAGACTATTGGGCTGGGTCACATGTTCGAGAACTTTCGATTAGGGGGTCATTTTTGGGTAAAAGCGGGTCAAATTAATTTTATCTAAAAAACGGCTCTAACGATTTTGATTAAATTTTGTATTTTACGAGTTTCGGGCACGCGAAAATCATTAGACTAGGTCACATGTTCGAGAAAATTCGATTAGTGGGTCATTTCTGGGTCATTGTGGGTCAATATCTAAAAAGCGGCTCAATTTACACTAAATTTTGCATCCTATGGTTTTCCGGCACGAGAAGACTGTTGGGCTAAGTCACATGTTCGAGAAAATTCAATTAGTGGGTCATTTTGGTCATGGGTCATGATATTTGAACTCAAATTTAATTTTGTCCGAGCATTGTTCGGTCTTCCCTGCTCGTATATACTATACGCAGTAGTGATAATGTGATAAAATAGTGAAATAAATAATATGGCAAAGGCTCGATAGTAATAGATGAGTAAGATGTGAAAATTAGAAAGTCGTGTGTTTTTCTAAAGTGTTAGCAGTAGGCCTGAAAAGTATAAGATAGAAACGTGACAAACACCTGCCATTTATGAGATGAAATTTTATTTAATTTGTGATTTTATAATTTGCCATAATTTTTGAATAACACATAATTTTTAATATGTCCCATTTCGCCGCTTTTTATTGGCTTTTATTTTGTTTATTTTCATTTTAATAAAACGAAATTTAAAAGAATAATTAAATTGGCTTGTTTTTTTTATTTCTCATTCTGATTTATATTTTGTTATAATGGTAGAGATGTATACATCACATATCTTATTACTTTACTCTATGTTTACAAAAAGACCATTTTTAGAAAATGTCTATCTGTGAGTCTATGAGTCTGTCTGTGTGTGTGTGTGTGTGACATAAATTTTGTGGGCGCTTTATCTCAAGAACTAATGCACGAAATTTAATAAAACTTTATATTGAGTTAGTCCCTGATATAAATTGGTGCTGATTAGTTTTTGGTGAAAATCGCCCAACAGGTGGCGCTGCTATGCCGCTTTTTTATGATTTCCGCAATAGCTCTATCTCAAGAACTAATGCAAGAATTTTCATCAAACTTCAGGTTCAGTTTGGCCTTGACATAAATAGATGTTTCTTACCTTTTGGTGTAAATAGCCCAACAGTTGGCTCTACTATGCTGTTTTTTCCATTATTATCACGGTAACTATATCTCAAGAACTAATGCACGGATTTTCATCAAACTTCAGATTCAGTTAGACGTTGACATAAGTTGTGTTGATTCTGTTTTGGTCTAAATCTCCCAACAGGTGGCACTGCTATGCTGCCTTTTGCAGGATTTACACGATTTTAGCAATAGTCATATCTCAAGAACTAATGCACGGAATTTAATAAAACTTTAGGTTCAGTTATACCTTGATATAAATTTGTGCTGATTCTATTTAGTGTATGTGAAATATGTGTGAGATAGAAGAAAGTTTTGGGATTGGCACATCCGACTAGTTTTTATTATTATTATCATAAATTCAATATCGCATATATAAATTTCAAAATCCATTATTTTACTAAAGATAAGTTTGTAACGCAATGTACATGTGCAGTATTAAAATTCCACTATGAGTAATCAATGTTAAAATATTAAAATTTTAACATGTTGCATGTATCAAGAAATTATTTCTAATGAAAATACAAAATTTTATTTCAAATCTCCAAGCTGGTTTTTTTTTTTATCCTCGAACTCCATTCATTAAAAAATATCTCGTTTCTTGTACACTTTTATATTTTCTTTTAAATTTTGTGATTTTTAAATTTTTTGTATAAGATCTTTTGCTATATCAGAATAACATAATTCTTTTACTCTTTTTATACTATCTCTAAAAGATCATGTGAAATTTTTTTTTCCTATTCAGTGATATTTTTCGATACGAAATTTAAAAAAAACGTTATCCGCTTGATATCATTAATTATTCCTTCAGACATTTTGTCTTTTTTGTTTTGTAATGTTTTAGGAATTCTTAAAAACAAACTAACTTAATTTTTTGTGGCAATTCCTTTCGGTGTTGATTTACGATAAATTCACTTCGTATATTAAACTAGTCGTTGGAAGCGACCGTAATACATACCCACCATGGATATGCATAATATAAAATATCAAAATAAAACGTGTCTAAACTATTTATAAAATACATTGCAATTCGAATAAAATCGGGCTTGATGACGTCATAAACATTAAATGTTCTATTACTGAATTGCGTAAAAGATACATCTTTATAACTCCAAAATTGATAATCCTATTAACTAACGGTTTACTGCGCCGAATTAAGCGTCTCATTTCCAATTAAAATATATCTTTGAACTGAAATTTGAATGAAATACAGGGTCATGAAAAATCGAAGAGTTTGGTAAATATGATTACAGAAAATATGATCTCGGCAACTAATCATTCGATCGACTTTATTCTTTATGCAAACTTTATGTTTTTTTATTGTCTTTTATATTCACTCCTTAAAGTAAACAATTTCGAAAAATTTTATATACCTTTTATCAGAACGTATATATTTCGAGAGTCCAAAAAAATAGTTCCGGATAATCGAGGTTACTGAAATTTAATAAGCTTCTTCCCATTATTACATACTAAGTACATACCAAATTTCAAGTCTTTATCTCAGTTTGTTCGGGAGAGTTTACAGACACACGCACAGACAGACGGACAGAATTTTTTTTTAAATTTGTTTTTCGGAATCTCCAGTGTCTGAAACGTGTAAATCCGTCAATTTTTTTCTTCGATTTTCAAAACGATTACAAAACATACTCTATACTGCGTATGATGGGTAAGTAAAATGCATTTGTATTCTAAAAATGCATTATGTTTAGAATTTAAATTTCAAATATTAAAATAAAAAACAAACTTTTGAAATTTACTTTTGCATTATTTTTATTTATTTCAGAATTTGCTTTCCATTCTACGTTAAGAAACTTAAAGTAAAATTTTGCAATATTATAGTATAATATACAATACTATATACAATATACATACAACATTTTATGCCAGTGTCTAATTATCATTATTTATTTTATGGCACAATTACTTCTTTGCTATTCCCTTATTTAAAAAAGTTTAGATTATTTTTTGGTCCATTTACCATTTAGTGCCCCACCCCCCGCACTATATAATGGCACCAATAGTTTATCATGACATTAATGATACCTTCTCCAGTAACTCACTTTTACACACAATCTGCATATTTATAATTTCTGAATAACGGGCAATACATTTGAAATGCACATTAAAGACACATTAAGCCTGGAGGTATGCCATTGAAGTCACTCGCATATATAAGGTTCGTTGATAAATAAACTGTTAAGCTTCTATAAGAGCAACTTTGTAATATCCATTTACTGCGAAATAATAACATGCCTGCAGTTCGATACATATTATCATTACCATTAGTAAGCTTATAAATATGAATGAAGTTCTGTGTTACTTATGTTTGTTTTTACATGTTAAATTGTGAAATAACAACCGGAGACAGTTATATGTGTACAAATATCTAAACTCTGAGTGTGTAATTGAAGCTGAAATAATATATTTTATTACCGAGTTATTATTATTTTTTAAATTTAGTAACAATAGTTTTGTATTTTGTTTTTGTGTATAGTATTGTTAAAGCAAAACTATACGGAAACCCTTGTTATTATGCATATTTAGCTATTTTTATTTTTTTTAAGTTTTGTAAGTGTAAATAATAAGAAAATAGTAAGTGTAATAGAAAGTGTAAATAATAAGAAAACGATATTGTTAACGTTTTCAATATTCACGAATATAATATTAGTTATTATTTCTTTAAAAAAAGTATTATTGTATGCATATCTTGTAGAGTTTAGTGTCTGTTTTAGCCTTTTGAGGAAAAAAATATCTTTTTATTTTTTATTTTTTTAAAATTTATTACAGAAAAAATAATTCTTTGCGTAATAATTTATAAAAAGGACACTGACATTTATTTTCGTTATACTTATGATTATTGTAAAAAATTTAGTAGACAATGAAACAAATCATGTTGATTATTAAGGAGTGGTGGTTATTAAAGAATGACAATCTTAAGAAAACATATTAAAGGAAAGACATTATGTTTTTGTTCTAGCAATCTTATGTCTTTTGTAAAATGCAGGCACGTAATAATTCTGTGATGAAATAGATGATAACAGGATTGCATCACTGTTTTTTGAAGTTTTCTATTACAGAGGCTAACGGGAAAGTTTTCCCAATCACTCATATAAAACAACTATGACGCGAATTTCATCAATTTCTAGCACTTCTCTTGATGTTATAATGTATAACAAAAAGCAGAGTAAGTTATTTGAACATCTTTACATTATCGTTTTTATTGTTAAATTTATTACGATTCATAGAAATACTTTTTACTAAAAATGTCAAAAGACTCTTTTATTATCTTCTCAGCTTCATTTGGTGAATTTCTTCTATACATTATATGAAAATGTTACCACATAGTTTGACTTTGAATTTAAATTAATTAATTATAATTAAGTGTAAATGTGTTATTAGTAATTTATTCATTTTTGTTATCGTTAATATGTACATACATATTAGTGCCGTACTTTAGAATGATCGGAGCAGAACACCAGACTGAAATATTCTTATATTTAATGATTTAATAAAAATGCAAATAAACATAGAATCCAGAACGTACACTACAAAGATATTAATTAAAAATAGTGACAGAGGGTGTTTTCTAGAAAGATGTAGCAACCGATTTTATAACTTCATATTCCTCCGATACCTTTAGAAAATAACGTATACCAAATTTCTTTCTGAAACAGACCATTATGTTGTTCATTAAAGAAAAAAAAATCTCTTGAAATTCATCTTTAATAGCAAGGACGACATAACTAGAATATACATGAATTGACTTCGAAATAATTTAAGAGATAAAACGTTTGGATATTTCTAAAATAAATCTTAGAATGGATTTATACACCCAATTATAAAATAATTACTTCTTTAAAAGAATGGATGTGTTTCAGTTTTGCTCTTTTAATGTTAGATGCGTAATTCTGCTATACTTAATAATGCAGTGCACTTTAATAAAGCAGGGGTGGGGTGATGTATGACGGCCGATTATCTACACGAGGGATATAAACCCTATGGAGAAGTGCCATCCGTAGAGGTCTTTCTCAGAGAACCTAACCCTATTTACGCATAGTTTTCAACGTTCGTAGAAAACCACGGAAAACTCCAAACGATTAAGCCGATGTGTTCGAACCCAGCACCTCCAGTCTACGAATTTTGAGAGCGGAACATCTCGGCCACTGGTTGGGCCATAAATAAAGAAATATATCAAATTAACATAAAAATGTATTTTACTACCATTATACTATTTACTAAAATTATAGTCATTAAACTGTTTTATTGTATATCAAATCTGAATAAGACTGAACATTTGGAAATAATTATGAGTGTATACCTGTGTAATATTTTTCATAAGAACTATGAATTCTGCAAAAATTTGCAACAGTGCATTTTTTGTGATATAAAAATTATGCCTATAAAATATTATTTTAAAAACAAATAAGAAAGAAAGAATAAGTGATAGACGGAATAAGAAAAATACGGTGTGAAAGACAGATTATCATATTAAGTAGAAATTGCGAGACAATGGAAAATATTGTATGATAAACTGGTTTTTTTTAACCCTTTAAATTTAAGAAAAACAGTTGATATATTAACAACGTTATTTCATTATTAAGGAAGATAAAAACATATTTGGAAAGTATTTGTCAACAGTAAAAAATGGCCGCCTTGATTTACCATTGGTAAACTTACCATCTGCCAACAAAGCCCCAGCAGCAGGCCAACCGTTAGCTGTCAAGACTCTTGTTCATATATGATCCAAATTAAATGGATTTCTGCACCTACCATTTTCCAATAATTTTATATCGCTGCATTCCCAACCCTACCATTTCCCAACAGTTCTCAGAAACTGCCAACCATGGGTTCACAATCCGTGCTACTTGGGGAGGTTTTGGGAGGGCTGGAGAGTTTAACACTAAACGTCAGTCGGTGTCATTTCGACACCAAACCGAATTTACCCTTATCTCTCTCTATCACATTTTTTTCACCTATATTCTTCAAACTTTATGACTTTTAATTATTTTAAATAATAAGCACACTTTCGAAATTTTTATTATGTGATTCGATTAAAAAAAAAAATTACAGCCACATTCACCTACAACGTAGGTTTGTGTTACTTCGACAACAAGCAAAATTTAAAATAAATCATTGATCTTTTGTGAAAATGTAACAATATAAGTTTAATCAAAGTACAACGACGCAATATAGTGTTAAATTCGAATTTATAGCCTTCATTTTGCATAATTAAATAAGTGGGTTCGAAATGACAGCAGTGGTTGTTTTAGGATGTCGAAATTATCAGCCGTTCTAGTGTTAATGCATCGTATGATGCCATACATGTGTATGGTTTAGTTATTGGAATCAGTGTCGTTTACTATAGAAAATATCCTATTATAGAGCTAATTATTTAAATCTATTATAATATGATAAAGAAGTAACGTTTGTTTGTTTTTTTGTTTGTTTGTTTATAGGGATATTCTCTGGAACTACCGAACCTATTCCAAAAGTGTTGGTGGCAAATTGATGGTGACAAGCCCTGCTCCAGCATAGGCTGTAATTTACGTCGATGTCGCTACCCCCAGGGGGGTGCAGGAAGGAAAAATGTTTTAAAATTGCAATTTTTGGGATACTGAAGGGTCTAGAAATTTGAAATTCGGCATGGTAGTTACTTATAAGATGTAAATGCTCTCTAAGAAGAGTTACTAAAAAATTCGAAATTTAAAAGGTTGAAATGTTTACTAAAAACTAAACAGTTACTAAAACATTCGAAATTTAAAAGGTTTTAATGAGAAAAAGGTGTTCGAAAACATTCAAAATTATATTTTCTATGGAATCTCTGGAACTACCGAACAGATTTCAAAAGTGATGGTGATAATCCTTGCTCCAACATAAGCTATATTTGATATCGGTTAAAAAACCCAGGGGGCTTGCAGGAGCAATGAACGGTCTAAAATTGCGATTTTTGTGATACTGAAGGAGTTCGAAACTTGAAATTTGGCAACGTAGTATGATGTAAATGCTTTTTAAGAACAGTTTCTAAAAAATTCAAAATTTAAAAGAGTGATGTTAGAGAAACGTGCTCTGAATACATTCTAAATTACGATTTTTATGGAATTGATAAGGACAGAAATTTGAAATTTGACATGGCTGCTACTTTTTAAGACGCAGATGCAAACACAGAACAGTACCTTTTAAAAATCGAAATTTAAAAGGATGAAGAAGAAAAAAAGTTTTATTACAATTTTTGTTATACTAAAAGGAATAGAAATTTGAAATTTGTCATGGCGGTTACTTTTAAGTTACAAATGCTGCAATGGTTTGTACAGAAATTCAAAATTTAAAAGAGTGGAAAGCGTTCTAAAAACGTTCTAAATTACGATTTTATTGGAATTGATAGAAACTGAACATGAAATTTAACATGGCTGTTACTTTTAAGACAAAAATGGTCGCACAGAACAATTTTTAAAAATATTGAAATCTAAAAGTGTTAAAGCGCGAAAAGCATTCTAAAAATGTTCTAAATTACGATTTATATGGAACTGTTATGGGTAGAAAATTTGAAATTTTACATGTCCGTCACTCTAGAGACGTAAATAGTCGCCCAGAACAGTTTTCTAAAAATGAGAAATTTCAAAAGGGTGAACGAGTAAAAAGATTTCTAAAATTGCGATTTATGTGGTTTAGTTAGTATAGGAGCTTGGTATTTAGCATCGTGGTTACTTTTAAAATGCAAATACTCGAAAACGGTTTCTAAAAAAAACGAAATTTACAAGCGTGACATGAGCGGTTAACTTTCTAAAATATGATTTAATTGGATTTATTCAAGTTAGAAATTTGGAATTTAGTATAGTGGTACCCTCTAAGATGCAGACGCTCGGTATAAACAGTTTATCTGATATTCGAATTTTAAAGGCGTAAAATAAGCGGAAAAGTTCTAAAGTATGTTTTATTCAAAATTGTTAGGGATAGAAACTTTTGACATGTCTGTTATTTTTTATAATATATATATATATTTTTTTTCTCGCACAGAAAAGTTTTACAAAATTCAAAATTTAAAAAGGTATAGAAGAAAAAGATTTTCTCAGATTGCAATTTTGGTAATGCTGCTGTTCTAGAAAATTGAAATTTGGCATAATAGCTATTTTTAATATTTCACTGCTCGCTAAGAACGGTTTCTAAAAAAATCGAAATTTAAATGGGTAAAATGAGCGGGAAATGTTCTTAAAACCTTCTAAACTGTAATTTATCTGAAACTGTTAGGGATAGAAACTTAAAATTTTACATGGCTGCTATGTAAGAGACATAAATTCATCCACATACCAGTTTTTTTTAAATTTAGAAATTTTAATCTGTGAAGGAACAAAAAGTTCTAAAATTGCAATTTCTGTAATATAGTTGTTATAGCTGATTCATTAACTAGAAGTTTGGAATTTTGCATTGCGCTGACTTATAAAATGCTCGCTTGGTACAGTTTCGAAAAATTCCAAAATTTCAAATGAAAAATGTAATGAGCGGAAAACCTTAAAAATACCTTCTAAATTACCATTTATATGGAATTAATTTTATCTCTTCATGTTCATCTAATGCATTATAAGAATGCAGTTTACTCAAAACGTAGCTTAATAAGTAATTTTAGAACTATCCGTAGTAGTATAATTTTCTCTAATAAAAATAGACCCCCGAATACCACTTGGCATATTTCAACAATTACGCGAGCAAAGCCGTGGAGTTTGCTAGTTAATATTAGAAAATTAACAATTTTAATAACTATAGTTACATTTTATTTTTATAATTTTTTGCCACTTGAACTTCTTATTTAACGTATAAGCACACGTAAAAGAAAACTACAAATCTCTCACTATAGATATTTTAAATCTATTTTTAAATACTTCTAAAAAAAGGAGCAAACAGAAAAAATACTGAAGTGCTTAGAATAGCGATATATACGAATGATTTTAATTTATATTCTAAGAAATATTTTTATTATAACAGAAAACTTTTTTTGATTACTAATTCTTCTACGAAAAATTTTCTTCTGTTAATAACATTATTCTTATTACAACCACACACTTAATTGCTATTTTCTTTAAATTATATGATTTTTTAAAAATTTCTAAATGAGTTTTCTTTGTGAAGGATGCATCATTAATTTAAAGAGATAATTCAAAAAGCAAAAATTTTAAATATGCAACATTGTTTTAATTTTTGATATCCTTTAAAATTATTATTCGTTTTGATAAATGCATAGATATAGAGTCTAAAATGAAATAACTGTAGTTAAATACTGTGTTTATATTATATCATTTCGCAAAAAAGAATTAAAAAATTTTTTAAGTAAAATACTTTTTTTTAATTTGGTTGTAATGCATATTTTAATTTAAATAATTAAAAACTCAATTATTCTAATTATTCACGAAAATTATTTATTTACTTTTTCTTGAATTATATAAAAATATTCAACTTTTTTTAAGTTAATTTATTCCTAGTTTCTCAATCATTCATATCTCCTGAATTGCTAAAAGATATCACAGTTTTTTAAATTAGAAATGGAAATTCATATTTATGCTAATTATTTAATGAATACATTTGTAAAGATACATGCAAATGTTCTTATAATGCTTTTAACATTAAAATTTGATGGTGTTCCTAAATTTCTAAAATGTTTATTAATTTAATTACTTAAAAGAATGAGTGAAAAATAATGCATTCCAAATAAGTTCTACTCCAGAAATGTTTAGTATGAAATTAAGAATAGAGCTTATAAAATAATCGTGAGCGTTTTATCATAAATGTTTTACGAGGATAAAATTAAGAAATTTTAAATACATTTAAAAGTACTTATGGTGCCTATGCAAATTTAAGTACAACATTATTTATATATAAATTAAATGAATGAGTTACATACACATAGCAAAAAGTAACTTTCTTCAGTGCATTCGATAAGATTGTAATTATTATTATTATTTTTATTATTTTGTAACATTAAGTTATGAATGTTCAATTAATATAAATTGTTATAAAACCGTATTCATACAATTAAACTTATTGAAAACCTAAATAAAATATTTTAAAACCTACTCTACACTCTAATAAAAAAAGGCAAAAATTACAGTAAAACTTGCTGTAAATTTATGCACCCAAATTGCCAGCATATTTCACTGTAAATTGGCAGCAAAATAGGTCTTAAATAATATTATGTTTGGAATTTTACAGCAAAATGTGCTACAAACATGCTAATTCTACTGCAATTGTGACTATAATCATACTAAATGTTACAACAAAAAATGCTGGCAATTTGGGTGCATAAGTTTACAACAAATCATGCTGACATTTTTGCCGTTTTTTTCTGGCATTGTATGCACATATCATAATACACTACAGAATAGGACAGAATATTAGAAAACAAAATTATTGCACAGAAACTTAACACAAAGTAATGTTAAAAGCTACATCAAATAAATTTCTATTATTTCCAGAAAACAATGAAATTATATTATATTATTGCATATTTTAATTATGTTAGTGCACATATATCTGAAACTATCATTAATATTGCACAATAAATTTGAAACCAATTATCCGAAATCTTACACTAGTAAAATTATTCTATCATGAAAATATAATTTAGTAGTCAGTCTTGTTCGCTGTTTCAAATATTATTTTAGAGAATTCAGTAAATAGATAAGGATTATCTTAGTGTGAATGTGATAACGGTATAAGCCATTGCATTTACGTTCGTATCATTTCAAAGATCCTTATAGCAAAAAGTCAATAACAATAATACTTTTAAATAAGCAATTGTTCTTCATTTATGTCAGGCAACGCATGTATTTGAAACTCAAGAAACATATCATTCTTTGTTTTTAATAACATTTCATACTTTATGTAACTAGCATTAAAAATATTTTAATATTCATATATTTAACGTAACGTAAAAAGACTTGAATCTGATACACTCGGGAACTTTTTACAAGAATCGTATAAGGTAATGGCTTCTGATTTTACTTGAGTCAACGTTTTATATATAATGCTATTCAAGTAGTTTATCAGGTGTCAGACAGACGCGCTTTGACGCAGGAAATTCTGAGATCTCACGTAATTTGTTAAAATTGCGCTACAAGGGAACTCGATTATTAGTCTGCACTGCTAAGTGACTAAACAAAATACTTTTTTTACTTATTTTCAGCTTTTACTTTTAATGTTAAACTCAGGTTTACAGAGAATATAAATAATTTTTTTTAAGAAATTTTCCGCTGAAGCTTTCTTTACATTTTGTAAACATCTTGTATTTCTTTAATGAAACATGTATACTTTTTTTATAAATGTTTCTTAAAAAAATTCACAGTCCTATAAAGAAAGCACCAAATGTATAAATAAGTAAATTAATATATTTATGAATCGGGTGTGTCACACCGAATCTTGACACAACGAGCATTTTCATAAATCCCGACGCACGGGTTAAAGTTCAACCATTACTAACAAGATTAAAATTCCGAATTTTACTTTAATATTATCAAGAGAATTTTTTATTATCACACCGATTCTTTAATTTTTTATCGCTTAAGAAAAATAATGAGTGTAAGTGCTTTATGCTGCTTATTATGGTTTATTTTGCATTTTCTTTCAATTATAAGTTTCATATTACAGCCATAAACACTATCTTTTAAGTTCTGAATTTATTCAAATAATTTCTTAGTTTATGAGTTTATTTATTGAATATTTAACATTTAATGTTTTTGTGATATAATGAAATTAAAATGATTTTATAGTTTAAAGATATTTAGCAAGAAATTATATCACGAATGAAATTTATATTTTCCAGTCATTTTCATTATAAAGTAAATTAAACAATATGTATACATGGAAATTACCTACATAAAATCTTGTATGATGGAAAAGCAAAAAGTTTTTAAAGGGATTTAAGGTAATTAAAATATATTAGCATGCAAATAAAGTTAATGAAAGTCCTCGAAAATTGACGTAAACATATCACTTTAGCTAATGAAAACAGAAGTTAATTTGCTTTTAATGAAGGATAAAAAACAATAATGAGAATGATTACTTTCAAAAATGGACTTCTTTTAAACAATGTTATTTTGATTGTTTAAATTAAAATTTATGTTGTGTTCACGTATTAAGTTAGCTTTTTTATGGTTGCACCATGGATGTATTGTATTTATCAATGTTGGAAGATTTATTGTAGTCTTTGTTATTATAATTTTTTTAACTAATTTTATACATAATTTTAATGTTACATTTTGGCTAGTTCTGGACGTAAGCAAACCATGAAGACTTACATAAAAAACAATAATGTGGTAATTTAAAATGTTATTATATTATTTTGTAATAAACCAAGTAAGTGCGTTAAATACCCAAAGCACTTAAATTTTCAAAGAAACCATGTATATTTATGACAACTAGTGAGAGAAAGATGTTTAACTAGACAGACGAATGAAAGTCATGAATACTTTCAACACTTATGGAAAATGTTAAACATACGTTTAAAAATAAATGAAAAAGTTATATTATTAAAGAACTAATTAACTTCTTGGATATTTTACATGAATATTTTTAAGAACTCGTAATTTTGAACAAGTTTTTTGTAGAATTTTAGGTACTTCATTTAAAATTATTGAAAAAGTTTTGTTCAAAAATATTCTAGTTGTAAGAGTTTCACTTTCAATTATTATACTAAAGTGTAATAGCTATTACAAATAATAATAGTTCTGGACGTAAGAAAACCATTAAGACTTGCATAAAAAAAATACAATAATGTGGTAATTTAAAATGTTATTATATTATTTTGTAATAAACCAAGTAAGTGCATTAATGACCCATGTTAAAGCAAATAAATTTTCGAAGAAACCGTGTATATTTAAGACAACTAGTGAGAGAAAGATGTTTAACTAGACAGACGAATGAAAGTCATGAATACTTTTCAACACTTATGGAAAATGTTAAGCAAACATTTAAAAATAAATTAAAAAGTTATATTATTAAAGAACTAATTAACTTCTTAGATATTTTACATGGATATTTTTAAGAACTCGTAATTTTGAACTAGCTTTTTTGTAGAATTTTAGCTACTTCATTTAAAATCAAAGATAAATTTGTTCAAAAATATTCCAGTTGTAAGAGTTTCACTTTTAATTATTATACTAAAGCGTAATTGACCCAAAAATGGTCTACTAATCGAAAGTTCTTGAACATGTGACCCAGTCCAATAGTCTGCTCGTGCCCGAAAATAGTCGGATACAAAATTTCATCAAAATCGTTTGAACCGTTTTTTAGATACAATTAGCTTGACCATGACCCAAAAAGGCCCACTAATTAAATTTTCTCGAACATGTGACCTAGCCCAACAGTCTTCTCGTGCCCGAAAACCATTGAATGCAAAATTTAGTGTAAATTGAGCCGCTTTTTAGATCTTGACCAACAATGACCCAAAAATGACCCACTAATCGAATTTTCTCGAACATGTGACCTAGCCCAATGATTTTATAATGCTCGAAACTCGTAGGACACAAAATTTAATCAAAATCGTTAGAGCCGTTTTTTAGCTAAAATTAATTTGACCCGCGTTGACCCAAAAATGATCCACTAATTGAAAGTTCTCGTACATGTGACCCAGCCCAATAGTCTTCTCGTGCCCGAAAATGGTCAGATACAAAATTTCGTCAAAATCGTTTGATCCGTTTTTTAGATACAATTAGCTAGACCATGACCCAAAATGACCCACTAATCGAATTTTCTCGAACATGTGACCTAGCCCAATGGTTTTCTGGTGCCCCAAAACAGTAGGATACAAAATTTCGTCAAAATCGTTAGAGCCGTTTTCAAGATAAAATTTGCATATATATATATATATAACCACACCCAAGATTTGCTCGTATTAGAATATATGATACTAAAGTGTAATAGCTCTTAAAAATAATGATAATACACTTTATGAAACGAACTTCTCGCACATAAAGTTGATAATAGTAATTAATAAAAAGTCTAAATTAAAGAAAAGATATGGATTCAGACTTTCTAAAGTGATGTTAAAGTTCTCTTTATGTTAAACCATTAACACTTTATAGGATATAATGATTGCTTTAATGGACGTAAAAACTAAAAAGAAAGAAAGAGCATGCACCCAGCATTGATTATGAAACACTTTAAAACACTAACAGAATACTTTAACAAACCATTGATGCTTAATAAGGTATCTAAGTAAACATTTGAGAAACACACAAAACACATTTGAAAACCAGATTTCAGCAATTACCGTCCACAGCCGGAAAAGTACTCCAATTCTTTGTATTTATATATAGTATACTAGGGGGCCTACCCCCTGCGAGCTACTATCGCCAACCCCCGCTCAGACTTCGAGGCCTCTAAAAACATGACAGCGTGCTTTATTTTAAAAATATTGGTAAATCTGTAATTGGGTTGCCATGCTTTTAACATTTTAATGGGACATTTTTCGATTATCATGGCCTCATACACAGCTGTTGCGACAACTGACGACTGTTTTCGGGATTGATAAGTAAAATAAATCAATTACTACTTGAAAACCAGCTTGTATAAAATGGTTAGGTTTAAATTGTGACTACCTCTCTTACTTTTATAACAACAATCTCTATTCTATTCTTCCTTTGCGTTTAAGTATGAGAAAAATTCCATCTCCTTGTGAATAACATTAAGAACCACGGTATTGAAAAGTACTATGTTATAGACATTTTCAGTAACAGGTTTTAATTTTCTCTCTATTTTAGTGCACCATCATGCATATTTTCATGTTGTTTTAAATATGTAAATTATTTTTTTAATTAATATGTATATACGAATTTTCTAATAACTATTTATCATACAAAATTAATTAAATATTTTGTGCATGCATGCCTGCATTTATTCGGCATCAATTGATGAGATATTTAAACAAATTTGCTATCCGCGGTAATTTTACACCATGTTCTGTCACTTGAATATTGTCCATAAGAAAATCGAGTACTTTTCCATTATAGGATCCTTTGCTTTTAGGTTTGGCGTAATTCGAGCTTCAAAAAGGGTTAGATTCGTTAATATACATAGATTTGTTGCCAAAAGTTATGAAAATAAACCCAATGAACTTTTCTATTATAGGGGTCTTGACGCTTTTTAAAAAAGCTTGGCGGAAAAAAACCAAACAGGATAGAAAACCAAGCAGGATATTTTATTCTTCCGTTCAGTTGGGCAATTATTATTTTATATATTAGTTTCAAATATCCGAATTAATGATTTTATAAATTCGTTTAGTTAAATTTTACAAAAAAATAACAAAATGATATCAATCTCTATAATAAAACCGTAAGTCATGTGACTGTCATCAACAGTTCCGGAATGTCCGTTTCATTTTTTCATATGCCAGGCGGCCATTTTTATTAAAAATTATTTTTTCGAATAAAACTTCATAAATGTGACATTTTTAGAGAGATCGTTCAAAATAAATTAATATTTGAGAGATGACTTACGTTCAATTATGTATATATTCTCCAATAACTTCAGTTGAAATTAGCTTCGCAGTTCAAATTCTCTATCCATGAAAGTAAAAAAAAATAAAAAAAAGATTCATTCGTCGTGAAGGTTTAAAATATTAAACCATTAAACCATGGAGATAATCGTTCGTAAAGTTAGTTTTCCGTGAAAGATTTTTTGGAGCGCTGCCTGGTGTCAAAAAAATAATTCGTACCAGTAACACAATCAAAGTTTACCATAATTATGTGCTATACAACTCAACTTCATTCTTTATCTTTTCTTGATGTAAGCCGAATGTAAACAAATACAACTCATGTAATGATATTTAATGAATCAAATTTCGAAACAAATTCTCAGTTAATTTGGTATTTATGTATTATACGTGAAAGGAAGAGAGACCACCGAAAGTGATTGTTAATCACCAATCATATTTACCATTATTAATGATCAATCGCTTTCAAAACAGTAATTTAATATACATTTACAAAATACATAACATCATTAAGTACTTTTGTGTTATTTGGGCGCAAATCTCGCAAATAGAATTTTTAAAATCGCCAATACCAGCTTTTATTTTTCGCGTGTGCAAATTAGAAACGATACTTTTATTTTGAAATCAAATGTTCTGATGAAACAGCTGTCGTAGACGCACCGGGGCACTATATTAACTATAGAGTTGCAATATAGAGAGAAAAAACGGGTTGCTGTAATTAGAATTATAGGCGGTAATGTTGGTGTGACATATTTACGTGATTATCAAAACTGGCTTCCAAAAGTTCAATGTTTCACCAAACCATACTCGAAAATTACGTGTTATAATATGCACTCCGATTATGTCACATTATTCAAGACGTTTTAAATGAGAATAATGATAGATTTTCTTCTTGATTCTCCCGTAATCAAGTCTACAGCCAAAGTTGAAACAAACAAACAAACAAAAAAAATATTGGCAACAATATGGTTCAGTGTAAATGGTGGATATCATTAAAGACTTTCACAAAATAGACTTCATTGCACCAAATCGTATTAACTAAAATATGCCATTTGGCAATGGATCCAATTACGGAAAACTACTTAATATTTTTAAGAATCTCCTCATTAGCAAGCATATTCCAACTGATACGCAAACGGATATGAAGCATAAATGCTTAAGTTGGTTAAGCGGTTTTTGTCAAGAAAGATAAAATACATAACAACAAAAAATATGCGAAATGCTACCATGATCGCAAAAGTTTTTGATTTGTCTATTAGAATCTTCCGGTTTGGCGAAGGATTACGGAAAAAAAATAAATTATGAATAAAAGTAACGTGTTATAGTGCTTAACATACATTTAAGGGAGACCAAACTGGTCGCCAGTGGCGGCTAGTAAATAATAATTACTACTAATTCCTTTTCCTCCCTTTCTTTTGCGTTTACCTAAATGACGTCATTTGGACGAATTTATTCAAAATATTTTCAGTTTATAAATTAAATTAAATGCTGACAGACGATTGAATCCTGACGATAGAAATGTGATTTTTTTTTTTTTCAAATTTTCCTGAAAAACATAATTTAATCACAATCTTGTCTTCATTATCGATTGAAATAAAAGATAAATTCAATTTCAATTTGAAAATGACGAATAAAAAGAAATCAATAATCCCTATCGGGATACTTTTCAATTTTTTTCACTTTTTTGTCACAAAAAACTGAGTAATTAGTTGCCATCATTACAGAAATGTCATTAAAATTAGAAAAAAATTAATATCTCGAAAACTAATTCCAATTTCAAAATTCTATTACCAGTTTTGACATCCGCGGATTTTTATGAACAATTGGTATTGATTTTACCATCAAGCGATTAATATTTTATCAAAAATAGCCTTGAAACATAATCAGTCGTTTCATAAAATCGTTTCATAAATTCGTTTCATAAAATCGTTTCATTAGGATTTTATATATATAGGGTAGATATGTATATATGTGTAGTAGTATTTATATACTATTATATATTATGAATATACTTTCAAGTGGTTCTCAGTGTGCTACGCAATATCGTTCATAAAATAAACGGTAGAACGGTTGCTTTTCGAAAAATTCACACAAGGTTCAAGAACTTTATCCCTATACTACTATGCGGTCATAGTATAACACAACCGTATAACAGTACAAATACCAAAAAATAAACTATATATGATGCAAAACAGTTAGGGGGGGGGGGAGGTATCTATATGTATAAAAGCCGTTCTTGGTATGTATGTATGTATGTATGTATGTTTCTTATACAAATCTACAGTTTTTATCCATTTGGAACGAAACTTGATGTGCATACGTTTTAGAACACGAGTAAAATCACTGCCAACTTTAAATTTTCTCAGAACACTCTTTACCACTTTTTCTAAACATCCCCATAGTTTATCATTACAGAAATCTTTTTTTTTTTAACTTCAAATGCAATAATTCTTTCTTGTTACCACAATCTAAAAAACGGCACAAAAATTTCAAAACAAATGATAACAAGTTTATTTTCACAAATGATATAATACAATCACTTGTTAACTTTAAATTAAAGTCTAATCATGCTTAAAGTGATAAAAACATATCACGGAATATTTAAAAATACCTTTTTAATGTAGATTACTTAGTATGTTTCTTTTGCTCTATCGACGACATATTCAGATCTAAATGATAAATACAATATTCTCGCATATTTTTGAATTATGTTTATGTTTACCATTTCCAAAAATATGCGAGAATATTGTATTTATCATTTAGATCTGAAGATGTCGCCGATAGAGCGAAAGAAACATACTAAGTAATCTACATTAAAAAGGTATTTTTAAATATTCCGTGATATGTTTTCATCACTTTAAACATTATTAGACTTTAATTTAAAGTTTATTTTCTTTTATAAGCAATAAAAATTCAAAATCAGTCGATATATTTTTAGCACTTTCCAACCTTGTTGAAAAGTTCTTATGACTTCGGTTTGTCTGGCCGTCTGGCCGGATGGCCGTCTGTCCGTGCTCTAACTCCCGTAAATATGCTCGGATTGCTCTGCAATTTTTATATGTTATTGTAGTTATCTATGGCACGTTCCCTATTTCAACTGAACTGTGTAGCACTTATAGTTTTCTTACAGGGACACTCAAAAGAATTCCGTTACATTGCGGTCTATGGGGAAAAATCATTTGCGGTTTATTTTAAAAATGTTTCACTATTGTAAACGCATTGAAATTTATATAGATCACTAAGATGCATTAGAAGAAGCTTAATATGGAATAGTAGGTGTATAGCACTTAGAGTTACTTTACAGGGACAGTCAAAATAATTCCGTTACATTACGTCTATGGAGAAAAATCGTCTGCGGCTTATTTAAATAATGTTCCACTATTTTAAACGCATTGAAGTTTATATATATTACTAAGGTGCATTACAAGAGGCATACTACAGAATAGTGTGTGTATAGCAGTCATCGTTCATTTACAGGGACACACAAAAGAATTCTCTACTGTCTGTTAACAATAATTCCTGGAAGTGCGTTTTAAGTTACTGAACGCGATTTTAATCTTAACTAGCTTTTTGTCTATTACGTGGTGTGTATAAATTCTGTAGATCCTATACAGGGTAGCACAAAAGTTCGCGAACACATTTCCGTTTATTGACAGAAACTCCAGAAGGTGAATGTAAACGGTGCTACGCGTTTCCTAACTAAACTAAAATTTAGCATCCTATGTATATATACAAATCTATAGATCATATACAGGGCTACATAAAAGTATTCGGATATTTTTCCGAATATTGTATATATTGAAAATTCCTGAAATTACGTTTTTAAATATGTTATGCGTTTTCCAAATTGTTTACTTAGATGTCATCTTTCAGCTTATTAAACGGTAATGATTTGTAAAATTATTTTAGAAGCGTTGGAAAGTGCTACATAATCTATGCTTGACGCATGATTTATCGTTCTTGTTTTATTTCCGAAATTGAAGTGATTCTAAGAAAAAAATGCGTAATTTGTTTCTATATAAATAGAAAACGATAACTTTAAATGCACTACTATTACTACGTAAAGCTATCTACTTTTAATACAGATGTTTCAATTTCAAGAAAACAATTTAGTAAAAAGGTTTTAAAAAAAGGCTAGGTATGACGTCATATTCTATTCAAGGATTTCATTTTAATTTAAAACTAAATCTAAGTAATCGTCTGCTATGTTTTATTCCTAGTTAGGTTGTATACTACAGTTGTATCTTATAGCTATACGTTATATTGATTTAGAAGCAATGGAAACATATTTCTTTGATTTATATTAAAGAGAGGGTCATTTCTTTCGTTTTTCAACAAAAGCTTCACGACTGAAAGTGCATATAAATTGGCATGGCTTTCAGCTAATCATTATACATTTAATTTTTATTAATGAAAATTTAAGTTTCAATTTTAAAATGATGTTTTATTATTAATGAAAAAACGTGATTTTGTTAAATTAACGTTTATTTTTATCCATAAAGTAAAGGCTTACCCATAATTACGTTTAAGCCATACTGTAACGCAGAAAGTCCCTTTCAGAAAAATACACTCTTCCCCGGCGAAATGTGCAGCGCATCACGTGATCTGAAGCGTGACGTTTGATCAGTTGAGTTGACGTGTGAGCTTTGCCGAGAGAAGTTGTTTTTTCGAAGTGTGGTTATGTAAATAGAACGTATGTGTTATTTTGTACTCCGAGAATGTAAACGTAAAGTGTCAGCCTTATATATACGTGTAATGTGCCGTTTTGTTAAGTGTTTTGTGTCAAGATGTAATAAAATATTTGAAAATATCAGTAAAGAATTATTTCTGGTCTTATAAAAGAACTATTCAATCCGCCCCGAGATACTAAAGCTATAATTATTCGACGGTAATGATATAAAAATTGGCTACCCAACTCGGGCTCGAAATACACAGGGATTTATATAGTGATATTATGATAATGTGATTATGATATTATGATTTACTTCTACAAATCCGCAGTTAGAATGCTGTGATTTAGTTCTACAAATCCACTGAAAAAATGCAAAGTGCCCTTTTTCTACAAATATAGATCCGCAGTGAAAGTGCTATGTGATTTATTTTTCTGCAAATAGAAATCCAGTGATACATTTTAAATACAGAAAGATCGTACTTAAGTTTTGGAAGCTTTTTCGTTTCTCAGCAGCTACAATAAAAAAAAATGGCGCAAGTGATCGTCGCCATTGCAGCATACGATTTTGATGTGTTCGTTTTAAAGTTCAAAAAATTGTGTAACTCATGTGTGTCTTCGTAAAAACGGATCCGTATTTTTTTCTTATAAAAAAACAAAGAATGCATTCTTTTCATCAGTTGGATTATTCTTCAGTTTAATTATTCTTATTCTTAACTTAAGTTTGATTGATCTTAATCTTATTCTTATTCTTATCATCATTGGGATATTCTTAACTTCAGTTTGATTATTCTTAAATTCAGTTACATTATTCATAACATTTTGGTTTTCTTACATTATTTTGATATGTTTTATTTTGTTCTTACATTATTTCCCCTTCCCCCCTCCCCTACTTTTGATTATATTCTTGAATGCTTATCGTGACTGTGTAATATTTTATTGATTCAAAAAAAGAAAGTAAAACTGATATCAGTTTCAAGTAAAATTATTATATTATCAGTTTCAGGTAAAATTAATATAAAGTATTCGTAATTTTATCGCAGTTATCATAAAGATGTTTTGTTTTCTTTCATTATTGATTTTAAAAGAATTGATTACTTTTGTTTTTTTTTTATTATTGATTTTAAAATAACTGAGTACAGTTTCGATATAAATGTTTGTTCTTATTTAATGTTGAACGTAAGTATTTAATTCTGAGTTCTTGATTTATTGAAATAAGAAGCATTGACTGTGACATTTAAAACTGAATGAGTAAGTTATATGCAAGTTTTGTTGTTTTGATTTTGTTAAGGTAGAATGTCTTTTTTTAAAGTTTGTACTGAACAAAACTGATATTAAGCTGTCTTAGTAATTTAAAAATAATATTGGTTGAAAGTTTAATTATTCTGTTATGTTTTTTATCTCATTTAGAATATTATTTAAGTGACAATTATTCTGCTATGTGTTTTATCTCATTTAGAATATTATTTAAGTGACAATTATTCAGTTGTATGTTTTGTTTTCATCTAGAATATTATTTAAGTGACAACTATTCAGTTATGGTTTTTATTTCATTTGAAATATTATTTTGAATGTGTCGCGTTATGAAATTCAGTTTATTTCAATCAAAAGAGATTTAACGTTTGTTCTGTTTTGTAGTAAGAGGTCATATTATATTTAAAGCTCGTTGTTTTGTTTTATTAAAAGTTTATATGATTTGTAACGGCAAAGCTCACGTTTCGGGTACGGTTTAAACGAATTTTTTGGCATTTATTGGGTTTTCGGCTAGTTGTTTTGCTAAAATTTAAAATGTCTGAACTTAATAAAGCTCGCAAAGAGGATTTTTTCCAGGTTGCGTTAGAAACTAATTTAGATGTGCAAACAAGTATGACCGTTGTCACATTGCGAGAAAAAATTAAATCCTCCCCCTCGTTCGATGTTGATTTTGTGAATTCATTAGTCAGGAATCCAATTGCAACTCGGGAAGAAGAACAACGTAGGCGGAAATTAGAGGATAAACAAAAAGAAGCAGAGTTAGAAAAGCATAAGCTGGAATTAGAAGAGAAGCGTAGGGCAGAAGAGATGGAGTTTAAAAAGCTTGAGATGAATTTTGAGCTTGAGAATCTTAAGCTACAGGTTCAGAGCCAAAGTGTTTCCAGTGGAGTGGTAGGTGGTAATGCGACAGGGATAGTATCTCACGCGGAAAGTAAGATAGATGTCCAAAGGTTGTTGCCTACATTCAGGCCAGAAACTGATGATGTAACTTTTTTTTGCTTCTCCTGGAACGCCAGTTAAAGCTCTCGAAGGTACCTGAGCTTTTATGGGTATCGTATTTACTCAGTGTTGTCTCATCTTCTATTTCTGCGCTTATCGCTCGTGAATCGGAAGAAAACGCTTCAAATTTTTCGCACGTTAAGGATTTACTTCTAAAACGGTTTAAAATTAGTGCCGAAAAATTCAGGCAGCTCTTCTTTGCTCATCGCAAGGTAAAAGAAATCTCTTGGCGAGATTATTACTTCGAACTTCGAGATTATTTTGAAAACTGGCTTAAAGAGTTAACTGTAACGTCTTTTGAAGCACTCCAGGATCTGATAATAGCTGATTAAATGAAAAGGCGCGTGCCTGTTGAATGCAAACCGCATATGTTAAATGACTGGGAAAATTTAAATTCGCCTGTCAACCTCACCGAAAAACTAGATGCCTACGAAATCATAAGAAGTACGTTCCCAAAAAGAGATCCGGTTGTACCCCAAGTGAAAAAAGAGATTTCTCGTTGAGATAATAATTGAAAGCAGAGTAAGCCTCCAAACGAAGACCTCTTCCTAAGTTGGCTAATCGACGCTTAGAATCCGATATTATTTGCTATGGATGTGGTAAACTGGGATTTATATAGAAGAAATGCCCAGATTGTACGCCTTCGGTTACAAAAGAAAATGTGCAAGCACATCGTCTTAAGTTGTATAGTTTAAATACTTCAACAGTTTCAGCTCCAAATGTGCCTATCACGATCTGCAATAAGAAAGTGTTAGTCTGTGCAGATACAGGAGCGAATCGTTCCATTGCGGGAGAACGTATGTATAAGCTATTTTTAAAAACTGCTGTTGCACTGAAACCTCATACTCATGATGTCACGTTGGCTGACGGAATTACAGTAGCCAGAGAAACTTTGTCTGCTACAGTTCCAGTACAGATTGAAGGTCGAGTCTTCAAAACGGAGTTCATTATATTACCAAATGCTAAGGGTAATAGAACGCTTTTAGGCATGGATTTTTTGCACAATGCTAACATGGTGTTAGATATTGCCAACAAAACGTGGTATTTCTGTAATAAACCTCAGAAAAAGTTTCATTTCGTAGATGAATACGTTGAAGAAAATAATTCATCAGCTGGTGCGGTCGAAGTAGGTCCATACGCCTTACGTGAAGATGAAGGAAAAAATTTAACTTCTGACGAAAGAGGAAAACTTAATGGTCTTCTAAAAAGGTATGAAAAATACTTTCAACCAGGGGGAGAAACAACCCCGTATGTTGAGCATCGTATCAATCCAGGTGATAGTGCTCCTATTGCTGTGCCACCTTATTGGATGACTCCTGCTAAGAAAGAAATTCTCAAGAAAGAAATCGATGATGTGGTGAACGATTTTAGAGCAGTTGTGGAAAATGACAATTTTGTTCCTGAAATAACTCCATATCTTAAAAGTCTTGCAGATGTTTCAAAGAAAGTGAAAGAGCGAGCTGAGATAAAACAAGATCAGCGTAAGAAATATTACGATAAAAACGTAGAAGAGTTTATTTTACGCCTGGTGAAAAAGTATGGGTTACCTTACACCCTGTGAGCAAGGCAAGTAACCAGAAAACAGCAAAATTTATGCATAAGAGGGATGGGCCGTATATAGTTTTGACTCAAAAATCACTGGTGACATATGACATTGCCAGTCTAGACAATCCTACTCAGCGAATTGGGTCTTATCATGTTTTAGCCTTGACACCATTCCAAGAAACTGAAACTACACCAGTGGCACCCTTGAGAAAAAGAGGGAGACCCAGAAAATCCTCTCCGAGACGTATGTCGGAAACAGAGGGGGAGGATGTAACGCAGAAAGCCCCTTTCAGAAAAATGGACTCTTCCCCGGCGAAATGTGTAGCGCATCACGTGATCTGAAGCGTGACGTTTGATTAGTTGAGTTGACGTGTGAGCTTTGCCGAGAGAAGTTGTTTTTTCGAAGTGTGGTTATGTAAATAGAGCGTATGTGTTATTTTGTTCTCCGAGAATGTAAACGTAAAGTGTCAGCCTTATATATATGTGTAATGTGCCGTTTTGTTCAGTGTTTTGTGTCAAGATGTAATAAAATATTTGAAAATACCAGTAAAGAATGATTTCTGGTCTTATAAAAGAACTATTCAATCCGCCCCGAGATATTAAAGCTATAATTATTCCACAGTCTTGATAATACGAAATAATATTTTTAAATGCTACTGTAGTGGCTCGCTTATGTAATTTAGACCCAACTTAAAAGTAAATATTAAAATACTCCTTAATGTCATTTTTACAAACTCCATGTATCCATTATTTTAGTTTACTTTTGCTGTTAAAATGATCGGCACTCTATTAATGAAATCTGGCAGTTTTCCAGTTTTAAAGGTTTTTTTTTTTAGAATAATAATAAAAAAATAAAATGTTTTCTTTGGTGATATTGATTTTGGTGTAATTAATAAGTGATATTAACACATTTAAAACTATGAAATTTATATATTTTGAACACTCCTTCTAAAATTATGCGAAGCTTCCATATTTTGTTTCTGTAGTTTTTTTTAAAGTTTTAATTTAATTTGGTAATTTAGTTATGGAATATTACACGTAAACCAACAAATGCTGAATTATTTACACTGTTTTAAAAGCATCCCAGTTAATCTTTTGTGATTGATTCGCACGCAGATTTAAAAATATCTATTTTTGAAAATTACTTTAAAATCCATAAAACATAGTAAAATGAGTTACGCTTTTCATACAAATAACATTGAAAGTAATTTTTTTTTTTTAATTTGACCACATAATCATTGAATGTGCAATTTTAGAAGTAAATATCTACTTCGTAAAGATGAAATAAGTTAATCTTTCGTAAGTAAAATATACATGCTTTAAAATTACTTTAAATTCCATAACAAATCTGTAAATTGAGACAAACATCTACAAATAAAACAATCTACATTTGAAAGAGCAATTTTTTCTTCTAATTGATAGTTTAAAAAATGAAATTATGTGATATTTAGTAGTTACAAAAAGGTAGTACAAGCAACATTTAATGCTTAAATCATTGCTACAGTCAATATGATGCCGACATTACTCACGGATATATTTTTGTTTTATAATATAGATAGATGCCATATGAAAGTGAATTTCGCAAAATGTTACGACATTTAGATGATTTTTTTTTCATTGTAAGGAAAATCGTATATTTTTCTGTTGTATACACAAAGAAAACGCACATTCTCATTTATAAAGCTGATAAATTTTCCTATGGTTGAGTTAAAGTAACGCTATTTTTTCTAATTGTATTTTTTATCGATATATGGTCCAGAATGCACAAAGCTCCGTCATTGTTATTGTTGTATTATTGTATTTTAATTTATGTCCTATTATGTTTAAATTTATGTGTTACCGGGTGGTTCTGCTAGTAATACATATAACAAACATAAATAAATATTTTTAAATCAATCCACATTTTTCCCGCAACTATGTGAAAATAGCATGCATGTTTCTTTTAAGCATATGCAGGGTTAATATGATACTAGTATTTCTGTTAATAATTGAAATAAAATTATATGATACCAATTAAAATACTTTTAAAAATACATAAGTTGTAAGAAAATCAAATCAGTTATTGTTACAAGTTAAATCGTTTGTTAAGTTATATTAATTTTTTGTCTGCAGAAACATAATGAATATTCCACATTAATGAGGCAATAAGAAACAAATAAAAAAATATATAACTTAATTATTTTATATTGTAAATATTGAGACATTGTTTGCGCTAATTAAAGTATCATATTTGTTTAAAATTTAGAAAATAGTCTCTTTGTTTTGCGCTATTTTTTTTTTATAAACACACATATCACTTGATAAATACGTTGTTTTTAGTTTCTGAATATATTCTTTCTTTTAGTTTAAACATCTATAGCATAACACAAAAAAACTCTTTAATTCTTTTCTTATGTCACATTTCTCTTTTTTTAGTGCCTAGGAAAGAATCTTGTGGAAGTCTTCTTTTCAAAGATATTTTCTGATGCTACATAACATGAGAAGAAACTCTTACTGCTTGAGATCATTAATTATTCTGTTAGATGTTTTGTCTTCTGTGTACTGTGATGAATTAAAAGTTATGATAACATACTGACTGGTGATATTTCATGACTGTTTTTCCCTTATATATAAATCATGAAACGGTAATGTTTTATGTCTAAATATTGCTTCCAGCCATACTTATATGAGTCAATATTTCAAAGGTAAAAATATTAAAATTTCAACTGTTACAGATGTTTTGAAATTAAGACATTCTTTTGCAACTAAATCACAATTTATTTTTGTTAATCATTTCACTATGTTTTATAACAAATCTTTGAGATTCAATGCTGAAACACAGTTAATGTTTATTTATTTATTTATTTATTAAAACATTAAGAAGGCGGGGTGTTTAGTGAGAGAAAATGCCAACTATACCACTTTAGTGAGAGAAAATACCAAATAGGAAAGTCACAAAGTGCAATAAATGTGATTTTAAGATCATGAGAAAATATCATGTAAGTAATGATCATACGGGATTTCATACAGATTTTAGACATGAAAAGTCTTCAGTTTGAAAATAAATCAGTTTATAGTTCGTATTTTTATATAAATTATAAAAATGTATTTATATTAACATTAAAAAAAATTACATAAATAGTGCATTTTTAAAAATTCCAAATTATACCTGTGTGATTGTAATAAACTAAAGATAATTAGTAAGTATATAGGGAATAAAATGTTAAATAGAAAATCGAAAAATAAAATTAACATTAACCTTAATTTTTATTCATATAATTATGACATTCTGCTGCATGATACCTGAATTCAAATTTTGTGCGTTTTATTAAGGTAAATTGCAGACAAGGGTTGTAATAAATTCAAATGTATTGATTGGCCCGATAAAAAACTGTGCTTGATTTGGTAACAGTTTTCATGATGATATAATTACTACTCTGTGCCTTAATTACATTCTGAAATTTCGTGTCGATCATTGTTTTGCTTTCTACAAAATATAATATTAGCTTTATTATTTTATACGTTATTAATATATTAATATAGATGAAATTAACAGCACTTTAAAACATTTTAATTCGGAAAATACGGCTAATTAGTCTGGGTTAATAAAAATAAGACATTTAAGTATTGTTAAAATCAACACAATTATCCTTAACGAAAACAAAAATATATAAACGCTTACAATTCAATAAAATGATGTATATATGTAAACATCAGGATAGAGCTCTCATTAATTAATGCATTGTTAAACTGCAAAAGTTTTCTTATTTAAGAATCACTAATAATTAAATTAGAAAATATAAAAAATATTTTTCATATATAAATTTTGTTAAACAAGTATATTTAATTTTTTGTGAAAAAAAAAAAAAAAAAAAAAAAACACTAATCTTTAAAATTTTACAAAATGTATATATTTCTAAATCGACATTTATAGACATTTGTAACTAATACATCCTTTCGAATCTAATCAATTATACATTTTAAAGAAACTCAAATGTTTATATTTGAATATTTTTTTTTTTTAAATCAGTAAATGCAGTTTGATTTGAAGCTTAATAATACAAATATAAGAATCATTTCACCGAAATGTTCACAAATGAGATTTCATTAAATTTCTACTTACTAGGGGGTTCTACTCCCTGCTCGCTAACGCTCCCCAACCTCCTTGAATTGCTGCGCAATTCACATTGGGAACGGTACGCGGTCACAGATCGCTTCGCTCGCTCGTCACTTTTTGCAGAAACTCTAGCCATAATGAGTACTATCATAAATCATTTTAACATATGAAATTCGCAAATTATTTTCATTTTAATAAAAAGATATAGAAAACTTCGTTGAAAACGCAATTAAAAATGCATTTAGTTGGTGCTAACCAATGGGCATATATCATTTCAGCATTATGAAATTTATAAATGTTTGAAATTTAAAATGTTTAACTGAAAAAATTACCTTGAAACACAATTAATTTAACACTTCGTTCATTGTGCCTGTAATATTGTACAGCATGGCTTAAATTTATTTAAAAAAAAAACTCTTAGAAAAACACTACATGATAGCAAGATAGTTGAATATAAATCAACAATCATCGTTTAAAGTTCGTTCGACGTGAAAAATAGAATATCGCTCAGACACTTGGCAAGTTAAGAAAACGTAAACAATACGTTTTCTGCTGTTTTAATGAGTTTAAAAGAAATTCTTAATCATAAAGCTTCTTTGCTAGATGCATCACATGACCGTAAAATGAACTAATAACCATTGCTATTCATACATCGGTCGATAGATCGTACTGTATTTAAAAATAGATACCTCTCTGAATTAAAACTAAAGAACATTGAATATGATTCCATATTAACAAAATCGTATACTAAAATATTTTAGCTTTATATAAGCTCTAAAGATCATGATGTGATTGGGAGTTCCTAACAAACCATTGCTATGCATTTGCTGGCTGTTGCTACGCTTTTACTGAAGGTAACTCCTTCACACAATGGAAAGTCTACTCAGAAATCGATTGTTTATTTGAAACAATTCTACCGTGTGCCATCACACATTTGGAGTCTATATGTGAATGCACCCTTTATTTCAAATCTGTCATCATTTTCACCATCAGAGTCATTCATCCCTGCCAAATTAGAGCATCATTTAAAAAATTATTTATTATAATTAATTGGAAATTATATAATTTTCGAAAATATTTTATTTTTTGCATACCAAGGATCTTTAAAAAACAGCAAGAGTTAAATCTATTTAGCTGCAGGAATAAGCGTCAGTTAATATGACGTCATCACTGAAAAGTTGTAGTAAAATATATTCATGTATGAAAATACATCTTTTGTTTTCTTTCGAATGACGTCATTTTCATGATCAGAAACATTTCGCTTTACATATTACTTACTATGATAGATTATTTACTGTTATTCTATTTACATGGATTACTTAATATTATTTCCCAATAAATAATCTGTGATCTGCTCTTCCCCGATTAGTGCGTAATTAAACGGAATCATTTTAATATGCTTAAATTTTATGAAAACCATGGAGATTTTTCTTTTCAATATGGCGCAAGTTTCAGTGGTGAAATCACGCTTCTGATTGGTGGTATGTAATAAAGCAAATTAATTTTATTTTACTACGGTTGTTGCTACATCGCAAACTACAAATTCAGCCTTATTTCCGCTCTACGTACGGGATATATATATGTAGTTATTTAGTTTAAATGTGGCACAAGATTCGAAAATACTATGCGTTGTCTTTAAATGCATTTGTGTTATACCAAACAATTATAAAATTCACGATGAAGGTAAATACCGCCTTTTTCAAACATACGATATTTTAATTCAATAATGATATGTTTTCCATAAGAGAATTTTGAATACTTTTAGCCAATAATATTCTATAAAACGAAATAAATGCTTCGCTTTTAAAGCGTACACGTTTTAAAACCACTGTCTAGACGCTATATTAATAAAATTTACACAAAAATGAGTTTATATATGCAACTACTGCTAGGTATATATGCATTAAACGCATTTCTACGTGCTGGGTTTTTCTTTTAGCTTAGTCTCATTATATTTGGTGAAGAAACATTTTAATTATATTATTTAAAAAATATCACATGTGTGAAAGATTTAATTACAGTACTAAAAATAATACGAGAGTAATTTTATTTCGTATTTGGAAATTCATTGCATCATAAAACCAATTAAATATAAATGACTGAGAGGATCCCTCCAAAATTCGATTTCTTATGGAAATCTATATAACACAGTGAAGAAAATTTTACAACAAATGATTTAGAATTGACGTTATTAAGCACGAAGTTTCGAATTTTCTGAATTACATTTTTATTTGTTATTTAATTTTAAATTATACTTATCACCCCTGTTCCAGAAAGATTATACATAATATATAAAACGTAATAGCTGAAAAAATATGATTTTAATATTTGTAATTTTTTTTATTATTTTGTGATCGCCAAATTGATTACTAACAACATCACACATCAAATATACATATATTTAAACTGAATAAGTTTCTAACGCTTCGTGTTTAATTAAAATCAACGTGAAACCGTTACTATGTCAAATTATGAATATTTAAATAATAAATTAAATTTTTAAAGACATTTCGGGTTTATCTTTGAGAAAAGTAATTGGAAATTATTTATTGATATAAAACACCAATGAAATAATGATACAACTGTTTAAGTATTTTGTATTCGAAATTATTACAGCTAACGAAAGGAGCTTTAAGATAATGTAAATAATTTAAATATGAACTAACAATTAAAATGCTACATTATGAGAAGTTGCTAATTTATGTCAAAGCAATCTTGCATGAACAGTTGACACCTTAACATTAAATAATGCATGAGTGAATTTAACATATCTGAAGTATAGTAAGATGTCACAAGAAAGATAATGTCACAACAGTTCACATAAATTTCATAATATTATCTTTAATATTCATGACGAAGATAATTTATTTAATAAACTTCAGATTAAAACATTTTGAATTCATAATACAAACTCGTGGATATCAGATGTCAGGAATTAGATATTGATCGCATTAATTTAAATTTACGCTTAAAATAACAAACTTTGCTTCATTATCAATTCTTCGATCATTCGTGCTTTATTAAATTCAAAGAATGAATGCAGTTTAAAACTTTATTTAAGATAAAACGAGAGTTTTGGTTTTTATATAACTTAATTATGATATAGTTCTAGCAATATAAGATATAAATAATTTTTAACACTTTCCAACCTAGTTGAAAAGTGTTTATGACTACGGTTTGTCTGGCCGTATGGCCGTCTGCCGTCTGCCGTCTGCCGTCTGGCCGTCTGCCGTCTGTCCGTGCTCTAACTCCCGTAAATATGCTCGGATTGCCCCGCAATTTTTATATGTTATAATCGTTATCTATAGCATGTTCCCTATTTCAACGGAAGTGTGTAGCACTTATAGTTTTTTTACAGGGACACTCAAAAGAATTCCGTTACATTGCGGTCTATGGGGAAAAATCATTTGCGGTTTATTTAAATAATGTTCCACTATTTTAAACGCATTGAAATTTATATATATCACTAAGGTGCATTAGAAGAAGCTTAATATGGAATAGGGTGTGCATAGCACTTATACTTACTTTACAGGGACAGTCAAAAGAATTCCGTTACATTACGTCTATGGAGAAAAATCGTCTGCGGTTTATTTAAATAATGTTTCCCTATTTTAAACGCATTGAAATTTATATAAGGTTCATTACAAGAGACTTACTACAGAATATTGTGTGTATAGCAGTCATCGTTCATTGACAGGGACACACAAAAGAATTCTCTACTGTATGTTAACAATAATTCCTGGAAGTACGTTTTAAGTTACTGAACGCGATTTTAATTTTAAATCGCTTTTTGTGTACTACGCGGTGTGTATAAATTCTGTAGATCCTATACAGGGAAGCACAAAAGTTCGGGAACACATTTCCGTATTATTTAACTCCAGACGGAGAATTTTAAACTATGCTACGTGTTTCCTAACTGAACTAAAATTTAGCATCCTATGTAGTATATATACAAATCTATGGATCCTATACAGGGCTGAATAAAAGTATTCGGATTACTTAGATGTTATCTTTTAGCTTATTAAAGAGTATGATTCGTAAAATTATTTTGGAAGCGTTGGAAAGTGTTACATAATCTATGCTTGACGCATGATTTTTCGTTCTTGTTAAAAATGATGAATATTATTATTGAAAGAAATTAAGACCTAACACAAAACTAATATTTTTATATTTCAGAGAGCCATATATTTTTTTTAATAAATTTTTGAATAAGTTGAATAAAAAATATACTATCATTATATCGGTTAATATGTAATAAATTTAATTTGATATCATAAAAAATTAACATCATAAACATTAAATTATTGGGGAAAGATAAATATAGAAGTAATTCAAAATTTAAGACGTTTGTATATTTTTATTTTTGATTTATGGAGTTAGTTTAGTTTTATGGAGTAGTAATAGTAGTAGTTATATAGATGTTTATTATCAAACATATATAGACTAATTTAAAATGGACAATTCGAAACAAGATAGACTAAAATTTACTTTTAGAGGATAAATTCTTTTCTAAGTTATACGGTTATGTTAATAAAATCTATTTATATTTGAAAACGAAAAAAATAACAATATAAAAGTATAAAAAAACAGAAAAATAACAATATACATTAGCTTCCTGATGAGGGAAAAAGTTAATCAGTAATAAATGAGGGACGTTTGAAAAGAGAAAAACTAATTTTTATTATCTCCGAAATATCAAAATACACTATTATTGTTGACTACTCATCGTACTTTCCGATTTGGAAAATGACGAATCCGTTCTAAAAATCTTTTACTTTGAAAAATTACTGTAGATTAGTTGAATGTACCTTTTGTAGTCGTGTACCTTGTTTGTACCTTTGTGGGTTTTCGAATCACTTTTATGTGCAGAAACACACGCACACACAGCAACACGTACACACACACACACAAACACGCACACACCAACATACACACATACACGCACGCAGGCACCCACACACACGCGCATATATACACGCATATTACATATATATATATATTTCTTTTTTTTACTTTCTTCTATCTTTACAAGAAGAAAGTATCGGATTCATGAAAGTTTTCGACTTCCGGTTTTCGACGGATTTATACGTTTTAGACGGTCCTGAACACGATTTGACTATTTTTAGAAAATGTCTGTCTGTGACCCTGTATGTCTGTCTGTCTGAATGTGACAAAAATTTTGTGGGCGCTCTATCTCAAGAACTAATGCTTGGAATTTAATAAAACTTTAGATTCAGTTAGTCCCTGATATAAATTGGTGCTGATTAGTTTTTGGTAAAAATCGCCCGGAAGATGGCGCTGCTATGCAGCATTTTTCGCGATTCCCGCACTAGCTCTATCTCAAGAACTAATGCTCGGAATTTAATAAAACTTTATATTCAGTTAATCCCTGATATAAATTGGTGCTGATTGGTTTTTGGTAAAAATCGCCCGGCAGGTGGCGCTGCTATGCAGCGTTTTTCGCGATTTCCGCAGTAGCTCTATCTCAAGAACTAATGCTCGGAATTTAATAAAACTTTATATTCAGTTAGTCTCTGATATAAATTGGTGCTGATTAGTTTTTGGTAAAAATCGCCCGGCAGGTAGCGCTGCTATGCAGCATTTTGCCGGATGTACACGATTTTAGCGATAGTCATATCTCAAGATATATTGCACGGAATTAAATAAAACTTGAGTTTCAGTTAGACCTTGATATAAATGGGTGCTGATTCTTTTTAGTGTATGTGAAACCTGTGTGAGACAGAAGAAAGTTTTGGGATTGACACATCCGACTAGTTTCTTTTACGGAAACAATTAATTTGTATTACTCTCAAAAGTTTCCTTTCGAGACGTTCGTTCTCTCATTTTTTTTCTTTCATTCTAAATTTTATCCAAAATTTCTTCACCGTAATCAGCAGTACTCAAATCCAGTTATTCTTCCTCTTTTCTAGCATTTTTGAAATCATCCCCCTCCGTGAATACTTTTATTTCTGTTCTAGTGTTTGGTTGCTACAGTTTGTAAAATATGCAAAAGTACCAAAATTAAAGTCTGGTACATTAGATTATAGTTCAAATAAAACTCCCGACGGATTCGATTATGATAAATATGAGAAAACAACGATACAGTGAAATATTTTTAGATATACTCTCGATAAAAATTAATCTTTACATTCATATGTTAATAACTATAATGACATTTCTTTAATCACAATACAAAATGTGGTTCTTAATATTGGCACAGCACAAAACAATTTTTTAAGGTTGCGATTAAGTTGTTTGTACGAAAAGAAAAAGATTTTGTAAAATAGGTATGGAGAAGGAATGCTGACATTTAAAAATAGAGGATAAAGCAAGTTAGTATAATGATATCAGGAAAACAAATAACTTATCGAATGTCTATTAAAAGTTAAGTTAAAATTTTTACGTATTACATATGTTAAGATAATGATATGTTTCATTTTTTTATGCTAAGTTTTGTGAGCTACAATACATATTTTCGCATTTTATCTAAATTCGTTTAACATATATATTTGATTTATGTACGTATTTTAGATGTGTATTTCTTTTCATTCCTATGAATATTTTATAATTTTTAAACGATTATAAACAGTCAGTACCTATTAAATTATGATCAACATTTTTCTTACAGACATACAGAATACTTCAAAGGCAATATGCATATTTACATACAGCAAACTGGCTTGAAAGTTTTTTCATTTAGTTATTTTGTACATACAAGCAGAATTTTACAATGCTAGATCTGTTTCCCAATGAACACGTGGTATTTATTGTCAGTGGTATTACATTAGTTACACGTGGTATTAAATCAGTTTGTAAGATATTTATTAACATAAAATTATTTCTAAATATCGGTGGAAAACAATGTTTTGGAAGTAACTTCCCTCTGTTCAAAGTTTCAATTTACTTAGACACAGGAATATGAATAAAAATATAGAAACATTTTGTTATTACATAGAGCTTACATAATTAATAAAAAATGTACCATAAACACTTTAAGTAGATATTATTTATTATATTTTCAAAATACTTAAAAGTATATATAAAGTCTGGGATAATTTTAGTTTACTACATTATTTAGAATTAATTGTGACTACCTCATTTTTAATGCAGTGGAATCATAACTTACATAAATGAATGCAATAAGTAACTTTTTCTTCTATTTTCAAATTTTGAATTATCAGATTAGGTTAATGATTTTAAAGGTATTTTTAAGAAAATGGTATGCCTTAATATTAAGGCGGAAATATTTAATATGCTTCGTCTTACAATTTGACTTCTAAATTTGAGTCGTTGCTTCTGTTTTTCTTTAGTATTTATTCGAACACACATATTTTAATTAAATTGTTTATACGCTTAATAGGTTATTTAATTCCTTTTGTTTTGGGAAATACACAAATTATTTAACTATCTTTTTTTTATTGATTTATTATCCATATTATGCAAGATCACAGATTTCATATTGGAATTATTTTTGTACCCAGAAATTCTGTTACATATAATTGAGGGGCTCTCTGCAATAACAATGCAAGTGGAGTTACCTTGATTCTTAATTTTCAGATTTATGTAATGTATTATTCAGCATATAAGGAAATATAAATTTTGTGATCATAAGCAAAGAAAAGGTTCTAGAAACCTCTTCTTAATAGAAATATATGCAAAGAAGTTATGTTCTAAATTAAAATGTTGAAAGTAAATTAAATAGCTTTGTAGTTTATATATCCATATCTCTTGTCTTGTTATTGCAGAGGTCCCTCAATTACACTGATTAAATGGCAGATTGCATCATTTTCACAATAATTAACTTATTTATTTGTAATATTTAAAAAATATAATTTAAAACTTTTTGATTATAAAGTTTAGATAAAATGCAGATATCACTACAAATAAATGTTAAATTTCATGAAGAAGGATAAAAAAAATTCCCAAATCCTCATGTTTTTCAATAGAAATATTAAAATTAACATAGTTTTTTATATGTTTTATTTTTTCGAACATCTATTTTTTAAATTTGTAAACTAATATGGGTATCACTTGCTTATTAAATTAGTATATTTACGTTTGTAAACATAATAAATATTAAGATAAAATCAGGAATTATAGAGAACACATTATTAAAAGAACATATACACTTGTTACACTATATTACACTATACACTATATATACACTATATTACACTATACACTATATATACACTATATTACACTATACACACTAATTACATTACAATAAAAGAAAACAAATTAAGTTAAATACAATGGCTATCGAAAGATAACGTATAACAAAATTAAGCACAAAAAAGCAATTTTTATGTCTCCAAAAGTTACAATCATCGTATCGACATAAAATAATTTACATTTATTTTTAAATTATGTATTTGTATTACAAATATATTTGAAATAGCGTTAATGTTCGTTACAGTGCGTATAGTTATTCATTTAAATATCATTTTTGAAAATATTAAAAATTAGAAAAGCAAATATCAAACACAAGTTAAGAGGAAAGTGTCTTAAAAAATTAAATTAGTACATTAAGTAATATTTACGAGTACTTAAAAGAAAGAAATAATGACAAATTTTATTTTATTAAATAATATACATCTTTCTATTATTTTCGCTAAATAGAAACAACAACAACAAAATACACTAATGAGAGTTTCTATAGACGTACATACTTGAGCGTTGTTTTAATTTATATGAAGTTCCGTGAATATTTTCTTCAACAATTAACTAATTTTTTTACCAATGCTTTACCTCGCTCATTTATGAAATGCCTCGCCTTCTTCAAAAAACAAGATAATTAAACGTTTTCATATAAAAGAAAAATTAATGAGTGTTAACTTGTTTAACAATATGAAAAAGGGATTTGTAAAACCTTTTATAATGAAAAATATTATTATTAAAGATTAAAAGAAACAATGAACTTATTAGAATGTTTTTTTAATTAAAATAATAATCTTTGCCCGCGGACAGACGTAATCTAAAAAAAATGTCCTGATTAATTTTCTCCTATGATTTCAACAGACATTTAGAGATTTTTCAACTACTGTTTTTTTTTTTTCTATTTTAAAATGGATGCCTTCAAGGAACGCAGAGGACAGTGTTTGTTTTAAAATGAACAATCATATGAGTGAGAAAAGACTCAAAGAAATCGGGATACATTAAAAATTACGGATACCGAAATCTCTACCTTTTTAGGTGCGTTCGTACTTATATAAATATGTAGAACCCATAGTGACCGTCTGGTCCGTCCATCTGTCTGTCGGTCCGTCCGTCCGTCTGTCTGTCCGTCTGTCTGCATATAACAGCGCAAAAACTACCCAACCAAATGATTTGAAATTTAATATCTATAATCTTTGCAGAATTTTGTCGAGTCATTTCAAATTTTATGAAAAATGAATCAAAACTTTAAAAGATATTAATAAAAATATTTATTAAGTAATTCGAATTTTTTAAAAATTGGCACTTCTTTGTTTTTTTAGCTTCTGAGGATTAATCGTTAAGCGACCGAGATGTATCATTTTATTAAATCCAATCATACGTAATTAATTCAATGATATCACAAGATAGGTAATGATACTAGGCTGCCATGGTGATTACGTCCTATTTAAAATGGAGTCCTATTATTTCCGTATTACTGAATTTAAAAACCGAATTTGTATACTAAAATTGTTTAATTATAGCGATCCTATAATCTACCAACAGTTTTTGGATAGATGTTTCCGGAAAAATAGATATTAAATAGACAAAAGTCTAAATATGGATTTCAAGTTCTGAAATTTTCAATGCTAGGCTTAAGTTTCCTATTGGAATTTTCAGTAAATATCAACAAATGATAAAATGTTGGCAACTTAAAATGTACTTATTTTATTACAGAAATTAATCATATCATAATAACAGGCGATATAATTCATTTCACTAAAACTATTTATAGTACGAACGCACCTCATTTGTCACGTTTGACGAACAATTTCCAACTTGTTTCGAATATATAATTGCATTGTTTTGCCTATGAACAATTTAAAATACTTTAAGAGATAAAGGCATAAGTGATGAAACTTGCTAATTTTAAAAACAACCGAAACAAATTTAGCTTTATATATTAGTAATTTATTTTAATAATTTAACTGGCCATTCTCTTAGTATAAAGAATTCTTTTTCTATTTCATCTTCTTCTCTGTCTCCTTACGGTCTGTTTTATTTATATAGTGACTAAAATTATGCAATAATTATTTATTATAATAACATTTAACATCATTAATAAAAGTAAATTTATATAAAATATAATTAAGAGAAAATTTTTCTTATTTTCCCCTTTTATGACATGCAGAGATAATACACAGTCAGAAAATACAAAAGTAGCAATAAATATGTAACTTTGTTTCTCTCTGCAAATAATATATGAATAAATACATTTTGTTTATTGTTTGATAGGTAAATATTTAAATTATTACATACGTTTTAATGTTCACGAAATTGTCGTTAATTAAATTAAGGGATACATCGTTTCTGTTATATGTTCGGCATTAAAGGAACGATATATATCATTTAATTACCAGACTGATAATAAAATTTAATATAATTTTTTATAAATAAAATATTCTCAAGTGTGCATTTACATATTGAACCAATTAAGAAAATTCGTGCGTCACGCATAAATCATGAAGTACTTTCAAACACTGGTAGATTTTTTTTTTTTTTTTTTCATCTCTGGAGGTTGTGAAAGGAGACATCTCAAAAATTAATTTATAAAATGCGTAAGGCAGATAAAACCACCTTCAGAAATTACCACCTTTAACCTTTAATTTATTCGAAGACTTTTTTTTCTTGCTCCATAAGATTTTCGTTCACACAACACAATATGCTACAACATAATGAACAAAGGAAGGTATATTCAACTACGTAAATTATATCAAAATGGTTGGAGTATCAAAGTTCAGATTTCTTCCAACACAGTGAAAATATGCCGGGACCACGACTCGAACCCTTGTACTTTCGTTTGCCGTACCAACACTCTCCCTACTGAGCTATCCCGACGATATCCTGGTTGAAATATTTAACTCTTATTTGTTGGACGAGGCTGCGAACTGCAACGCTAATTTGATTCATCCGAGCTATAACTGTAGCATTTACATGATGAATCTGAAATAGCATGGAAACTCCTGTATTCCATGTAATTAGGTCATAATGATCAAAGGAAAGTATATTCAACTAGGTAAATTATATCCAAATGGTTGGAGTATTACAGTTGAGATTTTTTCCAACAGAGTGAACATATGCTGGGACTAGGACTCGAACCCGTGTACTTTGGTTTGCCGTACCAACGGTCTCCCTACTGAGCTATCCCGAAGATATCCTGGCTGGCATATTTAACTATTATTTGTTGGACAAGACTGCGAACTGCAGCGCTAATTTCAAAGTTCATTATGACCTAATTACATGGTATACAGGAGTTTCCATGCTATTTCAGATTCATCATGTAAATGCTATATATATATATATATATCGGATGAATGATATTAGCGCTGCAGTTTGCAGCCTTGTCCAACAAAAAAGAGTTAAATATGCCAATCAGGATATCGTCGGTATAGATCAGTAGAGAGAGCGTTGGTACGACAAACCAAAGTAACCGGGTTCGAGTCCTGGTCGCAGCATATTTTCACTCTGTTGAAAAACTCTCAACTATGATACTCCAACCATTTGGATATAATTTACGTAATTATAATTTATGCTAAAACATAATTCAACTAGCAAACGCATAATACAGTTGAAATCACGCATATAGTAAATGTCGTCCAAGAACAAGAATATATTGGAAATCTTTTTTCTGTACCCAGTATAATGATCGACCGTACTATATTCACACTTGCAAATAAACTAAATTTCTGTTGCAATTTTCTGCAACAGAAAGTTACTGTTGCAGAATTACTTATTTAGAGATAGAAATTTATCTCAGTTCGTTTGCATATCATGAATTTCTTTATAGTCTAAAAATTTTTTTAATATACTAAAACATAGTTCAGCTGGAAAAAATTACGAAATCGAAAACTCACTTTACACAATTCTCACCAATAGACGGTAATGCATACTTGTTATTTTGTGCAGCCCCTTTATATAATATGCAGAATTTGAACCACGCAATATACTGAAATTTAGCTAAACATAAAAACATTTGACACCACTAAAACCTTCCAGAAATTACACATGTCAAGAAATTTACTTTTGTGAAAAGTTTTTTTTTTTTTTTTTAAACTTTGCATTGGTTCTATACCGTTTTAAGATGCTTATTCCAAAAAATGACCTTGAATTGTTTCGATCATGCACAGTTTTTTTACAATCGGATTCAAAATGTATAACATTCATGCATACGGCCTGTTGGATGTAATAATACAAATAAATAGACAAACAATTTATTTTACAATTTATATACAAATATACGTATATATAAATAATGCATTAAGATAGATTTAAATTACTTTTTCTTCTAACCTTTTTACTTCTTTCTTCTTAATTTTATAATTCTTTTTTTTTCTTTTGTTGGTAAAACTGCAATTTTTGGTTTTTATGTTATGTGAGGATTCTGTCTTTTCAAGATTCAATATTCAGCACTGATCAGGAATCATTCAATCCAACCTTCAACTGACTGTGATACAACAGGTACAGAGGCATGTATCTTTCCATATGCAAAAGAAAATGTTTAAAACTTATTTTACTATAGTCAATAAAAGCCTGCATTCATGAGCTTTATACTTAATGAAAAAATTATTTACCAATCTATTATTATCTTTAGAGTAAAGTTTGTCACTATCCTGTATAAAGTGAGAAATAGTCTCCTGTTAGCTTATCTCTATTCTAATATATATATATATATATATATATATATATATATATATATATATATATAACCAGGGCTTGGCAAAAGCGGTCGCCAGGTCAAATTTTTTATCTGGCGACCAAGTTATTTAACCTGGCGGCTGTCTTTTCTTTTTCTTTTTAAACAAAAATTGACTTAAGAAACAAACACAAACGGTATTTTTCTCCCCCCTCCCCTAATATTAAGAAATAAACTTAGAAACTATATTCAAACAAAAAATCTTTTTAACTTTTATTTTTATTTTGTCAAAAGTATGTTCATCAACTGCAAATGTTAAAATAATAAAATCAAAATAATTTGGCTGACTTTCATAGGAAAATAGTCAAAATATTGTTCCCCTTCATCTCTAATTTATTGATGCCCCTTCATCAGATTTTGTAGCACTCTAATATCCGGACATTTGAAGCATTCGGCAATTAGCATTTTCCGAACATGTCGGTTAATTCAGCCTTTTCAGTATTTATTTTTATTTTTATTTTAGAGGTATGTAATTTTGTATTAGAAAGCTTTGATATTAACCTTTTAAATTATGTACTATTCAAAAGTATGTAACTAGTAAATCTAAACTACGCTTAATATTACTTTTTCTCAATTAATTCATATTTTTTTCTAAATCATTGACGGGGGAAGGGGGGTGTAAATATTTTTTTTATTATTATTGGCGACTAGAATTTGTTGCTGGCAACCAGATTTTATCTAGTGGCCGAGTTATTTTATTACTTACCCATCATACGTAGTATAGGGTAAGTCTTGTAATCGTTTTGAAAATCGAATTTTTTTCTTTTTTTGACGGATTGACACGTTTCAGACACTGGAGATTCCGAAAAACATATTTTTAGAAAAAAAAATTTGCCGTCCGTCTGTGTGTCTGTGTGTCTGTATGTGTGTCTGTAAACGCTCTATCTCCCGAACAAATTGAGATAGAGACTTGCCATTTGGTATGTACTTAGTATGTAATAATGGGAAGAAGCCTATTTCATTTCAATAACCTCGATTAACCGGAGCATTTTTTTCGGACTCTCGAAATATTCGTTCTGATGAAAGGTATATAAAATATTTCGAAATTCTTTATTTTAAGGAGTAAATATAAAAGACAATAAAAAACATAAATTTTGCATAAAACATGAAGTCGATCGGATAATGAGTTGGCGAGATATTTGTAATCCTATTTTCCACACTCTTCGATTTTTCATGACCCTGTATTTCATCCAAATTTCACTTCAAATATATATTTTAATTGGAAATTTGACGCTTAATCAGATGCAATAAACCGCTAGTTAATAGGATTATTATTTTTGGAGTTATAAGGAAAAACCTCTTTCAAGCAATTCAGTAATCGAGCCTTTTTATGACGTCATCAAGCCACGATTTTATTTGAATATCAATGCATTTTATAAGTAGTTTACACATTTTTATTTTAATATTTTACATTATACATATACATGATGGGTAAGAATTACGGTGGCCCCCAACGACTAGTTTTATATTGTTGACGATTTGTACTACGGATCTATTGGATATCATAATGACACATACAATATCAATTTTACAATTTAAAATATTTTTCGACTTTTAATTCTTTGTGTGGGAATTTCAGTGCTACAGTTATACTTGATAGGTGCTTACAAAATATTATTCTTATCTAATTATATTGCACACAGTTTGTATTTTTTCACAAAAAAAAGAAACGAAATTAAGTATCGTCAACTGGGGTAACTTTGGCCCATTAAGTGTAATTTTAGCCCCAAAGAGAAAAAAAAGATTAAACAAAGATTGAAACAACGCATAATCCCACATTAGGATTTGATCTACGCTAATGAGGTTATAATAACATGTACTTACCAAGATCCAAATGAATTAATTTATAGCTTGGCAAACAAAAATTGTAAGATCAAAATTTTCAGCGTCTTCACGCGCTTTATTTTGATTGGTGCTGCCGCGGTGGACCCTTGGAGAATTAATTACTATGATCCACCGACTTCAAGCTAGTTCTGTCACCAACTCAAGCAATGTAGAATATATAGCAGATTTAATCATTTTTTTCTCTTTTGGACCAAAGTTAGCTCAGTTTACGGTAACATATTTGTAATAAATAGAGAATATTTGAGAATCGTTTCGTTTACGTGATTTTGAAACATTGTTATAGTAATTATGATTTTTGTGTGATTTCTGATTCTAACAAAGGAAAGAACAGATTAAAATTTTTCATTTAAGACATATCATAACAAACAATACATTTAAAGCTTACTGCTTTTAAAATATGCATTTCCAAATTCTATTCTATGCCATATTCATTTTGTTTCATAGCAAATGTATAATATATTTTTGCTACAATTTTCTTAAAATAACTGTATTAATGTAAAGACTCGTACAAAAATATTTAAAACCAACACACACTGACATACATACGTGTTTGCATTTACATACAGCAAGAAGTTGGTAGGTATATTTAAAGCATAAAATATGTATAATTAAGTTTAACGTGATCTATTATTTCATAACAGAATCATTGCGTAAATTTTAACTTGAAGTTGCATATATACGCAAATCTAGCTTTGAGATAGGTCTTTGATAAGTTTGATGTAGATAAAAAGAAATGAACTACAAAATATTAAAATCCAATTAGTTTTATTATTAATAAAGCAGATATCTAATAGCATTGACACTGAGGTACATTAACCGGGCTAGCTTTTACAAAGGCAAAAGTGTAAGAGTGAAATGATTGACTCTCTCCAAACAAAAATGAGCAGATCTTTTCTTCAAAAGCGATGTATTAAACCAAATTGGAATCCCGCTGATATATTATAACCCTTGCAGATAACACTTTAATATCAATTTCGAATTGCAATCTGGGCAAGCATTTTATTATATGTTTTTACGGAAAATGTAATGCACCAAGCGACCGTTGTGAAACATCATAATAAACATAGCATACAGAAAATCATAAATTACAGAAATGAGCAGAAGGCTTCAAATAATATGTCTAAATGTTGACTGGTATTCTAAACAAAGTAGATCATAATTACGGTTGGATTGCAAGTGAAATAAATAATTGCATTATTTATAATATATGAGCATTAAAAATAATTGTTTAGATTAATGCGGGCCAAGCAATTATCAAATCATACTTTTTTTTTTTTACATTTTCATCTTAACAGTCAGATAAATTTAATTGCACTGTTAATAAACTAGCTGTTGGGAGCCACCGTAATACATACCCATCATGGATATGCATAATATAAAATATTAAAATAAAACATGTGTAAACTACTTATAAAATGCATTGCAATTCGAATAAAATCATGGCTTGATGACGTCATAAACTTTAAATTCTCTATTACTGAATTGCGTAAAAGAAACATCCTTCCAAAATTGATGATCATATTAACTAACAGTTTACTGCGTCAGATGTAGCGTCTCATTTCCAGTTAAAATAAATCTTTGAATTGAAATTTGAATGAAATACAGGGTCATGAAAAATCGAAGATTGTGGAAAATATTATTCCAAATATCTTGGCAACTAATTATCCGATCAACTTCATTTTTTATGCAAAATTTGTTTTTTTATTGTCTTTTATGTGCATTCCTTAAAATAAACAACTTCAAAAAAATTTATATAGCTTTTATCAGAACGAATAAAAATAGTTCCGGATTATCGAAGTTACTGAAATTCAATAAGCTTCTTCCCATTATTACATTCTAAGAACACACCAAATTCTATGTCTCTATCTCAATTTGTTCGGGAGATAGAACACACACAGACACACAGACAGACACAGAGACAGACGGACGGCAAAAATCTTTTTCTAAACTATGTTTTTCGGAATCTCCAGTGTCTAAACCGTTTAAATCCGTCAATTTTTTTTCGATTTTCAAAACGATTACAAGACTTACCCTATACTATACTACGTATGATGCCTAAGTAAAAACTTGATAGGCTATTTATTTATTTGTTTATTTTATTTACGACTTAAAATCTAGAAATCATTAAAGAATATTATTTATTATCTCCAAAAGAGATGAGGAGAAAAATATTTTTTTTAAAAGGAAGGAAGTTTTGATTAAATATATTTATCGGAGGTTCATTTTAGATTTGATTGGGGAATAATTAATGATATATGATGATTTGTTACATTATCATGATATGGAATAAAAATGTGTACGAAAGAGGTGTTTCTAAATATATCGGATATATTCTAAATATATCCGATTTATCCGATTATTTGCCATCTTTACTTACCTGCTTATTAATTGCTGTGAGAATGTTACTTCATTTATCGTTGCAAAAGTAATCGATGAAGAACAAACTCTGAAATTTGTTAACGTTGAAATTTGAATATTAGATTTTCGTCTATTTAAGCTGCAGTTAATATACGCTGTTTTCCAGCTTAGAATATTACTGACACTTACAGTAATCTCTTTTCTTTGTAGATATCGCCAAACTTTTCAAAATTCATTAAAATCGGTTTCTTTAATATTTTCTGAATACAATTGCAATGAATACTTTAAAATAGTATAAATCGTTGCTATCAAATTGTGGTTTTACCTTTAATTAATGTCTAATGATTTAATGTACAGAGTGTCTGATAAATCAACACCAATATAATTCTGTATGTTATAAGAATATCAGTTAACATTTCTTCGAACATTTCAAGGTCTCGTATACTGCTACGCATATAGATTGCTGGTAATCGAGGTAATATATATAATTTTGCAATTATGGATAACGGTAAGAGAAAACAATATTTTTTTTAAACTGAAACCCATGAAAAACTAGAACAGACCACAGCTAAAATAAGCATGTAATCCTTTATACATTTCCCTCCAATTTGCTAAGTAAAACTGTTGTTCGGATACAAATTTGGGGTTTACTTATTTTGCGTGCACTATTTTAAATGAATATTAACAAATATTCTTTCCTCTGTTCAATAGAAAGATTTGAATTAAATATTAAATTTAATATAATAAAATATACTAACATTGTATACTTTGTCAAATTATGGATTGTGGTTGGTTTGTTGATCCAGAGGCACAGCAGCGCCTCCGCCAAGTTGAGAAGACACTTTAAAGACTTTCCGGAAGAAACTCAGGGCACTTTTGACCACCATCCCATATCTTTGCTCTGGAATTTTCTAAAGACTTTCCGTTTAATTAAAGTCAGTTGCAAATGGGACCAACTTTTTCAATTTCACGTTTCTATATTTTCTAGTTCAGAGAAAAACTCGAAAAGAACAATGAACTCAAATTTTCCATTTTTTGACAAGTACATGCTGTAGCCCTAGAAATTTGGAATAAATGTAGTGTTTAGGATACAAAATAAAATAAAAAATCTGAAAAATTAAAAAATTAAAAAATTCGAAAAAAATCAAAAATTTTAAATAATATGATATTGTAGTCTTAGAAACTTAAAATTTGGTTTAAAGGTAGTATTTAGGATTCAATAAATGTAAAAATAAAAATAAAAAATTGGAAAAATCAAAAATAAAATAAAAAAATCGAAAGTTTGAAAATAATTTGTCGTCCTAGAAATATGTAATTTGGTATAAAGGAATACAAAGAAAAAAAAAGAAAAAAATCCGAAAATTTCGAAAATTTCGAAAAAAAATTAAAAAAATATAAAAAAATCGAAAAAAGAAATCAAAAAATCAAAAATAGTTCGATTTTTTGGAAATTTTCAGAATTTTTAATTTTTTTTTCTTTTTATCCTAAAGAGTATTTTCCTGCCAAATATCAAGTATCTAGAGCAGCAAGTATCTAGGGATGCAATCGACTCAGATGAATAGCACCTTTCCTGTAATCGATTAAGAGTACTTCTGAACCTCTCCCCCCTTATAACTTAACTGCTTGTCTAGGAACTTGAAACTTGAAACTAGGAACTTGAAACTTTTTATGTAGAAGACTTTGCAAAGGAAACTAAAGATTGAAATTTTTGGTACTTCCAAATAATAGGAACATGGTGTAAGTTTAGCGAAAACCAAAAAGAGCCCAAAGTCAAGAAAACGTGGATTACTTAAAAAACAATCGAAATCCCATCTAAAACATCATATGTAAAAAAATGTAGCCAAGTCTCGTGACTCTTTAACTCTAAAAAGATCTGAGATCGTGTCAAACCAAGTGTAGCTATCTTATTAACTCTGAAATTTTCATTCACAAATCCCTCCTAATCTCTACATATTTATTTAATGATTAACTTGTGACTTGGCAATTACGCAGCGCAGGGAAGTTATTACACCTGGGATTATTTGATTAAGGCTAATTGTATTCGTCTCATTCTCCTGCTACATAATTGCGAAGTCACTAAATAATTATTAACTAAAGATGTAGAGACTAGGAGTGATTTGTGAGTGAAAATTTCACAGTTAGTATATGAATGCTAAATTTACACAATCTCGGAAGTTTTTACGGTAAAACTACGCTAAGATATGGCTACATTTATTACATGTGATATTTTTTATGAGATTATGATTTCATGGAATGGTTAACAAATGACATGATTTGTGTAAACGATTGCACAGGAGAAAAACTGAAATATCAGTTGTTAAAAAGCTATGTAAATTCTAACTTTTAAGTATAAAACCTAAATTATTGAAAAATATTGATTATGTATCAACTGAAACAAAATGTACTTAGCATTTGTTTTCCGTTTTTGGGGTGATGTACAATTTTCTCAAAGACATAATATCATAGTAAATGTACAGCAGACCTTTTATTTCTTCTCAATTTATTTGCGGAAACTGTAATATTGGTACAAACTAGTGTTTTAGAGATATATATAAATTCCTTTTAACAGATCATCGCAAAAATTTATAAATTTCATTCATAAATGTTTCCATGTCTTTTATTATATTACGTGTTTTGTAGTCTCTTAACGTGTACCATATAACGAGGGGAATTTTAACAGATTATAAAATACAAAGTCATTTATATTGACTCATCAATCGTAACAAAGTAAACTTCAAACTTTTACACAAGCACTTCTAACTATTTGTCCTTATTCATGCAATATGGTTCCTATACGCTTCGTAACAGCCAATATGTCCACTTTGTAAAATAAAATGATATAGTTTTCAAAGCTTAACAGATATGAACGGTTCCCCTGAAAACGAATTCATGCATTAATATTTTCGTCAATCTCAGTATAATTATCTGATCCACAATTTTAATCATTTATTTATTCAAACTGACTATATTTGTTCTACACAAAAATTATTCCAAATTATATATTTCTATTCATGCTTTATTTACCATAGTTTCTGTGTATTCTAACACAAAAACTTCAAATATTCTCGAAAATTTGAGAAACAATTCTAAGTCAAAATTATATACAAAAATATAACATCATAGAAAAGTTATGTTTGAAAATAGTCACAGAATTGTTTTATTTAAAAATAAAATAATTTCGTAGAAGAGGAAATAAAAAAAAATGTAAATGTAAAAGTTTTAGTAAACTTTCGTGAAAAACTCCAAATGGCTACGAATAATTAATCACATTCCGATTCCTTTTCTGCTAGGTTTAAAAAGCGAAGCATTTTTTCTCTGTGACTAACGAAAAATGAGATATACTTCCGCATTTTTAACTCATTATTTTTAAAGATAACGTAGGGAATTATTGTCTATTATTTTTTCATATGGGAAAATATCTTATTCTTTTATAAACTACTTTAGATGTGTCGGGACGGTGAATTTATTCTATTGGTATGATTAATGTGTTTCCTTGGTTGTCTAACATTAACATTTGTTTTTATAATAAACTGAAAAGAGTAAAAAGACAAAAAAATGAGAATATTATTTCGGCTAATAAGGATTTAATACTGTATTAAAATAAATTAATTCTGTTGTGAAAAAGAGGAGTTAAATTTAGAAAAGTGCTATGGAACTACTAGGAAATGTTTCTGAAAATTATGTGTGAAAAAAGAAAATTGTTCAGCAATTACTCTTTAAATCTCGAATTCCTATTGGATTACGGGGATTGTAAATACAACGGGAGATTTTTCGAAATCGTGGATAACTCGAAAGAGATTATATTATATTTAAGTTAACCTTAAAAAGAGATTGTGTATAATGAAACCTATTTTATCAACCGGTGATTTCAAAACCCATTCCTTTATCTTCAGAAGCTTTTAAAACGACTAAATTACCGAAATTTTAAAAAAATATTTCTGAAACAAAAGTTTCTTTTGCTGCTCGTAATTTTCAGTCTCCTGTGCTCTTTCTTTCTTTACAGTGCATAAAATTGGAAACGCGTTCCGACTTGACCCGAAAATTTTGACTATCTTAGATTACTGACAAAATTAATGACAAGATTGAGAGTGATTATGGAAAATCAAGTTTTTTAATGTTTAAAAAGAGATATACCAAATTGGTATATTTTCTGAAGTTGAACAATCCGTGAAAGCCACATAACTCGAATCTGGTTCATTTTCCATTAAAACTACACGAAAGAAGTTGGAAATTGTACGTTAAACGTGACATATGAGGTGCGATCGTTATATAACTAGTTTCACAATATAAAAAAAAATAATAATCCTCATTATTTCAGTGAAATGAATTATGTTGTCTGTTAGAAGCGAAATACGTGTGCCTTTTTTTTATTTTATTTTATTTATTTATTTTATTATTATTATTATTATTATTATTATTACGTATGCTACGTTTACAAATGCAATTTTTTTTTCACCATGGAGATCTTGCTTTGCGAATGATTATTTCCATGATTTTTATGAATCATAATGAACGAATCCCCTGTGTTTATTTACTCTAATTGATTGAGATATTCGGTTAACCTAATTTCTACTGAAGTTATCCCAGTATCTACATATTGTTGAATGTAACTCATCTCTCAAGCAAACAATTTTTTTGAACTATCTTTCTAAAAATGTAACTTTTATGCAATTTTATTAGTAATACTAATTTTGAATAGAAATGGCCGCTTGGCATACGAAAAAAGATGTGATTAGCCCGAATTTGTTTTCCTCAGTTGGATGACTTGCGGTTTTATTATATAGACTAGCGGCCCGTCCCGGCTTTGCACGGGTAGACAATGTAATTTTTTTATTACATTCGTTTTCCTGAATTTCGCGCTCCAACATAAAACTGTTGCTGAGATATGGCGAAATGACCTAAAACTTTCGAATCCCCCTTTAACCACCTTCGAGGGGGGGATTTCTAAATTCAATGAAATACGTGTTTAATCATTTGTTTAGTAAATTTGTTTTCCTGAATTTCGCGCACCTACATAAAACAGCTGCTGAGATATGGCGAAATGTTCTTTAACCACCTCCGGGAGGGGAAATTCTAAAATCCCCGAAATACATGTTTAATCATGTTTTTAGTAGATTTGTTTTCCTGATTTTTGTGCTCTTAACTAAAATTGTTGCTGAGATACGGCAAAATGATCTAAAACATTCGACCTCCCCCCCCCCCTTTAACCACCTCCGGGAGGTAAATTTCTAAAATTGCTGAAATACATGTTTAATTATTTTTTAGTAGATTTGTTTTCCTGATTTTCGCGCTCCTACCTATAACTGCTGCTGAGATATGACGAAATGACCTAAAATATTCGACCAACCCCTTTTAACCCCTTCGGGGGGATTTCTAAAATCGCTGAAATACATGTTTAATAATTTTTTAGTAGATTTGTTTTCCTGATTTTTGCGCTTCTACCTATAACTGCTACTGAGATATGGCGAAATGACTTAAAACATTCGACCACCCCCCTCTTTAACCCCTCGGGTGGCGAATTTCTAAAATCGTTGAAATAAATGTTTAATCATTTTTTTTAGTAGATTTATTTTCCTGATTTTCGCGCTCGTACCTATAACTGCAGCTGAGATATGGCGAAATGACCTAAAACATTCGACCACCCCCCCTTTAACCCCCTTTTTGGGGGAATTTCTAAAATAGCTGAAATAGGTGTTTAATCATATTTTAGTAGATTTGTTTTCTGGAATTTCAAGCTCCTACCTATAACTGCTGCTGAGATAAGGCAAAATGACCTAAAACATTTGACCACCCCCCCTTTAATCCCTTTCTGGGGGGAATTTCTAAAATCACTGAAATAGGTGTTTAATCATTTTTTAGTAGATTTGTTTTCTGGAATTTCAAGCTCCTACATATAACTGCTGCTGAGATATGGCGAAATGACCTAAAACCTTCGACCACCCCCATTTAACTCCTTTCTGAGGGGAATTTCTAAAATCGTTGAAATAGGTGTTTAATCATTTTTTTAGTAGATTTGTTTTCTGGAATTTCAATCTCCTACCTATAACTGCTGATGAGATATGGCAAAATGACCTAAAACATTCAACCCCCCCCCCCCCTTTAACCCCCTTCGAGGAGGAATTTTGAAAAATCCCTTCTTATTGCTTGCCTAGGCCATAACAGCAATCTACAGTCCAAATTGTGTGACCCTGACTTTAGTAGTTTCGGCTGGGCGTTTATGAGTCACTCAGTTAGTCAGTCAGTCAGTCACCGTTTCCTCTTTATATATAATAATAGTATAGATGACGGATGATAGGAATTAACATAAGGAAAACTTTCATTAATGACTTTTTAAGTTTTGATTTAATTTTCATAAAATTTGAAATACCTCGACAACATTCTGCATCGATTATATATATATATTAAATTTCAAATCATTCGGTTGGGTAGTTTTTGCGCTGTTATAAGCGGACAGACGGACAGATGGACGGAGGGATGGACCAGACGACGACTATAGGTGCTACTTATTTATATAATTACGAACGCACCTAAAAAGAGAAATATTTCTTAATTCAGCTCTTGTCTATCTTAGGTTTTACGAAAATATAATGTAACCTCTTTTATTTACCGGCGACTTCGAAGACAGCTCCTTTATCTATACAGAGAATGTTTACACATATTGGGAACGATTTTGATGTTAAATTTAAAAACAACGTGAAACAACAGCGGAAAAAATCTGGCAACGTGATAACTGATGACTAATAACGTGATAACTGAAATATCGGCTGCAATGAAAAAATATCGACTGCTACTGAAATGGCACGCGAAAGAAGCGAGTGGCTTGAAGGTTATATATTTGCTCTTTCCGAAGTGAATTATTCATATTCTGTGATTAGAAATCATTTAGCAGGTGATAAGTGAAAAAGAATTGTCGCAATTGATGAACCGTGTATTTATGTAAATGACTGTAATAAAAAAAGATCGAGAGAGGCCAAAACGACTTATACAATTTTGGTTCAAAAACGGCAAATTAAGTTTCACTAAAGGATTTATGGTGATTGCTGGAATCTCTTACAACGGAAAATTAAAGATGAGAAAAATGTCAAAATTAACTCTACTTATTATCAAAACAATGCTCTAATTCTCATTTTTAAAGAAGAAATTCCAAAACTTTATCCTACGGACGTTAAAAGTGTTACGCTCCACAAGGATAAAACGTGCAGCCATACATCCAAAAGTATACTCACATTTCTCGAAAACTTGACAAGAGAAACTGTAATCAAATGTATACCGTTTAATCATATTCCAACCATTTCCGAAACTTAAAGAAGCATTTTTGAAACAAGGGGTTTTTTTCTGCCCGTAATTTTCGAAACGTTTCGGATTAGTTTTTATAATGTATTAATTAGTTCATTTCCACCTGGATCATTGATTTTTCAGCTGCTGTCAATTAACACAGTTTATACACGCAAGAGTAACAAAATAATGTTAATGTTGATATTAATGGATTTAATTCCAATGGTAATCTAAATGCTATATATTTATCATATTTGCTGAACGAGAATATATTTACTCAATTATTGACTGTATCCATAAAACTGATATTTCAGATGTAGAAATTGTTATCACTGTCAAACATGCTCGTAAACGTTTCCAAAAATTTGGGCCATCAAAATAAACTGTTGTTTAAAAAAGGCTTCTTTACGTAATGACTCCATTAGTTTCTGAGGTTTCTGAATATAGAAAAATACTTTTTGTACTTGTTGATAACTCTTTAGAGGTACTATAGAATTTCCTTAAGAAAAATAACAGCATATATAATGAAACATTTGTCTTTTTTCACAGAATATGAAATTAAGCATAGTCACTGAATTTGATTGTATGCCCTCAAATATTCGGAAACGTTTCAGAGTAGTTTTTGTAATGTATTAATTGGTTTATTTTCATCCGGACCATTGATTTTTTAAGTGTTGTCAATTAGCACAATTTATACTCGTAAGAGTAACAAAATAATGTTAATGTTAATATTAATGTATTTAATTTTAATGGTAATGTAAATGCTATTAATTTATCATATTTGCTGAACGAAAATATATATACTTGATTATTGATTGTATCCATAAAACTGATATTTCGGATGGAGAAATTGTTATCACACCACACTGTCAAAAGTGCTCGGAAACGTTTCCAAAAAATAGGACCATCAGAAAAAACTTTTGTTTCACAAATGTATCTTTAAGTAATGGATTCCCAGGATGCTCAATGGATTAAGTAATGGATTCTCAGAAAACAGACGCCCTCCATTGGTTTCTGAGGTTTCTGAATATAGAAAAACGCTTTTTGTACTTGTTGAACTCTGAAGATTTTCTATAATATTTACTTGATAACGATACCAGCATATATAATGAAACATTTGTCTTTTTTTACATTATATGAAATTAAACATAGTCACTGA